>CM056055.1:26313263-27712013 GCA_029574335.1 Rana kukunoris | reverse complement strand
GCTTCATTGACTAATTTCCAAAGTCAACCTTGAGGTTTTAGGCTCTGCTCTGCGGAAATGCAGAATTTATAGATGCCTAATTAGATGGTGTGAAACTTCTGCAGATTTCGAGGCTCACATCTGGAGTTTCTCCCTGTAGTGATTCTATAAAAAACTCTCATCTGTTAAGAATATTTCATTGCAATTTGTAAGTACTGATCATTATGATCTACATTAACCTCATGACCAGTAATTATAGAAGAGATAGGAGGCCGCTCCCCTACAGAACTCCTCCGCCTTGACTCTAGCTGAAAAAAATTCAGTTTCAAAGAAAGTTGGAGCCTTGAAAAGCAGAATAATGACTGCACAGCTTTTATAATCCAGCCAAATATATGTCAGTGCTATGTGCTTGCTTTCTGTGTTAGCAAATCGTTAAAGTAAACCTGTTGCAATGTCAAAGAACTTCAACAGATTTACTTTAATCCCCCCTTTTCTCCCCCACTGTGTTGTTAGGAACAACATTAAAATTATGAGTTGCTTAGATCCAAGCTTATGCAAGGCTATAGACTGTCCTCAGGGGCTTGGTGTCTGGTCCATCTCAGTCATATTGAGTGAGTCAAATGCTGCTTCATATGCAAAAATGTAACAAGCCACCCCCCATGTGCCATTCCCCATGGTGTAATTGTAGAATTGTACTTTAGGTCCCACTCCGTGCCAGGAGCACTTGCTATGACTCCTACACAAATTAAGTCTGCAACTTGTTCCATTCATAACTTAATTGTTGCAGTATTGCCATTTTTACAATATACTTTGCGTAGCAATGAAAAGTTATGTCAATTCCAATTGTCTCTATTATTGGTACACCACTGGTACATACTGCAATACTCTCCCCGGTCCATATGTTAATGTTGCACATATGGGTGGGATATTTTTCTTTCTCCAAAGAAAAAATTACATTCCAATGTATTGTAAAAACTCTTTTTGGGCTCATGAGTGGTTCACACAACTGGAAAGAATGTAAGGGAAACCCTTAGAGTCGGTTCACACTGGGGCGACTTGGGATCCGACTTGAGGTCGCCTCAAGTCGTCCCAAGTCGCGCTGTAGAGAAAAACAATGTTAGTGAATGGGAGCGGTGTTAATACACACTACTCATGTCGCTCCGACTTCAGAAAAGGTTCCTGTACGACTTCAATCTGACTTGTTGCCTCAAGTCTGATCACTGGCTACTTTCCATATATGATAATATACATTTCTCACAGGCAACCCTCTCCCTCCCCCTCCCTCTTCCTCCCTCTCCCAGAGCTGATTGTTGTTTTATTGGCCACTGGAATTTCTCCTGTCCTGAAAGTCGTGTTGTAAATTGCCCCAGATCGCCCTGTGGTTCATGCTCAAGTCGTGTCTGAGTCGCCTCTGAAAGTCGCTCTGGAAGTCGTGTCGCCCCAGTGTGTACCGACTATGAGGCCCCTTTCAGATGTCCGCCTCTGTTCGTCCATTTTTACAAGTCTGTAAACGGACTTGTAATGCATCCCTAAGGGATCGTGTCCGTTAGCGGATGATGCATCCGCTAACGTCCGCAAAGATCCGCGTCCGTCTGGATCCGGTTTTTCGGACCGAAGAAAACCCTATTTTTCTTCCATCTGAAGGATCGGATCGGATGAATACGGACACACTGTCCGTATTCATTCGATTCCCCATAGGGGAGAGCAGAGGAGAGACAGGGCGGTCCCTGCACAGTGTGCGGGGACCGCCCTGTCCGCCGACAGCTGAGCGGGGATCCCCACTGAGCCGACGGACACACACGGAGCAGACCGAAAAATGGTCCGCTCCGTGTGAAAGGACCCTTATGGCTTGATTCTTGTCCAACAACTGAAAACAGAACTTGCATTTATTTTCAAGATTAGGCCATGTATAGCAATTTGAGTACATTGGTCATTGGATTTGTGTGCTTCATCTATTCAGATATATGTTGTGAAGGTTCTCATTTATCCAGGTAGTAGTTAGTAACATTTAACTAGAATTGTATAATGCTGCCACTCAAGGCTTCCTCAGTTCTAATAAGTAGCTTGCTAGGGTTGAAGACAACATTGGACTGACTCAATCAGTAACTGGTCGCGGATGGGTGGTGAGAAAGGGCGAGATGGAAAACTTCTGCTATGTGTGTACACAAGTCCATCGGACTAAAGTCAGTCAAGGACATTAGACAACAATAGCAGAAGTTACTCAAAGGGTGGCGGTAAAGAGCTGAAAAACCATGTGATTTGGGTCTGCCGTGTGTATGCATACCAAGTTCACGGCCAACCCCCCTTCGGACCAAAATCCACGGAACAGTCAGATGGAAGTCCGATTGTGTGTATGGGTTTTAAAGGGGTTGTAAAGGTTCCTTTTTTTTTAAATAACAAACATATAATACTTACCTCCACTGTGCAGCTCGTTTTGCACAGAGTGGCCCTAATCCTCATCTTCTGGGGTCCCTCGGCGGCTGTATCGGCTCCTCTCCACAAGAGCTAACCCTCTTCTGGGAAGCACTCTCCCAAAGGGGTTAGCTTGTGGGCACGCTCCAGTGATACACGTGGCGGTTGAGGTGAATTAAGGTGAAAAAACATGTATCTTTACAAACCCTTTAAGAGTGCCCAGCTGGTTTTACATGCTGGGGTATGTTCCTGCCACTCATTTGATCTGAGGAAGCCACTTGGACAAGTAGTGAAATATCTTTATTATTATAGATCAGGCATAGGTTTATGCTCTCTATTGTGTGTTAGCGATAGACTTGCTTTCTGCAATGGAAGCGTATTCTTAATGACAAGTCAATTATCCACTGAGCAGACACTTTATTGAAATGAGTTCAAGGACTGCAAATGAGTTTTCAGATTAATAGGGAGCAGCATTCCATCAAATACAATTAGAAGGGAATAGCTGAACCACTGAGTTTCAAATGTCACCAAAACCCTGGTGAATCTGATGAGAACTTTAAAGGATGCCAAGTCTGAGACATGCTTTTCTATAGCCTTGAAACTTTTTATTTTACTTTATTCATTTATACAGTGCTTTGAATTCTACAATGTTTAAAAGAGATTATAAAAATATTCATCTGTTCTTTCCTATGAAGGAGCTTACAGTCAAGTGTTTCTAGATCACCCAGAGATACACACTAGGATTAATGTCTAGTTGGATAAAATAAAACTATGAGCATGCATTTGGGTTTCAGAAGCAAGGTGGGGTACCAGAAGAAAACCAACACAAACACAGGCAGAACATACAATCTCCACTGAGAATTTGTCCCTTGTGGAATCTGAACCCCCCCACAAGGCTACAGTGATAATCAATAACTAATCACGTTGCCTATGTGTGGTAATACTATATAAAGAAATATTATTATAGTTATTTTGAATATAAATGTCCTTGGCCTTGTAATAGGAATGTGTTAGGAGACTTCACATCTACAGTAGATGAGATTCTAATATTCTACTTTAACCACAGGATTTGCCCATCCACCGGGGTGCATACTGGTTTTTAAAATGTACCTGTTCTGCTTTGCAATGAGTTACAGTGTCAGGTAATGAGAAAATATGAAAATATGGCTTGTGTCTAAACTAAGTGCCAACATCCCTAGGAATCATATCAGTAGTATATCAAGGGTATCTCAGACTTTTAGGCACTAGGCAGTATATCAAAGAACACATACATATCTTCCATAAATATTACAAATTTTATGTATACATAAATTAAAACATCAATGAAAAAGCTGGCTCCTATAACAGTATCATTGCTTAACTCTGATAGATACCACTTTATTAATGAACTTTAAATGTCACTTTAAATGTAGTTATGTTACATAGTTGGTAAGGTTGAAAAAAGACACAAGTCCATCAAGTCCAACCTCTGTGTGTGGGCTTATGTCAATATTACATCATATACCCCTGTATGTTGTGGTCATTTGGGTGCCTATCTAATAGTTTTTTGAAATTATCGATGCTCCCTGCTGAAACCACAGCTTGTGGAATGGAATAACACATTCTTACCACTCTTACTGTAAAGAACCCTCTACGCTGTTTCCAGGTAAATCACTTTTCCTCTAATTTTAGTGAATGGCTGTAAGTCTTTTTAAATGTCCTTTTATCCCTATTGTGGGGTCACAAGTACGGTATTTGTACATTGAAATCCTATCCCCTCTCAAGGGTCTCTTCTCCAAAGAGAATAAGTTCAGTGCAGATGTAGGGCCACAAAGATTGTGACGTTGCAATTGTCGGCAAATGCTGCCGATTTGACATGTGATTTAACATGTCAAATCTGCGGCATTTGCCGGCAATTTCACCGTCCTAATTGGTGCAAAGCCGCATCTGCGGCGCTGCACCAATTTTAAAAAGTAGTTTTTGTACTACTTTTTGCAATTTCATCCCGCGATTTACATTGACATCTGTGCAGAAACTGCACAGATGTCTCTGTAATCGTGGCCGATATCGGGACTGACAAGCGGGAGTAAAACCGTGTGAGTTCAGCTGAACTCGCACAGCTTCATTCCCACAGCCCAGTGTAAATCTGAGATCCATCTCAAGCTTATTTCCTAAATATAAAATACTCTGTGACTGGAGTTTGTATCCTGGACTGAACTTTGACTACCTTCTCACACAGGTAATATTTGGATCTCTTAAGACTGTTAAGTGCTTTCTGATCTTCAACATATTTGACAATGCATTCTACCTTGTAATTCGGTTACTACGCTAAGATATTCCCTACCATGTGCTGGACGAGTTTGGCATTGCCTCACCAGACTTTTGTGAATATCTTACCATCTCAGCATTTTACATTAATCCAGTCAGCATTGGCATTCACCAGTGGTGGCTCTACCAGGACATGGTTCCAGATGCGTACCTAGTAAAAATAGTGCCTATGGCAAGAACTAAAACTGCGCCCCTGTCAAAACATTTGAAACCCATCTTTCAAATAACCTTAACAAAAAAAAACCACTAACAAAACTAGTGAAATTTATCATCTCTTGTGATACCTTGGGTAGTGACATATCCTCTTTATGGAGAAATCTGGGGTTTATTAGACCCCCTGATCCCTCCTCTGCCCTCCAAGGCCAGGTAAATACTGGAAGTGATGAAATCTTCATCACTTAAGGCCTCCTTTTTCACAGAGGAGAGGGGGAAACTGATGTTTCTCCTTCTTCTTTGTGCGCTGCCAATCTGACCAGATGGAATGGGAGAGCCTGGGATAACAGGGGAGGACTGTGGCTGAACGCAGCAGGGATAGCGCTGCCATTGTCCTTTAGCTAAGGTGCTGAAAAGAGGATCCTGCCTATGCTTGGGAGGAGGGAAGAAGAGACCCTCAGACCCTGGTAAGTGCCCTGCTGCCTAGCCACTCAACAGGGCCCCCTTTATATGGTGCCCATGGCACTTGCCATGGTTGCCATACCCTAGATACGCCACTGCATTGTTCTGGTGTCACCTAGAGGTGTTGTGACACTTGAATCTCCAGTTAAACAGCCAAGTAAATAAAGCTAACTATGACATTTAAAGATAGCGTCCTATTTAAGAAAAAATACAAAAGCACTTATGTACTCCTTCAAAAGTCATGAAGCTGTTTTTCAGTTTATTTAGTGTAGTTACTTAACGAATAATAACCAAATTTTCTTATATAAATAATCCTATAAAATGTCTGCACAAATTGCAGTCATAATTGTATGACCGCAGAACCCGTGTCACAAATGTACTGTCTGATTCTAGCTCATGTTCCCCTGAATCATTTATAGCCTGATGGGAAACATAAGCATGTCCTAAAGATTTACAGGCTGAAAGATTTAGCACCACAGCAACCGTGTGACTTGATAATAGACCTATAATGACTTTTCTTTTGTACTTGACAGCCAAGCTGTGGCATGCCAAGTCTTCTATTCCTAGTGGATATCAAAATACAACACTTCTGGGCTTACTTAAAAAGGGACACCAATTAGCAATATTGAGTGAACATAAAGCTCCATGCAATATTAGTGCTGAAGGAACATGGAACAATTTGCATTAGTATAAGGAGGAGCTTCAACGAATGGGGAATTTCCCATTATACCACCTTTAAAAAGCTTTAAGCCCTTTACACACACTCGGTTTTCTCAGCGGTAAAACGTCTGCCGAGAAAAACCGAGGGGAAAGTCAAGAACCCGGCAGAAAAACTGCCATGGAGCTTTGGCCGGGAATCCCGGCCGTGTGTATGCTCCATTGGCACTGCCTTGCAGTGTTTCCCATAGGAAAGTAGTAGATTTGGTGGAAAAAAAAACTCTGAGAATCCCGACGGGAAAATAGAGGGCAGGTTCTCAATTTTCCCGACGGGATTCCCGGCTGGTTTCCTGACAGGAAAACTGCGAGAAAACATACACACGTCCGGTTTTCCCGGCCAAAAGCTCTCCTGGCAATTTTCCTCCTGGGAAAACTGGTCATGTGTACTGTGCTTAAGACTTTCATACAATCTAAGAGCTGAGGAAATTGGGAACCCTCTGCATTAGTACAAGGGTTCTTTAAAAACTTTCAACCCTTTTTTTCTAAGTTTCACAGCCATCTGCACCACGGCGTGACAACTCTTATACTAAACTGCAAGTTCAGTCTGTTTCCTAGACAGACTAGTCTCAAAACACTCTTAGACTTGACCAATTAGTACACCTCCTGCCCTGACCATTTCCAACAAAAATAAAAAAGTGCAGAAACTTTTTGAAGGCTCCTCATATAAGGTGGGAAAGGGGCAAGCAGATAGGGAATTTCCCATTATACCACCTTTGAAAAGCTTCAGGCTCTCATACAATCTTAGAACTGTAAGGAAAGGGAACCCTCTGCATTAGTTTAAGGAAAATCCCCAAGCAGATGGGGACTTTCCCATTTACCACTTTTAATAGGGCCTAACATGACTTAGAAAATGTTTTTGTAAACATTTGGCTATAACTATGACATTAAAATATATAAGGTGATGACAGGTTTTAAACGGGGACATGCAGCTACCAATCCTAAGGACTCATGTTATAATGCAGGAATATGTCCTTGTATGTCTGTAGGAAAGTGACTCGTGATTTGCTACTGTGAGTGAATGAATGACTGAATAACTAGTATAGCGCTACAAATGCAAACTAAATTGCCTCAAGGCGCTTTTGCAGCCAGTGTCTGTCTGGGTCTTCAGAAGAGGTGGGTCTTAAGCTTCTTCCTGAAGGCCAGATGGTTTTCTTCTGAACGTGTTTCATAGCCGGGGTCCTTGGACTGCAAATTTTCGTTCGCCTTTTGATTTGTAATGGGTCTTGGGGATGAGGAGGAGGTTCTGGTTAGTTGACCGGAGGGGGTGACCTGGGGTGTAGTGCTTTATTTTGTCACAGAGTTATTGCGGGGCTTTTTCTTGTGTACATTTATGAGTGAGGCAGAGGGTCTTAAATGTAACTCGATCCTTTATGGCTAGCCAATGGAGGGTCCTCAGGAACGGGGTGATTGATTCCCAGAGTTTTTTTTTCAGTTACCAGTTTGGCTGCTGTGTTCTGAACAACTTGTGGACATGAAATTTGGTATTTGGGAAGACCTAAGTAGAGGGAGTTTACGTAGTTGAGTCTGGAATTGATGATTGTTCCAACTACTGCTGCCGTGTCTCCTTCCAGGATGAAGGGGATGAGTCTACGCAACAGGCAAAGAAGGTGGTGAGATCCGCTGATTCTATTTGTCATGTCTGAGTCAAAGATGACTCTGAGGCTTTTGACTTTAATGCTGGGGATAATGGTTTGTTCAAGGATGGTGGTTGGTGTGGGTGTCGTGCTAGGGTTTTTTTTTCGGTTTGCTTGGCAGAAGAGGAGTGATGCTGGTTTATCTATTTGGCAGCTAATAGGGTAGATTGCTTGATGGAAAAATGATTTCCAAATGTTCATGTTGGTAGGTCTTGCTAATGAATGTTGACTGGGTCCATGAAATCTCAATGAACTTTAAAATGCCAGGACTATCCATAGAACCCTGCTTAAGATCAGGAGGCAGTAGAGCATCTATATATCCAGTGATCCTAGAAGCTCTAATTAAAAAAAAATTAAAAGCCTGTGCCAAAGGGCTTTTGTTCTTGTCAGATCTGCAACTCTCCCTACACCTGCCAAAATACAGCTTGAAGCAGGATTATGCAACTTATAAGGAAGTCAAATTCATGTCAGAAGTCTGTTAACTGTGGGCCAAAAGCACTTGTCATCGAATTGTCTATATGATCTAAGGAGCATCTCTAAGTAGATCTCTAACAAAAGTTGCTCATTTGATGAACTTCTGTCAAAGGGACATTGGAAATGTTTCCTTAATCAGCATCCCCTGGGGAAATTGCTTCATTTACAGTATCTCATTTGTGTGGATGGAGGAACCTGTTTTTTTTTTTTTTTTTCATTTAACCAGTTCCGTACTATGTATTGCTAGCTTTAGAAGGCTTTATTGTGCTTGCTTAGTGGAAGGCTTGGTTTATATTGACCCACTTCTGTTTGCTTTCTACCTGGTTTTCAAGCTCTACTCTATAAAAGCTATTTTTCTATGTTATTTAATAATTATGGCTACCAGCATAAAACTGTTATATGCAGATTGGGATGCATGAGTCCTTCAATAAAGTCCCTTATTTTTAGGATTTGTTATGGAATGAGACAAGCATATCTCAAAAGGCTTTACTTTGCAATACTTTCAAATTTGAAGTTGCTAGGGGAAAAAAAAGCTAAACCCAAACACAAGAATGCAATATATTGCAGTTTAGCAGTCCTTAGATGAGATGGCTGCATTATTTATATTTTTCTGGTTTAATGATTTTTATTGGCATATAAATAAAGAACAGATATACAATTCCAACGCAGGGGATATAAACATTGGACACAATGCAGAATCTCTTAAAAACACAGAAAAATATGTGTCATAGAGTACAGTCTGGGACCAATGCATAGTGCCTGAGCCGTAACCAAAACAAAACAGAAGGACAGGATGAAACAAAAAAAATGGGGGGGGGGGGGGAATTGCTAATTAAAGCAGAAGGCAAGAAGAGGGAAAGAATAACAGAGTGGTAGACTGGGAGTCCAGAGTAGAGAAGGGGAGTAGTGAGAGATGGTAGAGAAAATTAGAGGAGCAGACAAAGGGGTGTGGAGTTTCCCCAGGCTAGGGGTTGAGGAGGATTAGTTTGGGAGGCCTAGGCTGGTTGGGCGCAGGGTTGAAAGAGGGTGTAAGACCACCATGGAGTCCACACTTTAAGGAATTAAGCATGAGTATCATTGAGGATACTTGACATTTTTTCATGGATCACGAGGGTCGTCAAGGTGCTCTTCACCTCTGCTAATGGGACAGGCGCTTTTTTCCAGGCTTTTGATTTTGTACGTTTAGCAGCGATAAATAGATAGGTGGCCAATGTCAGCTGGTAGGAAAAGGGGCCCGAAATCGGACAATGGAGTAATGCTAGTTTGGCATCCTTGCATATGGGTACATGAAAAAGGGTGAACAGAAGCCTGAAAACCCTTGACCAGAATCCAACCAAGCAGAGACAGAGCCACCAAATATGGGTTTTGTCTCCTCGCTGATTGAAGCCACGGAAGCGTCTATCACTATAAGACAGATTTGACTTGGCAATGCAGGCCAGGAGCCAATACCATCGAAGGAGGACCTTATAGGTTGCAAGTTGAGAGATTTGCGCCGCTTGATAGTATTTTGCAATATTTGGAATGCCCAGTCCGCTTCACAGTCTATGGACGTATATAGTAAAGCGGGAGACCCTGGGACGCTTGTGGGTTTAAATGAAAGAGAGGAGTCTATTCTGGAGGAGATGCACGTAGAATGCCGGGACTCGAACAGGTAGGGTCCAAAAAAAATATAGGATCTTCGGGAGATTATTTTTTTTTTCAGGCTTCATTTCTTTTATGTTCTTCCTTTCTTTTGTGTTCTCATGGTAATCTTGTAAATATGACAGCCTGTCCTAGAGTGGCTAAACTCGCTCTTTGTATATAAGTATGTAATGCAGGATTAATTTAAAATATGTATTTTTCTCTTCATCTCCTTTATGTGGGTTTGCAGAAGGAAGATAACATTGTTTGTGATTTTAGTTCAGCTCACAGGAAGTTACAATGACACCGCTCCCTTCTTGCAAGATCAACAGTCATTTTGCAGGTCTAGTAGGCTGCAAAATATAAAATGTTTATTATTTGGTTAAGATATTCTTTAAAGAAGTTAATGCTAATAACCCTAGGTCTACACTTGTGTGGAGAATTTGTATGCACCCTTCGGGGTGTACAGGGCCCCTTCATTAGAATGAACTTTGTCCCTGCAAGAAACATGGGGAAAGAAGTTAGGAAAAGGGGTGCTGGTGTTAGGACATGGTGCTGGTGTTTTTATGATGCATGGAGGTGCCTTTAAGCAGCACCCCTGCATGTCTTCTAAACAGCAGAACCTAGCCTAGGGTGTATCCGGTGCAATATGTATTTAGAATTGTGCAATCTTTCTTTTAATTGGGTGTTTTCTGCTTAAAAATGACAGTCAGTAAAAAAAGTATTTAGTTTAAGACTGAACTGTAAATATATTTAATTCTTAGAAGTGTTATCCTTTTGTGTCCAGTTGTATTATTGATTGGTTAACAGCAGATTTTTAACAACCCCTTTTCTTGCTATCCTAAAGTGTACCCTAAACTGCCTCCCTTCTGTCACAAAATTATTATAACCTGGGTTTGCTGCTTTTGTTTTCCTATATGCTCTTATTTATAACACTTTCGCTTCTCTTTTTCAGCAATTTACCTTTTGTATTTCCGGATATTATTCAGGTACATGTCCTGGAGCTCAGTGGTGATGTCCGTTATGAATTCAATGAACTCCATGAAGTCAACCTGCCCATCACCATCCAAATCCAACATTGCCATTGCATCATCCTAAAAGGAAACATGGGAAATTATAAAATGTCTCATTCATATCATAAAGAGAGGTCATACTGAAATTATGATTGTAACGGAATGACCCATGACGCCCAGAGACTTTTGAGGCATATGGGGTACTCCTGTGCCAGCGTCACTGATGACTCTTGGGTCTAAGGTCATCCTGTGCCCCTTTTGGGCATAGGGTGGCTGATAAGTGATAATTCATGTTTTGCAGGAGATCTGGACATATTACAAGCTGTAAAGGTCAATGTTTCATTCAATGTAGGGACACATGCTTTTAAGGAGTTAATTGCGTCAGCTCCTAAGACCTTTCATTGACCATTGTGTGAGGCTGTTGAGATGCTAACTAAGACTACTACTGTGGATTGAAACTGAGAGTCAGCCTGGCTCCTAGACCTCTCATTATGTATGTGGAATGTGTCTTGTCAGCTGTAGTAATTAACTCCTGTAATTTAGGCCGGAATGTCTGACATAGGAATGTGTATTCTGCAGGTGAATAGCTGTTGTCAGAGACGGGACGTCTGGGGCATAATTACCTCCTCTGAATGTCATTATCTAAAAGAATGTGATTAAAGTTCATTGTGTGATGTTAGGGGGGTGGAGAGTTTCATTGTCCCTGTGAGTAACTGTGACATGTTTGTAACTGTATAAGAACCAGCTGAGTTTACCATTAAAGTGTTCATACATTTGAAACCAGAGAGAACAGAGCTTGTCTCGTCTTAATTCTGGGGAATGGATTGTGTGCACAGCGATTGTCAGAGTGTTGGCTAAGCTGTCGTGGTTGGGGCAATTGAATGGATATCGTAAACCGTGGTGACCGTTACAATAATATTAAATGAATATAACAAGGAAAGCAAAAGTCCTAGACAGATGATGGTAAAGATATATATGGGCCCTTCTTCTGCTGTAAAGGGTCCTGAAGTGGATGACCTGCCTAAAGTTTTGCTATTGAAAGTACTGTCCTAGTAGCCAGGAGGGCTATCCTTTTCCAAAATGCATCAAAAACATCTCCAAACTAGATTTTTGTACACTACTGTAAAAGTTTAAAAGATGCAAAGATCGCTTAGTGTGATAGACTTCCTTCTTTTCCTTGCTGAAAGCTTCCTTTGTGGACTTCTGTACTCATTATACTGTTTTGCTGTCATTTTCAAACATGCAAAGGAGATCTACCAAAAAATAAAACTTACTTACAGTAGTCAAAGTGTACAAAAATCTAGTTTGGGCAAGTTTTTGATAAAATTGGGAAAAGGATAACCCTCCTGTCAGATGTGTTATTGCTTGAATTGAGAGAAAGTATGAGGACACCAAGCTGTAGGGATTGGTTCAGATTAGGGATGAGCTGAACACCCCTGCGTTCGGTTTGCACCAGAACCGTCGAACAGACCGACCGTTCGCGCGAACATTTAGAACCCCATTGAAGTCTATGGGACATAAACGTTCAAATTCAAAAACGATCATTTTAAAGACCAATATTCAATTTACTGTTGGAAAATGACTTTCAGAACCCGGGTCTTGCCCCAGGGAACATGTATCAATGGAAAAAAGTTTACAAAAACGGTCCTTTTTTTCAGGAGCAGGACTCCTGAAAAAATGACCGTTTTTAAAACTTTTTTTTCCATTGATACATGTTCCCTCGGGCAAGACCCGGGTTCTCAAAGACGTTTTCACAGGCAAACTATAAACACACAGCAGGTACAATATTTAAATGAATTTTTAATTTTTTTTTTTTAAGTTCCAGGAGCAGTGATTTTATTGATGCTTAAATAAAAAAAAAAAAAAAAATCCTTTAAATATTGTACCTGCTGGGTGTCTATGCCTGTGATAATGTCTTTAAATTGCACAATCACCAAGCAGTGTATAAATATATGTACAACTCCTAGGGATGTATATATATTCTCTACACACTGTAATTGAAGCTAAACTGACTAGCCTGCCTGCTCTATCTAGCTATATAAAAAGACTATCTCTCTGTCTCTCTGACTGCTCTCATTAACAACCGCAACATACTACACGAGGCCGCCCAGCAGGCGGCCTTATATAGTGTGGGGCGTGTGCTAAACCCCTGAGCCATAATTGGCCAAAGCCACCCAGCTTTGGCCAATTATGGCTCTTTGTTTTTTTCCGCGCTCTGATTGGCCAAACATGCGGGACATACAGCATGCTTGGCCAATCATCAGCGTGCAATGCCGCAGTGAATTATGAGCCGTTTTGCGTCACTCGAATTTGGCGCGAACGACCGCTTTTGTTCGAATTTCGTCGAACGTACGAACAGACAATGTTCGAGTCGAACATACGTTTGTATCGAATGCAAAGCTCATCCCTAGTCCAGATACAACATTTTATCTGGACCCATCCCTATGGCTTGGTGCTCCTATCCTTTCCCTCCATACAGGTTGACTCTCCTAAGAACCCAATTAGAGATCAACTTAGACAAAACTACCAGCAAGCTCCGAGTCCAGTGCTCCACCACACCAATTCCCAGGGTTTTTATTTCTGTTTGTGTTCTCACTGGGGAGATTCAGTCCTGTATTCATTCTTTTGATCAAAATGTGATAATAAATTTAATTTTTTTTAAATTTCACCAGAGGAAAAAATGAAGCAAAAGACCTCCAATTGGGACACCTGTTCTAATGATAATTCTCTAAGATGGGAATTATGTTCTCTTTGAGATGCAATATATATATATATATTACATGGTGAATAAGACAATGATGCTTTCTTTTAGACTTACAGAAAGTAATAAAAACACTGCATTATTGGCAAGACCAACAGTTATTTTCTGTACTTAATGAAAAATGTTCTAGCCTATATAAAAGGAAACAAATGCAGCCACCCCATCTAAGGACTGGTAAGCTACAATATAATAAAATTTAGTTTTTGGGTAGGCCAGTTGGGTCATCCATATGAACATAAGTTGTAGCAATTATTTGAGAGTTGCATACATGCATCAATATGTCCACATGATTAGATTATTCTTTAGTGCAGATAACCTACAACACATTCTTGTGCACCACGTCTGAAGGTGTCTATAGACATACAGTACGATGATTGCTGGTCAGATCAGGCTGCGATTATTATATCTACAGTTGGAAGCAGTAACCACCTGGCAAATAGTTCTCAAGGAAACAATGGATAATAAAGGTTACCTTGGTTTCAGAGTAACTTGGTTTGAGAGCAAGTTTTGCAAGACAAGCAAATTGTTCTAATAAATAAAATTTTGCCTTGATATACAAGCGATGTCTTGGTATAAGAGTAGCGTTGTGTCACAACTGAGTATAAAATAGAAGAGAGGCCCCTCTAAGTGTAGCAATATAGTTACATTTAATGAAGGTACAACATTTAGCAACTTATTGCTACACTTAGAGGTGCCTCTCTTCTCTTTTATACCCTGTAAAAAAATGCTTTGATATACAAGTGCTTTGGATTACAAGCATGTTTCTGGAGCGAATTATGCTTGCAAACCAAGGTTTTACTGTATATTGTGTATGGAGGTGGGGTGTTTAAGGCAATTGTAGCCCTTTGGAGGTATCAAAAAAGTAGGACTTTGTGTATACAGGCATACCCCACTTTTAGGTACACAATGGTGTTTATTTACTATTGCTGGAAAGTGCAAAATCAGGCTCCCTTCTGCATAGAAACCAATGAGCTTCCAGGTTTTATTACCAAAAATTGTTTTTTGCTGAAATGACTGTTTACAGGGTATAGAGACATAAAAGTTAACTAACTCCTTTTAAAAATTATTAAAAATAGATAAAAATCAATCATATAATGTGCCTCTAGTTTCTGTGAAGTAGAGAGACACACAGAACAAAAACAAACAAATCCAGGGCAGTGTTTTGTTTTTAAAATGAATCTGATTGGTTCTGAGGAGTTTTAGACACACAGCTTAGACCAGTGTTTTTCAACTCCAGTCCTCAAGGCACACCAACAGGTCAAGTTTTCAGGATTTCCCTCATATGAAATGGCTGTGGTGATAACTAAGGCAGTGAACTGATCAAATCACCTGTGCAAAATAATGGAAAGCCTGAAAACATGACCTGTTGGTGTGCCTTGAGGACTGGAGTTGAAAAACACTGGCTTAGACCACAGTGAAAATCTGCCATGAGTTTTTTCATAAGGAGCCAGACAACCAGGAAGTGTGGAGATCAGAGAAGTATTACAGCTACTTCAAAGCAAAAACGAACAATGAGAACATGAAAACAGCACTGCATTAAGGTAAAGGAAGCTATTTAGCTAAAAAAAAATTCCTTTAGTGATCCTTTAATTGAACAAGCTGGTGTTATAAGATCATTGGTTTCTATGCAGAAGTGAGCCTGTTTTTGCACTCTCCAGCGATAGTAAATAAACCCCATTGTGTACTTAAAAGTGGGGTATGCTTGTACCTCCACAGGTATAATACAGACAGACAATTGAATTATATAAAATATTAATAAAAAAAATACTTAATAAAGTATAAATATATTTTATATAATTTTATTGTCTGTCTGTGTCATACCCTTTGGAGGTATTCACAAAGGCGTTGATTTACTAAAGGCAAATAGACGGCGCACTTTGCAAAGTGTAGTTGCTCCAGAGCTTAGTAAGTGAGCAGAAGCTCCGATGACTTCCATCATCCAATCATGTGCAAAAATTCTTTTATTTTTTTCCCTTGCATGTGATTGGGTATTCTTTGCAAAGTGAAGCTTTACCTTATGTACTAAGCTCTGGAGCAGCTGTACTTTGCAAAGTGCACCGACTTTAGTAAATCAGCCCCAAAGTCCTACTTTTTTTGCACACTCTGTATGTACATTTTGTTTCGTACATTTGGTCCAGTTTTCTGTTCGAAAAGTAGTCCACACTTTCCCCCAGTGTTTGACATCCAACCATTATGTAATATCATCTGTGTCTAAACTGGGGCTCAGCTTGGAGAGCAATGATCGAAATTCTATGATTCATAAAGGCTATACCGCATGTGAAGACAGCAATACTCACCCGATAACAACAGGGCAGTTCGCTGGCAAGTAACGTAGACAGTTCTGACCGATTCAGTTTTAAATTGTCTCCCTCCTCGGCTGAGTGTTTGTGAAAAACACCCAGGAGATTGTAGACTGCAGATTCCACCGCTGCCATGGTTCAATCTCAATTCATCGCCCTTCTCTGAATGTCTGTATAATCAAGTAGCTTGATGGACACCAATAGCTATCACAACTAATGTGTCTTCTGGTCACGCCTATTGTCACCTTATAACAAGTAGACAGCTGGAGGCTATAATATTAAATGACTCGATTGTTGATGTATATGTGACACTGCCTGCAGTACTACAAAAGAACTGACTGTGGGCCTCAAGTTTCAAAACGACATTAGATATTAACACTATAAGGAATGTAGAATGTCAGAGAGCAAAGGTATCCCAAGAGTATAAAAACATACCTTTGTCTAAGGATATTGATAGTTCTACTATCGGGTAAATGCTCTAGAACTGGCAGGGGCGGACTGACCATTTGGGCTCTCGGGCACTGCCCAAAGGCTCTATGTCACTAGAGGGCCCCATCAGGGACAGCATGTAAAAATCTTTGTTTCTAAAAAAATCTCAAGATTTTAGCTGTCCCACCTCTCCAGTACCTTTTCAGTGTGTGTATGTGTATTCTGTGTGTGTGTGTGTATACTGTGTGGCCCCATAATATATTGCCTGGGGGCCCCCTAATCTCCTATTGCCCGGGGGCCCCAATAGTTGTCAGTCTGCCCCTGAGAAGTGGTCATGTGGCATCTGCTATGGGGGCATTGGGGACTGATGATAACTCAGAGCTGGCCAATAAGTGTTTCTGTCTGATCCTCTGCTTCTGTAAAGACCATGTGACCAGTGCCATGGCTTTACTGACTTGGCCCTGAAACATTTTGAATAAATCACAGCTTCTTGACTTACTGAGGGAGAGTGCCAAATCTGGTGCAGCTCTGCATTAGAAACCAATCAGTTTCCAGGTAGTTTTGTCAAAGTTTAAAGGGGTTGTAAAGGTTTGTTTTTTTATTTTCTAAATAGGTTCCTTTAAGCTAGTGCATTGGTGGTTCACTTAACTTTTCCTTTGATTTCCCTTTTAATTGTTTTTTTTTTTCTTTGTCTGAATTCCTAACTTCCTGTTCATCCTCAGTAAGCTTTCCCCCATCATCCGAGTTGTTCTGGCTGGGGGTTAGTCAGAGTGCTCGCCCCCTCCCTTGGGACTACATCCCTGCGGGGAGACGCTGTAGCAGAGCCAATGGCTCCCATTGGCATCAGGGTCTCCAGTGAATACAGGAAGAGGGGAGAAGAGCTGCTGCAGACAGCACAGCGCTGGATGGAGAATGGTTAAGTGTTTAAGGGGAGCTAGCGGAGCTGCTATAGAAAGGTTTTTAAATTAATGCAGAACATTCATTATTAATATAATTATTGTTATACAGGATTTATATAACGCCAACAATTTGTGCAGCACTTTACAACATGAGGGCAGAAAGTACAATTACAATACAATTCAATGTAGGAGGACTTAAAGCGGAGTTTCACCCTAAATATAAGATCTCCCATGCGCTTCAGCATACTGGCGTCAGCGCCAGTATGCTGGTTTTTTTTTTTTTTTATAGCACACTTACTGTTTTATCGTAGAAATCCTTTTCTGTCCCCCGCGTTGGACGGCGCCAGTACAGCGCGTCACATCTTCCTAAGATACCCGATATGGACTCGGGTATTTCCGGCGCTATGCGGCGCCTGCGCACAGACCTAGGAGCTGACTGCGCAGGCGCCGTATTTCTCCGAGTCCTATTTCGGAGAAATACGGCGCCTGCGCAGTCAGCTCCTAGGTCTGTGCGCAGGCGCCGCATAGCGCCGGAAATACCCGAGTCCATATCGGGTATCTTAGGAAGATGTGACGCGCTGTACTGGCGCCGTCCACCACGGGGGACAGAAAAGGATTTCTACGATAAAACAGTAAGTGTGCTATAAAAAAAAAAAAAACCCAGCATACTGGCGCTGACGCCAGTATGCTGAAGCGCATGGGAGATCTTATATTTAGGGTGAAATACCGCTTTAAGGCATTAAGGTTAAAAACATTTTAATTAGCACCATTTTAAGAGTCTTTAACATTCGTCTTACTTCCACTAGTGTTGGATGCCCGACCCCCACTTTGTGATGTGCTTTCCTCCACCCACCCCTGCTGGACATGATTGTGAAGATTTGAAGGATGGGCGATTGAATTGATAAGCATTAAGGCCCCTTTCACACTTGTGCGACTTGTCCCACGACTTGGGACTGCGAAACTGACATGACAAGTCATACCCCATGATTTTCAATGAGTACTGTTTATATCCGTGCGACTTCAAAGAAGTCCCTGCACTACTCTTTACATTTTAGAGTTAGGGTCTGCAGTACACAGGGAGCCTTGATGGGGCATGCAGCTTACACATGTATTTGCAAATGCGTGCAACTAAACCCCTGTTTTTAACGCACTGTTAGGCAGGTGAATTTGGTTGGTTGCTGATTGGTTGGTAAGTTGAGCTTGGAAATTCTGTGTGTTTTTTGACATGCATTCGTCCCTTCCAGGGCTCCTTGCTGCGAAGACCAGTTATAGGTAGGGGTAGTGACTGTTGTTTTTTTTTTCGACTTCAAAGTAGTCCCTGCACTACTTTAATGCGACTTGAGGTCCATAGACCTTAAGATTACTCGTGTATTGCTTTAAGTCAAGTCAAAATCGCAGGGCAAAGTCGCGTCAAAATTGCGTGACCTTTGAAAAAGGATTAACCTAATTTATATCCATAATAATTATCCAAACACGGTGCAATGAGTTATCAATTAGGAAGGTTGAGGACTGTGCTGTTGGCAAATGTAACCTTTTTACAAATACTGACCCCCCAATAAATATGTCCCCATGCCCTCTTGCTCAGACTGTCAAAATTATTATCATAACCAAAAGAATCATAAGGATTTATTTATATAAAAATGACAAATCAAAAATCCCTAAGCTATCTACAACTAATGAGATTTTTGCCGTTGTTTGCCATCAATATATGGAATGGAGGTCAATTACTCACAATTTTACTCACATGCCATCAATAATGCAGAGAATCCTGATTCAATTTGTTTAAATTATTCAGAGATCCAAATCTATAATTCCATCATTTGATTCCCATACCCTCAAGTGTTAAAGCTACCTCTGGATAATAATGCCTGATCTAGACATGAGCACCTACAACTATAGTACAGTATAAAACATGTGTAAAATGCATATATATGCATTAAAAATTACTTCCAAGTATAATTTATTCCAAATCCGTAATTACTAAAACTGCATTTTAGATTTCAGTTAAAGTGAACTAGTTACATCTTCAGAAATACACACCAATGCTGTATCCTGGCCCAGGCCTAAGGCAGCACTTTGCATGGGGGCAGCACAGAAAAAGTCCCTGCCGGCTTGTGCTACACTGCTAATGTAATGCAAGCGGCTTCTAATTTTGACTGTCCTATCATCCTGGACCACAAACCTTCCTCACTGTGTTATGTTTTCTGTGACACCATTGGCATGGTTATATCTTCTTAGTCCTCTCCATAAAATTATCAGTATTTTGTGCTTAAAGTAGAACTATAGGCAACACTTTTTTTTTCATTTTGGATAGAGTAAGGGAGGGTTATAGCCCCTGTCAATTTATTTTTTTACCATCCCTGTCCCATTGCAGGGATTTCCCTTCACTTCCTTCCCCATAGCCAAACAGGAAGTGAGAGGAAATCTATGCAAATTAAGGGAATCCAATGCCCCCCCAGGCCCCAAGAACTAGTGTCCCCAACTGAAAGTTTCAGGGCAGGTCTTAAACAGAAAGAGTGTGATGGAGTTGATAAAATTATTATTTTGTGTCTATGTTCTCTTCCTCCTAACCGCTCAAATATTGCTTTCCTTTCTTTTTTTGTTTTATTTCTTTTATTTCTTGTTGCAATGTATGTGTGTGTGTGTGTATATATATATATATATATATATATATATATATATATATATATATGCGTATTTCAGTATTCTGTGACAAGACAGTATTATTTTCCTTGAATGAAATTCATTATAGTGTTAAATCCTCCCAGAGTAAAGATGGAAGCCAGATGTCTTCAAACCCCTCCTTTCTACTACACTCCTAACCAACTTCTACCCCGCCCATCGACCAAAAGATAAAATGGCCTCCATGAGCTGGAAGTGTTTGCCTCATGGCCAAGAAACAGACGTCACAAGAGAACTCCATATGTGGATGAACCAATCAGATACACCGATATGAGATGATGCTTGCTTATGTCACTTTGGCTATAAAATTGTGATTTGAATAAAGCTTTTCCTCTTTTGCTGTTGGAAGACGATGGAGACTGTAGTCTGAGTTATTGTCTGCTGTCTGCAGGCTCACATCGTCATGAATTTGGCTCAGCGGCAGAATAGAATACATGTCCTGAAATTGAGCCAGGGAAAATCCTTTACAAGAGGTGTGTTCTTGACCGGAAGGGGTGGGTCATATTTAAATTAGGGGGTGCACAAGTTTATTCAGGCCTAGGGCAGCACAAAACCTAAATACCCCACTGACCCACACTGGCAAACATCACTCTACTCCAGTGGGAACTGTCCACCAAAACCAACTGGGAAACAAAGTGTTGGTTTTCTTGGTCCCAGGAAGCTCTCACTGATGTTATCACTAAATAAGAGCAATTAGGTCAGCAGAAGAAACCAATGAGAGCTGTGGGGATCCAAGGAAATTGTTAATCAATGACGTGCCAGTTTCCCAATGGGTGAGCCATTATTACAGGGAAGGTAAGTATTCATAGCATTCTTCTGCAGGGTATTTGTTTTGAAAGATTTAAAACTCAGGTTGGGTTTACTTTATATGATATCTCAAACACACTTAAGATTATGAACTCCTAAAAGGATTTATTTTTTAACCAGGATTCTTCTCAGGGATTCAAGTTCTGGGGGAAAAAAAAAATGATGTGTGGAATAAATGGATCTTTCCAGGATATGAAAATGAAAATGAACCTAGGCAAAGGAATTTCATTATGCAGTTAATAGTACAATATAAGCCATAGACGAATACATTTTATTTTGTGTTCTTAGTTTGTCTGATTTCCAGGAAGAGGTCAGACATCAACAATACACTCAACAGCAACACCATAAAGTCTTCAAAGCTCATAAGTCCTGTGCTGTCTTTTTCCAAGTCTTCCATTAGTTCTTTGTACTTTGGCTTTGTATCTTGACCCTGCAATGAAAACAGAGCAGGTGTTTGTTTAAATAATGGCATTGTTCAAAAAAAAAATTAGCAGTCAGCCATGACACCTTCACCTGAGAAACGTCTAAAAGGTTGACGGTGGAAGAAAGAGGATTACATATTAAAAGTCTATACAAGGTTTCCCAAGAATAGTGCATATCCAGTGAGGCAAGAGGCGGAAAGAAGGAGATTAATCAGCTGAGAAGCCTGGATATATACCCCCCAGCAGAGAAGGTGTTTTTAGCCCTGGAATCAGCTTTATATTGGAGGTGAGCGCAGCGGTGAAAGGTGGTGGGAGTCACAACACATTTAATGCTATAGAAGACTCACAAGGGTGAAGGACTAAGGAAGATTGGCCCAAGGTGTACATCTAAAAGGAATATTATCATTTGCGTGGAGGAGTGATGTGCCACATATGAATTGTATATCTTATTTTTAGTTTTTACACATGAAGAAATGGGTCATGCCACTGAATAATTTATTTTGATTTATTTGAGTGTTTAAATTATTTTTATTACGTTTTTACAAGTAAAAAATCGTACATACTTTGCAAAAAAAAAAAAAAACTGTTTGCAAGTCATTCAAGAAGACACAAAACATTCTCAAAATACACATAAATACATAAAAAATACACATAAGTACACAAATGGATCTATCCTCTAACATACACGTAAATACAAAAAATTTATCTATACCACAGCATATACTCCTCTTTAGTTCTCCTGGACCGTCTAAAAAACAAACAAAAGAAGAGAGAGAAGGAGAAGAATGGGGAACAGGCCCATTCCCCGATGCCACCCCCCTAAAAATATATATATATATATATATATATCTTTATGTGAGCTCTGTGTTACTGCAATATAAACACATCTATACCCCCTCTTACCCATGCCTATTTATCTTTACTTTCGAGGAGGAGAGAGATTCTCACCTCTCTACCCTCATTGCTATCCTTCAGGTTGTGCAAAAAAAAAAGGGGGGGGGGGATTATATTTTGATTTATTTCAATTGTTTCTATACACACACAGTGAAGTTGAATTATTTTCTCCAGTTATGAAAGGCGCAGCCGACATATATATATATTTTTTTTACTTAGTAGTTGTGGGAACTCAATCATTTGGCCTGCTACCATCTGATAGCATTTATCACTTAGGAACACATAAGGTAGGGGAGTGTGGGATAATACACACCGGTTTATTAAAATGAACATATTGGGCCAGATTCAGGTAGGAGAGCGGATCTTTATTTTGGAGTAACGTTTGTCATTTACGTTACTCCGCCGAAACTTTTGGAGCAAGTACTGGTTTTCACATAGCACTTGCTCCTAAAGTTGCGGCAGCGTAGCGAAAATGAGCCGGCGGAATTCAAATTGGGTGGGTAGGGGGCGTGTATTATTTAAACTAGGCGCGATCCCGCGGCGAACGTACTGCGCAAGCGTCGACTGTCAGTGCGCATGCTCCAAATTCTGTCAGTGAACGTCAATGACGTCAATCCCCATTCACGGACGTTTTACGCAAACAACGCTAAACTTTTTTTCATTCGACGCGATGACGACGGCCATACTTAACATAGGATACTCCACATAGGGGGCATGTTTTTCTTTACGCCGCGTATCGCTTACGAAAAACATCGGAAAGTCACTGCGTCGGGCCCGCGTACGATCGTGAATTTCCGTCTCTCGCTGATTTACATATTCTTGGCGCAAATCAGCGGGAACCCCCCGAGCGCCCATTTTAAAACGTCGCTCGTATCTGAACTCAATCCCGGCGTATCTTGTTTTCTGACTACAGAAAACAGATAAGCCGGCTCAAAGTGTGAATCACTGATACTCCAGCGTAACTCTACCTGAATCTGGCCCATTGCAGTTATATAAGATTTTTTTCCTTTCTTTATTATGCTTATAACAAAAATAACACATTTAAAACTATGTTTTGGGGTCAAGTAATTTATTGCATATGGATGATTTGTGTTTTGCTTTCCATCCAGAAAGAGAAGCTCTCATCTCCTTTTCAACATTGTATCTGTTTATTAATAGCTGCTCTGTTGAAAAAGGCTGTCGCTGTAATATCCCTTAGTGTACCCAATTACTGTCTTGAAGGTGCAAGTTCCATCTGAATAGTAGTTCTAAAAATGGGTCTTTACGCTCATGTGTAACTGCAAATGTGATGAAGATCACATCCACCAAATTGGAGTAAAATAAAAGGACATAGTAAATAAGACAATCACAAAACCTAGCAACCCCAGTAATAACCTCTAAACATGGTTCTCAATTGGCAGTATGTTTGTTTTCAGTGCCCAGTACTGGTATATTTTGGCACAGAGCCCCTGGCTTAGAGAGGGATGCTAAACTCTAAAGCATCCCTCACACTAACCATTCATGTAATCCTAGCCATAACATTACCTTCCATGTAACGCTAATGTCGCATACACACGCTCGGAATTTCTGAGAACAAATATTCGATGAGAGCTTGTTGTCGGAAATTCCGACCGTGTATAGGTTCCATCGGACATTTGCTGTTGTAATATCCGACAACAAAAATTTGAGAGCTGGATCTTAAATTTTCTGACAACAAAATCCGTTCTCGTAAATTACGATCGTGTGTAGACAATTCCGATGCACAATATTCCACGCATGCTCTGAATCAAGTACGAGACGGCCTGGTAAAACTAGCGTTCGTAATGGAGATAGCACATTCGCCACGCTGCAAATTTTTTAATCTTTTAATGCAGCGCATTCGCTTCTTCTTTATATTGCTAGAATAATGAAGTTGTTCTGACAAACTGATTTCTTTATTATTTCTCATGATCTCGTGATCTTTTTATTTTTATTAAGCCAGATCTCCATAATATTGTTTAGAATTTATTTTTAAACTGATCTTTTTTTCTTTTCTTTTTTTAATCAAGATCTCCTGTTTTTTTTGTCAAGCTACCACAACAACATAATTATCTTGTATTTTTTAACCTCAAGGATGTTGGTTGATGTCCCTTGTTAATTTGACATTGTATTTTTGAGGCTGAAAAGCGCAAAGCATCTCTCACCCAGGGCCAGATTAAGAACATCATGGGCCTGGTGCTGAGGATTTTGGTGGGGCCTTTTATAAATAATAAATAAATGCGTGAGAATCACAGCGAAGCAATGAAGGGCCCAGTCTGAAAATGTAAGTGTACCCTAATGTGCTAATATGCTGTGCATACTTGTACATTGTGGCATAACCTACCTCAGGGCCTCTAAAAAGTAGTAATGTCAGGAAAGTTTACTACCGCTTTAATATCACAGGATCCCAGAAACCTCTCATGGGGCCCACTACTGACCCAGTGGCCCTTGGGCAGTGCATAGTTGCCAACATTTAAAAAATATTTTCAGGGACACTTTTTTTTTCACAAGTGCTATATTTAGAGTAGCTGAGATTCCCTATGTTCCTCTATACATCACAGTAGTAATCACAACATTAAATAAGTTCTAATAATGGGACAGAACAAATATGAGAACTGAGATTTCCTTTAGTTGAACCAACAAAAGTGTGTCCATTCTAGAGCTGGTAACATTGAGGGTATTCAGTATCATTTTAAATAACTTTTTTTGTGGGTAAGCGACATAGGGGAGGAGTACGGACGGTATATAAGTGGGAAGTATGTGCAGGTGAGTAAGAGGAATGTGGAAGGTCTAACATTGGGCACTATGTACAGGAGAAGAGTGCAAAGGGTACGACAAAAGGCACAATGTACAGGAGAGAAGTGTGGAGGGGATGACAATTGAAAGCATCGCTTAGGATACCAAAAAAAAATCGTGCTAACTTTAGTGTTTTTTTTTAATGAATGAAACAGTTTATTTCCAAAAAAAAAACACGTTTGAAAAATTGCTGCGCAAATACAGTACCGTGCTAGAGCTGCACAATTAATCGTTAAAAAATTGTGATGTCGATTCAACCCCCCTGACATCTCCAATGCAGAGTTTGCTGATTCTTTCATATAACAAGTGGAGAGACTTTCAGCTGTCAAAAGAAAATATCTGGACAGTCTGCTAAGTTCTTAGCAGGAAACATTGTAACTAACGCTTTCTTCTTATATCAAAGGGATAAACTTCTGTGTGTAAAGAAAATATCCGACTGTCTGCCAAGTTTGTAAACAACATGAAACATTGTAACCAACTTCCTTTTTAGATCAAACTTATGTGTGTAAATGCAAGAAATGTAACCACTTAAAGTCCAACACTTGTTAAAAAGCAATATTTTTTGCTAGAAAATTACTTGGAACCACCAAACATTATATATATTTTAGCAGAGACAAAAATGGCAATTGCTGCAATATTTTATGTCACACTGCATTTGCCCACTTCATTGAATAATAAAAACCATAAAAACAAAACAGTAAAGTTAGTCCATTTTTTTTTTTCACTTTAATGTGAAAGATGATGTTATGCCGCACGAATCGTGAGAGAATCGTCATCTATCTTCTAAGCAAAAAAATTGCAGTTGTCGTTTTAGCCAGAATCGTGCAGCTCTATGCCGTGCAACATAAAAAGTTGCAAAGACCACCATAGAGTAATTTTCTAGCAAAAAATTAATGATGATTTTTTTTTTCTCAGTCTGCTGCAGTGTGTCAGCTTGTATTTATAATGGCCGCTCTGTATGTAGCTTCTGACAGGCTGTGCAAGCAGGCCTGTATCTCCGGAACCATATATGATAGCCATCCCATATTTTGACCAGTTGTGGGGTAGGTCTTTAACTGACTACCCCCCGAATGTGGGGTTTCTGTGACCTCTGGTCATCGAGCTACAACCCCCGAAGTCGATCTAAAAAAAAAAAAAAAAAACTTTTTTTTTATTTTTTGGGGCAAATGGGCCTATCTTGAGAAAGGGGCCTGGAGCTGCAGCTCCACCAGCCCCTCTGTTAATCCGGCCCTGCTCTCACCAAACTTCTACTAACACGAGATTAGCAGAAGAAGCCCAAAGGATGGCGCACTTGGTATTGAACTTTCGTTTTATAGAGCCATCGTATGTGTTGTATTTTGTCGATTGGAAGTTCCGACAATATTTGTGCGACCGTATGTATGCAAGACAAGTTTGAGCCAACATTTCGTCGGAAAAAAAACACAGTTTTGTTGTCATAATGTCCGATCGTCTGTATGTGGCATCATACTAACTCTGGTCTGTCTCAAGTTTACTATTGTCTCTTCTGGTCTTCCCTACTGTTTCCTAGTAACAGACAGCTGGAGGATATGGGGTTAAATACCTTCATAAGTAATATATCATTGTCACTCCCTACTGTCATAAACACATTTAGATCTATAGAAGACCTGACTGCGGGGCTCAATTTCCAACATGCCATCAAATTATAGTGTTATCAATGAAAAAAAGTGTTAGAGATGGATTTTATATTAGTAAATTGTTAATATTCCAGATGGAATGCCTGTGTCTTGATTTATTAATTGAAAAAAAAAAATAACTTATATGTAAATCCCAGTTTTAGAAATGAGATTTTTTTTTTAATTGGCTGTAATAACAAATCTAAATAGTGTTGCTATTTAAAATTACAGAAACTATCCTTATACTCATATTAAAGCAGAACTATGCTTTAAAGTTTAGGTCTTCAGTTATCATAAAAATAAGTGATCTTTCTGTTCTCCCAGTCAGTCAACCCCCCCCCCACAGTTAGTAAGCACCTCCCTAGGACAAACGTAACCCTTTGATCGCCCCTGGTATATTATTAACCGCTTCCCTGCCAGTGTAATTTATACAGTAATCAGTGCATTTTTTTTATACTTAAAGGGCCAGATTCAGATACACTTAATATTGCGCTGCGTAATCAAAATATTCTACGCTGCCGTATTTTACCAGGCTCTACACCGAATTCTGGTAGATTTTTGCCCGTACGCTACGGCGGCGTAGTCTATTTCTTGCCGCGTAATCGAAATACGCGATTAGGGGGCGTGAAGCATTTAAATTAAGCGCGTTCCCGCGGCGATCGAACTGCGCATGCTCCGTTCAGAAATTTCCCGCCGTGCATTGCGCGAAATCACGTCGTTACGTCATTCGTTGTTTGAGTATTGTCGTTTACGAACATTCCTATTCCCACCCGACTTACGTAAAAAAATAATAAAAGACGTCGGAAAACGTAGAAATTCAACGCGGGAACGACGGCCATACTTAACATGGGCTGTCTAATATTAGAGCAGCAAAAAGCTGGTATAGTGTTATGCAAAAAAAAGATGACTAAAGGTGCCGTAAGAGATTGCGAATGAAGATCGTAATTTCGGGGATCGCCGGCAAAAGCTCATTTGCATATGACGGGAAGTCCACCCAGTGGCCGCAATTTTATTGCAGCGTAGATCCGAAGGCGTACGAACACGTAATCCAGTCGAATTGAAGCCCGCAGCCGTCTATTCATGGTTTGAGGTTTCCGACTAGCTAAAAAACGCGCATTATTTGAAATTACTCCAGTCTAACACTAGTTAGACAGGAGTAAGGGCTCTGTGAATCTGGCCCAAAGTTTTTATTGAAAAGATTCAATCCGCAACTTACAGTCAGTTTAAGATAAAATGCAGACATGACTAAAAAGTCGTACATCAAAAAAAAAAGAACAAATCTTAAACCGTTCCATTCTTATAGCATTTTTATAGCACTGATCGCTGTATAAATGTCACTGATCCCAAAAAGGTGTCCGATCTGTCTGCTGCAATGTCACAGTCCTGCTAAAAATTGCTGACCACCACCATTACTAGTATAAAAAAAAAATAATAATAAAAATGCCATACATCTATCCCCACATCTGATGTGGAAAAATAATGGATTAACTGAAAGAATCAACAGGCCTTAAAACTAAGTTTCAGGGGAGACTCAGAAGAAAAACTGCTGTGTTAATATTACTGACTAACCACATTATATATATTTAATTTTAAATTTGTTCATAGTTGCACTTTAAGATTTGATAAAAATGTTAAATGATTTAAATTTAAGGAAGTTATAATTGTATTAAACCATAGTCTTTAATATCTGTCTGGAGTTCAGGTTTATTATTTGATAAATTCTAATTTGATAAAGAAGTCTTGTTATGAAGACCTCTGTTAAATTAATTAAACAGAAAAGCTCCATATACAGTAGGTCATTTTAAATGTTGGGAACAACTTGGCAGATGCATATTGTATTACCTGTATGAAGTGCTGGAACTGTGTGTGCATCAAATCCTTAGCACACGCCTTACTTATTTTCCCATCGTTGTCTGCGTATGAATTATAAACAAGCACCATGGTGGCTACGCATTTCTCCAGCTCCGAGCCTTTTCCCAGAGCTAGGTAGGAGACAAGAGAGGAGAGATTGATTGGAACTGTTGGTTTATAGCATTCTTATTTTCAGCCTATAATTATTACATAAAATCTGCCAGAAAGTTGTCAGTAACAAAAGAACTTGGTAACAGAAATTATATTAAAAGTTCTTGCATTAAGTAATCTCATTTATTACTTAATTTTATTAAACTCGAAATTATGTTTTATATATTCAATGGCATTAAACAGCGCTTTCTTCCTAAACTAAAATTCCAGTTTGGTTAGATTAGGGTTCATGATGGATGGATGTGCAGATTGATGAGGCTCTGACTAAAAATAACATTAAACAATTGACCTTTTCCTTTCCCTCCCAAATTGGCCAGATGACACAGTCATTTTTGGAGTCAAATGTCCGTAGCAGCCTTATTCTTTCAAAAAATTGAAATACAAAAATTCCATATATGGCGGCGCAGTATTTGAAACTCGGCGCGGGAAAGCGGCTATCGGCGTATACCGCGCACCCACGATTTTGCCCTGATTTTCAGGGCAAAAAAGTGCGCGGTATACGCCGATAAATACGGTATGTTTTACTGTCTGTTATAAAACACATCCAATAAAAGTCTTTAAAAAATCTAATTTCTCCACCAATTTAGGCCAATATGTATTCTGCTACAAATTTTTGGTTAAAAAATCCCAGTAAGCGCATATTGATTGGTTTGCACAAAAGTTATAGCGTCTACAAACTATGGGATATTTCTTAATTTATTTATTTTTACTAGTAATGGCAGCAAACAGCGACTTATAGAGGGACTGCGATATTGCGGCGGACAGTCGGACAATAACTGAAACTTTTTGGGGACCGGTGTCACTTATACAGTGCTAAAAATATGCGTTGTCACTGAACTAAAGACACTGGCTGGGAAGGGCTTAACATCAGGGGTGATCAAAGGGTTAAATGTGTGCCTAGGCAGTGTTTTACTAAACTGTGGGAGGTGCTTTTACTAGGGAAAGACATTAATCCATGTTTCTGCTTTGAAGGAACACAGGATCAATGCCTTCCCTACTGACAAAATGACAATCTGCCTTGTTTACATAAGAAGATTGCCGTTCTGGCCATTTTATCCTATCTTCTCTAATCCTCCCCTTCTTTTGTTGCCCCCAATCCATCTGCTGATAGTACAGAGCCTTTGGGGCACTCTGCGCATGCTCAGTTTGGAGTGTATTGCAAGTGAGTTTTTTTATGGGACAATGCATGTGATCAGCAAGGTATCCAATCAGCACTGTCCAGACAGAGGGTCAGGGGTCATGCAGCCTCATAGGACAGACAGAGGAGTCAGAGTAGAGTCCTCCTACAAGCTTAAAACAGTGCTCAGCCAGGCACTGATAATTACTATACTGCTATATACAGTACAGCTGATGAGCGCTACAATATCTCTGTGCTTTTTAATGTTGCAGACCTAAAAAAATGTAATGGATCTGGCTGTCTCTGGGCTCAATCGTTCAAGACACTGACCTAGACCAAGCATAGAGATTATGAAAGTTACATAGAAGTCAGTTTATCTCATTTGCATACTTGTTATGAGCCATTGACTAAAGCCTCATACACACGGTATGATTGTTGGCCAACCGAGTGTCTGATTTTTGTCAAAAGGGTGCCAGTATCTTGTCTTGCATACTAACGTTACACAATTGTCGTGCCACAAACACAAAGGTAGTGACGTACTAGGAAGAATTCCAGCTCGTGAGCGCCACCCTTTGGGCCCCTTCCGCTAATTTCGTGTTTGGTGAGCATTGATTCCGAGCATGCATGTTTGTACTTTTGACTTTTGTGTGACGGAATTGTGTACTGGACCATACGAAAATCATTGTCAACGATTGTCAAAAGGAGCGTACTAACGGTAAGATTTTAGGACAACAGTCTGTCAACAGACAATCCCCTGCCAACAATCATATCATGTGTACGAGGCTTAACCAATTCTATCCGGCCATCGACAATTGACGGCCACAAGGTAGCTCTACAATGCCGGGAGGCCGTCAATATACGGCCTCTGGCCTCCTGCCGCTGGGTGGTGCATGCCCACCGCATCACTCAGGTGCTGATGCATGAGCCTGGCGGCCACGATATCCGCCAGGTACCCGTGATCGTCAGTCACAGAGCCTGGGACATGGATCTCTGTCAGGGAGAGGAGACCGATGGTGTGTCCCTTGTGCATAGAGACAACCATCGGTCACCACCCCCAGTCAGTCCCCTCCCTCCACAGTAAGAATCACCTAGCAGGGAACACATTTAACCCCTTGATCGCCCCCTGGTGTTAACCCCTTCCCTGCCAGTCACATTTATAGCAATGTTCGCTGTATAAATTTGAATGGTCCCAAAAATGTGTCAAAGGTGTCCGATGTGTCCACCGTAATATCGCAGTCCTGAAAAAAATCGCAGATCACCGCCATTACCAGTAAAAAAATATATAATAAAAAAAAATGTCATAATTCTATCCCCTATTTTGTAGGCGCTATAACGTTTGCTCAAACCAATCACTATACTTTACCAAAAATATGTAGAAGATTTTTTTTTTTAAATGGGATTTTTATTATAGCAAAAAGTAATAAATATTGTGTTTTTTTCAAAATTGTCTGTCTTTTTTTGTTTATAGCGCAAAAAATAAAAACCACAGAGTTGATCAAATACCGCCAAAAGAAAGCTCTATTTGTGGGATAAAAAGGACGTAAATTTTGTTTGGGAGCCACGCCGCACGACCGCGCAATTGTCATTCAAAGCATGACAGTGCCAAAATCTGAAATTTCGTCTGGGCAGGAAGAGGGTATATGTGGCCAGTAAGCAAGTGGTTAAGAAAGTAATAAATTATGACAACCGAACAGCTAGCATGATCAGAAGCAGAGATCAGTGGTCAGTAACGCTTCACCGCTACAGGTTTCCTTTAAATGCGCAGCATACGTTCCATGAACTGTTTGAGGATCAGACCCACCTTTGATAGAGGCCAGCTGTTTGGCGATTGTGTTGCTGAATTAAATGAAAGAGAAAAGAAAGACATCAAAGTGAAATAGAAAAATCAGAATATTGGTGTTTATTTAAATTCAAGAATCTTTTTATTTTTTGCCGTGATATATGAGAAGAAATTGAGACATGACAGGCATCAAACCCCATGTCTGAAGAACATATCGTTAGAATTAAACTTGTGTATTTTTAGATGATATTATATCTTGTCATACAATTTATTGCTCATAAATTGCTGTGTGGGAATTAAACATTACTTTTCAATTTTCTTTTGTTTGAAACTAGACATCCTTGAAAAGTTATTTTGTACATCCATCTGTATTTTAAAGGGGAACTAATCATATATTTGTCATCAATACTGCAAAGTTTCACATTCAAGGGGTGGGTTTGTAATTTTCCCTTTTAAATTAATGGTGTATAGGCCAACCACATACAATATATCATAGGGCTGTGCAAATTAACTTTTAATTGATCGATTAATCTTTAATTTTTTTTTACCTCTCCGCCGGCTTCTGGGCCTTCAGGGAGTTCCATCGGAGATCTGGTAACGTCACGGACACCGGCGGGGCTTGCCGTGTCCATCTCAAGGGCTCCTTTGCTGTGCCTTCATATCTGCATGCCAGCGGGACCTTACTATCTGCCACACGCAAGGGCTGTTACACTTCCCTCTATTAACCTGGGATTCTACAACCATCCACTCGGAGTTGTGATAGTTCCCTTCATGGGACATCTACATGCCAACGGATTGATGTTAACCTCTCCTCATCGGCATTAAGCAGTGGTATCGTTGTACACATTTTTATACCAGTATCATACTTAGCTACATGTTTTTATGACTGCTTTTGGTATCGTTTGGTATTACTCGCACCATCAATTTTATCTCCAGTGCAGAAATTTATTTGGTTACCTACTTGAAGACTATAAAAGTTTTTATGCTATTCCCATCGAGCGCTGCCTTTGTGTGTTTTTTGTATCCTGCTATACATTTTTCCAGTGGTTGGAGCTGCACTGGGAATCAGCCTGCAAGGAGATCAGCTAAAAGTAGTTGGATCTGTATGTGCGTTATAATTAATTGAAATTAGTCGATTAATCGATTAAAAAAAAACGATTAATCGAACACAAAAAATTTGATCAGTAACAGCCCTATCTATAATATATCCCAAGTTGGCTCAATACCAGCACACATTATATTTAAGATACAGAAAAACCTTGGTTTGCAAGCATAATTTGTTCCAGAAACATGCTTGTAATCCAAAGCACTTGTATATCAAAGCATTTTTTTACAGAGTATAAAAGAGAAGAGAGGCAACTTTAAGTGTAGCAATAAGTTGCTAAATGTTGTACCTTCATTAAATTAACAATAGTGCTACACTTTTTTATACTCAGTTGTGACATGAAGCTACTCTTATATCAAGACATCGCTTGCATATCAAGGCAAAATGTATTAAAACATTTTGCTTGTCTTGCAAAATGCTCTCAAACCAAGTTACTTTCAAACCAAGGTTTTACTGTACTGGCTTTTAATTCATTATTGTAATAAAGTAGTAAAGTAAAGACTAAATTCTCATGCACACTTTAATATGGTAATGTACCGTATATAATCAAGTATAAGCCAACCCGAATATAAGCCAAGGCACCTAATTTTACCACAAAAAATTGGGAAAACGTATTGACTTGAGTATAAGCCTCTAATGCAGCATTTACTGTAAGTGAAAAAGAGGGTCAACAATGCCTATCTGCAGCCTCACTGGGCCCATCTGCAGCCTCACAGTGCCCATCTGCAGCCTCACTGTGCCCATTTGCAGTATTACTGTGCCCATTTGCAGCCTTACTGTGCCTATCTGCAGCCTCACTGTGCCCATCTGCAGTATTACTGTGCCCATTTGCAGACTCACTGTGCCCATCTGCAGCCTCACTGTGCCCATTTGCAGTATTACTGTGCCCATTTGCAGCCTTACTGTGCCTATCTGCAGCCTTACTGTGCCCATTTTCAGCCTCACTCTGTCTCACTGTGTCCATCTGCAGCCACACTGTGCTAATTTTCAGCCTCACTGTGCCCATTTGCAGCCTCACTGTGTCTATCTGCAGCCTCACTGTGTCCATTTGCAACCTCACTCTGTCCGTCTGTAGCCTCACTGTGCCCATTTTCAGCCTCGCTGTACCCATCTGATCTCCTGTGTACCTTTGATCTCAATGCTGTTGCAGTTGGCGGCCATCCACTGTAACAAAACCCCACCTCCTTCTCATTCCTGATAGATGGGACACTACATACTGATCCCAGCATTGTATTAGTGTTCCATAAATCATGGACAAGAAGGAGGCGTGGCTTTGTTATGTTTCAATAATGTTTATTGAAGTTTCTCCAAAATTTTACAAAACAAGGTAGAAAATTCTCGGCTTTACATTGCAGGGCGGGACTTTGTTACAATGGACGGCTGCCGACTGCAGTTAAAACTGCATGAACAGCAGGAGACTCGGGTATAAGCTGAGGGGGGCATTTTCAGCATAAATTTTTTTTCTGAAAAACTCGAGTATATACGGTACATTTAAAAATGAATTGTATATATATATATTTTTTTATTTAAATCTGCAGCTTTAATAAAAATAATACATATAGATCTGGCACTTCCCATCATAGGATGACAACTCTCTGTCTCCTAATTGTGCTCCTGTGTTGTCAGTGTCACCCTGTCACATAGACTTCTGATGGAAACCCAGCTTTAATAACGTGCGTTTGTGTTGAGCACTGTTAAATTGTTTCTAAAGGTACTTCTTTTCTACAAAACTAACAAACATGTCATATTTACTTACTCAGTGTAATGGTTTTGCACAGAGCAGGCCCAATCTTTCTCTTCTCGTATCCCCTGCCGACACTCCTGGCTCCTCCTCTCCATCCCTTTCCCCAATAGGAAAACACTTCCTGTTGGAGTACTTGTGTGGGCTCGTTCCCGGAGCCCCGTTGCCTGCGTCTATAGATTATGGGTTCAAGGGTTGCCCAAACTGGTAAATTTCTGTAAATTATGCAAAACTATTTTCGATAATCAGGCCCCTTTTGCTACCTTTAGAATGTGATAATTGCACAAAAATGTTTTTCAGCTTCAATGGTAAAGTGGGGAGGCTGGAAAAAAATCTGCTGTCACACAATGATAGACCTCCAGAAATGTGATTCAGAACAGGAAGATAACCTCCTGTACAGGATATATGTCTATTATTGGCTATCCAAAACTAAGCCCTGATTTGCGATAACACTGAAGAGAACAGAGGCACAGTAATGCCCCCCTATAAAACCAGGAACGTGTGGGAACGGAGTTCCTGCACTTTTTTCACAGCAGGAACGCAGTTCCCTTTGCAGGACTAGAGCAGCCGAGTCGCCCGTGCCAAACCTTCACTAAGCGGCGATGCCCAGCTCGGGTCACTGTCAAGGGCAGGCAACTTGCTAGTTCTTTCTAAATCCCGCGATAAACTTGCGGCAAACGGTTTGCCGCAATGTCTCCTGGGAACAATGACAAAAGCTCCCAGGAGACATTGCGGCACCGAAGGAAGTGACAAAATACCGGCACACTACCCGATAAATCAACATACAGGAAGGGGCCAGTAACAAAAAAGATTACTAAGGTAAAGTGGATCGAAAAAAGAAAACCATGCGGTTTAGTAATTATGCATATGAGTGTATCATTTTTTTCTTTTTTGGTGGGGAGTGGATCTTGGGTGGGAGTTCCCACACTTTTTTTCCCCAGGACTTGACCCCTGAATAAAACGCAGCATGTAATCACAAGAAAATGACTGTATAATAGTTTTCTTGGTAGCTGAGTTTTAATTATAGATCAGGGAAACTAGAAAACTAGAAAACTGCATACTCACAATTAGTGTTGCTCACGAATATTGCATATTCAAGTATTCGCGAATAACTTGAATATTGCGGCGAATATTCGCTATGGCGAATATTCGTATTTTTTCAAATTTATTTGTAAAACAGATCACATCCTAGTGATCTCCATCGACGTCTAAAAGCATTGCTGGTATGATTAGAGAAAGACCCTGGGCCGAGTAGCTGATGCGATTCTTTTATGTTGCCGAAAATTCGCATTGCGAATTTTCGGCAACATAAAAGAATCGCATCAGCTACTCTGCCCTTCTTTTGCATCAGAGCCAATCAGAATAACTCGAATATTCGGCAAAAGGAATATAGCGCGATATTCCTTTTGCCGAATATTCGAGTTATTCTGATTGGCTCTGATGCAAAAGAAGGGCAGAGAAGATAATCGCGCAATATTCCTTTTGCCGAAGGAACGTGCTGAAAAAAATGAAGTTCAATGCTTCCAAGAATGCATTGACTTGATTCTGAGCATGCGCAGGTTTTTGGACCTATGCTTTTGCCTACTAAACATCGGTTTGGACCGATGGTCAGGCGTCCATCGGTCTGATTTTAAAGCGGTCGGTTTGGACCGATGAAACTGGACTTAAGTCCATTTTCATCGGTTTGGACCGATCGCGTGTACGCGGCCTTAGAATTGTATTGCTTCACTTAGAGGCGCCTCTCTTCTCTTTTATACTCTGTAGCTCATGCTGAATTTTGCTTCTAATCCCCTTATGCCGTGTACACACGGTCGTTTTTTGCGATGGAAAAAAACGTTGTTTTTTAAAACGTCATTTAAATTGATCGTGTGTGGGCAAAACGTTGTTTTTTGTCTTCCAAAAAACGACCAAAAAAAAATTCCAACATGCTTGAATTTTTTGTGTCGTTTTTCAAAACGTCGTTTTTTGTTTCACAAAAAGTCACCGTGTGTAGCAAAAACGTTGTTTAAAATGATGTTTTTTACTTCACAGAAAACGTCGTTTTTTTTCATCACAAAAAATGATCGTGTGTACGCGGCATTTGGGGAGGCTTCCATTTGTGGATGGACATTTTATATTTTTATATTTTATATTTACACAACATTGCTATAATCTTTGTATATGCACTATAAACTGAAGGACTTATGCCGCGTACACACGATCGCTTTTCGGCATTAAAAAAAATGTCATTTTTCAGCATGTCCAAAAAACATTGTTTTTCCAACTTCATCATTAAAAACGATGTTGCCCACACACCGTAGTTTTTGAAAAATGATGAACAAAGCGCGGTGACGTACAACACGTACAACAGCACTCTAAAGGAGAAGTTCTATTCGCCTTTGGGCTGGTTTTAGCTGATTCCTTGTTAGTAAAAGACGATTCACGCTTTTTTGTCTGTTACAGCGTGATGAATGTGCTTACTCCATTATGAATGGTAGTTTTACCAGAACGAGCGCTCCCGTCTCATAACTTGCTTCTGAGCATGCCCGGGTTTAAAACGTCGTTTTAGCCCACACACGATCATTTTTTACAACACAAAAAAACGACATTTTCAAAAACGACATAAAAAATTGAAGCATATTTCGAAAAACAAATGTGGTCGTTTTTCAGAAGAAAAAAAACTATGTGAAGCCCAAACACGATCATTTTAAATGACGTTTTTAAAACTGCCATTTTATTTCATCACAAAAAATGACCGTGTGTATGCGGCATAATGAATAAATGGTTGTGGAACGAATCATTTGAGTTTCAGTTATTTCTTATGGGGAAATTTGCTTTGATATACAAGTGCTTTGGATTACATGCATGTTTCTGGAACAAATTATGCTCGCAATCCATGGTTTTACTATATATATATATATATATATTTCCATTTGAATTCATACATACAGTATAATCCTTTAGTACATACAGTGTAAAAAAGAGCGTGGCACTCATAGGTCTTGAGAGATGAATGCACAGTGAAGATTTTATTTTTATGTTTTGACAAGGCAGGTGAGCTTGTGCCTTGCTCAAACTAAAATTGTGTGCCGCGTACACACGATCACTTTTTGTGATGTAAAAAAACGTTGTTTTATCTCACGAAACAAAACAATGTTTTTCAAACTTAATTTTAAAAAACGACGTTGCCTACACACCATCATTTTCTGAAAATGCTCTTGCAAAGCGCGGTTACGTACACCACGTTCGACGGAACTCTGTTCTATTGAAGCTCCCGTCTCATAACTTGCTTCTGAGCATGCGCGGGTTTAAAAACTTTGGCCCAGATTCAGAGAGAATTAGATTATCGTAGCGTATCAGAAATACACTACGCCGCCGTTTTTTACCTGGCTCTACGTGGAATCCAGGTAGATTTTGTCCAGTAAACGACGGCGGCGTAGTGTATTTCTCCCGTCACTATCCATCTATGCGAGTAGGGGGCGTGAAGCATTTAAAATAGGCGCTTTCCCGCGGCGATCGAAATGCGCATGCTCCGTTCGCAAATTTCCCGCCGTGCATTGCGCGAAATCACGTCGTTACGTCATTCGTTGTTTGAGTAGCGTCATTTACGGACATTTCTATTCCCGAACGACTTACGTAAAAAAAAAAAAAAAATAATTAAATTCGACGCGGGAACGACGGCCATACTTAACATGGGCTACGCACCGTTAGACCAGCAAAAAGCTGGTCTAACAGAACGTAGAAAAAAATTGACGTAAGCGATTGCGAAGACCGCTCGTATCTTCGTGGATCGCCGTAAAAACACATTTGCATATCCCGACGCATCAAAACGACGCAAACTCCTCCCAGCGGCCGCAAAAAAGTAAGCCTCTCGGATCGAAGCCCGAAGCCACCGTATCATGGTTTGAGGATTCAAACTAGTGATACGGCGCGCAAAATTTGAAATTACTCCTGTCTAACACCAGTTAGACAGGCGTAATTGCTCTATGAATCTGGGCCTTTGTTTTAAACGTTGTTTTGCCCACACACGATCATTTTTTGTAAAACAAAAGACGACATTTTGAAAAACGACATAAAAAATTGAAGCTTGTTCGGATTTTTCTTTTTTTTTCGTTTTTCAGAAGACATAAAACGACGTTTTGCCCACACACGATCATTTTAAATGAAGTTTTTTAAAACGTCGTTTTATTTCATCACAAAAAACGACCGTGTGTACGCGATATTAGCCTTTGAATTCACCTCTCAAGACCTGTGAGTACCGCTCATATATTCACACATACTGTATAAGCATCTACAATATAATGTAATATATATATAAACACACACACAGTATTTATTTTATACACAAAATGGCTATAAATGTATTTCAAGAAAGTACACAGATTTTTCTCTGGAAGTAACTCATATGTTTCTCGATCCATGAATAGATAACTCAAATAAGTAACCTATGCCAGTCGCTCAAGGGATGCCTATTGGGACTCTAAAATCATATTAGCTAGTGGTACACCTCCCAATATATATAATATAATTATGAAGATATCCGTTGTGGTAGCCTATAAGCCACCCTCCCAGTAATGAAGAATTAACCCCTACATTACCTCTTTGGCATGTTTCTGAGTTGGTACGTTCTTTGGGATCTGATGGAAATTCTTCTACACTGCAACAGGATAAATCATAATTACGTCTTGTTTTTTTTTTTTCCTCTGCCTGATTTTTTGTTGACTTGGTAATTTTGCTAAGCAACTGCTGCTTCAGAAAACACGGACTGAGCAAAGTGTACACAGCGCATTAATTATATTTACTGAACGTGTCCAAGGTTTATTTAGCTTTGTCTAAGAAGAAAAGCTGCCAATGGTATACAATGTTCATGGTCAGAGCCAGCTGAAGGTGTGGTAATAGTCTTTTGTCTGACTGCTGGGTAACTGCTAAAGAATGCCTTGTTATTAACAAATAGGAATTAAATACAGTTTAAGTCAAGCTGGAGAACTATGGATTAGCTAAGGTTAGCTTCAAGTAGATTATATTTTAGTTAATGAACGATCAATGGAACCACGCTATTGTTAATATAAATACGAATTGATGGAACAGCTTTAGTTTTGTGAATGGCAAGTGAGATGTAGTTTTCTGGCTACCATAACACCCTGAGCTGCTGTTAGAAATCACGGGGCCCCGTACAGCCTACCTGACAGCGCCCCCCTCAAATATATCAAAACAACATTTTCACAATAAATATACTAAAATCTTAGCGGACACAAAGATAACAGAGAAACTGTGTGAATAAGCCATTTTTTAAATATTTTTTTACATTTTTGAACAAAAGCGTTTATTTTATTTTTTAAAGTTGAATTGTTTTAAAATTATTTTATTTAAAAATTTTTACAAATATATTTTTTTTACAATTTTAATTATTATTATTATTTTTACAAGGGATTAAAACAATACAGGGTTACAATTTGTTTATTTTTTTAATGGGACGGGGAAGCTGGCAGCTGTGTCTGTGTCTCTCCCTGCAGCTGCTGAAAGTCATCGGAAGGGAGAGAAACCGGGTTTCAGCTGCTGCAGAGAGCCGCACAGAGCGTCCTGTAATTGCCCCTTCTTCCCTCTGGTATTTGGGCCCCCCTCTATGTGCCTGGGCCCCCTACAGGAGGACTGGTGGTCCCTCCCTATCAGCGGCCCTGAAAAAATCAGTTAGAGATGGTAGATGGTATTCAAGCATACAGCCATTCTCTAATTGTATTTTTATATTATGTAAAGTAAAAAACACCATTTCTTTTTCTTACATATGCTTATGCTAGCTATGGTAGTGTCCTCCTAATTGGAGGAGTGTCTATTTTGAATTTTATAGTGTCAAGTTTGGAGTTGGTGTTCCTACATGTTATATTAATATAGAACTAAACTAAACTAAAAAAACGATAGAAAAAAAACATCGTCTGTGGGCACGTCCATCGGTTAAAAATCCACACATACTCAGAATCAAGTCGGCGCATGCTCGGAAGTATTGAACTTCATTTTTCTCAGCACGTCGTTGTGTTTTACGTCACCGCGTTCTAACACGATCGGTTTTTAACTGATGGTGTGTAGGCACGACTGACCATCAGTCAGCTTTATCGGTTAACTTATGGAAAAATCCATCAGACCATTCTCATCGGATCGACCGATCGTGTGTACAGGGCATAAGGCTCACCCACACCCTACCCCAGATAAACAAACAAATAAACCACAAAAAGACATGCACTGCCTGTTTTCTAAATTGAGTGACTGTGAACTATGGTGTGCCAGGCTGCCATGTGCCTCACAGGGAATGGAACCTGGTTTGGGGTTGTGTTATAGTAGTAGTATGAAGGTATACCACAGTATACAAAATGCAAAAATCTGGGTTATGTAATGTATAGCACAGCATACAGGATCTGTGGTATATGTGCAAAAGTCCTGAATGTGTAATATACAGCGGAGAGGAAACAGGCACACATTTGCTAGTAACTAGGTTTTGTGCTCTGTCCTGTGTTCCCTTACCTTCTTTTTGTTTGGTGTTTAATCAGCAAAGACCACTGAAGTATTGTATGCAAGATCAGGGCCGCCATCAGGGGGGTACAGGCAGTACACCTGTAAGGGGCCCGGATGGCAGCCCCTATTTTTTTTACTTTTTTTTTTTTTTTTTGTTCATCAGCACCCAAAGCCCCCCCCCCCCGACCTATAAGGGGCCCGGATGGCAACCCCCCCTTTTTTGTAATCTTTTTATTTCAATATTTTTTTTACGTCAGCACACAAAGCCCCCCGTGACCTTAATTTGCGGGTCCCCTGCGCTTCTCACTGCACACCCCCGGTTCTCAATTGGTGGTGGCACTCCCCGCTTCTCAACTCGCGCCGCCCCCCCCTTTCTCAATTTGTGGCGGCACCCCCCGGTTCTCTGCTCCACCAGGGGGCCATGTCTGAAGCCGTGTAAGGGGCCCCAAAAATTCCTGATGGCGGCCCTGTGCAAGATACAGTGAATCTTTGTAGTGCTTAACTGGTCAGTTCAAGCTGTATAAGTGCATTAACAAAACACAAAATCGAAAAAACACAAAACACAAAAAACTGTTGTTCAAACGTCTAGTCTACAGCACTGCAAAGCACGTGACATGACAGAACTTACAAAATTGTGGATTTGGTGGAAAAAAAGAAAGGACATGGGAGAAGGATAGTTTCAAAGAAATAGTGGTTTACTCTAAGCAAGGGCTGGAATCAAAAAGTCCTGTGTTATAAACGTCTAAAAGAAAAAACTGAGAATGATGTCATTCTGAAAGCAGATAAGGAGCTGACTTATAAAGGATTAGAAATGATTGCCTACATGGAAGAAAACAAGTACCAGTCAACTGATGGCCCCTGCATCATTCAGTCTCAATTACTAATAACCCACTTGTGTCAAGGGATAGAACTGTAATCCCAAAAGGATGAAGATCTGAAATGCTAAAGATGATACACAGAGCTCATCAAAGCATTCAGCACTCCAAAGCATGTGTGTGAATTGTAATGTGCTGAAATGATATGTCTAGAGACATTGAACATATGGTGGAAAACTGCAAAGTGTTTTACGAGAGGAGATAGGACAACCAAAAAGAGACTCATGCCATGTACACACGGTCGGAATTTCCAATGGAAAAAGTCATTCATTCAGACCGTGTGTATGCCCCATCGGACTTTTTCCGTCGGAATCTCAGACAGACTTAGAAAGAGAAAATTTTCTCTTTTTTTTTCAGACAGAAATTCAGTTTGTCTGTACGGAATTCTGACGGAGAAAGAAACACACTTGCTCGGAAACAATTCAACGCATGCTCGGAAGCATTGAACTTAATTTTTCTATTCTCGTCGTAGTGTTGTACGTCACCACGTTTTTGACGTTCGGAATTTGGTGTGCCCGTGTGTACGCAAAACAGCTTGAGCAGAATTCCGTTGGAAAAACCCGTCGGAATAAAAACGGTCGTGTGTACGCGGCATTAGAAATACCAGGATATAGCACAAGCTCATCATGGATTTTGTTGAAAATTCTTGCTGATTTATAATTATTTAAAAAAAATCTAGTTTGAAAATCTATCACCATTGGTTGTCAAACCCAACCTTAATTTGCAAGACACAATTTTCCAAATTCCAGCAGAGATAGGAACTGTTGCTTCACAGTGAAAAACTCAAGAAAACATGGGTTCAATATATCCCTGAACAATATATCCCTGGATATCCCTGTCCAAAACACAAACTGGGAAGATAATTCAAAGATTCAAGGTATTGATCCACAGTTTGAACATTTCCATCTATGTAATATGTAATACATATACAGTATAAAGAACACAAGTTCTTCCTCAACAGTTACTAACTGACAGTGTTTAAAAGTACTCTACCTGAAAAAGCACAGGTTTGCAGTTATCAAATATTATTGCTCCTGGAGGGGGACACTTCAGTAGTAATAGATGCCGTGCAGGACAAGACGCAACTAAATCTACTGCCCAGATAGCAAGCGATTGAGCTGCAAGTTTGTATATTACTTGCTAAGCTATTGTTAGACTTGCCAGGCTTCACAAGTTTGTTGCACAATTGCAGCAAGTTTGCATTGCATGACTCCAGATCAAATTTCTTTGCAAACATTCTGCAAGTCTGCTGCGAGTTCTGGTTAATTTATGTTGTGCAATAGTCATCCCACCACAGGGGGTCACTGTGGCTGAATCCTCATGGTACAGACTTGCAGAGCTCTTGCTGTACACTTACCACTGCAACTTTGATCTTGCTAGAGCAGGAGTGCCCAACCAGTGGCCCGGGGGCCACATGTGGCCCGCGGAGCCCTCTGATGTGGCCCGCGACCTACTGCTCTGGGATGGCCGGTTGGCAAGCCCAGATTGCCGACCTGCTGTCCCAGAGCATCAGTGTTGTGAATGAAGACGGCAGTAGAGGAAGCAAGCAGCTTTTCAGAAAGTGCACCACACCTGCAGGATATAATAGATGTCTATGGCAAAGTGCAGCTAACAGTCAGGAAAACCTCAGATACACTGCACCGCACCCACATTGTGGGAAGACCACAGACCATCAGTGTAAAAACAGCCAACACAATGGGTCCGACTTAATCAGACACCTCACCTCACTCACCTCACCTCTATGAAGCGGCACATGTAAACAGAGTTTTGTCCATTTACACCTGCCTACCTCTAATCCGATCTGTTAAAAAAAAGAAGAAAACAGAGGTGGATCCCTCCCCTTCCATCTTCCATCCAGAGGGCCCATAGAGTAGATTGGGCTGTGTCTGTTTTGCCTATGCAGACTGGACACAGACCTGCCATCTGCCCATTGCGTTCATTGTGGCCCACAACTGGTTACCAAGTCGCTTAAGTGGCCCTCGGCCTTCAAAAGGTTGGGCACCCTTGTGCTAGAGACTTGCCACACAAATTTGCTACAAATTGGAAAATTGTCTAAAAAGTGCAAGCAGCATCTTTGGGTGCTTTAGAAGTGGTGTAAAAACCGCTCCTAAAGTGCCCCTGCTCATTGAAATCAATGGGCAGCGTCACCGAAGTGCCTGCAAAGCGAATCGGCAGCAGCGCTTTGTGGGCGCTATTAGTAAAAATATAATATATAATATAAATAATATACGGTAATATAAAATAAAAATAGTGATGCTTTAACGGTGATGCCCCCCACCCCAGTGTGAAAGTGCCCTCATAAAGACAAGAAAATGTAAGCCATCTATTTAGTTTATATTAATTTGATCTACTAGGTAGTCGTTTGAAGACCATCTAATCACCAAGTTGACTTTAGAAGATCAACATTCATCCCGGTAGGTTGTTAGATGCAAGCATTACCATTATTCTGTAGGACTTGGCATAGGTGAGCACAGGCTATATATATATATATATATATATATATATATATATATACACATCCTTAAAATAATAGTAAACAAACATTTAAAAAAGTATTTAAACATGGACGGTGAATGAATGAATGAATGAATGAATGAATGAATGAAAACTTGTATAGCGCGACACATGCGAACTGAATCGCCTCTGGGCGCTTGTTGTTCCTGTCTCCTTTGATATCAAAAGAGAAAAGTCTTAACCTTTTTTCTAAATGCTAGGTGGTTCTCCTCCAACCGAATGCTGGTTGGTAAAGCGTTCCATAGTCTGGGGCCTTGGATCGCGAATCTCCTTTCTCCTTTGGACTTGAAGTTGGCTTTCGGAACCTGGAGTAGGTTCCGATTCGTGGATCGCAAAACGCGATTGGGATTATGCGCTTTTATTATTTCGCATAAATAAAGTGGGGCATTCCCATGGACACATCTATGAGTAAGACAGAGAGCTTTAAAAGCAATTCTGTCTTTGACTGGCAGCCAATGAAGGGCTCTCAGTGAAGGTGAGATGGATTCCCAGGGTTTTTTCCCAGTCACAAGTCTGGCGGCCGTATTCTGAACGACTTGTAGACGGGCGATTTGGTACTTGGGGAGGCCGAGGTAAAGGGCATTTGCATAATCCAGCCTGGAGTTTACAATTGCTCCCACCACGACCGCTAAATCTTCTTTAGGGATGAACGGGGTGAGTCTACGTAGTAGGCGCAGTAGATGGTGAGATCCACTGACTACTGACCCTATTTGTGCGTCCATTGTCATAAAGGAGTCAAAAATGACCCCTAGGCTTTTGACTTTGGCGCTAGGGGTGATGAGCTTGCCCAGAATGGGCGGGGGGGTCCACGCTGTTGAAAGTTGATTCCTGCGCTTGGCATGAAACAGGAGTTCTGTTTTTGCTCCATTGAGTTTAAGATAACTCTTTGTCATCCAGTCCTCTATCAAAGAGAGGCATGTCTCTAGATTGAGGCGGTGATCCTGTCTGTTGCAGATGCGGAAATACAGTTGCGTATCATCTGCATATGAGTGGTAAAGCAGTTTTTGGCTGCTAATAATCTCAAAGAGAGGACGAAGATATATGTTAAACAGCACTGGTGACAGAGGCGATCCTTGAGGGACTCCGCATGTTACTGTGCGTTTGTCAGACGTGAATGGTCCTAACTTCACTGTTTGCGATCGGTTTTCCAGAAAAGAGGAGAACCAAGATAGATCGCCTTCTGCGACTCTGGCTACTTCAGCAAGCCGAGTCAATAACAGATTGTGGTCTACAGTGTCGAAAGCGGCACTTAGGTCCAACAGAACTAGAAGACAAGATTCTCCTTCGTCTGCGGCCTTGAGAACATCGTCCCATACTTTCAGCAATGCTGTTTCCGTCCCGTGTCCGGGACGGAAGCCTGATTGCAATGGGTCAAGTAGCTTGTAGGTATCTAGATGCTGTTGCAACTGTTGTACCACTACTTTTTCCATTATCGGTGACAGTAGAGCAGTGGATGGTATCACTAGGGCAGTGGACAGTGTCAGTAGCTTAGTGGATGTGTCAGTAGGACATTGGATGGGGTCAGTCAGTAGAGCAGTGGATGTGTCAGTAGGGCAGAGGTTATTGTCAGTAGAGCAGTGGACTTTGTAAGTAAGTCAGCGATTGGTGTCAGTAGAGCAGTGGTTGGGTCAGTAGGGCAGAGGTTGGCATCAGTAGAACAGTGGACTTTGTCAGTAGGGCAGAGGTTGGCATCAGTAGAACAGTGGACTTTGTCAGTAGGGCAGAGGTTGGCATCAGTAGAACAGTGAACTTTGTCAGTAGAGCAGAGGTTAGTGTCAGTAGAGTAGTGGACTTTGTCAGTAGGGCAGCTATTGGTCTCAGAAGAGCAGTGGATGTGTCAGTAGGGCAGAGATTGGCATTAATAGAGCAGTGGACTTTGTCAGCAGGGCAGAGATTGGCTCTTAAACAGAGTAGTCTGGCCTGACAGTTTGCCCCCCACAGTCCAACAGCACTTCTATTAACGAGATGGAATTGTGAGTGACAGCTCTGGTCTCTGGCAGTGGACAGTGTCAGTAGGTCAGTGGATGTGTCAGTAGGACAGTGGATGGGGTCAGTCAGTAGAGCAGTGGATGTGTCAGCAGGGCAGAGGTTGGTGTCAGTAGAGCAGTGGACTTTGTCAGTAGGGCAGCGATTGGTGTCAGTAGAGCAGTGGATGGGTCAGTAGGGCAGAGGTTGGCATCAGTAGAACAGTTCACTTTGTCAGTAGGGCAGAGGTTAGTGTCAGTAGAGTGGTGGACTTTGTCAGTAGGGCAGCGATTGGTGTCAGTAGAGCAGTGGATGTGTCAGCAGGGCAGAGGTTGGTGTCAGTAGAGCAGTGGACTTTGTCAGTAGGGCAGCGATTGGTGTCAGTAGAGCAGTGGATGGGTCAGTAGGGCAGAGGTTGGCATCAGTAGAACAGTTCACTTTGTCAGTAGGGCAGAGGTTAGTGTCAGTAGAGTGGTGGACTTTGTCAGTAGGGCAGCGATTGGTGTCAGTAGAGCAGTGGATGGGTCAGTAGGGCAGAGGTTGGCATCAGTAGAACAGTTCACTTTGTCAGTAGGGCAGAGGTTAGTGTCAGTAGAGTGGTGGACTTTGTCAGTAGGGCAGCGATTGGTGTCAGTAGAGCAGTGGATGGGTCAGTAGGGCAGAGGTTGGCATCCGTAGAGTAGTGGATGTGTCAGTAGAGCAGTGGACTTTGTCAGTAGGGCAGAGATTGGCTTTTAAACAGAGTAGTCTGTCCTGACATATTGCCCCCCCCCCCATTTTTCAACAGCACTGCTATCAAGGAGATGGAATTGTGAGTGACAGCTCTGGTCTCTGGCAGCAGGGGCCACTCTGGAGACCAGCATTGTCATTCACCACAGAACTGTTGGGTTGATTTACTAAATGCAAATAGACTGTGCACTTTGCAAAGTGCAGTTTCTCTCTACAAGAGCAGTTGCTCCAGAGCTTTGTAAATGAGCAGGAGCTCTGCTGACTTCCATCATCCAATCATGTGCAGGCAAAAATGCTGTTTTTTTTTTTTACTTTCCTTGGACGTGATTGGGTATTCTTTTCAAAGTGAAGCTTTTCTCATTTACCAAGTCCTTGAGCAACTGCATTTTCAGAGTGCAACTGCAATGAACAGTCTATTTGCGTAAATCAACCTCTGTGTGTCCACCTGCACCACAGGCCCTGAGTGATCTTTTTTCATTTTGAATAAACAATTAACGCTGTGAAGGCAGCACTGATTTCTCATTCATTAAAGGAAAAGAACAGTCAACTTAGAGATAGAGCTGGGGCTCAGTGCTGGCTGCACCTCCCCTAACAGGAACACCCATAAATTGGGCTTCAGAATGGGGTGTAGATAATGTCAGCAAAATGTGCTTTTAATCTGCAATAGAACTACTAATTACAACAGGACCAAGCGCTTGGTCCCCTGGGGTATCAAATAAATGCTTAAAGATTTTTTATGAAGGTCCTTCTTTAAGTGGCAGTTCATCAAAGCTTTGTCATAAAGAATAAGCTGGTATATGGTTCTTTTATTAGGTAAACTATTTTTCTGTTCTACAACAATGAACTGTCAAACAGATGGTTGGCAGGTCTAAATGTTTGCAGAATGAAGCTGGCTGGCACTGGTGGGTATTAATGAACAGGGAGGATTACCTTCTCACATCTTCTCCTTTAATTTGCCATCTGACAGTGTCATTACCCGGATAATTGAGAAGCATTACTCGATGTTTAAACTGTACATTTCCCATTCTTGCTTCAGCAGAATGCTAAATTACATGCTATTTTCGAGACAAGACAAACACGTACATATTACTGGTGTCCATCAGAAGGAAGACCTTAATTATGGATGAAACAAACCATTGTTATTTTCTTAAGCACTCATCTGACAGGACAAAATAAATTGTTTTCCTTTTGGTTAAAAATATGTTCTGCATCTGTTTCACATCCAGCCTGTGGAGTGGTCAGGATAATGCTACGGACAGGCAAGATGGAAAATAGTTGGTGCATGTTGGTGTGTATTTAGTAGTCAGATCAGATTTTTTATCAGAGCAATCATAAGGCATGGTGTAAGTTTTGGATCCTTAGAGGAACTGACTGTAACAACACTTGGAAGTAACACATAGCTTGAGACATTGTAAAATACTTAAAGCGGAGGTCCGCCAAATGATTTATTTTTAAAAGTCAGCAGCTACAAATACTGCAGCTGTTGACTTTTAAAATAAGGACACTTACCTGTCCAGGGCGCCCACGATGTCGGCACCCGAAGCCGATTTGTTGCTCAGCTCTCGTGTGCTGCCGCTGCCATCTTCTGTCAAAAAATCAGGAAGTTCACTTCTTGGTTTCATACTGCCTGTGCGCGACTCGCGCTGCACGATTTCACTGGTCTCTGCTGTCTTCTGGGACAAGATGAAGGAATGAAGGAAGTTGCGTAGATACCCGCGGGTGGCTCGGGTATCTATCCCCGGAAGTGGGAGCAAATACATGTATTACACAGGTATCTGCTTCCCCCTGCCTCCTGAAAGGTGCCAAACGTGACACCGGAGGGGGAGAGGGTCCCGAAGAGTGGAAGTTCAATTTTTGGGTGGAACTCCGCTTCAACTGCTAAATGTTCTCGTAAGGTGAATGTAACCTAAAGCGATGACGTCGCCGGGTGGCCCTGACTGCCCCTTAGTTTTTTGTGACAGACCCAACCAGGACATGGGGTTTTGGAGAGGACTAGGGGCAAGCCTCCTACCCACTAATTATGGCCCATGGAGAGAGCAGAGCATTCTCTAATGATGGACACCAATGTAATGGACGCTAAGAGCAAGGCCTGGATTGATTCTCTGAATAAGGACAATAAAGCTTCCCTTCTGGAGTGGAATGCTAATGGTCAGAGGGAATATGGTTGCCCTCCTGCAGACTGGGTTGAAGAGACTTGGGACAGAAATAGTTATCAAACATAATCCTCAAGAGATCTATGAAGTTAAATGAATTCTACTGAATCAGACTGCTTGGACATTGTTTGTCTTCTGATGACCTTTCTAGTGGACAAAATACACAAGTTTGTGTCTCTCCAATTGTTAATTGGGTCACCTATTGTTTCTGTCTGTCCGATAGTATTGTGTCCACCTTGTTAGCAACCTATTGTGGGTTTTTTTATGTTTGTTAATTAGATTTCTGGTTAAATAAGATCACTCTTAGTTGTTAGATGTTAATTGGATTTTTGTTTGAAGTTGCATTGTAATGCTAATATCCTAAAGAGGGGGAATGTCCTCCTGCGGGGTATAAAGTATGTGTCTGAATTTCACTAAAAAGTTATTGTTTTGGTTCTATCCTAACATCTTGTCTGTGTACAATGCTTGGGGTAAAAAGGGCTGGTATTAGCTCTTGGTCTGCTTGAAATGGTTTAGAGGGCAGGAGGCACTGCTTGACGGAAGGAAGCACCTAATCAGGGGGCCAAGCGTTTTCATCACACTATTTAACCACTTTTTGCCCGGCCAATAGCCGATTTACGGCCGGGAAGTGGTTATGAAATCGTGACAGGCCGTTCTCAAGCGTCCTGCACGATTTCATGCCGCACGCGCCCGTGCGGGCGCGCAGCGCGGCGATCGGTGATGCGGGGTGTCAGTCTGACACCCTGCACCTCCGATCTCGGTAACGAGTCTCCGGCGGAGCCTCGTTACCACGTGATCAGCCGTGTCCAATCACGGCTGATCACGATGTAAACAGGAAGAGCCGCCGACGGCTCTTCCTCACTCGCGTCTGACAGACGCGAGTAGAGGAGAGCCGATCAGCGGCTCTCCTGACAAGGGGGGTTCGCGCTGATTGTTTATCAGCGCAGCCCCCCCTCGGATCGCCACACTAGACCACCAGGGAAATAAAAAAATACCAAAAAAGGGGGCAAAAAAAAAAAAAAATGACAAAAAAAAAAAAGTCAGCAAAAAAAAAAAAAAGGGGGGCAGTAAAAAAAAAAATGATGCCAATCAGTGCCCACACATGGGCACTGATTGGCAACATTGATCCATCAGTGCCACCCCTCAGTGATCATCAGTGCCACCCCAGTGTCTGTCAGTGCCACCCCACAGTGCCAATCCATGCCCAGTGCCCACCTATCAGTGCCCACCTGTGCCACCTATCAGTGCCCACCTGTGCCGCCTATCAGTGCCCACCTATGCTGCCTATCAGTGCCCACCTGTGCCGCCTATGAGTGCCCACCTGTGCCCACCTGTGCCGCCTATGAGTGCCCACCTGTGCCGCCTATGAGTGCCCACCTGTGCCGCCTATGAGTGCCCATCAGTGCCGCCCATGAGTGCCCATCAGTGCCGCCCATGAGTGCCCATCAGTGCCGCCCATGAGTGCCCATCAGTGCCCCATACCAGCGCCGCCTATCAGTGCCCATCAGTGCTACCTAATCGGTGCCCATCAGAACTACCTCATCGGTGCCCATCAGTGCCACCTCATCGGTGCCCATCAGTGCCACCATATCAGTGCCCGTAATTGAAAGAGAAAACATACTCATTTACACAAAAATTAACAGAAAAAAATAAAAACTTTATTTTTTTTTCAAAATCTTCGCTCTATTTTTAGTTGTTGCGCAAAAAAAAAAAAAAAGCAGAGGTGATCAAATACCACCAAAAGAAAGCTCTATTTGTGGGGAAAAAAGGACGCCAATTTTGTTTGGGTGCAGTGTAGCATGACCGCGCAATTGTCATTCAAATTGCGACAGTGCTGAAAGCTGAAAATTGGCTTGGGCGGGAAGGTGCGTAAGTGCCTGGTATGGAAGTGGTTAAGAAATATCAGATGATGGAGTAAGCAGATGGAGGAAAAGGCTTCAGCATGAGCTGAGCTTTTTGTGGGGTCCGCGGTGGCGGAAGATCTATACCAGGGGACATTGTTTTTGCTTTTTTAATAACGGTCTCTGTGTTTTTATATCTTTCTTACACTTTTTCAGTGAGTAGGGGTACCACATAGGAGGGGGGGGTGGGACCTGGGGGCAGCCTTTTTATATATCGGCGGGCGGGCCTCAATGGCGGGGCCCATGGATGTGCGCACCCTGAAGGTGGATGCCGCACCTGGAACTCGGGCCCCGCGTAGCACACACACTAATGGCGGCTGCCCCAGATATACCCAACGCCAGCATGCCCAAAGAGGGAACCGCTCCTCTGATTGGCTGTTGGGGGAAGGTGGGTCTGTCAGAACCCCTCTAGCGCCAACTGTCGCCCAGAGGTGATAACACACCCCTGGCATGCAGACTGACCTACAAGGCAGTTCCAAACCGGCAGCAGCACCAATCTAAACAATTTGCGAATGGGAGCAAACTTAACTCTCCCATTCCCCACTAACTTTAGTGCAACGCCCCACTAAATAAGGGGGGTGCTACACTGGGAGTACAGAGGGATCGTTGTTCCTACGCTCTAGAACCAGACGATCGCTCTGAACTCCCCTGTCAGAACGGCAAGTGGTTATTGTGCCCCATCTCCTATTGTGGTGTTTGAGGGAGCTCTGGGAGGGTCACAGCACCAGGCATGCAGAGAATACAGGGATGGGAGGTGTGCAGGATGTGAGGCTGAAAAAAGGCCAGTGCATGAGTGCAGTGACCTCCGTTATCAATCCCGAGCAGAGGAGGGGGATAGCAGGGGAAGGATGAGAGAGGCACAGTGCAGTGGCTGGAAGACCAGCTGAGACAGTAGCTGGCTGAAGCCGACTTCACCTCTATTTATCAAGCACGAGGAGAGGAGGGGGAGCACGCAGGAAGGATCACAGAGGCATCTGTTCTGCGGCTGGGTGACAGGCTGGGTCGGTGTGATATCAGGTGTACTCACAGCATTTCTAATTGTAGTTATGTCAAAAGGAGTGCGGGAGAGAGAGCAGAGTCAGCAGCGTGCAGCTCACGGGAAACCTGCAGAGTTCTCTATCCTTGTGTCCTCGCCAGATGTTTGACAACACAGTCAGTGGTGGCCCCCTAGTGTCCCCGGGCCCTTGGGCAGCACCCGATCAGCCTGATTGGTCAGTCCACCCCTCGTCAAAATACATTTATCTGAACGAACTCACCAAAGACGGGTAATTTAATTTAGACGAATAGTTAAGATACAGCCAGAACGTATTATCTGTTTCCATCGTGTAATCTACTGAAATACGACTGTACTCATGAACACAGTATCTCAGTGCGGTTTATCAATACAAAACCACCAATAGTTTTCCGTCCTCGCCGATCGACTCAGTTTGATCCAATCTGATCTAATCAAAATCAATAGGAAGGGTAGATTTTGTAGATTCAATTCTTTTCGATTGAATATTAAGATCAAAGCATGTATGGCCATCATTAGGGTCATCATACACATTACAAGCTGGTCATACAACCTCTGTACAATCTACTTTAGATTTACCACCTACAAGCACCTATCGAATCCAATTTTATCCAATCGGGCATGCCCTTGCATTACATGCTTATCGGTAAAACTAAAACAGATTGTAAAGTGTGTGGAGAGCTTTAGGCTTATGTCACTCTGGTGATCCTATCATTGGCAGCATCAATGATATGATCAGAATCTCTAAAAAAGTGATCACTTACTGTTTCCCTTCCTGGTCAAGCCAGAGAGGTGTCACCCCATGCTGCTCTTTCCAAAGACATTCTCAACTGTTCTAGTCTCTGCACAATCCAAAAGTATGCAAACTGACATATGGTACCTAAACAATTCATTGCATTTGTATCACTCCCAGCTGAGACACCGGCCCGGAACACAGGCTGGTCAGGGGCACCAAGGCCTGGCAAAAAGCGCAGGCAGCTAGGGACTGCTAATCGGGACAGTCCACGGTCAATCACATAAAAATGGATTTGCTGAAAGGAGCAGAGCTGCTGGCCAGCGTGAACGTTCTATTGAAGGTACTGGGCATCACACATACCTATCCACAGACAGGGTCTAGGAACAGGGGGTGCACAGAAGGGACTGCAGACAGGGCTAGGAGTCTGTCTCTCTAATCCTCACTTCTCACCCCTCTCTCTCTTACCCCCCTCCCTTCTCTCTCTTTCCCAGGGGTCAAGTCCTGGGGAAAAAAGTGTGGGAACTCCCACCCAAGATCCACTCCCCCACCAAAAAAATAAATAAATGATACGCTCATATGCATAATTACTAAACCACATGTTTTTTCTAAATACCGCGATAACGATAACTTGCGGCAGACCTCCGCAATGTCTCCTGGGAACAATGACAAAAGCTCCTAGGAGACATCGCGGCATCGAGGAAGTGACGAAATACCTGCACACTATCCGATGAATCCAATTACAGGAAGCGGCCAGTAACATAAAGGATTACTAAGGTCCGCCTGCCCCTGACAGTGACTCGAGCTGGGCATCGCTGCTTGGTGAAGGATTGGCTCGGATGGCTCGGCTGCTCTTAGCTGCTCTAGTCCTGCAAAGGGAACTCCGTTCCCACGCGTTCCTGCAGGACTTGAGCCCTGCTCTTACCCCTTTCTCTCTCTCACCCACCCTCACTTTTCTCTCTCTCTTACCCCATCTCTCCCACCCCCTATTCTCTCTCTTACCCCCACTGTCACCCCCTCTCTCTCACCCCATCTCTCTCTCTCACCCTCTATCTCTAACCCTTTCTCTCACCCCCTCTCTCCCACCCCCTCTCTCTCTCTCACCCCTCTATCTCTAACCCTTTCTCTCACCCACCCACTCTCTCTCTCTTTCACCCACCCTCTCTCTCTCACCCCCTGGCTCTCACACCTTTTTCTCTCTCAAAAACCCACCTGTCTCTAACCCTCTTTCTCTTTCACTCACCCCTTCTCTGTTTCACCCACCCACCCATCTTTTCTGTCTCTCACCCCCTCGCTCTCACACCCCTCTCTCTTTTATCCCTCTCTCATTCCCCTCTCTTCCCCAGTACCCTTCCTCTCTATCGTCCTCCTTTTCTCCCCCCTCTCTCTCAGCCCTCTCTCTCTCTCACCCCCTCTCTCTTTCACGCACCCCCTCTTTCTTTCACCATTCTCTCTCACACTCCCCCTCTCTCTCTCATACTCCTCTTTATCTCTCTCACCCCCTCTCTCACACCACTCTCTCTCTCCCCTCTCTCACTCACCCACCCCCTCTCTCTTTCACCCACCCTTCTCTCTCTCATCCCCCTTGTCCCTCTCTTACCCTCTCTCACCCCCCTCCCTCTCTCTCATCCTCCTCTCACCCCTCTCTCTCAGCCCTCTCTCTCTCACCCCCTCTCTCTTTCACACACCCCCTCTCTCTTTCACGCACCCCCTCTTTCTTTCACCATTCTCTCTCACACTCCCCCTCTCTCTCTCATACCCCTCTTTATCTCTCTCACCCCCTCTCTCACACCACTCTCTCTCTCCCCTTTCTCACTCACCCACCCACTCTCTCTTTCACCCACTCTTCTCTCTCTTTCACCCACCCTTCTCTCTCTCATCCCCTTGTCCCTCTCTTACCCTCTCTCATCCCTCCCCCTCTCTCTCACCCCTTCTATCTCTCATTCCCCTCTATCTCTCTACCTAACCACCTCTCTCTCACCCCTCTCTCACCCCCTCTCTCTCATCCCCTCTATCTCTATCCCTCTCTCTCTTACCCACGCTCTCTCTCTCTCTTGCACTCACCCACCCTCTCCCTCTCTCATCCCCTCACTCTCATGCCCCTATCTCTCATCCCCCTCTCTTACACTCCACTCTCCATCCCTCTCACCTCCTCTTTCTCTTACCTCCCCCTCCCTCTCTTTTTCACGTCACTCACTCTTTCCCCTCACATGCAGGCAGGGGGAACTAAGTGGACATTGTGACAGGTGACAGTAAGTGAGTGTCAATGATCCCATCTCCACTTGGCTCTGCCACTGATCACATCTACCCCAAGCACTGCCACTGCCCCCCTCAAGCACTGCCACTGATCCCACGCCCCCTCCCCAAACACTGCTACTGATCCCATTCCCACAAGCACTGCCGCTCATCCCAAGATATGTTTTCAAGTATGAATTAAATATGCAACAATAATACAATAAAATGTTCTTGTGTTTATATGAGTGTTCTTGAATGTCTGATTTTTTAAATTGGCAATCAGACAAGGTAGATGGCTTTTAGGATACAAAAATCACCATATTTACTTATTATTTGCACCTTTGAAAAAAAAAAATATTTTACAGGTACTGCCTTTTTTAATTGCGACTACCACCTTATCCACAGCACTGCAGCATGTGAAGGAATTTGCAGGGCATAGAGGATGTTGTAGTCTAAAAGAATATCAAATGCTCCCTTGTTTTTTTTCCAGCTAATAGGCTATCAAATTAATTTTAATTAGTATTGTATTGTACAAATGTTAAAATCCACAAGGTTTTAAAATATGAGCTCTAGTTACATAGATACATTTAGGTAAACTCGCTATATTCGTTTTTTTTGTTATCAGGATTTATTTAGTTTCGTTCCATATTCAAATTAGAAAAACTTGACCAAATTCAAAAATTTTTTACCACATTTACATTTTTTAAAACCTACCCCTACCCATTCCTTTATAAAAGTGTCAGAAAGTAATAAAAACACAAAGATAGTTTTTGACAATTAGGGTTAGGGGGTTAGGGTTGGGGATAGGGTCGGGGTTAGGGTTTCCCCTTGAAGAACAAGGCTAGGACTCAGGGATTGAAATAGGAAAATCCCCCAAATGTGAAATGTTATGAGGCAGGTCCCCAGCGGTCAATGGTCAAGAAGCGTGGCTGACCCACCCCCACCAAAGTGTACCGCCTACCCCAACTAAGTCGGGGAATGAACAAGTCGGGCAAAGGGCTTTTGACTATTCCTTTATTAAAAAATAAAAAACAGTGTCCCCGATGTAGATCCATTGTCAATCACGTTCCCCCCCCCCCCCCCCGAAAAATAAAAAATATAAAAATAACTGCTCTCATCGTCGATGAGGCCATCTGTCGACTGCAGGCTTCTCCGGTTGATATTTCTTATATAGGTAAGAGGCGGGGTCACCTGTCTACATCACCTGGTGACACCGTCCTGTTTCTGACGTCATGGACCGGTGCATGTTTGTATGCCGTGGTGTTTACCTTAAAATCCATGCCAGGGCCTGGTATGGACTGGGGAGGGGACCCCGCACATTTTTAAAAAAAAAAACATTTTTGTATTGCTGGCATATTTCTGGCAATTTAAATGTAATTTCATGCAGTTTTTGTTTTAGAAATTTCATTTTTGTTGTAGCATATTCTATAAGTGCATTTTTCTTTTGCCGGGCAATGCTGTCATTCTTACATTCATTTGTCAGTGGGGAAGTCAGCTGACAGATGATGAGTCATGGTTTTTAAGGACGTGGGCGGCCGGCTTCCCAACCCGCTGCTTAACAACCAGCTATTCTTCTAACAGAATTTGAATCGATTGATGGTTTTTCGATCAATCCAAATTCAAATTGTTCTGAAAAGGTGGAATTTGTTTGAAAACAAATAAACAAAACACATTTTAATGGATTTCAACAAATAGATATTACTATTCGTTACTATTTCAAAATTTGAGATTTGGATACATCTGAGGCCCCATACACACGAGCAGACAGATTTGTTCAAATCGGTCGGGCAGACCGATTTGAACAAATCTGTCTGCTGGGGACGTATTGGTTTGATCGTGTACACACGATCAAACCAAAATCCCCGCCGGCAGACGGCGCGGTGACGTGGCAGTGATTTTGACGCCGCCACGTCACCGCACCAGGAAGTAAATCACTTCCGCGCATGCGTCGAATCCATTTGACGCGTGTGCGAGAAGACATGTCTGCTGGTTAGCGTACTAACCAGCAGACATGTTGGACGGACGGGTTCCCAGCCGACAGATTTCAAAGCATGCTTTCAAATCTGTCGGCTGGCCAAATCCGTCTGCTCGCCCGTACACACGATCGAATCTGTCTGCTGGGAGGGTCTGGCAGACCGTTTCCAGCAGACAGATTTGGTCGTGTGTACGCGGCCTGAATCTCCAAATAACCAAAAGATTGTCCGATTATTATTCAGACTGAAACGAATTGCACATGTCTAATTTTCATCCTGTTTACCACAACAGCAAAATAGCACCTGTGGAGGTAGGTGCAGATCAGCAGTCACTTGGGTACATATGTGGCCCCCTGAGGACCAACTTCATTTTGTTCACATCTTGAATTAAGTACTTTGCATATTTATTTGCATACCGTTTTTGGCATCGTATGGGCCACTACAAATGATCCATTTGTCCAAAGGTTGTAATTCAGTCACATTGGGCCCCACCATGTGTATGGTCAGAATGATATAGGTGAGGTCTGGGATACCAAATGAAAATCTCTGCTTTCAATGCCGTCTCCCATCTATTGGATATAACACAGTTCCCTGAAAAAGACTATGACTTGTTTGGTTGAAACGTGTTGGGACATTTGTCTTGGGCAGGATCGATTATTGTAAAACTTGTTTTGGGTATACCGGCCTACTTTGCATGTTTGATGGGTCATGACAAGAATCTATGTAACCAGAGCTCGTATTTCAAAACCTTGGTGGATTTTAACATTTGTACAATAAAATACTTTTTTTTTATACATTTAAATTAGTTTGATAGCCTATTTGCTGTGAAAAAAACACAGAGGCTCCCTGGATGATCCCACTGACCTGCCCCCATTGAAAAACTGCTCAGACAACCAGACCCCACTAAAATTGTCTCCACCTACTATGCAGCCCTAATGACTGACTTTAACCCCAGGTTTCACAAAGCTCAGGTGAAGTGGACCTCTCTGGACATCTCCTTGGTAGACGAGGACTGGTCAGAATTTAGTGATACGTATAAAACTTCAGTTATTGCTTCCCGGGACCACATCATACAGGTCAAAATGGTTCACCAAACTCCGGCTAGGTTACAGAAGATGGGTCTCCTGCCCTTGGCTGCCTGTTTTCGCGGCTGATTTGTATTTTTCTATGTTTGAGCATATTGCCTACTGTTTATGACCAGATTGTTTTTTTTTTCTGTGTTTCTTTCTGTTTGTTGGTTTGTCTTAAACCCAATAAAAAATATAAAAAAAAAATAAAAAAAAACCCCAGGGTAACTTTTGATCTTCTTTTGCAATACAATATTTGGGGTGTGCGGCTTTTTTACCTCCATGTGTTTTTTTCCAGGTTTAAAGAGTATGTAGTCTTACACACCGTGGAAACTTTTCTAACTGTGTATGTAAACCATTTAAAAAAAAAATTGTAATGAAGTAGAATTAGAATTTTAATACGTTTTTTTTTTTTTTTTATGTCTGTAACCTTTATTGGTCTTGGTCACCATTGTCTCCCGTACAGAAAATAAGATTAATCTAAAATGTTTTAATTATCAAAGAAACAGGTGAAGGAACTGTTCCAATAGGAAATCCAGTTCTGTTAACAACGAGTAGATATCATCTCGCTTTAAAGAGATATTTTTTTTTCTGCTGTGTCTCTGGGATAGGAACTGAAGTAAGGGACACAGGAGGAAGAAAAACAAAGCCAAAAAAGGTGTTAATCATTCTCTATTCAAAACTACAAAAACATTTTTGACTCGCTCATGTTCAACTGGACCTGTTCTGTAAAGTTGAAGATGTTTCACTACTCATCCGAGTAGTTCCATTTTTCTAATGAATGTTCTTTCTCTTGGCTACTTCTAAGTTGTAAAGGTCTTCACTCAGTACACCAACCTCAAAGTTCTTTCAGGTATTTTTTATTAGCCAGAAAACACTTATATTTGTAATTTTTTATTTTTAGGAATGGACATTCTTGGCTATGATATGATTACATAGGTTTACCTTGTACAATAGAATTGCCCTCAATGGCCACTAAAGTACTCTCACTGCACAGGTTGTGGCAAATGACCATGGCTTAGTTCAGTAGTGTATTTAGGTTTTGTGCTGCCCTAGGCCTGACTAAACTTGTGCAACCCATAATTTAAATATGACCCATCCCTTTCTGTCAAGGCCACACCCCTTGCTTTTGGCGGTATGATTCACAAATCATAAAATTATAATATAATAAATAACTATAAATAATTATAACAAATAATAATGTAATTATAATAAAAATTATTCACTAATGTAATCTAATGTAATCAAATCAAAATCACTGAAATTTGCTCAGTTGCAGAATTGTCGCTGTCATTACTTTTATTTTTTTATGACGAATTTCCCCACAAATCGCTATCGCTCAATTCTGCAAGTGATTATAATTTATTATCGCTGTTTTCTAGCTGCTCTAAAATCACTTTTGACATAAAGGAACACTTTTGGTTGCTATGGACAATCTCCAGTTTGCAGGCACAAAAAAAAATGTTTTTATTATGTAAAAGAACATGCAGGGCACTGGGCAGACCACTAGGGCCAAGGGGTGCGTGTACTTTTTACACACAGTACTGTAATCTATAAGATTACAGTATTCTGTATGTAATGTGTTTGTTTACTTTTTTGAATTTGCCGCCGGTCTCCGCCCCGTTACGTCGCAGGGAACGGAGATCGGCGGCGCGCGGGCACTGTGTGAGTCGAATGGAGGACGCCACTCGCTCACACAGCGGGATGCATCGCTGGATCCAGGGACAAGGTAAGTACAGTAACCCTGCCTGGATACAAGGTAAGCCAGCGCGCTGCAGGCTCTGCATATTCACCCCGAGCGTGACTCGGGGATACCGATTTTTACATAAAAAATCCACCCCGAGTCAAGCTCGGGGATACCGTCAGGGGGGTTAAGACCAGCCCTGAAATTTTCGAGTGGGGACATTAGTTCTGAGGGCCTGAGGGGGGGGGGGGGGCAATGAATTCCCTTAATTTGCATAGATTGCCTTTCACTTCCTGTTTGGCTATGGGGCAGGAAGTGAAGGGAAATCTCTGGGACAGGGATGGTAAAAAATAAACTGACAGGGGCTATAACCCTCCCTTACTCTATCCAAAATGAAAAAAAAGTGCTGCCTATAGTTCTACTTCAAGCACAAATTTGTGATATCTTTATGGAGAGGACTAAGAAGATTTATATAACCATGCAGCAGAAACATGTAGCACAATGAGGAAGGTTTGTGGTCCCGGATGATAGGACAGTCAAAATTAGAAGCAGCGACACCCCCCTCCCCCTCACAGTTGGGGAATGCCGGCTGCCTGCATACCGGAAGCAGTGTGGCCGATTTGTGGGTGCGCTAGACTAGACTAATTTGCCTCTAAGCCCAGTCCGCTGTGTTCACTGTTCTCCTTGCTGGAGAGGCAGCTGTACTTTGGACCTTCAGTGCAAGAATTTCCCTGCTTCTTTATCCTTTCTGTGGATCTGTGCTTTCTACTCCAATCTTATCGCTTCTTGAATATTACCCCACCATTCATAGGGGTTCGGCCCAGGCCTTTTTCAATAAACACACTAAGTAAACCTTTTGTGTACATTTTATGCAACAACTTTATTTGGATCATAATGCAATTACAATATAGATTGTCCACTTAGATCATTACATTGTTAACATATTATGCATTTAATAGTAACTACACCATTTGTGCCCGGATTTAGCCAAAAGTACAGCAAAATTTACAACAAATCAATGGACTAGGTAGATCACATCTTCTATGATGCCCTGGGATAGTATTAAGAACAAGTAGATTCATTACTTACTTATAAATTCTTCATTATTGATATGTTTTCATTTAAAAAAATCTAAAACATGGACCACCAAATCAATGGCAGCCAGTCGCCACAAGGCCAGATTAAAAACCACATTGTTGATGAAAATACAACAGAACCTCTTTATTTCTTTATAAATACCTCACATGGTCTCTGGACATGACAATTTCATTATTCTGTGATCCAGACACTAAAAGACCCAGTTCCAAGATACGGCAATAAGGTTGTATTGCACCAGCTTACAGTAAAAAAGACAGCTAAGGTTTAATGGGAGCACAGTTAAAAATATAAAGAAGTTAAACAGCAGAGGCAGCCATTTTGGAAGCTGGCTAAAAAGTTGTGAGAATGCGACATATTCATTTATTAGGGACAGCTGCAAGAACATACCTCCCAACCTTCTTAGAAGGGTTAGAGACACACAGCTTCTTGTTCAAACTTCATAGAGGAAAAGCACACTCTACTACTACAACCCTAGTTACAAGGATCAATGGTAATTCAAATGCAAAAAAAGATTGGTTAAAGCCAAAAACCATGTTTTCTAACCCCCTATTTTAAGCATTATACACTTTATACATACTTTTTAAATCTTGCAGCAAATTTTGGTGTTATTCACAGGTTCCTCTAATGGTAGTTGGGTGGTCCTTACTGTACAGTGCGGCTCTTACATAATGACATGGGAGCACTGTGTTGTCCTAGAGCACTTTGAACCCAGGCTACGGTGATGGTCATGACGGGTTGGGCCCACAAAATGGGTTAAGTGATGCTGGTTGTTACTGATTGCCGATTTTTGAATGCAAGCAGATTAAGTATCTAAAATAAACTTGGTACTCCTTTTTTGCAATTCACTGTACAAAAAAAGCTCACAAGACTGGATCGACAAAAATAGAAATCAAAACAGCTTACATACATGTGTTTAATCTGCATTTAGCGGTTTGTCTGGAGTTTAGCTCCAAACCCACTGATGAGTTGTTTCACATATACTGATGTTTATTTGAGACCAATTAGAGCAGCCATTGTGAAAGAGGGTTCCATTGAACACCAGTTTTCCTCCAGAGGTTGGTAGAGATTCCTTGAGTAGATGCTGATTGTCCTCCAATCTGATGGTGTCGGCATTACTCCAGAATCAGTGCCACTTGGCAAAGCCAGATGAGTTTTTTAACTGTGGCATTCTGACCATCTCTGTAGGAGCATTTCTCACTGTCCACCAATAAATATATTTTTTTAAGAGATCCCAGAGGCCTGAAATTTATTTCAAGGGTTCCTCTGCGGTAAAAATTGGTTTACAACAATGACAAAAACTGAAATATAGGGACAAAATAGAAGGGAAGGACACAGGGATTCCCTAAAACAAGGCCATTTTTGTAGATATAGGACAATACTTCTTAGATAAAATTGTAACCACTGAGAATAAAGAGGGGTTCAACTGTCCAAGGAATTATGAGGTATTGGGCCCAAGTGTAAGGTGGATGCCCATTTATTACTTGGTTGGTTATGTTATATTATGTGTTGGGGCTTGACTTTTTAAAGGGTCAGGTGATATAAGATAAGATGAAATTAAGTGAACCTGCATCTGATTTACCACAGTATGGAGGTCAAGTGAACCTGTTTGCACTCAAACATCCAATCGTGTGCAGAGGAATATAAAAAATTGAGCTTCTTTCCAATTGATGTTTGAATTTTAAACAGGTTTAGTTCACCTCCCACCAAACTTAACCAGGCCTGCTCTGTGAATACTAAATCAGCCAATCTCTATCTCAGAATGGCTCTTCCTGCCAATAAGGACACTTATTGTTCAAGCTCATTGGGCATGTTACACTTTTTGCTGAGTTTTCAGTAAAGGAAAAATGTATGGACAATAAAATACAGAATTTATTGTATATCCATACCTTTCATGGGCCTACAAATGCCCCCTTCATCAGGGCTAAAACAACAATAAAGTATAAACCCTTATGCCGCGTACACAAATGACAACAAATGTTCAAGGTGAGGTTTTTGTCGGAAATTCTGACCGTGTGTATGCTCCATCGGACATTTGCTGTCGGAATTTCCGACAACAAAAATTTGAGAGCTGGTTTGTCTGTATGCAATTCTGACGCAAAAAAAATCCTACGTATGCTCGGAATCAATTTGACGCACGCTCGGAATCATTGAACTTAATTTTTCTCGGATCGTCGTAGTGTTGTATGTGACCGCGTTCTTGACGTTCGGAATTTCCGACAACATTTGTGTGACAACACAAGTTTGAGCCAACATTCCGCCAGAAAAAAATCCACGGTTTTGTTGTCGGAATTTCCGATCGTGTGTACGCGGCATTATAGTAGTTTTAGCCCAGATGAAAGGGGCATTTATAGACTCCTGAAGCACACTGGAATTCATTATATTAGGAAATAAATGTCTTGTTTTACACTTATAACAGATTTTATGACCGCCATCTTGGTAACCAGAGACCATTTGCCTTGACCTTATTTAAATTGCAGTAGCTCTAGAGCAGGGGTGGGCAACTTCGGCCCTCCAGCTGTGGTGAAACTACAAGTCCCATGAGACATTGCAGGACCCTGACAATCACAGACATGACTCCTAAAAGCAGAGGCATGATGGGATTTGTAGTTTCATCACAGCTGGAGGGCCGAGGTTGCCCACCCCTGCTCTAGAGCAACAGTTTTTTCTACTCATGTACAAAATAATTTGCCTACTTGGCATAATAATGATATCATAGGCACACCTATGAATGATATTGTTATTTGGTAATGTTGACATGTGCCTTACAGATTCATGTTTAATGTGAGTTTTAAGAATAGGCCCACTTTAACATATCATAGTGTACAGATGCCAACGGCGGTGTTCATAGACATCAAAGGCCCCCTGTGCATGTAGAATTTTTGCCCCCCCCCCCCCCATTAAACTTTTGCCCACTTATTCACTTATTCACACATACAGGTAAAGAGCAGCCTTTTTGATTTCCTGAATTCTCTAGCTAGGGTCAGACAGAACACTACTCATAACCAAGCACCCACCTGGACCACATCTATTATAAACAGAGCCCTACCTCCCAGGGCTTCCTTGTTTGCACCAATTACATGTTCTCCTTAGGTATCAGTGATATACCTGGGCCTGTTTATAGCCACATAAATCAAAATCATAAAGTCCAAGTCCTATTTAATCTCTGATTCCTAGGCCTCATAAATAAGCCGCACACTCTGCCATGAACATTGGCTTGTCTTCTTCCTCCTCTGCTTAGGTGTTGCACTTTTATTGTGCTTTAGTTATACACATAAATATTTTTTGTGCTCTTATTGTATACATATATTTATATATCTATATTTATATTCCCTGGAGAGTAGCTACAGTATACCATAGACTGTAAACATATACCACAGTAACTTGGTCCTCAATTCACCCATACAGTGGAAATCACAACTCATCAGATATACATTGGGCGATGCTGATGTCTGCTTCCGAAGGATTGGTAAAATTACAAAAACTTCACAAGTGTTCCTAGCCTACCAGAAAAAAGATTCATACTGACATGGATGTTATTGGGTTCACATGCACAAATTTCAGTTCTGTGGACTGGAGTCTGGAAAGGCTCTCAAATGTCCCAAGGTAAGTAGTTCCATATAAACAGGTCCCCATTTACGCTGGGTGAAAAACATTGTGAGTTTCGCATATAGAAATACCCAAAACTACAACGAATAGTTCAACTCTGCACAATGATACGGCATATATGGTTACAGTACAGCATCTGTTTCATTTAACTGTTAAAAAGTTATAGTATGGCGCAATATTAACAGTGTCCAACCATACTGTACAGGATCATGCGGAAAAAAATGCAGGCAAAATAGGAGTAACATCAAACACGCACCTTCTGAGAATAATGTAGCATGCAGGAGTCAAGAGAAAGGTACTATTATTAGCACAATAAAATTTGCATTTTTTGTCACATATTAGGATGTCTAGGGAAAACACAATGAACTGGTATTTTTTACATTACTGATCTTCACCGTTTCCTATACGTACTAGAATACCATGATTCACCATTTGTACTGTGGCAGGTTCAAGAAACTGCACCAAATTTGAAAAACATTGTATCATTCCTCCTGGAATTAGACCTTGTCAAGGTGTCTGTGGTCGGCACAGAGGAACACATTAAATCTGGTTGGCAAAAGATGTTGGACTAGTTTGGTTATACCGTGACTGGTTAAAGTTTTGTTGTCCAATTCCACCGGGCTGTCCAAAACTTGGCTGCTGGCCGAAGCCTCCTTGTGGTTGATTATATGGTGGAGTTGGTCCATAGGGGTCTTGATTGTATCCACCCTGGTTTAAAGATTGGCTACCAGACTGTTTCTCCACTGGCTCCTGGGGATATCTATTCCCAGAAGCGTGCCAGCCTGTCTCCTTAAAGACAAACCATATGTTTCCAGCCCACAGAATAAAATTCAGGAATCCAAAAACCTAAAAGTAAAAAAAAAAAAATGTAAATATGACAATGTATACATATATATGCCTAAATATAACCAGAACGTTAGAACCATGATTATTATTTAAAAGCATCAAATTTTTTTTAATTATACTGCCAACATTCTTATTATTTTAAAGAAATTAAAGATACAATAAAGTTTGTTGAAAATCTCCATAATGACCAGTTGAAATTTTTGCGAGTTTAAATTGAATGTATACTAGTATTGTGTTTCATTTTTAATTTACTGTCCGGAGTACAAAAAATTAATTTTTCTATTTTCAGTTAGGTAATAATGACATATCACGTTAATATTTTGCATTCTTGCTCTAATTTGGAGAAAGCTAAACTCACTTGCCTCTAAAATAACAGATGCTCAACTTTCCCTTACCCCATCTTAAAGCGGAGTTCCACCCTTAAAACCACTTGGTTTCATCCCATCCAGCATACTGGCGTCAGCGCCAGTATGCTGTTTTTTTTATTTTTTAATGCATGTACTTACTTTATAATAAATCATTTAATTCCGTGCGCACCGCGGTATGTCGCCGCTAAAAGGCGTCACGCCTTCCGGAAACAGCTGATTAGCGTTCGGCTCTTCTCGGCGCCTGCGCACAGACCCAGGAGCTGACTGCGCAGGCGCCGTAAATAGCCGGTCCTAGTTCGGGTTTTTTCGGAGGGCGTGACGCGGCTATATACGGCGCCTGCGCAGTCAGCTCCTGGGTCTGTGCGCAGGCGCCGAGAAGAGCCGAACGCTAATCGGCTGTTTCCGGAAGGCGTGACAGCGGCGACATACCGCGGTGCGCACGGAATTAAATGATTTATTATAAAGTAAGTACATGCATTAAAAAAAAAAAAAAAACAGCATACTGGCGCTGACGCCAGTATGCTGGATGGGATGAAACCAAGTGGTTTTAAGGGTGGAACTCCGCTTTAATGTTTATTATTCGCTCCAATCCCAGAAATTACCACTCTACAATTAAGACCAATTCATACAGTCTGTGTTGCCATCCACTGGTTGATCGCTCTTCATCGGAAAACTCAATACGTACTTCTGTCACAAGTTAAACTCTGCATTGACTCCATAAAGAGAGTTGAAAAGATATTTCACACCCTATGTTTCTCACTATGAGAAAAATGGTCCCCTTGGTCTGAACATTCCACAAGGTTTGATTGCTCCCCATAAGTTAATAAGCATTATATCCCCCTTTTTATATTGATACTGCTAGGCAGGTTTTTTTTATTTATTTTTATTTTTTTATTTATCCAATCTATGCTATGGCCGTCCTTGTCATTACAGTTATTGTTCTGTACATTGAATCTCGGTAACCTGTGCTCTAAGATTTCATGTTGATATTGCAATATGTTATACTTCTGTACCAGCTTTTTATTTCTTTAATAAAAGATTGTAAAAAACATGTATTTTGCATTCTGCTTTTGCACCAGCAGGTGGAACTTTAGGCTGCGTAACACATTTTCCGAAATCTCTTTTGCTTCTTTGATGTGAAGCAATGTGTTTAAGCTGGTCACATTCTCAGGTAAATCACTCACTGAAGGATTGTATTTTATAAAAGATTCAGACTAACTTAAGTCTCAAATCAGGCAGGTTCTGCTATTCTGTCTCCTTAACTAACCCATAGTACTCCAGGAATCCTTTTGTTATGTATGAAAGGGCAAAATGGCAGATTGCCTTTAACCACTTAAGACCCGGACCAATACGCTGGCAAATGACCCAAGGGGTTTTTGCGATTCGGCACTGCGTCGCTTTAATAGACAATTGCGCGGTCGTGCGACATGGCTCCCAAACAAAATTCGCGTCCTTTTTTTCCCACAAATAGAGCTTTCTTTTGGTGGTATTTGATCGCCTCTGCGATTTTTATTTTTTGCGCTATATACAAAAATAGAGCGACATTTTTGGAAAAAAATCAATATTTTTTACTTTTTGTTATAATAAAAAACCAATAAACTAAATTTTAGTCAAACATTTAGGCCAAAATTTATTTAGCCGCATGTCTTTAGTAAAAAAAAAATCGCATTAAAAAAAAATTAGCTACCTAGCGGGAACAGCGACACTAATACAGCGATCAGAAAAATGATCGCTTAGTGATGCTGGCAATAGGGAGTGAAAGGGTTAACTAGGGCAGTGATCAAGGGGTTAAAACTTTATTGGGGGGGGTGGGGGGGCTACCCTGACACTAACACTGTCTGACTGTCACACTGTCTGTCACACTGACACTAAATACAGTAATCATACATGTATGATTACTGCATTCAGTGACACTGTGACAGGGGGGAGGGGGGGGGGGGCGATCGCGGGGGTTAAATGTGATTTTGTGTGTGTGTAGTGTAGTGTTGGTGCAGGACTTACTTGTAGTGTGGTGATCTCTCCTCAGCGGCGCTTGAAACAAACGCCGAGGGAGAGATCACGTCGCTTCCTCCTTCCTGTGTTTACACAGGAGGAGGAAGTGACAGGTCAGGCGGGCGCGCGCATTGGCTGGGAGCGATCCGGAGGGGGCGGATGAAAACGGATAGCCGCCCCCACTTGTCGGATCGCTCCTGCAGCCGCGCGGACCGCCGCATGTACGGGGGGGGGGGTCCGATCGGACCCCCGATCCCCCCCAAGGCACCAACGTATATATACGTTGATGTGCCTGTCGGTGCCATTCTGCCGACGTAAATGTACATGCGGCAGTCCTTAAGTGGTTAAAGTAAACCTCTACTGAGTAAAAAAGTAGTGAACTAACTTGTAGCATTTATGGACAGATGTTTTTGGACAACTGGCCATCACAATCTATATGAGCTTGTTGAATATCTCAGTACAAATCCATGGCCATTAAAGAGGAAGTAAACCCTCCGGAAGAAACCGAAAAAAAAAAAACCCCTGCAAGGCAAAGGCATAATCAGCTAGTATGCATAGCATACTGGCTGATTATGTATTACTTACCTCAGATCGAGACCCCCGCAGCGGTCCACATCTCCCCCTCCGGGCGCCGACATGGTATCCGGAGTGACTTCTAGGTATCGTGGCTCTGGCACTGAGATTGGCCAGAGCCGTGATGATGTCACTCCCGGCACAGTACAACTGAAGCAGCGGCACTAAGTGCTATTGATTCAGTTGGCTTAAGTGCACATTTGCCGCATGATGTTGGCACATGCAAATACAGGGATACCTCCTAAACTGTATTATAAAGTTGTAAGCAAGGGTTTCCAACCACTTTAATATGAAGTTTTTCCCTCCCCCTATATGTCTATAACAGCCTCCAATTTTCTGGGGTGGCATTGAACGACATTTTCATCTATTTCATCCCACAGGTGTTCAGTAAAGATGAGGCCTGGCCTCTGTGCAAGCCACTCGAGTTCCTCCACACCAAACTCTTCAAACCACTTCCTTATGGAGCTGGCTTTGTCCACAGCAGAATAGCTATACTGGAATAGAAAAGGGCTTTCGCAAAACTATTGTCACAATGTTTTAAGCATACAATTGCCTAAAATATTATTGTATGCTATGCCATTACCTCTACCATTCACAGGAAACGCATAAACTCAATAATTTGGAGAAATGTCCACATACTTTTGGTCAGGGTTTTTTTTTTCAGGGGGAACTTGGGGGAACTCAGTTCCACCACCTCTGGCTCAGACCCTTTGGTGCCTGCTCACCACAATCACTTGTAAACACAGAAGTCTGGTTTCTGTGTTTACAAGTGACAGCGTTGTAACCCTCTGAACTCTGCACTCTGTATGTAATGCAATTCTGGTATTTAATGCCCCTTTAAGACCCTTCTACTGTTTGTGAAATCTGAATAGGGTCGTGGTTGAGTTCCTGCACCTATTTTCTGAGAAAAAAAGCTCTGCTTTTGGTCATATAGTATGTGTGACGGTCAGGTTTCCACAAACCTTTAGCCAAAGCGTAGAAACCATATTGCGACCATACCTTACATTAGAAGCACAATGACTCTTTATATGTAGGATCTACAGTTATTATTCTAAATACCTCTCAAAAGAAGGAGGAGTTTACATTGAAATACCACATGGAAATGGCAAGAATTTGGCAAGCTGTTACAGAAGGGTCCCATTGACTTCAATTCACACGCATGGCAAGCAGCCCCACATGCCAAATGCAACAAGCTGTATACAATTTTCCGAACTACAATGCAGCTGAGACAATGTGTGCGTACCTGAGCATGCTTAGACAATGCATGACTGTAGGTAGGTGGTCAGGGGAGCAGGAAATTGAAGATCAATCACCTATTATTACTGTTTCTTTGCTCCCAGTGCCAGCGAGCCCTAAAAGGTAACCTCTACTCATCAAATTTTTGGATTGGTTTGTGGCACGGATTCTTTAAATTGGACTGGAATCCTTTCTCTTACAACTAACAGCATTTCCAGCTCTAATTAGAAGAATGCATCAGCTCACTAATGGGAATTATTCTGACTGTCGTTGATGGAGTAAAGGAACATTTTTCCCTCTGGGAGGATAAACTGTCAGCAGCGATGTCGTTTTTTGATTTTCCTTATTTCTGGATCAACAGCATCAGACACATAAGACTTTATGAAGCGTTAACTATTTTATTACAGTAAAACCTTGGATTGCGAGCATAATTTGTCACGGAAACATGCTTGTAATCCAAAGCACTTGTATATCAAAGCAAATTTCCCATTGGAAATAATGGAAACGCAGATGATTCGTTCTACAATTATTTATTCATAAATTCTTCAGTTTATAGTCCATATAAATTGATTATAGCAATGTGACAGGTTGTGTAATCAAAAAATGTCCATCCACAAATGGAAGCCTCCACAAGGGGATACGAAGAAAAATCCAGCAGGAGCTCCAGAATATAAAAGAGAAGAGAGGCGCCTCTGATGCCGCGTACACACGACCAGTTTTCCTGACATGCCAAAACCCAACGCTTTTCCCGTCGTGTTTCCTCTCAAGTCTGCCTTGCATACACATGTTCAGTCAAAAAAACGCTCGACCAAAGCGCAGTGATGTCCAACAAGAACAACGGCACTATAAAGGGGACGTTCCATTTAAATGGCGCCACCCTTTGGGCTGCTTTTGCTTTGCGCTTTACAATGTTCGTGTTTTTCAGTCTGTTACAGCGTGATGAATGTGCTATCTCTTTTACGAACGCTAGTTTTACCAGAACGAGCACTCCCGTCTCATAACTTAGAGTATAGAGTAGGTTCGAATTTTTTTGCGGGCAGTTTTCTCGTCGGGAAAACTGCTATGGAGCATACACAGGACCAGTTTTCCCGGCCAATCTAAAAAATTGCAGTTTTCTCGTTGGGAAAACCAGTCGTGTGTACGAGGCATAAGTGTAGCAGTATGTTGCTAAATGTTGTATCTTCATTAAATGTAACCATATTGCTACACTTAGAGGCGCCTCTCTTCTTTTTTATACTCCGTTGTGACATGACGCTACTTGTATATCAAGACATCGCTTGTATATCAAGTCAAAATTTATAAAAAAAAAAAATCTTGTCTTGCAAAACGCCCTCAAACCAAGTTACTCTCAAACCAAGGTTTAACTGTATTTTATAAACTAAATATAGTATAATATAAATGTACATAAGGTTTGTAAAGAAACAGCCTAACTTCTTCTACCCTTTCTAAATCATTGGGCAGCTTTATAAAAATTATGATGTAGCAACCACATACAAAATCTGTCTTTTTTTAATGGTGTTTCAAGAAAAACTGGAATCTGATTGGTTGCCAAGATGGGCACTTCATTCTTCCACTACCGTATATACTTGAATATAAGCCAAAGCACCTAATTTTACCACAAAAAAATGGGAAAACGTAAAAACGAGTATAAGCCTAGGGTGTCCATCTGCATGCCTCACTTTGCCTCACTGTGTCCATGTGCATGCCTCACTGTGCCCATGCCTCGCTGTGCCCATGCCTCACTGTGCCCATGCCTCACTGTGCCCATGACTAGACTGACATTTAACATGGGAGTCTATAGAAGGGGTGACTGGATTTGAAAAATCTGTGCTTCCCAGCCGTAGGTCCTCCAGACAACAAACTTTTCACACTTGTAGAGGAGAAATTTGGCTACATGTGTGCCAAGTTTCGGGTCCAGAGGACCTACTACCGCCCGGTACCGTGTCCCCAAAATCACTGGAGAAATTACAGTTTAACATGAGAGTCTATGGAAGGGGTGCCCGAATTTGAAAAATTGGTGCCCCCCGGCCAACAAGCTTTGCACACTTGTAGAGGAAGAGTGGGGGTACATGTGTGCCAAGGTTGCAGTCCAGAGAACCTACGACTCGCCAGTACCAGGTCCCCAAAGTTCGGGAGATCAGGCACAAAAAGGTGACTTGAGTATAAGCCGAGGGGGGCATTTTCAGCACAAAACATTAGCTGAAAAACTTGGCTTATACTCGAGTATATATGGTAATAATAAATGATTTTAAGCTCATAGCAGATGCTCCTTAATGACCCTTAAATAAATAATAATAATAAACCTATACAGAGAACACCTGGTTGGCGCTGGGATCGGCGCTCCTACAGAGAAAAGATGTTTTATCTCCGCCAGAGAGCACCCCAATAAAATAAAGCGTTTATCGGCTTTGTGCTGTCCTGCGGAGATGGTGTATAGTGTCACCTTTCAAGTTCAAATTGAATTTGGTGATGAATGAAGATGTGAGTGACTCCCTCATCTATTATTCATCTCCCTGGTACATCTGTCACACGCCTGGCATTTATATTCAAATTATTGAGTGTCACAGGAAAATGTAATCTTAAATGCTTTTTAGATTAAATTTCTAGACTGTATGTGTTCTAGGGGGGATTCTAATTAGTTAACCTTGACACCGCGTGATTTATTGTGTCTAACCCAATTTGGAAGTGTTAAACGTTCTTATATCTGGGTAAAATATTTTGTTTAAAGGCGCTGAAATATTTGTGTAGTAATGATGTTTGGGACAAGAACCAAAAAAATTCCTGGCAAACGTCTAAAATGCCTTTCTGAGCGTTCAGCTCCACTGCCTGTCAAAGTCTATGACATGATGAAATATGCTGCGACTGGATGCGGCTGGACACTGTACCAAGTTGTACTTTCATTTAGGGCCATATGCAGTCAGGGACGTATGCCAGGAACACAGGTAATCTGCATTCTGGGCATAGTTCCTGGATCACATAGGGCCTTGAACACAGGCACCACTCAGTGCAGCATAGACTGACAGGCTGCAGGCAGCAGGGGTTGGATGCTGCACCTGTGTCTCCCGGGTGCATAAAGCTATGATTTGGCGCACAGGAGCTAAATGCCCAGTGTGAATGTGGCCTAAGGGGATGTTTTACCTACCAAAGGCTTTGTATTTCTATCCATACAGTGATGGGATTTACACATATAGCGCTAACCCCCATATGAGGCTGATTTTAACTGGTTCTTTCCCAGATGGTGAAGAAGCCACAAGTCACACAAGCAACAGTCTATTCACTTCACCTATTCAGTGGTTCCAATAATCTAGGGGATGTCTCCAAAACGTTTAAGCACAGTTAATAGAGGACACAGTCTATCTCTCACAGCTGGGGACCATGAGATAGTTTGCAGAACAGTCTATTAGCACACGGCTGGGGAGTATGAGATAATTTGCAGAACAGTCTACTGGCACACGGCTGGGGACCATGAGATAGTTTGCAGAACAGTCTATTAGCACACGGCTGGGGAGTATGAGATAATTTGCAGAACAGTCTACTGGCACACGGCTGGGGATCATGAGATAGTTTGCAGAACAGTCTATTGGCACACGGCTGGGGAGTATGAGATAATTTGCAGAACAGTCTACTGGCACACGGCTGGGGACTATGAGATAGTTTGCAGAACAGTCTATTGGCACACGGCTGGGGACTATGAGATAGTTTGCAGAACAGTCTATTGGCACACGGCTGGGGACCATGGGATAGTTTGCAGAACAGTCTATTGGCACACGGCTGGGGACCATGAGATAGTTTGCAGAACAGTCTATTGGCACACGGCTGGGGACCATGAGATAGTTTGCAGAACAGTATATTGGCACACGGCTGGGGACCATGAGATAGTTTGCAGAACAGTCTATTGGCACACAGCTGGGGACCATGAGGTAGTTTGCCGGAATCCTGCTTCCAGGGCCACTGATAAGGCAGTACAGCCAGCCCTCCTGCACTGGCACCTGGCCTCATCAGTTCCAAAGGGGGCCTGGCACACGTTGAGTAGGAGGTCCATTGTACTTATGCAGACACTGATCCTCTTCTGCCTCCCCCTGCAGAGCTGCAAGCTTCTCCTCTTCTTTCCCCTCGGGCTGTACTGCAGGGGGATTGGTTGTAGACCAAGCGACCTTTCCATCTGCTGCTCGGACACTCTTGTGTGCCCCCCCCAGCGCTGTCGGCTTTCCACCTTTCTTCTCCCACCAGCAGCTGCTACGGGCACACAGGGGGATGTTTCAAAATAGAGAGCAGGGGAATGGGCCAGTAAATATACCAGTCATTTACTGGCTTCTTCCTTTCCTAAATTAACACAGTGAGCGATCGGTACCGATTTTTAACAGCAGCCTTGCCTGCATCTGTTGCAACCCCCCCCCCCCCAGATCCCAGTGTCCAAAGTGGAAGCATCTACTGCCTTGTCTCAGCCCATGTCTACAGGCTCTAGTTGTATAAAATTGACCCCCTTAGCTAGCGTTGGTCAGATCTGTTCCAAGAAAGAATCTAAATGCCAAATAATTATATTTTTTGCTAAAAAAATATAACAATTTGCGTTCCTGCTTACTTTTTCTCAGTTCTGGTTCCTCTAATATAAAAAACTAAAACCATATTCTTTGCAGCTAACTTTATCTATGTTTAGTTATAACTTGACCTTTAAAATCATATCCATGAGTCATGGCACGACAAGGTGGTAATACAATGCTGACAGTCTTCCCCCTCCACCCTCCTGTCATCTGAAACCAACTTACCACTGAAGTATTCAGGCTTGACATGACAGGACTCCGCACTGACGCACACTTGTTCGACGGCTGTTTACAAGCTGAGATCAGTAACAGAACTTCATCGGGATCTGTGGCCACTTTTACATCAGAAAGTGCTTTAGCCCAGGCCGATGAGCTTACAAGCCACATGAAGGAGAAGACCACCGTTACGATAAAATCCTAGGACAACAACAAAAAAGATATATATAAAACTATGTTCAAGGTACCCCATGTAACTGATAAAAAGACACAACAAAAGCAACACGACTTCAAAAATTGCAGAAAGAAAATATTATGGTGCATAATACGTTTTTTGTCCTATGTTAGAAAAAAAGATAGAGGCATAGATATGGTATGCATAGTTATACTGTTTGGACCATTGTAGCTATGTATATATTAGGGCTGTGGAAATTAACTATTAAATCGATTAATCTTTAATTTTTTGATTGGTAGTCACCTCTCCGCCGGCTTTCGGGCCTTCAGGGAGTTTTGTCGGAGATCTGGTAACGTCATAGACACCGGTGGGGCTTGCCGTGTTCATCTGAAGGGCTCCTTTTGCTGTGCCTTCATATCTGCATGCCGGTGGGACCTTACTATCTGCCACACCCAAGGGCTGTTACACTTCCCTCTATCACTTCCCTCTATCAACCTGGGATTCTACAGCCATCCACTGGGAGTTGTAATAGTTCCCTTCGCGGAACATCTACATGCCGACGGACTGATGTTAACCCCTCCTCATCTGGATTCAGCAGTGGTATCGTTGTACACATTTTTATACCAGTCTCATACTTAGCTACATGTTTTTATGACTGTTTTGCGACCGTTTGGTATTACTCGCACCATTTTTACAGTTTAAGCCTCAAGAGGCTATCTCCACACCAGGGTGAAAGCCTTGCATTACGGTGTTGAGTTACAGACAGAAGAACAGGAAGTGAGGATTTCCAGAAGAAATAAGGACATGGAAGGATGAAGCAAGTGAAGGAGGACTGCACTAAGGTAAAGGATGCTATTTAGGGGAAAAAAATCCTTTACAAAGCCCAACTTTATTAAAAGGTAAAAACAAAACAAAAATTCGAACCAGGTTCCAACTTCAGTAAAAAATACTGAGCCACCTGGCTCTTTGGTCAGCAGTACCTCTGCTTGCTTTGGTCTCCCAGACCACGTGGCATCCCCTTGATGTTCAGGCCCACATAGTCTATTGCCAGGGTTTTGACAGTTTCTCCAGCTTGCACCCACCAGAGACATCTGGATTCTCTCCAGCCCCCCCTGGACTCACTGGCCTTCCGCAGGTCCCTTAGTCTCCAAGACCTTCTCTTGGTCTCCCTAAAGCCTCGTACACACGATCGTATAATCCAACGAGAATTGTGTGATGACAGGCTGTTGTTGGATAATCGTACCGTTTCTACACTCCATCAGGCAATTGTTGCCATACTTTCCGCCAATAAATGTGGGATAACATGCGTTAAAATTGTTCACCAACAATTGTGCGTTGTCGGATTAAATCTCAGCGCTGGCCAGATTTTCCCAGCCCTTGGGCATGTAATCCCACTAACACGGGCTGCAATTTCCACAAGGTAGTCCCAGCTCACCGGACAGGGTCCTGTCTTCAAACAGCTCCAACTCCCACCACCTACTTCTCTAACCAGCCCATTGTTATAAGGGCCAATCAAATTTGTTATAGTATATGTATGTGGCAAGCCTTAGCCTGTGCCTTTCTGAAAGCCAAACCCTCTGACGTGTTTCACCCGCCTATCGGGGCTTAGTCATAGAGGTAAAGGGCAGAAGTAGGAAAGAAGAAGTTATACATCATCGGGCATGAAGACCATTTGTGAATAATTGCAGTGATGAGGTGAAGTAATGAAATAGAAATAGGGAAATAAATTGTGAGAATTAAGGGGAAAAAACTGGCAATATACATAAAAGGAAAAAATATATTGAGAGATGTGGAATGTGTGAAATTAAAAATAAAAAAATAAATGGATTATAGAAAATATTTTTTTTTAAGGTAAATAAAGAAAAATATAAAAATAGGAAAGAATATTATGAAAAATAATAAGAAACAACAAATAAAAAATAACAAGTAAGTAATGGGAAATATAATACATTATGATAACAGTGAAACAGTAATAAAGTCATAAATAAAAATGAACATAGAAAAAATAAGGAAAAATGATATCTAAAGAGAATGATTTAAACAAAGAATCCATAAAAAGGCCACTCACTTATTTTTCAGGCCTTTTTCATTGATTCCTTGTTTGGATTCACACGGCACAATGCCACAGACGTTGCAAGTTTTGACGGAGTGTGCAAGTGGCATGCTGACTGCAGGAATGTCCACCAGAGCTGTTGCCCTTGAATTGAATGTTAATTTTTCTACTATAAACCATCTCCAAAGGTGTCTCAGAGAATTTGGCAGTACATCCAACCGGCCTCACAACCTGCAGACAACATGTAACCACACCAGCCCAGGACCTCCAACATCCAGCATCTTCACCTCCAAGATCGTCTCAGACCAGCCATCCGGACAGCTGCTACAACAATCAGTTTGCATAACCAAAGAATTTCTGCACAAACTGTCTCAGGGAATCTCTTCTGCAAGCTCGTCATTCTCATCGGGGTCTCGACCTGACTGCAGTTTGTTGTCGTACCCAACCTGAGTGGGCAATGCTCACATTTGAGGGGAACTTATTGTTCTAATACAGAGGAGATGGGAGCTTTTTATACACGCAGCTTAACAACCACTTTAACTTCTTGGAGCCCGGGCCATTGTAAAATGACGGCCGCAAGGTGGCTCTTCAGGTCTGGGAGGCCGTCTATTGACGTCCTCGGCTCCTCCGGCCGCTGCGTCACTATAATGCCGATGCGCGTGCCTGGCGGCCATGATGTCCGCCAGGACCCGTGAACGGCCATTACACAGCCAAGGACATGGATCTGTGTGTGTGTAAACACACAGATCCATGTCCTGTCAGTGAGAAGAGACTGATGGTGTGTCCCTTGTATATAGGGACACAGATCGGTCACCTCCTCCAGTCAGTCCCCTCCCCCCACAGTAAGAAACACTCCTAGGGAACACATTTAACCCCTTCCTCGACCCCTAGTGTTAACCCCTTCCCTGCCAGTCACATTTATATAGTAAGCAGTGCATATTTATAGCACCGTTCGCTGTATAAATGTGAATGGTCCTAAAAATGTGTCAAAAGTGTCCGATGTGTCCACCGTAATATCGTAGTTCTGACAGAAATCGCAGATAACCGACATTACAAAAAATATTTTAAAAAAGTCATAATTCTATCCCCTATTTTGTAGGCGCTATAACTTTTGCACAAACCAATCACTATATGCTTATTGCGATTTTTTTTACCAAAAATATGTAGAAGAATACGTATCGGCCTAAACTGAAAAATAAAATAAAAAATTTAAATTGGGATATTTATTATAGCAAAAAGTAAAAAATGTAGTGTTTTTTTATTTTGATTGTTTCTCTTTTTTGTTCATATCGCAAAGAGTAAAAACCGCAGAGGTGATCATACCACTAAAAGAAAGCTCTATTGGTGGGAAAAAAAGGACGTCAATTTTGTTTGGGAGACACGTCACACGACCGCGCAATTTTCATTCAAAACGTAACAGTGCCAAAAGCTGAAATTTCGCCTGGGCAGGAAGGGGGTATATGTGCCTTGTAAGCAAGTGGTTAAATGGGTTTATTAAAGAATAAAAAAATAAAATAAAAAATGAACGTCATTGGTTGCCAAGTATATCACATGCTTTTTTCCAATTCTGCCTTAGCGGTCTATTTATAAATTATCACAAAAGTTCTATGCAATTTTTACCTAGGATTCACACATTTCTCTAAGGTAATCCAATTAGAAAATGTGTGAATATTGTGTGAAAACTTATAAAATTAGATCCCGTAGTATTCATATTCTCAGCAGTTCCTAGCAGTGATGACAACCAGTCAGTGCCACACAGAGTGCCAGATGAACACATGCAAAGCCACTTGGCGTAATGATGTTGTGTGAAGCCTCCAGCACTTTGCAAGCTTCACTGATAGATGTCTTGTGCTGTCTTCTCGCTGTGTCTGATGTTCGTTATCTGTGCTGGGGGGTTCCCATTTACTTTCCTGGCACAGCTGGACAGCGGTGAAAAAGTGGAGACATTACTATTTTTAGGCTCGCAGATGTCACTATAGATATAAAGGTATGGCAACTTGAATCTAAAAAGTGCCAAACACTAGAAGGAAAAATCTGTATAAAACTAGCTTTTCTGTAATGCTGATAAATGTATTAACATTAACAGATTTCTCCTGTATTCATTAGGGATTATTTATAACTAGGTCTGACCGATACAACATTTTTTTTAGCTGAGTACGAGTACCAATATTTCAATTTTTTCCTAACAGAAAAAAAGGTTTATTACACAATTCAGCATTATGCCCTGTACACACGATCGGTCAATCCGATGAGAACGGTCTGATGGATTTTTCCATTAATTAACTGATGAAGCTGACTGATGGTCAGTCGTGCCTACACACCATCAGTTAAAAAAACGATCATGTCAGAACGCGGTGACGTAAAACGCAACGACGTGCTGAAAAAAATGAAGTTCAATGCTTCCGAGCATGCGTCGACTTGATTCTGAGCATGCGTAGATTTTCGTTTCAATATGTTTATTGAAGTTTAAAGTAGTACAATCGTTATGTGAGCACAAGAAAAAATGTAAGAATGGCGGTCATCAACAATAATGGACAAGTGTATAAACATTGGGAACATCCCATACAGCATGCGTAGATTTTTAACCGATGGACGTGCCTACAGACGATATTTTTTTTTCTATCGGTTAGGTATCCATCGGTTAATTTTAAAACAAGTTTCAATTTTTTTAACCGATGGATAAATAACCGAGGGGGCCCACACACGATCGGTTTGGTCTGCTGAAAACGGTCCATCAAACCGTTCTCATCGGTTTGACCGATCGTGTGTATGCGGCCTTACAGTTCAATCAGTTTACAGAAACACAATGACATAGAGGTTCAGTCAGCAGATTGTCCGTGATCATACGGGGGAATTCCCGCCTATTCACTAGTAAGGAGATACAAACTTTAGCTAAAATCCAGTTTAACACAATAAACATTTCATATCATCAATTCCCTATCATTTCTTACATTACAAATATAGCATGTATAAAGAAGAGCTGGGGGTACAGGGGGATAGGAAGGGGTGAGGGGGAAAGGAGGATGGAGGAGGATAAAGGGAGGGAGGGAGCTGTGGAGGGCGGGGAGGGGGGGACCACACCCACAAGCGACCCTATCAGGCGTTCAGGCGGGTAGAGGGTCAAGAACATCACAAGCATCTGTCCATGCAGACCATATCTTATCATGAAGACACTTACACCGCCCGATCTTAGATGTAATTCTTCTCTGGCCGCTAAGTGGCGTTTACGTTGTTTTCTCATTTGACTATGCAAATGAGCCTGATACGCCGATTCCCGAACGTTTTTGCGCCGCCTCGTCGTCGTTTACGTCGTTTTCGTAAGCGTAAACCTACCCCTGCTATATGAGGGGTAAGTTTACGAAGGTCCGTCGTATGCCATGTTAAGTATGGCGTTGGGACAGCGTTGTCTTTTTCCGTTGTTTCCGTCGCTTTACTAAGTCATTCGTGAATAGGGCTTTACGTCAATGACGCTCACGTCGGCTTCATTGATGTTTTCCGTCGTGAGCTGGAGCATGCACACTGGGCTATTTGTACGGCCGGCGCATGCGCAGTTCGATCGGCGCGGGGGGGGTTAATTTAAATACAAGCCGCCCCCTTTGCATTACGCAGCCATACGCCGGGCCATTTACACTACGCCGCCGCAAATTACGGAGCAAGTGCTTGGAGAATACGGCACTTGCTCCAGTAAGTTGTGGCTGCGTAGTGTAAATAGCTTACGTGATGCTGCGGCAGGATCTTAGAGAATCTGACCCTGGGATTTTACAATGGTCGACGCATGCGCAGTACATTCGGCGCGTGGACGCGCTTAATTTAAATAGGAGACGCCCCCTACCCGCCGAATTTGAATTAGGCCGCCCAGTTTACGCTACGCCGCCGCAACTTTACATGCAAGTGCTTTCTGAATACAGCACTTGCGTGTTTAGTTGCGGCGGCTTAATGTAAATAAGAAAAGTTACGCCACCGCAACTTTGCGAATCTGGCCCTATATGTATAGTTTTTTTTAAGTTTATTTGAACAAGGAGGCGGACACATTTGCACATTACATAGTTCCTGCCCTGGTAGGCCAACTGTCTGTTGCTATATTAGACGTTTCTGAACATTTGACATCACTTTAATTTAAAGGTCACTCAATTTACTTATATGTGGAGTTAGCCACAAGCTTCTTACAGTATATGTAAAGTCACCTTTTTCTCCATATGTGTGTTTTTCTTTAATGTAGTGTTTTTACATGGAAGGGTCTAACTCTCTGGTGCCCAACCTGGGGCCATAGGCTGCATGCAGCCCTTTGGTATATAATGTGTGGCCCTCAGACCTCAGCAATTTGTAGTAGGAACATTGCTTAGGCGGTAATAGCATTTATCACTACTAGCCCCGTGTAACATGTTCCCAGCATCATATTATCTTCTCCAGACAAAAATGTAGCATATCCACACTCTCTGGCTCTCATTTCCTCTGTTAGATCTGTGTTTTCCGACAATCATCTCAAGCATTACATATATTGAACATTATGCATGGCCCTTTTTTGATGTCAGGGGCCACATTTGAGGCCCCCTTTAGATCATAAGTGAACCAACAATGCACTAAACTTAAAGGAACCTATTTAGAAAAAAAAATGACCCTTTACAACCCTTTTAATGGCATCCCAGTCTTCGTCCATAGGGTTCAATATTGAGTTGGCTCACCTATGCAGCTATAACAGCATCAACTCTTCCGGGAAGGCTGTACACAAGGTTTAGGAGTGTGTCTATTGGAATGTTTGACCATTCTTCCAGAAGAGCATGTGTAAGGCCAGGCACTGATGTTTGATGAGAAGGCCCAGCTGGCATTCTCCACTCTAATTCTTCCCAAAGGTGTTCTATCGGTTGAGGTCAGGACAGTCAAGTTCCTCCACTCAAAACTCACTCATCTATGTCTTTATGGACCTTGTTTAATGCATTGGAGAAAAGCTATTAGGGACTACCTGGAGGTCTAAAAATATGGAACCCGAGCCACACCCCACAATGTAAGAGAGATTTGGAAAGAATGCCCCAGGGATTGTATGGGCAAGGGTTGACTAATAACTATAATAGTAGTAAGCAGGTATGTAAAATTATTTACCTACTTACTACTACTTTACTCATTAGTCAACCTTTGCCCATACAATCCCTGGGGCATTCTTTCCAATTCTTGCTCAATGCACTGGTGCACAGTCATGTTGGTACAGGAATAGGCCATCCCCAAACTGTTCCCACAAAGTTGGGAGCATGAAATTGTCCAAAATGTCTTGGTATGCTGACGCCTTAAGAGTTCCCTTCACTGGAACTAAGGGGCCAAGTCCAACCCCTGAAAAACAACGCCACACCATAATCCCCCCCTCCACCAAACGATTTAGACCAGTGCACAAAGCTATAAAGACATGGATGAGCGAGTTTGGGGTGGAGGAACTTGACTGGTCTGACCTCATCTTAATAGAACACCTTTGGGATGAATTAAAGCGGAGACTACGAGCCAGGCTTTCTCGTCCAACATCAGTGCCTGACCTCACGAACGTGCTTCTGGAAGAATGGTCAAACAGTCCCATAAACACACTCCTAAACCTTGTGGACAGCCTTCCCAGAAGAGCTGAAGCTGTTATAGCTCCAAAGTGTGGGCCAACTCAATATTGAACCCTACGGACTAAGACAACCACTGGTCTAACTAATATGTGGGTCTTGCATTTTGATGCAAGGTGTACTATTACCCATAGACACAAGGAAATTGTTCCCTTACGCAGCCACTCACACTCGAATTGGGAAATTACTGAATATCTCTGGGTATTTTGTCCTATTTACGGACTTTTTTTAATACATTCGATTTAAAATGAAGTCATAGAATCGAATATACTGATGGGAGCATCCAAAGCCCGACGCTTCCTCCGCCACTTGAAAGCGTGGAACATAAGCCTGTTTAATTATCCAATAAAGGTATCACTTTAGTTCTTGTATTCTTCTTCTCCCGTTATTAGCATAGATGTTTTGCTCCTCCACTTCCCTATCAGTCCCTTAACCTGATAAAACAAATTAAATATTTATTCACGTGTGCAAGCAATCTCTGTTGTTCACACCACCGACGGAGGACTTTAATTACGGTGCTGGGATTATTCCAATCCTCTGACATCAAAATGAAATCAGACTCTTTGGAGTACAGCGTGAAGCTACCATTAGTGAATTAATGAATTCTGTACTGTGGCTCTGCTGGGACTGAGATAAGATATGAAATAAAGCGCAATACTTAAAGATATTCCACTGATTATTTCAGCATAACCTTTTTGCAGCGTGGGCTCTGGTGCAAAACAACAGCCTTTAGAGCAAACAGTGTTGTGTATTTCTAGTCTGCATTGTTTTTTTCTTTTTAGCATTCCATCTTTTAAAGTAGATGTTTCTTAACTCTGAAAGAACGGAGGAAAATGTCAACTGAATTTTAAGATGTAGAATTTTTGTTGGCTTTTTCTATTTTTACTAAAGTAAATCTAAACCCTAACTAGATGACATTTAGATTGCTAAATCACTATGGGCCAGATTCAGGTAGATCAGAGCATCTTTGTTCTGGAGTAACGCATCTCATTTACGTTACGCTGCAGAAATTTTAGGAGCAAGTGCTGTTATTCATGAAGCACTTGCTCCTAAAGTTGCGGCAGCGCATCGCAAATGAGCCAGCGGAATTCAAATTGGGCGGGTACGGGGCGTGTAGTATTCAAACTATGCGCGATCCCGCGGCGAACGTACTGCGCATGCGTCGAGTGTCAATGCATCCCAGTGCGCATGCTCCAAGTTCTGTCAGTGAACGTCAATGACGTCACGTCCCCATTCATGAATGTTTTATGCAAACGACGCGATTTGTTTTTTTTCCGACGCGATGACGACGGCTATACCTAACATAGGATATTCCACTAGGGGGCTGCTTTATCTTTACGCCGCGTATCGCTTCCGGAAACGTCGTAAAGTCACTGCGTCGCGCCCGAAAACGATCGTGAATTTCCGACTCACGCTGATTAACATATTTTTTCAGCGTTAATCAGCGGGAACGCCCCCGGCGCCATTTTTAAGTTGAAGTAACGATGCGATGGCGAAATTCAATTACGCCGATCGGAACTCCAACCCGGCGTTTCTTGTTTTCTGGTTATAGAAAACAGAAACGCCGGCTTAAAGGGACAGTTAGGCTGGCGGATCACTGGATCCGCCAGCCTAACTCTTCATGAATCTGGCCCAAAGTCTATACTGTTTTCAATTTTTTATATCCTTTTTTGCATCTAGGTACTGCTGATGTCCTCCAGCCTCTTTCAGTTACTTCCTGTTTGGAAGCACTTGCTTCAGTGTTGACTGCACATCAGTGTTCTGGATTCCTTATAGTGACAACGGTGGACAATACCTATGCAATATGTCTCAACGCGGCTTATAGTAAGGCGGCGTACAGACGATCGGACATATCCGATGAAAACGGTCCGCGGACCATTTCCATCGCATATGTCCGATCGGGAGTTTGATCCGATGGCGTGTACACACCATCGGATCAAATTCCCCGCCGCCGGACGGCGCGGTGACGCGGCGGTGACGTTGACGCCGCCGCGTCACCGCCACGTCACCGCACCAGGAAGTAAAACACTTCCGCGCATGCGCCGAATCCATTCGGCAGCGGCGCGGCGGCGGTGGGGGCCGACATGTCTGCTGGTAAGTGTACTAACCAGCAGACATGTCGGGCGGACAGATTCCACCGGACAGATTTCAAAGCTTGCTTTGAAATCTGTCGGGTGGAGAAATCTGTCCGCTAGCCCATACACACGAGCGGAGATGTCTCCTGAAACAGTCCATCGGACCGTTTTCAGCGGACATATCCCCTCGTGTGTACGCCGCCTCAGTGATGCAGAAGGACAGTTAGCCCATGTTCACAATGGTCCATTTTGGCATGCGATTTGACATGTCTATTGCTACCAATGGCACTGTCCAAATTGGTGCGGTGCCGACTTTGCAGCGCCACACCGATTCCCAAAAGTAGTTCCTGCACTACTGTTGGCAACTTTGGGGTAATTTGTATAGACATCTGTGCAGGAACCCGAACAGATGTCTATCAAATCGCCCCTGTAGTCGGACTGCATTGCCAGTTTAAAATCGTGGGAGTTATATATATATATATACACACACACACTGTATATACAGTTTATTATATTGTCAAAAGTTTTGCGATGCCTGCCTTTAAATGCACATGAATTTTATTGGCATTACAGTCTTAGTCCGTAGGGTTCAATATTGAGTTGGCCCACACTTTGGAGCTATAACAGCTTCAGCTCTTCTGGGAAGGCTGTCCACAAGGTTTAGGAGTGTGTTTATGGGACTTTTTGACCATTCTTCCAGAAGCACGTTTGTGAGGTCAGGCACTGATGTTGGACGAGAAAGCCCGGCTCGTAGTCTCTGCTGGAATTCATCCCAAGGGTGTTCTATTGAGGTCAGGCCAGTCAAGTTTCTCCACACCAAACTCGCTCATCCATGTCTTTATAGATTTGTGCACTGGTCCAAATAGTTTGGTGGAGGGGGGATTATGGTGTGGCGTTGTTTTTCAGGGGTTGGGCTTGGCCCCTTAGTTCCAGTGAAGGGAAATCTTCAGGCGTCAGCTACCAAGACATTTTGGACAATTTCATGCTTGCAACTTTGTGGGAACAGTTTGGGGATGGCCCCTTCCTGTACCAACATGACTGCGCACCAGTGCATTAAGCAAGAATTGGAAAGATTGCCCCAGGGATTGTATGGGTAAGGCTTGACTAATGAGTAAAGTAGTAGTAAGCAGGTATAACATTTTACATACCTGCTTACTACTACTATAGTCATTAGTCAACCCTTAACCATACAATCAGTAGGGCATTCTTTCCAAATCTCTCTTTCATTGTGGGATGTGGCTCGGGTTTCATATTTTTAGACCTCCAGGTAGTCCCTAATAGCTTTTCTCCAATGCATTAAGCGAGGTCCATAAAGACATAGATGAGTGAGTTTTGAGTGAAGGAACTTGACTGGCCTGCATAGAGTCCTGACCTCAACCGATAAAACACCTTTGGGATGAATTAGAGTGGAGACTGCCAGCCGGGCCTTCTCATCAAACATCAATGCCAGGCCTTACAAATGCTCTTCTGGAAGAATGGTCAAACATTCCCATAGACACACTCCTACACCTTGTGTACAGCCTTCCCGGAAGAGTTGAAGCTGTTATAGCTGCAAAGGTGAGCCAACTCAATATTGAACCCTATGGACAGACTGGGATGCCATTAAAGGGGTTGTAAAGGGTCATTTTTTATTTTTTTAAATAGGTTCCTTTAAGTTTAGTGCATTGTTGGTTTACTTACCTTTTCCTTCGATTTCCCTTCTAAATGTTTTTTTTTCTTTGTCTGAATTTCTCACTTCCTGTTTCTCCTCAGTAATCTTGCCCCAAATCATCCGAGCCGTTCTGGCTGGGGGTTAGTCAGCGCGCTCGCCCCCTCCCTTGGGACTACATCCCTGCAGGGAGACGCTATGTTCACAGCGTCTCTCCACAGGGATGTAGTCCCAAGGGAGGAAAATTGAAGGAAAAGGTAAGTGAACCAACAATGCACTAGCTTAAAGGACCCTATTTGGAAATTAAAAAACAAACCTTTACAACCCCTTTAAAGTTCATTTGTGTGTAAAGGCAGGCATCCCAATACTTTTGACAATATAATATATATATTTATATATATATATATATATATATATATATATATATATATATATATACACAAGGCGCTAGACAGAAAGAATATGTGTACACTAACATCAAACATAAATTGTCATAATAGCAAGCAAAAAGTCCATAAGTGATAAAGGAAGACTTACTGACGCCAATCACGTTGAAACATATGTCCAACGGAGGTTCTTTACCACGTGATCAGCCGTGTCCAATCACGGCTGATCACGATGTAAACAGGAAGAGCCTTTGATCGGCTCTTCCTAACTTGTGTCTCACAGACGCGTGTAGAGGAGAGCTGATTGGCGGCTCTCCTGGCCAGGATGGTTGGTGCTGATTTTTTTATCAGTGCGGCCCGCCCCCCAAGGAAGCCCACACTGGACCACCAGGGAAGGGGGCAAAAATATAAAATCAGGAAAAAAAGAGAATAGATGCCAATCAGTGCCCACAAATGGGCACTGACTGGCATAATATGGTATAAAAAAGTGATGCCCAGCAATGCCATCAGTGCCACCCCTCAGTGTCCATCAGTGCCACCTTTCAGTACCCATCCATGCCCAGTGCCCACCTATAAGCGCCCATCTGTGCCACCCATAAGTTCCCATCAGTGCCACCCATAAGTGCCGCCTATGAGTGCCCACCAGTGCTGCCTATTAGTGCCAGCCAGTGCCACCTATGAGTGCCCATCAGTGCCGCCTATGAGCGCCCATCAGTGCCGCATACCAGCGCCGCCTATCAGTCCCCATCAGTGCCACCTCATCGGTGCCCATCAGTGCGGCCATATCAGTGCCCGTAATTGAAGAAGAAAACGTACTTATTTACAAAGAAATGAACAGAAAAAAATAAAAACTTTATTTTTTTCTAAATTTTCTGTCTTTTTTTAGTTGTTGCGCAAAAAAAAAAAATTGCAGAGGTGATCAAATACCACCAAAATAAAGCTCTATTTGTGGGAACAAAATGATAAAAAAAATTGGGTACAGTGTAGCATGACCGCGCAATTGTCATTCAAAGTGTGACAGCGCTGAAAGCTGAAAATTGATTGGGCGGGCAGGTGTGTAAGTGCCCTGTATGTAAGTGGATAAAAGTTACGATTTTTTAAAGTGAAGGTGCATGTTATACGCCGATAAATACGATATATCCAAATAACACGCCTGAGCTCATCTCTTTACCACACACAGCTACAAAGGAGAGAATTCTTTATGGGCAGTGTATTAGTGCTGGAACGAACACACTTTTAATGAATTTTAATGGTTCTCAGAATGTCAGGCAAAATGGTCGGCCCTCACGCATGTTCACGTCATCAAATCTCACCCTCTTTGTAAAAAGTTTGGACACCCCGGCCATAGACCCTCGCTCTTACATTGCAATTTTCCTCCATGACACAGAGGAGATTTCAGTACGAAGTGAGAATGACAGGAAGAGAGGGCAGTTTCTTGCCCTCCTTTTCCTCATGGGAAAGCGATGGGGGGTAACAGTTCCGTGCCTCCCCTTGGGCTGTCTGGGTGCTTTAAAAAATATTAGGTCAGTTTTCCTTTGAATGACCTTTCCTGGGGTCTGACTGTAGAGCCCAGGAATGAGTCATTAAATCAGCTGGTGAACTCCAGGTGACCTCTACTGGGGTGAATTTTGGCGGGCCTTTTGGCCTTTGGCTGACCTTTCCTAGGGTCTGGATAGAAAGCCCGGGAAAGGCCAGTTCAAACTGGTCTGAAGCAGTGGACTCCAGCTGTTTTTGGGGCTATTTAAAGGCAGGTTCCTGAAGCCAGGCTCACTCGTCTCAGAAGATTCAAGAGCTGTGGTGTTCTTCCCCCCCCCCCCCCCCTTTTTTCTGTTCAATTTATCCCTTGTCGCGGTTGTTTTCTTATGTGGTAGTGTCACCTTTGCCTTTTAGATGCAAAGGGGGACTAGCTATGTGTATCATATTTTAAGCTCTTATTTATTTACATATGGTTAGCTGGGGAGTTGTGTCGGCTACCTGAGCCGTAGTGGTTGGGTTAGCTTTAACCACTTAAGGACCCCCGCACGCACATATACGGCCACAGAATGGCACGTACAGGCACAAGGGCGTAAATTTACGTCCCCGCCTGAGTGCGGTTCGGGGGTCCCATCGGGACCCCCTCCGCGGCGTGCGGGGGTCCCCCTACCTCTGGGAGCGATCCGGGATCTGCGGGCGGATGTCTGTGATATCCGCCCCCCCGCGCGATCGCTCCCAGCCAATGGGAGCGCGCTCCCAACCTGTCACTTCCTCCTCCTGTGTTTACACAGGAAGGAGGAAATGATGTATTCTCTCATCGCAGCGCTGTTTCCCAGCGCTGCTGATGAGAGAAGACATCACAAGTAAGTGTGCACCAACACAACACTGACACACACTCACATAGGCATATTAACCCCTTGTGATCGCCCCCCCACCCCCCTGTCACAGTGTCACTGAATGCAGTGATTTAATCACTGCATTTAGTGTCAGTGTGACAGGCAGTGTAAAAAACCGTTAGTGTTAGGTTCAGGATAGCCCCCCCACCCCCCCTAATAAAGTTTTAACCCCCTGATCACCGCCCTAGTTAACCCTTTCACTCCCTATTGCCAGCGTCACTAAGCGATCATTTTTCTGATCGCTGTATTAGTGCCGCTGTTCCCGCTAGGTAGCTATTTTTTTTTATTGCGATTTTTTTTTTTACTAAAGACATGTGGCTAAATAAATTTTGGCCTAAATGTTTGACTAAAATTTAGTTTATTTGATTTTTTTTTTAACAAAAAGTAAAAAATAGTGTTTTTTTTTCAAAAATGTCGCTCTATTTTTGTATATAGCGCAAAAAATAAAAATCGCAGAGGTGATCAAATACCAGGTGATCAAATTTTGTTTGGGAGCCACGTCGCACGACCGCGCAATTGTCTGTTAAAGCGACGCAGTGCCGAATCGCAAAAACACCTTGGGTCATTTACCAGCGTATTGGTCCGGGTCTTAAGTGGTTAATGCTGAAAGTTTAATGCTTATTTATTTGTATTGTTGATAATGCTTATCACAATATTTTGAAACCAATATTAACCAACCGCAGCCTTTTGAAAATCCAACTGTTGTCTTTTATTTATGTTATTTGTTTATTTATTTTAGGTTATTAAGGTTGGTAGTATCCATCTGCTTTCCCATGATACATTGTGACTACAAAGTAGTATCCTGTAATGACAAATGATAGTTCATTAATAGAATGCTATAACATCTGACACATAAGAATTATGATTGCAGTTAGCAACTGTGTCTGGAAGTAACAGACAATAGAAAACAATGCTAAAAACAAACCACATTTATTCCAGGACTTTTCACTGGTAATTAAAGGCTTTGCTTCAAAATGCTAAAATAGAAATTCCCTTTGAACATTTAATATATCCTTAGCACCATTTTTTGCTTGTATAGGGACAGTTTGCTCGCATTTTACTAGATAATAGGGAACGATAATTACAGTTTACACAATAAGATGAGTGCATGCACTGATGTCACACTGCAGAAAACCATTCAAACAACAAACAAAGCAGAAACTTTGTTTAAAACTCCAGTCAAAAGTTTTTCAATTTCAATGTATATGTACAGAAGGGATTGAACCTCTTTTAGCTTTTTTTTATTGCTGCCCACGTCTTTATAGAATCAATTTCTCTTCACTTCCTGTTATACCAAAAGAGAAATACTTCTTATGGGCACACAGATAACAAAATCTAGACAAAGGGCCAGATTCACGTAGGGGCGCATATCTTTGTGCGTATCCTATTTACGTTATGCCGCCGCATCTTTTACAGGCAAGTGCTGTATTCACAAAGCATTTGCTCCGTAAATTGGCCGGCGTAAGTGCGCGTAATTCAAATTAGGCATGTAAATGACGCGCCGAACGAACTGCGCATGCGCCGGCCGTGAACGTATCCCAGTGTGCATGCTCCAAATCACGTCGCAAATAGTCAATGAAACCGACATGAACGCAACTTACGCCCAGCCCCATTCTGAATCGGCTTACACAAACGACGTAAAATTTATAAAATTTGACACGGTCCCGACGTCCATACTTAATATTGGCTGCGCCATGTTTTTGGTGGTTTATCTTTACGCCGGGCGTACGTTCGTGAATCAGCGTATCTAGCTAATTTACATATTTGACGCGTAAATCAACGGAAGCGCCACCTAGCGGCCAGCGTAAATATGCAACTAAAATATGACGGCGTAATACAATTACGCCACTCGTATCTTAGCTCAATCCCGGCGTATCTTGTTTTCTGAATACAGAAAAAAGATACGCCGGCGCATCTAAGCAGTTACGCGGCTTATCTAGAGATAAGCCGCGTAACTTCTTACTGAATCTGGCCCAAAGCTTCAAAACCTCTCTCGGGCTTGGTTCACACCTATGCACTTTGCTTTCGATCCATTTCTAAAGTACTTTTTGCACTTAATTTTTGCACACTTTTTTGCACATTTTTTATGCGTTTTGCATTTTTTTTTTTCTCGTGCAAATATTTTATTTAAATTACAAGAATTGAACAAAGTTCAAATGGCATAGCAGAAAATAGATTGGAGGGGAGTAGGCAGCCGCATGGAGCAATGAGGAGTATTACAAGTAATACGTCAATAACAATGACAGAAAATGGCGAGCATGCTCAGTGCTGAGTTTGTGAAGCAACAATAGATCTAAAATGTAGGAATATGAAGTGCAAATAAGAGCATGTTTCCAAAGTACTGTAGATCTTAAAGGGGTTGTAAAGGAATTTTTTCCCCCTAAATAGCTTCCTTTACCTTAGTGCAGTTCTCCATCACTTACCTCATCCTTCCTTTTTGCTTTTAAATCGCCTTATTTCTTCTGAGAAATCCTCACTTCCTGTTCTTCTGTCTGTAACTTCACAACCGTAATGCGAGGCTTTCTCCCTGGTGTGGAGAAAGCCTCGAGGGGGGAGGGGGCGAGCAGTCAAGTCAGGACACTCTCTACTTTGCAGATAGAGAAAGAAGTTGTGTGTTAATGGGCGTTCTGACACTCCTGCTCGTCCCCTTTCCCCTTAGGAGGCTTCCTCCACACCAGAGAGAAAGCCTTGCATTACTGTGTGGAGTTAAAGACAGAAGAACAGGAAGTGAGAATTTCTCAGAAGAAATAAGAACATTTAAAAGCAAAATGGAAGGATGAGGTAAGTGAGGGAGGACTGCACTAAGGGAAAGGAAGCTATTTAGGGAAACAATTTCTTTCCTTTACAACCCCTTTAAATGAAAGGTCTCTACTAGGATATATGTGACCAATGAAAAATGCCTTATATGTTTGATGTGTTTATACCTTCAGACAATACTCCCCTAAAGTAGTCTTTAGGGTTGTGCCTTCTAATTCTTTCCCACTCCATCCAACACAAAGAAAACATATTGGGTGGACACACAGTACACAACTTCCACATCTACTTTGTGTCTCATTTGCCTTTCTCAGAAAATTACTTCTATCATCTCCTTTCTGTTGTGTTCTACGACTAAAGATCGAGCGCAGGAAGAGGTATGTTTGAAAAGGTTACTTCTGATGAGGACATTTTTCCAAAAAGCTTCTTCAGCTGCCCGTTTCCTTGGAAACTTGCTTTCTGTGTTGCCCAAAGGCTCCTCTTGTCCAAACCTTTTAATCGTGTCCATAATCCTTGTCACCGACTGTTCGGAGAAGTGCTCTGTGCGCTGAACTTGATGAAACATCAAATATTAAGTGATCATCGCACAGGCAAGCTTGAAACATAATGACATTTCCACTGTCTGCTGGTGGCTCTTACATGGTCGGCTCAACAAAAGAGGAGAAGATTGAATTGTAGGATGATTTCTGTATGATTGTGTCATAAACCCACCCATCCTTCTTAAAGTATACTGTACAAAATGATGGGGAACCCTACTTCAGCCTCAGACTGCCCTGGGCTGACTTGTGAGCAGTAAACGGCTACACGCAAAGTGCAACTTCACATTCGGCATTATTCGGATCATTGACAGGCTCCCTCTGCTTTGCCCTTAATATTTATTTTTTACAGGCAGGGCTTTTTTTCTCAGAGAATAGGTGCAGGAACTCCCCTCTTCTGAGTCACCCCTCACCCCCACCCACCTCTGAGCACAGTCCCTTGTCTTCACCCCCTACCCACCTCTGAGCACCATCCCTTGTCTCCACCTCTGAGCACCTCCCTTGTCTCCACCCCCTACCCACCTCTGAGCACCGTTACATGTCTCCACCGCCTACCCACCTCTGAGCACTGTCCCTTGTCTCCATCCCCTACCCACCTCTGAGCAATGTCCCTTGTTTCCACCCCCTACCCACCTCTGAGCACCGTCCCTTGTCTCCACCCCCTACCTACCTCTGAGCACTGTTCATTGTCTCCACTCCCTACCCACCTCTGAGCATGGTCTCTTGTCTTCACCCCCTACCCACCTCTGAGCACCATCCCTTGTCTCCACCTCTGAGCACCTCCCTTGTCTCCACCCCTACCCACCTCTGAGCACTGTTCATTGTCTCCACCCCCTACCCACCTCTGAGCACCATCCCTTGTCTTCACCCTCTACCCAACTCTGATTACCATCCCTTGGTTCCACCCACCACCCAGTACCACCCATTTTAGAGAATATGGAACCAAGTATTATTTTGTGGTGCTCAATAATTTTTATGGAATTTACAACAATAGACCCCCCAGCAACAATAGACTCCCCCAACACAACAATAGATCACTTACACAATAATAGACCCCCCAGATACAATAGAACCGCCACACAACAATGTCCCCCAGCAACAATAGATCCCTCACACAACATAATCCTCCCCCGAGCAACAATGGACCCCACTCCAGCAACAATAGATCCTCTGCAGCAACACTAGATCCTACCCCAGCAACAATAGACCCCACACAACAATAGACCCCACACAACAACAATAGACCACACCCAGCAACAATAGATCCCCCACATAACAATAGACCCCCCCAACATAGCAACAATGGGCCACCCACATAATACCACACCCAGCAACAAAAGACCCACCCCAGAAACATTAGACCCCCTAGCAGCAACAATAGGTCTCTCAGTAGCCAGCATCAATAGACCTTCCAGCAACAATAGAGTGCTGACCACCGGGGCTCTGAGGAAAGGGGTACGCCCCCGAAACGCGTCAACCTATCGGTCAGATACCATTGGACTGAAGTAACCGTCCTGTTCTGCTGGTGCTGTTGAACTGTCTTTCAAGGCTTGTTTTTAACTCAATTTTGTGAGTATGATCATTGATTTTAGCATTTTAATAAAAATCTTGTTACAGTATAATGCCGCGTACACACGACAGAGAAACTCGACGGGCGGAACACATCGTTCCGCCCGTCGAGGTACTCTGCCGGCCGTCAGATTCGGCGACCCGCCCGTCGGGAAAGGCAACCAGCCATTCATCCCAACGGGCTGTCGAGCAAATAGAGAACCTGTTCTCTATTTGCTCGACGGGTTTCCCGACGGGCGGGGCTTGCTGAGAGCGTACACACGGCCGAGGTTCTCGGCAGAATGCGGCTTCCAGCGAGGTTCTCGCTGGTTTCTGCTGAGAACCTCGGCCGTGTGTACGGGGCTTCACACTAGGTCGGTGCGCCCTCCATTCTCTTTTCTTTTTTAGTTCCTTTTGAATTCCCACGATTCTGAGGAGGGCTGCAAGACTCTGGAAGATACTTTGTAATTAAATTGCAGGACCCCATAAGAAAGAAATACCGGAGCGCAGGAGAATTATCATCTTTTTGCTATTTTCTCTTTTCCAGGCGGGAATCATGCCAGACGCATGTGATTGGCCCAGGAATGTCAGCTTACTTATGGGTCAAGCCAAACCCAAGCTCATCACTAATCATGATGTTATGTCTCAAGTAACAATAATTGCAGACACAGCTGTTATGTTTATGCAAAGAAAAAACGTTATTAAGAAAGGAAATAAACCCATAGTTAAAAGAGATCAGGGTCAGGTTTCATTAAGTTACAAGTGCTACTTAAAAGACAATCAAAAAAACTAAAAAAAAAAAAAAATGGAGGAATTTATGACTAAGGCTCCTTTCACACTGTCAGTTTTTTTAGACAGACCCGATCAGACCATCCATTAACCTGTATGGAGCAGTGGATGTAAACGGACATGTGTCTGTTTACACCTGCCAACATCCAATCCAATCCGATCCTATCAGCCATCAACAGATGGATGGGGGATCCGTTCCTCAAAGGGACATGCGGTTCGTTCTACATACAACTGCCTATAGAGGGAAGTGGCTGTGTTACTGTTTGCTCCACATAAGCGGAGCCCCAAGCAAAATGGACATGGAAATGGACATTTTTTGTGCTGAAAATGCCCCCCTCGGGTTATACTCGAGTCACCTTTTTGCACCTGATGGACTTTGGGGACTCGGTACCAGCCAGCAAAACTTGGCACACATATAGCACAACTCTTTCTCTACAAGTGTGCAAAGTTTGTTGTCCGAGGGACCTACGGTCTTGGGAAGCACCGATTTTTCAAACCCAGGCATCCCTTCCATAGACTCCCATGTTAAACGTCAGTTTAGTCATGGACACAAAGAGGCATGGGCACAGTGAGGAATGGGCACAATGACGCATGGGCACAGTGAGGCATGGACACAGTGAGGCATGGGCACAGTGAGAACAAAAACCAGAATTTTTTGGGCAGTTGTAAGTTACAGCTGTGGGAAGACTGACATGGAAATTTCATTTTAATAACATTAAATTGCAATGAGGATAGTGTACCAATTACAAGCTTTCTTTAAGCATAAGTAGAGTTTTCATTGAGGTTGTGGTACACTGCTGTATACAGCATTTCATGGCATTGCTTTACTATTTTGGGAACAATAGAGTGGCATTTGCACACACATTATACCGTGTTAATAACCAATAAAGTGACTGCAAGACTTACAATTAGAGGCCCCCTGTTGTTCTCCCGATACTTGTTCTGGAAGAAGATGTAGACTACTGTGGCGGCCAGAGAGTAGAGGAAGGCAAACACAGCAATTGTGACAAAGAACTCAGCAGAAGATGAAAAGTCTCCGCTCAGCGAGAGATTTTCCCTTCGTTTCCCCTCGCATGTGGGTGCATCAAAATTCACCTGATACAACCTAGAATAAACACAAAAGATATAAGATGTAAAAATAAATAAACTGGTCTTGTGAAATGAATGTTTTTTTTTTGCGTGGACTTTAAATGAAACCCCTTCTCAGTATTGGTTTACTTACCCAACTTTTAAGATGTGTAGTAAAATATTGTCACATATATGTCATATATGTCACAAATGTATGTTGTGGTAGAAGTAATGGGTTTTCCTTTTGTAGACAGCTCTTAAAGAGCAAAGCACCAGACACATTTATATAGTGCAGAAGTTTAGACCCCTTTCACACTGAGGGCGTATTGCAGGTGATATAGCATTAAAAATAGCCCCTACAATCCACCCTCAAACAGCTGCTCTATTGTCGCCAGTGCGAAAGCTCAATGGTGGGGCCACCCATGACGTGGACGAGTGACCCCCGTGATGTGCCAGAGGGGAAAGGGGTCCCCCGTGACACCACTGGGAAACCCCCGTTATGTCAGAACGGGGCGGGGTCACTCATCCACGTCACGGGTGGCCCACACGGAACATGTCAAGCCGAATTTATGAACCTTGCAGGATCCCTTTCTCAAGACAGAGACTCTTTACTTGAGATGATCCTCAAAACACACACATACAAGCTTCTAACTTGATGAACCAGTACACAGCCAAGTACCTCCAGGAGTTGAGTTGCCTAGGAGGACCCTGTCAAGGTCCTATAAAACATCCACCAGCAAGCCACTAAGCCTGAGCCTAGAGTTTTGACAAAACTGATAAAGAACCCTGTCCAGTGAATGCTGCATGCCCAAAGATTTTGTCCAAACCTAGGGTTTAGAAGTCCAATAGTATATATTTCATTATAGAAGACCAAATGTAACAAGTCAATATGTTTCAACGGCTACAACACTCCTCCGTCATTAGGGCTAAATCACATATAAAAAATGTGTATTGTGAGACACTGGCTGGCAGTCTTGTGGACACTACAGTGTGTATGTGTCATCTAGGTTTTACACGTTTATCCCTGATGTGGAAGAAACACATTTTTTGTTTTATCAGAATCTTATTAAGTTGTGTTCTGGATCCTGGAGTGCAAAGACTTTGTTATACTCTGAGTGGGATAAAGCCTGAATTCCAAGGTCCACATCATACCTAGTAGCCACTTCCAGACCTCAATATTAATCTTGGCTGTCCACTGGCCTTTATATATGTGAGCTTAGGGTTTTCTGTCTCAGAAGGGAGCCTTCTGCTGGGTGAAAAGGCTGACTGCTGACTAAAAAGGTACAGGGCACCTTGTTATTCAGGAACTTAGCTGAGTTTAGTTAGTGGCTTGGATGAGCAGATGTTTTGTTTGTTGTATGACCACCTGCACTAAAACTGTGTTTGCTACCTTACTTGCTTTGACTGTTCATAGATTTCTTTATCTTGTGCATGGTTTTATACTGTATATATATATATATATATATATATATATATATATATATATATATATATATACACACACACACACACTGTACATTTACGTCGGCAGAATGGCACCGACAGGCACATCAACGTATATATACGTTGGTGCCTTGAGGGGGTTCGGGGGTCAAATCAGACCCCCGCCCCCCCGTACATACGGTGGTCCGTTTTGCTGGCCAAGCGATCCGGGATGAGGGGGCGGCTATTCGTTTTTGTCCGCCCCCTCCGGATCGCTCCCAGCCAATCCGCACGCTCCCCCGCCCTGTCACTTCCTCCTCCTGTGTAAACACAGGAAGGAGGAAGCGATGTAATCTCTCCTTCATCGTTTTTTTCAACCACCGCTGAGGAGAGATCACATTGCACAGTTAGTCTGCACTAACACTACACTGACACACACTACACATAGGCACATTAACCCCCGCGATCGCCCCCCCCCCCCTCCCCCTGTCACAGTGTCACTGAATGCAGTAATCATACATGTATAATTACTGTATTTAGTGTCAGTGTGACAGGCAGTGTGACAGGCAGTTAGTGTTAGGTTCAGGGTAGCCCCCGTACCCCCCTAATAAAGTTTTAACCCCCTGATCACCGCCCTAGTTAACCCTTTCACTCCCTATTGCCAGCGTCACTAAGCGATCATTTTTGTGATCGCTGTATTAGTGTCGCTGTTCCCGCTAGGTAGCTAATTTTTTTTTTATTGCGATTTTTTTTTACTAAAGACATGTGGCTAAATCAATTTTGGCCTAAATGATTGACTAAAATTTAGTTTATTTGATTTTTCTTATAACAAAAAGTAAAAAATATTGTTTTTTTTTCAAAAATGTCGCTCTATTTTTGTATATAGCGCAAAAAATAAAAACCGCAGAGGCGATCAAATACCACCAAAAGAAAGCTCTATTTGTGGGAAGAAAAGGACGCAAATTTTGTTTGGGAGCCACGAACATGTTTAATGCCCCAAACCTCTACTTCATATGGTGGTGCACATGCAAGCTCACTCAGGAGCTGGGCAGTGTGCGTCAATAGACACACACAATACACACACATGCTCAAGCCTAAGCTCCCGCTCCCTGCCCACAGGTTTTGATTGACAGCAGCAGGAGTCAATGGCTTCTGCTGCTACCTCTCTGTTCTGTGAATGCAAGGAGAGGGCTGCTACAGCTCTGGATTGAGGGAGGATTCAGGTAAGTATTTGGAGGAGGCGATACAAATACTTGGAAATTTTTTACCTTGAAGGCAATGTATTAAGGTAAAAAATGTCATGCCTTTACAAGCAGTCTGGTATCCCAACAAGCCTGGTCTGGTTTATGTCTGGTATCCCAAATACAAATACAGTAATGTGTAGCCGCCTGCTGGCTGTTGGACGTAGATGCAGATTCTTCTGTCATCCCCTTCCCTGCCTACATTGTTAAGCTAGAAGCCAGGGCAGCCTGTAAAAAATCCTCTTCTCATTCTGGCTTTGAGGGGCTTTATGTGAGACATCTTTTTTCCTGGCAGCAGAGCAAAGGACCAATCAGTAATAGCCAAGCAATCTCATAGACTGTAATACAGAGCTATTGGGAGCATGAGAGATGTAGTCCAAAACTCTATAATACAGGAATTTACTTTCTGAACTACAAATCCAGATAGACGTTTAGACTTAGGAGGAGAAGGAGAATACAGGATGAGGGGGACACGTAGTCCCGTAGTCCCTTGGAGATACTTCTTCTCTGTGTGGGATCGCTGCAGGACTAGAGTTCCCAGTAGTCCTAGTTGGGACTCAAGGAGGAGATGAGGGGGTTAACTTTACAGTCTGCCCAGGAAAACTTTGAGACTTGGTGCCAGAAAAAGCAGACCTCCAAGGAGAGTGTTGAGCCCTAGGGCCCTCACCCACTAGTGCGGCCTACTTGCCTGCACCCATAGCAGGTTTGATGGTCATTATCAGCGGTTGTAGCCATACAGAGTGGGTTAAAGCACTTCAATCCATGAGGAGCCCCTCCGCCATTGGTACCTACAGCTGAAGCGCAGAATTGATGAGTGTTGCCAATCCACCAAACACTTTGTACCACAAAATCATGCAAGACTCGGATTTTCGAGTGCTCTGATAGGGTGGTATAAGTGTGACAAACAAGTTTTTGTTTTTAACTACTGATTGAAGGTGAAGTTGACATTGAAATGTTGAAATCACTCACATACACTATAGGACATTATCTTGTGTATGAGTCGTATACTCTCCTTTTTTTGATAAAACCTTAATAAAGACATTGAAATAGAAAACCACACAAAACTCTAGATAGCACAGTTTGCCATCCCGTTCCATAGACACTACTATACTTTTGAAGTTACATTTCTGGCTACCCTTGTGATACTCTAGGTGACTCTGTTACAATTTAGGCTGATTGGTAAAACCTGGGCCCAGTTACTCGAAATCATCCTGCATTTTTATGTGTATCATTAACATTGTTTTCATTACACCTTCTATCCTCTCCACCCCCTATATGAGGTGGATGGATTCATGCATAGCATGAATCTATCCACGGCCGCCGCTGCTTCCCCCTATTCATGTGACCAGCCCCTTTCAGGTCACCGGATACATGAATTAGAGCGGTCGTTTTTTTTCCTGAAGAACCTGATTAGAGCCATAGGCTCTAATATGCTTCAAAATAGGATGGACTCGGGAGGGGAGAGCATTGTGTCTGGAGCCCACCCAGGTGTGTTTCAACAGCGAATGAAAATTTGCTGTTGCAACACTGATCCTCCTCCTGGCCAATCGGGAAGGAGGTATGAAACTGTTTCTCGATTGGCCAAAACGTCAGTCGATTCTATTGGATGCCTAGCGCCAAGAGGAGGAGAGAGGAAACACCACAGAAGCTGCTCCAGGAGAGGACACCCGTCACTGGAGCAGCTTTGCCCACCACACTCTCACCACCCACATCCAAGGTAAGGACAGCGGGTAGTGGCCCGGGGGGAGGAAGGGTTGTTTGCCGACCCCCCCAAAAAAAAAACACCAGCCGCCGCTTCTTTTATTCTTGCCTTTACTCACTTTATTTTATAAGTATTTATATTAAGTTTGTCTTATGCCTTGTACACGGAATTTCCGATGAAAAAAGTCAGACGGAATTTTTTCATCGGATATTCCGACCGTGTGTATGCCCCGTTGGACTTTTTCCGTCGGAAATTCCGACAGAATTAGAAAGAGAACATGTTCTCTGAAATTCTGTTCGTCTATATGGAACTCCGACGGAGAAAAAAACATGCATGCTTGGAAACAAGTCGACACATGCTCGGAAGCATTGAACTTAATTTTTCTAGGCATGTCGTAGTGGTGTACATCACCGTGTTTTGTACAGTCGGAATTTGGTGTGTCCGTGTGTATGCAAGACAACTTGAGCGGAATTCCGTCGGAAAAACCCATTGGAGTTTATGCCAACGGAAAACTGATTGTGTGTATGGGGCATTACTAATTGGTACGATGAGTGCGTTCTTTAAAACAGCGTATTAGCTGAGTACTATGTTACTGCCAGTAATTTTGTTTGTGAAATTTTGTGTTTGAGTTTTCATCCTGATGTGTAAGAGGGGCTGAGGTCCTTGAGAAGGTCGAGGCCAGCGACAAAGGACCCATCTTAGTGGCACCTATGGCGGTAGCGCTACCAATGAATAAGCAAATACAAAGTTAAAACCAGGAACTGGACTAAGCTGCTTGATATATAGCTAATCTGTATTCCACAGTAGTTATTGATGTGTTTGAAAAAGAGAAGTAAAAGTAGTGCGCCGTCGGAACTCATCTGTGTTTTATTGTTCTAATGTCTGACACATTACCTTTACTTATCTGTTTCAAACACATCAATAACAACGGTGGAATACAGATTAGCTATATTTCATGCTGTTTCCAAGTTTTTAGCTTTGTTTCCACTGTTACACTGATTTATAAGGACACCAGCTGCCTAATACAGTGTTTTACTATATCAATATGTTCACAAAATCCTTCCCGTCCACGATATATCAGTAGAATATTGTTACATATGTTGAAGGAGGGACACATCAATATTCTGTACCTGTTATAATAACACACAGCAAACAATTCTTTTTTTTTTTACCTACTTGCACTTTATCACTGACATTCAGTGCAACAGTTTTTTTTTTTTATTATTACAGCTTTTATTGCACTAAACTTATGTTTTAAATACATAAATGCAATTAATACATTTATTTTATTGAATTTCTTTCTGTATTTATACATCATTCATACCTACAGTACTCCCAGATTTACATTTTCTATTTTTTACATTTGATTGCATTTGTTATTATTTGCGTACTGATCATTTACTGTATGTCCCTTTTAGCCCCGATGAAGCTGTAGCCGCTGAAACACATTGACTTGATACTGTTTAGGTTTACTTCACTGATTTTATTTCTGTATTTTTATATTGCCTGTCCACACCTACTCCTGGTTTTTATGTTCTCTACTTTTTACAACCTATTTTATTCTTTATTATTTACATAGGGCCAGATTCACAAAGACTCACATCGGCGTATCTCCAGATACGCCGCCGTAACTTCAAATGTGCGCCGTCGCATCTTTACGCCGATTCACAAAGCCAATACGCGGAAAAACATGGCTTCAGCCGACCGACGTAACTTGCCTACGCCGGCGTATCATGGGCGCATAGTTACGTTGGACGCATTCGGCTTTCCCATGTTAAATATGCAAATGAGCAAGATACGCCGATTCACGAATGAACGTATGCCCGAAGCAGTAATTTACGCCACTTACGTAAAGCCGTTTTTCCGGCATAAAGATAAACCACCAAAAAGGTGGCGCATCCCATGCAAAGGTATGGACGTCGGAACAGCCGTCGTTTTTACGTCGTTTACGTAAGTCGTACGTGAATGGGGCTGTGCGTAAGTTACGTTCACGTCATAGGCATTTACGCCGACGTATCTTAGGGAGTTTATGCAACGTGATTCTGAGCATGCGTGCGCATGCCCAGTTCGACCGGCCATTCCTTTACATGGGGTCAAGCTTAATTTAAATAGATGCCGCCCACCTCCTTCCTACTTTGAATTAGGCGGGCTTACGCCGGCCAATTTTTGCTACGCCGCCGCAACTTACGGAGCAAGTGCTTTGTGAATACAGCACTTGCCTCTCTAAGTTGCAGCGGCGTAGCGTAAAGAAGATACGCCGCGGTACCTGAATCTGGCCCATACTGATTACACATATATATATATATATATATATATATATATATATATATAAATATGTATGTATATGAAGGGAGAATGCTGTAGCCTCTGAAATACTGGCTTGTTACCTTTGGATTTATATAACAAAAAAGATAATTCTAAACTCTTAAACCAGGGATCTCCAAACTAAAGCCTGTGGGCCAAATCAAATTCCACATCACCCAGCTACACATTTTAAGGCTCCATGTACACAGGTCTTTTTTTACAACTGCTCCTGAACGATTTAACTTGACAGATAGAAACCCATGTTTAAAATGGGCGTTTAGCCGCGTTTATATGCCGCGTTTAGTCGCGTTTGCGCCTAGAAGCATTTGGGGAATATTTTTTTTTTTTTACTTAATATGTTTGTTTTTTTCTTTTCTTTACATAAAACAGTGTATGGAAAGGCACAGGGCAAATAAACTGCCAAAAACAAACATGATAACAATCCTCTTGACAAAAAAAAATACATACATATTCGCTCTGGACCCTCCCATATACTCCCTCACTAAATCTTCCCACTCTAACCCTTTTCTTAGTCCTCACTTTCTCTCACAGAGAGACAAGTGATGCATCCGCCCTTTCCCAGCCCCCCCCCCCAAAAGAAAGGAGAAGAAAAAAAAAAGAAAAGAAAAAAAAGGAGAAGAAAAAAAAAAGAATAAAAGAAAAAAAGATAAAAAAGGGGGAGAGAGAAGAGGGGAACCCCATCCTCTCCCTCCCTTAAACCACAAATCATTTGGGGAATTTTTTATATTTTTTTTTGTTAAAATGAAAAACATCTATAAACGAAACGCTGCTCAGAAATGCTGCGGTATTGTGGTGGTATTCGGACGCTAGCAGTACTCCCTACGCCGTTTCGTCAAACAACTGACTTCTTCCAGGGGCAGTAAAAGCCGGCCGGCTTCAGCATTTACACGCTACTGTTATTTGAACATCATGTGAGTGTTTATTATTATTGTTTATTGTTTGTTTCTTATACAAGGCGCATAGTTCACAAAACATGTTTGCATCGATGCGCCTGTAACATCGAGTGTAACTTTGTTTTTACCTAAATAAACTTTTAAGACGTTATCACACTATGTTAGTACCTTCCTTCCTTTTTTGGTTACTTTCAATGAGGATTGTTCTGGTGAACATTGAGGTGGAACGTTTGGGAGATCATTGAATAGGAGCTTCCCAGGAATTATCAGAATAAGGGCTGTTAGCCATATATGCCTACGATCTTGCTTGAGCTGGTAAGCAGACACAAGATAGGAGGTGGAGGTTTCATCTATCTCACATTCCGGCACAGTGTTCCTGTTTTTTGTATTCTTCACTTATATCACAAGCTCATTTTTGGGACATTACCTGATTTGGACTTTTATATTTGTTTATGAACTTAGTCTTCTAATTGTTATTATCACGATCATAGGTTTGTCATAATGCCCCCCCATAGATTCACTTTGTCAGTGGGGAGCAGGAGTGTGTTCCGAGGCTCTGACCAATTCTGCAAGGTGTGCAATCTGATTTTCCAGGTCTATTTCCCAGCAAAAGTTGTCATTTGAGACCTCAGAAAGCTAATGACTACTCGTCACCTGAAGGCTTCATTAGGTAAATATTAAAAAAATCATATACCAGATTTAATAATTACCAGATTAAAAATAAATAAAATAATTGAACCATTTAAGTCCAAGCATACAGTGTTAATTTTGGCAGCAAATTTCGATTTAATTTTAGTCTTAAGACTAAAATGGCATTTTAGTTTTACTCTAATGCCGCGTACACACGGTCGTTTTTTGCGATGAAAAAAAAACGAAGTTTTTTAAAACGTCATTTAAATTGATCGTGTGTGGGCAAAACGTCGTTTTTTGTCTTCAAAAAAACGACCAAAAAAAATTCCAACATGCTTGAATTTTTTGTGTCGTTTTTCAAAACGTCGTTTTTTGTTTCACAAAAAGTCACCGTGTGTAGCAAAAACGTCGTTTAAAACGACGTTTTTCAACCCGCGCATGCCCAGAAGCTAGTTATGAAGCGAGCTTCAATGGAAAAGGGTGGTGAACGTAACCTCGCTTTTTGTGAAAAAACGATGGTGTGTATGCAAAATTGTCTTTGAAAAGTGACGTTTCAAAAACGTCGTTTTTTACTTCACAGAAAACGTCATTTTTTTTTTTTATCGCAAAAAACGACCGTGTGTACGCAGCATAAATCTCCAGTAATCTCCAGTACATTTTAGTCAACTAAAATCATTTTAGTCTAATAAAACTAATTTTAGTCATCTAAAATTGAATGGGTGTTGTTAAATTTTAATGCAGTATTTAAGCATTTCTCTACAATTTACAAACTTGTTATATACTGCTGGAATAAAACATTGAATGTGTTATTATTTATGGTATTGAGGTGCGAACATGCACTACAACCAGTGTTAATTTTGACACTCCAATTTAGCTTTAGTCTTATGCCCCGTACACACGACCGTTATTCATGTCATGGAAAAAAACAAAGTTTTTCCTCGAAGTGATTCCTTTTAAGCCTGCCTTGCATACACACGATCGTGATAAAAAATGCTCGAGCAAAGCGTGGTGACATACCTAAAGCCTACACACGACAGTTTTTCACGACCAGAAAAATTACGATGTGAAAAACAACGAGAAAAAATAAAGCAGGTTCTAAATTTTTAATGGCCATTTTTCTCGTTGCGAAAAAAGCTCTGGAGCCCACACATGACCTTTTTTCACGACCAATTAAAAAATTGCGTTTTTCTCGTCATGAAAAACGGTCATGTGTACACAGCATTAGTCTTTTGACTAAAATACCATTTTAGTTTTAGTCCCATTTCAGTCGTCTGATTAAAATGCCATTTTAGTTTTAGTCATATTTTGTTTTAGTTTACTCATATTTTAGTCGACTAAAATGGTATTAAGTTAGTTGACTAAAATGTTTTAGTTGGTTTTAGTTGACGAAATGAACAATGCAAACATAACAGATAATTTATAAAAATGCATTCAGCAAGAAAGTTGTGTCTCCGAGTCAGTTTAGGAAAGCTCCATACTGTGAAAACCTTAACCTTAAAATTTCTTCCCTCCACTTTGTCTACCAAAACCTGCTAGGCCGCGTACACACCATGTTTTGATCGGATTTGTCTGCTGGCAGACAGAGCGGTGACGTGGCGGTGACGTTGACGCCGCCACGTCACCGTCACCAGGAAGTAAAACACTTCCGTGCATGCGTCGAATCCATGTGCGGGCAGATATGTCTGCTGGTTAGGCGTACTAACCAGCAGACATGTCGGACGGACGGGTTCCCAGCAGACAGATTTTAAAGCATTTTAAAGCATCTGTCCGCCCGTACACACGATCGAATTTGTCCGCTGAAAAGGTCTGTCGGACCGTTTCCAGCAGATAGATTCGATCGTGTGTACGCGGCCCTACAGTCTCAGCTACTACACCCAGGGCCGTCTCAATAGCATCATGGGCCCCTGGGCAAAGTAATGCTCTGGGGCCCCTACAATGATGACAGTGAAGGTAAACAGACATCAAGTAGGTAGGAGGCAGACTGCCTTCCCTGAGTGTATCTATCACTCTCATTGCCATCATGTGGCCCCCAATTTTGGTGCAGCGTAGGCTCAAGGACCAGCTGCTTTGGGGAAAGTGCAGGGCCCCCCCTTGCAGCTGGGGCCCCTGGGCAGTGCCCAGATGTGCCCTCTCATTAAGACAGCCCTGACTACACCTCCTGAGACTTGTAGTTTAGGCCACTAGCAGCACAACACGTATAGCTGAGACTTCTACCAGAGCTGCTCATATATAATGTTTTTTCAGTGTGTTTATTTAAATGCTACAATTCATGTTTATTTAATGAAATATATGAATCGACTCAAAATGCTATTGGATTTTATAAATGTTATGTAAATTGCACATGGAGCCTGCTTGAGCATGATGTTTAAATAATAAATAGGATTTCAGAAGTTTGCACAAAAAATACCAGAAATGCAGATTAACCACTTAAGGACCCCCACACGCACATATACGGCCACAGAATGGCACATACAGGCACAAGGGCGTAAATTTACGTCCCCGCCTAAGTGCGGTTCGGGGGTCCCATCGGGACCCCCTCCGCGGCGTGCGGGGGTCCCCCTGGCTCCGGGAGCGATCCGGGATCAGCGGGCGGATGTCGGCGCTTACCCGCCCCCCCGCGATCGCTCCCAGCCAATGGGAGCGCGCTCCCATCCTGTCAGTTCCTCCTCCTGTGTTTACACAGGAAGGAGGAAATGATGTCACCTCTCATCGCAGCGCTGTTTCCCAGCGCTGCTGATGAGAGAAGACATCACAAGTAAGTGTGCACCAACACAACACTGACACACACTCACATAGGCACATTAACCCCTTGTGATCGCCCCCCCCCCCACCCCCCTGTCACAGTGTCACTGAATGCAGTGATCTAATCACTGCATTTAGTGTCAGTGTGACAGGCAGTGTAAAAAACAGTTAGTGTTAGGTTCAGGATAGCCCCCCCACCCCCCTAATAAAGTTTTAACCCCCTGATCACCGCCCTAGTTAACCCTTTCACTCCCTATTGCCAGCGTCACTAAGCGATCATTTTTCTGATCGCTGTATTAGTGTCGCTGTTCCCGCTAGGTAGCTATTTTTTTTTATTGCGATTCTTTTTTTTACTAAAGACATGTGGCTAAATAAATTTTGGCCTAAATGTTTGACTAAAATTTAGTTTATTTGATTTTTTTTTAACAAAAAGTAAAAAATAGTGTTTTTTTTTCAAAAATGTCGCTCTATTTTTGTATATAGCACAAAAAATAAAAATCGCAGAGGTGATCAAATACCACCAAAAGACAGCTCTATTTGTGGGAAGAAAAGGACGCAAATTTTGTTTGGGAGCCATGTCGCACGACCGCGCAATTGTCTGTTAAAGCGACGCAGTGCCGAATCGCAAAAACACCTTGGGTCATTTACCAGCGTATTGGTCCGGGTCTTAAGTGGTTAAGTGTGAAAACATCAGAATGAAATGCCAATGTGAATATATAACTCAAAGATAAATCCACTTTTTCAGCCCATTATATAATACTGGATAAGCAGAGTTCTACTTTTTGAACTACTTTATTTTGTATTTTTCGGTATATAAAAAATATGTATTTAACCACTTAAGACCCGGACCAAAATGCAGGTAAAGGACCAGGCCCCTTTTTGCGATTCGGCACTGCGTCGCTTTAACTGACAATTGCGCGGTCGTGCGACGTGGCTCCCAAACAAAATTTGCGTCCTTTTCTTCCCACAAATAGAGCTTTCTTTTGGTGGTATTTGATCGCCTTTGCAAATTTTTATTTTTTGCGCTATATACAAAAATAGAGCGACATTTTTGAAAAAAAATCAATGGCCCAGATTCAGAGAGAATTGGATTCTCGTAGCGTATCAGAAATACACTACACCGCCGTTTTTTACCTGGCTCTACGTGGAATCCAGGTAGATTTTGTCCAGTAAACGACGGCGGCGTAGTGTATTTCTCCCATCGCAATCCATCTAGACGAGTGGGGGGCGTGAAGGATTTAAAATAGGCACGTTTCCGCGGCGATCGAACTGCGCATGCTCCGTTCGCAAATTTCCCGCCGTGCATTGCGCAAAATCACGTCGTTACGTCATTCGTTGTTTGAGTAGCGTCGTTTACGGACATTTCTATTCCCGAACGAGTTACGCAAAAAAAAAATTTAAATTCGACGCGGGAACGACGGCCATACTTAACATGGGCTACGCACCGTTAGACCAGCAAAAAGCTGGTCTAACAGTACGTAAAAAAAAACAGACGTAAGCGATTGCGAAGACCGCTCGTATCTTCGTGGATCGCCGTAAAAACACATTTGCATATCCCGACGCATGAAAACGACGCAAACTCCTCCCAGCGGCCGCAAAAATATCGCAGCGTAGATCCGAAGGCTTACGAAGACGTAAGCCTCTCGGATCGAAGCCCGAAGCCACCGTATCATGGTTTGAGGATTCAAACTAGTGATACGGCGCGCAAAATTTGAAATTACTCCTGTCTAACACCAGTTAGACAGGCGTAATTGCTTTATGAATCTGGGCCAATATTTTTTACTTTTTGTTATAAGAAAAATCAAATAAACTAAATTTTAGTCAAACTTTTAGGCCAAAATTTAGTTAGCTACATGTCTTTAGTAAAAAAAAAAATTGCAATAAAAAAAAAATAGCTACCTAGCGGGAACAGCGACACTAATACAGCGATCAGAAAAATGATCGCTTAGTGACGCTGGCAATAGGGAGTGAAAGGGTTAACTAGGGCGGTGATCAAGGGCTTAAAACTTTATTAGGGGGGGTACGGGGGCTACCCTGAACACTAACTGCCTGTCACACTGACACTAAATACAGAAATCATACATATATGATTACTGTATTCAGTGACACTGTAACAGGGTAGGGGGGGGGGGGTAATTGCAAGGGGTTAAGTCTGCCTGCGTGTACTGGTGTCAGTGTAGTGTTGTGCAGACTTACTGTGAGATGTGATCTCTCCTCAGCGGCGGTTGAAAATACCGCCGAGGGGAGAGATCACATCACTTCCCTCTTCCTGTGTTTACACAGGAGGAGGAAGTGACACGGCGGGGAGCGCACGCATTGGCTGGGAGAGATCCGGAGGGGGCGGACAAATAGCCGCCCCCTCATCCCGGATCGCTCGGCCAGATACGGGGACCGCCGCATTTACCGGGGGGGTTCCGATCGGACCCCCAACCCACGGCAAGGCGGCACGTATATATACATTGATGTGCCTGCCTGTGACATTCTGCTGACGTAAATGTACATGTGGTGGTCCGCAAGCAGTTAAAAAGAATAGTCATAAAGGTAAAATCAGTTTTAAGAAGCTGTAAAATATAATAGCTGGCAGTTTAAGATATTCTGTACTGAGAAGTAAAAACCTAAAATATTAATTCTTGGGTTTTGGATTGAGTAAAGAAGACACAAAATAGAAAGAAATGCTTCACACAATGAGGCTGATTATTAGATGAGTAGAGAATCTCACTTTACTAAGTGAATTTTCACATTACAAAGGGAATTGTCACTTATAGTGCCTTGCAAAAGTATTCACCCCCCAGCCCCACCTCCTTGCCATTTTTTGTGTTTTGTTGCCTCACAACCTGGAATTAATATGGATTGTTTAAGGATTTGCTTCATTTAATTTACAAAACATGGCCACAACTTTGAAGATTTTTTTTATTATTGTGAAGCAAACAACCAAAGGACAAAATAACAGAAAAAGTCAATGTGCATAACTATTCACCCCCCTAAAGTCAATACTTTGTAGAGCCACCTTTTACGGCTATCACAGCTCCAAGTTGCTTTGGATAAGTCTCTATGAGCTTGCCACATCTTACCACTGGGATTTTTTCCCATTCCTCCTTCAAGTTGGATGGTTTGCGCTTATGAACAGCAATCTTTAAGTCTGACCACAGATTTTCTATTGGATTGAGGTCTGGGCTTTGACTAGGCCATTCCAACACATTTACATGTTTCCCCCTAAACCACTCAAGTGTTGCTTTAGCAGTGTGTTTGGGGTCATTGTCCTGCTGTAAGGTGAACCTCCGTTTTAGCCTCAAATCACACATAGAGTAGTACATGTTTTTCCCCAAGAATATCCCTATATTTAGCACCATCCATCTTTCCCTCAACTCTGACCAGTTTCCCAGTGGTCTTTGGGTGATGTGATGTGTTGGGTTTGCACCAGACATACCGTTTTCTTTGATGGCCAAAAAGTAAAATTTTAGTCTCATGAGACCAGAGCACCTTCCTCCATACATTTTGGGAGTCTCCCAGATGCCTTTTCGCAAACTCAAAACGTGTAATTTTGTTTTTTGCTGAAAGTAATGGCTTTCTTCTGGCCACTCTGCCATAAAGCCCAAATCTATGGAGCGTACAGCTTATTGTCATCCTATGTACAGATACTCCAGTCTCTGCTGTTGAACTCTGCAGCTCCTCCAGGGTTACATTAGGTCTCTGTGCCTCAATGATTAATGCCCTCCTTGCCCGGTCCGTGAGTCTTGGTGTCCGGCCATCTCTTGGCAAGTTTACTGTTGTGCCATGTTATTTCCATTTGGCTACGATAGATTTGACGGTGCTCTTAGGGATCATCAAAGATTTGTTTTTTGTTTTTTAAACCTAAGCCTAACATGTACTTCTCAACAACATTGTCCCTTACTTGTTTGGAGAGTTCCTTGGACTTCATGGCAGTGTTTAGTAAGGGTCCTTTCACACGGAGCGGACCGTTTGTCCGTCAGCTCAGCGGGGGGTCTCCGCTCAGCTGTCGGCGGACAGGGCGGTCCCCGCACATTGTGCAGGGACCGCCCTGTCTCTCCTCCGCTCTCCCCTATGGGGAGTTGGATGGAAACGGACCGTCTGTCCGTTTGCATCCGATCCGTTTGGCCGGACGGAAGAAAAATAGGACATTCTTCCATCCGCGAAAACGGATGCGGATCTGGCGGACGTTAGCGGATGCATCATCCGCTAACGGATCCGCTCCCATAGGGGTTAATTACAAGTCCTTTAACGGACTTGTAATTAGCGGACCGTTCGTCCGCTAGTGTGAAAGAGCCCTTAATGGTGTCTCCTGCTTGGGTGTTTCAGCCTCTGGGGCCTTTTACTTAGGTTGCACACAGGTGGACATCATTTCACTAATTATGTGACTTCTGATAGTAATTGGTTGCACCAGAGCTTTTTATGGGCTTCATAACAGAGGGGTTCTATGTATATATTTCGAAAACATTTCTTCACCAACTTAGACTATTTTGTTCTGATCCATCACATATAATTCAGATTAAAAAAAACATTGAACTAAAGGCTTTAATGTAACAACATATGTAAAAAGCCAAGGGGGTGAATACTTTTGCAAGGCAATGAAAACTCAAATAGAAAAAAATGCCCAATCAGGTGCAAGGGGAAAAAATAAATAAACAGTATTTTTGCTTGCACATGATTGTATAATGGAAGTCAGAAAAACTTCAGATCATTCATTAGGCTATGTGAAAGTTCCCTTGTGCAGTATTCATTCACTTTGAACAGCCTATAGAAAAATCAGCAGCAATATGACCAAAATAGGCCTCTACCCAAAATTGATAAAACAAGTTTTACACTTTTATGCACTTTTGCACTTTATGTCTTGCTTGTGTTAGAACCAGACAAACTGTGTTTTTGGTTAACCACTTCCCTACCCGCCCATAGTCCTATGATGTCCACAGATGGGATCTCCCATCCTGGGTGGATGTCATATAACGTCCTGGGCTTCCCAGGCTGTCTAGGGGGCGAGCGGCATTGCTCGGGACCCGGTGCGCGGCGGCCGCAATGTCTGCCGGGCACCTGCGATTGCCCGCAATCATGGCAGGACTGTGAAACTGTGTGTGTAAACCAGATCCATGTCCTGTCAGCGGTGAGGAGACCAATGTGTGTTCCCAGTACAGAGGAACACAGATCAGTCTCCTGCCCTTGTGAGTCCCCTCCCCCTACAGTTAGAATCACTCACTAGGGAACATACTTAACCCCTTCAGTGCCCCCTAGTGTTAACCCCTTCCCTGCCAGTTACATTTACACAGTAATCAGTGCAGTTTTACAGCACTAATCGCTGTATAAATGTGAATGGTCCCAAAAATGTGTCAAAAGTATCCAATATGTCCGTAGCAATGTCACGGTCACAATAAAATTGCAGATTGCCGCCATTACTAGTAGAAATAATAATAAAAAAAATGCAATAAAGCTATCCCCTATTTTGTAGACGCTATGGGCCAGATTCAGGTAGATGAGAGTATCTTTCCTCTGGAGTAACGCTTCTCATTTACGTTACTCTGAAGACCCTTTCAGCGCAATTCCTGTAATTCACATAGCAGTTGCGCGTAAACTTGCGCCAGAGTAACGATAATGCGCTGGCGTAACCCGACGCAAGTGGAAGTGGGTGTGATCATATGTAAATGATGGGCGGAGGCCGGCGCAGAGGCTTACGTTCAGCGCATCATCCACGGAGCATGCGCAGTGAGTGCGGCTCCCCTCGCCCCCTTGTGCGCATGCTCACAACTTCCGTCGGCACCACTTCCTGGGAAACGTCAGCGCAATGCGTTCCGCTGGGCGCTTAAAAGCGCTGGCGGAAACGCCATTCCGGCGCAAAAGTAGTTCCGTTTCCCCCCACCCCAGGGAAGATACTTTTGCTCTGTAATGGCTGCTCCCGCTACCCCCAGAGAGAGGAGGAACCTCAATTTTAATACCCAGGAGGTCTCAGTCATTATCTCGGCTATGGAGACGGAGAATGAATTTCTCCATGGCCAAAAAAGCCGCAAGACCAGCCGGGAGAGGAAGCAGGGCATCCTGGAGTCGATTGCTGCCAGGGTCAATGTCCTGGGCTACTCCACCCGGACTGCTGGGGACATACAAAAGAAAATAAATGACCTGCGGCGCAAGGTGAGGGACAAGGTGGCCTCCATCAGGAGGTATGAGAGGGGCACAGGTGGTGGTCCCCCATGTCCTGTCACCCTGACCGCAGAGGAGGAGGTGGTTGCTCGCTGCCTGGAGAGGGAGCAGGTGGAGGGGGTCGCAGGCTATGACTCCGTGGAGGAAGGCACAAGGACAGGTAAGTGTTTTATAATCCCCTATTTGATGTTTTGCATTTGGGGGGGTGGGGGGGGGGACATGTGCCAAGTGTGTGGGACCACCAACATGTGTCTGCTTTGTGTCATCCACAGATGACGGAGCTGGGCCATCATCTGTCAGCCTGCATTCCACCCCATCCCCCCCACGCCATCATGTGCCCGAGCCACTGGGTGGTGAAGAGGTTGTGGAGGAGGAGAGTGGCCACACCACACCTGCCGAGGTGGTTGTGGAAGATCCTGCTGTGGCAGAGCAGGACTTTTCATTAGTCTTGTCTGTCTCCTCCCCTTCTCCTGGCCCGTCTGTCGTCCCCTCCCCCATCCTTGGAAGCCCCTCAAGGGCGACACCTTCCACCCGAGGACATCCATCTTCGGGCCCCAGGAAGGCGACCCAGAAGACCAGGGGGGTGTCTGATGGTGTCCAGGACCAGTTGGCGAGGGATCACGCCAGACAGACAGAACAAATGGGGGCCATAGCGGACCACTTGCAGAAAGTGTCTGACAGCCTGGGCTCCGTTGCCAACCTCAGCAACGCAGTGCAGGATGTCAGCTCTAACTGCGCTGCAGTGGTCACCACTTTGGGGGAGGTGCAGGGGGATATCCAGCACCTTACTGCAGCCGTCCAGGCCAACACTGCTGCCATCCATGGGAACAGTGCTGCCATCCGTGAGCAGGGGAGGCTGAGTCGGCGGGCCCAGCATTACCAGATGACCCGTCAGCTCCGGATGCAGGCCCAGACGAACACATACCTTGGACGGATAGCCAGGGCCTTGGAGGGCACGCAGGCCACACCTGCCAGGAGTGGCCCACCTGGGGATCAGCCACCTCCAGATGCCCCCCCACCCCCACCCACTCCATCCAGGCAGCTGCGGAGCCAGAGAGGGGCCCCCAGAAGAAGCCCCCGGCATCCCCGATGAGGCCTTTTTTTTGTTGCTGGTTTTATATTATTATTTTTGACATACTCAGGTCATGAGTTTTTTTTTTTTTTTTCTCAGGTTATGAGATTTTTTTTCTTGTATTGATCAGGATATGATCTTTCTAATTTATTTTTGTACTGCACACGGTCAGGAGTGCAGGGGACAGTGTGAATGGTGTGTGAATGTGAGAGGGTGGCACTCCTGAAAGTAAGGGGTGTCACCCTCGGCCGTGGTGGTGAAGTGAACCCCACGGCTGTATGAATGACGTGTGAAAGGTGTGTGAATGGACAGTGACATCATTGGGGCCTTGACGCTGGCGTTACTGCTCCCAACTCCTACATGCTGGACTTGGGCTAATCCAATGCGATGTGCATGTGGTGTGTGTGATCTAGGGACATCAGTGGTGTACACGCGTGCACTGTCTGTGTAATTAATGTTTTGGTTTAGTGTCCAAAGATGCCTACGGCGAGGACCCTCCTGACTGCTCTTCCATCAGCAGACTGGGTGTCCTCTGGCAGGGGGGGACTGTGTGGGTCGGGGGTCAGGTCATCACGTATGTCAATATGCAGGCCTTTTTTCATAGCAAAGTTATGTAGTATGCAACATGCACCGATGATCTGACACACAAAGGTAGGGGAATACAATAGGGCCCCCCCAGACTTATCCAGGCAGCGGAAACGGGACTTCAGGAGCCCAAATGTTTGCTCAACCACTGCACGGGTTTTGATGTGTGCTTCATTGTATTTTCTCTCTCCTCTGGTTTGGGGGTTCCGGAAAGGAGTCATTAGATGGGGTCCCAATGCATATGCAGAGTCACCTGTAAGGTAAAAGACAGGAGAATGTTAGTCATGCATGTGCGATTTCTGTTGTGCATGACGGGAGGGGATAGTCATGCCTGACTCCCATGTCACTCACCAACCAGCCAGCTGTCCCCATACATGTTCTGGTTAAATTCTGCTGGGATGGGGCTCTGACGGTATATGAAACTGTCATGGCTGGACCCGGGGTGTTTGGCACGGACGTGCCATATGAGGCGTTGGGCATCGGCTATCACCTGTACGTTGATGGAATGCCAATGCTTCCGATTGCGGTATATGTGCTCTGTGGCACTGGGGGGCTGTAGGGCCACATGTGTGCAATCAATGGCCCCCACAGTGCGTGGGAATCTGGCAATGTTGTAGAAATCTGTCATTGCCTTCTGCCGTAGCTCCTCAGTGGTTGGTCTGATGAACTGGTTGGACATGCGTCTGAGGATTGCAGGGACAACCTGGTGCACACATCTGCTTATGGAGGATTGTGACATCCCAGACACCACTCCACTTGTACGCTGGAATGATCCACTGGCAAGGAAATGGAGTGTTGCCAGGACCTTCACCAGTGGCTGCACTGCTTGTGATCGGTGTGTCTTGCTGGTGATGTCATCCTGCAGGGTTGTGGTTAGTTCAAGTATTGCATCAGGGCTGAATCTGAAGAGGCGATACACCTCCTCATCCCCCATGCCAAAGAGGTTCATACGAGTGCGGTATATCCTCTCACGTGCCCGCCTTCTTGGTTCCAGGGGACCCATCAGTAGTTCTAGGACCACGAGTGCCCCTGGCATGTTGGCACACAGAGGTGTTGTCCTTGCAAGTGGGGGTGCTCAGCAAGCTCCTATCGTCGGTAACGCTGCTGTAGCTGCTCTCCTGCTGACCTGTGACCGTCTGGAGTAAAGATAAAGCAGCCTTTTGTAGAAATAACTTTGCGCTGGACGGATCAGATACGCGCGGCGCATGTAGCCAGCGTATGGTGCTAATCCGTTCGTGAATTGGGAAATCTCCCTCATTTGCATATTTGCAGGGGAAATCAATGGGCGCGACTGATGCGCCCAGCGAAAATAAACGCTGACGATACTCTGGCGTCGGAACGTTCCGCCGGTCGCAAATGAGCCGTTATTGGGCGCATCTAGTTTGGTGGGTACGGGCACATAGAAACGTCGGCGCATCAGCACAGTTACGCGGCGCATATCCAAATACTCCAGCGCAAGTGTTCGTGAATCTGGCCCAATAACTTTTGTGCAAACCAATCAATATACGCTTTTTACCAAAAATATGTAGAAGAATACGTATCGGCCTAAACTGAGGAAAAAAATAAACCAAAAGAAATCTCTATTTGTGGGAAAAAAAGGACTTAAATTTTGTTTGGGAGCCACGTCGCACGTCCGCGCAATTGTCAGTTAAAGCGACGCAGTGCAAAATCGCAAAAAGTGGCCTGATCTTCGACCAGCAAAATGGTCCAAAGTGGTTGTGGTTAAATGATGAGTGTCAGAAAAACATTCTGCAGGGGAAATCTCTGGATTGAAGGTGAATATTGCAGCAAATATCAGTTTTGTTATTTATCTTTAACCACTTAACACGGCGGGCGGAATGCTCTATTGTTCTGACAGGGCGCCATATGACGTCCTGTCATTTAAAGCCGCTAAGGGGCGTGCGAGAGTCGCATCACTGGGAACACCGTGTGCGTCACTGGGAACACCCGCGATTGACCAGTAACTAAGCACGTCCTGTCAGGGAGAGAGGAGACCGATCTGTGTCCCTTGTAAATAGGGACAAATTCGGTCACCTTCCCCAGTCAACCCCTCCCCCTACAGTTAGAACATTACTTAGAACACACATTTAACCCCTTCCCCGCCCCTAGTGGTTAACCCCTTCCCTGCCAGTCACATTTATACAGTAATGAATGCATATTTATAGCACTGTTTACTGTATTAATGTGAATGGTCCCAAAAATGTGTCAAAAGTGTCCGCTATAATGTCGCAATCCTGAAAAAAAATCGCAGATCGCCGCCATTCCTAGTAAAAAATAAAATAAAATAAAAAATAATAATTATGTCCCCTATTTTGTAGGCAATATAACTTTTGCGCAAACCAGTCACTATACGGTTATTGCGATTTTATTTAAAAAAAAAATTAACCAAAAATATGTAGAAGAATACGTATCGGCCTAACTGAGATACATTTATTTATTTATTTTTTAAAAAAATATTGTGTTTTTTTTTTTTTTAAATGTACGCTCTTTTTTTGTTTATAGCCCAAAAAATAAAAACCGTACGGGCGATCAAATACCACCAAAAGAAAGCTCTATTTGTGGGGAAAAAAGGACGCCAATTTTGTTTGGGAGCCGCGTCGCACGACCGCGCAATTGTCAGTTAAAGCGACGCAGTGCCGAAAGCTAAAATTTCGTCTGGGCAGGAAGGGGGTGTAGGTGCACAGTAGGCAAGTGGTTAATATGCTTATTTATTTATATCTTATTTTTGGCTGAAATTCTGCTATAAGTTCACTGATATCTTTGGTGTTCTCTTGTAGCTTATGTCAACTCTAAATGTGAAAGAATTACCTACCAAATGCTATGAGATCTCCGCCTCGTACTATAATTGTGCCACATAAATCTATTGCTATTTTTACTGAGGTTGTGGCCTTTCGTTATAGCTGGAAAAGTATGATAAATAATTCTCTTGTTGTGACAGAACACAGCAACCTGAGCTCATTTACCAAACAACAGAAAACTCTGCAAATTCTGTGCTCCTATTCCTGGACTCATTTGCCAAGCTAGAATAGATCTTTTCTCTTTATAGTGATTTAAGATGTATGGCCCTGCTCAGCATTCAGGAAACAAAAGCCTGTAATATGTCACCTCATCACCATATATCTTGCCTGCGTTGGGAAGGCTGACAAGGAGAACAATGCGCAATTTGTGCATCGCTTTTAGGCAAATTACTTTTATTGTGGGCAAAACGGTGAGCACTAGGAGAGGCAATTGGTTTGCCTGTAAAATATAAGCTTATGAGGTTAAAACGTCACTTATTGCAGCAATACATCATGAGGAAGGTGTTTTGCGTTCAATGCATCTTTAGGTGTACTGCAGCTGTGTAATTAGGATTAAAAACTAACTAAACTAACAATGCTGCTAAAATGCAAATCTAGAAATGTCATTCTAGTACAAGAGAACACCCCTGCGCTGAAATGTTAATATGACAAATTGTTTAAAGCTGAACTTTGGGCACATATAAAATACAAATTCATGCAGCTCTGTATTCAGTAACACATCATTAACCCCCCTGGCGGTATGATTATTTCAGATTTTAGGTGCTGAAAGCGGTACCATTCTTTGCAAGGAAAATTGGCTTTTTTATACTGTAGGCCTGTAATTCTTAAGAATAACTCACTTAAATCTGTCCAAACAAGAGTCTAGTAGGCATCCCGGGTATGAAAAAGTTTGAAAAACAAAATCATAAATTATAATATAATAAATAATTATAAATAATTGTAGCGCTACCCCATTCAGGAGCCACTGAGTATAAATGGGATCAGCGTGGTGTGTTACCTGGCAGGTGTCTAGGGGTGATACTTGTGAGTTGAGGAGAAGAGAGCGAATGCCCAGTCTTTAGTTGGGTTTTCTTCAATGCTTTATTCCAAGGCCCAGCATGGCCTTCATCAACATAGTATAGGATAGGAGCAAGTTGATGAGCAGAGAAAGAGAGACTGAGTATCAGGCCTTGGATATTGAAATGTGAGAGAACAATCTTCCTCTCCATAGTAATGAACTCAGTTTGTCTCCACCCTAATTGGAGTGGGTAAAGTGCCCCCGGACAGGTCTCTGCCACAGGCCTGGCAGCCGGAACGTCACTTGCAAATGCTGGGAGGACCAGGCCTCTGCCACAGGCCTGGCTCGGGCCTCTGCCACAGATCTAGTACTTGAATGAGCGTGAAATGGACATGAGCGAGTCCTCCCAATAGATTTAGTTAGAGTCACTGGATCCCCGATGGTTCGTTCAAGCCTTATTGGATCACCTGCCTCCGGGTTCTCCTCAAGCTGATCCCCCACCGCACAGCCTCCAGCTTAGGATCCTTTTAGGAAAAGTTTGGGACCCAGCAGCTTCTGGGATCCCTCTACCGATTATAGTGAAGCTCCGCATTGTGCGCAACTTTGGCAAGGTAGGCCACGGCTGCGGGGTCCATGGATGTACGCACCCTGACGGTGCATGCTGCACCTGGAACTCGGACCCCGCAGAAACCAACCCCCCTGATTGGCTGCTGAGGAAAACGAGTCCGCCAGAACCCCTCTAGCGCCAACTGCCGCCCAGGGGTGGACACACACCCCTGGAGCGCAGACCGGCCCACAGGACAGTTCTGGAAATGGCAGCAGCCCAATTTGACAAATTGTGAATGGGAGCCATGTAACTTTCCCATTCCCCACTAACTTTAGCATAACGCCCCCACAAAAAGCAAGGGGCGCTACATAATTATAACAAATAAAAATGTAATTATAATAAAAATTATTCAATAATGTAATCAAATCAAAAACACAGAAATTTGCTCAGTTGCAGAATTGTCAATGTCATTCCTTGTATTTTTTGATGACGAATTTCCCCACCAATCGCTATCGCTCAATTCTGCAAGGGATTATAATTTATTATCGCTGTTTTCTAGCTGCTCTAAAACTACTTTTGACATAAAGGGACACTTTTTGGTTGCTATGGACAATCTACAGTTTGCAGGCAGAAAGAACAGTTTTTATTATATAAAAGTACATGTAGGACACTGGGCAGACCACTAGGGACAAAGGGGGTGTGTATTTTTTACATACAGTACTGTAATCTATAAGATTACAGTATACTGTGTGTAATGTGTTTATTTACTCACCAAGGGGGGCAGCATTTAACTGCCAGTGGCAGGGTCAAGTTGTTGGATGTAGAGAGAGTTGCAGATGTGAGCAGATCTTACAGATACAGCTGCAGAGGTGACAGTCACAGTCAGACCGTCACCTTGTGAGTAAAAGTTTTCACTGTCACTGACATGTATACAGATATAGGCCCGGATTCACATACATCGGCGCCATAGGGTATGTCTTTTACGCTACGCCAGCGCAGCGCGGAGAGGCAAGCATGGAATTCACAAAGCAAATGCTCCCAACTCTGCGCCGGCGTAGCGTACAGTATATTCGTAGGCGTAAGCCAGCGTAGGTGGAAGTGGGCTGGAAGTGGGCGTGATCCATGGTAATGAAGCGTGATCCCATGCAAATGATTTGCTGAGTGCCAGACAAGTACCTAGAACGAACTGCGCATGCGTCGTATCGTGGCCACATCCCAGTGCGCATGCTCACAATCACGTGAAACAACTGCCTAAGATACGTTGAATCACTGCATACGGTGTGAACATAACCTACGCACAGCCCTATTCACGTACAACGTAAACTACGTAAAATTCGACGGCTTGTGTTCCCTGGTCCATACCTTTGCATTGGTTGCGCCTACTTTATGGGGAATAACTTTCCGCTGGACGTAAAACTTACGCAAACCGCTTAAATCATGCGCCGGGCGCAAGTACGTTCGTGAATCGGCGTATCTCCCTCATTTGCATATATGAATAGAAAATCAATGGGAAAGCCACATGCGTCCAGCGTAGGCAAGTTACGTCGGTCGGATGAAGTCAGTTTTTAGGCTATCTATGTTTTTGGGTACGGCGCACAGATATAGCGGCGCACATTTGTACTTACGCGGCATATCTGGAGATACGTCGGCGTAAGTGCTTGGTGAATCCGGGCCATAGTGTATAATGAGCTGCAAATCACTCTGATTTGCTGGTGAGGCTGCATGGGTGTTGGTGAGGTTGCACATTATGGGTGCTGGTGAGGCTGAATTATCCCATGTACATGTATACAGATATAGAGTATAACAGGGGTGCCCAACCAGTGGCCTGGGGGCCACATGTGGCCCGCGGAGCCCTCTGATGTTCCCCGTGACCTCCTGCTCTGAGATGGCTGGCAAGCCCAGATTGCAGGTTGCCAACCTACCATCCCAGAGCATCAGTGTTGTGAATGAAGCCGGCGGTATAGGAAGCAAGTGGCTTTTCAGAAAGTGCACCACACCTGCAGGATAATAATAGCCATCTATAGCAAAGTGCACCTTTATGGAGCAGCAGATGTAAACAGACTTTTGTCTACCTCCAATCCCATCTGTAAAAAAAACTGAAGTGGATCTCTCCACTTCCATCTGATTGGATTAGAGGGCCCATAGAGTAGATTGGGCTGTGTCTGTTTTGCATATGCAGACTGGACACAGACCTGTCATCTGCCCACTCCACTCATTGTGGCCCACAACTGGTTACTAAGACACTTAAGTGACCCTCTGCCTTCAAAAGGTTGGGCACCCCTGGTGTATAATGATCTGCCAATCACTCTGAATTGTGTGTACCAAGGGGTCCCCTCCCCCTCCCTGGTAGGCTGCACATTAAACCTGCATCCAATTAGCATTAGTGTGAACTAGGGTTGTCCCGATGCCTCTTTTTTAGGACCGAGTACAAGTACGGATACTTTTTTTCAAGTAGTCGCCGATACCGAATACCGATACTTTTTTTAAATGTGTCCCCAAATGCAGCCGTGTCCCCCCACGAATGCAGCCATGTCCCCCACATATTGCAGTCATGTATGTCCCCCACATATTGCAGCCATGTCATGTCCCCCACATATGCAGTCATGTATGTCCCCCCACATATGCAGTCATGTATGTCCCCCACATATGCAGTCATGTATGTCCCCCACATATGCAGCCATGTATGTCCCCCACATATGCAGCCATGTATGTCCCCCCACATATTGCAGCCATGTATGTCCCCCACATATGCAGTCATGTATGTCCCCCACATATGCAGCCATGTATGTCCCCCACATATGCAGTCATGTATGTCCCCCACATATGCAGCCATGTATGTCCCCCACATATGCAGCCATGTATGTCCCCCACATATGCAGCCATGTATGTCCCCCATATGCAGCCATGTATGTCCCCCACATATGCAGCCATGTATGTCCCCCACATATGCAGCCATGTATGTCCCCCATATGCAGCCATGTATGTCCCCCATATGCAGCCATGTATGTCCCCCATATGCAGCCATGTATGTCCCCCATATGCAGCCATGTATGTCCCCCATATGCAGCCATGTATGTCCCCCATATGCAGCCATGTATGTCCCCCATATGCAGCCATGTATGTCCCCCACATATTGCAGCGATGTGTCCCTCATACCTTTTAGATATGCTGATGCCGCCTCTGCCGCATACCGCCGTATCCCCTGCACAATCGCGTAGCGCATTACAAGCTTTCATTCTAAAAACGTGTAAATGGCCGCGCTCCGTGTATTAAAACTCCCCTTCTCCGGATGGAGGGATCCGTCCAATCCCACGCAAGGGGGAGTGTCTATACGCGGATTCGTGCATAGACACTCCCCCTTGCTCGGGATTGGAGGGATCCCTCCAATCCGGAGAAGGGGAGTGTCAATACACGGCCATTTACAAGTATTCAGAATGAATGCTTGTAATGTGTGCTATGCGATTGTGCAGGGGGATACGGCGGTATGCGGCAGAGGCGGCGTCAGCATATCTAAAAAGGTATGAGGGACGCATCGCTGCAATATGGGGGGGGGGGGAGTATTCTATTTCAGTATCGGGGGTATTTGCGGGAGTACAAGTACTCCCGCAAATACTCGGCATCGATCCCGATACCGATACTAGTATCGGTATCGGGACAACCCTAGTGTGAACCCAGCCTCAGGTTGGGTTCACACTGGTCCGACAAACGCTCCGACATTGGGAGCTTATGTCGCATGACCTGTGAAAATCAATGTTCCCCTATATGAGCCATCTTAACTGGTCCGACACAAGTCGGTCCGACTTTGAAAATGCTCCCTGTACTGCTTTGGTCCGACTTTGATCCTACTTCAGCCCATTGAATATCATTGAAATCGGATCAAAGTAGGATCCTTGTCCTAACCATCTGACATGTGACATCCAAATGTGATTACAGCAGCAGTAAAAGGAATTTATCTCACCCTGGGATTGTTTTGATTGGTCAAAGAACAAGTCAGACTATCACAAAGTTGGATCAAAGTAGTATCTTGTTCATGAAAGTAGGATGGATGTAGGACCAATGTAGTACCAATGTAGGACAGATGTCGCAGAGCAAAGTAGGATGAAAGTAGTACTGCTGTCGTGTAGTATAGTGAGAACCCAGCCTGAAAGTCGTACTACTGTCGTGTAGTATAGTGTGAACCCAGCCTTAGCACACTTGGACTGTGATTGGGAAAGCTGTTATTACTGCAAGAGAACATCTACGTATTGATAGCAAATTAGTTGCTAATTACTGATGCTAACAATAAGACAACATTAGCAAAGGGTGGCACTAAAGAGCAGAAAAACCACGTAGTTTTGTGAATGTTAGCTGAAAAAGTTCTGCCGTGTTCTGTATGCAGATCAAGTTCATGGCCAACGGCCTTTGGACAAAAATTCACAGATTTGTCCGATGGAAATCCGATCATGGGTATTGGGCTTTTAGGATAATCATACCGTCTACAATGCTAAAGACCTGAAGAACACCAATTGCTTTACGAAATCCCCTTCCTCTTCTACTTTTAGCAATAAAATGAAGTTTCCCACTCTATTAAAAGCATATATAATATATATTACTATCTGTCCACACCCCTTGGTGACCACACATAAAGTGAGGGGAAACCTTCCCATTGGCTACTTATTCTCCCCATTGGCTACTGGAGTTATGTTCTAATTCGGAAACAATTTATTTTGCTCTCACTAGCGTCAAATTTACATTACAAAGATAATTATTTCACAAAGTTTAATTAAAATCCATAAACTTTTTGAACACATCACTGCAGCTTTAATTTCTGCCTATACACAACCAATACTCTGTGTATTGCAGAGTTTCCAGCTGCAGATGGCTGTGATCTCCCCTATCATCAGTCACCAATAAACATCACAATTAGCCGAGGACACAAGATAAAATGATCTCACAGACCTCGCTGAGATCCTTCAGAAATAATAGGAGCTGATCAGAGTCCTGCAAGTCAGTTCCAACCTGGAGATATTAATTATAGCCCAAGCTTAATCACCGCAGGACTCTAATGTGAACCATTCATCAAATGGAGAGAGTTCGGGACTCATGGTTAGCAGAGGTTAGGAAGTGTTTAAGGGACATGGATACATCACTGACCCCTTAAAGAACCACATTCTAATTAAAAAGTGGAAGATAGTTTTGAAATGAGCAGCTGGTGAAATCACAAAATGTAAGCAATTAAAACTTTGGCTTGTTATGTAACAATCTCAGGAACCATGCGTTTATATGCATCCCTTCTATACTGTACATAAAGCCATGTCACTACTTTGAGCACCCAAAACATTGTGCAAAAAATTTGGGCTGGAACATTTCACTATTGAGAACAAATGTACATTTCAGAATTACCTGTGTAGTGCCTGGTTACTTCAAAGTACCGGTGCTATTTAAATTTAGAAAGAGATTAGAGTGTAGTTAAACTCTGATCTGGTTAAAATGTTCAAATTGGGTCTCTGTCTCAGCTTGCCTGTGCTGTGAGCTCATTCTGTTGTACTGGGGTGTTCCTCCCACCCCGGGGCAGTAGGTGGCAGCAGGAGAGTCAAGGTTTGGGTGATCTTTCCCAGCAGCCAATCAGGAGGGTTGAGCCTCGCTGTGCATACTGGGGGAGTTTTTTTGGGGGGGCAGATGCCATTGGTTCTGGTTCTTCTTCTTCAAGTGCGGGATCCACCTTTAGGTGGCTGACCCACCCCCACCAAAGTGTACCGCCTACCCCAACTAAGTCAGGGAATGAACAAGTCGGGGAAAGCGTCTTGCTCGCGAAGCGCGCGCAAGACGCTTTCCCCCGACTTGTTCATTCCCCGACTTATTTGGTGTAGGCGGTACACTTTGGTGGGGCTGTGTCAGCCACGTTCTGTGACCTTTGACCTCCAGCCCTGGCGTTATGACCTACCGGGCCGGGGCGTGCGTGCTACACGAAGTTCCTGGTTCCGGGACCATATGGGTCCGAAACATTTGAGTCATGGCATGGAGCCCAGTGGTCGACTGGGTTCCCAATCCTGAAAATCCCAAGCGGGATAGCTGTCCGATGGGGAGTCCATCTGAGGAGAGCCAATGAGAGGCTGGCAATCCAATAGGGTGTGGACAATCCACCGGGGATCGAGGTATCCGGACACTGGGAGGCTGGTCACCTGTCAGTCGGTACCTGAAAGGAATTAGAAGGAGATCCAGGCATAATTTCACTAAGGAGGTTCATCTCCATAACTACAATCAGGAGGGCCTGTGACAGAGGTTTCTTACTGAATCCATTCTAGGAGGGTCTGTGGCAGAGACTTCTTCTCAAAGGTTCGAGCGATACTCTGGTTGCCAGGTCGGTGAGAGAGGCCTGTCCAGGTATGCTATTCCCACCCAGGCAGGAGTGGCGCAGAGAAGTATTACATGTGGGAGCAGGACTGTTTCCCTATTACTACGCCTGAATTTGCTATTCTCATTCTCCTTTTAACTCTACCTTCTTCACCACAAGTTCTACTGTTTTTACCTGGCTGGGTAATAAAGAGCACAGAAAAGAAACCTGTTGCGGACATTCCTTTACTTCTGCTATATGCACCACACACTCCTAGGAATTTAGAGAGCCACAAGGTAAATGTGCACCCAAAAAAACCAACAGCTCCTCCAGGGGTAGTGCTACACCCTCTATTACCCAAAACTATCCCCCATATAAAATGCCTTTATGTCACCTTAACCACTTCAGCCCTGGAAGAATTTACCTCTTTCCTGACCAGAGCACTTTTTGCGATACAGCACTGCGTCGCTTTAACTGACAATTGCGCGGTTGTGCGACGTGGTGCCCAAACAAAATTTACGTTCTTTTTTCCCCCACAAAGAGCATTCTTTTGGTGGTATTTGATAACCTCTGCGTTTTTTTTTTCCGCGCTATAAACGAAAAAAGAGCGAACATTTTGAGAAAAATTCAAAATTTTTTACTTTTTGCTACAAAAAATATCCCCCAAAAATATATAAAAAGACAATTTTTAGGCCGATATGTATTGTTCTACATATTTTTGGTAAAAAAAAATTGCAATAAGCATTTATTGATTGGTTTGAGCAAACGTTATAGCGTCTACAAAATAGGGAATAGGGGATAGTTTTATGGCATTTTTATTATATATTAATGTTTTATTAGTAATAGCGATCATTTTTATCGTGACTGCGACATTATGGCAAAAACATTGGATACTTTTGACACTATTTTGGGACCATTGGCATTCATACAGCGATTAGTGCTGTAATAATGCACTGATTACTGTGTAAATTGAACTGGCAGGGAAGGGGTTAACCACTAGGGGGCGAGGAAAGGGTTAAGTGTGTCCTAGGGAGTAATTCTAACTTTGAGGGGTGGGCTACAAGTGACACGACAGTGATCACTGCTTCCGATGACAGGGAGCAGTAGATCACTGTCCTGTCACAAGGCAGAAGAGGAAAATGCCTTGTTCTGCCGCTCCGTGACAGAATCGCAGGACACCGGCGGACATCGAGTCCACGGGTCCCGCGGGCACAGTGGTTAAGATTTAACAATGTTTTCGTGTTTGGATCGGTAAGTGCATTTGGAGGCTCCTGATGGCATTTCCAGCATAGTATGATGATGTCTTCATACTTGCTCATTCACACTATATTTTAAAAGTATTAGGCCACCCTTCCAAATCATTTATGGTGTTTGGTTGTTTTTCAGGGGTTGGGCTTGGCCCCTTAGTTCCAGTGAAGGGAACTCTTAAGGCGTCAGCATACCAAGATATTTTGAACAATTTCATGCTCCCAACATTGTGGGAACAGTTTAGGGATGGCCCTTTCCTGTTCCAATATGACTAAAAACACCAGTGCACAAAGCAAGGCTCGTAAAGACATAGATGAGTGAGTTTGGGGTGGAGGAACTTGACTGGCCTGCACAGAGTCCTTACCTCAACCCGATAGAACACCTTTGGGATGAATTAGAGCAGAGACTGCGAGCCAGGCCTTCTTGTTCAACATCAGTGCCTGACCTCACAAATCCTCTTCTGGAAGAATGGTCAAACATTCCCATAGACACACTCCTCAACCTTGTAGACAGCCTTTCCAGAACAGTTGAAGCTCTTATAGCTGCAAATGGTGCACCAACTCAACATTGAACCCTACAGACTAAGACTGGGATGCCATTAAAGTTCATGTGCGTGTAAAGGCAGGCGTCCCAATACTTTTTGAAATAGAGTGTAGATAAAAATAGGGAGACTAAAAAATAATCCCCGATACGTTACGCCGCTGTAAATATTTGTGCAAGTTCTTTATTCAGAAAGAACTTGTGCTCTTATTTACGGCAGCGTAACGTATGTGTTGCGGCTTAAGGCCGCGCAATTGAAATGAATGAAGTGGGGGTGTGATTCATGTAAATGAATCATGACCCCATGCAATTCACAGGTTTTTTGGACGGCGCATGCGCCGTCCGTGGACGTTCCCAGTGCGCATGCGCGGAATCACGCAGATTTTTCTCAATATAAACGATGTGAACGTTACTAACGTCGAGCCCCATTCCCGAACGATTTACGCAAACGACGTAACCGACGTACAATTCTACGCTGTCCCGACGTCCATACTTAACATTGGCTATGCCTCCTATAGCAGGGGTAACCTTACGCTGCTTTAATGCTTACGCAAATTACGTAAACTACGACGCGCCACCGCAAGTACATTCTGGAATCGGCGTAAATGGCTCATTTGCATATATTACGCGAAAACCGCCGTAAGCGCTAACTAGCGGCCAGCGTAATAATGCAACTAAGATACGACGGTGTAAGCGACTTACGCCGCTCGTATCTTAGAAGAAAGCCGGCGTATCTTCTTTTCTAAATAGCAAAAAAAGATACACCGGCTATTCTTAGTATTTACGCAGCGTATCTCTTGATATGCTGACATAAATAGTTTTCTGAATCCGGCCCAAAGTCTTTAATGATAAAATAAATAAAGCCTTTATTAATGATAAATAAAAATTGATAAAAATAGGGAGACTTAAAACTATTATAATACTCAGGGATTTCCAGTCATACCCCTGCCTAAAACACAATGGCCCGGATTCACAAAGCACTTACGCCGACGTATCTCCAGATACGCCATGTAAGTACAAATATGCACCATCGTACCCACAAACTAAGATACGCCTAAAAACTGATTTCATCCCACTGATGTAACTTGCCTACGCCAGCGTATAGTGGGCGCATATTTACACTGGACGCATGTGGCTTACCCATTGATTTTTCTATTCAAATATGAAAATGAGGGAGATCCGCCGATTCACGAACGTACTTGCGTCCGGCGCATGATTTAAGCGGTTTGCGTAAGTTTTACGTTCGGCGTAAGTTATTCCCCATAGATGAGGCGCAACCCATGCAAAGGTTTGGACCAGGAAACACATGCCTACGTATTGTACGTTGGACGTCTTTAAATATGGGCCGACGTGGGTCTGACTGGGTGTAAGTTACGTTCACGGCGTACACAGTGATCCGGCGTATCTTAGGCAGCTGTTCCGACATGGTTGTGCACATGCGCACTGGGATAGGTACACGTTCCGATGCATGCGCAGTTCATTTTAAGTACTTGTCTGGCGCCCGGCCCATCATTTGCATGGGGTCACGCTTCATTAGCATGGATCACACCCACTTCCACCTACTTTCACTTACGCCGGCTTACGCCTACGAAATATACGCTACGCCGCCGCAGAGTTGGGAGCATTTGCTTTGTGAATTCCATGCTTTTTGCTGCATCGGCGTATCGTAAAAGAGATACGCTACGGCGGCATAAATGTGTGCCGATGTATGTGAATCCCAGCCAATCTTTACGTATTTATTATGTAAGTAAGGCACAGTAAGAAATTTCGATTTTAATTTGTTCTTGCAAAGTTCTCCATTGTCTTTGTCTTCATTGAGTTTAACCTCAGCAATGGGCTTACAAGTCATCTATTAATAATAAATGTCTGGAAAGTGTTACCTGAATGGGTAGGCCACTTGGATGTCAATGCGGCGGTCGCTCTGGGTTCTGTTGGCGCAGTCCACGCTGACTCTTAGTTCTCCGGAGTAACCACCACATGTTGCAAATGCAAAGATTGCAAAAAGCTGAGGAGAGAAAAGACAATTTAATTAATCATACTTGTTAAAAGAACTTTGGATGAACTTAAAGCGGAGCTCCAGCCGCAATTTTTTTTTTTTTTAAAGTCAGCAGCTACTAACAGTAAACACACAGATCCATGTCCTGTCAGCGGTAAGGAGACCGATGTGTGTTCCCAGTACAGAGGAACACACATCGATCTCCTCCACTTGTGAGTCCCCCTCCCCCTACAGTTAGAACACACTTTAGGGAACATTTAACCCCTTCAGCGCCCCCTAGTGTTAACCCCTTCCCTGCCAGTCACATTTACACAGTAATCAGTGCAGTTTTATAGCACTAATCGCTATGTAAATGTGAATGGTCCCAGAAATGTGTCAAAAATGTCCGATATGTCCGCCGCAATTTTTTTTTACCAAAAATATGTAAAAGAATACGTATCGGTCTAAATTGAGGAATTTTTTAATTATGATATTTATTAAATCAAAAAGTAAAAGATATTGGGCCAGATTCAGAAAGGACTTACGACGGAGTATCTCCAGATGAGTGCCGTCGTATCTCGGCGCCTGATTCAAAGAATCAGATATGCCGGAATTTAGGCAAGATCCGACTGACGTAAGACTCTTACGCCGTCGGATCTTAATTGCATATTTACGCAGGCCGCTAGGTGGCGCTTCCACAGATTTGCACATCAAATAAGCAAATTAGGTAGATACGCCGATTCACGAACGTAGTTGCGCCCGTTGTATTGATATCCGTCGTTTGAGGGTTCAGGAGCAAACCAGAAACGGTGACCCCTGGAAAATTATCATTCGACCCCCAGGTTTAGGGTATAGAATTGGGTATATGGTATTGTATGATATATATTTTTTTATTTTTTATGGTTAAACCAGATAGACTTTATTTATTTTTTTAACCTGAATAACTGATGTAACTATGTTACTATCGATCTATATTTCTATATTTACACACATTATGAAAATATATGAATACAACCAGACCACTAGCAGAGAAAATGGGCTGGATTCGCAAAGCACTTACGCCGACGTATCTCCAGATACGCCGCGTAAGTACAAATATGCGCCGTCGTATCTATGCGCCGTGCCCATAGAACTAAGATACGCCAAAAAAAACTGACTTTAACCGACCGACGTAACTTGCCTACGCCGTCGTATAGTGGGTGCATATTTACGCTGGACACATTTGGCACTCCCATTGATTTTCGATGCAAATATGTCAATGAGGGAGATACGCCGATTCACCAACGTACTTGCGCCCTGCGCATGTTTAACGCGATTAGCGTGAGGTTTACTTTTGGCGTAAAGTTATTCCCCATATTGGAGGCGCAACTCATGCAAAGGTATGGACCAGGGAACGAACGCCGTCTAATTTTACGTTGTACGTGAATAGGGCTGGGTGTAGGTTAAGTTCACGTCGTAGGCAGTTGTTTCGACGTGATTGTGAGCATGTGCACTGGGATGCGTCCAAGGTACGACGCATGCGCAGTTCGTTTTAAGTACTTGTCTGAAGCTCGGCCCATCATTTGCATGGGGTCACACTTCATTTAAATGTATCACGCCCACTTCCAGCCCACTTCCACCTACTTTGACTTACGCTGACTTACGCCTACGATTATACGCTACGCTGGCGCAACGTTGGGCGCATTTGCTTTGTGAATTCCATGCTTGCTCTCTGCGTTGCGTCGGTGTAGCGCAAAGTAGATACACTACGGCGGGATATATAGGCGCCGATGTATGTGAATCCGGGCCATAATCTCTAATCCATACTTGCCCATTTATGTTGCTGACCACAGTTTACTCTGTTTAATTGCAGGTATAATTCTGGGTCACTTCGTTCTTCACGCCCTGGTAAAAGTGTTAACACCACAAACTATCTCAGCTTGTGTAACATAAGCTGCCAATACACTTCCTTTTCAAGATCTTAGTAACAAAACATCAATGAGAATATCAATATCCAGAATGGGTGATATTAACATGTGTCTCCTTGCCATGGGATGGCAGAGATCTTTATACAGGGCTAGAAGTAATATTCACTCATTAATTGCAGGACAAAGATATGGGATTTATTAGGTAGTAAATCTGATTCTGATGTATGTTTCAAAGCATATAATAGGCTCAATGTATACATTTAGTTACAGCAATAAATCTACAGTCATTGAACTCTTGTCACTGGGAGCATTAAAGCGGTAATACTGTCCCATGGCTGAAGACAAACATACATCCTCCATTGATGTTCTATAATTACTGTTCAGTATAGGCATTTTGCAAATGTAAATGTATTATCTGACCAGTTCTTTTAACCCTGTTATGGCTGGAACTAATTGAAACCTTCTTTTTATTTAGACTTTGTACAATAATGGCAAACACTGCTACCAAATCCTTCCGGTATTATGTCCCTGGCTGTCGGTCCTTTTCTGCTCCCTAAATTGTAAGTGTAATGCCACGTACACACGACCGTTATTCATGTCATGAAAAAAAAAAACGTTATTCTCGACATGATTTGTCGTGATTCCTCTCAAGCCTGGCTTGCATACACGTTTGTGAAAAAAATAGCTTGAGCAAAGCGCGGTGACGTACAACACGTACGACAGCACTATAAAGGGGAAGTTCCATTCGAATGGTGTCACCCTTTGGGCTGCTTTTGCTAATTTCCCCGTCTCATAACTTGCTTGAGCAATGCTCGTTTCCCCCCCCCCCCCCCCTCGTTAAAGCGTACACACAGCGGTTTTTCGCGACGTGAAAAAGGACGATGTGAAAAACGCAGAGAAAAAATAGAGCAGGTTCTAAATTTTTAACGGGCATTTTTCACATCGAGAAAAATGCTCTGGAGCCCACACACAATAGTTTTTCACGACCAATTTAAAAAATGCCATTTTTCTCGTCATGAAAAACGGTTGTGTGTACGCGGCATTAGACAGCCATGCTCCAGTTAACCAACTTTGCATTTATTAAACTTTATTGGCCTATGAACATGCAAACAAAATATTGTCGGGATTCCCCCCACTAACATGTTTTACCCAGCAATTAGGCTAAGCCTCATGTGCACTGCTGCTGGTAAATAGTGTTGCTCACGAATATTCGTATTGCGAATATTCGGCTCGAATATGGCATATTCGAGTATTCGCGATATATTCCGAATTTCGCGGTGAATATTCGCTATTTCGAATATTCGTATTTTTTCAATTTTTTTTTAGAACAGATCACATCCTAGAGATCCCCATCGACGTCTAAAAGCATTGCTGGTATGATTAGAGACCTTGGGCCGAGTAGCTGCAGCGATCATTTTATATTGCCGAAAAATCGCAATGCGATTATTCGGCAATAGCGATATCGCGCGATTATTTTCGAGAAATTCGCAATATTGTTTTTAGCTAAAATAACACATATATTAGATTTCAGAGTGTTACTGTCGAAATTCCGCAATCAATTTCTCATTCGCATTTTTGCGAAATTACGATAAAATATCAAGAATATTCTGAGCCAATCAGAGTGCTCCTTCCGCATTTGCCGAATATTCGCAATTATTTTGTATTGTAATATATCAAGAATATTCTGAGCCAATCAGAGTGCTCCTTCCGCATTTGCCGAATATTCGCAATTATTTTGTATTGTAATATATCACGAATATTCTGAGCCAATCAGAGTGCTCCTTCCGCATTTGCCGAATATTCGCAATTATTTTGTATTGTAATATATCACGAATATTCTGAGCCAATCAGAGTGCTCCTTCCGCATTTGCCGAATATTCGCAATTATTGTGTATTGTAATATATCACGAATATTCTGAGCCAATCAGAGTGCTCCTTCCGCATTTGCCGAATATTCGCAATTATTTTGTATTGTAATATATCACGAATATTCTGAGCCAAGCAGAGTGCTCCATTCCGCATTTCTCGAAATTTCGCATTCGCATTCGCAATAGCGAAAATTCGCAATCATTTAATTTCCAAAAAATATCACGAATATTCGTATTTAGCGAATATATCTCGAATATTCGACTATATATTCGAGATATATCGCAAAATCGAATATGGCATATTCTGCTCAACACTACTGGTAAACAGACGTTTACGAGCAGTTGGCCATTTTTTTCAACTGCTCCTGAACTTGTGATCATATCAGTACATGTACACAGGGTTGTCTACAGTCGTTTCTAGGTAGTTGAGTTTCGAGGCTTTTTCTGGAACCCCAAAAAATGCGTTCAGAAGCTGTGTTTAGAGGCATTCCACAGCGTCAAACACGGTTCCTCGTGTTTAGCAGTATTTCATTTACAGTCATTTTTCATTTCAACAAAAATAAATAAAAACAAATTCAAACGCTTCTAGACGCAAACGCGGCTAAACGCAGCTAAACGAGGCTAAACACGACACGCAAACATGGCTAAATGGACATTTATCTAGCTGTCAAGCTAAATCGTTCAGGAGGGGTTGAGCAACGCCCCGTGTACATGAAGCCTTAATCATTTTCATTTTCAGTGACCACTATAAATTCAAATATTCCAGTGATCACTGAAAATGTAATGCATCTGTGATTATATAAAGAGATTTGGACAATGCATTGGGCTAGTGTTGTATGTTCACTTTCAAAGTGAATTTTCACTTTGCAAAAAAATCTTTGATCATGCTTCTCTTATAAACATGATTATGTATTCTTGAATATTTATTTTATTTCACATTACTCACTAAGAAGTTTTTCTGCTCATTTTGAAAATTGGGGTCATTAACTCTTAATTTACTAAAGTATTAGAGCATTTTCACTTTCAACAGAAATGTTTCACTTATTTTGTTGGTCACTAACATGGAGGAACCCCATGCTATTGATGGTCAATAATTGTTTAAATGCTTTCATGATGGAAAGACCGCGGCTTTGGCCTAGCTCCGGAGCGGTCGGCCATCTTGGTACACCCGGCGGCGGTGCTCGTGGATCTCTCCTACCAGAGCACGCGCCGCGATCTACTGTATTCTGCAATGCATCTGCAACAGTGAGTTGGAGGTTAATGAGGGGGCAATGTTACTGGCTATTATTACTATGTGGGGGCAATGTTACTGGCAGCTATTACTAATGTGGGGGCAATCATACTGGCTGCTATTACTAATGTGGGGGCAATGTTACTGGCTATTACTAATGTGGGGGTGGTGTGATGGTGATGACGAGTGGGGGGCAAATATTTTACTACAGTATTTGGTTCAGAATCTTTTTTTTCCAAGATTTTCCTCCTTTAAAATTGGGTGCGTTTTATATTCCGGAGCGTCTTAGGCCTCGTACACACGATCAAATCTGTCCGCTGGAAACGGTCCGCTGGACCGTTTCAGCAGACAGATTCGATCGTGTGTACAGCCGAGCAGACAGATTTGTCCACCCGACAGATTTCAAAGCATGCTTTGAAATCTATCGGGTGGGAATCTGTCCGCCCGACATGTCTGCTGGTTAGTACACTTACCAGCAGACATGTCGTCCCGCACCGCCGCCGCACTGCCGCCGAATGGATTCGGCGCATGCGCGGAAGTGTTTTACTTCCTGGTGCGGTGACGTGGCGGCGTCAACGTCACCGCCACGTCACCGACACGTCAGCGCGCCGTCTGCTGGCGGGGATTTTGGTTTGCTCGTGTGTACACGCGAGCAAACCAAAATCCCAGCAGACAGATTTGTTCAAATCTGTCGGATGGACAGATTTGAACAAATCTGTCCGCTCGTGTGTATGGGGCCTTATACGGCGAAAAATACGGTAGGCATAAATATTTTTCTTTATTCCCATACACTGTAGGATTTTCATTTGCCAATAAAACTTGGCAACGCAAGTCTCAAAGCGATATCGCTCATCTAATTTTTGTAGGATTTTGTTGGGCTATGCTGTGGTGTCTCATACCTTTAGCTTATAATAGATCATAAATAAAGTTAAATGGCTTGCTAATGGTCCTACTTCAGGGTCCCATCAAGGGGTGACCCTATCCCGAAAAAACATTACATCTCCCTGTGTATGATCCTTCTCTGATCCATGACCAGTCTCCAACTTCTAACTCTTCAAAGACTGACTCCGCCTTTCTCCACCCGCTTAAAGCGGAGGTCTGGTGGTAAAAAAAAAACAACTAAAAGTCAGCAGCTACAAACACTGTAGCTGCTGACCTTAAATAAGCACACTTACCTGTCCAGGTTGCCCGCGATGTCGGTCGTCCAAGGCCGATCCGTCCCTCAGACCGGGTCCGGCTCCGCCATCTTCACTAAGGGAAACAGGCAGTGGAGCCTTGCGGCTTCACTGCCTGTTTCCTACTGCACATGCGCAAATCGTGCGGTGCTCTGTGAATGGGCGGCTGACTTCAGGGAGACACACAGTTCCCAGGAGTCAGCGCGCCCCATTCCCCAGAATACAATGCGGGTAGGACGAGACCGAGGAGCACCATGGACAAGGAAGGGGTAGATTAGGAAGATCTGCCTAGTACCGGCCATTTCTGGTAAGTATAAAAAATAAATAAAAAAAATTTAAAGGTGGACCTCCGCTTTAAATGCCCCAGCTACAGAACCTCAGAAGGCCACCATAGTAAGTTAACTCTTACGTTACCACACAGTAGTTTGAATGAAAAATACAAATGGCAGTAATGGCACCTGCTCACAATCTTAGAAAATTAGTTGAAATAAAATGAAAAAAGTTTTGCTTTTCAGAGCTGTTGGAAGGGTTTTAGAGTCCCTGGTCAGGGGTTTGTTTCATAATGAATCCATACAATGAACATGGCAGCCACTGAATGAAGAACTTCTAAAAAAAGTTAGATAGCTTTAGGTACACTTTAAACATGACATTTAAAAAATACACAGAAACCATTAATATTGGAGTCGGAAACGTCCTCCATCGCATTTCATGGTATTATGTATATTACTACATGACAAATATGTGATTTACTTATTTCTACCCGGAATCTTTTACCTGGAGAAACAATATTCTATAATATCCAGCCAGCCTCTAGCCCTTTGTAAGAAAGATTTCAGATTTCTTATTAAAAATACATGAAACATTTCTGAGCTTTTTTAAGGGCCTCTCCCGAAGCTACCACTAACTGCATTACCACTAATGGACTATTGATGTATTTCACTAGCTGCATTTATTTCAATAAATGATATTCTGTGATGAAACGTATCTAAAAAAGAATAGCATGTGTAGCACTACCCCCTCAGGAGCCGCTGGATAGATTTGGGATCGGCGTGTCACCTTTGTAGCATGTCTAGGGGTATGATGAAGAATAGATGATGTGAGCAATGATAAAGTGTCCAAACAGCAAGGTGTCGTTTTCTGTGATTTTTTTTCTTGAGCCAAACACGGCAACAGGTAACTTCAGGTGAATAGAGAAAGATGGTGAAGAAGAGGAGGAAGTTGCAGATTCAGGCCTCAACTATTTGTGGAAGCAGTCCTGCTTCAACGGTACCTTTACTTCGACGCCACTCCAGCCGGAGTGGGTATAATGTCTCTCTCACAGAACTGGCAGCCGGAATGTCACTAAGAATCTTGAGAAGAAAAACAAGCCTCTGCCACAGACTTGGCTCAATGGAAATAGGAGTGGTGCCTCTGCCACAGGCTCTTGCTCTGGAAATGCAGCTTGATGGAGCAATTCCTTCTCAATAGAAATAGTTGCCTCAATCTCTCTCAGGTAGTTCTTGACATAGGTGACCAACTGACAGGTTGCCATCAGACAAACTCCCAATGTACGGCACCTCGATCCCCGATGGTTCGTCTAGGCCAGGGGTGTCAAACTCAATTTCATAGAGGGCTGCATCAGCATTATGATTGCCCTCAAAAGGGCCAGTTGTATCTGTAAGATTAGATGTCGAGCACATCACCCTCCCCTTACATTTGGTGTCAAAAGCCACCCCACCATCAGAAGTTGAGTCAACAACTCTCCCTCACATCACAGTGCACCCCCTTTCCTTATGCTGCTGTTGGGAGGAAGCTGGATGCATTGCTTGTAAGCAGAAAGTAAGGGTCTGGAGTAGGACCAAAGGAGGGCTGGAGTTCTCCTGCAGCTGCGGGAGAGTTTCGAGGGCCACATGAAATGGCCTGGAGGGCCAGATTCGGCCCGCGGGCCTTGTGTTTGCCACCTATGGTCTTGGCCCTATTGGATCGCCTACCTCCGGGCTCTCCTTAGACTGACTCCCCACCGAACAGCACAACTCGCTTGGAATCTTCTCTTATGATGGAGGGACCCAGTGAACCACTGGGTCCCATTGCAGCTTCAATCACTCCGAGCCAGTATGGCCACGAAGCCAAGGTCAACGCGTAGCACGTGTGCCCCGGCCTGGTAGGCCATTTAGCCGGGGTTTGTGATGTGTGCACACCCTGAAGGTGGGTGCCGCACCCGATTCCAACCTCGAACTCTCTCCCCTGCCCAAAATGGCATCTGAGAAGAAGTACCCTCCCCCACCATGCCTCGCAAGGGAAAACCTCCTCTGATTGGCTGCTGGCCAGAAGGCGCTCGTACTGGACTCCATTGCCGCCACCTGTCGCTCCGAGATGGAAAGGCATCTTTGGAACACAGAATGAAACGGCAGCACAGCGTCTAAAATGGCATGAATCACATGGATGAGAGCTAAGTAACTCTCTCATCCCCCTCTAAATTCAAACAGCGTCCGTATTTGGAAGTACAGGGGCGCTACACTTGCCTTTTGTTTCAGAGGTGTACAGTATTACACTCCTGTTTGTGAACCTGAGAAAAATTAATTAATATGGTTGGTATCGTTTAATTAAGCTGAAGCTTATTTTAGACCAAGTGATATAATGAATGGGATTTTGTGCTTCTCTATGCAATTCAGTCAGATTGTAGCTGGTTAGAGGGGTTGTCAGGGTGCTGTACAGGCCTCATTCTTCCTTTAGAGAAAAGAGGGGGGCAAGAGAGTGCCCCCCCTCCTGAACCATACCAGGCCACATGCCCTTAACATGGGGAGCGTGCTTTGGAGGGTGTTCTACCCTACAATTTTATTCAGCACATGAATTGCTTTTATTTTGCATTGCTTTATTTACATTTTCTCCACATCTACAAGCAATTGCAACCATTTTTTATTTTTAAAGGAAAACAAAGATTAAACCACAAATATAAAAAATAATCATTGCAAGCACTGCTGTCAGTGTTATAGTTTGTCCCATCCTTATCAATGCTGCTGGACAGCCGGGTCTGCATGCACGTTTTCATCAGACAAACCGATCGTGTGTGGGCCCCATCGGTTTGTTTTCCATTAGTAAAAAAAAAAAAATTGAACATATTTTAAAATTTTCCTAAAAAACGATAGAAAAAAATGATCGTCTGTGTGGAAGTCCATCGGTCAAAATTACATGCATGCTTAAAATCAAGTTGACGCATGCTCGGAAGCATTGAACTTCATTTTTCTCAGCACGTCGTTGTGTTTTACATTACCGCGTTGGACACGGTCGGATTTTTGAGCGATGGTGTGTAGGCAAGACTGATGAAAGTCAGCTTCATCGGATATCCGACGAAAAAATCCATCGGATTAGATTCCATCAGATATCCCAACGTGTGTACAGGGCTTAAAGGGTGTTTGTGCCACTGGAGGGGATTTGGAATGGGGGAGAGGTTTTGTGCTCGGAGGGGAAATTTAAGGGGTGGAGGATTTGTGCTAGGAGGGGCAACGATTTGTGTCAGGCAAAACTATTTCAGCAGGGGCATGAGTTTGTACTGGGAGGAGGGGGGATTTATTCTTAGGGGAAGCATGCAGACTAGTGCTTGCTTTTTTTTGGGGGGGGGGGGGGGAGGGGGGGCATTTTGCTGACACAATTATACATCTTGGGGGGGGTGGAATTTTGTCCTGAGCTCCAGAGGACCTTGTCCCATCACTGGTCTTATAAGCTGGAAAATACAGTATGCTAATCTATGTTTTGGCAGAAAAACTACTCCCTTGCATATTTCATCTACAAGCTTTCAGTCCTAAAATACTTTAGTATGTGTTGTGCATGATTATATCACCATTGTAGTCAGAGGCGGCTCTAGGCTTTGTGAGGCTTTAGGCAAAACTTGACATGGGGCCCCACTCATGCTTATTATGGGAAATTTAATTCAAGGACAAGAGCCTCTTCCCGCAACCCTGGCCAGTGGTTATGGGGGTTTGTGGGCAGGGGGCTTTTTTGCAACCCGGAAGCCCTTTTTAACAAGTTGGCCCCCAGATCCCGCTCTTTAATAACTAAGGGGCGGGGGCCACCCAGTGATGTCACCTGGTAAACCTGCCCCCTAGTAACGTCATTGACTGAGGGCATGCTGGGTCATTGACGTCACAAGGAGTGGTGTCACCGATATTCACTGGTTGTTAGGGACGCTGGCGGGCCCCGCTCCTGAGTCAGGGCTCCTAACGATGCCTGAGCGCAGCACTGTTAAGCAGAGGCGTCTTTTTTTTTGCTTTTTTTTTTGGGCCGCCCCTGGAGTAACAGTCTCTCCTGAGAGGAAGAGCGTCCCCAGTCAGCTCTGCGGGGCATTCCCCCCTCTCCCTCTGCTCACTGACACTGCATATTGCAAGCGTTCACACAACCACAGCCGCCCGATCTGCTCCTTCCCCTGCATCCTCATTGGCATGGAGAAGAGTGAGTTGCAGAAAGGACTCCATGAGCTCTGTGGGGGAGGGGGGGCCCAAGCCTTCATCTCAGTTACTGAAAAAACAGACTGATTTCTCCTGTCCTTAGGACAGGAGAACCAGCCTGTAAATTCCCAGAGTGGTGACTAGAAGCTGAGCCAAGTGTCAGTCTATGACACTCTTTTACAGCCCAGCGAGTCCAGCCACCCCCCCACTCTCCTCACATACGAGCAGGGAGGAATACAGCTCCTCCTCCTCCTCCTTTTAGTCCCGCCCACACTATCTCGGTGTGCTGTATCTGAAGAGAGGGGATGTGTGTTCAGGAAATATGAAAATCAGCAGCATGTGTGTGAATAATGCTTGAGATTCTAGCCTGGACCGTGGGGAAGTGTGTGCACTGCAGACTGCAGTACACTGTAATCACTGAACTGCATTATCTCCATCCCTTCTCCCCCCCATCTGTCTCCCTCCCCTCTCCTGTTCTTTCAAGACATTCACAATTTACTTTCTGTAACTGTCACCACCGTTTACGATACTTCATTCCATCGCCCCACGACAGCTTATCCGACAGTTCGACAGACATCAGACACGACCCATTTCATTTTCCAGAATAACCGAGACAACACAAGCTCTGGTACTGGTTCCAAAATGAATGAATGAATCCTTTAATGGTAACTTAACTTTCTTATATACAGTACAAGCATGTTACAATTAATCACAGGGACAAAGACACACTCCACCCACACATTACACAAAGGGGGGCTTCATGCACATTCTTTTAGATAATGACATTCCGATGAGTTAATTACTACTCATTACCCAGACAGTCTGGCTCCGCATTTAGAGGGGTTAATTACTACAGCTTGACAAGTCACATTCCACATCTTAACAGTGTCATTAGCATACACAATAAACAGGTCTTAGGAGCAGACCTAATTAGCACAATGGACACAAAACAGTATTAGCATCACACAATGGAATGTCTAGGAGCAGACTCAATTAACACCTCAAAAGCATGTGTCCCCACATTGAATAAAAACACTCTATTGACCTGTCGGAGTCAGACTTTACTAACTTGTAATATTTAAAGATATCCTGCAAAACATGAATTATCATTAATGTCCCATCCCATGTAATTTATCATTTCTCAGTCACCCTATGCCCAAAAGGGGCACAGGATGACCCTAGACCCAAGAGTCATTAGTGATGCTGGCACTCGAGTACCCCCATCCTTCAAAAGTCTCTGGGTGTCACAGGCCATTCTGTTACACTTTCACTTTCCGTTAGGCGGGTAATATACAGTGCACATTTCTTTCCTACATCCACAGATTGCAGGAAAGAAACTTGCATGATTCCCCCATCAACACAGACAATGCTGACAGGGGAATATCCCTCCTGCCCAGCAATTGTATTCTCCCGACAAACAGTGATTCTCACTAGTGGCTATACAGCAACCACTAGTGATAATCATAAGAGAATCTGCTCATTAATGGTTAAAATCTCAGCCAGTTCCTGCTGAACCAGCTGAGATTTAAACTGTCTATGGCTGGTCTTAGCTCTTAGGCAGCCCATACATTCATCACTTTTTTTCATTCAACTATTAGGTTGCATAAAAAAAAAAAAAAATCCAATTCCCCTATCTACACATTATAGGTGGATGGGGGAATCCTCCCAGTGTGGACCAGTGCTGGAATAACCAGAGTTGCTGTCCTGTCCCGGCTATTCACAGCACTGGTCTCTGTCTCCTTGGCAGCGGCGGCAGCACATTGGAACCCAGTGCTGGTTAATTTATGGTGCTGATGTAAAGGAGGGCCAGCACAATTTGTTGTTAGAGATGGGCTGGGTATGTTCAAAAATCCACATGCCAGAGCCTGCCAGGAAGCCCGCACTGCACAGCGCTAATCACAGGCAGTGAGAGATTTCCCGGTCCACAGTTCTGCACAGATCAGGAAATGTCTCACTGCCTGTGATTAGCACTGTGGAGTGTTGGCTTCCTGGGATTGGGCATGTGGGATTTCAAACACACCCGAGCCCATCTCTATTGGTTGTAGACAGTTGAGCTCCCTGCAGGTTGCTTAGCAGCAGTGGAGCTTCTCTGACATGCTGATCAGGATGCAATCCATGTGATGCTCCCAGTCAAATCCTAGTGTTAAATATCAGAGATTTTTTTGATCAAAGCCCACACTTTACAGGCATAGAGCCCACACTTTACAGGCATAGAGCCCACACGGCTGTGGAACATACGTTTGATTATATATATATATATATATATATATATATATATATATATATATATATATATAATGTGGTTGTACTCTTGATGCTAATAAATACTGTATTTATTAGATCTGACTGGGAGCATTACCTGGATCACATCTCGATCAGCATGTCAACAGAGAAGGTTATACAGCATTACTGCTGCTAGGTGACCAGCTGGGGGCTCAGCTCTCTATAACTAATAGTGCCAGCCTTCCCCTGCATGCACCTATAATGTCACCAGCACTAGGTCCTAATGGACTGCCGCCGCTGCCAAGGAGACAGATGCCAGACCATCGCTGTCAATAGCAGGGACAGGACAGCTGGGGAACCCCACAGTGGCAGAACACCAGGGCTCGGTGGCAAAACAACCTTTGCAACCCTGAAAGTTCTCCCACTGCTTTGGACCCTTATATTTTCTTGGTGTGCTGGTGACACATAGCTCTTGTTTTCTGCCACCCTGGGGGGCCCCAGTATAGTAGGAAGGGAGCTCACTGCAGAACATGTAAAAGGGCCCGTTGTGGGATCGTAGTAAAGGGCCCCAGGAGATATATGTATATATATATAATTGCATTTTATAGTTGGGCCCCCCTACTTTTGTCCCTGTCCCCCTATGTGCCCCCCCTAAATATGAAAGCTGGAGACGCCACTGCTGTTAAGGTCCCCTGTCCCTCAAAACTGGGGTAATGCACTGGGTAAATTAGGCAGCCGCGACTAATTTGCCCAATTAAAAAGCCGCCTCTGATTTATTGGAATGTATTGGAATTAGAATGTAAGCTCCAGGGCCACGGACTGATGCAAAGGTTCTCTGTAAAGAAGTTTGGTATATGCTGCTGCTATCAGGGGAGACTTGAAATTAGACATGCCTGAACCACCTTTTACTAAACATTTCTTATCTCCCCAAATCTTTATGGCTGTGCAGTTGCATGTTTCTTCACACTTCGGATAGTATTCTAATTTAATGCATAATAAGCTTTAATAAGAAAACTCATAGCATTCTCATAGTTCTCCAGTGAACAATTAATATTTTTTCTGTGCACACACCACAAACAAACATTCTGTGGGTTAATTAGCCCAGGTTACACTTTCTGGGTAATTGTACGCTCGGCTTCCTCTGTGTGTCAGTGAGCGAGCCTCAGACACGCGGCAGATGCTGAACAATACCTAGTAATGGTCCAGCCATTTATCTCTGAGTGATTTAACAACACTTTAGTACTGTTATCAATTATGGATGAAGAATACAGCTCTCTGGGTATAAATATTCAGTGTAACACTGAGCACTTAAACATTTAAAAATACGAATGGAAAACCAAGGAAATGGCTGGCTTTTCTGGGGCTGTAAATAATAGATTAGATCAAATTTTGATTTTCTTATTTTCTTAGCAAAGGGTTAATCCAATCCCACCCAAATTTTCACTGAGGTTGAAGTAAAAATCCAACAAAAGAAAGCAGAAACTGAAAAGACAGGTATGTTAAAAGGAAAATATCTATCTATCTATCTATCTATCTATCTATCTATCTATCTATCTATCTATCTATCTATCTATCTATCTATCTATCTATCTAGGCCCGGACTGGGACAAAAAATAGGTCCGGGCATTTTAGACTGAGCAGCCGGGAGGAGGGGGCGGGGGAGTCACGGCGGCAGCGTTTTAATGATGGGATGTGGGGTTCTAGCACCTTGTACCTCTGGACCCCTTTACATTACACAGCACCCTTCACCTCTGGGACCCTTTACATTACACAGCACCCTGCACCTCTGGGCCCCTTTACATTACACAGCACGCTGCACCTCTGGACCCCTTTACATTACACAGCACCCTGCACCTCTGGACCCCTTTACATTACACAGCACCCTGCACCTCTGGGCCTCTTTACATTACACAGCACCCTGCACCTCTGGACCCCTTTACATTACACAGCACCCTGCACCTCTGGGCCCCTTTACATTACACAGCACGCTGCACCTCTGGGCCTCTTTACATTACACAGCACGCTGCACCTCTGGACCCCTTTACATTACACAGCACCCTGCACCTCTGGGCCTCTTTACATTACACAGCACCCTGCACCTCTGGGCCTCTTTACATTACACAGCACCCTGCACCTCTGGGCCTCTTTACATTACACAGCACCCTGCACCTCTGGACTCATTTACATTACACAGCACCTCTGGACCCTTTTACATTACACAGCACCCTGCACCTCTGGACCCCTTACATTACACAGCACCCTGCACCTCTGGACAACCTTAACATTACACAGCACCTCTGGACCCTTTTACATTACACAGCATCCTGCACCTCTGGACCCCTTACATTACATAGCACCGCACCTCTGGACCCCTTTACATTACACAGCCCCCCACAGTTTGTTACACAGACACCCCCCTAACAGTTCTGGACCCCCTGCATGTTACACTGGGGGGAGACGTATATGCCCGGTATGCCCTATGGCCAGTCTGGGCCTGTATCTATCTATCTATCTATCTATCTATCTATCTATCTATCTATCTATCTATCTATCTATCTATCTATCTATCTATCTATCTATCTATCTATCTATCTATCTATCCATATATCTATCTATCACACAGTGACTTCCCAGTTCTGTAGGCTAGGTCTGCCTGATTAAAACATCACACTTTCAAATTTAGATCCAATTTTGATTTTCTTAGCAAAGAGTTTTATTTAATTCACTAAGAATAAGGAGAAAAAGTAGGCACTCTACATTTAGTTACTCCCATTTAGACCCCGCTCACACTGAGGGTGCAATACAGGCGCTATAGCGTTAAAAATAGCAACTACAATCCGCCCTCAAACCGCTACTCCATTGTCTCCAGTGTGACAGTTCGAGGGCCAATCCCACCCAAATTTTCATCCCACAGGTTGAAGTAAAAATCCAAAAAAGAAAGCAGAAACTGGAGTGTTGCGCTAGTAGGACGGTAAAAAAAAGTCCTGCTAGATGTGACTTTGGAGCAGTGAAGGAGCGGTTTGTTTATCAATGGGACAGATCGGCTATACTGCCCATAATGCACTGCTTCAGCCAACGTGGGTCTGGCTGGGCGTAGGTTACGTTCACGGCATACACAGTGATCTGGCGTATCTTAGGCAGTTGTTCCGACATGGTTGTACGCATGCGCACAGGGATACGTCCATGTCCCGACACATGCGCAGTTCATTTTAAGTACTTGTCTCGCGCCCGGCCCATCATTTGCATGGGGTCACGCTTCATTAACATGGATCACGCCCACTTCCACCTACTTCCACTTCCGCCTACGAAATATAGGCTACGCCGGCATAAATATGCGCCGATGTATGTGAATCCAGGCCGTTGTCTCGTGTCTCTTGGTACCTTTATGTATGACAGGTTCAGCTCCTAAGGAACGGGTGTCAGACAGCATAGTAATAGGGCAGGCACAACATTTTTTTTAATGTTAGATGCAAAGTTAAACAGTTACCCTCCCGGTATCAGGGAACTTTGTTTAAATGTTAATGGATTATATTTATTGATTTAATCAAATTCATGTTTAAAAAATATCTTATTCATGTCCTTCTTGAAAGCTTCTTTAATAAAACAACAATGCGTTTGCCGAAGGACTTGACCAGATCCATAAATAAACCTGAGATCATTGACAGACCAAAGGCACTTGGCGGGGCTAGGGAATGATTATTTGCATTACCACCAACAGCAAAGCAGGCTCAACTGTCTTATCCCACTAAATCTCACTCTAGGATTGTTCATTAGTTGGTGGAACTCAATGTACAAAGCACAGGATCTATAACAGCTCATCAGAATTCATATTTTACTTTTCTGCCTGCTATTGATTGTGACTCTTAGCACATATTTTTAACTTACAGTAATAAAGAATTTAAATGACAAAGAGCCTTTAGCCATTTAAAGCTCCAGGCAAAATGGAAAATTAAAGAGAGCATTGGGTATCAACTATTTTACACCTCAACGTTGACTTCTAACACCTGTTCACAAGCAACCCTGCAATGTATGAGTGAGAAACTTATATAGCGCAAAACATGCACACTGAATCGCCTCTGGATTAAAGCAGTGGTGGCCAAAATCTTGGACCTCACCGAACTAAAGTTACAGTTTTTAACCAACTAACATGAAATTTACATGCCTTATTCACGCAATGCCCCAGCTCTCTGCCCCCACCCCCCACCCCGGATTACACTCCTAATTTATACACACAATGTTTCAGCTCTCGGCCCCCCCCCCCCGGATTACACTGCCACTTTATACACACAATGCTCCAGCTCTCTGCCCCCCCCCCAAATTACACTGCTAATGTATACACACAATGCTCCAGCTCTCTGCCCCCCCCAGGTTACACCGCTAATTTTTTACACAATGTTTCAGCTCTCGGCCCCCCCCCCCCCCCGATTACACTGCCACTTTATACACACAATGTTCCAGCTCTCTGCCCCCCCCCCCCCGGATTACACTGCCACTTTATACACACAATGTTCCAGCTCTCTGCCCCCCCTGGATTACACTGCCATTTTATACACACAATGCTCCAGCTCTCTGCCCCCCCCCCGGATTACACTGCCACTTTATACACACAATGTTCCAGCTCTCTGCCCCCCCTGGATTACACTGCTAATTTATACACACAATGGGCCAGATTCTCAGAGGCGCTATCGCCGTTTTTTTTCACCGGGTATCTATGCAAGTGATTCTTATGCCGCGTACACACGGTCGTTTTTTGCGATGAAAAAAAAACGACGTTTTCTGTGAAGTAAAAAACGACGTTTTTGAAACGTCACTTTTCAAAGACAATTTTGCATACACACCATCGTTTTTTCACAAAAAGCGAGGTTACGTTCACCACTCTTTTCCATTGAAGCTCGCTTCATAACTAGCTTCTGGGCATGCGCGGGTTGAAAAACGTTGTTTTGAACGACGTTTTTGCTACACACGGTGACTTTTTGTGAAACAAAAAACGACGTTTTGAAAAACGACACAAAAAATTCAAGCATGTTGGATTTTTTTTTTGGTCGTTTTTTTTAAGACAAAAAACAACGTTTTGCCCACACACGATCAATTTAAATGACGTTTTAAAAAACGTCGTTTTTTTTCATCACAAAAAACGACCGTGTGTACGCGGCATTAGAATCACTTTGACATAGATACGGGTGAAGATCCAACAAGTGTAATTGTATTACACTTGCGGATCGTAGATGTAATGACAACTCCGGCCACTAGGTGGCCTTTACGTTGTTTTCTCATTTGCCTATGCAAATGAGGCTAATACGCCGATTCCCGAACGATTTTACGCCGCCCCGTCGTCGCTTACGTCGTTTTCGTCCGCGTAAGGTTACCCCTGCAAAGATGTGGAGTAACCTTACGCAGTACCGTCGGATGCCGTCGGGTGCCTTTGGATGCCATGTTAAGTATGGCGTCGGGTCAGCGTCGGCTTTTTCCGTCGGTTACGTCGTTTTACTAAGTCGTTCGCGAATAGGGCATTGCGTAAGTTACGATCACGTCGTTTTGACATCGGTTTCACTGACGCTTTCCGACGTGAGCTGGAGCATGTGCACTGGGCTTTTTGCCCGGCCAGCGCATGCGCAGTTTGATCGACGCGGGGGCGCACTTAATTTAAATACAAGCCGCCCCCTTTGAATTACGCGGCCTTACGCTGGGCCATTTACTCTACGCATCCGCAAACTACGGAGCAAATGCATAGAGAATACGGCACTTGCTCTGTTAAGTTGCGGCGGTGTAGTGTAAATGGCTTACGCTACGCCAGTGAAAATGTATCAGAATCTGGCCCACAATGTTCAAGCTCTCTGCCCCCCCCCCGAATTACACTGCCATTTTATACACACAATGCTCCAGCTCTCTGCCCCCCCCCCCCCCCCCGGATAACACTGCCACTTTAAGCACACAATGCTCCAGCTCTCTGCCCCCCCATGTTACACTGCTAATTTATACACACAATGTTTCAGCTCTCGCCCCCCCCCCCCCCCGGATTACACTGCCACTTTATACACACAATGCTCCAGCTCTCTGCCCCCCCCCCCGGATTACACTGCCACTTTATACACACAATGCTCCACGCTGCACGCTGCAACGCACTGCTGCCTTACACTGACTCATCATTGGATCTCACCTCCTTATCCAACCATGTGCTTGATCTCCGTGCTCCCTCCCACAGTCTGATCAGCGAAGTCTCCACCTTCTAAACTTCAAGCTCTCTGCACTACTTCCGGCTAGTGTTGCCAACCGTCCATATTTGTCCGTGGTTGCAGGAATGTGCCAGTAAAAATAGCCGAGATCGGTTCGGCTTGAAACTGCACATGGAGGCAGGGGGTGATGGTGGCTGCGGTGGCACCGCAGGGGGTGATTGGAGGCAGGGGGTGTTGGTGGCACATCAGAGGGGAATGGTGGCACTGCAGAGGGTGGGGGATGGAGACAGGAGTTGTTGGTGGCACTACAGAGGGGGATGGAGGCAGGGAACGATGGAGGCAGGGGGTGATTGGAGACAGAGGGAGATTGGAGGCAGGGGGAGATTGTGGCACCGCAGAGGGGGGTGGAGGAAGGGGGTGATGTAACTAAATAATTTGCCCTTATAATATGGCAAATAACAAAAATATGTTTTTTTTTTTTACCTTAATATCTACCTTAAATCACATTGCTATTTGCCTAGTGTACTTGTTTGTAGCCTGAATACTGAAATTTGCACCTGAAATTGTAATTTAGTAACTTTTGTGAAATGTCAGTAAAAACTTGGCTGCGCCAGTAAATTTCGGTTGTCGTGCCAGTAAATTTCAATCTAGTAGGTTGGCAACACTGCTCCCGCCGCCTCCCTCTGAGTTCACAAGAGGCAGAACTACAGGGGAGGCATCGGGTATCAATGCGCACTGACAGTATTGACTGTCAGAGTGCAAAGAGGACAACACTGGAAATTACATTAGGTGGTATACACCCACCACAATGTTGATTTGCGGCAGAACACCTGTTAGGATTGAGTTCACCTGCTGGTGGCACTGTGCTGCTCTGGGCTGTTTGCTGCAGCAGCTCCAGTGAGCACCAGTAGGTGTCTCCCAAGAGCCAGCAGGCTATAATGATCACGTCACACCAGTGTTCAGCTGCCAGGTGGCGATTTAAAGCGGAGGTCCGCCCACCGCTAGAAAAATTAAAAGCCAGCAGCTACACATACTACAGCTGCTAGCTTGTAATAATAGTACACTTACCTGTCCTAAAGTCCAGCGATGTTGGCACCACAGCTGATGTTTCTATCAGCTGTCGGGTGCTGCTGCTGTCATTGCGGGTAAGGAAACCCGGCAGCGTAGCCTTATGGCTTCACACTGGGAACACTACTGCGCATGCGGGAGGCTTCTCTCCTCTCTCCTACTGGCCTGGTGGCCGAGGGTGGTGGGGGGAGCCCCCGCCGTGACGTTACTGTAATACCCATGCCTGAGGCTCCCGGAAGTGGGGAAAGCTTACCTGTGAAGGAGTCAGCAGCTAGGGAGACCAGACATATATATGCAAAATTACTTCTGTATTGAAGTCAATGCAAGTCGCCCTGAAGTCGTCCCAAAGTAGTACAGGAACCTTTTTCTAAGTCGGAGCAACTTCAGTCGCTCCTATTAGAACGGTTCCGTAGTACAGAACGGAGCGCGACTTGTCAGGGGCTAAGGCCGCGTACCCACGATCAGACATGTCCGATGAAACTGGTCTGCAGACCAGTTTCATCGGACCAGTTCGATGGTGTGTACGGCCCATCAGACCGTTTTCCAGCGAACCAAAGTTTTAAAACTTGCTTTAAAACCTGTCTGCTGGACACCTGTCCGTCGGACAGGTTCGATGGTTAGTACGCAAAATCATCGGAGCAAAAACCTGCGCATGCTCAGAATCAAGTCGACGCATGCTTGGAAGCATTGGACTTAATTTTTTCATCACGTCGTTGTGTTCTACGTCACCGCGTTCTGGTCTGATCGGATTTTTGGTCCGATGGTGTGTACACACATCAGACCATCAGACAAGTTCAGAGTTTTTTTTTTTGAAAAGCCTATGGCGTGTGAAACACACTCAAAAAACTCCACCCGGTGCAGAAAAAATGTGCACACACATAAAGAGTGTTCACAAAAACGTGCAGACGGGTGCAACGTCAAGTGGTCCTCCTGTGGAGAAGGGACCCAAACCCTGATCCCCCGGGGTGTTAGGCTTCTTAGGCTGAGGTACTGTGGTCCGAGCAACCGAAGCCGACACGGACCCAACTTCCTTAGAGGGACTGCCGAAACAGAACCCTCCAAGTACTAGGTGGGACTCCCCCGAAGGGAGACCCCATGAGAGCAGATGAACTAAGCCAAAAGGCCATGTCCACCCACTCCCACGTTCAGGGCTGGCCCGAGGACCGGCACCCTACTAATCACACTGTGTACAAAACGTGCACAAACAAAAAAAGACAAAAACGTGACAAACATAGGCAATAAATTAAATAAAGTGGGGGAAAGGGATAGTGGAGAGGAGAGTGAAAGAAGTGGTCATTGTGTTCAACAATGACCAGGCCCTCCGGCCAGGAATAAAAAATTCCTCCGGTCCTGGCCAAAAGGCCCGGCTCAGGAGGCAGGTGCTAAAAAAGCGTGTAGCTGGTGCAGTGACTGTGGTGTCGTTAAATCAAAGTGACCCTCACTCACAGTGATTCTCAGACACCCCTGGACTGCCACTCCAGGGGCACATGCACCATAGGCTTTTCCGTTCCAAATCTAACCCCCCGACCGGCCAGTGCAGCCCTCCACCCCTGCCAGAAAGAGAGCCCTTCAAGGTATTCCTGGGAAGAAGCTGCCCCCATCTAGCAGCCTCCACCAATACTAACCCTTCCAGACTCCCTGTCAACCCAGCAGGATTTGCATGGCCCTACCCAGTCTTTCCACCAGGGCAGTTCCAGCTCCTCCTACCAGATCTCTGACAGGGACAGCACTTGCACCAGCCAGCCAGAAGGTCAGACTAGAACCCGGCAAAAAGACCAGACCAGGCACAGCCACCCATCCTCACCAGAAGCACCCTTTCAGGTGGCTCAGATGCAACCATTGGCCGGCCCCCAGTATCTGTCAGGCAGCACGGCGTAGTCCCTGTTGAAACCACCCTTCCAGGTGCAATGACGCTATTGGATTGCATCCACCCTCCACATATAGGAGGTGCTTCAGCGCTCCTCTAGCAACTGACGAGAACGGATACCACACCTGATCTTAGCCAAAAGGCCGAGCAGTGGCAGGGAAGACACCTCGATCAGCACAGCCAGAGTGCAATGGCTGAGCCTCGCCCTGGGAGAACCACCTTCATGATCACGGTGTCTCCCCTGCCAGGTAAGTTCAGAGTTGTCTGATGAAAACGGTCCGTCAGACAAGTTTCATTAGACCTGTCTGATCGTGTGTACATGGCCTTAGTCGCCTGACAAATCGTGACGGTGTGAACCGGCTCTAATAAATCTAACTACTGACTAAATACAAAACAAATACAATATGAGGGACAAGGATGCAGGGATGCAAGGTATAGGGGATCAAGACTGGGTACAAGAGCAGCGGGCAGGAGGAAGGAAGCAGGGTAGTTCAGGATAACAGGAAACACAAGGATCTGGCAGAAAGGAGGCAATCAAAATTGTGATGCCCTTGGGAAAAGGAGGAGCAGCCTTAAAGTGGAGTTCCACCCATTTTTTTTATGTTTGTCTGTGCTGCATGCCCTAATCTCATAGTGTTCAGAATGGACAATTTTTATTTATTTTTTTGCTTGTAAATACCTTTATTTTGTAGTCCTTCATTACTTCCTCCTCCTTATTAGCCTAGGCTTTTAAGTCACAAGGCTATTTGCAAGGGTTTCTTGGATAGTCATCATGTTTCCCAGTAGTCCTTGCAAACCTGACTGAAACCTATTACATTGCTTGTGCAGCACTGAGCATGTGCGAGATAGGCAAAGCTGAAATCCAGGAAGTCTTAGGCAGCGTACACACGATGAGATATGTCAGCTCAAACTTGTCCGACGGACAGTTAAGAGCGGACATGTCTCATCGGATTTTGGTCCGATGGAGTGTACACACCATCGGATCAAAATCCCCGCCGGCAGACAGCGCGGTGACGTGGCGGTGACGTTGACGCCGCCACGTCACCGCACCAGGAAGTAAAAAACTTCCATGCATGCGTCGCATCCATACGACGCTTGTGCAGGCAGATATGTCCGCTGGCGGACAAATTTTAAAGCATGCTTTAAAATTCGTCCGCCGGTCAGACATGTCCGCTAGCCCATACACACGATCAGATTTGTCCGCTGAACTGGTCTGTCGGACCAGTTTCAGCGGACAAATTCGATCGTGTGTACGCGGCCTTACAGTCTGGCTTCATGATGCCCACACTTAAGATGGCCACGGTCTATTTCTAGATTATAAACTAAATGCTGTAACAACCTAACAAAACGGACCTTAGTTTACAGACTAACTTTACTAGAATATATTAAGCTTGTGTATTACAGGGGTATTTATATTTAAAAAGTGAAATTGTAGGTGGAACTCCCCATTAAATAGCCACCGGGCAGCAGAACACTGGTGTAACTTGATCATTACAGCCTGCTGGCTCTTGGGAGGCACCTGATGGTGGACACTGGAGCTGCAGCAAACAGCTCAGATCAACACAGTGCCACCAGCAGGTAAACTCAATCCTAACAACACCTGAGGACCGCCAACATTTTCCCACGGACCATCAGTGGCCCAACGACCACTGGTTGGGGACTGCTGGATTAAAGTCACAGATTCCTCTATAAGTCGGGCTAAATTCCTGCACTGGGGTCAGACATTATTCCCTGCTCATTATCTTCTTGGACAATGGTCTCCATACTACTCCCATGAGTTTTCCTGCCTCTGTAGCCTATGATAGAGGACCTGAATGCTAAAAGTGTCATCTCCACCAATAGTAGGTGTCCACATCACGCAGGCAGAGTGCTATGGAAGTTGGGAGCTTACTGGAGATCTGCTGGTTCAACACTTGGGTGATTGGTGAGGAGCACCTTGGGTCAAGAAAAAATGTCTCAATTGATGATTTTTATAATTGTTTGTGGAAGATAAAAGTATAAAAGTGTTCCCTGTGGTAACGCCCTCATTGTCATTATCAGAAATTTAGCAGCCCTGGACCCCAACAGACTCTATCACCTACACTTGGGATATAACCCATTGGAAGCGATTACTTCATATCCTCCACACAATCTGCCTCTAGGTAGGTAGCCTCCAGTGGCACCATTCTATCACTGTCTTCCACCCAAGCTAGGAACAACAGGTACTTTCCAGTACGCATTTTTAAAGGCAGAAAACATTGTCAAATGTAATGGCTGAGATGTACTGTATAATTTTTTATTTTATCCAGACATTCACTTTACCTATATTTTTTAGGTCATTTAGATTCAAAACAAAATGTACATAACAGCAGAAAGGGGAAAACCTCATCTTCATTTTGGGACAAGAGTTTTTTCTATTTGTTTAGACCAGTGGTCTCCAAACTGTGGCATGTATGTGGCCCTTGGGCCACTATTCCTCCCACTGATACAAGGTGCCATTCCTCCTACTGACATCAACAGTGGGGCATGATTCCTGCCACTGACGCCAGTGGTGGGGTACTATTTCTCCAACTGATGTCAATGATAGGGCACTATTCCTTCCACCGATACCAATTATAGGGCACTATTCCCCCCACTGATACCAGTGAAGGCGCACTATTCCTCCCACTGACACCAACGTCGGGGGAATATTCTTCCCACTGATACCAATTATAGGGTACTATTCCTCCCACTGATACAAATGATGGGGCACTATTTCTCCCACTGATATCAATGATGGGGCACTATTCCCCCCATTGATACCAATGATAGGGCAGTATTCCTTCCACTCATACCAATGATAAGACATTATTCCTCCCACTGATACCAATGATAGGGCACTATTCCCCCCCCCCCCACTGATACCAATGATGGGGCACTATTCCTCCCACTGATACCAATGACGGGGCACTATTCCTCCTCCTATTGATAACAGGTTCTATGTAATTTTTTTACTCCCACTGACCACCAAACCAGAGACGTTATTTACTCCCACTGATTCTGGGATATTTTCTGCCCCCACTGGTCACAATCCGGCCACCCTAAAGTCTGAAAGAACATAAACTAGCCTTTTCTTTAGAAAGTTTGAACACCCCTGGCTTAGATCAACTAAGGGGAAAAAGGGAAATAGCCAGTCATCATGCAGCAGAGAAGAAAATGTAATTCATATATGTGAGTCTGGTGGTCTAATATATCATAAGGAAGAGTTGCACTGGGCTTTGGGGGGTTCATTGCTCTTTTCTCTGCCAGTGCCTTATTAAGCAAGCCAAAATAAGGCCGATCTTCACTCATTTTATTGCACACTGAGCATATTTGAAGACAGATGTTTCATTTTTTTTCCAGCCATAGTACTTGAAGGAAAAAAAAACGGCTGGGCGCATTTAGGCAAAACAGCATTATTTAAGATTTGCCCTTTTGCAGAATAAAAGATCACCGAACTATACACGTTTCTCTTGTCAGTCGAATTAGATAAATATTTGCAATGACTATGATGAAGAGATAATGAAGCCTATAAAATGACAATACTAGCTGTTTCAGGCACTGTGTTAGAATCATAGGTGTGCACCCTAAAGCTCAAACACACATGTGTAGGTGTGTCTACATATATATGATCCCGACACGCTGATTGCCCTGCCGTCATAAGTGACAGAGAAGTGCGTAAACACTTCTCTTATAACAGAGCCAGTAAAAGGGAGATCTTCATCATATTCTTGCTCGCACACAGAGCAATAATGCTAATAGTAGACATGTGCATTTGTTTTCGTCCGAATGCATTTTCGTCCACATTTCGGGTATTTTCGTTATCGTTTTTAACAAACGAAAAGGAACGCGCAGAATCCGAAATATCCAACATAAAAAAATGCTTTATTTTCGTTTTCGTTGCCACAACAGTTCGATATAGATAGGAGATTTGACATGACGCTGACAATAGCAATCTGTGTCCATCGAATCTGCGGTCGAATGTGCCTAACCTTATAGTTGTGAGCATGCACATAAGGGTGCTGTTTCATGCGTCCACGTCACTGTAACGCCACGGCGCATGCACAGTTCGTTATACGCCAGGCGTAAAACACTGCACCATGCTCGGACCATCATTTGCATGGGGTCCCTCCCACTTCCACCTACGCCGGCCTGCGCCTTCGAAACATACGCCACGCCGACGCAGCGTTGGGAGCAATAGCTTGCTGAATACAGTGCTTGCCTCTCCGCGCTGCGTCGGCGCAGCGTACGACGTTTGCGCTACGGCGGCGTAATGTGTGCCCAACTCTCTGTGAATCTGGGCCATGATCTATATTAGTGATTGTTAACTTGTGATCTGCCCACGTTTTTCTGCTCATCAGCTGTTCTTATTGTTTATGTGTTTTACTCTTAGGCCGCGTACACACGAGGAGACATGTCCGCTGAAACTGGTCCGCAGACCAGTTTCTGCGGACATGTCCGATCGTGTGTACGGCCTAGCGGACAGGTTTCCAGTGGACAAAAGTTTCTAAGCATGCTTAGAAACTTGTCCGCTGGAAATCTGTCCGTCGGACATGTCCGCTGGTTAGTACGTCTAACCAGTGGACCGAAATCCCACGCATGCGTTGAATTGATTCGACACATGCGTGGAAGCATTGCACTTCCTGGATTGAGCACTTCGGTGACTTCTATGTCACCGCGTTTTCTGTCCGAGACCAAAATGTCCCAGGAGACATGTCCGATGAAAACGGTCCGCGGACCGTTTTCATCAGACATGTCTCCTCGTGTGTACAGGGCCTTACTCTTTTACAATGCAGCCCAGGAAGGTCAAAAAGGGGGGATGCTGATGCCCAAACTTGTTTTACCTTAATTTAAGGAATGCATTAAGGTAAAAAATGCTTAGGCTTTAGAACCACTTTAAGGCCTCGTACACACGAGGGGATATGTCCGCTGAAAACGGTCCGATGGACCGTTTCAGCAGACATCTCCGCTCGTGTGTATGGGCTAGCGGACAGATTTGTCCACCCGACAGATTTCAAAGCAAGCTTTGAAATCTATCCGGTGGGGATCTGTCCGCCCGACATGTCTGCTGGTTAGTACACTTACCAGCAGACATGTCGTCCCCCACCGCCGCCGCGCCGCTGCCGAATGGATTCGGCGCATGCGCGGAAGTGTTTTACTTCCTGGTGCGGTGACGTGGCGGTGACGTGGCGGTGACGCGGCGGCGTCAACGTCACCGCCGCGTCACCGCCACGTCACCGCGCCGTCCGGCGGCGGGGAATTTGATCCGATGGTGTGTACACGCCATCGGATCAAACTCCCGATCGGACATATCCGATGGAAATGGTCCGCGGACCGTTTTCATCGGATATATCCGATCGTGTGTACGCCGCCTTACTCTTTTACAATGCAGCCCAGGAAGGTCAAAAAGGGGGGATGCTGATGCCCAAACTTGTTTTACCTTAATTTAAGGAATGCATTAAGGTAAAAAATGCTTAGGCTTTAGAACCACTTTAAGAGTCACACTTTGGGAAGCCTTTTCTAGTGCTTGGCCTTCACAAGGAAGGTGAACAAGTGAGAAAGTGCGCTTAGGAAGAAATGTATTAAGGACTGCAGCCCCCCAGAAAAAGATACCTCACGAGTGAAGTACCTGAATAAATGGTATGTGTGAAAGGGGTAGTGGCGCTGTCCCACACCCTATAGGTCAAAAGGGTATAAGTGTCAGTGTATTGACTAGTGAGATAGGTACTGCAAATTATAAATATACAATAGAGTGCAACAATATTATAACAACATTGAATAAATGGTATGTGTGAAAGGGGTAGTAGCGCTGTCCCACACCCTTTTGACCTATAGGGTGTGGGACAGCGCTACTACCCCTTTCACACATACCATTTATTCAATGTTGTTATAATATTGCTGCACTCTATTGTATATTTATAATTTGCAGTACCTATCTCACTAGTCAATACACTGACACTTATACCCTTTTGACCTATAGGGTGTGGGACAGCGCCACTACCCCTTTCACACATACCATTCACAAAGAAGGTATCCTCTCTTAACCAATCACTCTTGACATTTCACTTTTTATCTAACTAGACCTTGCCTCCTCAAGATTTGTGATGCTTGCACTAAAGAGCAGTGATATTTCCCATCCTCTGGGGTGCCACATTTTCTTGTGATTGTCCAGTTGCTTATTTCTATCTATTACAGAACTAATGTGGCAGTCTACTACCTTATGTCAGCTACCACCATTAATTTGCTCCCTATATTGTATGCAAACCCACAGGCCAGGCTCCACCCAGATGGGCTGCTACACCAGTTGTCACCTATTTTTTTCCCTAGGCCCAGAAAAGCCACACTATTCTCTGGACAGCCATTTAACATTGTTAAGAAGCGCTGTCACTGCTTTCTAGAGAATGCTCTGGGTATTGTAGGGAGAAAGCTCTTTCTATATACCGTACATCTGATACAATAATTCTTTCATATATCTTAAAGTAAAAACTAAACCCATTTATTCAACTGTTTTCCAAAACAAATCTATTCAAGGTATGCCCTGAATGATAACTGTCACAAGTGCTTGTGCTCTTGATGAACTTTCTAGCCATCAAGAGGTTGGTATGATAACTGGTCATGTGCAAATGTAACTGCAGAGCAAACAGAGGCTAAGATGGCAGCTTCCTTGGTTTAGTTCTGCTTTAAATATTGACAATGGAGTCTCTGGAGGAATAAGCAAGCAGCCAATGGGTGATTAGACTAAACCGGGCCCACCCATAACGTTCAATGATCCTGGTAGCTCTTTCTTTAATTGGATGTTTATTATTGCCTTAAAGCAACTTGGTCATATTATAAAAATTGACTAGAACTAGATGAGGGTGTGATTCCCTATGCACCAAAAGGCCACTTAACTAAAACGTAACCTTTGTTGTAAATCATAAAAAGTATATAAATGACCATAACAGGTATACATATACATATGAAGTCAATGCCACTATATATAAAAAACAACGTTCTATCTCTATATGGTAATAATAACATCTACCAAGTTTAAATGGTGAAAACTTCTCTTAAATATATACGTATATACAATATGAGAGTTATAATTTCCACCTATATTCAATATAAAGGCTTCAGGCTGTATTATAGTATATGTCAATTAAAGGTCTACTCACCAACACCACCTGGTATCAAGAGATGGGGGTATATCTGTCTCTCCTCCCATCTATTGGCCACATATAAAAATTAGATGAACAGAAAAAGAGAAAGTATACTGTCTTACTGAAGATATGGGCTATCTTTCTTCTGCCCTATGAAATGATCTATCTCTCAGATATGCGATAAATAACCACTGATGGATGAGCCCCATATATTACCATATCCACAAAAAAGCTTCTCTCCTAATCAAGACTACATTGACATAAGGCAGATCTCACCCCACAAAAAAAAAAAAAGGAGGAGAGGGGGGTAAGAATGTGTCAGGGCAAAAATTAAATCATGTGAACCCAAATGAAAATAAAGTCAGAAGGTGCTCCCGAAATCAAATCGCCCAAACCTAACATGTTTCACTCTTTCAATAGAGCTTCGTCGGAGGTATGAAAATTAAAAACAAATTGAAGAAAATGAGCAACCAAGAGTTTCCTGCAATAGAAGATTGTTTAAATTCACCTATCCCACCACCTGTTGCTGGAATCTTTACTTTCCTGAAGAATTATACCTTACATCCTTACAGCATATCCAAAGATGGACAGTAACATTTAGAAGCCAAGGCGGTTTAGAAAAGATTGAGAAACTAGTAAAGGAAATCTCAGCCTTGGTATCCCCAACCATTATATTAAAGCGGAGTTCCACCCAGGAAAACCACTTTTGCCCATCTTCTTTAAAAAAAAATAATAAAAAAAACCTTAAAAAAAAAAATACTCACCCGAAATACCTGTTGCTATGCGGAAGTCCGTAATCTGCCTCACCTGCACCACGGTACGATTTCTTCTTCTCCTTCTCCTAATGAATGGGGCGCGCTGCTTTCTGGGAACTGTGTGTGTTCTCAGAGAGCAGCGCGCCCATTCACAAGCCAGCGTGAGACTCACGCAGGCGCAGTAGGAAATGGGCAGTGAAGCCGTACGGCTTCACTGCCTGTTTCCCATAGTGTGGATGGCGGCGCGGGACCCGGAGCGATCGTGGGACCGGCATCGGGGGGCCCATCAGCGCGGGCAAGTAGGACAAGGTAAGTGTCCTTATTTAAAGTCAGCAGCTACACTGTTAGTAGCTGCCGACTTTAAAAAAAAAAAAATTGCGGCTGGAGCTCCGCTTTAAGCCATGGTGTGGCTCAGTTCCCCACACTAGACCTTCATCTTAAAATTAAGCTTTGTGTGGACCGATGCTTCAAACTAAACCTGTCATGAGAGAGGTATGAGGGTTGCCATGTCCGATCTCTTTGCAAAAATACTAGTTGTCTGGCTGTAATGCTAATTGTCTGCCTTCAAGACTGTATAAATCGCCAAACCAAAGTGGAATGGAAAGCAAAAAGAGGAGAGTGAAGCGCCAAGCCAATCCTTTAAACAGCTTAGAAATGTATTCAGTATCTAAGTATAAAACACTAAAAACTTGCATGAAAAATGTTTTTTTTTTTTTTGAAAAGCCTGTGGCGTGCAAAACACAACCCAAAAACTTCACCCGGTGCAGGAAAAAATGTGCACACACATAAAGAGTGAAACACAAAAAACTGCGATGGGTGCCATCATCAATTGGTCCTCCGCAAAGGACCCAGCTCTGATCCCCCGGGGCGTTAGGCTCCAGACAGGGAAAAGAGTTATTGGAGTCCAAGCAGCCGAAACCACTAGGACCCCACTATGGCCCATGCAGCCGAAGCCACATGGCCAAACATCCTCGGAGGGACTGCCGAGACAGAACCCTCCTCGGTGAGGCTCCCCCGAAGGGAGACCCCATGAGAGCAGGTGAACTAAGCCAGAAGGCCATGTCCACCTACTCCCAAGACTTTCAGAGCCAGTCCGAGGACCAGCACCCTACTCGCCACACATACCGTGCTCCAACCAAAAAAAGTGACAAACAAGACAAACAGGGGGTAACATAAAAAAGAAAGTGGGGGGAAAGGAAGGTGGGAATAGTGAGTGGAAAGTGGCCATTGTGCAAAACAATGGCCGGCCCTCCGGCCAGGAACAAAAATTCCTCTGGTCCTAGCCAAAAGGCTCGGCCCTAGAGGCAGGTGCTAAAAAGGTGTGTGTGGAGATATGTGACCTAAGGTGCCACACGTTGAGTGCCCCTCAACACTCCAGGGGCACTATCTCCACAGGCTTTTCAACGGACCCTGACCCCCGGTCCGGACCAGCAGCACCCTTCCCAGCCAGGAAGGTAGGAGAAGAGGTTGGGGAGAGCCAGCCGCAGCCAACTACTACCCACAACCCCCATCTCTCCCACCTAATTACATTCGGGAAGTACTACCCGCCTCTCCCCGAAAGGATTAGCAAAGGTTCCCTCGCCGAACAACTGACTGGGGCAGACACCGCCGGATCCAGGCCAAAGGCCAGGGGCCCAGCCCTTCAGCTTCAACCTCATGCCTCTCTGCCCCGATCAGAAGGCTTTCGCCTCTACGCCAATAGGCTTAGCGTCCACCGACTTGCATGAAAAATGTTGGAGCACTTGCACAAAAGGGCCGCCGGAAAGTCTCTATTGAGGGATCCACGAGCACCGTGTGTTAGCCGCAGCTGGAGCCTTGATAAGCCTCATGGAGATGTCGGCTGTGTGTCTCTGGGTGGGAGTGGTCCAGGGCTGCAAACTGGGGAGCCGCCCACACGCTGTCTGGCCAATCAGAACGTGTTTCAAAGGCACGGCCTCGCCTTCTTCATCAGCTGATTCTATCCCTAGACCTCCTCTGTAACTCAAAACATGCAACCTGTAGAATTTTAGACCTCCCCTATGGAGATTTTTAAGGGTAAAAGTTTGGCACCATTCCACGAGTGGGTGCAATTTTGAAGCATGACATGTTGGATATCAATTTACTGTTCCCCCCCGTGTGAAAGAGCCCTTAGTGAGCCAATAAGTAGAGAGAGGTGGGCCGAGCAACGGCTCTGTGTCGGAATGGACACACAGATCAGCGGCTAGGCTCAGTTGCCCCCATAGCAAGCTGCTTGCTTTGGGGCACTCTGCAGGAGAGAGGTTTCAGGAGCAAGGGATCCGAGAAGAGGAGCATCTGGGCTACTCTGTGCAAAACCACTGCACAGAGCAGATAAGTATGACAGGTTTGTTATTTTTAAACAAACAAAAAAATAAGACTTTAATATCACTGAACAAGCTGAGGTTAGAAGCTGATTGGCTACCATGCACAGCTGCACCAGATTGTGCACCCTCCAGTATAAGGTAAATCAACTCCATGGTATCCCTGTTGAATCTGCTCTCCTGCTGACACCTTTCACCCTTCGTTAGGCATAGGTGTGCACAATCTAATGCCTTGGGGTGTGCACCCCAGAGCTCGAACACACTACTGATCACTCATGATGTTCATTCAGAAAGGATAGGGGATGGTCAATTACATATTTACCAGCCCCTTCCTCCACTCATTCTAAAACATCCTTGCAGCAACAGCTGGCGGGAGAGGAGGGCAGCTGGTAGCACTGCAGGGGGAAGGAGGGAGCCAGGGAAGTAGGGGGAATCTGTGCTGTAAAGGGTGATTAGGGTGTGCCTGGGCACATCTGGCACACCCTGTGCGCACGACAATGCCGTTAGGGTTTAGTCAACATAGGTGAATTTTGGTGTACACCTAATTTTATCTTGTTGCTCACTCAATATACATATTGAGTATACATATCCATGTTTCCCTCCAGAAACATTACCTTTAACTAATTAAAGGCAGCTTGTGGGGTCATTTTATAGAGTACTACACATTACTGACCTCTCCAAGACATTGCAAAAGGAGTTTGCCCCCTACAAACAAAAGGTATGACATGTAGCATCACCAATTTTGTCTGTTAGTACCCAGATTAATGCTACAATGCAACAATTAATTCAGTGTAGGCATCACAATTCTGAAATATTATTTTCAGTGCATAAGCATACATAAAAGACTTTGGATCTCTCCTTTGTACAATCAGAGATTTACACAGAGGATGCCAAAAGCACTCATTTTCAACTACAGTTTGTGCAGTAATAGCAGTATCAACATAATAAGGTGCTAAAAATCAGACTGTCCATTCAGGTTGTCTTAATATGTAATCCCTTTAATCCCATGCAGCAAGGATTCACAGAGCACCTCACAAGGTTACTAGGAAAGTACCACCTGAAATTTACTGATTAACCCCACCGCTTAATTTTTGAATGGAGTCACCATCACTTTTTTTTGATGTCACGATGTAGAGAATAAGATTTCCTATCATCTGTGCCCAGTCTTGCCACACAGAGTTAATCCAGCGCTGAGCAATCCTCTTTGTATTGTTCAGTGAAATAAAACAGACTTGCAGATAAAGACCAAAGTCCTTGCTTAAGTGACAGGTTATTTACATATCTCATGCACTGCTTGCAGACATGCACAGCTTTATGTATATTCTGATGGTTGTTCACTGGAGCATTTCCTTATGACACTGAACTGTGGATCACCCCATATTTTGAAAACATTTAATCAAAACACAGGAAAGACAGCCAATCCTGGGAGAGCTAGAGGGGAGGGGAGAGGAGAGGATAAGAGGGGAGGGGGATTTGAATTGTGCACTTTTTACCGAAGCTGTGCATGTCTGCAAGCTAGTGCATGAGATATGTAAATAACCTGTCACTCAAGCAAGGACTTTGGTTTTATCTGCAAGTCTGTTTTATTTCACTGAACAATAAAAGAGGATTGCTCAGCGCTGGGTTAACTCTGTGTGGCAAGACTGGGCAAAGATGATAGGAAATCTTATTCTCTGCATTGTGACATCAACTTTATCTTTCATCCACTTTAAGATCTCCGTAAATAAACCCTAGCAGAACAGGTCTAGAATTTGTTAATATATTATTCCAATCAATACCATTTATAAAGAATTCATTAGATCAGAACTAAAAGGCTATGACAATAAGACAGAATTATGATTTCAGTGACTTATTTATTCCATATAATAAATGTCCAAGAATCTTATACAAAGCACAAGGGTTTACTCTCATTTTGTCACAAAGGATTAAAGAATTAGATTATTTTTAGACAAAGCTTCAAAGCAATCTCTGAAGGAATCCCCACAGTCCAAAGAAATTCAACTCGACTTGTTCTAGTTATAAACTATAAGGCAGAAATTAAGACATTGGACACTAATTAAATATAGCAGATGTATGAAAAATATAAAACTTCTATTGAATCTTCTTTTGTAATCCTGGTTTTAATAATCAATCTAATCGGGCTACCAATCCATAATTACATTTTCAGGTTTACAAGGAGCAAAAAAAAAGTCGTATTCCTTTGCCACCAATCAGCAATTGTCTTTCATTGCTCTGGTTATTCTGAGCCTTCGAAAGCTGAATGTGCTTGGTTGATTTGTATCAATGCACTTTATACTAATTGTATAACACTGAAAATACAAAGTAATTTGGGCAAATAAATATTTATTTTTTATTTATTTTATTTTGGTAAATAAATATTTATTTAGACTTTGCTTTAATAAATGCTTTAATATACAAATATTAATTTTTTATTAATTTTTTTTATTTTGGTAAATATTTTTTTTTTTTTTTTGGTAAATAAATATTTATTTAGACTTTGATTTGATATATGCTTTGATATACAAATATTTTTATTTTATTTTTATTTTGGTAAAAAAGTATTTATTTTTGAATTATTTTATTTTGGTGAATAAATATGTATTTTTTATTTTTTTTATTTTTAATGTGTTAAATAAATATTGGGTAAATAAATATAATACATGTTGGTTAAATATTACATGCAAGTTAAAAATGTAAAACTTCAAGCAGAGTGCAAAATCCCACAGCAGCCAATCAATAGTGTCTCGTTGTTCTAATTGGTGAAAGAAGGATTCCAATTGGTTGCAATTTGGCACTTTTTACATCCTTGTTGCTTTTTCCTTTTTTTGTCTAATAAAAAAAATCATTTACTTTATGCAAGCGCTGCAAGTTATTTGGATGATTTTTGATATAAAAATCTGCAAACCATTCTTCAGCAATATACACCTTTAATATCATAGCACATATTTGTATTTTTTCATAATATACAATATAATATTTTATATATTATGATACATAATATATCACTTTTCAAAATATGTTTACAATGTATGTAAGAATTATAATTTACAGTGGAACCTTGGTTTGAGAGCGTTTTGCAAGACAAGCAACATGTTTGAATACATTTTGCCTTGATATACAAGCAATGTCTTGTTGTAAGAGTAGCGTCAGTAACGGAATATAAAAAAGAAGAGAGGAGAGAGGAGCCTCTAAGTGTAGCAATATGGTTACATTTAATGAAGGTACAACATTTAGCAACTTATTGCTACACTTCTCTTTTATACCCTGTAAAAAAAATGCTTTGATATACAAGTGCTTTGGATTACAAGCATGTTTCTGGAACGAATTATGCTCGGAAAAACAAAGTTTTACTGTATATATAAAAAATTATAATATATATAAAAATTGCTAAAAAAAATAATGCAATGCAAAAGAAGCATAATTCTAATATAAAGCATTATAGTTAAAAAAAAAAAAAAAAGCAAATACAGTTTCAGTGCTATGATATCACTTACCGGAGCAAATATCACCATACACATTTACAAAGAAATTGATATTCCGACTCTTTCCTCTGGAAATTAAGCAAAGGTTGTTGCATGCTAAAACGAGCAATGTTTCCAAAATCTCTCTTGCAGAATGATGCGCTTGCCTGTCCTTTGCATAAAGTACAGTAAATCAAGGGAAGCAGAGTGTAATTGATGCCGAGAAAGTGAGACGTTAGACCAACCAAGAAAAAAAAATCCCCGCTCTCCTCCTGGCAAGAATTGTCATAACATTAGAGATTACTGTGCAAAGCCCTCTGTAAGGCTGGGAGATCTGGGAGATACTTAAAGTTGCTGCAGAAAACCTCTTGTGCCTTTGGAGGCTTAGCTGTACTCCAGGTTCATAGCACAAGCCAAGAACTGAATTCTCTCTGTATAGATTCACAAATACATCCGAAGAGGAGGAGACATGTACTGGGTGGCTTCAGCATCATCCTGGAAAGAAAGAACTTTTCTTCCAATGAGCTGGATTGGATTTTCTAGTTACAGTTTATAAAATGATTAAAAAAAAAAAAAAAAATCGACTTTAAATTATGGTAATGTTGTTACCGCTGTAATATGCTGAATTACATCTCTCACATACAGGGAGTGCAGAATTATTAGGCAAGTTGTATTTTTGAGGATTCATTTTATTATTGAACAACAACCATGTTCTCAATGAACCCAAAAAACTCATTAATATCAAAGCTGAATATTTTTGGAAGTAGTTTTTAGTTTGTTTTTCGTTTTAGCTATTTTAGGGGGATATCTGTGTGTGCAGGTGACTATTACTGTGCATAATTATTAGGCAACTTAACAAAAAACAAATATATACCCATTTCAATTATTTATTTTTACCAGTGAAACCAATATAACATCTCAACATTCACAAATATACATTTCTGACATTCAAAAACAAAACAAAAACAAATCAGTGACCAATATAGCCACCTTTCTTTGCAAGGACACTCATGCAGCCTGCCATCCATGGATTCTGTCAGTGTTTTGATCTGTTCACCATCAACATTGCGTGCAGCAGCAACCACAGCCTCCCAGACACTGTTCAGAGAGGTGTACTGTTTTCCCTCCTTGTAAATCTCACATTTGATGATGGACCACAGGTTCTCAATGGGGTTCAGATCAGGTGAACAAGGAGGCCATGTCCTTCGTTTTTCTTCTTTTATACCCTTTCTTGCCAGCCACGCTGTGGAGTACTTGGACGCGTGTGATGGAGCATTGTCCTGCATGAAAATCATGTTTTTCTTAAAAGGATGCAGACTTCTTCCTGTACCACTGCTTGAAGAAGGTGTCTTCCAGAAACTGGCAGTAGGACTGGGAGTTGAGCTTGACTCCATCCTCAACCCGAAAAGGCCCCACAAGCTCATCTTTGATGATACCAGCCCAAACCAGTACTCCACCTCCACCTTGCTGGCGTCTGAGTCGGACTGGAGCTCTCTGCCCTTTACCAATCCAGCCACTGGCCCATCCACCTGGCCCATCAAGACTCACTCTCATTTCATCAGTCCATAAATCCTTAGAAAAATTAGTCTTGAGATATTTCTTGGCCCAGTCTTGACGTTTCAGCTTGTGTGTCTTGTTCAGTGGTGGTCGTCTTTCAGCCTTTCTTACCTTGGCCATGTCTCTGAGTATTGCACACCTTGTGCTTTTGGGCACTCCAGTGAAGTTGCAGCTCTGAAATATGGCCAAACTGGTGGCAAGTGGCATCTTGGCAGCTGCACGCTTGACTTTTCTCAGTTCATGGGCAGTTATTTTGCGCCTTGGTTTTTCCACACGCTTCTTGCGACCCTGTTGACTATTTTGAATGAAACGCTTGATTGTTCGATGATCACGCTTCAGAAGCTTTGCAATTGTAAGAGTGCTGCATCCCTCTGCAAGATATCTCACTATTTTTGACTTTTCTGAGCCTGTCAAGTCCTTCTTTTGACCCATTTTGCCAAAGGAAAGGAAGTTGCCTAATAATTATGCACACCTGATATAGGGTGTTGATGTCATTAGACCACACCCCTTCTCATTACAGAGATGCACATCACCTAATATGCTTAATTGGTAGTAGGCTTTCGAGCCTATTCAGCTTGGAGTAAGACAACATGCATAAAGAGGATGATGTGGTCAAAATACTCATTTGCCTAATAATTCTGCACTCCCTGTAGTCATTGTGAAATATGGGCACTATCTCTGCTGCGCCGCTCTTCACCGTTAGCAGGCATTTTTCTGTGCACATTCATGTATTTAAAGGGGTTGTAAAGGTACAATTTTTTTCCCTAAATAGCTTCCTTTAGTGCAGTTCTCCTTCACTTACCTCATCCTTCCATTTTTCTTTTAAATGTCCTTATTTCTTCTGAGAAATCCTCACTTTCCTGTTCTTCTGTCTGTAACTCCACACAGTGATGCAAGGCTTTCTCCCTGGTGTGGAGTGTCGTGCTCACCCCCTCCTTTGGACTACAGGAGCGTCAGGACGCCCACTAACACACAGCTCGTAAAGCCGTGTACACACGATCAGTCAAACCGATGAGAACGGTCTGATGGATTTTTCCATCGGCTAACCGATGAAGCTGACTGATGTTCAGTCGTGCCTACACACCATCGGTTAAAAAAGCAATCGTGTCAGAACACGGTGACGTAAAACACAACGACGTGCTGAAAAAAATGAAGTTCAATGCTTCCAAGCATGCGTTGACTTGATTCTGAGCATGCATGGATTTTTAATGGTGTGTAGTGTCGTGCTTGCCCCTCTTCCTTAAGCCACGTACACACGATCGGTCAAACCGATGAGAACGGTCTGATGGACCATTTTTATCAGACCAAACCGATTGTGTGTGGGCGCCATCAGTTATTTATCCATCAGTTAAAAAAAAGCAAACTTGTTTTAAATTTAACCGATGGATACCTAACCGATAGCAAAAAAACGATCGTTAGTAGGCACGACCATCGGTTAAAAATCCACACATGCTCAGAATCAAGTCAACGCATGCTTGGAAGCATTGAACTTCATTTTTTTCAGTACGTCGTTGTGTTTTACGTCATCGTGTTCTGACACGATCGTTTTTTTAACCGATGGTGTGTAGGCATGACTGACCATCAGTCAGCTCCATCGGTTAACCGATGGAAAAATCCATCAGACCGTTCTCATCGGTTTGACCAATCGTGTGTACGCGGCTTTACCAGCTGTGTGTTAGTGGGCATTCTGACTCTCCTGTAGTTCAAAGGAGGGGGCGAGCACGACACTCCACATCAGGGAGAAAGCCTTGCATTACTGTGTGGAGTTACAGACAGAAGAACAGGAAGTGAGGATTTCTCAGAAGAAATAAGAACATTTAAAAGCAAAATGGAAGGATGAGGTAAGTGAAGGAGGACTGCACTAAGGTAAAGGAAACTATTTAGGAAAAAAACAAATCAGGGACAGTTGAAAGCTATGGTTACACTCTTTCATGGTGCCCAAAGCCAGCACAAATAATCCCTCCCCACACACACACAGATGGGAGAGGAGAGAGGGCTCGATCTGCACCTCTTCCTCCTACCCCTTCCCCTCTGTGTCTTCCCACACTCCAATCCCCAGGGCTGTGTCTCAGAAAATTAAAGCGGGGGCCAGAAATTTGAAGTCCAGCAGCTTCAGATACATAAGTCTCTCCCCTTCTCTCTCTTGCCTCTGAGTGAGTACACTAAGGTAAATCAGAGTTCTCAGAGCAACCCTTACATCAGAGTTCCCCTTTACACCAAAGGCCACAGTGTTCCCTCTTACATCTGAGTCCTCACTATACATCAGAGTCCTCACTATACATCAGAGTTCACTATAACCAGCAGACATATCTGCTCGCACACGCGTCTAATGGTTTTGACGCATGCGCGGAAGTGTTTTACTTCCTGGTGCGGTGACGTGGCGGCGTCAACGTCACCGCCACGTCACCGCGCTGTCTGCCGGCAGGGATTTTGGTTTGATCGTGTGTACACGATCAAACCAATACATCCCAGCAGACAGATTTGTTCAAATCGGTCTGTCCGACCGATTTGAACAAATCTATTTGCTAGTGTGTACTAACACTTTGCTAATATGTGTAATTTAGGATCTGCATGATTGAGTTTCCCCAAGCTAGACCTTTATGTATATCTGGGATCTGAGACTTCAGAGGTGCCAATCAAAGCCTTTGAACACATTCATAATTTGCATGCTGAACTGACAAGTCTTGTAAGCTTTGAAAAGAATGTTCTGTGCAGTTAAGGGGGCATTGATATCAACAAGCTGTACCTTTTATTCATTTGCTTGAAATAGATGTAAACCTTCAGTAAACAACGTTTAGTTTGTTAAAACACTGCCAGGACAGTTCAATGAAAAAGTTGCAAAGCTTTAATGGTGGTATGGCCTCAGAGGCGGCTCTAGGCTTTGCGCGGCCTTAAGCAAATCTTAGACATGAGGCCCCATTCACGCCCAAAATGCGAAAAAAATTCAAGCGATAGAAATTAATTGTATAAATTACATATATTAAAGAGTCTTAAATCCTACAAACTTTGGATTTACAGTGTCTAGAATTTTCTCTAACCAATTAATCTTTAATCATATATCATTAAACATATATATATATATATATATATACACAGGGCCGTCTTTAATATGGTTTGGGCCCTGGGCAAACATTTTTTTTGGGCCCCCCTCCAGCTTATTTTGGGCCTGGCTGGTTCACATGTATGTGTTTTGGCGGCCCTCATTTGTGCAGGCACAGCAGCCCATTGATTTGAATGGGCTGCCATGCCTTTGTTTCCTGCAGAAAAAAGGTTCATTCAGCATTTCAAAAATCATCTACCTTGAAATCCATTCTACTTTTGCACCATGCTACTTACCTGCAGTTCTTGCACACACAAACGCACTGTGTTTTTAAAAGCGTGACCTAAACGTCTAAAAATGCAGCAAGTTTGACAGTGCGGGAACTGCAGATAAGTCACAGCAGACAGCAGAATGGACAGACAGTGTTGTATTTCATTGCTTGATGGGCATAGGTGTGCCGTGTGTGCAGCCTATTACATGAGGCATGAGCTTTTCTTTGAAGGAAATGCAGGCATGGCGGCCCATTCAAATGTGGGCCGCCAAAACACATACATGTGAACCAGTCAGGCCCAAAATAGGCCCATCAAGCAGTTAAATACAGACAGTAATGCCATGTGCTCTGAGGCCTCACTCAGCCTGGACTGCAGGTCTGCTCTGTGACTTAAAGAGTTCCTCTATTTTACACATGGCATGGCCTGGGTCCCATGGTGCTAAAGCAGAATGTACAGACGGTGCTGTGACCCCCATGCCATGCCATGTGTAAAATACAGGAACTTTTTAAAACACTGACCAGACCTGCAGTGAATCATCAAATATTATAAAGACTTTGGGCACACTCTACAGAAAACTTGTATTTACAATATAGCAAACAGTGACATACCTTGAGGAGCAGGACATGAAGAAGTCAGCCTCGGGAAGAGCAAACTGGGGATGTTATAAAATCACATTCTAATTCACTTTTATATACAAGCAGCACCCAGTGGCAGGAAGGGAGAAGTGCACGTCTAAAGGGAAGCCAGGGGTGCTGTACATTTTAAAACACTGGGAAGGGAAGCAGTACTGTCACCTGGCTGCGTGCCGCTGATGATTTTCAGCCTGATTTGTGGGCAGCACAGGGGCTTAACGGGCGGCAGGGCCACCATCAGGAATCATGGGGCCCCTTACACAGCTTCAGGCATGGGCCCCCTGGAGCAGAGAATGGGGGGTGCTGCCCCCTTAAATTGAGAAGCGGGGGGGGGGGCAGGGCTGCCACGAATTTAGAAGCGGGAGGCCCTTTACAAAAAAAAGATTTAATAAAGAAAAATATATATAAAAAAAGGGGTGTAGCCATCCGGGGCCCTGGGGACCTCTGGGCCCTTTAACCACTTGACCACTGGGCACTTAAACCCCCTTCCTAACCAGACCAATTTTCAGCTTTCGGTGCTCTCACAATTTGAATGACAATTACTCAGTCATACAACATTGTACCCATTTGAAATTTATGTCGTTTTTTTCACACAAATAGAGCTTTCTTTTGGTGGTATTTGATCACTTCTGGGTTTTTTATTTTTTGCGCTATAAAAGAAAAACGACTGAAAATTCTGTAAAAAAAAAAAAAACTTGTTTCTGTCATATTAGCGGGTTATTTCTCACACACAGCATATGCATACCACAAATTTCACCCCAAAACACATTCTGCTATTCCTCCCGAGTATGGCGATACCCCATGTGTGGGACTTTTACACAGCGTGGCCACATACAGAGGCCCAACATGCAGGGAACGCCATCAGGCGTTCTGGAACACCCAGACCAATTCTGACATTCCTCTCCTACATGGAAAAATCATCATTTATTTGCTAGAAAATTACATAGAACCCCAAAACATTATATATGCTTTTTTAGCAAAGACCCTAGAGAATACAATGGCGGTTGTTGCAACTTTTTGTCTTGCACGGTATTTTCGTAGAAATTTTTTGAACGCGTGTTTTTTTTAAAAAACTGTTTTGTGCTAAAAAAAAAAAAAACAGTAAAGTTAGCCCAATTTTTTTTCATAATGTGAAAGATGACGTTACGCCGAGTAAATAGATACCCAACATGTCACACTTCAAAATTGCGCACACTCACGGAATGGCGCCAAACTTCGCTACCTAAAAATCCCCATAGGCGATAGTATTTGGGTATTTCAGAGTATTTGGGCATTTCAGGGTATCGCACAGGGTATTGCGGTATTGGGGTACTGAGGTATTGGGGTACTGGAGTATTGGGGCACTGGAGTACTGCAGAGTATTGGGGTACTGGAGTACTGCAGAGTATTGGGGTACTGGGGTATTGCAGAGTATTGGGGTACCGGGGTATTGCAGAGTATTGGGGTACTGGGGTATTGCAGAGTATTGGGGTACTGGGGTATTGCAGAGTATTCGGGTACTGGGGTACTGCAGAGTATTGGGGTACTGCAGAGTATTGGGGTATTGGGGTACTGGGGTATTGCATAGTATTGAGGTACTGGGGTATTGCAGAGTATTGGGGTACTGGGGTATTGCAGCGTATTGGGGTACTGGGGTATTGTGGGGTACTGGGGTATTGTGGGGTACTGGGGTAATGCAGGGTACTGGGGTATTGTGGGGTACTGGGGTAATGCAGGGTACTGGGGTATTGTGGGGTACTGGGGTATTGTGGGGTACTGGGGTAATGCTGGGTACTGGGGTAATGCTGGGTACTGGGGGGATTGCTGTGTACTGGGGGGATTGCTGTGTACTGGGGGGATTGCTGTGTACTGGGGATTGCAGAGCTGGGATGTTTTGAGGGATGGCTGGATCTGTGACTGCATTTGTCACAGATCCAGCCACAGCTCAGCTGCTGACACCCCGCTCCCCCCCCTCTCCTCGCACACTGTACCGAACGGTACAGAGAGCAGAGGGAGGAGAGGGAGGAACCGGCGTCATCAAATGACGCCGGTTTGTTTACAAGTGATCGCGCCGTCATTTGACGGCGCGATCACGTAGTAAACGGCCGCTATCAGCGGCAATTTACCGTGATCCGTGATGCGCCGGGTCTTCTAGACCCGGCGATCACGGACACTTTCGCGAGCGCGTCCCAGGGGACGCGCAATCGCGAAAGTGAAGGACGACGTCCCAGGGACGTCGTGTCAAAACTACTCGACCGCGCTGTAGCAGTATTTTCGCTATAGCGCGGTCGGCAAGTGGTTAATAAAAATAAAAAAATAAATAAAAAATATATAATTTTTTTTTTAAAAAGGGGGTTGCCATCTGGGGACCTCTGGGCCCTTTAATATTTTTTTTTTATAAAAATAAATTACAAAAAAAGGGGGGTTGCCATCCGGGACCTCTGGACCCTTTAATAAAAAATAAAATAAAAAAAATATATTAAAAATAAACATTTATAAAAAAAGTGGGGTTGCCATCCAGGGGACCTCTGAGCCCTTATATATATATATATATATATATATATATATATATATATATATATATATATATATATATATATATAATTTATTAAATAAAAAGAAAAAAAAAGAAATAAAATATAAAAAAATATATATACAAAAAGGGGGGTTGCCATCCAGGGCCCTGGGGAACTCTGGGTCCTTTAATAATAATAATAACATTATTAGTTTTTTTTTTATAAAACAAGTTTTTTTATAAAAAAAGGGGGGTTGTCATCTGGGGCCCTGGGGAACTACGGGCCCCTGGGGACCTCCAGACCTCTAAAAAAAATTGTCCCTTTAATAAAAAATAAAATAAAAATATATAAAATAAATATATATTTTTTTATTTAAAAATAAATAAAAAAAGGGGGTTGTCATCTGGGGCCCTAGGGGCCTCCGGGTCCCTGGGGACCCCTAAAAAAAGTTGGCCCTTTAATAAAAAATAAACATTTATTAAAAAAAAAATTGGCCCTTTAATAAAAAATAAAATAAAAATATATAAAATAAATATATTTTTTTATTTAAAAATAAATAAAAAAAGGGGGTTGTCATCTGGGGCCCTGGGGGCCTCCGGGTCCCTGGGGACCCCTAAAAAAAATTGGCCCTTTAATAAAAAATAAAAATATATTAAAAAAAAAATGGCCCTTAAATAAAAATATGTAAAATAAATATATTTTTGTATTTAAAAATAAATAAAAAAAAGGGGGGTTGCCATCTTGGGCCCTGGGGGCCTCCGGACCCCTAAAAAAATAAAAATAAAAAAATGTTTTTTTTTTCAAAGGGGGTTGCTTTGGGCCCCCAACAGTGACAGGGCCCTGGGCATCTGCCCCTGTTTGCCCTATGGTAGAGACGGCCCTGTATATATATATATATATTATCCACTCACTGATTGGTTGCTAGAGGTTACTGTGCAATATTACCACTCAATGATTGGTTGCTAGAGGTTACTGCATATCATTATTGTTTATTGTTTATTGTTTGTTTCTTATACAAGGCGCATAGTTCACAAAACATGTTTGCATCGATGCGCCTCATTACTGCTCACTGATTGGTTGCTATAGGTTACTACTTATCACTTTATTTTAGGGTACAGTTGGTTGTATGACAGAATGCAGTTTGGGGTGTGAGAGGCAGAGATCATATCTCCCCTATAATAATTGGGGGTAATGTGATAAGATGTCAGAGGTGGGGTACAGGAGGGGTGAGGAGGATAATGACAGGAGGATGTCAGAGGTGGGGTACAGGAGGGGTAAGGGTGATGTTGATGACAATGAGTGGGGTGGTGGGATGTCAGCAGAGGGGGATGATGATGATGACAGTGGGTGGGGTTGTAGGAAGCTGGCAGTGGGGTACAGAGGGGATAAAGAGAAGGATGATGGGGGTAGGGTGGTTGGATGCTAGAGGTGGAGTACAGGGGGTTGATGGGAATGTTGATGACAGTGGGTGGAGTGGTAGGATGCCAGGCACGGGGGGATTATGATGAGGATGATGGATTTTGACTGGATTTAAAAAAAAAACCTGGACAGGAGTTGGGGGGGGGGGGGGAACGGACTGGATTTAAATTACATTTTTTCCTTTAGAATTGTCATTTTGCTGTGGCACTGTTATAAACATGTCCGGGTTTTTTTTCCAACGCCAGCCCATTTTTTCTTTAGAATGCAGTCCGGGTTTTTTTTATCAACTCCAGTCCAGTTTTTTTTTAATTCCAGTCCGGGTTTTTTTTTAAACTCCAGTCCAATTTTTTTAAAAATCCAGTCCGGGTTTTTTTTAAACTCCAGTTCAGTCTTTTTAAAAATCCAGTCCGGGTTTTTTTTAAAAAAAAACCCGGACTGGATTTAAAAAAAAAACTGGACTGGAGTTGAAAAAAAAAACCCGGACTGGATTTAAAAAAAAAACTGGACTGGAGTTGAAAAAAAAAACCCGGACTGGATTTAAAAAAAAAAACTGGACTGGAGTTGAAAAAAAAACCCGGACTGGATTTAAAAAAAAAACTGGACTGGAGTTGAAAAAAAAACCCGGACTGGATTTAAAAAAAAACTGGACTGGAGTTGAAAAAAAACCCGGACTGGATTTAAAAAAAAACTGGACTGGAGTTAAAAAAACCCGGACTGGATTTGGAAAAAAACTGGACTGGATTTTTAAAAAAAACCCGGACTGGATCTTAAAAAAAAACTGGACTGGAGTTGAAAAAAAAACGGACTGGATTTTAAAAAAAACTGGACTGGAGTTAAAAAAAACCCGGACTGGATTTGGAAAAAAACTGGACTGGATTTAAAAAAAAAACCCGGACTGGATCTTAAAAAAAACTGGACTGGAGTTGAAAAAAAAACGGACTGGATTTTTTTTAAAAACTGGACTGGAGTTGAAAAAAAAAACGGACTGGATTTTTTAAAAAAACGGACTGGATTAAAAAAAAAAAATGAGATCAGGGTCCCTCAGGGAGTTTCTGCACATGGCAGAGATCCGTGTAGCGTGGCAGAAGAGGAGGAGCCGGGGGAGGGCAGTACCTAGAGCCATCCACTGATCCTTGGACCTCGGGCAGTGCTTAGGCGGTCAGTCTGCCCCTGGCCAGGGAAAGCTAGTTGCAGGCACTATGAGTACCCCTTACGAACAGACGGAAGGACACAGACTGGGGACATTCCCTTCACTTCTACACACGTTAGGTAGATTAGGCGGCTGCGGGGCCCCTGGAAGCGCGGGGCATTAGGCGACTGCCTAATCTGCCTAATTAGAGAGCCGCCTCTGTATGGCCTTATTACAAAGTCCCACGTCAAATTTCGACAGTTCCGTTGCTGCTTCTGTCACATTCAACACATTTAGGTTGTTCTTAAGTGTGATGGTTTAACATTTGTGTCTTTATAGTTGCGACAAATTAAAAAAAAAAATGCTGCCATATTATTTATAAGGTAAGATGTGCTAAATAAAGCTTCGTACACGCGCTCGTTTTTCACGACAAGAAAACTGCTGGCAGAGCTTTTTGCAGAGAAAACCGCTCATGTGTATGGTTTATTGTCGAGAAAACTGTTGTGAATCTTGACGAGAAAAAAAGAGAACCTGCTCTCTATTTTCTCATTGGGAGTCTCAATTTTCTCGTTGTGATTCTCATTGCACTGGTTTACGACGAGAAAAACGAATGAATGAATCGTCTCTCACCAAACTTTTACTAACACACGGTAACACGAGATGGCGCCAGTGGAATCGAATCGCCACAAGGGTGGTGCCAGTGGAATCGAACGTCCCCTTTATAGTGCTGTCGTACGTGTGGTACGTCACCGCGTTTGAGAACGACGAGATTTTGGCTTGACGGTGTGTATGCAAAGAGAGCTAGAAAAAACGTAGAACCTGTTTTAAAATTATCTGGTTAAAAAAAACTATAGAAAAAAACAAACAATCATCTGTGGGCAAGTCCATCGGATAAAAATCCACGCATGCTCAGAATCAAATCGACGCATGCTCGGAAGCATTGAAATTCATTTTTTTCAGCACTTCATAGTGTTTTACGTCAACGCGTTCTGACACGAACAGATTTTTAACTGATGGTGTGTAGACAAGACTGATGAAAGTCAGCTTCATCGGATATCTGATGAAAAAATCCATCAGTCCATTTTCATCGGATGAACCGATCGTGTGTACAGGGCATTACTTTTATTAACAACTGATAACAGCGATTACTTAACCACTTAACGACCGCCGCATGTAAATATACGTCCACAGAATGGCACGTACAGGCAGATGGACGTGCCGGCACGTCCCTGCCTAGATGTGGGTCGGGGGTCCGATCAGGACACCCCCGGTACATGCGGCGGTCGTTAACCGTGTGGGAGTGATCCGGGATGAGGGGGCGGCTATTCGTTTCTAGCCACCCCCTCGCGATCGCTCCCAGCGAATCATCTGCCGCCTCTGCCCGCCCTGCCTGTGTAAGTGTAAACTCTCCTCGTGGCGGTCTTTTCGACCTACGCTTGAGGAGAGAAGACATCAGAACTGTGAGTTGCACTTAACAGTACACTGACACAGTCACACATAGGCACACAACCCCCCAGTCACCCCCCGTTCACCCCCCCAGCCCCCTGTCACAGTGCCACTATTGCAGTGATAATTTATTTTCTGATCACTGCATTTAGTGTCATTTGTGCCAAAATAAATGTTAGGGCAGTTAGCTTTAGGCCCCTTTAGGTCCAGGGTATCCCCCTACCCCTCCTAATAAAGGTTTAACCCCTTGATCACCGCCCTAGTTAACCCTTTCACCCCATATTGCCAGTGTCACCAAGCGATCGGTTTTCTGATCACTGTATTAGTGTCACTGTTGCCGCTAGGTAGCTAATTTTTTTTTTGAGGTTCGCCGCCAGGTTTCTATAGCGTTAGGTACCCCTATAAATAATGGTTTTAACCCCTGATTGCCCCTATATTTAACCCTTTTACCAGTGATTACCAGTGATCACCATATAAGTGTCACTGGTGACGCAGGTTAGCCAGTTAGTTATTTAGTTTTTTAGTTTTTTAGAAAGCGTCAGGTACCCCCATATATTACCTAATAAAGGTTTTCACCGTGATCACCGTATAAGTGTTATGGTTGAAGCTGGTTAGTTTGCTGTTTATAGCATCAGGGAACCCGCCGTATATATAACCCAATAAAGGTTTAACCCCCTGATCGCCCGGCAGGTGATATCAATAAAATGTTAGCGTCAGTCAGGGTCTGCGCCGCCCCAGGCAGTGTTAGGTTAGTGCCAGTAACGCTTACACCCACGCGCAAAGCATACATCCCCATTAGTGGTATAGTATCTGAACGGATCGATACCTGATCTGATCAGATCTATACTAGCGTACCCATTATACCGTTGTAGAGGACCTGCTTGGGCCTGCCAAGCGTCGGGAACCCATGCTAAGGCCATCCAGACCAGCCCCAACCCCTAGGAGAGAAGCCCTGCCAGACATTGGAACCCGCAAACCTGCATCAGCTTCCACAGAAGCATGAAGGTTGGCGCCTGTCCCAAGGACAGGGGACTTACAGTGTTGGTGATTTCGGTCCTGGGGGCATACCTGGGCACAATGCCCACTGCAGGAGGAGCCTATGGACTGCGGGACTGGTCGGAGAAGCTCCTTCTATGTGCAAAGTGTGTGTGCCACTCATCTTGATCTGGCTGCAGGACGGTTTGAGTGTGAAGTGTGGGTGAACCACCTTCCTGCCAGGGCTCTACTGGACTCCGGTAGCATGGTAACACTAGTACATGCCAGGGTACTTGGGAGGCTTGGGCCAGTAAATAAGACTCTATGGGTAGTATGTATCCATGGGGACACCAAGGAGTATCCCTTAGTCCCGGTGACTGTTTCTTTTTTTTGTTTACAAAAGTTTATTAGTAGTATGTAACAGTACAGAGTCATTGCATATAAATACAACATTGTTGTTCGTACAAGGCAAAAAAATTCCTTTGAAGATAACAGGTCAAATATAATAATCATGGTAAGCTGTTTGGGAAAATTTAATCAAGTGAGGAAATATAGTATAAATATATAGTATATATGAGAAAGTTTACCCAATAACTCGGTAAAGGGGAAGGTAAAAGTGGAAGGGATAATACGTTTATGGTTGTTGGGTGATATACCAATTGGACCATTTGGTGTTCCGGTGACTGTTTCTTATGGCCATGCCTCAGTTACACAGGAGGTTGGGGTGGTAAAAAGTTTAATTCATGACATCATAGTGGGGCGGGACTGTCCACTATTTCTGGAACTATGGAACCAGGTACAGAACTGGGGACACTGGGCCTGGAAGGGACAGGGTCTGAGGGGTCCGAACTTGAAATTTCCCCAACACACCCTTCCGATATGGAGATACCTGTCACCAATAACGAACGTGCAGAGAATGCTAATGTGGAGGATAATGCCCCTGTCCCAGGTCTAGAAATGGAGTTGATCTCTGAGGGGGGGGGGGGAGTCTTCCCATTGCAAGTTATGCTGGGGGAGGATGATGAGGAGCTCTCCCAGGTCGAGGAGGGGGAAGGGGAAACATCCTCAAGGCCAGTACATCCAGACCTGGATGTATCCAGGGGTGCATTTGGCACCGCCCAATTACAGGTCCCTACCTTGGTCAATGCTCGAGAGCAGTTTCTGTCATTGATGGGGTCTCACAAATGCCAGGCGCAGATCAGAGGTTTCCTCAATTTGCGTTCAAGGGGGACTTGGTATATCGAGTGGCCGAGAGCCGAGGGGAAATTATAGAGCAGTTGCTGGTTACCCAACCGTATAGGCGGATGCTCCCCAATCTAGCCCACAACGACGCACTGGGAGGACATCTGTGGGCGGAGAAAACAGAGGCCAGGATAACCAACCTGTTTTACTGGCCAGGGCTGAAGGCCAAGGTTAAAAAGGTATTGTGCGCCTTGTCCCATTTTGCCAGTTAACCGGCCCAGTGCCCCACTATAGAAACCCTCTGGTACCCTTGCCAATTATCAAAGTCCCGTTTGAGACCCCTGGTAAAGTCGGCACGGGGGCACCAATACATATTGGTCATCCTAGATTACGCAACTAGGTATCCAGAAGCCGTCCCTTTGAGGAAAACCTCCTCTAAGGCCATTGCCAGGGAATTGTTTCAAATGTTCTCACGAACTGGGTTCCCCAAATAGGTACTGATGGATCAGGGTACCCCTTTTATGTCAAAGGTGATGGGGGACTTGTGCAAACTGTTTCAAATTAAGCAGTTGCGGACGTCCGTCTATCACCCACAGACCGATGGCCTAGTTGAGAGGTTTAATAAAACCCTGAAGTCCATGTTGAAAAGGGTGGTCCAGAAAGATGGGAAGGATTGGAATATGTTACTCCCTGCCCTGTTGTTTGCTATCCGGGAGGTCCCACAAGCATCCACGGGCTTCTCGCCATTTGAGTCAGTGTATGGACGAAGGCCCTGGGGGTTACTCGATCTGGTAAAAGGAATGTGGGAAAGTGAGTCCTCACCGCATAAAACGGTGGCCCATTCATTTTAAAATAGAAATGTCAGTGTCGGAAGAGGTTTAAAGGATGTTCAAGCTTGGAGTCATTGAAGTGTCGCAGAGCGAGTGGTCAAGTCCAATTGTGTTGGTACCCAAAACCAACGGCACCCTCCGCTTCTGCAACGACTTCAGAAAGCTTAATGAAGTCTCCAAGTTTGACGCATATCCCATGCCACGGGTAGATGAGCTAATTGAGAGGTTGGGTCTTGCCAGGTACATCACCACGCTGGACCTCACAAAACGGTACTGGCAGATTCCCCTGACTAAGGAAGCCAGGGAGAAAACAGCCTTTTCTACCCCGGAAGGCCACTTCCAATATAAGAGGATGCCATTTGGTCTACACTCAGCCCCTGCCACGTTCCAAAGGGCCATGGACAAAACTCTGCGTCCACACCAACAGTGCTCTTCCGTCTACCTAGATGACATAGTCATCTTCAGCATAGTCATCTTCAGCACTGATTGGGAGTCCCACCTTCCCCGGGTTCAGGCAGTCGTAGACTTCTTGAGAAGAGCAGGCTTCACCCTCAACCCCAAGAAATGTGCCATTGGGATGGAGGAAGCAAAATACCTAGGGTATATTTTGGGTAGAGGGCTGGTGAAGCCCCAAATGAGTAAGGTGGAAGCCATACAGGACTGGCCCCGTCCCCTAACCAAGAAGCAGGTCAGAGCGTTTTTGGGCATAGTTGGCTATTATAGGAGGTTTGTCCCCAACTTTGCCACTATTGATGCACCTCTGACTGACTTGACCAAAGGCAGAAAGTCAGTGATGATAACGTGGAACGCCGAGGCCGAGACAGCTTTTTAAAAGCTTAAAGCGGATCTCCACCCTAAAGTGAAGATCCGCTGATCCGAACACTCCCCCCCTCCGGTGTCACAATTGACACCTTTCAGGGGGGAGGGGGGTGCAGATAGACATGTATCTGCACCCACTTCCGGCCCAGCATTCACGGGCAAAAGACGGGCATTGCATCACATCCCGTCTCCCGCCCGTTGTGTGCTGGGAACACTCGGCTCCCAGCACACAGCTGGAGCCAATCGCGGGCGCAGCGCAGCTCGCGCATGCGCCGTAGGGAACCGGGCAGTGAAGCCGCAGCGCTTCACTTCCTGGTTCCCTCACCGTGGATGGAGGGGGGAGCAGCAGGGTGATGAGCGATCGCTCATCCTCTGCTGCGGACGGCGCTGGACTCCAGGACAGGTAAGTGTCCTAATATTAAAAGTCAGCAGCTGCAGTATTTGTTGCTGCTGGCTTTTAATATTTTTTTATTTGTGAACCATCCGCTTTAAGACAGCTTTGTGCCAAGATCCGGTGCTTGTAGCTCCAGATTTTTCAAAAGATTTTGTAGTGCAGACAGATGCTTCAAGTGAAGGATTGGGAGTGGTCCTGTCTCAGGAAATCAATGGACAGGAGCACCCCATAGTTTTTCTTAGTAGGAAGCTGACGGCAGCTGAGAAAAACTACGCGGTGGTGGAGCGGGAGTGTCTGGCCATCAAGTGGGCTTTGGACTCCCTACGATATTTCCTCCTGGGTAGGAAGTTTCGCTTAGTGTCAGACCACGCTCCCCTTACCTGGATGAGACAGAATAAGCACACAAATGCCAAGGTAACAAGGTGGTTTCTTTTCTCTCCAGGAGTTCAATTTCGTGGTAGAGCACATACCTGGGAGACAACATCAGAATGCTGATGCCCCCTCCCGAGTCCATTGTATGGTGTCTACTGGTGCCTCCAACACCTCCGCGTTGAGGCAGAGGGGGGGGGGATATGTACAGGACGCCTGGGTTGGGTCCTTGACTGCTACTATACAACACCACTATTTAGGCTATGGTCCCTTTAAATTTGCGGTGAGACTGTTCAGGGGGTCACCCAAAGTGGGTGAAAGATTCCAGGTAAGAGTTAATCCAGGGAGGACTGGCTCGCAGTCTTCTCTGTCTTAATAGAATCATTTGGGGCCTGGAATCTTGGAGGCTCTAAAGTGCTATTTGGGTGGGAAAGAGCCTCCACTCCTAAACCTTGGGAGCCAGCACACAAGGTGTTAACACTCCCAGAGAACCACCCATTAAAACAGGAAGTGGTGCTGGAGGTGTGTGAAGGAGTGTGGAGATTGCACCTGTGAAGACAAGCTGGGAGTCTGATAGCTGCTGTTCAGAATACAGTGAGGACTTTTGGAATACAGGGGGTGAAGACCCATCTACCAACGAACTGTATGTGTTTTGTTTTGCCTTATTTTTGGTGCTGAAGATAAGCAGACTTTTCTGTTATAGTTTATCCTTGTGTGCTGAGCAAAGCCTTGTTTTTGTTTTTTCTTTGAATAAAAGACTTTTGTTTGTTCCCCAGAACGGTTTATGCACTTAATCCCACCGAGTTATAGCCCCCGAACGAAACAATATTATATAGATCAAGAAATAAAAGAAATAAAACAATATAAGAAAGAAAAGCAATATTTGAGTGGTTTAGGAGAAAAGTAACGTAAACACAAAATAATCATTTTATTTAACTCCATCACAGATCACACATGCACAGTCTGTTAGATGAGTGGTCCACCTTCTAAGTATTCAACATCGATGGCCAATCCATGTACCATAAATAGCAGAGATTGAGGTCTTGTAATCAGCATCTGTGATTCTATCCCTGACGCTATCCCTTTGACCAATGCCTAGCGTGAGTGATGAAAGTTGGGATACATTTATTTTGACTCTTCAGGTTCCTTGTCCTCTTGGTATTCATCAGTTGAAGTTATATCATTTGACTTGTTAGGTTGCTTGCCCTCTCGGTAGATCAAAAGAAGTTACATTTGGCGTTCTACAAAAGGCTTTACGGTTTGTGACATTTGTTAAGGTTGCCGGCTTGTGCTGCATAATGGGGTCTATAAACCGCATCAAAGGCAATCATGGTATGGGCCATAAAATGTATTAGCTTCTATTCATGACTATATGTGGTTGCCCTCATCGATTATCACTTTTTGGACCATTGCACTTCTTTGGTCATTCCTCAGTGAGCAAAAGATTTCTCCACTTGGCCTGAGAGCCATCAATACTCACAGACATTATCATTTGTGAGTACTCTAGTTAACCCTTTCATGGCCACAGGTTCATGATATTATATTATCATTAGGGTCATTATGTGTTAGTAAACTTCACAATATAACACATTTTCCTACCTATAAGGATGTACACTCACCGCCGGCCATGTTAAAAGGTATACCTGTTCTATTGCTTGGTAACACACGTTGCTAATCAGCCAATCGCATAGCAGCAACTCAATGCATTTAGGCATCTAAACATGGTGAAGATGACTTGCTAAAGTTCAAAACAAAAGAACGGATTCTTTTGGACAGCCGCACTCCGAATAAAAATTGCCTTTATTGTAAATCCAAATAGAAAAACAGCACTACATGTCACAGGACACCGACAGAAGTATAGCGTTTCACATTATACTTAGTGTTTAATCATAGCTTGGTAACACACATTGCTAATCAGCCAATCACATAGCAGCAACTCAATGCATTTAGGCATCTAAATATGGTGAAGACGACTTGCTGAAGTTCAAACCAAGCATCGGAATGGGGAAGAAAAAGGATTTAAGTGACTTTGAATGTGTCACGGTTGTTGGTGCCAGATGGCTGGTCTGTATTTCAAAAACTGCTGATCTACTGGGATTTTCACACACAACCATCTCTCACGTTCACAGAGAATGGTCCAAAAATATCCAGTGGGTGGCAGTTGTGTGGACAAAAATGCCTTGTTGATGTCAGAGGTCAGGGATGAATAGGCAGACTGGTTTGAGATGATAGAAAGGTAACAGTAATGCCGCGTACACACCATCGGTCCATCCGATGAGAACGGTCTGATGGACCATTTTCATCGGTTAACCGATTAAGCTGACTGATGGTCCGTCGCGCCTACTCACCATCAGTTAAAAAAACAATTGTGTCAGAACGCGGTGACGTAAAACACAACGACGTGCTGAAAAAAATTAAGTTCAATGCTTCCAAGCAAGCGTCAACTTGATTCTGAGCATGCGTGGATTTTTAACCGATGGTCGTGCCTACAAACTATCGTTTTTTTGCCATCGGTTAGGTATCCATCGGTTAAATTTAAAACAAGTTGGCTTTTTTTTTAACCAATGGTTAAATAACTGATGGCGCCCACACACGATCGGTTTGGACCGATGAAAACAGTCCATCAGACCGTTCTCATCGGTTTAACCAATCGTGTGTACGCGGCATAACTCAAATAACCACTCGTTACAACCAAGGTATGCAGAATACCATCTCTGAACACACAACACATTGAACCTTGAAGCAAATGGGCTACAGCAGCAGAAGACCACACCGGGTGCCACTCCTGTCATCTAAGAACAGGAAACTGAGTTCACAATTCGCACAGGCTCACCAAAATTGGACAATAGAAGATTGGAAAAACGTTGCCTGTCACAAAGCTCAAGTCATTTCACAACCTTAGTATGACAATGACATGCTTCCATCCCTAATTATTTTGTAAAGAAATAGGAAATAGAAATGGGACTTTAAATGAAACATGTCGTTGTAGGTAGGAATACTATGTAGGAATAAATTAAATTCATTTTGAATTGATTTTCTGTCATGGACCCGTGAGGGTAGTCCAAGATAATGTTTTTAGCAAAAATAATATAATAATATGTTTAGTCCAGATACAATCATAAATGATTAATATAATTTTGATAATAATAAAAATAAATTTAATGCAAACAAATCAGTGGACATGATTTTTACAACTCTTACAAAGAAGTACATAAATCAATAAATTTACAAATCAAAAATACATAGATCACATGATGCAAGTACAGATAGGGGAACATTTTTGTTGAAAATCATAATTAGACCCCTTTCACACTGTTGCCGCCCATAGCGTCGGTGGTAAAATAGTGGTAAAATGCCTCTATTTTACAGTTGGATCTGCAGCGAATTTCGGGCGGCTATGAGGGCGCTTTTAACCCCCGATAGTGGCCGAGAAAGGCTTAAAACCACCTGCAATGCACCGCTACAGTGGCGTTTTGCCGGCAGTACGGCGGCACTTTGCATGGATTTCAATGGCAGGAGTGCGTTAGGAGTGGTGAGTTCACTGCTCCTAATGCGCTCCAAAGAAGCTGCTGGCAGGACTTTTTCTGATGCCCTGCCAGCGCACCGCTCCAGTGTGAAAGCCCTCGGGCTTTCACACTGGAATGAATAGAGCAGCTGTTTAAGGGCCTTTAGTGCCTGCAAAATGCCCTCAGTGAGAAAGGGGTCTTAAAACAAGCTTGGGAAGGCACCTTTAGTTGAAAACCCAACGCGTTTCTTGGCTTCTTGCCAGTCAGCAGGGGTAGGATGATCGTATTTACTAGAGAGTCAAGTAAATAAGGTATATATTAATAAATGGAACCTTCCAATGGAAAGGAAATATCAGAAATAACTACTAACTGAGAAATACTCACAGAGTAACCCATAAATTATGGCCACTTCCCGCAGTGAGATTTCATGGTGGTCTGGAAGAAATTGTCTCACCCGGGGTTGAGGCAGGGTCAAATATGTGCACACACAACACTTATTGGACAGGAGGTGTGAGTATCTGGGTTGGCCCATGGCTATTGTGTCCCTTGACCCTCTCTCTGAATTTTGCAGGGTGGGGGTGATACCCTGCCTCAACCCCGAGTGAGACAATTTGAGAACATTCTGAAAACCAGAGGAGGCACCCAAGAGCAGAAGCACATGTCAGTCACCTGCTGCTACACTAAACCACTCCTATGCCCCCAGATCAAAACAAACAGGCCTAGCTCACAGCATAGGCCTGCCTAAATTTACCTGCACTGACAGTACAAAACAAACCCACTACTCTAGCACCTATGTACCTAAAGGTAGAGGGTGCTACACATATTATTGTATTGTAACTGTACTGTCTCCCTTTATATTGTAAAATGTTGCCCAAACAGTTGGCGCTATAATATAAATCCTGTATAATAATAAGTTAATAAATATGCTGGTATTGTAAGTACTTCAAAAAGGTCCAACACAGTTTTGCCGTTTTCAATTCGTAGGTAAACACGCACTCGGCAAGAGACTAATTATCAGCATTTGTTTGCAACCTTTGCCGGAGCTCAGAAAGCCTAATTACTGTCACCAGTGTTTAAACCTGTGCAGATAACTGGCCTTCAGAAAGTTGTTAGGAATAAGTGAATAATGCATTCTCCATCCTGCCTCCCACATGAAAATCATTATTTTACACTCACATTATTGGCTTCTAAAGAAAGCATGTCAATCACAAGAACATTCCCCGCACATACCCCGCCTGACAGCCGATGAGGATTGCTCAGACTCACTTTAATATAATTTATTTCGGTGAAAAGTTTCTCTGCACCTTCCTTCCCTTTGCAAACAGAGAAAATTTGTATAATTTAGGCCAACTCAATTATGTCTCCCCTTCCCACCCCAGGCCCCGTTTGGCCTTAATAAACCTATAACAGGATTGGAAGTCAGATTCGCACGAAAACAAAACCCCAGGCAAATATAAAAAAATTCAATAATAAAAAATAAAAAATAAATACTGCTTAAAGCTAAGCTCTAGGCAGATATAAAAGACACAAATTACTGCAACTCCGTAATTATTAATAGGGTAACTTCACTTGTGGAAAAAAATATTGCAAATAAAAAATAATATAGAAAAAAAAAATCCCACACAGTACACTTGGGTCTGGTCGGGTCGCTATGGCTGGTCCCGCGGAGCCATATCGACCCGACCAGACCCAAGTGTACTGTGTGGGATATACGTATGTGAAAGGGAGACTAGACTGGGATATAATGACCATTTGCTGTGTTCAGTTATGTCCCAGTTGAGGATGACCTGAACGTGCCCGATTGGTGCACGTGCACACAGACACGTAAGGTAATGTTCCGTTTATCCATATGGGCTGCAGAATGTATGCTAACCTGTATTGTATCCCTTATGTGTATATCGCAATGTTTTCATTGACAATGATTGTACTGTCGCGGTGTTCCGTGTGGACCAATTTCCCTGTTTATAGATAAAGAAATAAAAAAATAAAAATTAATATAGCATTAACACCTTTTAGACAAGCATATTCAAATTTATTGTTTTTTTTAAAAAAATGACCTTTCCTGTTCAATCTGCAGCTGCAGTCATTTTCTGTAAAATTCAATGCAATATGGCAACCTGGAGGTGTTCTGCACACAGATGGTGTAAAGAACGGCCCCAGATATGCCACTTCCTGTTGTGTGATTGGCTCACTGATCTTCCCAGAAGTCTGTGCTAAGATACAGGTCAGGTTTTAGGTGTTCTCTGCAATAGGAATTTAAGTTTTGTGGAGATTCTCCCCAACCTCTTTTAGGCCGCGTACACACAATTGGTCCAAAACTGAAGTCCAGTTTCATTGTTCCAAACCGACCGTGTGTACGGCCCATCTGTCTGCCGTCCTTCGGACCAAAGTTTTAAAGCTTGCTTTAAAATCGAACTGATGGACGCCCGACCATCGGTCCAAACCGATCGTTAGTACGCAAAAGCATCGGTTCAAAAACCCGCGCATGCTCAAAATCAAGTCGAAGCATGCTTGGAAGCATTGAACTTCGTTTTTTCAGCACGTCGTTGTGTTTTACGTCACCGCGTTCTGACACGATCGGTTTTTGAACTGCTGGTGTGTACGCACATCAGACCATCAGGCCACTTCAGCGGTGACCCGATGAAAACGGTCCGTCGGACCATTCTCATCGGGTTGGACCGATCGTGTGTATGTGGCCTCAGGGTCTCTTCACACCAGGTGCGGTAGGACTACGCTGGCCCACCGCAAGACAAGGTAAAATGTTTTGTCTTCTAAAAGGCCAGTTCACACCACTTTGTTGTGGAGTTGTACACTGAAAAAAACATACAGTGTGCAGTGCTTTTTTCAACACAGCTGCTGGTGTGAATGAGCACTAAGGGAATGAGAGCAATGCAGCTTTTCTCATCAGAATACTGAGAGCGCAGCCGGTGATTACAATGGACACAGATTCTCCCATGCAGAATCGGTCTGAAAAGGACATTGAGAAGCAAAAAGCTATTTCTTCAGAGCAGAAAAAGGTAGGAATCTGTAAATATATATTTTTTTAAATCCTTGCAATTAGCATAAATCATCTAGAGGGGATTTTTTGTGAAATGACACTTTAACCAATTGCCAACCGCCGCCTGTATGTCGTCAGAATGTCCGCCGATGCCCCGCGATCGTGTCACGGAGCTGCAGAACAGATAGATGCAAGGCATTTCCTTGTTCTGCCTAGTGACAGGACACTGATCTTCTGCTCCCTGTCATCGGGAGCAGTGATCACTGTCGTGTCACATGTAGCCAGCCCCCCACAGTTAGAATCACTCCCTAGGACACACTTAACCTCTTCCTCACTGAAGGGCGTTGTCCGTGAACTTGGTATACATACACACAGTAGGACTTTTTCAGCAAACAAACACGAACGTAGTGACGTAATAGACGCACTACGTGTTTTTTCTAATCTTTACGGCCACCCAACTTCTGATATTGTTGTCTGATCTTTAGCATTGGTTCTGAGCATGTGTGTTTGTACTTTGGACTTTAGTCAGATGGATTTGTGTACACACGATCGGATTAGCCGACTTAGGACATTTGCTGCCGGAAAGTTTATCTGTTCACACAGCGAACATTTGTCCGATGAAAAGGCAAAAAAGTTTGTCCGATGGAGTGTACACACGGTAGAATTGTCTGCAAAAACAGGTCCGTCGGAGGTTTGTTGTCAAAAAGTCAGATTGTGTGTACGGGCCTTAAAGAGGAAGTAAACCCTCAGGGACAATTTACACCTATAGTTAAGCCTACATTAAGACCCATTTCACACTGAAGCGTTTTTACAGTGTTTTAGCGTTAAAAATAGCACTATTAAAACGCTCATAAAACGCTCTCCATGCATCTCAATGGACCCTTTCACACTGAGTCCTGCAAGCAGCATCTTTGGAACAGCTTTTGGGCCCTGAAAAAAAAACGCTCCAAAAACGCCCCTCTCCATTGAAATTAATTGAAAGCACTGTAAAAACGCCTTGCCCTTTCACAATGAGGCGTTGCACTGGCGGGGGAGTTGAGAAAAGTCATGCAAGCAGCATCTTTGGAGCAGCTTTTGGGCGCTAGAAAAAACACTCCAAAAACGCCCCTCTCCGTTGGAAGGAATTGAAAGCGCTGTAAAAACGCCTTACCCTTTCACACTGAGGCACAGCAAAAACGCCCTAAAAAGCTAGAGTCTAAGCGGTGCTTTACCAGCGTTTTTCGGGCGCTGGCAGTGTGAAAGGGCTCTGAAAGCACTCTGGCTTTCACATTAGGATTGCAGATGAGGCTTCTTTCAGGCGCTTTACAGGCTTTTTTTTAACACCAAGGCGCCTAAAAAAGGCACGAAAAACTCTGCAGTGTGAAAGGGGCTTAAATTTTACCTGTAGGTGCTTGCAACATCTCCAAGACCTACACGGTCTCTGAGATATTTTACATTTCCCCGAGTGACGCCTTCTACGGCGCATGCACCTTCCTGAAAGGGCACGCTGTGCCGTTTCAAGCTGGGGGCATGCCGTTAAAGGCGGCTCCCTCGCGCATGCGCGGAAGTGACGTCACGTGACTCTGGCCAGTCACAGAGCTGGAGTTCACGGCCCCTGGAAGAAGAGGGGCGAAGAATGGATGCTCGCTGCCAGCATGGAAGACTGCATGTAAGTGTCACATAATGAGCTACTATGCGATCCATCAGGGTTTACTTCCGCTTTAAGTGACCACCTTGTAAAACAGCCCATTCATTTTAAAATAGAAATGAAAGGCAAAACTTATGTGTATAGATATAAAAAAACATTTAAACATTTTTTTTTCACCTTTCACCTTTCTTATAAGTGATCACATTCCCTCTGTTCTCTGTTTTCAGCTGCATAAGGGTTAGGGGTAGAGAAATAGTATGTCAGGACAAGTCATATCATTGTAGGAGAGTAGGCAGAGTTCCCAGTATTGGGGTTGAGGTCAGGTGCAGGCTAGTCAAGTTCCTCCACCCCATACTTGCTCATCCATGTCTTTATGGACCTTGCTTTGTGCACTGGTCCAAATCATTTGGTGGAGGGGGGATTATGGTGTGGGGTTATTTTTCAAGGGTTGGGCTTGGCCCCTTAGTTCCAGTGAGGGGAAATCTTAATGCGTCAGCATACCAAGACATTTTGGACAATTTCATGCTCCCAACTTTTTAGGAACAGTTTGGGGATGGCCCCTTCCTGTACCAACATGACTGCACGCCAGTGCACAAAGCAAGGTCCATAGAGACATGGATGAGCGAGTTTGGGGTGAAGGAACTTGACTGGCTTGCACAGAGTCCTAATCTCAACCCGATAGAATAACTTTGGGATGAATTCGAGCGGAGACTGCGAGCAAGGCCCTTTTGTTCAAGACCAGTGCCTGACCTCACAAATGCGCTTCTGGAAGAATGGTCAAACATTCCCATAGACACACTCCTAAACCTTGTGGACAGCCTTCCCAGAAGAGTTGAAGCTGGTATAGCTGCAAAGGGTGGGCCAACTCAATATTGAACCCTACGGACTAAGACTGGGATGTCATTAAAGATCATGTGCGTGTAAAGGCAGGCATTCCAATACTTCTGATAATATAGTGTATAATTGTATGGGGAAATGTGTTCCCTCCTAGGAGGGCAATAATGTATAACTATTTGAAAGTTATAAAGCTCTTTATGGGGGTGGTCCAAGAGTAATCATGGATTTTGACATTATTCTATATCATGTTATTTACGGCGTGTTGTCCCATGTGGTCCCATTGTGTGATGAAGCTGCCGCTTGCTGGAGAGGTGTACTCCCTTGTCAGTTAGGGAGAAGACATTTGGCATTTCTTCATCATGACTGTTATAATCACACGTGTAAAATGATGTAAGTGTTATACAGGAGATGATCCTGAGTTCTATTACAAGTTATGTTATTTGATTTTGATTTTTTTTCTATTTCAAAGCGGTACGCCTTCACTCCTACGGAAGAATAAGAAAAATTTAAATGCATTGATTACCCAGTAACCACAAAGATAATTGTTAAAAGTTTTAAGTCTGATCTTGGGGTTTACCACTTATGTGAATGTATATACAGGCGGTCCCCTACTTACAAACATCCGACTTACAATAAGAGGGAGATAGCCTCTTGGGGGGGAGGGGGCGAGCAGGAGTGTCAAGATGCTCACTAACACACAGCTCCTTTCTCTATCTGCAAAGTAGAGAGTGTCCTGACTTGCCTGCTCGCCCCCTCCCCCCTCAAGAGTAAGAGTAAGTGGTTAAACTGACCTCATCTTTTTGATCTAAAAGTTCATCCATTTGATCTAAGGCCCTATACACGATCAGACATGTCTGATGAGACTTGTCTGATGGACCGTTTTCGTCAGATAACTCTGAACTTGTCTGATGTGCGTACACACCATCGGACCAAAATCCGATCAGACCAGAACGCGGTGACGTAGAACACAACGACGTGATGAAAAAAACGAAGTTCAATGCTTCCAAGCATGCTTCGACTTGATTCTGAGCATGCGCAGATTTTTGGTCCGATGATTTTGTGTACTAACCATCGAACATGTCCGACGGACAGGTTTCCATGGGACAGGTTTTAAAGCATGTTTTAAAACTTTGGTCCGCTGGAAAATGGTCCGATAGGCCGTACACACCATCGAACATGTCCGCTGAAACTGGTCTATTTTAGACAATCCCTTTTAATAAATGTATTCTTTTTCTTACTGCAGCCTCTTCATCTGGTGGCATTGGTTTGAGTTTGAGGGTTGTTTTTTCCCCCTGTTTCCATTTGGCGAATTACTAGTTTGGAATCATGTTTATTATTTTTCCTTCTTCTAAGTTTTCTTGATTTTAAACACCATCTGTGCTACATACCTGGATTGAAATTCTGGTCCGAGGGTGAGTGGTGCTTGCCTTGTTTTACTGCTGTTATGCAAATTCTATGCATGCTATATTGTTGTGAATATTATGCATTTGTCCCATATTTATCGTTTTTTGTTAAAACGTTTACCATTATATGTTAAATGCATATACATATATATCTTTTGATATACCAATATGAATTGGATTATTAAATTTAATTTAATTCATTTCAATGAGCAACTGTCTTATTGTTTAATTAATTTGTGTCTCTTTATTCATAGTTTTTCCCTGTACTAAGCCCCTGATGAAGCCCTGCCCTGGGCGAAACATGTCGGGCAACTGTCGGGTATAGGGACTCCAGTGGCCTTCATTGTGGGCCATGTTGGTTCGTTGCAGACCATTCATCGATTATGTTATTCTAATTTTGTATGTGTAAATTAACCACTTCAGCCCCGGAAGGATTTACCCCCTTCCTGACCAGAGCACTTTTTGTGATTCGGCACTGCGTCGCTTTAACTGACAATTGCGCGGTCGTGCGATGTGGCTCCCAAACAAAATTGGCATCCTTTTTTTCCCACAAATAGAGCTTTCTTTTGGTGGTATTTGATCATCTCTGCGGTTTTTATTTTTTGCGCTATAAACAAAAATAGAGTGACTATTTTGAAAAAAAATCAATATTTTTTACATTTTGCTATAATAAATATCCCCAAAAAATATCTAAAAAAACATTTTTTTTTCCTCAGTTTAGGCCGGTACGTATTCTTCTACATATTTTTCATTAAAAAAAACGCAATTAGCGTTTATTGATTGGTTTGCGCAAAATTTATAGCGTTTACAAAAAAGGGGGTAGTTTTATGGCATTTTTATTAATATTTTTTTTTTACTAGTAATGGCGGCGATCAGCGTTTTTTTTCGTTACTGCGATATTATGGCGGACACATCGGACACTTTTGACACATTTTTGGGACCATTGGCATTTTTATAGCGATCAATGCTATAAAAATGCATTGGATTACTATAAAAATGCCATTGGCGGTGAAGGGGTTAACACTAGGGGGCAGGGAAGGGGTTAAGTATGTTCCTGGTGTGTTCTAACTGTATGGGGGGGGGTTGACTCACTAGGGGAAATCACTGATCTCCTGTTCATACATTGGAGCACGTAGCTCTACGTCCTATCTTTTTTGGCCGCTAGAGGGCGCGCACGCTCCCTCTAGCGGCCAAAAAAGATAGGACGTAGAGCTACGTGCTCCCGCGTAGCAGAGCCACCATCCTGCAGTAATATGACGGCGGGCGGTCGGCATCTAGTTAAATAAATGTTGTATATATTCTTTTATCCCAGTGTATTGTTTTGTCTGGACACCGTTTAAAGTCCCGAGGGGCTGGTTGCCCCATTTTCCCCCTTTTCCTCATTTGTCGCACATTGTATATGGGATGTGGTGTCCTCGATTGATTTCTCCCTGCCTACATTTTATTGGTCTGCGGACCAGTTTCAGTGGACATGTTGGATCGTGTGTACTCGGCCTAAAAGAACTAAATGTTACAATGTTTCTCTGCCTGTTTTTTTTTTTGACAGTTGTCAGCTTGAGAGAACTCTCTACACTAAATCAAGGAAATGCTTTCTTAAGATCGGGAGGGGGTAGAATCGAGATCTCGATTGCTTTAAGGCCCCTTTCACATTGAGGAGTTTTTCACGCGGTACAGCGCTAAAAATAGCGATGCTATGCCACCTGAAAAAAACCTGCCCTGTAGTCTTCACTGTGAAAGACTAAAAAACACGCTGCTATACCGCCACCGCGGCTCCACAGCCCAATGTGAAAGCTGCCTAACAATTAATCTTGGAGCTCTATGCCAAACATACTGAAAAATAGACTTTTAGGTTTACATACACTTTAGACTTTTAATTAGTATTAAAGACTCAGTGTTATAGCCATTCACTTGTGCTTGCAGCATCTGTATTGCTCTGTATTAAATATAATATATTCTGTTCCTCAAACAGTCAAGATTCATCTAATAATGACCATTCAAACCAGCTTCTATACTCAAAATATCCCAGAAGCCTCCAGGAGCACCAACAACTGTTATCTGTCAAGCCAAATCAAAAGATGCCATTGTCTTCCTCTCTTCTAGCCTTCTAGGCAGTAAATGAATTTGCTATGATTAGCTACTACGTGTTTAGAGAAGAAACTTCAATGTAATGCCACTAACTTATCAGCCCTCTGTGTCTTAGCCAATGGCTCCTCGGAACATGGACTTCTGCTGACACAGGGTATCCACCAACAGAAAGCGGACACAGCATTTTCCATAATATCACTGAAATTGCATTACAAAAGAAATATCTAATTACTTTATACAGTAAAAAAAGCTTTATTCTCTAGGTTTTCAATGGTCTTTTTAAGAGATTTACTTAAAATGTAAAAGTTAAAGTTAAAACTTAAGTGTCACATAAGTGCCTATTTTATTACATTTATAGAAATACCTAAATCTGGTTAGGGATTCTTTTAAAAAAAGGTCACATAGGGCCAGATTCAGAAAGACTTACGACAGCGTATCTCCAGATACGCCATCGTAAGTCCGAATGTGCACCGTCGTATCTCGGCGCCTGATTCAATGAATCAGATACGCCGGGATCTAGCTAAAATACGAGCAGCATAAGTCTCTTACGCCATTGTATCTTAGTTGCATATTTACGCTGGCCGCTAGGTGGCGCTTCTGTAGATTTCCGCGTCTAATATGTAAATTAGGTAGATACGCCGATTCACGAACGTAGTCGCGGCCGGCGTATCTATTTGCGTCGTTTACGTAAGGCGTCGGACCGGCGTAAAGTTACTTCTGCTATATGAGGCGCAGGCAATGTTAAGTATAGACGATGGGACAGCGTCGTATTGTACGTCGTTTACGTCGTTTGCGTAAGCCGATTCAGAATAGGGCTTGGTCGTAAGTTACGTTCACGTCGAAATGAATGCTTATTTGCGACGTGATTTTGGAGCATGCGCACTGGGATATGTCCACGGCCGGCGCATGCGCAGTTCGTTCGGCGCATCATTTACGTGGGGTCACCATTCATTAAAATACAACATGCCCACTACCAGCCTAATTTGAATTACGAGCGGATACGCCGGTCCATTTACGCTACGCTGCCGCAACTTACGGAGCAAGTGCTTTGTGAGTACAGCACTTGCCTGTTAAAGTTGCGGAGAAGTAGCGTAAATAGGATAAGTTACGCCCGCAGAAAGATACGCTCTGCTACCTGAATCTGGCCCAATGTATCTTGTTTATAATGGAGAAGATACTACTATCTATTCTCCACTGGAGTCATTAAAAAAAAAAAAGTAGGCTCTGGTGTGGAGGATGTGGTATCCCACAGATTTCTCTCTGTATTATACTGTATGGAAAAAAACTGGGATTGGAGGAGAGGGTGATCTCATGACTTAAGCAGTTCACATAACCAACTTCAACTCCTGGGCTATTTTTTTCTTTCATTCATTGGCATTTGATTAATTAATGTTATATAATTGTTGCTGCACATGTGCATGCAGTGATAGGATAGGGTCACCAGACATTCCCGGGTTTCAGGGGACAGTCACCGGATTGAAGACACTGTCCCCGGAAAAAGTCTGTCCCCGATTGGATTTGAAGAGGGCCTCGGGCAATTTCAAAGACAGTCACTACAGCAAAAAAAGATCTGAATTACACCCCCCCACTCCGCCACTCCTACTAGCTTAGGGGTTGTATATTTTTCCATTATCTGTGCCACTTTATGATGATCATGTGCTGGTCGAAGCAGAGGAAATATTTATTCAGTTCCGGGTGCATGCCCATTCAGCTCTGTTCGCATGTTCTCCTGCCTTGGCTCAAGTCTCGGCCAGCCACCTGCCTGCTTATCTCCTTGCCTTCCCTGGCAGAGTGATCTTCCTCTGGACCCTACCCAGTAGTAGCCAGAGCCCAAAGAGTAAGACTTGACAGGCTGTGAGGCAGGTGGCGACGGGCAGAGAGTTGCTGATTGCTGCCAATACAAGTAAAAAAAACAAAATGTCCCTGAATTTTATTTAAAAAATCTGGTCACCTTATGATAGGACAAGGTCCTCTGGCACCAAGGGCGAGGAAGCCAAAGTGCTCCCCACTTTCCCCCAGAGTTCAGAGATACAAAAACTGATGTAGCACCCTCCTAGGTAGGTGCTAGAAGAGAGTGTAGTTTTTGGTCTTTCTGCTTACCAGGAAGATGGTCAGGTAAAACCATCTCTGCCTACCAGGGACCAGAATCTATTGGTTAGGTCTGCTCATTGTGTTCAGGTGCAGCTCAGCTTGTCTAAATGTCCCACACTGGTCCAATAGGGAGGCATATTGGACAGTGGGAAGGGACCAAGCAAGTGTAACTGTAGGCAGGATCAGATCCTTGCTGTGTCCCCCTTCCAGTTGGTTCTGCAGGACCTCTGGGTTCAGCTCCTCTCTAACTTCAGGCCCTTGGATCGACTACCCAAGGCCGCATGACAATTTTTACAGAGTAGGCGCAGCCGCCCCCTTTCTCTCCAGAACCCCGCTCTCCAGCTGAAAGACCCCGAGCATATGTTCCCTTGGTATTTATACAGTATCCCAGCATGCATTGCGGCACTTTTCTCTGCCAGTAGCCAAGGTTGTAACAATGATTATGCATAAGCAATAATTCTATCCCTAGACCTCCTCTGTAACTCAAAACATGTAACCAGTAAAAAAATTGAAACCGTCGCCTATGGGGTTTTTAAGTACCGAAGTTTGGCGCCATTCCACGAGTGTGTGCAATTTTGAAGCGTGATATGTTAGGTATCTATTTATTCGGTGTAACTTAATTTTTCACATTATGCAAAAAGCTTTACTATTTTTTTTTTTTTTTAAGAAACATTTTTATCCCCAAAAAACGCGTTTGAAAAATGACTGTGCAAATACCGTGCAAGATAAAAAGTTGCAATGACCGCCATTGTATTTTCTAGAGTCTCTGCTAAAAAAAAACATTTATAATGTTTGGGGGTTCTATGTCATTTTCTAGCAAACAATTATGGTTTTTACATGTAGGAGCAAAGTGTCAGAATTGGCCTGGGCTTCAAGTGGTTAATTTATCCTTTCATTCCATAAATTTCTATGCACCGTGTTGCGATGTAGTGTAGTTCCATAGAGATGCAACATGTCCTACATCAGGGGTGCCCAACCAGTGGCCCGGGGGCCACATGTGGCCCACGGAGCCCTCTGATGTGGCCCACGACCTCCTGCTCTGGGATGGAATAAAATAGAACAGAATACTGTTATAAAAGGTAAATTTATTACTAAAATTACAGTGTATATATGGGCATATCTGTTCTGCAGTGGTTACTTACTGCACTGCTTTCAAACGGATCCACAGATGCAGAGAAGTGCACCTGTGGGTTACCTGCACTGAGCCATATGCCTCGTACACACGTATGGGTTTTTACCGCCGGGAAACCAGAGGGGAAAGCCGAGAACCGACTCGGCAGCTTTTTTCCCCTACACACGTCCAGTTTTCCTGTCAGGAAAATTGCCATGAGAGCTTTGGTGGGAAAAACCGGCCATGTGTATGCTCCCATAGGAAAACTGCCGGGAAAAAGACCGCCGGGAATTGCGGCAGGAAAAAGAGAACATGTTCTCATTTTTCCCGCCGGGATTCCTGACGGTTTTCCTGTCGGGAAAACTGCCATGGAGCATACACGGCCAGTTTTCCTGGCCAAAAGCTGTCATGGCAGTTTTCCGGACAGTAAAACTGGTCGTGTGTACGAGGCAATAGACTTCTAGAGTGGGCTCTATAGAGCCGAGTGGGCTGCCATCCACCTGCTCCGCTCATTGTGGCCCGCGACCAGTTACGAAGTCGATTAAGTGGCCCTTGCTCTTCAAAAGGTTGGGCACCCCTGTCCTACATGAACTGAACCAATTCAAAGTGTCATGTCTATGCATCGGGACTGCTTGGACCAACACTGCTCAATACATGCTTACCGACTCCCAATGATCTTATTGCTAAGATCACAATCGCATTTGGCTCTATACTTCTATGGTCTGCTTGCTTCCACTTTTCATCTACTTGGACTCCATATGTAGGTGACCGTACATTGGTGCATGCCAGATCCCGGAGTGTAGGTAAAAATGAAAAGAAGGCCAAAATAGTGTAGTACCGTAGATAAATAAGGAAGTTTAATAGTAAAAGAAATTTACACTCACATGGTAGGTGTACAAAAATAGCGTTTAAAATATGTAGCCGGCCGGCTTCAACATTCGCTCGTCCTTCCGGATAGTCGATAGCGGTGACGTCAGCACGCCGCTTTCCCTACGCCGTTTCGTCACAAATGACGTCTTCAAAGGTGCCCTTTGAAGACGTCATTTGTGACGAAACGGCGTAGGGAAAGCGGCGTGCTGACGTCACCGCTATCGACTATCCGGAAGGACGAGCGAATGTTGAAGCCGGCCGGCTACATATTTTAAACGCTATTTTTGTACACCTACCATGTGAGTGTAAATTTCTTTTACTATTAAACTTCCTTATTTATCTACGGTACTACACTATTTTGGCCTTCTTTTCATTTTTACCTACACTCCGGGATCTGGCATGCACCAATGTACGGTCACCTACATATGGAGTCCAAGTAGATGAAAAGTGGAAGCAAGCAGACCATAGAAGTATAGAGCCAAATGCGATTGTGATCTTAGCAATAAGATCATTGGGAGTCGGTAAGCAGGCAATTTTATTAGAGGTGGAGGTGCCCTTTGTCTGATCTTACTCTAAGAACTTTTTTCAAACACACTTCGGGTGCAAGCTTGACACACATGGACTTTATTATTTAATATTTATAATCAAATGTGATATTTTTTGAATTTGTCATGTCATTCAAGTCTCACCTTTGTTCACAATAACAAGCACGGTCACATTTTAATTTTTGTTTCACTTGTTAGTGCAGCGCAGCATATTTTTCGATTTTATAGGTAATTTATGTGTATCGCACATTGTTTATGCAGCAGCAGCAACCAATCACTGTATTGTTTTGTTTATCATTACTTTTCATAGACCTGCGCAGTAATTTTTTCCACAGTTACACTGCTCAATACATACAGTGTGGTGTAAAAAGCCCCAAAGTAAGGGACCAGTCCCCTGTTTTGCCCCCATAAAAATTTAAAAAGTTGTCCTCATATGCCTCTAAAGCAGCTGGTGGCTTTCGAAATGACTAATACTGTGGGATAGATGCCTTCTGCCGTTATGAATCAAGGGTTGAGGAGTGCAACACAAATTCCTCAGCAGCCGTCACTCGGTGACATAATACCAATATTTAGATGGCTGAGTTCATTTGCTCATGCTGATGACATTTTTGTATCACAAAGAAGAGTGGACTTCTATAACATAGTGATTTTGTCTCTTCTTTTGTTACGAAAGCCCTCACATTGTTCTATATCCTCACTATAATTTTCTCAGACAGACCATTCTTCTGCTTTATAACACTATTACCATGTCATTCACAAGCTATTCCCAACAACATAATCACTGTAATTACTGTTGACATCTAATTAACATTCAGCTTCCTTCCCGCAGCAACTTCAGCTGAAGAAACCTCCAGTATTTCTCTATAAAGCTAATGCACCGTGCTGCTCGTTTTCACAGTGACACGTTACGGGTGAACTTTGCAGGCTGGATTTTAATGTTATTTAAGGGGAAATTATCTTGTATTTTGGGAGTATTAAAGTGTAATTACATTTTTTACTGGGCAGATTTATCTTCTCTATTTGTATTGGAGTCCATTGTCACCAAGAAAAAACATGATGGAAAAGGAAAAAATAACAGGAACAGCTGGAAATCTTCCAATGAGGACATACATGTTGGCTTTAGCCACAGGTTTACGTTACAATCGATAAGGTCAGTTCAGGCAAAGCCACTTATTGGCTGGCTAGGAAGAGCCAACCAATCAGTAGCTTTGCCTGAACAGACTTCCTTGATGGAGATGTTAATTTGACCACCCCACCTTAGTCACACTAGACCAGTCATTCTCAACCATGAACCAGTCATTCTCAACCGTGGACCAGTCATTCTCAACCGTGAACCAGTCATTCTCAACCGTGGACCAGTCATTCTCAACCGTGGACCATTAATTCTCAACTATGGACCATCCATTCTCAACCATGGACCAGTCATTCTCAACCGTGGACCAGTCATTCTCAACCGTGGACCAGTCATTCTCAACCGTGGACCAGTCATTCTCAACCGTGGACCAGTCATTCTCAACCGTGGACCAGTCATTCTCAACCGTGGACCAGTCATTCTCAACCGTGGACCAGTCATTCTCAACCGTGGACCAGTCAGTCATTCTCAACCGTGGACCAGTCATTCTCAATCATGGACCAGTCATTCTCAATCATGGACCAGTCATTCTCAATCATGGACCAGTCATTCTCAACCATGGACCAGCCATTCTCAACCATGGACCAGTCATTCTCAACCATGGACCAGCCATTCTCAACCATGGACCAGCCATTCTCAACCATGGACCAGTCATTCTCAACCATGGACCAGCCATTTTCAACCATGGACCAGCCATTCAATGAAATCCTGGCTGCTAAAAATGGTTGAGTACCCTGGTTGGAAATCAGAAAGCCACTGACTGGCAGAGCTGGCCAGTTAGCGATTTTGCTTAACCACCTCAATATGGGGCACTTTCTCCCCCTTCCTGCCCAAGCCATGTTTCAGCTTTCAGCGCTGACAATTGCGTGGTCATGCTACACTGTAACTTTACGAAATTGTACCAATTTTCTTCACAAGAATAGAGCTTTCTTTTGGTGGTATTTAATCGCTGCTTGGTTTTTTATTTTTCCCCCCAAAAAAAGACTGAAAAAAAAAAAAAGGTTTTCTTAGTTTCTGTCAGCAAATTTTGTAAATAAGTATTTTTTCTCCTACACTGATGTGCGCTGATGAGGCGGCACTGATGGGCACTGATAGGCGGCACTATATGGGCTGAACTGATTGTTGTATTGTACTGCTGGCACTGTATTGTGCTCAGGGCACTAATGATCATGCATAGATGTTCCCCTGAGAGGAGATGCTGCTCATTGGCTCTCCTCACCACACACTCTGTCAGTGTGAGGTGAGGAGCACCGATTACCGGCATCTCCGTGTTTACATGTAACCGGCTGTGATTGGACACAGCCGATCACATGGTTAAAGAGCCACAGTCGCAGCTCTTTACAGAGATAGGGGTCACTCCGTGTCCTAGCAACATGGCATGGCCGCAATTGCCTGTGGGAGCTTGCGAGTGGCCCCTTTGAGGCGCTTTCATATGACGTTGTCCCAGAATGAGAGCTGCACCACCATCATTTGACGGTGGTCCGGCGACAAGTGGTTAAACAGACTTCCTAGATGGGAAACATAACATGACCACCCTCTTTTCCTGACCAGTCATTCACAACCTAGGGTTCTTCCAGAGGTTGCAAGGGGTTCCTTGAGCTGTGGATAACCGACTTCCCATTTGGTGATGCTAGTATAGGTCCAGGCCAAACCTACTTGGCAAAAATACCTGCATGCCACCAATTATCTTCTAATCTGCCTGTAAGTGTGATATCCTGACCACCATTGTAAGGGTTGCATTCTTGTATTGTACGGGACATTTTTGCAATTTACCCCCCCAATTAATTTGTTTTAGGAAGTGTTCCCCCCTTGCTAAAATAGTTGTTACAGACTGCACTAGACTCAAAGCTTAACAAGTTACAGTGCCTTCAAAAAGTATTCATATCCCTTGAAATTTTTCATATTTTGTCATGCAACAGTAAGGTGACCAGATTTTTAAAATGAAATCCAGTCTCACAGCCTGTCAAGTCTTACTCTCTGGGCCCCGGCTACTACTGGGTGGGGAGCAGAGGAAGATGACTCCGCCAGGGAAGGCAAGGAGAGAAGCAGACAGGGGGCTGGCCGGGACTTGTACAAAGGCAGAAGAACATGTAAGCGGAGCTGAATTCCCGACCAGCACATGATCATCAGAAAGGGGCACAGATAATGGAAAAAATACACCCCCCTAAGCTAGTAGGAGTAGCGGGGAGGGGGGGGGGGGGTAATTCTGCATGGACTGTCTTTGAAATTGCCCCTGCCCCTGTTAAAATCCAATCCAGGGACAAAGCTTGGTCCGGGGACAGTGTCCTCAATCCGGGGACTGTCCCCCGAAACCTGGGATGTCTGGTCACCCTATGTTACAGCCCAAAACGTAAATGTATTTTATTGGGATTTTATGTGATAGACCAACAGGGTAGAACATAATTGTGAAGTGGAAGAAACATGATAAATGGTTTTAATTTTTATTTTTACAAATAAATATGTGCATTTGTATTCAGTCCCCTCTGATACCCCTAACTAAAATCTAGTGAACACAATTGCCTTCAGAAGTCACCTAATTAGTACATAGAATCCACCTGTGTGCCATATTCATCTCCATTCTATCCAAAACAAAAAAAAAAGAAAAGTTTCCTCTGGAGTGGGAGTTTAATATTTATATCATACAATCAAATGATAAAACGTCGGCCTCAAAAGGCCACTTGCCCTCCAGCTTTGCCCTCGGCAGTAGGGGATCAATTATTTTACTGGAAGACGTGCGCTTTTCTCACTATTCAATGTACATACAGCTGGCTGAGTGCTAGCGATGTGTCAGCTTTGTCTTGGATGGTTATTGAAGTATAATTCTGCTTAAAATGATTGCGGACACTGAATGACATTTTAGTTGCACTCTTTCTGCATGGCTGGTTCAGTTCTATGCTGGGAGGAGATAGGTTGAGGTTTCCTTGGTGGAGGTAAGAAAGTTGATCAAATTGAGACAGATTGGTGAACTGCCTGACATTCTATCAGTCTGGAGCTGTGCAGAGAGTTCCAGCCGTAAATAAGAACAGTCTACATGACAACGCTCAGTTCTCATGTGACCCTCCCCTCCTCCGCCCGCTGAGAAGGAAGGAATTCATTAACAACCAGATTCTGGACCATAATGAGGCCTCACCATTCAGGGTAGGGTTGCAACCTTTTCTTCAAGTCTAACCTAAGGTGACCAGATAAAATCTGCATGGGGGCCCCTGCACATTCCCCAAAGCAGCTGGTCCTTGAACCCACGCTGCCACAAAATTGGGGGCCCCATGATGGCACTGAGAGTGATAGATACACAAGGGAGGCAGTTTGCCTCCTACCTACTTGATATCTGTTTACCTGCACTGTCATCATTGTAGGGGCCCCAGAGCATTACTTTGCCCAGGGGCCCATGATGCTATTAAGATGGTCCTGCGACTAGCACATAATTATCAGAGAGGGGCACAGATAATGGGAAAAATACAACCCCCCTATGCTAGTAGGCACAGCGGAGCGGGGGTGTGTGATTCAATTTTTTTTTATATTAATTCTGCACTGATTGTCTTTGAAATTGCCCCTGCCCCTTATTAAATCCAATCTGGGGACAAAACCAGGGACAGACTTGGTCCAGGGACAGTGTCCTCAATCAGGGGACTGTCCCCTGAAACTGGGGACGTCTGGTCACCCTAGTCTAACCCGAACGCTTCAGCGTCGCACAGCAAAAAAATGTTTTCATAGTATGCATAGATGGGTGGGCACAGCGCTGGACAGGTGAGTGTCTGTTTATTACTAGTGTTGCTCACGAATATTCGCATTGCGAATATTCGCTACGAATATTGCATATTCGAGTATTCGCGAATAACACGAATATCGCGGCGAATATTCGCTATTTCGAATATTCGAATTTTTTCATTTTTTTTTTTAGAACAGATCACATCCTAGAGATCCCCATCGACATCTAAAAGCATTGCTGGTATGATTAGAGACCTTGGGCCGAGTAGCTGCAGCGCTCATTTTATATTGCCGAAAAATCGCAATGCGATTATTCGGCAATAGCGATATCGCGCGATTATTTTATATTGTAATATATCACAAATATTCTGAGCCAATCAGAGTGCTCCATTCCGCATTTCTCGAATATTCGCAATTATTTTATATTGTAATATATCACGAATATTCTGAGCCAATCAGAGTGCTCCATTCCGCATTTCTCGAATATTCGCAATTATTTTATATTGTAATATATCACGAATATTCTGAGCCAATCAGAGTGCTCCATTCCGCATTTCTCGAATATTCGCAATTATTGTGTATTGTAATATATCACGAATATTCTGAGCCAATCAGAGTGCTCCATTCCGCATTTGCCGAATATTCGCAATTATTGTGTATTGTAATATATCACGAATATTCTGAGCCAATCAGAGTGCTCCTTCCGCATTTCTTGAATATTCGCAATTATTTTGTATTGTAAAATATCACGAATATTCTGAGCCAATCAGAGTGCTCCATTCCGCATTTCTCGAAATTTCGCATTCGCAATTCGCAATTCGCATTCGCATTCGCAATAGCGAAAATTCACAATAATTTCATTTCCAAAAAATATCACGAATATTCGTATTTAGCGAATATATCTCGAATATTCGACTATATATTCGAGATATATCGCGAAATCGAATATGGCATATTCTGCTCAACACTATTTATTACAAGTCATCAGGTACGGTTTTTGTAAATTGTCATGATCCCGACTAAACCTCCGCTTTAATTAGTATGATTCACTGCCCCCACCTCCTTCCCTCTTTTTGAACTGACTGTGCTTCCGCCTGCGAGCACCGGATTATACAGCTAATTCCGGCCTTCACATCGTTCCAGGAACAATATAGGAAGAAGACAGCTGGATGGTCATGGTGGCAGCTGGGTCATGTGAACAGCGGGTGCCTCTGGCTTCTGATAAAGGGACACATTGGCGCTGTACAATAGTTAGTGATTTTTACCATGCATCTCCCTCGCCTGTCTCTGCATCACTGCTAATTGTGCGATCGCCATCCCATTACGTACAAATAGCGCCATTGTTCACTGGTCGTCAGTGACTCTTTTCAGACACTAGACACACGTGGTAAAAGGTACTAAATATTTTACCGAATAGTGTGGCGACTGGTGCTCAATTTTTTTTGGGGGGGCGCAAACGAACTGAAAATTCTAAAAAATACTGAAACAAAAACATCAATTGCAGCCACTGTGCCCATCATATGCAGCCAACTGTGCCCAGCAAATGCAGCTACTCTGCCCATCATATGCAGCCAACTGTGCCCATCATATGCATTCAAATGTGCACAGCAAATACAACCACTCTGCCCATCATATGCAGCTAACTGTGCCCAGCAAATGCAGCCACTCTGCCCATCATATGCAGCCACTCTGCCCATCATATGCAGCCAACTGTGCCCATCATATGCAGCCACTGTGCCCATCATATGCAGCCACTGTGCCCATCATATGCATTCAAATGTGCACAGCAAATACAACCACTGTGCCCATCATATACAGCCACTGTGCCCATCATATGCAGCCACTGTGCCCATCATATGCAGCCACTGTGCCCATCATATGCAGCCACTGTGCCCATCATATGCAGCCACTGTGCCCATCATATGCAGCCAACTGTGCCAATCATATGCAGCCACTGTGCCCAGCAAATGCAGCCAACTCTGACCATGATATGCAGCCACTGAGTCCATTATATGCAGCTAACTGTGCCCATCATATGCAGCCACTGTGCCCATCATATGCAGCCACTGTGCCCATCATATGCAGCCACTGTGCTCGACAAATGCAGCCAACTGTGCCATTAATATGCAGCCAACTGTGCCCATCATATGCAGCCAACTGTGCCCATCATATGCAGCCAACTGTGCCCATCACATACAGCCAACTGTGCCCATCACATACAGCCAACTGTGCCCATCAAATGCAGCCAACTGTGCCCATAATATGCAGCCAACTGTGCCCATCATATACAGCAGACTGTGCCTATAATATGCAGCCAACTGTGCCCATCATATACAGCGAACTGTGCCTATAATATGCAGCGAACTGTGCCCATTATATGCAGCCAACTGTGCCCATCATATGCTGCTTCTGTGCCCATTATATGTAGCCAACTGTGCCCATAATATGCAGCCAACTGTGCCCATAATATGCAGCCAACTGTGCCCATCATATACAGCCAACTGTGCCCATCATATACAGCCAACTGTGCCCATCAAATGGAGCCAACTGCGCCCCATCAATTGCAGCCACTGTGCCAATAATATGCAGCTGCTGTGCCCCCCGCCCGCCGTCTGCCTGGCACTTAACCCATAGTTTACAGAGAGGCAGAACGGGGATCTGCCAATGTAAACAAAGCAGATCCCTGTTCTGTCAGGAGAGTACAGTGTGATCCTAGTGATTAGGAACAGCGGTCTCGCTGTCAGTCCCCTCCCCCCACAGTTAGAAACACCTCCCTAGGACACACTTAACCCTTCGATCACCCCCTAGTGTTATCCCCTTCCCTGCCAGTGTCATCTATACAGTGATCAGTATCTATAATTTTTAGCTCTGATCACTGTAATAATGTCACTGATCCCAAAAAATGACAAAAAGTATCTGATCTGTCCCCGGCAATGTCGCAGTCCCACAAAAAAAATTGCAGATCATCGGCATTACTAGTAAAAACTATGTAGAAGAATACATATTGGCCTAAACCGATGAATAAATTCTTTTTTATATATATATATATATATATATATATACTGTATATATATATATATATATATATATATATATATATATATACTTTTGGGGATTTTTATTAGCAAAAAAGTAAAAAATATTATTGTTTTTTTCAAAATTGTCGGTCTCTGTTTTGTTTATAGCACAAAAAGTAAAAACCACAGGAGGTGATCAAATACCACCAAAGGAAAGCTGTATTTGTGGGAAAAAAATCTTGGGTACAACATCACACGATCGCGCAATTGTCAGTTAAAGCGACGCAGTGCCGTATCGCAAAAAATGACCTGGTCATTAAGGGGGTTAATCCTTTCGAGACTGAAGTGGTTAATATATGTCTGACATTTTTTGTGTGCAGGGTCTTTTCTTTGGACATTTCTATTTAATAAAAATAAGATGGTATGTCTTTTTCCCTGAGTAAGGTTTCCTGTCTGCAGTTAAGCAGCAAAGTGTCATGACTCTGCAGTAATACTTTCATGTCCTGTCTGTCTCTTACCTGGTCTGTCTATCAGCCTTAGGGCTTGCACTCTCACACCTGCATGGTTAAGTAATCTTCCCCCAGTGTGGCTCCATCCTAGCCTCAACAGGAACCACTATTTAACACTTTGTTCTCCACGCCTACCTTGCCGAGCAATATTGTGTGTTTGGTTTCCTGTTATCTGCATGCCATGTGCTCTACATTTATTGATCTTGGCTTGTTCTTCACTATCCCTGCCTGCTTGTGACCCTGACCTTTGGTCGATCTCCTTACTATCCCTTGTTGTCCTTGGCTACTGCTCCCTCTCTATCCTCCTGTAGCCTACCGTGAACATAGGGAGACCTTGGGGGCCGTGACCTGCAGCCAGTTGCAGCACAGTCTATTCTCACCACTTAAAGGCTTTGGTGAACACCTGCTGGCTCTTAGACTCTCTCCCTTTGGGATCCATGTTGGCTCTCCAGTAGACCTGCCATCCTCAACCAACTCAGAGGTCCATCCGCAGCAGTCAGCTGTAGGGTCCACTACCCTAGCGGTGCACTCCTGACTCCAACGGTGTGCATCTGTCACCTGGACTTAGGTGACCTGGCACAAAGCCCATGTTGACTGCGGACACACGTTCTGTTCTGTAGCGATATATATAGAATTTCTAACACACATATGCCGCGTACACACGGTCGGAATTTCCGTCATGAAAAAGTTCAATGTGAGCTTTTGGTCAGAAATTCCTATAGGCTCCATTGGACTTTTTCTGTCGGAATTTCCAACAAGAAAAATTCTTGTCGGAAATTCCGATTGTCTGTATGCAATTCCGATTGCTTGGAATCAATTAGACGCATGCTCGGAATCATTGAACTTAGTTTTTCTCGGCTCGTTGTAGTGTTGTACGTCACCGCGTTCTTGATGGTCGGAATTTGGTGTGACCGTGTGTGTGCGCAACACAAGTTTGGGCGAAAATTCCGTTGGAAAAAAAAATCCACTGTTTTCTTGTCGGCATTTCCGATCGTGTGTACGCGGCATTACACTCCTAAATTCTTGATGTCTTCTGGCCATCAAGAGACTTTGGCCCAGATTCAGATAGAATTAGATTATCGTAGAGTATCAGAAATACACTACGCCGCCGTTTTTTACCTGGCTCTACGTGGAATCCAGGTAGATTTTGTCCAGTAAACGACGGCGGCGTAGTGTATTTCTCCCGTCGCAATCCATCTACGCGAGTAGGGGGCGTGAAGCATTTAAAATAGGTGCGTTCCCGCGGCGATCGAACTGCGCATGCTCCGTTCGCAAATTTCCCGCCGTGCATTGCGCGAAATCACGTCGTTACGTCATTTTTTCTTGAGTAGCGTCGTTTACGGTGATTCCTATTCCCGAACGAGTTACGTAAAAAAAAAAAAAATTTTTTTTAAATTCGACGCGGGAACAACGGCCATACTTAACATGGGCTACGCTCCGTTAGACCAGCAAAAAGCTGGTCTAACAGTACGTATAAAAAAATAGACGAAAGCGATTGCGAAGACCGCTCGTATCTTCGTGGATCGCCGTAAAAACTAATTTGCATATCCCGACGCATGAAAACGACGCAAACTCCTCCCAGCGGCCGCAAAAATATCGCAGCGTAGATCCGAAGGCTTACGAAGACGTAAGCCTCTCGGATCGAAGCCCGAAGCCGCCGTATCATGGTTTGAGGATTCAAACTAGTGATACGGCGCGCAAAATTTGAAATGACTCCTGTCTAACACCAGTTAGACAGGCGTAATTGCTCTGTGAATCTGGGCCTTCCTCTTTACCTTCAGCCTTGTGATGTATGAGCGCCATTCTATGCAGAATTTTTCTGCATTAGACCAGGCTGCGTGATAATAGACCCCAGGGGGTGTGTCCATGACAGCATGGGCTCACAGGAAGTGGTTGAACAATGCTCAGTGTCATTCAAACCAGAAGGAGGATGGTAACCAGTGGTGGAGGAGGCAAAAAAAATAAGAAAAAAAGAATCTTGAGATGGTCTTTAATTAAAGGGCTCTGTTATGTATATCGGTGGGTATAATCAGTAATCAGCATGGAGTCAAACATCTGGCAGAGCGATACTTTTATATTTCACACATGACTGCCACCTCTGCCTCCCAGAGCCTGGAGTCATAATAGAAAAAACAAAAAACCTGCATAGATAACCCTGTAAACCTATAAGAAATTAAAACTGCATTATTGTGAGTGATCTTTTATTCTGTTACACGTACCAAACAAGTCTATTTTTTTATTTTACGTTTTAATGGATCAGAGGATCATTGTATTTTAAGAGGATGAAGTTTAATATGTGATTATTTAAAAGGTCTGATGGTGCTCTGAGATATTGTAATGCTCACAGTCCTTTCTAAGCTGTCAGCTCCACTTAATACCGATAATTGCAGTTATAAAGTCTACCTTTTTATAGCTAAGTGATCTGTGGCACATAATAGGTTTTCACTTTGAATTATGGTGAATCAGCCTAGCAGTGATAATGAGCGATGAGCAACTTCCTATAAAATGCACAAGAGGGGGATAAAATCCTTTGTACCGAGCTGGAGGCCGTGCTACCTAATTGTCTCCTATACAGCAGCCAGGAGAACAATAGGATAGCAACATCATTCTTAATTATCATATGTACTTGTCTGAGGCGCATACCAAACATTACCTAAACAGTGGCAAAAAAAAAAATATATATATATAAAAAAAGGAGAAAAGATTTAAAGAGGAGGTTCACCCTCATTTTTGACTTCCTATGAATAAAACAGCCTTCCACTCATAATACAAAATCCGTTGTTTTTTTTTTTTTTTAAGAAAGGCTTACCCTTTTTTTTCCTTTTATTGCGCCCTGTCAATCAAAGCCACCGCGGGGGAATGGGCGTGCCTATAGATTTTCCCCCGACGGCGCTATGTCTCCTGGGACTCAGTCCTGGCGTCCCCAGGAGACACTCTCTCATCAAATCCCGCGATATTTCGCCGCTCACGTGACTCGGCAAGCGGGTCATGTGACGTGGGCGTTAACTAATACACTAGTTTCTCATCAGCTGCTCAATTCGTTCTGAGCTATCGCTGTGAGAAACCAGCTGTTGAGCACAACGGGGCGGGTCATTATGACGTCGGCCGTTGCGATGGGAACGCTGAAGTGTTGACGGCGCGGCCTGCCGTCAGCACAGCACAGCACATGCGCGGGATAGAGCGGTGAATGCTGGGACGCCAGCATTCACCGTATACCGGAAATGGATACTGCTGGGCTTCAACGTGCCCAAATTTAAGATGAAAACTGCTAGGACCGGATTATATAAAATATCCTTTCGAGCTACCAGAGAATGCCGACGGCGAAAAGAGTGGGATGCACGGGCTGCTATTTATGGCAGGTAAGAGCGGCACAACAATTTAAAAAAAACAAAAAAACAAACCATGGAACTCCCGCTTTAAGCTAGGCAGCTGAAAATCAAAAATGGTACCACATCCCTAGATACATAATAACATATAAGAAAGATTTTTGTGGGACTTTTAACCTCCCTGGTTGTATGAATATGTCAGATTTTAGGTGCTGAAAGCGGTACAATTATTTTGCATGGAAATTTGGTGTATTTATATTGTAGGTCTGTAATTCTTATGCCGCGTACACACGATCATTTTTTGCGATGAAAAAAAACTACGTTTTTTAAAACGTCATTTAAATTGATCGTGTGTGGGCAAAACGTCGTTTTTTGTCTTAAAAAAAAACGACCCAAAAAAAATTCCAACATGCTTGAATTTTTTGTGTCGTTTTTCAAAACGTCGGTTTTTGTGTCATAAAAAGTGATGGTGTGTGGGCAAAACGATGTTGAAAACTACGTTTTTAAACCCTGCGCATGCTCAGAAGCAAGTTATGAGACGGAGCTTCAATGGAAAAAGAGTGCCGTCGAACGTGGTGTACGTCACCACGCTTTGCTAGAGCTTTGTAGAAAAACGATGGTGTGTATGCAACGTCGTTTTGGAAAATGAAGTTTGAAAAACGTCGTTTTTTTTCATGATTGAAAACGTCGTTTTTTTTCATCGCAAAAAGTGATCGTGTGTACGCGGCATTAGAAATAACTCACTTATATTTTGTCCAAACAAGAGTCTAGTAGAAATCCCGGGTATGGTAAAGTTGGAAACACAAAATCATAAATTATAATATAATAACTATAAATAATTATATAATAATAATAATAAAAATTATTCAATAAAGTAATCAAATCAAAAACACTGAGGCCGCCTACACACGATCAGTCCAAATCGATGAAAACGGACTAAAGTTCAGTTTCATCGGTCCAAACCGACCGTGTGTATGCCCCATCAGTCTGTTGTCCTTCAGTCCAAAAATGTTAAACTTGCTTTAAAAATCGGACCGATGGACGCCTACCGATCGGTCAAAACCGATGGTTAGAACGTAAAAGCATCGGTTCAAAACCCGCGCATGCTCAGAATCAAGTCGACGCATGCTTGGAAGCATCGAACTTCATTTTTCTCTGCACGTCGATGTGTTTTACATCACCGCGTTGGACTCGATCGGTTTTTGAACTGATGGTTCACATTAGACCATCAGGCCGCTTCAGCGGTGAACCGATAAAAACGTTCCATCGGACCATTCTCATCGGATGGACTGGTCGTGTGTACGGGGCCTGAAATTTGCTCAGTTGCAGAATTGTCGCTGTCGAGTTAGTGTTTGATGACGAATTTCCCCACAAATCGATATCGCTTAATTCTGCAAGTGATTATAATTTATTATCGCTGTTTTCTAGCTGCTCTAAAAGCAGTTTTTATTATAAAAAAATAGAATGCATGCAGGACACTGGACAGACCACTAGGGACAAAGGGGGTGTGTAATTATTTTATACAGTACTGTAATCTATTAGACATGTACTGTGTTTTTACTTTTTTCAATTTGGCGCCGATCTCCACCCCTGTGCGTCGTAACGTCACAGGGAACAGAGCTCGGCGGCACTTGGCACTGTGTGAATCCAGCGAGGAAACAAAATAGTGTCAAAAGTGTCCGATGTGTCCGCCATAATGTCGCAGTCATGATAAAAATCGCTGATCGTCGCCATTACTAATAAAAAATATATATAATAAAAATGCCATAAATCTATCCCCTATTTTGAAGACGCTATAACTTTTGCGCAAACCAATCAATAAACGCTTATTGCATCAAAATATGTAGAAGAATACGTATCGGTCTAAACTGAGGATTTTTTTTTATATATATATATATATTTTTGGGGATATTATTATAGCAAAAGTAAAAAATATTGCTTTTTATTCAAAATTGACGTTCTTTTTTTATTTATAGTGCAAAAAAAAAACGCAGAGTTGATCAAATACCACCAAAAGAAAGCTCTATTTGTGGGGAAAAAAAGAACGTCAATTTTGTTTGGGTGCAACATTACACGACCGCGCAATTCTCAGTTAAGTCGACGCAGTGCCGAGTCGCAAAAAATGGCCCAGTCATTGGGCAGCCATATCCTCCGGGGGCTGAAGTGGTTAAAGCAGAACTGAAGTTTCACTGTAAATAACAGACAGCAGGCAGCCTTTTATTCCAGAGGACAAGCATTAAAATGCCCCTTCCTGCCTGCTGGCTGTCTTCTCCAGCCTGGTAAACTGAGCTGCGCATGCACAGCTCTGCTTACAGCAGTGTGCTGGGATGTGCCAGGATGACTGCCGCTTGTGCATGCACAGGAGCAACGTCATCTTCAATATTGTATGAACTGAAAATATTTTGAGTTTGGCGTCCATCCTGCTCAATGACTGGTAATCAAGTATACTTTATATCCGACCATTGTCTGCAGCACTCCCCTCCTCTCTAGGAGTGCGCTCAATTGTCGATGCAAACATATACTCTTCTTCAACACTTGTTAGAGCAATTCGTTGCGTTATCTGTGGGCTGCACACAGAAAATAAAAATCATATTTTTTACCAGTCTAAACCTTTACAGTGCTAATTAAGGGATTGTCTTCCCCCACAAATCTGAAAAACCCAACCAACACCCCGCGTCATCCGTACACCTCAAAATAATATTATTTGTCAGAGAAAACTGACATGTACGTCTTAAATAAAATGTCACCTGGGTTTATAAAACAGACCCACTCATTTTATTTTAGCCTTCACCTCTCCAGTGTGTTAAAGTGAAACTTTACTGCTTGGTAAAAAAAATAAAATAATATTAATAATATATACAGTATATATGTATATATACACTCACTGGCCACTTTATTAGATACACCTTGCTAGTACTGGGTTGGACCCCGTTTTGCCATGTGATTGGCTGATTAGAAATGTGTATTACCAAACAATTGAACAGATGTACCTAATACAGTGGTCGGTGAGTGTATATGTGTTTGTGTATGCATATATATATATATATATACACACACACAGTGGGGATCGAATGTTTGGGCACCCCAGGTAAAAATTTCTATTAATGTGCATAACGAAGCCAAGTAAAGATGAAAAAATCTCCAAATTACAGATTAGACATTCTTATAATATGTCAAAAAAAGTTAGATTTTATTTCCATCATTTACACTTTCAAAATTACAGAAAACAAAAAAATTTTGTCTGCAAAAGTTTGGGCACCCTGCAGAGTTAATATCTTGTACTGCCCCCTTTGACAAGTATCACAGCTTGTAAACGCTTTTTGTAGCCAGCCAAGAGTCTTTCAATTCTTGTTTGAGGTATCTTTGCCCATTCTTCCTTACAAAAGTCTTCCAGTTCTTTGAGATTTCTGGGCTGTCTGGGCTCTAGATTTTCAATTATGTTGAGGTCAGGAGATTGTAAAGGCCATGGCAAAATCTTCAGTTTACGCCTCTTGATGTAATCCCCCGTGGATTTTGAGGTGTGTTTAGGATCATTATCCATTTGTAGAAGCCACCCTCTTTAACTTCAGCTTTTTCACAGATGGCATCAAGTTACCATCCAAAATTTGGTGACATTTTATTGAATCAATTTTTCCTTCTACTCGTGAAATGTTCCCTGTGCCACTGGCTGTAATACAACCCCAAAGCATGATTGATCCACCCCCATGCTTAACAGTTGGACAGAGGTTCTTTTCATTAAATTCTGTGCCCTTTCTTCTCCAAATGTACCTTTGCTCATTCCGGCCAAAAAGTTCTATTTTAACCTCATCGGTCCACAGAACTTGTTTCCAAAATGCATCAGGCTTGTCTATATGTTCAAACGCTGATTTTTGTGGTGAGGACGTAGAAGAGGTTTTCTTCTGATGACTCTTCCATGAAGACCATATTTGTACAAGTATCTCTTTATAGTGGAATAGTGTACCACAACTCCAGTGTCTGCCAGATCTTTCTGGAGGGATCGTGCAGTCAAACGTGGGTTTTGAATTGCTTTTCTCACAATCCTGCGAGCTGTTCTGTCTGATATTTTTCTTGGTCTTCCAGAACTTGCTTTAACTTCCACTGTTCCTGATGACTGCCATTTCTTAATTACATTATGAACAGAGGATATTGACATCTGAAAACGCTTTGCTATCTTCTTATAGCCTTCTCCAGCTTTGTGAGCGTCAACTATTTTCAGTTTCGGTTTTCTAGACAACTGCTTAGAAGAACCCATGGTGCTGATTGTTGGGACAAGGTCAGATGAGTTTGGGCATTTAAAACCTTTGAGATTGACATCACCTGGTCTTCCCAGACGATGATTTAAAACAATCCATGACACTGGCAGGTCTTAGCTTTGCAAAGAGGGCAGTGCATGCTATAAATTCTGCAGGGTGCCCAAACTTTACAGACGCCATTTTTTTTTCTGTCATTTTGAAAGTGTAAATGATGGAAATAAAATCTAAAGTTTTTTTACATATTATAAGAATGTCTAATCTGTAATTTGATGCCTTTTGGAGATTTTTCCATTTTCCTTGGCTTCGTTATGCACATTAATACAAATTTTTACCTGGGGTGCCCAAACTTTCCATCCCCACTGTATATATATATATATATATATATATATATATATATATATATATATATATATATATATATATATATATATATATGTACTGTATATAGGTTCTTCTAAAAACAAATTTAACTATATTAAATATAATAAATGCAAGACCTCTTGCATATACAGATGTTCTGTATATATCATAGCAGTCTACACCTGCATTGAGGAATACAAATAAATAATAATTATTATTATTATTATTATTATTTATATAGCACCAACAGTTTGCACAGCCCTTTGCAATATAAAGGGAAACACTACAGTTCCAATGCTCATGAGAGCTTACAATCTAAAAGGGAAATACATAAACATGTATGTATATGGTATGCACCATAACAGTCAACATCTGCACTAAAGAATATGACACCATTGAAATATACACACACACACACTTTGTATATCATAGAAGTCAATAACTATACCAAAGAATTGAATTACGAAAATAACCCATTTTTGGGGGGGGGGGGGGCTGGGCACCCAGTTTCTACTTCCTCCCCTGGCGCCGCAGCGCTGGAAGGAAGATCATCTCTCCCCCTCCCTCCCTCAATCTTCTGGAACACATCACAGGTCCCAAAAGATTGCCCAGCCATTCACAGCGCGCAGCACGGCTCGTGAAGCCACAGCCGGGCACCCACAGTTAGAATACCGGCAGAGAGGAGGGGGAGAGGAGCGGGGCTTTGCGCGCCCGCATCGCTGGACCATGGGACAGGTGACTGTCCAATTATTAAAAGTCAGCAGCTACACTTTTAACGCTACACGGAACTTCGCTTTAACAGACAAAATTCAACGATTGCCGAAAAAGGAAACTCAGTTCTTCCTTTAGACACATTGGGGGGGATTTACTAAACCAGTATTGTGTTCAATATGCAAAGTAAATGTTAGTGGATAAGATGACGTTGAGTTCACTTTAAATAATGCTAGAAAAAATCCTATGTTTTTGTTTTTTACATTTTTTCCTATACATGATTGGCATAGGGGTGCGCAGCATATTTAGTGCATCCCAAAGCACAGAAGCACACATGTGTGTGTGTATTTATACAGCATATATACAGTGCAGAAAATAAGTATTTGAACACCCTGCTATTTTGCAAGTTCTCCCACTTGGAAATCATGGAGGGGTCTGAAATTGTTATCGTAGGTGCATGTCCACTGTGAGAGACATAATCAAAAAAAAAAATCCAGAAATCACAATGTATGATTTTTTTAACAATTTATTTGTATGATACAGCTGCAAAGAAGTATTTGAACACCTGTCTATCAGCTAGAATTCTGACCCTCAAAGACCTGTTAGTCTGCCTTTAAAATGTCCACCTCCACTCCATTTATTATCCTAAATTAGATGCACCTGTTTGAGGTCATTAGCTGCATAAAGACACCTGTCCACCCCATACAATCAGTAAGAATCCAACTACTAACATGGCCAAGACCAAAGAGCTGTCCAAAGACACTAGAGACAAAATTGTACGCCTCCACAAGGCTGGAAAGGGCTACCGGGAAATTGCCAAGCAGCTTGGTGAAAAAAGGTCCACTGTTGGAGCAATCATTAGAAAATGGAAGAAGCTAAACATGACTGTCAATCTCCCTCGGACTGGAGCTCCATGCAAAATCTCACCTCGTGGGGTCTCAATGATCCTAAGAAAGGTGAGAAATCAGCCCAGGACTACACGGGAGGAGCTGGTCAATGACCTGAAAAGAGCTGGGACCACCGTTTCCAAGGTTACTGTTGGTAATACACTAAGACGTCATGGTTTGAAATCATGCATGGCACGGAAGGTTCCCCTGCTTAAACCAGCACATGTCAAGGCCCGTCTTAAGTTTGCCAATGACCATTTGGATGATCCAGAGGAGTCATGGGAGAAAGTCATGTGGTCAGATGAGACCAAAATAGAACTTTTTGGTCATAATTCCACTAACCGTGTTTGGAGGAAGAAGAATGATGAGTACCATCCCAAGAACACCATCCCTACTGTGAAGCATGGGGGTGGTAGCATCATGCTTTGGGGGTGTTTTTCTGCACATGGGACAGGGCGACTGCACTGTATTAAGGAGAGGATGACCGGGGCCATGTATTGCGAGATTTTGGGCAACAACCTCCTTCCCTCAGTTAGAGCTTTGAAGATGGGTCGAGGCTGGGTCTTCCAACATGACAATGACCCGAAGCACACAGCCAGGATAACCAAGGAGTGGCTCTGTAAGAAGCATATCAAGGTTCTGGCGTGGCCTAGCCAGTCTCCAGACCTAAACCCAATAGAGAATCTTTGGAGGGAGCTCAAACTCCGTGTTTCTCAGTGACAGCCCAGAAACCTGACTGATCTAGAGAAGATCTGTGTGGAGGAGTGGGCCAAAATCCCTTCTCCAGTGTGTGCAAACCTGGTGAAAAACTACAAGAAACGTTTGACCTCTGTAATTGCAAACAAAGGCTACTGTACCAAATATTAACATTGATTTTCTCAGGTGTTCAAATACTTTTTTGCAGCTGTATCATACAAATAAATAGTTAAAAAAATCATACCTTGTGATTTCTGGAATTTTTTTTTGATTATGTCTCTCACAGTGGACATGCACCTACGATGACAATTTCAGACCCCTCCATGATTTCCAAGTGGGAGAACTTGCAAAATAGCAGGGTGTTCAAATACTTATTTTCTGCACTGTATATATATATATATATATATATATATATATATATATACATTATAACATGGACAGTGTCAGTGGAGCTGTGGACGTGTCAGTGATTGGTGTCAATAAGTCAGTATTTTTTTTTATATTTTTTATTTTGTTTGCATTTTTTTTTCTATGAACTGGGGCGATTAGGGTTTGTCCAGGCACATCCAGTACACCCCATGCGCACGGCACGCCTATGATGATTGGGTAATAGAAGTGAACGCAGCTTCACCTTATACACTAACATGAACTGCACAATAAATGCATATTGGAATCCATTGCATTGAGTTACTTTGGATGGTGCCCTACCAAGACGTAAAACTGTTTTCACGCAGGGGACCCTACCAAGAAATAAATGTCAATGGACTGGTTGGCGTGCTATGAACTAAATCAAAGCACCAAAACAAGCTCTGTACACATTTAAAATTGGCAACTTTATCCAGCCTGGTATTAGGGAGGTAATCTGAGTGATCTGGACACACACGGAGCGTCCCCATTCAAAACATGCACAAACAAGGCAATACAAGATCTCCTGTTTGGTGTTATCAACATCTACATGTTAAATTATATATAACCAGAGATTTCCTTACATCTCCGACATGACAGAAAACATGACCTACATTTGCTGGGAAGATCAAAAGCAGCTCTTTTAATTACTCCAGCCATAGCAAATTACCTGCCTTCATGAACCACAACAGATATTGCTAGTCAAAAAGAAACATTCGGACAGGAAAAGAAAGCAGGGTGCTGCTTCCCTTTCATTGTCCAATCACAGGAGAGACCTGTAAGTGAAAGTGAAAAAGCAACAGAAAAAGATCAGGTCCCCATCCTGCCAGGTAGGAATGTGCTGTGTAGCGATGGGCAAACGATTCGGCTTGAGTTTGAGTTCAGGCCAAACATTGGCTGTTTGTTTGTTCAGCCAGCTGAATGACCACCGCCACACAGTGCATTGGAATCCATGATCGCCTGAAGCAATGAAAGCTTTGTCCAATCAGGGCACTGTCAGAGCCATGATTGGACGCTGTCATGATGACTCTAGCCAATCATGGCTCATTGCACTTAGTTCCTACTAGTGTTGAGCGGAATACGCCATATTCGATTTCGCGATATTGCGCGAATATATAGAAGAATATTCGCGAATATTCGCTAATATCGAATATTCGTGATATTTAATCCAAAAAAAAATTTGCGAAATTTCGCTAATGCGAAAATGATTGCGAAATTCTCATAAACGGAGATCATTTCCTGTATTACTAAACTAATATGCACTAAACACTAACTCTACACTAACTCTACTTAAAAGAAAGGAGAATAAGGGGGCAAAAGAAGGGCGGAGAAGATAATCGCGCAATATTCCTATTGCGCGATTATCTTCTCCGCCCTTCTTTTGCATCAGAGCCAATCAGAATAACTCGAATATTCGGCAAAAGGAATATCGCGCAATATTCATTTTGCCGAATATTCGAGTTATTCTGATCGGCTCTGATGCAAAAGAAGGGCGGAGAAGATAATCGCGCAATATTCCTTTTGCCGAATATTCGAGTTATTCTGATTGGCTCTGATGCAAAAGAAGGGCGGAGAAGATAATCGCGCAATATTCCTTTTGCCGAATATTCGAGTTATTCTGATTGGCTCTGATGCAAAAGAAGGGCCGAATAGCTGATGCGATTCTTTTATGTTGCCGAAAATTCGCAATGCGAATTTTCGGCAACATAAAAGAATCGCATCAGCTACTCGGCCCAGGGTCTCTCTCTAATCATACCAGCAATGCTTTTAGACGTCGATGGAGATCACTAGGATGTGAACTGTTTTAAAAATAAATTTGAAAAAATACGAATATTCGCCATAGCGAATATTCGCCTCAATATTCGAGTTATTCGCGAATACTCGAATATGCAATATTCGTAGCGAATATTCGCAATGCGAATATTCGTGAGCAACACTAGTTCCTACCCACACTATAAAAGTATTCTTTCAATAGCGGCCATTTTTAGTGTGATATTAACGTGGAGAGAGATAGTTCAGTGCTGTTAGACAGTTAGGGCCAGATTCAGATAGAGTTTACGTCTAGAGATACGCCGTGCAACTTCTAAGAATAGCCGGCGTATCTTTTTTCTGTATTCAGAAAACAAGATACGCCGGAATTCTGCTAAGATACGAGTGGCGTAAGTCTGTTACACCGTCATATCTTGGCCGCTAGGTGGCGCTTCCGTCGATTTACGCATCAAATATGTAAATTAGGGAGATACGTCGATTCACGAACGTACTTGCGGCCGGGCGTCGTATTTTACGTTGTTTGCTTAAGTGTTAGTCCGGCGTAAAGTTACCCCTGCTAAATGTTAAGTATGGACGTTGGGACAGCGTTGAATTGTACGTCGTTTAGGTCGTTTGCGTAAATCGTTCGGGAATGGGGCTGGGCGTAAATTACGTTCACGTCGTTTATATTGACTACTTGCGACGTGATTTCACACATGCGCACTGGGATACGTCCGGGGACGGCGCATGCGCCGTTCAGAAAAAACGTAAATTACGTGGGTTCATGATTCATTTACATGGATCACGCCCCCTACCTGCCTATTTTGAATTAGGCACCCTTACGCCGGGCAATTTATGCTACGCCGCCGCAACTTACGGAGCAAGTGCTTCCTGAATAAGGCACTTACCTGTAAAAGTTGCGGAGGCGTAGCGTAAATAGCATACACTATGCCGCCGGAAAGATACACGATTGTATCTGAATCCGGCCCATAGTGTGTTATTCTGATTCTATTGCCAGTGTAGAATATCAGTTTAGTGTGAATCTGGTGATAGTACAGTCAGTGTGAGTGTAGTGATCATTCATTCTCCCATCATTAATCAGAAAATCGTTTGTTTTTCCAAAAAATACCAGCATGTCGGATTTCTCAAATTTGTTTGCCGCACGAAAATCGGCTGTTGCTGCAGCCCACTAACGGTGCGAAATTCTTACAACAATTCTTTAATACGATTTTCGAAAGAAAATTATTTCAAAATTCGAACCGCCTTTAGTCACTTGGTGTCACTGAAATTAAGATTTCATGTATATATATTGTACAGGACGCCGGGGTTGGGTCCTGGACGGGTGCTATACGGCACCACTATTTGGACTATGGTCCATTTAAATAGAGGGAGAAGGTTCAGGGGGTCACCCAAAAGTGGGTGAAAGGTTCCAGGCAGGCGCTAATTCAGAGAGGACTGGCTTGCAGTCTTCTCTATCTTTAATAAAGTAGTTTGGGGCCTGGAATTTTGGAGGCTCCAAAGTGTTATTTGGGTGGGACGGAGCCTCCACTCCTAAACCTTGGGAGCCAGCACACATGGTGTTAACTCTCCCAGAGATCCACCTGTTAAAGCAGGAAGTGGTGCTGGAGATAGTGAGTGAGTTTGGAGAGTGCACCTGTGAGGAAGATGGAAGTCTGCTAGCTGCACAGTGAGGACTTTTGAAGTGCAGGGGGTGAAGATTGATCTTGCAACAAACCGTATGTCATTTTGCTTTCACTGTTTTGTGCTGGATATAAGCAGACTTTTCGTTGACGCTGGAGCCAAGCGGACTTTTATGTTACAGTTTTTTTGGCATGCTGAGAAAGCCTTATTTTGTTTTCTGTGAATAAAAGCCTTTTTCCTTTAAACAACGGTTTAAGCACTGAATCCCTGTTGAGCTATGGCCCCCAAACGTTACAATTGGTGTTGAGTGCGGGCACAGTGCATTTGCAGGCGCAAAACCGTTTAAACCTAAAAACTGACATTTAAAGGGACAGTGTGCTTATGGCATGTCTTGGGTGAAGTCAGCCCAATCATTGCAAGCACCAAGCAAAAGCATGGAGGAGGTCATCAAGGCTCTGGCACAAGCCACTGTGACCCAGCAGCAAGCCACTGTGACCCAGCAGCAAGCGTTGGCAGAGGCAAACCGTCGCCATGAGGAAGCGATGGCTCAGCAGCAAGAAAACACACGACTGTTAGTTGCCCAGTTTACAGCTCAGCAGGAGTCCTCTCAAGCACAGATAGCTGCCTTGCAGGAAGCAGTACAGCAGCTAGCGCAGGGACGAGAGCAAGCGGTCGTTGCCCCTGGTAACCAAGTGTCTGTGAGAGCCAGCCATTTTTTACAAAAGTTGACACCCAGCGATGATGTAGAGGCCTTTCTTACTACCTTTGAAAGGGTCGCAGAGAGAGAGGGGTGGCCCCATGACCAATGGGCTGGCATTATCTCCCCTTTCCTCACCGGTGACCCACAAAAGGCCTATTTTGATCTCCCATCTGAGCACATCAGTGACTATGAGCGACTGAAAGCTGAGATCCTGGCCCGCCTGGGAGTGACCACAGCTGTCCGGGCTCAGAGGGTGCATCGCTGGCGGTACAAATCATACCAACCACCCAGGTCCCAGATGCATGAACTAATCCAGTTAGTTAAAAAATGGCTGCAGCCGGAAAAATTGTCAGGTCCACAAATGGTGGAACGAGTGGTGATGGACTGGTACCTACGGTCCCTGCCAGATGACCTACAGCGCTGGGTAAGCCATGGAAACCCTACCAACGCTGACCAGCTGGTCGAGCTGGTTGAACGGTACACCGTGGTGGAGGACCTGCTTGGGCCTGCCAAGCGTCGAGAACCCACGCCAAGGACACCCAGACCAGCCACCACCCTGAGGAGAGAAGTCTTGCCAGATGTTGGCATCCGCAGGTCTACACCGTCCGCCATAGAACCACGGAGGTCGGTTCCTGTACCAAAGATGGGAGACATACAATGTTGGCGATGTCGGTCCTGGGGGCATACCCGGGCACAATGCCCACTGCAGGAGGAGCCTATGGAGTGCGGAACTGGTCGGAGAAGCTCCTTCTATGTGCAAAGTGTGTGTACCACTCATCTTGATCTGGCTGCAGGACGGTTTGAGTGTGAAGTGTGGGTGAACCACCTTCCTGCCAGGGCCCTACTGGACTCCGGTAGCATGGTAACATTAGTACATGCCAGGGTACTTGGGAGGCTTGGACCAGTGACTAAAACTCTTCGGGTAGTGTGTATCCATGGGGACACCAAGGAGTACCCCTTAGTCCCGGTGACTGTTTCTTATGGCCATGCCTCAGTTACACAGGAGGTCGGGGTGGTAAACAGTTTAATTCATGACATCATAGTGGGGCGGGACTGTCCACTATTTCTGGAACTATGGAATGAGGTACAGATGGGACTACCAGGGGAGCTGGGGACACTGGGCCTGGAAGGGACAGAGTCTGAGGGGTCTGGACCTGAAATGCACACCTCTGATATAGAAATACCTCTCATTGATAATGAAGTCGCAGGGAATGCTAATGTGAACGATAATGCCCCTGATCCAGGTCTTAAACCCGAGTTGATCTCTGAGGGGGGGGAAGTCTTCCCATTACAAGTTATGCTGGGGGAGGATGATGTGGAGCTCTCCCTGGTTGAGGAGGATGAAGGGGAAACATCCTCAAGGCCAGTACATCCAGATCTAGATGTGTCCAGGGGTGCATTTGGTACCGCCCAATTACAGGACCCTGCCTTGGTCAATGCTCGAGAGCAGGTTTCTGTTATTGATGGGGTCCCACAAATGCCAGACGCAGATCAGAGGTTCCCTCACTTTGCGTTGAAGGGGGACTTACTGTATCGAGTGGCGGAGAGCCGAGGGGAAACTATAGAGCAGTTGCTGGTTCCCCAACCGTATAGGCGGATGCTCCTCGATCTAGCCCACAACGATGCACTGGGAGGACACCTGGGGGCAGAGAAAACAGAGGCCAGGATAACCGACCGGTTTTACTGGCCAGGGTTGAAGGCCGAGGTTAAAAGATACTGTGCGTCTTGTCCCATTTGCCAGTTAACCGCCCCAGTGCCACACTATAGAAACCCTCTGGTGCCCTTGCCAATTATCGAAGTCCCGTTTGAGCGGATTGCTATGGATCTGGTGGGACCCCTGGTAAAGTCGGCACGGGGGCACCAATACATATTGGTCATCCTAGATTACGCAACTAGGTATCCAGAAGCCGTCCCTCTGAGGAAGACCTCCTCTAAGGCCATTGCCAGGGAATTGTTTCAAATGTTCTCGCGAACTGGGTTCCCCAAAGAGATCCTGACAGACCAGGGTACCCCTTTTATGTCAAAGGTGATGGCGGACTTGTGCAAATTGTTTCAAATTAAACAGTTGCGGACGTCCGTCTACCACCCGCAGACCGATGGCCTAGTCGAAAGATTTAATAAAACCCTAAAGTCCATGTTGAAAAGAGTAGTCCAGAAAGATGGGAAGGATTGGGATATGTTACTCCCTGCCCTGTTGTTTGCTATCCGGGAGGTCCCACAAGCATCCACAGGTTTCTCGCCATTTGAGTTAGTGTATGGACGAAGGCCCCGGGGGTTACTCGACCTGGTAAAAGAAACGTGGGAAAGTGAGTCCTCACCACACAAAACGGTGGTAGAGCATATCTCTCAAATGCGAGAGAGGGTGGCTAAGGTGATGCCGCTGGTGAGGGAGCACATGCAGAAGGCCCAGGATGCCCAAAGGAGAGTGTATAACAGGTCGGCTAAAATTAGACAGTTCCAAGTAGGAGACCGGGTGGCTGTTCTAATACCCACGGTGGAGAGTAAATTCTTGGCCAAGTGGCAGGGCCCATTTGAGGTAGTAGAGAAAGTCGGTGAGGTGGACTACAAGGTACACCAGCCGGGGAAAAGAAAACCATACCAGATCTATCACATTAATTTGTTGAAATCCTGGAGAGACAGAGAACAAGTGTCTGCGGTAGTAGGGGTACAGTCAGGGGACCATGCAGGGATCAACTTGGTGCAGGTTGCTGCTACCCTGACTAGGCCCCAAACCCAGCAAACAAAAGAGTTTCTACAAAGAAATAGAGACATGTTTTCAGAGTTGCCCGGTCGCACCAACGTCATCGAGCATGACATTGTGACCGAGCCCAATGTAAAAGTCAGGTTAAAGCCTTACCGTATCCCAGAAGCGCATAGGGTGTCAGTGTCGGAAGAGGTTAAAAGAATGTTCGAGCTTGGAGTCATTGAAGAGTCGCAGAGTGAATGGTCAAGCCCAATTGTGTTGGTACCCAAGCCCAACGGCACCCTCCGCTTCTGCAACGACTTCAGAAAGCTTAATGAAGTCTCCAAGTTTGATGCATATCCAATGCCACGAGTAGATGAGCTAATTGAGAGGTTGGGTCCTGCCAGGTACATTACCACGCTGGACCTCACAAAAGGGTACTGGCAGATTCCCCTGACTAAGGAAGCCAGGGAGAAGACAGCCTTCTCTACTCCGGAAGGCCACTTCCAATATAAGAGGATGCCATTTGGTCTACACTCAGCCCCTGCCACGTTCCAAAGGGCCATGGACAAAACTCTGCGTCCACACCAACGGTACGCTTCTGTCTACCTAGATGACATAGTCATCTTCAGCACTGATTGGGAGTCCCACCTTCCCCGGGTTCAGGCAGTCGTAGACTCCCTTAGAATAGCAGGGTTCACCATCAACCCCGAGAAGTGTGCCATTGGGATGGAGGAAGCAAAATACCTAGGGTATATTGTGGGTAGAGGACTGGTGAAGCCCCAAATGAGTAAGGTGGAAGCCATACAGGACTGGCCCCGTCCCCTAACCAAGAAGCAGGTCAGGGCATTTTTGGGCATAGTTGGCTATTATAGGAGGTTTGTCCCCAACTTTGCCACTATTGCTGCACCGCTGACCGACCTGACCAAAGGCAGAAAGTCAGTGATGATAAAGTGGAACGCCGAGGCCGAGACAGCTTTTCAAAAGCTTAAGACAGCGTTGTGTCAAGATCCGGTGCTTGTAGCTCCAGATTTTACAAAAGATTTTGTAGTGCAGACAGATGCTTCAAGTGAAGGGTTGGGAGCGGTCCTGTCTCAGGAAATCAATGGAGAAGAGCACCCTGTGGTTTTTCTTAGTAGAAAGCTGACGGCAGCTGAGAGAAACTACGCGGTGGTGGAGCGGGAGTGTCTGGCCATCAAGTGGGCTTTGGACTCCCTACGATATTTCCTCCTGGGCAGGAAGTTTCGCTTGGTATCAGACCACGCTCCTCTTACCTGGATGAGACAAAATAAGCAGACCAATGCCAGGGTAACAAGGTGGTTCCTTTCTCTCCAGGAGTTCAATTTCGTGGTAGAGCACAGACCCGGGAGACAGCATCAGAATGCCGATGCCCTCTCCCGAGTCCATTGCATGGTGTCTACTGGTGCCTCCAACACCTCCGCGTTGAGGCAGAGGGGGGGGATATGTACAGGACGCCGGGGTTGGGTCCTGGACGGGTGCTATACGGCACCACTATTTGGACTATGGTCCATTTAAATAGAGGGAGAAGGTTCAGGGGGTCACCCAAAAGTGGGTGAAAGGTTCCAGGCAGGCGCTAATTCAGAGAGGACTGGCTTGCAGTCTTCTCTATCTTTAATAAAGTAGTTTGGGGCCTGGAATTTTGGAGGCTCCAAAGTGTTATTTGGGTGGGACGGAGCCTCCACTCCTAAACCTTGGGAGCCAGCACACATGGTGTTAACTCTCCCAGAGATCCACCTGTTAAAGCAGGAAGTGGTGCTGGAGATAGTGAGTGAGTTTGGAGAGTGCACCTGTGAGGAAGATGGAAGTCTGCTAGCTGCACAGTGAGGACTTTTGAAGTGCAGGGGGTGAAGATTGATCTTGCAACAAACCGTATGTCATTTTGCTTTCACTGTTTTGTGCTGGATATAAGCAGACTTTTCGTTGACGCTGGAGCCAAGCGGACTTTTATGTTACAGTTTTTTTGGCATGCTGAGAAAGCCTTATTTTGTTTTCTGTGAATAAAAGCCTTTTTCCTTTAAACAACGGTTTAAGCACTGAATCCCTGTTGAGCTATGGCCCCCAAACGTTACAATATGTTTGCAACATTTGACGTGTTTTGTCAACTGACTTATGCACAAAAATAAGCGCTGCACTTTTTTTTATATTCACTAGTTTTTGCTTTGTCACAGCTGTGTTGGCAGCTTATTTTTGTGTTCACTTATTGCACAGCGCAGTATAACCCATATATAATTTCATGTACATCCATTCACCAAAAAAGTGTCAAAAAGTAAAAAAAAACAGACAGATCTTGACAATTAAAAAAATATAAAAAAAAATCCATCACCAATCACACCGACGGGCGACCGCCACACCAGAAAAAGAAAGGGAAAACCCCTGCTCTGCACTTATTGACAGCTGACTGCCGAATGCCTCCTCCACCATTTCACAGTTCTTGTATGGGTAAGGGCATGGCCACCTGGGAACGTCACCAGGTGGCACCGCCCCCTTGTGACATCACAAATGCATGCGTGACGTCACAAGGGGACGATGCCACCAGGTGTCCCTGCTCTTACCTATATAAAAACTGTCTAATGGCGGAGGAGACAATCGGCGAACACCTGCCGAACACCCTGCAAGTTTGGGTGTTCTCCAAACGAGGCGACCAGCCAATGTTCGGCCCGAACTCATGCTTAGATTGAACCAATCACCCAACACTAGTGTCTACTAGCTCTATGAAAAGCGATTCACGAAGGATCGCTTTTCAGAGACATACGACACACCGCATGTGTTAAGCATTGAAAGTCTGCAACATTGCAACCCTATGCATTACACACAGTTGCAGCATGGTTGCTGCGAGGCTCCATTCATTTGAATGGATCATGTTTGGCAGTGGTACTGCCTCCCGATTGAGAAGCTGTTGTAAAAATTAAGCCACACTGCACCGCAACCACGGCAATGTGTACTAACATGACCGCCAGCTATGTTAACTTGCAACTCAGCAGTAGGGGGCAGTACAACTACTAAACAACCGTCTGACCTTATACAGCGACCTACTGAGCTGAAACTATTGAATTTCCTTGGGCATGACTATTATCCTATCTGGCACACTGCCTCTTATGCCACATACACACGATCGCTCAAACCGATGAGAATGGTCTGATGGACCGTTTTCATCGTTCAAAACCGATCGTGTGTGGGCGCCATCGGTTATTTAACCATCGGTTAAAAAAAAGCCAACTTGTTTTAAATTTCACGGATAGATTCCTAACCGATAGGTCAAAACCGTTCGTTAGTAGGCACGATCATCGGTTAAAAATCCATGCATGCTCAGAACCAAGTCGACGCATGCTTGGAAGCATTGAACTTCATTTTTTTCAGCACGTCCAGGGGCGGACTGACAACTCATGGGGCCCCCGGGCAACAGGAGATCATGAGGCCCCCTGTACCCCTGATCACTTAAGCTACACCCACACACATCATGGGGGCACACAGCAGGGCCTAGGGGCATGGAGCAGGGCCTTGGGGCAGATAGCTGGGCATGGGGCACAGGGCTGGGTATGGGGTTACAGAGCAGGGATAGGGTAGACAGCAGGGCATGGGGGCAAAGAGCAGGCATGAGGCAGACATAAGGGCATGGGGGCACAGAGCAGACAGCACAGCATGGGGGCTCAGGATCACAGGGCCAAAAGGAGGGAATTGGGCACACAGTGGGACATATAGTAGGGCATTGGGCAAACAGTAGGACACATAATGGTGCACACCGTAGAGCACATCATGGGGCACACAGTAGGGCATATCACAGGGCACACAGTAGGTCATGGTTCACATCACAGGGCACACAGAAGGGCATGGGGGCAGGCAGCAGAGCATGGGGGCACACATCGGGGCATGGGGAATGCAAGGGGGCACAAAGCAGGGCATGGGGCAGAGAGCAAAGAATTGGCAGATATCAGTGCATGGGGCAGAGAACAGGGTTTGGGAAGATAGTAGGGCATGGGACAGAGAGAGAGAGAGAGAGAGAGAGAGCAGGGTATGGGGCAGAGAGAGAGAGAGAGAGAGCAGGGTATGGGGCAGAGAGAGGGAGAGCAGGGTATGGGGCAGAGAGAGGGAAAGCAGGGTATGGGGCAGAGAGAGAGAGCAGGGTATGGGGCAGAGAGAGAGAGCAGGGTATGGGGCAGAGAGAGAGAGCAGGGTATGGGGCAGAGAGAGAGAACAGGGTATGGGGCAGAGAGAGAGAGCAGGGTATGGGACAGAGAGAGAGAGAGAGAGAGCAGGGTATGGGGCAGAGAGAGAGAGCAGGTTATGGGGCAGAGAGAGAGAGCAGGGAATGGGGCAGAGAGAGAGAGAGAGCAGGGAATGGGGCAGAGAGAGAGAGCAGGGAATGGGGCAGAGAGAGAGAGAGAGAGCAGGGTATGGTTAAGAGAGAGAGAGAGAGAGCAGGGTATGGGGCAGAGAGAGAGAGAGAGAGAGAGAGAGAGAGAGAGAGAGCAGGGTATGGGGCAGAGAGAGAGAACAGGGTATGGGGCAGAGAGAGAGAGAGCAGGGTATGGTTAAGAGAGAGAGAGAGCAGGGTATGGGGCAGAGAGAGAGAGAGAGAGAGAGCAGGGTATGGGGCAGAGAGAGAGAACAGGGTATGGGGCAGAGAGAGCAGGGTATGGGGCAGAGAGAGAGAGAGAGAGAGAGAGAGAGAGCAGGGTATGGGGCAGAGAGAGAGAGAGCAGGTTATGGGGCAGAGAGAGAGCAGGGTATGGTTAAGAGAGAGAGATAGAGAGAGAGAGCAGGGTAAGGGGCAGAGAGAGAGAGCAAGATATGGGGCAGAGAGAGAGAGCAAGGTATGGGGCAGAGAGAGAGAGAGCAAGGTATGGGGCAGAGAGAGAGAGCAGGGTATGGGGCAGAGAGAGAGAGAGAGAGAGAGAGCGCAGGGTATGGGGCAGAGAGAGAGAGAGCAGGGTATGGGGCAGAGAGAGAGAGAGAGAGAGCAGGGTATGGGGCAGAGAGAGAGAGAGAGACAGAGAGCAGGGTATGGGGCAGAGAGAGAGAGAGCAGGGTATGGGACAGAGAGAGAGAGAGAGAGAGAGAGCAGGGTATGGGGCAGAGAGAGTGCAGGCTATGGGGCAGAGAGAGAGAGAGAGAGCAGGGTATGGGGCAGAGAGAGAGAGAGAGAGCAGGGTATGGGGCAGAGAGAGAGAGAGCAGGGTATGGTGCAGAGAGAGAGAGAGAGAAGGGTATGGGGCAGAGAGAGAGAGCAGGGTATGGGGCAGAGAGAGAGAGAGCAGGGTATGGGGCAGAGAGAGAGAGAGAGAGCAGGGTATGGGGCAGAGAGAGAGAGAGAGAGAGAGCAGGGTATGGGGCAGAGAGAGAGAGAGCAGGGTATGGGGCAGAGAGAGAGAGAGCAGGGTATGGGGCAGAGAGAGAGAGCAGGGTATGGGGCAGAGAGAGAGAGAGAGAGAGAGAGCAGGGTATGGGACAGAGAGAGAGAGCAGGGTATGGGGCAGAGAGAGAGAGAGAGCAGGGTATGGGGCAGAGAGAGAGAGAGAGAGAGAGCAGGGTATGGGGCAGAGAGAGAGAGAGAGAGAGAGAGCAGGGTATGGGGCAGAGAGAGAGAGAGCAGGGTATGGTGCAGAGAGAGAGAGAGAGCAGGGTATGGGACAGAGAGAGAGAGCAGGGTATGGGGCAGAGAGAGAGCAGGGTATGGGGCAGAGAGAGAGAGAGAGCAGGGTATGGGGCAGAGAGAGAGAGAGAGAGAGAGAGCAGGGTATGGGACAGAGAGAGAGAGAGCAGGGTATGGGGCAGAGAGAGAGAGCAGGGTATGGGGCAGAGAGAGAGAGAGAGCAGGGTATGGGGCAGAGAGAGAGAGAGCAGGGTATGGGGCAGAGAGAGAGAGAGAGAGAGAGAGAGCAGGGTATGGGGCAGAGAGAGAGAGAGAGAGAGAGAGAGCAGGGTATGGGGCAGAGAGAGAGAGAGAGCAGGGTATGGGGCAGAGAGAGAGAGAGCAGGGTATGGGGCAGAGATAGAGAGAGCAGGGTATGGGGCAGAGAGAGAGAGAGAGAGAGAGCAGGGTATGGGGCAGAGAGAGTGCAGGCTATGGGGCAGTGTTCATTATGCTGGGCACACGTATAGGGACACAAGGCAGCATATACAAGCTCCTTCCTAGAAGCAGAGTAGCGCGAGACGCGGCTGTAAACATACCTCTCGTAATGCGCTCCTCCCCGCCGCCCCCTCTCTTCTCGTCAGTCAGAGGTGATGACAAATAGAAGCACCTGGGGTGGACGGAAGGGGAGGAGGGGCCGGCCGGTGGAGCGCATCGCAAGAGGTCTGTTTACACTGCAGTCCTAACAGGAAGCAGTGATTCGGGACCTGATCTACCCATCAGCTAGTTGTGATTGACAGGTAGATCGAAGGTGAAGCTGTCATGGGGCCCTCTACTGGTCACGGGCCCTCGGTCTGTGCCCGAAGTGCCCTATGGTCAGTCCGCCCCTAAGCACGTCGTTGTGTTTTACGTCACTGCGTTCTGACACAATCGTTTTTTTAACCGATGGTGTGTAGGCACGACTGACCATCAGTCAGCTTCATTGGTTAACCAATGAAAACGGTCCATCAGCCGTTTTCATCTGATGGACCGATCGTGTGTACGCGGCATTAGAAGTTTGACATTCCTATAATAGATAATAAATATACTTAGAAAAAAATGGCTTAATACTGTAACTGACTCTTTTTCTAAATGGCATTCTGTCTGTGGTATTTTATATTTTTCCCATTTTATTTGCAAAATGTGCCAATTAGATGAAGTTACGCTGAACTGAAACAGCCACAGTAATAACCTATGAGGGAACAATTACTGCCCTCCTGTGGTGAAGTTGTGCACAGCACCCTTGCAAAGTCACAGTAATGCAAATTACTAAAGAATTATTATGATCTGTATCTGGAGTCCATGTAATAGCATTTTTAAGCGGACTATCTAATGCACAGCTGCCAATTTTCTTTTATAACACATATGTAAGGCAGTGTATTTTGGTTTTGTGCTGCCCTAGGCAACACTAAAATCGGGTGCGCCCATCTAAATTTGTCCTACCTTAGCCGTGGTGAACTGTTCTTGTCTCAGATCTGATGAGGAAGCTGCAGCCATTCACAGTAAACAGCAGAGGCTTCCTCATCAGACCTTTAGGCATGATTCATCCAAGTGCCACACATGTGGTCAACAGGGCAGAAAATGGGGTCAGCAGGGTATAGGACAGGGGTCAGTGAGGCAGAGCATGGGGTCAGTGAGGCAGAGCATGGGGTCAGCAGGGTAGAGGATGGGTTCAGGAGGGCAGAGAATGGGGTCAGTGGGGCAGGGGATGGGCCAGCAGGGTATAGGACAGGGGTCAGCAGGGCAGAGCATGGGGTCAGCATGGCAGAGGATGGGCCAGCAGGGTATAGGACAGGGGTCAGTAGGGCAGAGCATGGGGTCAGTGGGGCAGGTGATGGGGTCAGCAGGGTATAGGACAGGGGTCAGTAGGGCAGAGAATGGGGTCAGTGGGGCAGGGGGTGGGGTCAGCAGGGCAGAGAATAGGGTCAGCAGGGTATAGGACAGAGCATGGGGTCAATGGGACAGGTGATGGGGTCAGCAGGGCAGAGGATCGGCCAGCAGGGTATAGGACAGGGGTCAGTAGGGCAGAGCTTGGGGTCAGTGGGGCAGGTGATGGGGTCAGCAGGACAGAGAATGGGGTCAGCAGGGTATAGGACAGGAGTCAGTAGGGCAGAGAATGGGGTCAGTGGGGCAGGTGATGGGGTCAGCAGGACAGAGAATGGGGTCAGCAGGGTATAGGACAGGAGTCAGTAGGGCAGAGAATGGGGTCAGTGGGGCAGGGGATGGAGTCAGCAGGGCAGAGAATGGGGTCAGAAGGCAGGGCTTCTGTTAGAAATCACGGAGCCCCATACAGCCTACCTGGCAGGGCCCCCCCAATATATCAAGACCATATTTTCACAAAAAATACACAAACCTGTGTGAATTAGCCCTTTTTTATTCGTTTTTTTTTAATATTTAAAAAAAAATTATAATTATATTCACAGTGACCGGGGGGGGCACACGGCATCCGAAGCAGGCACAACAGGGAGGGGAATCAGTGATCAGTCAGAGAAGCACTTACAGGAATGATGCCCTGTGTCTGTTTCTCTCCCTGCAGCAGCTGAAAGCTGGGAGGAGGTGGAAAAACTGGCTTTCAGCTACTGCAGAGGGCTGCACAGGGCATCCTTCCTGTAACTGCCCCTCCGCCAAACCACACTAATTCCCTTTGCTGTTAGGGCCCCCCTGTGTGCCGGGCCCCCTACAGGAGGACTGGTGGTCCCCCCCTATCAGCGGCCCTCTCAGCAGGGTATAGGACAGAGCATGGGGTCAATGGGACAGGGGATAGGGCAAACAGGGCAGAGGATGGGGTCAGCAGGTTATAGGACAGGGGTCAGTAGAGCAGAGCATGGAGCCAGCTGGGCAGGGGATGGGGTCAGTGGGGCAGAGGATGGGGTCAGCAGGGTATAGGAAAGGGGTCAGTAGGGCAGAGCATGTGGTCAGCGGGGAAAGGGGATGGGGCAAGCAGGACAGAGGATGGGGTCAGCAGGGTATAGGACAGGGGTCAGTAGGGCAGAGCATGGGGTCAGTGGGGAAAGGGGATGGAGCAAACAGGGCAGAGGATGGGTCAGCAGCGTATTGGACATGGGTCAGTAGGGCAGTGCATGGGGTCAGTGGGGCAGGGGATGGGGTCAGTGGGGCAGGGGATGGGGTCAGCAGGGCAGAGAATGAGGTCAGCAGGGTATAGAACATGAGTCAGTAGGGCAGAGCATGGGGTCAGTGGGGAAAGGGGATAGGGCAAGCAGGGCAGAGGATGGGTCAGTGGGCCAGTTTATAGGTCAGGAGTCAGTAGGGCAGAGGATGGGGTCAGCAGGGTATAGGACAGGGGTCAGTAGGGCAGAGCATGGGTCAGTGGGGAAGGCGATGGGGTAAGCAGGGCAGATGATGGGGTCGGCAGTTTACATTTTTTTTAAATTTCGGAACGTTCGAAACGATACATTTTGAATTGGTCAAATTCAAAACTTTAGCTTTTGGTTTTGAACAAACAAAAGAAAAATCTTCATCAAAGGATTACAATTACAATTACCTTTGGCTTAAGAAAAACAGCATTATTTTGAAATGGTACTCTAGTAACACACAGTCTTTGATTTCAGAAATATGTTTACAGTTAGAATTCGACTAGAGCACGATGTAAAATTCAATTCGAATTTCAGTCCAAAATTCGGACGAATTTCAATTTATTATTCGGAGTATTCGGTAAAAAAATAAAAATAATTCTGTGATACAGGTATTAGGATATATTCAAATCCCTGAATAACGAAAAATGTGTCCAAATATTAATTCGTAACGATACGAACTGCAGATGTCTACTCCTAGGGTGACAACGATCAATTACCTTAGCCTATGGGGAAGCAGCATTGTCACCCTAGGTAATGTTTTAGGACTACGAAACCCCTCCCTCTCTGATCTTCTCCCGGGGGGGTGCACAGAGATAGCTGGGAACATTGTAACTCATAACAGTGCAGCTCAGGCAGAGAGCACAGGAAGTTATCAGCTCACTAGATTTCTGGCAGGATCAACAGGATTTTTTTTGCAATTATTTTTTACAGATATAACAAAATCTGAGAAAGAAAATAATAGAGGTTCCTTGTTAGGATGAATGCACACAAAAAAATGCACGTCTTTGCTCGTGTTCACAAACTGCACTGTGCCACACTTGTCATTGCCATTCATTGTTAATGTCACCCCAAACACAGGATGCAGATCTGTGTTTTTGCTCAAAACATGACAAACACTGTAAAATTCCAGGATAAAAAATGCATCAAGCTCAATGCCCACAAAGGTACGTGAGCGACTTTGGTGCACTTGTTACATAATGGGCAGCCCAATGAAATGAATGCATGCATGCAACCCAAAAATGCGCACACAATTGTGCATCCATGAAATGGTAGGTGTGCCTTTCCTTTCTTTTGTTGCATTCGGAAGTACGCACACTATAAACTGAATTTTCTATTCTTGAGGAAGCTTACAGTCTAATTCCCCTAATACAAGGCCTGCCCCACAAAGCTTTAAAGATATTAAAAACACCAAACCTAAAATGTAATATATTGCAGTTTACCAATCATTAGATGTGGTGTGGTAGCTGCATTCGTTTTCTCTTTTTCTTAGGCTTCTTTCCCCTCTGTTTTCATCTGGTGATCTGGCCAGTAGCACACCCACTCTGGATGAAGGAGCACAGGGAGGGGGACCTTCCGACAGCAGCATTGTCTATGTGGGGGAGGGGAGTGTTCAATTAAGCCACTACATCTAATAGCTGGTAAGCTGCAATATATTACATGCTTGGTTTTGGGTTAATTAACGCTTTAAACTTTTACAGTTTGAAGTCACAACTGTGTCACACTCATCTTCCTGTCTGATCCTAAATGTACCATCAGAAGACTTCACAGAGAATTATCTGAACATTTCTGAGACATTACTGACATCTTCTGGACATAATCATAACTGCAGCTAGCAAGCATTTATTTCTCTATCCATGCAAGCTTGTCATAAAGTAACAATAAAAACATAATAATTCATATATTTTTTTTGTTTACAAACAATAATTCATATTTTTAACAAAATACAAACACATTTATAATAAAATAATAATAACAAAAAGAATAATCACTTGTGTATATCTGATGGGTGCAGAGAGGTGTTCATTATCCTCGTGGCAACCACAAACTGACATTTTGATATAAAAGTTCCCCACGCAAGGAAAACCTTAACCACTTTAGCCCCGGAAGGATTTACCCCCGATACGGCACTACGTTGCTTTAACTGACAATTGCGCGGTCGTGCGATGTGGCACCCAAACAAAATTGACGTTCTTTTTTTCCCCACAAATAGCACTTTCTTTTGGTGGTATTTGATCACCTCTGCGCTTTTTATTTCTTTTTATAAACCAAAAAGAGAGACAAAAAATAAAATAAAAATGTTTACTTTTTGCTGTAATAAATGTCCAAAAAAATAAAAATGTCTACATCAGTTTAGGCCTTAATGTATTCCTCTACATATTTTGATAAAAAATAAAAAGAAACGCAATAAGAGTATATTGATTGGTTTGCACACAAGTTATGCAAAATAGGGGATATATTTATGGCAATTTTAATATTTTTTTTATTTTATTTTTTACTAATGGCGACTGCGACATTGTGGCGGACAGATCGGACACTTTTTTGGGACCATTGACATTTATACAGCGATCACTGCTAAATAGAGCCACTGATCACTGTATAAATGTCACTGGCACGGAAGGGGTTAACACTAGGAGGCGATCAAGGGGTTAAGTGTTCCCTAGGGAGGTGTTTTTAACTGTGGGGGGAGGGGACTAACGGAGTAGAGAGAGATCGCTGTTCCTGATCACTAGGAACCGACAATCAGACTGTACTGCCCTGTCAGAACGGGGATCGGTCTATTTACATACACAGATCCCCATTCCGGCTCACTGTGGAGCAATCAAGGGTGGCCAGAGGACATCACAGCCGTCATGGCAATTTCTGCAGCCGTGCCAACCTGCCGCCGTATAATGACGGCGGCTGGTCGGAAAGCAGTTAAAGAGGACCTTCTCTCAAAAATGAAAGTGCCGCTGTTCTTCTCCCCACCCCCGACCCTAACAATTCTGATATATATATATTTTTTTGTCTTTTATACAGGGAGCGAGTACCTTTTTTTTTTGGCAGGTACCTGCTCCCACTTGCTCAGCTCTTGGCAAGGTAAGAATGACATTGGCTTTGGACTCTCCATGTCCACATGCCCCATCTGCAGCCTCCAGGTACACTTCACACAATCCAGGAGGCTGCAGGACCTCACAGCACTCACACCGATCTTGCGCATGCACAGTGGGGAGCCGGCTGTAAAACCTTTAGAAAGTCACAGCCAGCAACCAAATCCAAGAAAGTGGCTCCAGGGACCCCAGTGAGAAGAACAGAGCTTTGCTTGCATCATTGTGATGTAACCTCTGCCATGCACCATCTTTAAACAGGGACCCAAGCCGCTCTCCCGAGCACGAGAGCACTACGGCGGGCCATGTAAACAACCAATGCTGCAGACACCAGGGTGCCAGGTTCTAACCGGCACCATAAGGGTGAGTGTAACATTTGCCTTTTTAAAACTAAATTTCTTCAAATTGTTTTACACTTTGGGCTTCCTTTTATCATTTCCCTCTGAGTGGTACTATCAGATCTTCAGTATCGGATGACCCCAGCACAAATAGACTATGAATTTAAAGGGGACATGCCCCACAAGCGCGCTTGACCACATTAGAGATAGTTGGTCAACAGATTCTGGTGAGTGTAATTTCATGTGGGGCACCATATGCAAAAATTGGATCAAGCGCCAAAGTTGAAGACAGCAGATATAAATGTAAAACTTACGTAGGGAGATTTGTTTTATCTCTGTGTATCATCTGAGGCTGTTCACTTCACTGGGTATGGGAGACGGTTTACATCCACTTTAAGACTTTGTAAGAATTAAAATTGGCTCAATAAGGCAGAATTACCAAACAGATCTGTATGAGATGTGAATTGTTCATAAGAAATATTCAATTTGGGATACCTGTTTTAGTGACAACTGTCGGGGGCCATACATGGTGCTATAAAATGAATGATTAATGTCCGATTCAACAAAGAGAATGAATCGGACATTAAGTGAGCTAGACCAGTGGTCTCCAAAGTGTGGCCCTGGGGCCTGATGGGGGCCTTTACTTGCCTTTATCTGGCCCTTTGGGCATCGTTCCATCCAGTGACATAAACAATAGGGCATTATTCCTCTCACTGACACTAATGATGTGGTAGAATTCTTCCCATTGACACCAACAATTGGGCACTATTCCTTCCACTGAGATCAACAAGGAGGCTCGAGAAGGGCCCCTTCTCTTCATTGGCTCGCTAGCTGTGATTGACGGCCACGAGAGCCAATGGTTCCCGCTGCCTTCTCAGCCAATGAGGCGGGAGAGTCCCCGGGGGGCTGAAACACTCGTGCACATAGCTGGTTCGCGATGGAGCTTCGATGAGTATTAAGGAAGGCTGCATACAGAAGGTTTTTTACCTTTAGAACCACTTTAAGAAAAAAAAGTTAGCTTTCTATTGCGATCCTAGTTCAACTTTATCTATTTTACTGCCACACCCCAGCAACAACCATCACCCCGCCCCGCCATATTTCCCATGTTCCACACGCCCAATTGTCAGGCTTGGAATGAGTGTAAAATGTCATTTCTGGGTCCCCGTTAGGGTGACCACATTTTCAAACAGCCATTTAGGGACACCCCCCTCCTTCACATAAATTTGCCAATTTTAAAGGCTTATATGCAAGTAATTGGCCATAATAAGGGTATGGGATGTCAGGGTACTGCCTTGGAGGACATGCATCAATGCAAAAAAATCTTTTTTTTAATTATTGTTATTTTTCCGGAGCAGTGATTATAATTATGCTTAAAGTGCCTGGGGGGTCCCCTTAGTCTGCCTGTAAAGTGGCGCATCTGTACCATGTATAGAACCTGCTGCAGCAAAAAAATGTATTTCTAAAGAAAAAAAAAGAGAGTCAAATCACATTTAAATTGACTCATGGTTGCAATTGCTGGCACCCGGCTATTGAAAAAAAAAAAGCACAAAAAACATAGTGCCCCCTCCCCCTTGTCCATATCAGACCCCTCGGGCTCTGCCCTCCACACCCCAAAGCAGAATCTGGAAGCCCCCAGAGGACCCAAAAGGGCCTGGAATGGACTAGGGGAGGGGTCCCCCCACTCCAGCAGTGAAAGGGTTAATGTTAACGGTTTTCTTCTGCTGTGTTACAGAACAGACATGCATTGTACTTACAAAATATGTATTCAGAATGTCATTGGACAACACTAACAAGCAGACCAAGTGGATTAATGTAACATGTCCCGTCTTGTCCTGAGGTCAGTAATCCCCTCCCACTGTGTTATAATAACTGTTACAGAGAATATTTGTTCCCCACAATGTGATAAAGAAAAATCCTCACCTGCCAGTTTATTGCAATCCCGACCGCTTAGAGCAGAAAATAATACAGACTGGCATGTAGTAAGTAGAATGATAGGGGGGAGGGGTGGGATAGGTATACAACTCTAGATTGAGCACTTCCAACCTACAAGGCTGTTGTACAGTAAAAATAATAATAATAAAAAAAAACTATTTATTCATGATTTTTTTTTTTTAAATACAGCATGTAATTGAATCCGCTTTGTATCAGCTGTACTACCCTAAACTTGTTTGAGTTAGTAACTCAAAATTTTGAATGAAGTCATCGGATACACATGACAAAAGGTGAAAGTAGAGGGCAGATTCCTGTAGGTATAGGATGCCTTTCCTGCCACCTGGTGGCTACAAATGGTAAATACAATTAATTCAGTTTTTTATTCCTGATAAAGAATGAAAGATTTTTTTTTAATATTGAGATAATAAATGTCTCTCTGTTTAACCGCTTAAAGACCACCGCAAGACTATATACAATGGGCAGAACGGCACGGCTGGGCACATGGACGTAAAGGTACGTCCCGTTTAAGATGCCCATCTGTGGGTCGTGAGCTCGCAACCGGGTCCTGTCCTCCGTGACCGCGCCTGTGGGACCCGATCGCCACTGGTGTCCCGCAATCAGGTCACAGAGAGGAAGAACGGGGAGAGGTGACTGTAAACAAACCTTCCCCGTTCTTCCTAGTGTGGCTGTCACTGATCGTCCGTTCCCTGTGTTAGGGAACGACGATCAGTGACGTCACACGCACAGCCACGCCCCCCCACAGTAAGAACACTCCCTTACAACACACTTAACCCCTACAGCGCCCCCTCCTGGTTAACCCCTTCACTGCCAGTGTCATTTTCACAGTAACCAGTGCATTTTATAGCACTTTTTGCTGTGAAAATACCAATGGTCCCAAACATGTGTCAAAAGTGTCCGATGTGTCCACCATAATGTCGCAGTCACAGAAAAAAAAAAAACGCTGATCGCCGCCATTACTAGTAAAAAAAAATATTAATAAAAATGCCCTATTTTAAAACCACCCATATTTTGTAGGCGCTATAAATTTTGCGCAAACCAATCAATAAACGCTTATTGCATTTTTTTTTACCAGAAATATGTAGAAGAATACGTATCGGCCTAAACTGAGGACATTTTTTTGTTATTTATATATATATATATATATATATATATATATATATATATATATTTTTTTTTTTGGGGGGGGGGATATTTATTATAGCAAAAATGTAAAAATATTGATTTTTTTTTTAAATTGTCGCTCTATTTTTGTTTATAGCGCAAAAAAAAATTAAATCGCAGAGGTGATCAAATACCACCAAAAGAAGACACAAGTGGGATCCCAAGTCTTGGTAGTGTAAACCGGCACTTAGGTACACATAAAATCTGTATATAAAAAAAAGTGTAGTTCCAGTAACAGAATTTGACTCCCTAATCGAGCAGGCCCCATTATAATCAACCTGCTTCCATATAATCAATCAAGAGAAACAGTGGTTGATTTACTAAAAGTAAATAGAGGGTGCACTTTGCAAGAGCAGTTGATCCAGAGCTAAGTTAATGAGCAGAAGTTCTGCTGACTTCCATCATCCAATCACGTGCAAGCAAAAATGCTGTTTTTTTTTTTCCTTCCTTGCCGGTAGCCTTTAGTAAATCAGCCCCTAAGAGTACAGATATAGGGAATGCTCTCTTTACTTGTATATCCAAGTACACATATCGCAATAAAGCGATGCAATTGGTCTTTGCGCTCATGCACTTGTTCAAGATATATAATTATTAGGGCTGTTACTGATTTAAAAATTTGTGTTCGATCAATTGTTTTGTTTTTTTTAAGCGACCAATTTCAATTAGTTATAACGCACATACAGATCCTTTTAGCTGATCTCCTTGCAGGCTGATTCCCAGTGCAGCTACAAACCACTGGAAAAATGGATAGCAGGATACAAAAAACACACAAAGGCAGCGCTCGATGAGAAAAGCATTAAAACTTTTATAGTCTACAAGTAGGTAACAAAATAAATATTGCACTGGAGATAAAATCAATGTAGCTACATAAACCGTAAAAATGGTACGAGTAATACCAAACGGTAGCAAAAGCAGTCAAAAATATGTAGCTAAGTATGATACTGGTATAAAAATGTGTACAACGATACCACTGCTGAATCCAGATGAGGAGGGGTTAACATCAGTCCGTCGGCATGTAGATGTCCCATGAAGGGAACTATCACAACTCCCAGTGGATGGTTGTAGAATCCCAGGTTGATAGAGGGAAGTGATAGAGGGAAGTGTAACAGCCCTTGCGTGTGGCAGATAGTAAGGTCCCGTTGGCATACAGATATGAAGGCACAGCAAAGGAGCCCTTCAGATGAACACGGCAAGCCCCGGCATTGTCTGTGACGTCACCGGATCTCCGACGGAACTCCCTGAAGGTCCAGAAGCTGGCGGAGAGGTGAGTACCAATCAAAAGAATTTTGATCGATCAATAAAATTAAAGATTAATCAAGGAATTAATAGTTAATTTACACAGCCCTAATACATATATATATATATATATATATATATATATATATATATATACATATTCATATACAAAGTGGAAACTCGGATTGTGAGTAATGCGGTTAATGAGCGCTTCACAATACGAGCGCTGTATTTAAAAGAATCCTAACTCGGTTTGCGAGTGTTGTCTCACAAAACAAGCAGGATTGAGGCCAAAGCGGTGTGCATTACCGCGTTTGGCCTGAGGTGAGGGGGCGCCGGAGAGCCTCGGAAACAGACGGAAAGGCCTGAGGAAAGCTCGGCTGAACTCAGCAAACCTCGAAAAGGCTCAGGAACAGAGTATTTCCATATATTTCTGAGCATTTCCGAACGGCGCCGATACGCTACGATCGGCACTGTTTGGAAATACTTGAAAAGACATGGAAATACTCAGCTCCTGAGCCTTTTCGGGGTTTGCTGAGGTCAGCCAAGCTTTCCTCAGGCCTTTCCGTCTGTTTCTGAGGCTCTCCGGCACACCCCACCTCTGGCTGCATGCGGTATTGCATGCCATTGAAGTCAATGCGGAACAAATTATTTTTGTTTCTATTTACTTCAATGGGAAAGCTCGCTTTGATATGCGAGTACTTTGGATTACGAGCATTCTCCTGGAATGGATTATGCTCATAATCCAAGATTCCACTGTATATATATATGTATATTTATATATATATAAAAAAAATCAATTATAAAACAGCATTATTTTCTATTTCACTGCCAGAAAATGTTAAAAGTTAGTGGACACAGAAGGCGAGACATGGTCTGCAGTGAATGGTTGATGTATCCTTTACAGCGCTACAGAATCAGTGGGTGCCATAGACAGTAAATTAATTATGAGAAATGTGCCTGTACACAACTAGAGAGATATACATGGAATTTATTTTAAACAATAGCTAATATGTCTCCGCTAAAAAGAATCTGACGTTTGTGGATGCTCAAGCAACAATTAAACTTGCACTGATTGCAGTTATCACAGCAGCACATTGTACATCATGAGAGATGATTTTATTATGACAATGTCAAAGAATATGCAGATATACAGCAAGTCAACACTGAGACGTGAAGTCATTCTCGTCTTTTGTTTTAGTCAGATGCCAGTTATTGGGACAACGTTGGGGATAATGGTAGTCAAATACTCCAATGGGGCATGAACGGTGGTTACAGTTGTACAGTGGGGTCCATGGGGGTAAGGTGTACCTCCCAATATTCTGAGATGGGAAAAAAAGTCCCCCTTGTAGCACAAAGTATGGAAGAAAAGGGTACACCCCTGCTACACCCTATTTACAAAAACAATGACATATTAGTAGGGTTGTCCCGAAACCACTTTTTAGGACCGAGTACAAGTACCAATACTTTTTTTCATGTACTTGCCGATACCGATTACCGATACTTTTTTTTTAATGTGTCCATGTGTCCCCAAATGCAGCCTTGTGTCCCAAATGCAGCCATATGTAGCCTTGTGTCCCCAAATGCAGCCTTGTGTAGCCTTGTGTCCCCAAATGCAGCCATGTGTAGCCTTGTGTCCCCAAATGCAGCCTTGTGTAGCCTTGTGTCCCCAAATGCAGCCTTGTGTAGCCTTGTGTCCCAAATGCAGCCATGTGTAGCCTTCTGTCCCCAAATGCATCCTTGTGTCCCCAAATGCAGCCTTATCCCCAAATGCAGCCTTGTCCCCAAAGAGAATGCCATCCCCGCCCCCCGCCAGCCGCTGCCGTCTAGTTGATCAGCGTGCGGGGAACATAACAGCTTTCATTTGAATAGCTGTGTTCCCCGCCACGCGTCGTCAAATATAGCCACTCCCCCTTGTCCGGGCACTTTGATAGACAGATCACCCGTCCAATCCTGGAACAGCATTTAAAACTCTCCTTTTGATTTCCTTTTGGTCCGTTTTTCGGTCCGCTCCGTGTGTCCGTCGGCTCAGCGGGGGGTCCCGCTGGGCTGTCGGCGGACAGGGCGGTCCCCACACACTGTGCAGGGACTGCCCTGTCTCTCCTCCGCTATCCCCTATGGGGAATCGGATGAAAACGGACTGTCTGTCCGCTTGCATCCGATCCGATCCGCCGGACGGAAGAAAAATAGGATTTTTTTCCGTCCGAAAAAATGGATGCGGATCTTGCGGACGTTAGCAGATGCATCATCCGCTAATGGACGCGATCCCATAGGGGCCCATTACAAGTCTGTAAACGGACATGTAATAAGCGGACGAATGGTCCACTCATGTGAAAGGGGCCTAAAAGTGGTTGTGATCTCTCCAGTTTCACTTTAGCTCTCTCTAATCTACATAGATAAAGCTGCTGATCGCTTGCTGTGAATTTTCACTTACTGACACAGTCTCTTCAGAATCCATCCAGGAATGTTTAATGACGTCACTGGCGCATGCGCAGTCCGTACTTTCGTTAACGGCACACTACTACATACTCAGAATGCCGGGTTATTTCCTCCCACTGAAAACGGCACAGAAAGGAAGCCTCGTGATAGTGTGCCCTCCTCCTCCTCACCCTCCTGGTTACACGCCATCGCGCATGCACGAGATTTTGACAGGGAAAGAAAGGAAGGGTGGAAATGATGTCCACATAAGAGCCAGAAATCAACAGTAAAGAAGGTGCAGCCGATTCCTGGAAAAATATATATTTTCTAAAAATAAAAAAAAAGTATTTGCAAACCTTGTTTTTGTGAAGTTTTAATGTTGCGGACATCTATATACATTGCTGCATGATATTATTAAAAAAATTAAAATGAATACAATTTGGGGTTAACACACACACCCAGGCCGCAGCCTTGGCCGGGAAGGACCCCAATTACATGACTTCTCCCAAATAAATATCCCATCCCAGCATACACAGCGGTCAAGGAAACTCCTACTGATTGGTTGAGACAATCTAGTTAACCATTACCTAAATGCAGGGCTTTTTTTCAGGGGGAACTTGGGGGAACTCAGTTCCACCACCTCTGGCTCAGACCCTTTGGTTCCTGCTCACCACAATCACTTGTAAACACAGAAGTCTGGTTTCTGTGTTTACAAGTGACAGCTCTGCACTCTGTGTGTAACCCCCTGAACTCTACACTCTGTATGTAATGCAATCCCTGTATTCAATGCCCCTTTAAGACCCTTCTACTGTTTGTGAAATTTTAATGGGATTGTGATTAAGTTCCTGCACCTATTTTTTGAGAAAAAACGCTCTGCCTAAATGTATGGTAATCTATCACTCTAATGCCAAAAGCAACAGTGCCACCTATTGACAGAAGAGAGAGACTACCCCAAACTCTAGGCCTAGGACAGGATTCAGTGGATCAACCTACCAATTAGCCAGGCTAGTTACCACCTAGTACAACTAGATTTATTATCAACACTGTTTAGGACCAGTGCTACATTGATATTAACCACTTGCCGACCAGCCGCCGCAGTTATACGGCGGCAGGTCGGCACGGGTGCGCGAGAGCCCGTAGCTCTACGTCGCGCTTTTCGCGGCAACTAGGGGGCGCGTGCGCGCCGCCGGCGGCCCGCGCGCGCGCGCCCCCCGCTCGCCCCCGAGTCCCGTGCGTGTGCCCGGCGGGCGCGATCGCCGCCGGGCACACGCGATCGCTCGTTACAGAGCGGGGAACGGGAGCTGTGTGTGAAAACACACAGCGCTCGTTCCTGTCAGCGGGGGAAACGCTGATTTTCTGTTCATACAATGTATGAACAGAAGATCAGTGATTCCCCCTAGTGAGGCCACCCCCCCATACAGTTAGAACACAAATAGGAACACACTTAACCCCTTCCCCGCCCCCTAGTGTTAACCCCTTCACTGCCAATGGCATTTTTATAGTAATCCAATGCATTTTTATAGCATTGATCGCTAAAAAAATGCCAATGGTCCCAAAAATGTGTCAAAAGTGTCCGAAGTGTCCGCCATAATATCGCAGTACCGAAAAAAAACGCTGATCGCCGCCATTACTAGTAAAAAAAAAATAATAATAAAAATGCCATAAAACTACCCCCTATTTTGTAAACGCTATAACTTTTGCACAAACCAATCAATAAACGCTAATTGCGATTTTTTTTACGAAAAATATGTAGAAGAATACGTATCGGCCTAAACTGAGGAAAAAATATTTTTTTTTATATATTTTTGGGGATATTTATTATAGAAAAAAGTAAAAAATATTGAATTTTTTTCAAAATAGTCGCTCTGTTTTTGTTTATAGCGCAAAAAATAAAAACCGCAGAGATGATCAAATACCACCAAAAGAAAGCTCTATTTGTGGGAAAAAAAGGACGCCAATTTTGTTTGGGAGCCACGTCGCACGACCGCGCAATTGTCAGTTAAAGCGACGCAGCGCCGAATCTCAAAAAGTGCTCTGGTCTTTGGACAGCAATATGGTCCGGGGCTGAAGTGGTTAATAGGATTATAAAAGCTGATCATATTTACACACAGATTTACAACAATCCTTAATAAAAAATAAAAAAAAACAGCTCCATGCAGCTATTGAATTTACCAGGAATGGGGGGCAGACAGGAGGCTGCATTTATTGAGCTACTAATGGAAAGCTTTTAAAAGAGGTGACACGAGTGACAGAATTATTGGTGCCATAGTGCTAGCTCCTAATGGATACCAAAGAGCCTGGGAGAACTCACAATAACAGGAATGTTTAATGCATTGCCCCAGACAAACACAGTCTCTGGGTAATGAGCACCTTTCACACGGAATGTCAAAAGGCGAAACGACAGCGGTCTATAGAAAAGATGTGCCGCGCCAACAATCTGTAGGACATTACCAGGGCTGAAAGCTGAACTTCTCAGATGGGTAAGAGAGAAGTCAAGTTTTTAGAAATGATTTATTAAAGTGTGTGAAATGTGTCTTCCTTCAATCAATTGCTGATGTGCAGTAGCTGGAAAATATCTAGAAGCATGGTTTAAAATGTGTCATGTGATTTGTTATCAGCTGCTGTATGGATTGGTTCTCAGAGCTGGCAGAAGACTGCAGTGCTTTACTATCTAATAAAGAACCGTATATACTCGAGTATAAGCCGACCTGAGTATAACCCGAGGCACCTAATTTTACCACAAAAAAATGAGAAAACTTATTGACTCGAATATAAGCCTAGGGCAGGGCCGATCCGCCCTATAGGCTCACTATGCAAGCCGCTTAGGGCCCCGCAAAGCCATGGAGGGCCCCTCAAATTACAAGAGGCCCCGCCTGGTGAGAAATAATTTTCGGCCCCTCACCCGCTTCCCAACCCGCTGGCTACATGGGAGAAGAGGTAAGCAGTCAGCACCCCCCACTTCTCACTTTAATGTAAGATGTAATTTCCAACAGCAGAAAACCCCCTCCCCCCGCTTCTCAACTTTAATCTTTAATGTGACATGTCACTGTCGGCAGCGCCCCAGGGGAGTCAGGATCGGCACTGGCCTAGGGTGTTCATGTGCATGCCTCACTGTGCCCATGCCTCACTGTGCCCATGCCTCACTGTGCCCATTAGGGTCACCACGTGTCCCGGATTGCCCAGGACAGTCCCGCATTTTGCAGTCTGTCCCGGGCACATTAATTCCAGGACAATACAGCCAATCTGATGCCCTCAAAAAAGGCCGCCACATCACTGCTTTACTCACTGACAGTATTTGTCCTGGACAGGAATGCCTGGAGGAGCACAATCCCGCCCCCTGCTTGTGATTGGAGAAATCATAAATCCCGCTTCTTGTGTCCAATCACTGTGCTGTGATTCGTTACAGCACAAGCTGATTTTTGAGAAGGGAGGGTGTCCCTGAATGGTAGTTTGGAAATGTGGTCACCCTAGTGTCCATGCCTCACTGTGTCCATGACTAGACAGATGTTTAACATGGGAGTCTATGTAAGGGGTGTTTGGGTTTGAAAAATGGGTGCTCCCCAGCTGTAGGTTCCCCAGACAACAAACTTTGCACACTTGTAGAGGAGAAATTGGGCTACATGTGTGCCAAGTTCCGGGTCCAGGGAACCTACGGCCGGCCAGTACCGGGTCCCCAAATCACCGGAGAAATTACCGTTTAACATGGGAGTCTATGGAAGGGGTGCCTGGCTTTGAAAAATCTGCGCTCCCCGGCCGTAGGTCTCCTGGACAACAAACTTTGCACACTTGTAGAGGAATAGTGAGCCTACATGTGTGCCAAATGTGTGCCTACGGCCGGCCAGTACCGGGTCCCCAAAGTCTAGGAGATCAGGTGCAAAAAGGTGACTCGAGTATAAGCCGAGGGGGGCATTTTGAGCACAAAAAATGTGCTGAAAAACTTGGCTTATACTCGAGTATATACAGTATCTCCTGCACTAAAGTGTTCCTACAGGTATTTATATAGTGCCAACAAATTATGGAGCTTTACATGTTGTACATTCACATCAGTCCTTTCCCCCAAGGAGCTTACAATCTATCTAACATGTATACATAACAAACTGGGGCCAAGACAAGAGCCAATTACCCTCCATCATGTCCTTGGAGTGTAGGAGAAAACCGGAGTACCCAGCGGTAAATGTACACAAGCACCGGGAGAGCACGCAAACTCTATGTGGATAGTTGAAACAGAGAAAAATGGCGGCACATCCAGAAATAAAATCAAAAAAGTTTATTGAAAGTCCATAAAATCAAGATAACATGACAAACATTAATCCAATTAGGTGCTCAGTGGACGCGTTTCGCACAAACGTCCTTACTCATCACTGTGGATAGTGCCCTTGGGATGTGAACCAAGGACTCTAGTGCTGTAAGGCAAGAGTAGTGCGGGTCACTACCTGAACATACAACTTGTAACCTAAACCTCAAAAAATGCTCTTGACAATGAACCCCCCCCCCCCCACCCCAACACACACACAATTACACATGTAACCCTAAGACTGGGTTCACACTGGTACGACACAGCAGTCGTACAACTATGGATCCCAATTTACCCTGCGATTTGAAGTCCGACTTCCATTTGATTTCAATGAACGCGATCCGACTTTCATCCCGACAATATCAGGCATGATGGGGTGGTGACATCGCAAGGGGCGTGGCCTCTGTATGATCTCACCAGGTTGTCACCGGGCCAGTAGGAGAGAGGAGCAGAGCCTCGTGCATGCACAGTAGGGTTCCCAGCGTGGAGCCGAAAGGCTACACTGCCAAGTCCCCTTACTCGCAATGGAGGTGGCATACACCTGATGGAAACATCAGCTGGGGTGCCGACATCGCTGGACTCCAGGACAGGTAAGTGTCCTATTATTAAAAGTCAGCAGCTGCAGTATGTGCAGGGGGGAACCCTTATGAGTCCCCTGCTGCAAAGGAAAAACCTCAAAAACCTTATGTTTGTATGTATATGAACGCGCGGCTCCGCTTAAAGCATACCCAATCATCTGAGAAAACTAGTCCCAAACCCAAATCTACGCATCACCTCTTAAAAGTATACCCACTCAAATGCCTTCTCTGCATCTAATCAATGACTTTTGTTGCACTGTTGTCCCCCCTTACCTTGGTGGATTCATTCTCCCGACATCAGTGACCCACCCACTACCCCGCAGCAGGGCTGTCTTAATGAGAGGGCACACCTGGGCACTTCCCAGGGGCCCCAGCTGCATGGGGGGGCCCTGCCCTTTCCCCAAAGCAGCTGGTCCTTAAGCTTCTCTGGAAATTTTGGCAGCCCAGGCTGCCCCTCTACACCCCAGATATCCCCCTAGCACTCTGACCCCTCATCACCCCAGATATCCCCCAGCACTCTGACCCCTCTACACCCTATATATCCCCTACCTCCTACCTACTTGATTTATGTTTACCTGCACTGTATCCATTGTAGGGGCCCCAGAGCATTACTTTTCCCAGGGACCCATGATGCTATTAAGAAGGTCCTGCCCCGCAGACCTTGTGTGGTCGCTGGAGGCTGGAGCTGCCTGATATCTTGCAGACAGATCTGCCCAGACAACCCCTGTCCTCTTTATCCACCTACAGTGCCTTGAAAAAGTATCCATAAGTATTCATACCCCATTAAAAAATTTCACATTTTGTCATGTTATAACCAAAGACATACATGTATTTTATTTGGATTTTATGTGATAAACCAACACAGAGTGGCACTTAATTGTGAAGTGGAAGGAAAATAATAAATAATAAAAGGTTTTATTTTATTTCTACAAATAAATATCTGAAAAGTGTGGTGTGCATTTGTATTCAGCCCCCTTTACTCTGATACCCCTAACTACATTTATGTTTTTGGCTGTAACATGACAAAATATGGAACATTTCAAGGGGTATGAATACTTAAAAGCACTGTTCCTCTTTTGCCATGTTTGCTTCAAATTGCTTCCAAAGTCCCCAAGCACCGTAACCATTGATCTGATCACAGTGTCAGAAACCATGAATCAGACCGAGACAGAAGTACAGTCAAATCACACTTGTTTAATAATAATAATAAAAATATAAACAGAGTAAGCATAGTCAAATCAAAGCCAGAGTTCAGGAACCAGATCGGATAATCAGCCAAGTCAAATGTCAGAGAACCAGAGATGAACGTAGTAGAACAGCAAGCAGGAACAGGAGCCAGAAGGGATATCAGCCGAGCATAGTCTTCAACAGGAATGTAGGAGGAAGTCTCTGTGATGTTGACCAAGGTGAAGGCAGAGAGAAAGTGAACTGGAAAGCTTAAGCAGGCAGGATTGACGAGTCGGATCATCAACAGGTGAGTCACTGAGAGATAGGAGCTGGCAATTACCCGACAACTGAGCTGCCAGCTCAGAGAAGGAAGGGCTGAGCCCAGCCCTGACACACAGCCAGCCCAGATGTCTCCCACCCCTCCTGAGTCCCGGCTCCTCCCCCTCCAGTCCTGCCCTGGCTGCTGTTCATAAAAGGCACACACCACTAAACACAGTTGAGCTGAGCTGAGCTTGGCCAAGCTTCCCTAAGCCAGGCTGGCTTCGGAATTGCGCATAAAAAAAAAAAAAAGATAACAGACATGTTATACTTACCTGCTCTGTGCAATGGTTTTGCACAGAGCAGTTCTGATTATCCTCTTTGTGGGTTTCCCCTACCAGTGCTCCTTGCTCCTTCCCACTTTCCCGAGCGACCCCATAGTAAGACACACAGAGCGGGACTTGGTCCTGCACCCCTGCTCCCCCCTCACTTGCTGTGATTGACAGGAGCAGAAGCCGCTGTCTCTGAGCCAATGAGGAGCAGAGAGCTGGGACAGTAACTGCTCTTGTGCACATTGCTGGATTGAGATTGAGATCAGGCTCAGATAAGTATAAGGGGGGGGGGGGGGCTGCATACAGAAGTTTTTTTAGCTTCATACATAGAATGCCTTTACAACTACTTTTCTAGAATCAATAGAAAGGATATTCTGTTTCTTTAAAATCACAGAATAATGAAAAAAAAAAAAAAGAAGAAGAAATGCAGCCTCTGTCGACATCTTGTACCAATGTAGAATAAATTGATAGTTTGATACTTCTTTCAATATGAACATCTGCAACTGTAACAAAAAAATACACTAAACGCAATTAGGGGAATTGTTTCACAGAAGTGCTGAAGGCAGACACATGGTGCTCTCCGAGACTCCGACAGTTTCATCCGCAGCAAATGCCGATCAGCTTCTTGTGGAATACACAGAGAGACGCTTGCTGAAAGGCAATGACTGCACATCAGTGAATGGAGAGGGTCTCAGAGATGCAGCCCATAAAACAGCTGCAATAAAGTAGCAAAAATATGGCATTTACAGTGGTATCCATTTTGCTAGCAATGCTTTGAAAGAGGAAGTCAAAATGGGCTAAAACTAAAATCCTCACAAACTTCAGCATTACCAGATCACATTATTTCTTTTTAAAAACAGCCAATCAGATTTCAAGAATCAAGTTTGGGTATTTTTGGGGGCCTGGTTCATTCTAGAACAGGGCTCGACAAACCCTAGGCGCCAGGTCACAATTGTGACTAGAATTAGCAACCTGGCGCCTGAGGCGGCATAGCTGGGGTACCCTGCGTACCCCCCATCGATCGCTTCGGGCCGCGACAGCCGGTAATTGAGACCGCGGCTTTGCGGCCTTCTGCAGTCCTATGGTTCCTTCTGGAATCTGGCGCCCTCTTGTGGTGGCTGTTGATATGACAAGACAACCAGCAATGCTAATGGTGCTTTCCTGCCTGTTTCCATCTCCTTCCCTTTACTTAGAAGTTAGAACCCCCAAACATTATATATATTTTTTATTCTAACACCCTAGAGAATAAAATAGTGGTCCTTGCAATACTTTCTGCCACACCGTATTTGCGCAGTGGTCTTACAAGCGCACTTTTTGGGGCAAAAATACACTTTTTTAAATAAAAAACAAGACAACAGTAAAGTTAGCCCAATATATTTTATATTGTGAAAGATAATGCTACACCGAGTAAATTGATACTCAATATGTCACGCGTCAAAATTGCGTCCGCTTGTGGAATGGCAACAAACTTTTACCCTTTAAAATCTCCAAAGGCAACGTTTAAAAAATGCAGTTGCAGAGGGGGTCTAGGGCTAGAATTATTGCTCTCACTCTAATGATCGCGCCCATACCTCACGTGTGGTTTGAACACCGCTTTTATAGGCGGGCGCTACTCACATATGTGTTCACTTCTGCACGCAAGCTCGACGGGACGGGCGCGTTCCTGGCTCCTAACTTTTTTAGTTGGCTCCTAGATTCCAAGCAAATTTGTCAAGCCCTGTTCTAGAACTTGTTAAGTGGTCTCTAAGGCAGGGGTCTCCAAACTATAACCCATGGGCCACATCTGGCCCACTACAAGATTTTATATGGCCTACATGAAGGCAGATACAGACTGTAGGTGGCATTGAACTTTTTCCTGAGGTAAAGAGGGCTTCAATAAGTGATTTTTCTGCCCTTGTGGGATCCAGTAGCCATCCTGGGGAGGATGATTGACAGACTTGATGCTAAAATCCTGCAAGATCTTTGGTGGCCATCTTGACATTGAGACCTGATAAAAGGGATGCCCCTATGTCAGTGGGTGCTCCTGGAGCATGTGTGAGGATAGGAATAAGCCCTGCTATGATTAAGCAACTTCATACGGTGTGAAACGCGTCAGTAGCTTTTCCTGTTTTCTGTAACATGAAGGGACTATATTGGATTTCATCTACTACACAATATACAGTATCAATAAAGATGTCTTTAATGGTGTGCGGCCGTCCAGAATTTTTTCTAGCTTCCTATGGAGCCCTGCTAGCTAGGGTCAGGATTGATAGAGCAGGGAGAGGTTCCGAACAGGCACAGGACAGGACAGGACCTTCTTGATGTGTATATTACACTCTGGAGAATGAGACATGAAAAGTGGACAGCCTCATACATCATGGAGCTGTGTTGTCAGCCACATAGTCTGATATTACCTACATCCAGTGGAAGCACCCCTCTGGTAATTGTAACTGTGGAACAATCCAAGCGAACCGGCATTCTGTTATAGCTGTTATATTGTGCACCTCTCATCCTGTTCAAACCAATACAAGTTAAAGGGTTTGTAAGGGAATTTTTTGTTTTTATCTTAATAGCTTCCTTTACCTCAATGCAGTGCTGTTTTCGTGTCGTCATTGTTCGTTTTTGCTCTCAAGTTGCTGTAATTCTTCTCTGATCTCCACACTTCCTAGTTGTCTGTTTCCTGATAACCACATTGCTGGGAGCTTCTCTCTGTGGTTACTAATAAGGAGGTGTGATTGGTGCTGAGGGGTTTTAGACACACAGTAATCACTTTCGTTTTCCAAACCATCACTGCCCTCTGTCCACAGAGCACCCCTTTTTATACACTGGGAGGCAGGAGAGACTAGAGAGAGTGAGCTTACCAGGATGGAGGCTGAGGCACAGGCAGGCTGTCTGATGTTTTTTTGGGTTTAAACTTCCTGTCCAGTGCCAACACATGCCCGGGGAGTGTGGGCAGGGAAGACTCAGAAGGAGGAAGAGCAGATGAGCTCTATCTCTCCTTGTGTCTGTGCAGAGAGAGAAGGGGATATCAGCGCTGAGGCTGAGCTATGTGTGAGACGAGACATAGCTCAGCTCTGCAGCCATCTACCTCGGAGCTGACACAGGCACGGCTGCACAGTGGGAGGTGAGCAGCGGCTGTGACCTGTGTTAACAGAGCTCCAGCAGGCATATTCCTGCTCTGCAAGAACAGCATTTGGTAGTGGCGGCCGGTGGCTGTGCATAGTGTCACCAGCCCAGGGGGAGATTTCCACCCTGCCCCCCCCCCTGCCAGTCCTCCCCTGGTTTCTGGGGTGAACCAGTGGAAGCGGTAAGCCAGAGAAATGCTGTAAAAAACGATACCAGGGTTATGGCTGATAGCTTCAGCCATAATGCCGGTAACCCACTTGCAAACCGCAACGTATATATACAGTACGTATTGCGGTCAGGGTCGCCATCAGGGGGGTAGAGGCTGACCCCCATTTTTATTGCATTACACCTGTAAGGGGCCCTATGGTCCCCATGGCCCCTTACAGGCCCGGCTGGCCCCCTTCCGTTTTTTTCTGCATTACATCTGTAAGGGGCCCGATGGTCTCAAGGTATCCCCCTCCCCCCGCTTATCCCGCTTCAGGAGAGAAGAGATTACACTTGCTTATTTTTTCGTCAGCACTCCCCCTCCCCGGTTCTCTACTCCAGGGGGGCCCTGCCTAAAGCTGTGTAAGCGACCCCAAAATTTGTGATGGCTGCCCTGATTGCGGTGGTTTGAAGCCCAACTTTGGGCTATTTTATTTATTATTTATTTTTCTCTGAAAGATCCCCCAGCTCTGGCTGCCACACTCACTTTCTCTCCAGAGCTGTCCTCTGCTGTAATCCCAACATCCCATTATGGACCCTACACTTGAGAGGGCGTCACCACGGCACCCTGCACTCACTGTGAATAAATGCGAAAGAGCGGCTTACATCATGGTGGTAGGTCTGCAGGTGACAGTGCCAGAGAGGAGGTGAGTATTGCAGCGAGAGATGCTCTTTTTATTTTAGCACTGTCTTTTTTTTGTATTGTGAGGAAGCTGGAAGATAACATAGTGAAGCAAACATTTCCCATTAAAGCTGAAGCAGCCCTTGAAAGAGTCAATTGTACTTAGCAACAGGAGAAACTTTTCATGAATCTGTTATCTGAATCACAGCCTGCAGCCGCCAGGCACTTCATAGGGCACAATTATTGCAGGTCTTCTCCAGAATGATCTCAGCGTTTGTGACAGGGAGACTTGGAAACCATCAGCGCAAGGCAAACAATGCTATTTCAGGGATTGAAAAAATGATGTAATCCTATTCCAGATGTATTTTATTAAAGGGGAATACGTTGTTTTTTTAAAAGTTTTTTTTAGAGATACATGTAAAAGAGATCAGCTTGATCTAAATGGTAATATCAGGTTGTGTTAATGTTTTAAAACCTTTTTTATGAGTATAATTTGCATATACACTATATTACCAAAAGTATTGGGACGCCTGCTTTTAACCACTTAAGACCCGGACCAAAATGCAGGTAAAGGACCTTGCCCCTTTTTGCGATTCGGCACTGCGTCGCTTTAACTGACAATTGCGCGGTCGTGCGACGTGGCTCCCAAACAAAATTGGCGTCCTTTTTTCCCCACAAATAGAGCTTTCTTTTGGTGGTATTTGATCACCTCTGCGGTTTTTATTTTTTGCGCTATAAACAAAAATAGAGCGACAATTTTAAAAAAAATGCAATATTTTTTACTTTTTGCTATAATAAATATCCCCCAAAAATATATAAAAAATCATTTTTTTTCCTCAGTTTAGGCCGATACGTATTCTTCTACCTATTTTTGGTAAAAAAAATCGCAATAAGCGTTTATCGGTTGGTTTTCGCAAAATGTATAGCGTTTACAAAATAAGGGATAGTTTTATTGCATTTTTATTAATTATTTTTTTTTTACTACTAATAGCGGCGATCAGCGATTTTTTTTCGTGACTGCGACTATATGGCGGACACTTCGGACAATTTTTACGCATTTTTGGGACAATTGTCATTTTCACAGCAAAAAATGCATTTAAATTTGCATTGTTTACTGTGGAAATGACAGTTGCAGTTTGGGAGTTAACCACAGGTGGCGCTGTAGGGGATGTGTGCCTATGTGTTGTGTTTACAACTGTAGGGGGGTGTGGCTGTAGGTGTGACGTCATCGATCGCGTCCCCCTATTACAGGGATGACGCGATCGATGCTACAGCCACAGAGAAGCACGGGGAAGCCGTGTGTACACACGGCTCTCCCCGTTCTTCCGCTCCAGGGACAGATCGCCGCACTGCAGCGGCGATCGGGTCCGTGAATCCCGCGGTCCCGGTCCTGGAGCTTCGGCTGGGTACTTCGGCTGGGTACTAAAATCAACGTATATATACGTTGATGTGCCCAGCCGTGCCATTCTGCCGACGTAAATGTGCAGTAGGCGGTCCTTAAGTGGTTAACCACTTCAATACCAGGCATTTTCACCCCCTGCCTGCCTAGGCCAATTTTTAGTTTTCAGAGCTATCGCACTTTGAATGACAATTTCTCGGCTGTGCGACGTGGCTCCCAAACAAAATTGACGTCCTTTTTTTCCCACAAATAGAACTTTCTTTTGGTGGTATTTGATCACCTGTACGTTTTTAATTTTTTGCGCTATAAACAAAAGAAACAACATTTTGAAAAAAAAAACACAATATTTTTTTCTTTTTGATTTAATAAAAATCACAAAAAAAAATGTTTCCTCAGTTTAGGCCGATATGTAATCTTCTACATAATTTTGGCGAAAAAAAGAAATAAATCGCTATAAGCGTATATTGATCGGTTTGCGCAAAAGTTATAGAGTCCACAAAATTGGGGATAGATTTATTGCATTTTTTTTATTATTATTTTTTTTTACTGGTAATGGCGGTGATCTGATTTGTGACAGACATATCAGACACTTTTGACACATTTTTGGGAACATTCACATTTATACAGCAAATAGTGCTATAAAACTGCACTGATTACTGTATAAATGTGACTGGCAGGGAAGGGGTTAACACAGTGTTTCTCAATTCCAGTCCTCAGGCCCCCCCAACAGGTCAGGTTTTCAGGATTTCCATTATTTTGTACAGGTGATTTGATCAGTTTCACTGCCTTAGTAATTCCCACAGCCTTTTCATCTGAGGGAAATCCTGAAAACATGACCTGTTGGGGGGGCGTGAGGACTGGAATTGAGAAACACTGGGTTAACACAAGGGGGTGCTATAGGGGTTAAATATGTTCCCTAGGGAGTGATTCTAACTGTAGGGGGCAGGGACTCACAAGGGGAGGAGACGGATGTGTGTTCCTCTGTACTGGAAACACACATCGGTCTCCTCACCTCTTACAGGATGTGGATCTGTGTGTTTACAGATCCACGGTCCTGCTGTAATCATGGGCAATCGTCAGTGCCGGACGGACATCACGTGCACCAGGTCCCGAGCGATGCCGTGGGTGCGTGCCCCGTAGATGACCGGGAAGCCCAGGACGTCATATGACGTCCACCCAGGGTGAGAGATCCCATATGTGGACTTCATTTGGCTATGGGTGGGTAGTTAAGTGGTTAAATGCACATGATCATTAGTAGCATCCCAGCCTTAGGCTAAATATAAAAAATATGTGCGCTACCCAAAAACAGTTGGCCCACCCTTTGCAGCTATAACAGCTTAAACTCTTTTGCCAGACCGTCCCAGCAGACAGATTTGATCGTGTGTACGGGCAAACAGACGGATTTGGCCACCCGACAAATTTGAAAGCATGCTTTCAAATCTGTCGGCTGGGAACCCGTCCGCCCGACATGTCTGCTGGTTAGTACGCTAACCAGCAGACATATCTTCTCGCACACGCGTCGAATGGTTTCGATGCATGCGCGGAAGTGTTTTACTTCCTGGTGCGGTGACGTGGTGGCGTCAACGTCACCGCCACGTCAGCGCGCCGTCTGCCGGCGGGGATTTTGGTTTGATCGTGTGTACACGATCAAACCAATACGTCCACAGCAGACAGATCTGTTCAAATCGGTCTGTCCGACCGTTTTGAACAGACAGATTTACTCGTCTGTACGGGGCCTTAGAGTGGAGACTGCAAGCCAGGTCTACTTGTCCAACATCAGTGTCTGACTTCACAAACAAGCTTCTGGAAGAATGGTCAAATATTCCCACAGACACACTCCTAAACCTTGTGGGCAGCCTTCCCAGAAGAGTTGAAGCTGGGCCCTTTCCTGCCACCGATAAAAGTGATCTCGCAGCGAATCCGTCTCAGAGACCACTTTTATCTGAAAGAGGACCACCGGCTCTTGAAGAGGATACCGGGGCTATGGTAGCTAGCTGCTACCATAACAACGGTATTCCTCTTGAAAAACATGACGTTTACAGTCGTCCTGTGGGAAGCAAGCAGTTAAAGTTGCAGGGTAAAGGAAATCCTGTAAACATAACCTGCAGGGGGTACTTGAAGGATCAGGTTGGGAACCAGTGCAGTAGACAAATTCATTTCCCAACATTCAAAAAACAGGTTGAACATTCGAAAAACTCAAATGTGTAATAAAAACACACCCCAGTTTCCCTTTAAATCTCTGCTAACATATGAACACATCCAAGGGATCAATAGTTATTTTTAACAGCAGAAGACGTAATTAGTAGGCATCGGCCTTCCTAATGGTTTCCTCTGATTTGGCTCTCGAGCAAGTGGCTCCATCATCGTGGGATAATTGAGTGATAATTGCACATCTCTGTGTGGTTAAAACAATGCACCTGCTGGGAGCTAAAAAAGGCCAGAAAGCAGGAAACTGCTGCAAAAGATCTGACTGCTCATTTGGCGAGACGTCAGCTGAAAGAAATGTGAATCCCGAACACAGAACAGCAGCCTTCTAAAGGCAAGATATATACATTTTTCTTGACTTGCAGGAGGAGATCGGACAGACTCCTTATGAGGTCCCTAATGATGCTCATACCTTACACAAGAATTTTTAAAGCATGTCCACCACTTGCAGCTAGATTTCAATTGCAAAAGCAATCATATCATCAAATCAAAGAGACATGGCCAGATTTAGAAAGTATTTACGTTGGCGTATCAAGAGATACGCCGCGTAAATACTAAGAATAGCCGGTGTATCTTTTTTTTTGCTATTCAGAAAACAAGATACGCCGGAATTCTGCTAATATACGAGCTGCGTAAGTCACTTACCGTCGTATACTAGTTGCATATTTACGCTGGCCGCTAGGTGGCGATTCCGTTGTTTTACGCGTAAAATATGCAAATGAGCTATTTACGCCGATTCACGAACGTACTTGCGGTCGTTTGCGTAAGCGTTAGTGTTGCCTAAAGTAACCCCGGCTATAGCAGGCGCAGCCAATGTTAAGTATGGACGTAGGGACAGCGTCGAATTGTACGCCGGTTACGTAGTTTGCGTAAATCGTTCGGGAATGGGGCTCGACGTAAGTTACGTTCACGTCGTTTACATTGACAAATAGCGACGTGATTTCATGCATGCGCACTGGGGTTCGTCCACGGACGGCAAATGCGCCGTTCAGAAAGAATGTCATGAGCATGGGGTCATGATTCATTTACATGAATCACGCCCCCATCCTCAACATTTGAATTGCGCGGCCTTACGCTGGCCACTTTAAGCTACGCCGCCGCATATTATGGAGCAACTGCTTTCTGAATAAGGCACTTGCCCATAATATTTGCGGAGGCGTAGCGGAAAGACCATATGCTACGCCGCCGGATAGATACTCCTATGTATCTGAATCTGGCCCACTGTGTACAGAGATAGATATAAAGGGGCAGATTCAGGTAGAAATGCCTATCTTTAGGCATTCCTAGCGTCTGGCTTTTAAACTAGGCCACCGCAACTTTTTCAGGCAAGTGCTTTATTCTCAAAGCACTTGCCAGTAAAGTTGAGGCAGTGTAGTGTAAAAGACCCGGCCGAATTCAAATTTGGCGGGTAGGGGGCGTGTATTATTTAAATGAAGCACGTCCCTGCGCCGAAGGAACTGCGCATGCGCAAGCCGTGAATTGATCCCAGTGCGCATGCTCCAAATCTCGACGGCAATACGACGTGTAAACGACGTGAACGGCACTTACGCAAAGCCCTATTCGCGAACGTTTTACGTAAACGACGGGAAAAAAAGCATCGGCACGCCGTTCATACTTAACATTGCCTGCGTCTCATATAGCAGAAATAACATTATGAAGGTACTACGCAAACGACGTAATAGAATAGCGCCGGCCGAGTGTACGTTCGGGAATCGGCGTATAGGCTCATTTACATATTTTAGACGGGAACGCCACCTAGCGGCCAGCCTAAATATGAAAATAAGTTTAGACAGTGTAAGAGACTTACGCATGTCTGATCTAAGGAAAATCTATGCTAAACTGATTTTATGAATCAGTGGCATAGATTGGACGCCTAAAACGCAGAGATAAGACGGCTTATCTGGAGATAAGCCGACTTTTTTTCCTACCTGAATCTACCCCAAAGTGAGACATGCCTATTGGTGTCTGCTAGAGCTGCACGATTAATCGTAAGAAAATCGCAATCTTGATTCACCCCCCGCGATCTCCAGGACAGATGACCCGCGATTTTCAGGTACGGCGATAGGAAAGTCCCCGGTTTCACGGCCTAGCTCCGGAGCGGTGGCCATCTTGGTACACCCGGCGGCGACTGTCACGTAGAAAGTGAAGTTTCGGTGCCGCCATCTTGCTCCACCCCACACTCCTGCACAGTAATGATAGTTAGAAGGGGGCAAGCGGACATCTTGTTACACTCAACAGTTATTTTCAACACAAAAAGGAGCTTATGTGGTTAAATACAGTGGGCCAGATTCAGGTAGATGGGAGCATCTTTGCTCTGGAGTAACGCTTCTCATTTGCGTTACTCTGCCGAAATTTTGGGAGCAAGTGCTGTTATTCAGGAAGCACTTGCTCCTAAAGTTGCGGCAGCGCATCGCAAATGAGCCAGCGGAATTCAAATTGGGCGGGTACGGGGCGTGTAGTATTCTAACTATGCGCGATCCCGCGGCGAACGTACTGCGCATGCGTCGAGTGTCAATGCATCCCAGTGCGCATGCTCCAAGTTCTGTCAGTGAACGTCAATGACGTCACGTCCCCATTCATGTCATTCCAGAAAGGTCCACTGGGTCAGTCTGCATTCTAGGGATGTGGTATCATCTCTTTCTGGCAGAGCAAGTCTTCCCCAGCAGCCAATTGGAGGAGTTCCTCCCTCGTGGGGCATGCTGGGAGGGGTATATCTGTGACAGGTGTCATGTGTTCTAAAATCTTCATGGGTACCGGTTCCAGGTGCAGCATCCACCTTTAGGGTGTGCGCATCCATGGACCCTGCCAGCGTTGCCCACCTGGCCAAGCTTACAGGCTTCACCGAGCCTCAACCGGAGACGAGAGGGGACCTCAGTGACTTGCTGGGTTCCCAGTTCTATTGAGAGGATCCCAGGCTGAGTGCCGTGCGATTGGGGGATCGGCCTGAGGAGGAACCGGAGGCAGGTTGTCCGGCAGGGCTTGAATGAACCAATCGGGGATCTGGTGACCGGGATGCTGACAGGTACGTTTTACTGTCTCCCGGTGACCTGTGCTAGAGTCTACTGGGAGGATTCGCTCTGTTCATCCATCTAATCTCATCTAAAGTAGTTGGCCTGTGGCAGAGACCCTAGAGCCGGGTCTGTATGAGAGGCCTGTTCCTTCCAGAAATCCAGAGTGACACCTCGGCTGCCAGGTTTGCGAGAGGGACTTGTCAGTGTGTACTTCACCCACTCAACAAAGTGGCGACGAGTTTGAAATTGGTATTACTGAGGGCAAGTCTGCCCTGTTCATATCCAGGCCTGACGCCGCAAGTTCTCCTTTTCTTTCATCAACCTTTTTCCTTCCAAACTGAAGTTGATGTTGGCTGTGTTGGCCTGGAAAAAAAGCATTGGAAAAACCTTTATTGAGTGTCTGGACCTCACTATCTTGTTCCTGCATCACACCCCCAGACAATGTTAGGGTAACGTTTGTTTCACCCCCCAAAATTTTTTTTTTTTGGGGGGGGGGGGGGGTGTTGTTAAAGTTGCCTTTTAGAGTGAAGTTCCACTTTAAGATATTAAAATGATGCTTGGAGTTGGGCTTTAAGAGCTTTTTTTATTTTGCCCATTTGTATCCTGCCTGTAGCTCTCGATAAACATACATTCCTTTTAGGATGGTAGGCAGCACTGCTCACTAAAATATGTCTAGAAGAATGGCATAATTGTGTCCCTATGTTCCAGTAGCCATACGTTGTGTTTTCAGACCATTGGAGAAAATCTGTTGTATCAAGTATCACTCTTCAGCAGTTAACATTTCAGACCAACTTCAGTGTAAAATTATTATGCGAGAGAAGTTAATTGCAATCCTGATCTGATTTCCTGGATTCCTTTGAAGTAGGCAATAAATATTTGTTATCAGATGAAGCCTATCAGTCTCGTTTTATGTAGCTACATGCCTTATGCTAATTCCATTAATAATCATCTTCAGTGTGTAATTAAGTAACATGGCAAAACTCCTGCTGTCAGTAGATACACCATACTGGAAAATGTGCTTTACTTTGAAGAAAACTGTAGTTTGATATACTGTATGTGCAGAAAATAATGCACAGCTATCCTAACTACTCAGCATATAATGCACCGATATTCTAATTACTCAGCATATAATGCACAGAAATCCCAACCACTCAACATTTAATGCACAGCAATCCTAACTACTCTGCAAGCTATTTAACAGTCACTGCTCTCCTCTCCACCCCTTTACACTCCCACTTACATCAGGGTCCCCAGAGAGCCCCCCTTACATCAGAGTTCTCAGAGAGCCTCCCCTTACATCAGGGTCCCCATAGAGCCCCCCACTTACATCAGGGTCTCCTAGAGAGCCCCCCACCTACCTCAGGGTCTCTTAGAGTGCCTCCCACTTACATCAGGGTCCCCAGAGAGCCCCCCACATACATCAGGGTCCCCAGAGAGCCTCCCACTAACATCAGGGTCCTCATAGAGCCCCCCACTTACATCAGGGTCCCCAGAGAGTCCCTCCTTACATCAGAGTCCCCAGAGAGCCTCCCCCTTGCATCAAGGTCCTCAGAGAGACCCCATTTGCAATTGGGTCAGGAGCGAGCCCCCCACTTACATCAGGGTCTCCAGAGAACCCCTCCTTACACCGGAGTCCCCAGGGAGCCCCCCCTGCATCATGGTCCCCAGAGAGCCACCCACTTACATCAGGATCTCCTAGAGAGCCCCCTTACATCAGGGTCCCCAGAGAGCCTCCCCCTGCATAAGGGTCCCCAGAGAGCCCCCACTTCCAATTGGGTCATGGGAGAGCCCCTCCTTAAATCAGAGTCCCCAAGAGAGCCTCCCCTTCCATCAGGGTCCCAAGAAAGCCTCCCCTAGTTACATCAGGGTCCCCAGAGAGCCCCTCCTTACCTCAGAGTCTTCAGAAAGCCCCCTTGCATCGGGATCCCCAGAGATCCTCCCCTTACATCAGGGTCCTCAGAGAGCCCCTTCCTTACACCAGGGTCCCCAGAGAGCATCTTCCTTACATCAGGGTCCCCAAAGAGCCCCCCACTTACTTTGGGGTCCCCAGAGAGCCCCTCCATACATCATGGTCACCTGAGAGGGCGAGCAGGGAGAGATGATGTCATCTCTCTGCTCTCTCGCCCGCCCAGCTCTCCCGTGCTGCCTACCTGCTCTCAGATGGTGACTCCTTCACTCACGGCCCATCTTCAGAGAGGCCACAGCCATCTCTGAGAAACGCAGGGCTATAGACCCAAAAGCCACCCCCTAGCGACACCACTGGGCAGTACAGTGGTGCTAAAATTATTGGCTACGCCAGCCATGCGGCCATTACTTTGACAGGCTGTCACTGAAACCGGCCCACTGAGGCATCGGCCTACCGGAAAATTCCCGGTAGTCCCAAATGCCAGTACATGCCTGGACAGAAGTGTGTTACTGGCAGGGTTACCTGATCAATGGGGAAAAAAAAACTGAAAAAAAGCAAATGTAGCAACCGCATCTAAGGATTCGTAAACTTCAATATAATGCCCTAAAAAAGTATTCATACCCTTTCAAATTTTTCACATTTTGTCATGTTACAACCAAAAACATAAATGTATTTTATTGGGATTTTATGTGATAGACCAACACAAAGTGGCACATAATTTCGAAGTGAAAGGAAAATAATAAATGTTTTTCAAATGTTTTTACAAAAAAAATCTGAAAAATGTAGCATGCATTTGTATTCAGCCCCCCCCCCCCCCAAGTCAATACTTTGTAGAACCTCCTTTCACTGCAATTACAACGGCAAGTCTTTTTGGGGATGTGTCTACCAGCTTTGCACATCTAGAGAGCAACATTTTTGTTCATTCTTCTCTGAAGAATAGCTCACGCTCTGTCAGATTGGATGGAGAGCGTCTGTGAACAGCAAGTCTTGCCACAGATTCTCAATTGGATTTAGGTCTGAACCTTGACTGGGCCATTCTAACACATGAATATGCTTCGATCAAAATCATTCCATTGTAGCTCTGGCTGTATGTTTAGGGTCGTTGACCTCTACCCCAGTCTCAAGTCTTTTGCAAACTATAAGGCCGCGTACACACGATCAGTCCATCCGATGAGAATGGTCCGAAGGACCGTTTTCATCGGTTAACCGATGAAGCTGACTGATGGTCTGATGTGCCTACACACAGAGCTTTTTTTCTCAGAAAATAGGTGCAGGAACTCAACCACGACCCCGTTCAGATTTCACAAACAGTAGAAGGGTCTTAAAGGGGCATTAAATACCAGAATTGCACTACATACAGAGTGCAGAGTTCAGGGGGATTACACACAGAGTGCAGAGCTGTCACTTGTAAACACAGAAACCAGACTTCTGTGTTTACAAGTGATTGTGGTGAGCAGGCACCAAAGGGTCTGGGCCAAAGGTGGTGGAACTGAGTTCCCCCAAGTTCCCCCAGAAAAAAAGCCCTGCCTACACACCATCAGTTAAAAAAACAATCGTATCAGAATGTGGTGACGTAAAACACAACGACGTGCTGAAAAAAATGAATTCAATGCTTCCAAGCATGCGTCGACTTGATTCTGAGCATGCGTGGATTTTTAACCGATGGTCATGCCTACTAACGATCGGTTTTGACCTATCGGTTAGGCTTCCATCGGTTACATTTTAAAGCAAGTTCTTTTTTTTTGACCGAAGGATAACTGACCGATGGGGCCCACACACAATCGATTTGGACCGATGAAAGCGGACCTTCAGTCCGTTTTCATTGGTTTTGACCGATTGTGTGTACGCGGCCTAACAGGTTTTGTTCTAATATTGCCCTGTGTTTTTTTTTTTTAAATACTTTTTATTAAAAAGTTTTAAGTTTTTACATACAATCAAACAACTAAACAAAATAATGGCATGTTAACAGATCGATAATGAGTCACTTGGGTATTATAGCTGTTTGCACATTAATGCCGCGTACACACGATCATTTTTTGTGATGAAAAAAAACGACATTTTCTGTGAAGTAAAAAACGACGTTTTTGAAACGTCACTTTTCAAAGACGATGTTGCATACACACCATCGTTTTTTTCACAAAAAGCGAGGTTATGTTCACCACTCTTTTCCATTGAAGCTCGCTTCATAACTAGCTTATGGGCATGCGCGGGTTGAAAAACGTCGTGAAACAAAAAACGACGTTTTGAAGAAACTACACAAAAAATTCAAGCATGTTGGAATTTTTTTTTGGTCGTTTTTTGAAGACAAAAAACGACGTTTTGCCCACACACGATCAATTTAAATGACGTTTTAAAAAACTTCGTTTTTTTTCATCGCAAAAAACGACCGTGTGTACGCGGCATAAGCGTAAGACAATATTCATACAGCAATATCCCGTGCAGCAAGAAAAATCTATAAGTCACAGTAACAAATGTAACAGATTACAATAAGTTGAGCAACCTATGTGGCCTATAAAGTAAATGTAGCAAGGTCCCAGGGCCTCAGAGGCCTAATGATGACCTCCAGAGTCAGGGAAAACTGACATCCTCTTCATAGTAGAGTGGGTTACCAGGCATGGCGGGTGTAGTGCAAGATGAAATGATGGGTGCCAGTCACTTTTGGATGCGAACAAGAGATTTATTGTTTCTTAACATAACTGTGGGAGAGGGGGTTAGGGACAAGACACCCTTAAGTAGATGCAATGATAATTGGCATGCTCCGAGATATAGGTAGACAGCTATACAGTGAAAGGCCTTCAGCCGGATAACACTTCTGTGTACGTAGGACCGCTGTCTCCTAATCTTGCAACAGTCTCTAAAGGTAGTTGTACATAACTCTTGGTAACACAAAACAGTCCTTTACTTATCTCACAGTATCCCACTGTACAGTATATCTTCACTCCCTGAGCTCCCAGTCTCTCGCTAGACTTCCTGATCCCAGTGGTCACTGGATCCCCTGAGCTCTTCCACAGCTATCCCGCTGTATACTCCTTAATCGTCACCCCCGCTATCCTGCTGGGTCCTTGGCTTGGCAATCAAAGCTTTCCCACTTCTTCTCCGTCCCCTGGCTGGTGAGAAGACTGCTCAGGTGCTCAACTTACTCACAGTAGTCTCCGGTAACAAGGTGGATGGTCCCTTAGTGGCGACAGCTTGCCCTCTACCGCCGACCACAACTGGTTCCCCGTCCAGCTAAACCTTATCAACTCGGTTGGACTGCTTACCTGCAGTCCCACCTGCTTCTACTGCTCCTGGATAGGCCTCAGGCAGCCTAGCAGCCAGGTGTCCTCCAGGATAGGCCTCAGGCTTCCGGCACAGCAACCTGGGGCGACATAACACACGTCCACAAAGACGGCCATCCAGGTGAACTCCGATCACACCACAGAACTTCGATCACCTGACTCCACCCAAATAAATAGGCTCTCCCAGCAGGCCAAGGGACTAAAGAAACCCCTGCCAATTGGCTGAGACACCCCATCCATTCATGATCTGACCTTGCTTAGCCCCTGTCATTCTTATGTCACCAACCACAGTGCCACCTAGTGACAGAAGAGAAAAGGTGGAGCAATTCCAGGATTTAGAGCGGAATCAACTGATCTCTAAAAATTAACCAGGATAATTACCACCTGGAAAACTAAATTTGTTAGCAACCCTGCCTAAACACCAGTGTGCTACATAAAAAATCTTACCGCTAGTGTTATACTGTATAGTGAAAAACAGCAAAAATAACCCTAACACAATGCCACTAAACATTTTTAATCAACCAAATACAACCAAACCTATTACTCTCATCATAATTAGGAATTGACGGGTCCTTTGGTTTTCCTTTTTCTGGTTCCCCCTGTCACAAAAGGTCCACTCAGTGGTTATCCTGATACTACCTACTCAAGCTAAAATGAAGCAGTATTATAGCCCTTGTAGGAGTTGAAGAGAGACAAGGGCCATTGGCGCTAACTCTGGGAACTGTATCCATCGTTTATTACATTTAGACTTCAGGATCTGTCTTTCTTTAAGTAAAGTAGTGTAGCACTACCCCCGAAGGAGCTGCTGAGAAATGATGGGATGGCATGTTATCTTGTGGCTCTGGTGAAGTGTCTAGGGTGAACTATGAATGCAATAGCAGTAAAGGAATGTCCGCAAATAGGAAGTCTCTTTATATGTGCTCTTTATTACCCAGCCAGGTAAAAACAGGTAACAGATAGAAATGGATAGATAAAGGTTGGAAGGAGAATAGCAGATTCAGGCCTTGGATAAGGAAAGAGTCCTGTCTCAACAAAAAAAGGATCATTGGTGTTGTGTTGTGCTGTTGGCTCTACAGAACTATACCGGCACCATTAGAGGAGAGAGATCAATCAGCCACAGCTCAAGGAAACTCAAGTGACCTCTGAGGGAATCCTAGGGTTCCATGTAACCCTTGTTGAGAATGGCTGCTTTACCATCACCATGGTGCATTCGAAACTTGAATATGATCGCCTAATTGGTTTCTGTGACCATAAGAAGAGTTCTTTCCTCTGGCAATTTGATCAAGAGGCCCAGTGTGAGAAGAACACCTATATCCAGCTGTAATGTATCTATTACTTCCTGCTCTCCCAAGACATAGTTACTGACCATGCACATATCATACTGCCGTTCCACTATGGCCACTTTCTACATGACCGGCCATCCGGCATCATATATTCACTTTACTTTTCTCCCTATCAGTTTCCCTTTTGTTTCAGTTTGCAGCCAATTCTTCCAGACATCTTTTAATCTCCTCCTTTTGTATCCTAAGGAGATCATTTTCACCTGGAATTCTGTACGGCTTATTGTAAGTCATTGTGCAATGCCAGCTTCCATCCTAACTGGGTGACAAATAATTCATATTCCACTTACAAACTTCATTTTCACTGCTGTATGGAGAAATTATGTTCGGTATAGCTTTAGGAACATATATAAGAAATGTTCTTACATATAAATAGTCATTATTTTTATTTTTTTATATATAATATAGGATGTTGTATGTTGTCTTTATATCGGTGGACTGTAATGCCTCGTACACACGATGGGAATTTCCGATGGAAAAAGTCAGACAGAATTTTTTCAACGGATATTCCGATCGTGTGTATGCCCCATCAGACTTTTTCCATTGAAAATTCAGACGGAGTAATGCCTCATACACATGATCCGAATATCGTACGACGGATCATACGACTTTTTTTCGCTTAATAGTCGCAAGTAAAATGAAATAGGTTATTAACCACTTGCTTACTGGGCACATATACCCCCCTCCTGCCCAGGTGAAATTTCAGCTTCCAGCACTGCGTCGCTTTAACTGACAATTGCGCGATCGTGCGACGTGGTTCCCGAACAAAATTGACGTCCTTTTTTTTCGCACAAGTAGAGCTTTCTTTTGGTGGTATTTGATCGCCTGTGCGGTTTTAATTTTTTGCGCTATAAACAAAAAAGTGCGACAATTTTGAAAAAAAATACAATATTTTTTACTTGTTGCTATAATAAATATCCCAATTTAAAAAAAAAACACATTTTTTTTCTCAGTTTAGGGCGATACGTATTCTTCTACATATTTTTGGTAATAAAAAAAAAAATCTAAATAAGCGACTGGTTTGCGCAAAAGTTATAGCACCTACAAAATAGGGGACAGAATTTTTTTTTTTTATTATTATTTTTTTTACTGGTAATGGCGGCGATCTGCAATTTTTGTTGGGACTGCGATGTTATGGCGGACACAGCGGACACTTTTGACACATTTTTGGCGCCATTCACATTTATACTGCGATCAGTGCTATAAATATGCACTAATTACAGTATAAATGTGACTGGCATTGAAGAGGTTAACACTAGGGGGTGAGGAAGGGGTCAAATGTATTCCCTACATAGTGTTCTAACTGTGGGGGGAGGGGGGGTGACTGGGGGAGGTGACCGATATGTGTCCATATGTACAAGGGACACAGATCGGTCTCCTCCTCTCCAGAGACAGGACACTGTCTCTGTGTAAAACGGCAATGAGAGATGATCTCATATGTTTACATATGAGATCATCTGTCATTGGCCGCACAGATCGCATTGCAAATGGCCACTCTGATTGGCCGTTCGCCGCGATCTGTGATTGGCTGTGTCCAAGGGACACGGCCAACACAGAATTTCCCAGCGGCGGCGCTCTGGAGCGCGCGCGGGGAACGTGCTAGTGACAGGCCGTCAATTGACGGCTTGTTGGATATTTAGATCCACGCTGAAGCCGTCATTCGGCTATAGCGCAGATCTCAACAGGTTAAAGTCACGAAAATTCTCGTACGAAAAAAATAATCGGAAGTGATGTCATGTGTTGTAATGTATTTGTATTGTATTTTCGGACGACAACTATACTGACTAAACAAAAATTGTACGATCTGACATGTGATCGGCTCTCGAAAGTAGTGTACAAACAATCCGAAAATGGTACGATTCTTCCTCGGACGATCGTTTTCGTCCGATATTCGGATTCTGTATGCAGGCCATTAGTGTCAGGGCTGGGCTCAGCCCTTCCTTCTCTGTGCTGGCAGCTCAGCTGTCAGCTAATTGCCAGCTCCCATCTCTCCACAGTGATCCACCTGTTGATGATCCTGCTCGCCAGCTCTACCTACTTAAAGCCTTCCAGTTCATTTGCTCTTTGCCTTCGCCTGTGTTAACATCACAAGAGACTTTCTCCTGCGTTTCTGTTGAAGACTTGCTTGACCTACGTTTCCTCTGGCTACAGATCCTGCTTGCTGTATGTCTACCTTTATCGCTGGCTCTTGGACATTTGGCTTGGCCGACTACCCGATTCCGGTTACTGAACTCTGGCTATGTTTTGACTACGCTTACTCTGTTTACCTTTTTATTTTTATTATTAAACAAGTGCGATTTAACTGTCCTTCTGTCACGGTCTGATTCATGGTTTCTGACAGTTAGAAAGAGAACATTGGAAAATTTATATTGGAAATTCCGTTTGTTTGTATGTAACTCCGATGGAGAAAAAAACACGCATGCTCGGAAACAATTCAACGCATGCTCGAAAGCATTGAACCTAATTTTCCAAGGCACGTCGAAGTGTTATACGTCACGCGTTTTTGATTATCGGAATTTGGTGTTACCGTGTGTATGCAAGACAGCTTGAACGGAATTGCAGTTAATTTCAACAGAAACTCTGAACGTGTGTCCAGGGCATAAGAAGCAATGTGAATGATTTGAGCTTCACTTGTAATGATCTGGGCACGTTTGCTGCACTATTCTTGAAAGCCCAACTACAGTTAAAGTGTATCTAAATCCAAGAACAATAAAGTCTGTCATGAACACATTTCCTGGGGTGACAACACTCGCTATCTGTACTGTATCTATAGAGTGTTGTCAGCCTAGGACAGTGGTCATCAAAATGCGGCTTCAGGCTGGATGTGACCCTTTGCTTGCTTTCATCTGGCCCTTGGGGCATTATTCTCCCCACTGTCAGCAACAGTGGGGCATTGTTTCTGTTGCTGACACCGACAATGGGGCACTTTTCTTCCCATTAATACCAACGATTGGGTACGATTTCTCCCATTATAAGAGGGCACTGGCTATGCACTCCGGTGCATTATCAGCCTTTGACAAAAGGTGGAAACCGTGGCTTGACTGGTATAATTACTGAGAATTGTATATAACTCATTTTTGAATGGCAACTTTCTCCTAAATGAGCGACTGCACATGTGCTCATACTGCGTGATTGCTCATCGCACAGCCACATCTGCATGGTACTGAAGGCTGCTATCCTGTAAGGTCTTATTGACCATTAGAGGAAGCTGATCGACTACTCCATCTAGTGGCCCTAATGCAGCATTTTCCTGAATTAACTCAATCAGGAAAATACATCACTAAGGCCACTAGATGGAGCTGATGATCATAGGAATAAACACATAAGACACCTTTCACACTTGTACGACTTTAAAGTCGGGCGAATTTTACTGCGATTTCGCGGCCGCGATTTTGCTGCGATTTCAATGAATGCCTGTGTAAGTGGCATCAAATTCAGACCAAAGTAGTGCAAGGACTACTTTGAAGTAGGCACAACTTAAAGTCATGCCAGTATGAATGGTAGTCACTGAAAATAATGGAGAATGACTTGCCATACGATTGCAGTCCAAATCGTGGGACAAGTCGTATAAGTGTGAAAGGGGACTTAAGCAAATTACAGGTATTGCTCATGATGACTGTGTAAATGCTTGGGACATTTTTTATAAATAGATTTCTTGGACATTACATGGCATGCATACACTCTCAAAAAAAATATCTGATGCTAGGTCCACTAAAGGAGCTAGATACATTTTATCAACAAAATAAACCTGATCTACTTTGCTCAGTCACACCTACATGATAGTGAAGGCTGCTGTCCTGTAATGTTTTCTTGGCTACTAGAGGGAGCTGATTGTCAGCTCCATCTACTGGCCCTAATGCAGTATTTTCCTGAAATAACTAAATCAGGAAAATACAGCATTATGGCCACTAGATGGAGCTGGTGATCATAGGAATAAACATATAAAGCAAATTACAGGGAAAATTTGTGATGCCTGTGTGAATGCTTGAGATTTTCTATAAATCGACCCCTTGGACATTATTTAGCATGCATACACTTAGTTTTAAAAAATATATATCTGATGTTATGTCCACTAAAGGAGCTTGGTAAATTTCAACAAAATCAACAAAATAAACCCAACCTCTCATTGCACAGTCACATCTGCATGGGAGTGAAGGCTGCTGTCCTGTAATGTTTGATTGGATAAACATTGCTAATGTGAGCTGACATGCCTTCACAAAAGTAATTAACAAAAAGACAGTGTTGGAATCAGTCATAGTTCAAACACTAAGGTGATTCTGTTTTGTATTACACTACACACAGCATCTGCAGCGGGGCTGTCAGATCCCTCTGTTTCAATGCCCTATTAATGCATTTTTCTCTAAGGCTTTTCCATTTAAGCTTAAACAAATGTGACAGCAACGATTCCATTTATACAGTCCGAACCAAATAAAATAATAAACCGAGATAAAACCGACTCATCTCTGTGAGGGACAAATTGCTACAAAACCTGGGAAATGAATAATACGATATAATATTTATATTTCTATGAATTGGGCCCATTACGAGTGCCACCATGTAATACAATGGTGTTAATTCACACAGATTTACCACATGTGTTATGTGCAAATAGTGCATTATCAATGACATTTAATAAATGATAAAATCAATAAAAAGCAGGTACTCACAAAAAGCAACCCTCAATGAGCCATAAAATCCCAGCCCAGCTCTGAGGAGCATAACGTGCATTACCATAAACATAAACACATAACACCCCACAATGGTTCGAAAAGAGCCCGTTCACACTGGGGCGACCTGGTATCCTCCTTTAAGTTGCCTCAAGTCGCACGGTCGAGAAAATGAATTGAAGTGAATGGGAGCCGTCTTAATGTACACTACTGCAGTCGCTCCCACTTCAGAAAAGGTTCTTGTACTACTTCAATCCGACTTCTAGGCAACTTGTAGGCAACTTGTACCCATTGATTTCAATGGAAGTCGCCTCAGAACTCGGATCACTGTCTTAACTGAATCAACAATACAAGAAGATAACATACATTTCTCAGGCAAACCTTTCCCTCCCCCTCCCTCACACAGAGCGGATTGTGTTTTGATTGGCCACTGGAAAGCCTCCTGTTCTGGAGGCGACTTGAAGTTGCCTTGTACTGTCCTGGAGGCGACTCGAAGTTGCCTTGTACTGTCCTGGAGGCATCTTGAAGTTGCCTTGTAAGTTGCCTGATGATTCATACTCAAGTCCTGTCCAAGTTGCCTCCCAAAGTCATGCTAGAAGTGGTGTTGCCCCTGTCTGAATGGGCTCTAACAAGATAAAGTGGACACAATATTAATCACAACGCCAAGAGATGAGCAGACAGACAGAAGCAATGAGTGACTCACTTAACAATGGGAATTTACACCGTGAAGGCACACAATGGGGCTAAAGATGCGTACACACGACCGTTTTTTTGGGATGTAAAAAAGAATTGTTTTTTATGTCATTATGTCATTGGCTCCAGAGCATTTTTCACGATGTAAAAAATGGGCATTATAAATTTAGAAGATGCTCTAAATTTTCACGTCGTTTTTAACGTTGTTGTTTTTTACATCATAAAAAATGGTCGTGTGTGGGCTTTAACGACGTGAATGTTCAGAAGCAAGTTAGGAGACGGGAGCGCTCGTTCTTGTAAAACTAGCGTTTGTAATGGAGATAGCACATTCATCACGCTGTAACAGACTGAAAAGCGCGATTCATCTCTCACCAAACTTTTACTAACACAAAAATCAGCAAAAGCAGCCCCAAGGGTGGCAGCACCTGAATGGAACTTCCCCTTTATAGTACCGTCGTACGTGTTGTACGTCACCTCGCTTTGCTAGAGCATTTGTTTTTCACGATCGTGCGTAGGCAAGGCCAGCTTTACAATAATCGGGTTGAAAAAAACGTTGTTTTTTGGAGAAAATAAAAAATGGTCGTGTGTACGCGCCAAAAGACCCATAGCAGAAGACCCTTGCATCAGGTTGTTTTGAACTGATTATATTAACATCCACTCTGAGTCTCAAAGTCTAAAGTAGTTATTGCTGGTTTGGGCACAAAGGCCCTAATCTGTAATCAGGTCCTAGGTTCCCAGATCCTGTGTGTTTCATGGAGGCATGACCCAAATCGAAGCAAGATGACTCCAAGGGTCCCCCAGGAACACACACCTTCCAAGAATAGAGCCCCCTCAAAGGCCAGGGCCCATAGTCAGTAGGCAAAAGGCTACCCCGCAGTCCCATCCAAAACACTGTAAATCTGACAGCCGGGAAAGTAGCACAAAGAGGTCAATATCGCAATAAAATCGCAAACAAATTGCAGGAGTGCAGGAGCCTTTTCAAAAGTTGCTGCAACTTGAGTCCCAACAATTTAAACAGTTTCATTGCTGGCATTGGGGTACAACTTGAACTGTCAAATCGCATGACAAGTCGCAATGGTGTGAACCAGGGCTAAAAGTATACAATGTATCAGTGTGGAAATGTTCTTCCATGAGCTCAGGAATGAAAGCATTCTAGAATATTTTCACAGTTTCACAATATTTCTGTGTGCATTTTCATTACAAAATTATCATCTGGTGTAGCGTTAGCATGTTAAAAAAAATGGTGAAATAAACAACATGAAATATAACACAAATTTTAGGTGCTAAACATCACAAAACATAAATATTGAAGCATTTGTTTATCAATTGAGATAAATACTGCATAAGTTATTTTAACTCAAAAATGTATGCCGTATTTTTACCCCTCTATTGATGTTAATAAATGTATCTGTTAAATGTTATAATGTTTTCAGAAATAACTTGTCAGTGGACACACAGCTTGGGTCTTAACCAGTATTGTCGCCGCCCCTCTTTGTGACATCATGACAGCACCACCGCCTTGGGAGTGAGCACATACAAGTGGCCCCATGGTGGCCACTCCCATTTTGGGAGGTCTACCTAAGCTGCCCATCTGTGGATCGAAATCCAGCCAGTTCTGCAGCCGATCTATGCATGGCCACTGTGGTTGAACAGAAGTCGATCTACTGACTGACTTCTGCTCGATTACCTTGTCGGATATTAGCTGCTCAATCAGCATGGCAGGCTCTAGCCTGCAGCACTGATCAGTTTATTCTGACAACGGGGATGTCTCCCTGCTGTCAGCTTACAAAGACATACAATGGAGGATTCCCTTATCCACCTCAAATGTGTGGATGAGGGAATTGGGTCAGTTTTTTGTGTTCAAGCCGCTGGTTGAATGAAAAAATAGACTCATCTGTCGGCTGCCTAAAGCTGGCCATACATTAGGAAAATTTTGTACGGAGATTCTTATGAAAATTCTCATCCATCTCGAGCTGTATAATCATGGTATAATTTCCCCATTGTGTGCCTCCTAGGGACGAATTCTAATTGTTTATTGAGGCACCTATTGCTTCTGTCTGTCTGTTAATCTTATAGAGCAGGGGTCTTCAAACTACGGCCCTCCAGCTATTGCGGAACTACACGAGTCCTATGAGGCATTGTAAAAACATTGTAAGACATTTACAGACATGGCTAGGCATGATAAGAATTGTAGTTCCTGAACAACTGGAGGGCCATAGTTTGGAGACCCCTGCTCTAAAAGATTAGCAGACAGACAGAAACAATAGGTGCCTCAATTAACAATTATAATTCAATTATACCATGGGGGAAAGACATCTTAGTAAACATATCTTAGCAGGACACCAGCATCAGGTTGTTTCGAGCTGATTATATTGAAACGGACTTCCATCCAATCATGAAAAGCTCTGCTTATCTGCCCCCCCCCCTCTGCTGCCACATTTGCCACCTTTTGGGTGACAGGTATCCATCCCCATATCTGAGAGATCTCGCAGCGGCAAGATAACTCTGAGGTTCTGCCCCCTCCTTCTACCCCCTATTCAGAAAGTGCAGCACGCTTCATGCATGTGCAGTAGGGAACCAGCTGTGAACCTGAAAGGCTTCACTGGCAGTTTCCCTTACCACGAGTAGTGGCTACAGCACCTGAGAGCGGATGGAAACATTGGCTAGGGTTCTGACATCGCTGGATACCAGAACAGGTAAGTGTCCTAATATTAAAAGTCAGCAGCTATAGTATATAAAGCTGCTGACTTTAATTTTTTTTGCTGGGGGGGGGCAGAACTCCACTTTAGGTGACTTTTTCAGGTGGGAGGGGGGTGCAGATACCTGTATAAAACAGGTATTTGCACCACTTCCGGGTATTGACTCTCTCGGGAGTCACGCCCCTCTGCGCCACCCCCCCGCTGTCTTCTGGGAAACATAGAGTTCCCAGGAGAAAGCGGGAACCAGTGACAGGGCGCCGCGCACTCGTGCATGCGCAGTAGGGAACCACAAGGCTTCACTTCCTGATTCCCTCACCGAGCAATGCCCCTGGAACCAGCGGACTTGTCCCGCGATCGTGTCACAGAGCTGCAGAATGGGGAGATGCCTGTGTAAACAAGGCATTTCCCTGTTCTGCCTAGTGACAGGACACTGATCTACTGCTCCCTGTGATCGGGAGCAGTGATCAATGTCGTGTCACTTGTAGTCCAGCCCCCACAAAGTTCGAATCACTCCCTAGGACACACTTAACCCCTCTATCAGTGCATTTTTATAGCACTAATCGCTGTATAAATGACAATAGTCCCAAAATAGTGTCAAAAGTGTCCGATGCGCCCGCCGCAATGTCGCAGTCACGCTAAACATCGCTGATCGCCACCATTACTAGTAAAATAAATATTAATAAAAATGCCATAAAACTATTCGCTATTTTGTAAACGCAATAACTTTTGCGCAAACCAATCAATAAACGCTTATTGCGATTATTTGTTACCAAAAAGATGTAGAAGAATACGTATCGACCTAAACTAAGGACATTTTTTTTCATATATATATTTTTGGGGAATATTTATTACAGTAAAAAGTAAAAAATATTGTTTTTTTTTTCAAAATGTTCGCTATTTTTTTGTTTATAGAGCAAAAAATTAAAACCGCAGAGGTGATCAAATACAACCGAAAGAAAGCTCTATATGTGAGGAAAAAGGGGCGTCAATTTTGTTTGGGAGTCACGTCGCACAACTGCGCAAATGTCAGTTAAAGCTAGGCAGTGCCGAATCGCAAAAAGTGCTCTGGTCTTTGGGCAGCCAAATGGTCCGGGGCTGAAGTAGTTAAAATAACTACTAATAGTAATATTTAAAAAACACAGTGTGGTCTCCCTTTAATAACAGCACAGACTGTATCCTTCGGTTGCTTCTTGGTATAAATTGTGTTTTTCCAAAGACTCTGCTACTCGTAAACACACTTTTCCTGGGCACAGAAAACAGTCTAGAGATCCAGTGCAAGTTTTTGCCTTTACAATAAAGCCGGCGTGTGCCAGAGCCATATGTTTCCAAGGTGATAAGCTTTTCATTTTTTTTTGCAGAAGACTTCTGAAATAGAGCATACATAGATTAATCCTCCCTGGAGAATCCCGGGTACATTCACTAATTTTCGTACATTTAGATGCAATAATTAGTCTGTTGATATTTTTCTTGGCTTTTCGCGTTAAGATCAGAGGCGTCCTGGAAAATGAGAGATCTGAGTATTCTGTTATCACGTCACTCAGAGTTAGACAGATGATGGAGGACAGAAGAATGAAAAAGTAATGGTGCTTACACACGATTGAAATTTCCGACAAATAAAATTTGATGTGAGCTTTTGGCCGGAAACTCCAACAGTGTGTAGGCCCCATCGGACTTTTTCTGTCGGGATTTCCGACAGCAAAAATTTGAAAGCTGGTTCTCAAATTTTCAACGGGAAAAGTTCTTGCTGGAAATTTCGATCGTCTGTATGCAATTCCGACGCACGAAAGAACACGCATGCTCTGAATCAATTTGACTCATGCTCAGAATCATTTAACTTTATTTTTCTCGGCTCGTTGTAATTCTTAACGACACAAGTTTGAGCCAAAATTCAGTCGGAAAAAAAATCCACAGTCCATATAGAGTAGGGTGACCAGACATCTGCAGTTTCTGGGGACAGTCCCTGGATTGAGGACACTATCCCCAGACCAAGTCTGTCCCTGGGTTTGTCCCCGGATTGGATTTGAACAGGGGCTGGGGCAATTTCAAAGGCAGAATAAAAAATATATATATATGAATTACACCCCACTCTGCCAATCCTACTAGATTGGGGGATATTTTTTTCCATTATCTGTGCCCCTTTCTGATGATCATGTGCTGGTCGGAGCAGGGGAAATATTTCTTCAGTTTCGGGTGCAAGCCCATTCAGCTCCGCTCGCATGTTCTTCTGCCTTGGCTCAAATCCCAGCCAGCCGCCTGCCTTCCCTGGGGGAGTGATCTTCCTCCATTTCCCACCCAGTAGTAGCCGGGGCCGGAGAGTTAACAGGCTGTGAGGCGGGCGGCGGCAAAGGGCAGAGAGTCGCTGATTGCCACCATTGCTAGTAAAAATAAATATGTCCCCAGATTTCATTTAAAAAATCTGGTCACCTTAATATAGAGATTCCCATATAGAGATGCCCCAGGGCAAGGTGAATGAAGACTTGGCACACCGCAGTCTTCAAAAAAGCATTGTTACAGCTCACATTTTCTCTAGGGTTGCCACCTCATCCCTTTAAACCCGAACACATATGAATTACACAGGTTCTGAGGCTAATTTAATGCAGGTAAAGCACCAAGTGAGTTTAATTACCACCTTAATTAGCCACAGAACCTGTGTAATTAATATGTGTTCGGTTTTAAAGGGATGAGGTGGCAACTCTAATTTTCTCCCCTTGTCCCTGCACCATGCTGATCTCTTTAATCTCTCTTGCTGCCTCTCCGGAATGAATTCCTTCCACTGCCTCCTGTAGTGAGATCCTTCCAGACCAGCCTCCCGAGCTCCAGCCCGAGGTAAAACCCCGCCCAAGGGCAAGGGTCTCTCAAGGGCCACCGTCAGGCTCTGCTCAGCACTTTTTCTCCATCTTCCATCCGACTGCCCTGCTGGCATGGCTTATGTCTATTTTTGTGACCTACTTTGGTTCCCTACTAGGCCCACTCCTGGGGATTGGCTAAGGGCCCATAAATATGCTGAGTAGCTCCTCCTTACCTTTGACCACTAGTTCCAGAACATTCTCCAATTTTCCAGATACCAGGGGGAGGCACCAGAGAGCTGCCAGGATGGGGAGCCCTGGCCTCTAGTGACCCTGACCAAGATTTAATGACTCAAGTCTAAGCCAGAGCCAGCTATGTTTTTCTTACTTTCACTACTAGTTCACACACTGCGGGGGTGCTACATAAGTAATGTGGAGCCGAGTTAAAACTTCTGAAAAATCTATCCAAGGCAAAAAAAAACATTTTGGCTGAAGCTAGGGGTCAAGCATCTGCCAATAAAAAAAGATCATTGGGTGGAATGCCCCTTTAACCACTTGCTTACTGGGCACATATACCCCCTTCCTGCCAAGGCGAAATTTCAGCTTTCGGCACTGTCACATTTTTAATGAAAGTTGCGCAGTCGTGTGACGTGGCTTCCAAACAAAAATTACAATCTTTTTTCCCCACAAATAGAGCTTTTTTTGGTGGTATTTGATCATCTCTGTGGTTTTTATTTTTTGCGCTATAAACAAAAAAAAATAAAAGAGCAACAATTTTGAAAAAAACACAATGGGCCAGATTCACGAACACTTGCGCTGGAGTATTTGGATATGCGCCGCGTAACTGTGATGATGCGCCGTCGTTTCTATGTGCCCGTACCCACCAAACTCGATGCGCCCAATAACGGGTCATTTGCGACCGGCGGAACGTTCCGACGCCAGAGTATCGTCAGCGCTTAATTTCGCTGGGCGCATCAGTCGCGCCTATTGATTTCCCCTGCAAATATGCAAATGAGGGATTTTTCCCAATTCACGAACGGATTAGCACCATACGCTGGCTACATGCGCCGCGCGTATCTCGTCCGTCCGGCGCAAAGTTATTTCTACAAAAGGCTGCTTTATCTTTACTCCAGATGGTCACAGGTCAGCAGGAGAGCAGCTACAGCAGCGTTACCGACGATAAGAGCTAGCTGAGCACCCCCACTTGCAGGACAACACCTCTGTCCATGCTTGTCTGTCAAATTTTACAGCCATGGAGGAAGACATCATAGGTCTCCATAGCCGAGATGACGGCTGACAGCTCCTGGCCATTAAAGTTCAGCTTTCTCCTGTGTGTTTGCGGGGAACGGGAGCAGCCATCTCAGAACAAAAGTAACATCACTGCGGGGAGGGGGAGCAGGATATACTTTAGTGCCGGAATGGCGCTTCTACGGGCGCATTTAAACGCCCAACGAAAGGCATTGCGCTGACGTTTCCCGTGAAGTGGTGCCGACGGAAGTTGTGAGCATGCGCACAAAGGGGGCGAGTGGAGCCTCACTCACTGCGCATGCTCCGTGGTTGATGCGCTGAACGTAAGCCTCTGCGCTGGGCTCCGCCCATCATTTACATATGATCACACCCACTTCCCCTTGCGTCGGGTTACGCCAGCGCATTATCGTTACTCTGGCGCAAGTTTACGCGCAACTGCTATGTGAATTACAGGACTTGCGCTGAAAGGGTCTTCAGAGTAACGTAAATGAGAAGCGTTACTCCAGAGGAAAGATACTCTCATCTACCTGAATCTGGCCCAATATTTTTTACTTTTTGCTATAATAAATATCCCATTTTTTTTTCTCAGTTAAGGCCGATATGTATTCTACATATTTTTTGTAAAAAAAAAAACATTAAAAAAAACGCAATAAGCGTATAGTGATTGGTTTGCGCAAAAGTTATAGCGGCTACAAAATAGGGGATAGAATTCTGACATTTTTTTTTGTTATTTTTTTTTTACTAGTAATGGTGGTTATCTGCGATTTTGTTGTCAGGACTGCAACTTTTTGGCGGACACATCAGACACTTTTGACACATTTTTGGGACCATTCACTTTTATACAGCGAACAGTGCTATAAATATGCACTGATTACTGTATAAATGTGACTGGCAGGGAAGGGGTTAACACTAGGGGGCGAGGAAGGGGTTAAATGTGTTCCTTGGGAGTGATTCTAAGAGCTCTTTCACACTGAAGCGTTTTTACAGCGTTTTAGCGTTAAAAATAGTGCTATTAAAACATTCATAAAACGCTCTCCATGCATCTCAATGGACCCTTTCACTGAGTCCTGCAAGCTGCATCTTTGGAGCAGCCTTTCAGCACTGAAAAAAACGCTCCAAAAACGCCCCTCTCCTTTGAAATTAATTAAAAGCGCTGTAAAAACGCCTTACCTTTTCACACTGAGGCACTGCAAAAACGCCCTAAAACGTTAGGGTCTTAGCGGTGCTTTACCAGCACATTGGGATTGCAGATGAGGCTTTGCTCGAATAACGCTCAAATAACGCTCAAATAACGCTTGAATAACGCTGGAATAACGCCCCAGTGTGAAAGGGGCCTTACTGTGTGTGGAGGGGACTGACTGGGGGAGGTGACCGATTGGTGTTCCTATGTACAAGGGACACAGCATCAGTCTCCTCTCTCTGACAGTACGTGGAGCTCTGTGTTTACACACACAGAGATCCACGTCCTTAGAAGTGTAACGGCCGATCGCGGGTACCTGGCGGACATCGCGGCCACTAGGCACGTGCATCGGCATCTCAGTGACGCGCCGGGCTTGTGCGCACCCCCCAGGGCCAAGGCTGTAAAAAGACGGCCCCCTGGACCTATAGAGCCACCTTGTGGCCGTCTTTTTACAATGGCCCGGGTCTCAAGAAGTTAATTTGCTCACAACTCTACAGATATGTGTTCCCTCTGCTAGAATGAATTCAGTAAAGGAAGTATCTGAGGTTACAGCCGCTTGAATCACCGAGCTGTTGATATTCGCACACATCACACCTCAGTGCTGCCCTGAACAGACAGAATTCCCACTGACTCATCATAGGCGATGATCTATGTGCGGCAACACACTCACACATGAATGACTTAGAGAGGAGACTGTTACAGGAGTCATTCAGATGATGCAGCTTTTATATTAGGAAGACAAATGTTACAGCGGCCACAAAACCAAATGATGAAACCTAAACCGACACCGCGCCAGGTGGGCAAGGTAAATACACTGATGCCATCATCGCCCCCTTTTAAACCTTGATTTCCTAAAGGAACAGAGACTTCACTTAGGGCGCCTTCACGCTATAGCACTGCGGCAACTCATTACATTTTACATAGTAGTAAGGTCGAAAAAAGACAACCGTCCATCCAGTTCAACCTGTGTAGGTGTGTCAGTGTCTATAATTATTCCCATATCCCTGTACGTTGTGTTCTTTAACCCCTTGCCGCCCGCCCACCATCAAATGACAGCGGGGGCGGTGCGGCTCTCATTCTGAATGGACGTCATATGACTGCTTCCCAGAACAGCAGCTCATGCGTGCCCGCTAGGACACGGCGCGACCCCGATTTCTGTAAAGAGCTGTGGCCACGCCTCTTTAAACATGTGATCAGCTGTGTCCAAACACAGCCGGTCACATGTAAACACGGAGATGTCGGTAATAGGGTGACCACATTTTCAAACTACAATTCAGGGACACCCCCCTTCCCAAAAATCAGCTTGTGCTGTAACGAATCACAGCACAGTGATTGGACACAAGAGGCGGGATTTGTGATTTCTCCAATCACAAGCCGGGGAGCAGGGATTGTGCTCCTCCAGGCATTCCCTGCCAGGGCAAGTACTGTCAGTGAGTAAAGCAGTGATGTGGCGGCCTTTTTTGGGGGCATCAGATTGGCCCAGGGGGTGGCTCTGTCAGTTTCATTCCGGGACACTGTATTGTCCTGGAATAAAGGTGCCCGGGACAGACCTGTGTTGAGGAGAGGAGAGCCGATCAGTGGCATCTCCTCGCAGAGGACATCTAGCAATGTAATCAGGGCACTGATCATCAGTGTCCTGATTACCATAAAGAACCCACATTGCCCACCAGTGCCAGCAATCAGTGGCCATTAGTGATGTCAGTTAGTACTGGCTATTAGTGCTGTCCATCAATGCCCATCACTGATCATCAGTGCCCTGATTACAATAAAGAACCCACAGTGCCCACCAGTGCCAGCAATCAGTGCCCACCAATGCCAGAAATCAGTGCCCACCAGTGCCAGCAATCAGTGGCCATTAGTGATGTCAGTCAGTACTGGCTATTAGTGCTTGTAACGGAACTATGTATTTTGCCTGTACATCTATAATAATCATGCAGTGGGATATTATGAAGTGTGAGTGTCCTCTGTCTGTCTAGATGTGGATTAGAACTGAATCAGCCTGTCTCCTACAACTTCTCTTTAGGTATGCTAATGCACCTCTCTATTCCCAAAGGTTAATTGATCTATTGTGTGTGTGAAAGACCTGTGTTTATCCTTAAGATTGTATATTGTATTCCAAATTAACAGTCTCCTGTCAGTTGTATTGAAATATCATGTCACTTATGTTCAGAAGAACTTTTAGGCTTTGCGGTGCCGAAATGCTTATCCACGGATGGGATTATCTGTGATTGAAGTCTATTGAGAAAGAAATGTGGTTTCTTTTAGCGTGGTGACAGTGTGTCTAACTTGGGGCCCCCCTGTGGAGGGAGGGGGCGGAGACTTTCATTGTTCCTTGAGCACTGACCAGTCTGTAACTAAGATATAAAAACCAAGAAATGTACCATTAAAGCTGAGTCTTCTGACCCTTCAAAACGTAGCCTGTCTCGTTTGTGAAAGGGTATGCTATGGGATTATTATTCTGTGCGTCTTACAACTGGACCTGACTCTCCCTTGGGCTCTCGTGGATGGGCTTATACTGGACTTACGTGCATAGCAACTTGCCAGGGAAAAGGACGTCGCCAACGGCGTATACTCTCTCCCTACTTGGGTAGCTGTTACAGTGCTGTCCATCAATGCCCATCACTGATCCTCAGTGCCCTGATTACAATAAAAAAAAACACAGTGCCCACCAGTGCCAGCAATCAGTGCCCACCAGTGCCAGCAATCAGTGGCCATTAGTAACGTCAGTCAGTACTGGCTATTAGTGCTGCCCATCAATGCCCATCACTGCCCATCAATGCCCAATAGTGCCACCCATCAGTGCCCACCAGTGTCACCCAGTGCCACCTATCAGTGCTCATCGGTGCCACATATCAGTGCCCATAAGTGCGACATATTCGTGCCTCCTCATTAGTGCCACCTAATCAGTGCCCAAAAGTGCCACCTCATCAGTGCCGCTTCATCAGTGCCCATCAGTGAAGGAGAAAAATTACTTATTTACAAAATTTACTGACAAAAACTAAGAAAAACTTTTTTTTTCAACTTTTTTGGTCTATTTTTTTTTTATATATATATATATATATATATATATATATATAAAAAACCCAGAAGTGATTAAATACCATCAAAAGAAAGCTCTATTTGTGTGAGGAAAATGATAAAAATCTCACATGGGTACAGTGTAGCATGACCGCTCAATTTTCATTCAAAGTGCTGAAGGATGAAAGATGGCCTGGGCAGGCAGTGCCCTGTATTGAGGTGGTTAAAATGCACATCCAATAGTCTTTTGGAAACATCAATACTCCCCGCTGCCACCACCGATTGTGGAAGAGAGTTCCACATCCTTATTGCCCTGACAGAGAAAAATCCCCAACACAGTTTAAGGTTAAACCGGCTGCAATTGGGGGGACAAACTGGCTGCATTTGAGGGGAAACTGGCATCATTTGAGGGGGCACAGTGGCAGCAATTGATGTTTTTTCAGCACCAGCCGCCACTGGGTCTGGACAAACTTTTCTGCACTAATAATCTGCATCAGACCGTGTCAGACTGAGCTGGGGCCTCTAAGCATTTATCGCAGGGGCCCCTCGCTGCCTGCTTCAACCCCCAAAATATTGACCCACCACGCTGTAACCATGTGCATGGTTGCTGGGCAGTTGCAGTGCGGCCCCATTCACTTGAATGTGCCACATTAGGTGACTGTATTTCTTAGGTAGGCAGTTGGGGGTGGTAAAACTGTGGCTCAGCCACCTCCTTATACCATCACCCAACTGGCTGTATGAACAAGTGATTACTGTCTGAGCACCTCCTAGAATAAAAGCCCAAAATATAAGGCACAACTTCAATACATAATAACACTAATAAAAGAAGAATAAAATCTGTCTAATATTACAATATATGTGATGTTTAATCTCTAATAAAATATAAAGCCACTTTGCTCCTATACACAGCTTTGCTCTATTTCCACAAACCACCCTGTAGATATCCAGCATGTCCCTAGCTAAGAAAGTCTGATTAATGCCATATGACGTGCTCTGAACTTTCCGTTCAGCTGCATTCTGCGGGACTTCAGCCCTACTGGCGATGGAAGTCATGTGACCTGCAGATATCACCACAGATAAAGATCAGAGAAATAAACAGTGACATTGTTCAGCCAGCCAATTACATATCTTCTTCATTGTTCTGCCGTAATAGACGCACCACACCATCATAATTATAGGAAGGTCTACAAATCCCTCTGTAATTATAGGGGCAAGAAATCCTTATATCTTTCTCATACAAATCTATCTATCTGTGTTCTCTCTCTAGCTATCTATGGATATCTATCTATCAATCTATCTATCTATCTATCTATCTATCTATCTATCTATCTATCTATCTATCTATCTATCTATCTATCTATCTATCTATCTATCTATCTATCTATCTATCTACCTATCTATGATATCTATCTATCTATCTATCTATCTATCTATCTATCCATCTATGGTATTTATCGATCTATGGTATCCAGGGCCGTCTCTACCATAGGGCAAACAGGGGCAGCTGCCCAGGGCCCTGTCACTGTTGGGGGCCCAAAGCAACCCCCTTTAAAAAAAAAAAAAATATATTTTTTTTTTTTTTTTTTTTTTTTTAGGGGTCCGGTGGTCCGGAGGTCCCCAGGGGCCCGGAGGCCCCCAGGGACCAAGATGGCAACCCCCCCTTTTTTTTATTTATTTTTAAATAAAAAAATATATTTATTTTATATATTTTTATTTTATTTTTTATTAAAGGGCCAATTTTTTAAATATATTTTTATTTTTTATTAAAGGGCCATTTTTTTTAGGGGTCCCCAGGGACCCGGAGGCCCCCAGGGCCCCAGATGACAACCCCCCCCTTTTTTTTTTTATAAAAATATATATTTATTTTATATATTTTTATTTTATTTTTTATTAAAGGGACAATTTTTTTTTAGAGGTCTGGAGGTCCCCAGGGGCCCGTAGTTCCCCAGGGCCCCGGATGACGACCCCCCTTTTTTATAAAAAAAAAAGAAAACTTTTTTATATATTTCTTTTAATATATATATATATATATATATATATATATATATATATATATATATATATATATATAATATAAATAAATGTTATTATTATTTAAGGACCCAGAGGTCCCCAGGGCCCTGGATGGCAACCCCCCTTTTTAAAAAAAATGTTTTTATATATTTTTTTTTCTTTTTATTTTTTTTTATTTATATATATATATATATATATATATATATATATATATATATATATATATATATAAATTAAAGGGCTCAGAGGTCCCCAGGCCCCATGTGGCAATCACCCTTTTTTATTTTTTTTATAAATGTTTATTTTTTTATTTTTGTTTATATTTTTTTATTATTAAAGGGCCCAGAGGTTCCCAGGGCCCTGGATGGCAACCCCACTTTTTTTTTTATAAGTGTTTATTTTTAATATATTTTTTTTATTTTATTTTTTTTATTAAAGGGTCCAGAGGTCCCGGATGGCAACCCCCCTTTTTTTGTAGTTTATTTTTCTAAAAAAAAAAAAAAAAATTATTAAAGGGCCCAGAGGTTCCCAGATGGCAACCCCCTTTTTAAAAAAAAAAAATATATTTTTTATATATATTTTTTATTTCTTTTTTTCTTTTTATTAAAGGGCCCAGAGGTCCCCAGGGCCCCGGATGGCTACACCCCTTTTTTTATATCTATTTTTGCGTCTCAATTTAAGGGGGCAGCACCCCCCCCCCCCGTTCTCTGCTCCAGGGGGCCCATGCCTGAAGCTGTGTAAGGGGCCCCATAATTCCTGATGGCGGCCCTGCCGCCCGTTAAGCCCCTGTGCTGCCCACAAATCAGGCTGAAAATCATCAGCGGCACGCAGCCAGTGACAGTACTGCTTCCCTTCCCAGTGTTTTAAAATGTACAGAACCCCTGGCTTCCCTTTAGACGTGCACTTCTCCCTTCCTGCCACTGGCTGCTGCTTGTATATAAAAGTGAACTAGAATGTGATTTTATAACATCCCCAGTTTGCTAATCCCGAGGCTGACTTCTTCATGTCCTGCTCTTCAATGTATGTCACTGTTTGCTAATCTATATTGTAAATAGAAGTTTTCTGTAGAGTGTGCCCAAAGTCTTTATAATATTTGATGATTCATTGCAGGTCTGGTCAGTGTTTTAAAAAGTTCCTGTATTTTACACCTGTCATGGAATGGGGTCACATCACCGTCTGTCCATTCTGCTGTAGCACCATGGGAACCCAGGCCATGCCATGTGTAAAATACAGGAACTCTTTAAGTCACAGACCAGACCTGCAGTCCAGGCTGAGTGAGGCCTCAGAGCACATGGCATTACTGTCTGTATTTAACTGCTTGATGGGCTTATTTTGGGCCTGACTGGTTCACATGTATGTGTTTTGGCGGCCCACATTTGTGCAGGCACATCAGCCCATTCATTTGATGCCTCATGTAATAGGCTGAGCACACGGCACACCTATGCCCATCAAGCAATGAAATACAGCACTGTCTGTCCATTCTGCTGTCTGCTGTGACTTATCTGCAGTTCCTGCACTGTCAAACTCACTGCATTTTTAGATGTTTAGGTCACGCTTTTAAAAACACAGTGCGTTTGTGTGTGCAAGAACTGCAGGTAAGTAGCATGGTGCAAAAGCAGAATGGATTTCAAGGCAACTGATTTTTAAAATGCTGAATGCACCTTTTTCCTGCAGGAAACAAAGGCATGGCAGCCCATTCAAATCAATGCTGTGCCTGCAGAAATGAGGGCCGCCAAAACACATACATGTGAACCAGCCAGGCCCAAAATAAGCTAAAGGGGGGGCCCAAAAAAAATGTTTGCCCAGGGCCCAAACCATATTAAAGACGGCCCTGATGGTATCTATTTATAGATAGATAGATAGATAGATAGATAGATAGATAGATAGATAGATAGATAGATAGATAGATAGATATCATAGATAGGTAGATAGATATCATAGATAGAGAATCTATCTATGGTATCTATCTATCTATCTATCTATCTATGATATCTATCTACCTATCTATCTATCTATCTATCTATCTATCTATCTATAAATAGATACCATAGATCGATAAATACCATAGATGGATAGATAGATAGATAGATAGATAGATAGATAGATAGATAGATAGATAGATAGATAGATAGATAGGTAGATAGATAGATAGATAGATAGATATCATAGATAGATAGCTAGAGATACCACAGATAGATAGATCGATCGATGGATCCATAGATATCATAGATAGGTAGATAGATATCATAGATAGAGTATCTATCTATGGTATCTATCTATCTATGATATCTATCTACCTATCTATCTATCTATCTATCTATCTATCAATAGATACCATAGATCGATAAATACCATAGATGGATAGATAGATAGATAGATATCATAGATAGGTAGATACCACAGATAGATAGATCGATCAATGGATCCATAGATATCATAGATAGGTAGATAGATATCATAGATAGAGTATCTATCTATGGTATCTATCTATCTATGGTATCTATCTATCTATGATATCTATCTACCTATCTATGATATCTATCTACCTATCTATCTACCTATCTATGATATCTATGGATCGATCTATCGATCTATCTATCTATCTATCTATCTATCTATCTATCTATCTATCTATCTATCTATCTATCTATCTATCTATCTATCTATCTACTATCCTATCTATCCTATCTATCTATCTATGATATCTATCTTAGATAGATAGATAGATAGATAGATAGATAGATAGATAGATAGATAGATACCATAGATGGATAGATAGATACGATAGATGGATAGATAGATATGATAGATAGATAGATACCATAGAGCAGTGATGGCAAACCTTGGCACCCCAGATGTTTTGGAACTACATTTCCCATGATATCTCATGCACTCTGCAGTGTAGTTGAGCATTATGGGAAATGTAGTTCCAAAACATCTGGGGTGCCAAGGTTCGCAATCACTGCCATAGAGTATCTATCTATCTATCTATCTATCTATCTATCTATCTATCTATCTATCTATCTATCTATCTATCTATGATATCCAGGGGCGGACTGACAACTCGTGGGGCCCCCGGGCAATAGAAGATTATGGGGCCCCCGGGCTTACAGATGGCCACCATGCCTGGAGGCAGTGCAGAGGCGGGGCAGCTATAATCTCTGGATTTTAACATCAAAAGCATGTCGGTTTACGACATATCAGGGACAGGTGTAAAAAAAAAACACAGATTTTTACATACTGTCCCTGGTTTTACTGAGCCTGGCAACCCTGATGGGGCCCCCTAGTGGCATGAGGCCCTCGGGCAGTGCCCGAGTGCCTCAATGGTCAGTCCGCCCCTGATGATATCTATCTACGTATCTATGATATCTATGGATGGATCGATCTATCTGTCTATCTATCTATCTATCTATCTATCTATCTATCTATCTATCTGTCTGTCTGTCTGTCTGTCTGTCTGTCTGTCTGTCTATCTATCTATCTATCTATCTATCTATCTATCTATCTATCTATCGTATCTATCCATCTATCCATCTATGCAGCCACTGTGCCCATAAAAGGCAGCCACTGTGCCCATCAATTGCCACCACTGTGCCCATCAATTTCCGCCACTGTGCCCATCAATTGCTACCAGTGTGCTCATCAATTGCTGCCAGTGTGCTCATCAATTGCTGCCAGTGTGTCCATCAATTGCTGCTACTGTGCCAATCAATTGCTGCCAGTGTGCCCATCAATTTCTGGCACGGTGCCCATCATTTGCTGCCAGGCAGTGTACCCATCAATTGTTGCTACTGTGCCCATCAATTGCTGCCAGAGTGCCCATCAATTGCTGACACTGTGCCAATCAATTGCTGTCAGGGTGCTCATCAATTGCCACTGCTGCAATGCATGAATCTATCTATGGTGATAGACAGGTGGCAGGAGAGAGGGGGTGGCACCCGTGCACCCTTCATGGACGCACCGCCACTGGCAGGAACTATTTTTGGGAATCGGTGCGGGCTGCAAAGTCAGCATCTGCACCGACTCGGATTGGTGCCGTTGCCGGCAAAAGCCGCCGATTTGGCGTGCTGTTTGACACGTCGAAACGCATGCCAAGTTGACCCAATGTGAACGGGGGCTTATTGTCAAAGCTTAACCAAACAAACTGAAGTTAGAAGCCGATTGGCTATCATGCACAGTTGCACCAGATTCAGTGTGCTCCACCTTTAGTAAATCCCCCCTATTTGTGATACAGATCTTCCCGCCAGCAGTTTTAGATGATATATCTGCCTGTGTAGATTCAGCCCTGGTTCACATGATTTCCATAGGTGTGTGCAGTGCACCCCAAAGCTTCAACACATATACTTGTGTATGCATGTGTATATATACTGATGGTGTCAGTAGGGCAGAGATTGGTGTCAGTAGAGCAGTGGATGGTGTTAGTAGTTTTTGTTTATTTTTTTTCATTATATTTTACAATTTTATTATTTCATTTACATTTTTTTACAATTTTTTTAGGAGCCCTCTTAGGGGGCTTTGGTGAAATATCAGGGGTCTAAAAAGGGGGAATCTGCGCAATACAGGGTGATTAGGGTGTGCTCAGTCACACCCTGTGTGCACGCCTATGACAAATTCTATGCGGATCAGATGCGTTCTGAAAAGCATAAATTCACATTTATCATTTAGACTGGATTCACACTATTGTGAATTGGAATGCAGTGTCTCCGCATCCAATTCGCAATAGCAGGAGATTTGGATTGGCTCTCTAAAGAGCCAGTTCACATATCTCCACTGCGAATTTGCACAAGGATCATAGGTGTGCGCAGCTTATTGCATTAGGGTGTGCACCAGTGGCGGTTCGTCCATAGAGGCTGCCCCCTCTGGCTCCCACACACACCACTGACTAATAACATTGATTCATGCATTGCATGAATCAATGTTATTGTCGCCGCTGGTCTATTCAGATGGTCGGACATGAGCGCCGGCCACCTGAATAACGGCAGCTGGTTGGCTGTACGTAAGTGCCTATCAGAGCCAGCGGGCATTTTACAGGGCACAGCAGCAACGAAGGGCACAGTAAGATCAATGGGCACAGTAACATCAATGGGCACAGTGGCGACAATAGGCACAGTGGCGACAATGGGCGCATCGGCATGAATGGGCATAGTGGCGACAATTAAAGAGCACAGTGGTGACAATTAGCACAGTGACGACAATTGATGGCAAGGTGGCTGTGTTTGATGGCATGGCACAGTGGCTGTGTTTGATGGCATGGCACAGGAGTGACAATTGATGGCACAGTGGCTGCGTTTGATGGCATGGCACAGTGGCTGCGTTTGATTGCACAGTGGAGACAATTGATGGTACAATGGCTGCGTTTGATGCATGGCACAGTGGCTGCGTTTGATGGCATGGCACAGAGGCTGCGTTTGATGGCATGGCACAGGGGCTGCATTTGATGGGCACAGTGAGGCTGCGATTTTTTTTTCCATTTGCGCCCCCCTAAAAATGTTGAACACCAGCCACCACTGGTGTGCACCCCAAAGCTCCAACACATATGCATCTGAAATATATACTGGCCTTTTCACCGCTCTCCATCCTGAAACAATGGGATGAAGGGGGTGCTAAGAGAGCACATGGGGGACTCGGGCAACAGAAGGAAGAGTAACAGGGAAAGGAGGGGTGGCATATATTAGCACCGATCCCCTATATTTTTCTATTGTGGCAGATGAATGTCGACAAAAGGGAGGAGAGGAGAAGCCTACTTTCAGCTGCTGCAGGAGGGAAATACAGATCGGATCCACTAAATTCCACCCCCGCCACCTCTTCTGTCCAGGTTCTGAGGATCGGCAAAGAAGGATTGCAGTTTACCTGTCACCTGCTCACCACTGACAGGTTGCCAATCCCAGTATTAGGGTGTGCCCAGGCACACCCCTTGCGCACACGCCTATGCAGGGCCGGCCTTTGCGTTGTGCGGGAAGTGCGGTCGCACAGGGCGCCATAGCAACATGGGCGCCTTGCGACCGACACAGATTCTTCAATAATTCATACTAAGTAGTGGGCGGGGGGGGGGAGCGCGCCGCCGGCGCCCCCCCCCCCCGCGTGCGCGACTGCAGAGTACTTTGGCGGGTGACAATGGCATGGCGCGGTACCGGATGCCTAGCTTTGCGGGGGGGGGGGCGAGCCGTCGGCACACCCGGGACCTGGCCGCAGCGATCCCCCTACTCTGTGGCAGCTTCGCACGTCTGAGGAGTCTCGACTCTCGACTGCCTGTGCCTGTCTCAGTCACAGGCAGCCGAGCAGTGAAGCCGCCTCCCCCTTGTCTGCACTGTGCTGTGTGTGCAGCACGCAGCAAGTACATAATTTATCTGTGCCTGCTTTACAGGTCTGAAGGGGGGGGGGGTTCTGTATTTTAGGGGGTTCTTTATTGGGGGGGTGTTCTGTATTGTGGGGGTTCTGTATTTTTGGGGTGGAATTCTGTATTTTAGGGGGGTCTGTATTGTAGGACGGGGGATCTGTATTTTAGGGATGGGGTTCTGTATTGAAGGGGGATGGGGGGTTCTGTATTGTGGGGGAAGGTTCTTTATTGTAGGGGGATCTGCACTGTAGGGGGGTACTGTATTGTAGGGGGGGGGGTTCTGTATTGTAGGGGGGGTTATGTATTGTAAGGAGGGGTCTGTATTGTAGGGGGATGGGTCTGCACTGTAGGGGGGGTCTGCGTAACATGCAGGGGGTCCAGAACTGTTAGGGGGGCGTCTGTGTAACATACAGGTGTCTGGGGCTGTGTAATGTAAAGGGGTGCAGAGGTGCAGGGTGCTGTGTAATGTAAAGGGGTCCAGAGCTGTGGGGTGCTGTGTAATGTAAGGGGCCCAGTGGTGCAGGGTGCTGTGTAGTGTAAAGAGGTCCAGAGGTGCTGTGTAATGTGCAGGGTGCTGTGTAATGTAATGGGGCCCAGAGGTGCAGGGTGCTGTGTGTAATGTGAAGGGGTCCAAATGTGCAGGGTGCTGTGTAATGTATAGGGGTCCAAAGGTGCAGGGTGCTGTGTAATGTAAGGGGCCCAGTGATGCAAGGTGCTGTGTGGTGTAAAGGGGCCCAGAGGTGCAGGGTGCTGTGTGTAATGTAAAGGGGTCCAGAGGTGCAGGGTGCTGTGTAATGTAAAGGGGCCCATAGGTGCAGGGTGCTGTGTAATGTAAGGGGTACAGAGGTGCAGGGTGTTGTGTGTAATGTAAAGGGGTCCAGAGGTGCAGGGTGCTGTGTAATGTGAAGGGGCCCAGTGATGCAAGGTGCTGTGTGGTGTAAAAAGGTCCAGAGGTGCAGGGTGCAGTGTAATGTAAAGGGGTCCAGATGTGCAGGGTGCTGTGTAATGTAAAGGGGCCCAGAGGTGCAGGGTGCTGTGTAATGTAAAGGGGCCCAGTGGTGCAGGCTGTTGTGTAATGTAAGGGGGGTCCAGTGATGCAGGGTGATGTGTAATGTAAAGGGGCCCAGAGGTGCAGTGTAATGTGAAGGGGTCCAAATGTGCAGGGTGCTGTGTAATGTATAGGGGTCCAAAGGTGCAGGGTGCTGTGTAATGTAAGGGGCCCAGTGATGCAAGGTGCTGTGTGGTGTAAAGGGGCCCAGTGATGCAAGGTGCTGTGTGGTGTAAAGGGGTCCAGATGTGCAGGGTGCTGTGTAATGTAAAGGGGCCCAGAGGTGCAGGGTGCTGTGTAATGTAAAGGGGACCAGTGGTGCAGGCTGTTGTGTAATGTAAGGGGGGTCCAGTGATGCAGGGTGATGTGTAATGTAAAGAGGCCCAGAGGTGCAGTGTAATGTGAAGGGGTCCAAATGTGCAGGGTGCTGTGTAATGTAAGGGGCCCAGTGATGCAAGGTGCTGTGTTATGTAAAGGGGTCCAGAGATGCAGGATGATGTGTAATTTAAAGGGGCCCATAGGTGCAGGGTGCTGTGTAATGTAAAGGGGGGTACAGTGATGCATGGTGATGTGTAATGTAAAGGGGGCCAAAGGTGCATGGTGCTGTGTAATGTAAGGGGCCCAGTGATGCAAGGTGCTGTGTAATGTAAAGGGGTGCAGAGATGCAGGGTGATGTGTAATGTAAAGGGGACCAGAGGTGCAGGGTGCTGTGTAATGTAAGGGGGTACAGTGATGCAGGGTGCTGTGTAGTGTAAAGAGGTCCAGAGCTGTGGGGTGCTGTGTAATGTAAGGGGCCCAGTGGTGCAGGGTGCTGTGTAGTGTAAAGAGGTCCAGAGGTGCAGGGTGCTGTGTAACGTGCAGGGTGCTGTGTAATGTAAAGGGGCCCAGTGGTGCAGGGTGTTGTGTAATGTAAGGGGGGTCCAGTGATGCAGGGTGATGTGTAATGTAAAGGGGCCCAGAGGTGCAGTGTAATGTGAAGGGGTCCAAAAGGTGCAGGGTGCTGTGTAATGTAAAGGGGGCCAAAGGTGCTGTGTAATGTAAAGGGGCCCAGAGGTGCAGGGTGCTGTGTAATGTACAGGGGTCCAAAGCTGCAGGGTGCTGTGTAATGTAAGGGGCCCAGTGATGCAAGGTGCTGTGTAATGTAAAGGGGTCCAGAGATGCAGGGTGATGTGTAATGTAAAGGGGCCCATAGGTGCAGGGTGCTGTGTAATGTAAAGGGGGGTACAGTGATGCATGGTGATGTGTAATGTAAAGGGGGCCAAAGGTGCATGGTGCTGTGTAATGTAAGGGGCCCAGTGATGCAAGGTGCTGTGTAATGTAAAGGGGTGCAGAGATGCAGGGTGATGTGTAATGTAAAGGGGACCAGAGGTGCAGGGTGCTGTGTAATGTAAGGGGGTACAGTGATGCAGGGTGCTGTGTAGTGTAAAGAGGTCCAGAGCTGTGGGGTGCTGTGTAATGTAAGGGGCCCAGTGGTGCAGGGTGCTGTGTAGTGTAAAGAGGTCCAGAGGTGCAGGGTGCTGTGTAACGTGCAGGGTGCTGTGTAATGTAAAGGGGCCCAGTGGTGCAGGGTGTTGTGTAATGTAAGGGGGGTCCAGTGATGCAGGGTGATGTGTAATGTAAAGGGGCCCAGAGGTGCAGTGTAATGTGAAGGGGTCCAAAAGGTGCAGGGTGCTGTGTAATGTAAAGGGGGCCAAAGGTGCTGTGTAATGTAAAGGGGCCCAGAGGTGCAGGGTGCTGTGTAATGTACAGGGGTCCAAAGCTGCAGGGTGCTGTGTAATGTAAGGGGCCCAGTGATGCAAGGTGCTGTGTAATGTAAAGGGGTCCAGAGATGCAGGGTGATGTGTAATGTAAAGGGGCCCATAGGTGCAGGGTGCTGTGTTATGTAAAGAGGTCCAAAGGTGCAGGGTGCTGTGTTATGTAAGGGGGTACAGTGATGCAGGGTGCTGTGTAATGTAAAGGGGACCAGAGGTGCAGGGTGCTGTGTAATGTAGAGGGGACCAGAAATGCAGTTGTGGAGAGGGGTACACAGTAGTGACAGCAATACTGAAGGATGCAGGGGGCACATTGGGGTGTTTTTTTCATTTTACCGTGGGGGGGCAGATATAGGATCCGCCCCGGGTACCAAATGCTCTAGGTACGCCTGGCAAGCCACAGGCGGATTCTGCCGGAAAGACGGCGTGGGCGGCTGTCCTTGCCTTGCTATGAGGAGCAGGGATGTGGAGTGGGATGAGGAGCTCATATGCCATGCGCACTGAGAAGACAAAGGAGGGCATGAATCCACAGACGCAGGCAGCAAATGTAAAAACCTTTTTCTGTAAGTAAATTATTTTTTTTATAAATGCAGTGTACTGCTTAATGTCTGTTTTGTATTTTCTTATTTAAATGGGGTGTTTCTTAAAGGAACAGTAAATTCAAAAGTTACATTTTTTTTATTGTAATTATGTTTGATATTTGATTGTAAATTTACAGGTAGTGTTATTATACCGTGTGATATACAGTATATGTGGCGTTATTTTAGCATGTGATTTGCAGTATATGTGGCGTTATTTTAGCGTGTGATTTGCAGTATATGTGGCGTTATTTTAGCGTGTGATTTGCAGTATAGGTGGCGTTATTATACCATGTGAATAAAAGTTGTATTTTTATCATAGCTTGTAATCTGGTTTTTGGGAACTTAACAGAATGAAAGGCTTTAAATGGAGCCGGTATTGGAGAAATGGGTGTGGACACTGAAAGGGTGTGGTTACTGAGGGGTGTGGTTATTAATGGGCGTGGTTACTAAGGGGCGTGGTTACTGTGGGGCGTGGTCACTAGGGGGCGCTGTAAAGCTTTCTCGCACAGGGCGCCTAAAGGCCTAAGGCCGGCCCTGCGCCTATGACAAGGATCCTGTGCATTTTGATGCGTTTCAGATCCGATTCAGCCAAAAATTCAGGCTGAAATTGGACCCAAAACGCTAAGCGGTGACACACCGGACCCCTACTGTGAGCCGCATGCAAATATAGTGTCAACCAAGTCAACAAAAAAGCATTATGTCCAATGAAGGCTGTTCACATATATGCAAGGAAAATTTGATCTGGTTCAATAAAGGGTTCTGTGTGAGCAGGGCCGGTCCTAGGGTCACAGGTGCCTGGGTGCAGATATATTTCTGGCGCCCCGACATGGGCATCGTAATTTTACCAACTCCTCCCCTTTACAAATGTTTCTATGGCAATGACTCAACCACAGAGATGCTCCCCCACAAAGTCTTCATTAATCTGGGATTCTTACATGATCTCTAAACAATAAACAAAATACAGGAAGAGAAGCAGAGTACTTTATTAGGACCTGGAGGGGGGCCTCTGATGGACACAGAGGGGGCTTCTGTTAGAGAGTCTGTTAGATGTTCGGCACCCCCACCTCTGCAGGCGCCTGGGTGCAATGCACCCTGTGCACCCTGCCTAGGATCGGCCCTGTGTGTGAGTTTAGTGCGGATTTAGACTTCTATTGGACCGTTTAAATCGCAGTCTAGTGTTCACATCACTGCGAATAGTTTTTATTTTTTTATTGCCTAGATTTTGTAGAAAATAAAATTGCAGATGTGATCACTCCCCTCAGAAATTCGAACTACGTTTGCATGGAAACATACTAAGCAGAATTCACATTGCGAACTACCGCTTTAAATTCGCACCCAATTTGCACCGCACCGGTGTGAACCGGGGCTCACTGTAATCGGTTTAACAAAAATTTACAAATTCAAGACTGTGTGATTTTTTTCATATCATACCCTACTTTACTATACATTGCACATGTGTATATCAGAGGTAGGAGAACCTCACTCGGCGACTAGCTGATCATTTCCTATTATCCGATCATTATCCGGTGCCAACAGCCTTCAAAGAGGTTCTGCAGCATCTGCACTCTTCACAGACACAGCCTCTTGCTCTGTTAGCGTTCCCTATAACCCCAAACGACACCTGTCTGTGCTGCCGAAGCTCAGCTGGGATGACGTCATGGGAATGTATATAGTGAACCACTGAGCATCTCTCAGATTCTGTATGTTATCCTAACCTATTTTCAGCAGAAAGTGCCTGATTGGTTAGAGATAAAAGTAGCTAAAGATATCTATGTGTACCATAACGTACGTGATGGATTGGGGGGGGGGGGGGGGGGGGGGGGTTTGATGTTCACCAAAAGCTACTGAGAAGTGGGGACACATGCTATCAAGCAGGGGCTCAAAGTAAGATATACAGAACACAACCTATATTTCACCACCATGGATGGTCAACACTGGTGGGGCTCATAGTAAGATGTACACAACACAACTTATATACCTCCACTATGAATGGTCAACTTTGGTGGGGCTCATAGTAAGATGTATACAACACAAATGTTGAACTCTGGTGGGGCTCATAGTAAGATGTACACAACACAAATGTTGAACTCTGGTGGGGCTCATAGTAAGATGTACACAACACAACCTATATACCTCCACCATGGATGGTCAACGCTGGTAGGGCTCATAGTAAGATGTACACAACACAACTTATATACCTCCACTATGGATGTTCAACAGAATGGTCCATCATGGTCTACAGCCTAGATGGATGTGAGATGTCACTATCTACATCACCTTCTTCAACAGAGAGGAACACATTCATATGGATGGTCAACTCTGGTGCGGCTCATAGTAAGATGTACACAACACAAAGTATATACCTTCACCATAGATGGTCAACGCTGATAGGGCTCATAGTAAGATGTACACAACACAACTTATATACCTCCACCATGGATGATCAACACTGGTGGGGCTCTTAGTAAGATGTATACAACACAAGATGTTGAACTCTGGTTGGTCTCATAGTAAGATGTACATAACACAACCTATATACCTCCACCATGGATGGTCAACACTGGTGGGGCTCATAGTAAGATGTACACAACACAACTTATATACCTCCACCATGGATGATCAACTCTGGTGGGGCTCATAGTAAGATGTACACAACACAACCTATATACCTCCACCATGGATGGTCAACTCTGGTGGGGCTCATAGTAAGATGTACACAATACAAAGTATATACCTCCACCATGGATGTTCAATGCTGGTGGGGCTCATAGTAAGATGTACACAACACAATCTATATACCTCCACCATGGATGGTCGACACTGGTGGGGCTCATAGTAAGATGTACACAACACAACCTATAAACCTCCACCATGGATGGTCGACACTGGTGGGGCTCATAGTAAGATGTACAAAACACAACCTATATACCTCCACCATGGATGGTCAACACTGGTGGGGCTCATAGTAAGATGTACACAACACAACTTATATACCTCCACCATGGATGATCAACTCTGGTGGGGCTCATAGTAAGATGTACACAACACAACCTATATACCTCCACCATGGATGGTCAACTCTGGTGGGGCTCATAGTAAGATGTACACAATACAAAGTATATACCTCCACCATGGATGTTCAATGCTGGTGGGGCTCATAGTAAGATGTACAAAACACAACCTATATACCTTTACCATAGATGGTCAACAGGATGGTCCATCATGGTCTACAGCCTAGATGGATGTGAGATGTCACCATCTACATCACCTTCTTCAACAGAGAGGAACACATTCAATGATGACAGCAGGAGCTACCAAATATCACCCCAGGCATTTAACGAGCTGCAAATGTTTTAAAAAGAGGGGGGGGGGGTTTAACCGGTAACTCACCCATTCCAAGATCCGAAGGAAAGCCAGGGGTTCTTTAATTGTCCGAAAAGAGCCAGATGCTACAAGCTAGGGAAATAAGGGGACAAAAACAGACACCATTTGCTGACATCTAAACACACATTACAGGTTCCAAAAGAAAGAAAAAAAGACACGATGGATTCAAAAGGAAGGAACGAACGCTTACCTGATCGAAGATGTCCATTCTCGCCAAACTCCCAGCAAATAAGTTTCAATGTTCCTAATACAAAGGCACCCACTCAGTTCCTTCAACAATACACTCAAGGAAAGGCTGCGCTGATAGTACACTTTTATTCCAACACAGCCAGCAAGACAGCCAGAGCGAACGAACGGAGAAAGTCCAACATCCCTCTGGGTCCTAGAGGAAGCGGTGTCAGACGCAGAGCTTACAGGAGCTGCACGTCGCCCCAGCTCAGCGTTCCCTGAAAAAAAAGGAAAAAACTGTTGGCTGGGCCACAAATAATGAATTCGTTGAAAAACGCTCACCGGCTAAGTGAAGCCTCGGGAACGCCGGTCAACGCTCTGATTCACTGGAGAGTGTTGTTCACACAATCGTGTTCGCATCACGCCAAAATGTATCCGGCATGTAGGATTTGGTTGGCTCTACTGCTCCCCAAACACCTCAATTCATGTCAATGTAATCGTGCAGCGAACGTGCCACAAATACCTCTATGGGCCAGATTCAGGTAGATGAGAGCATCTTTGCTCTGGAGTAACGCTTCTCATTTACGTTACTCTGCCGAAATTTTAGGAGCAAGTGCTGTTATTCATGAAGCACTTGCTCCTGAAGTTGCGGCAGCGCATCGCAAATGAGCCGGCGAAATTCAAATTGGGCGGGTACGGGGCGTGTAGTATTCAAACTATGCGTGATTCCGCGGCGAACGTACTGCGCATGTGTCGAGTGTCAATGCATCCCAGTGCGCATGCTCCAAGTTCTGTCAGTGAACGTCAATGACGTCACGTCCCCATTCATGAATGTTTTACGCAAACGACGCAATTTTTTTTTTCCGACGCGATGGCGACGGCTATACTTAACATAGGATACTCCACTAGGGGGCTGCTTTATCTTTACGTCGCGTATCGCTTCCGGAAACGTCGTAAAGTCACTGCGTCGCGCTCGAAAACGATCGTGAATTTCCGACTCCCGCTGATTAACATATTTTTTCAGCGTTAATCAGCGGGAACGCCCCCGGCGACATTTTTAAGTTGAAGTAACGATGCAATGGCGAAATTCAATTACGCCGATCGCATCGGAACTCCAACCCGGCGTTTCTTGTTTTCTGGTTATAGAAAACAAAAACGCCGGCTTAAAGTGACAGTTAGGCTGGCGGATCACTGGATACTCCAGCCTAACTCTTCATGAATCTGGCCCTATGTCTTTTTTTGACAGCGCGTTTGCGATGCGTTTAGAAAGCCAGCACAAAGGACACGTCTGGAAAGTGTTATTGAACACGACACTGAAAAAAAACAAAGCAATAACAAATAGAGACGCGGTCGAAACATATCAGCTGAAAATGGTGTTGGCATTTTGCCGATAGGAGAAAAGGATGGCAATATTGGTTAAAAAAACGCGTGCAATTTTGCAGAGATTATACAGCAATTTGAACAAGATTTTACTGTGCTTATTGTGTGTTTTTCATAGGTCATGTGACTCAAAAAACGCATTTAACCACTTGCCTACTGTGCACCTACACCCCCTTCCTGCCCAGACAAAATTTTAGCTTCCGGCACTGCGTCGCTTTAACTGACAATTGCGCGGTCGTGCGATGTGGTTCCCAAACAAAATTGCCGTCCTTTTTTTCCCACAAATAGAGCTTTCTATTGGTGCTATTTGATCGCCCGTGCGGTTTTTATTTTTTAGGCTATAAACAAAAAAAGAGCGACAATTTTGAAAAAAGACACAACATTTTTTGCTTTTTGCTATAATAAATATCCCATAAAAAAAAAAATTGATCTCAGTTTAAGCCGATACGTATTCTTCTACATATTTTTGGTAAAAAAAATAAAAAATAAAATCGCAATAACCGTATAGTGACTGGTTTGCGCAAAAGTTATATTGCCTACAAAATAGGGGACATAATTATGATTTTTTTTTTTTTACTAGGAATGGCGGCGATCTGCGTTTTTTTTCGGGATTGCGACATTATAGCCGACACATCGGACACTTTTGACACATTTTTGGGACCATTCACATTTATACAGTGAACAATGCTATAAATATGCATTGATTACTGTATAAATGTGACTGGCAGGAAAGGGGTTAACCACTAGGGGGCGGGGAAGGGGTTAAATGTGTATCCTAAGGTGTGTTCTTACTGTGGGGGGAGGGGGGGTGACTGGGGGAGGTGACCGATTGTGTCCCTATGTACAAGGGACACAATCGATCTCCTCTCTCCCTGACAGGGACGTGCAGCTCTGTGTTTACACACAGAGCTGCACGTCCCAGCTCAGTTACACGAAAATCGCGGGTGCCCGGCGTTCTTAGTTACCCGATGGGTGCGCGCGCGCGCCACCTAGTGGCTTGAATTGACATCACGTCATATGACGTGATGTCAGGATAATTGAGTATCCCGCCCGCCGTCATTTCACGGTGGGCGGGTATTAAGTGGTTAAAAAGAACCAAAAATGCAGCAAGCCGGATTTTGAACACTACAACGGAAGCACAACAGACCAGTGTGAAGGCATACATAGAATTTAACCACTTCAGCCCCGTACCATGCCCATGCCTAAAGACCAGAGCACGTTTTGCGATTCGGCACTGTGTCTCTTTAACCACTGAAGGACCGAGGGTGTTTTTCAGATTTCGTGTTTACGAGACTAAAACATTTTTTTGCTAGAAAATTACTTAAAACCCCCAAACATTATATATATATATATATTTTTTTTCTAACACCCCCTAGAGAATAAAATGGCAGTCATTGCAATACTTTGTTACACCGTATTTGCGCAGCGGTCTTATAAGCTCACTTTTTTTGGAAAAAAAACACTTTTTTAAATTAAATTATAAGACAACATTAAATTTGGCGCAATTTTTTTACATATTGTGAAAGATAATGTTACGCCGAGTAAAATTATACCCAACATGTCACGCTTACAAATTGCGCCCGCTTGTGGCATGGCGTCAAACTTTTACCCTTAAAAATCTTAATAGGCGACGTTTAAAAAATTCTATAGGTTGCATTTTTTGAGATACAGAGGAGGTCTAGGGCTAGAATTATTGCTCTCGCTCTAACGATTGCGGCGATACCTCACTTGTGTGGTTTGAACGCCGTTTTCATATGCGGGTGCTACTTGCGTATGCGTTTGCTTCTGTGCGCGAGCTTATCGGGACGGGGCGCTTTAAAAACATTTTATTTTTTGGTTTCGGATTTATTTTAATTTATTTTATCATTTTTAACACTGAAATAAAAAAAAATTATCACTTTTATTCCTATTACAAGGAATGTAAACATCCCTTGTAATAGAAAAAAGCATGACAGATCTCATATTTAGGCTTAAAGTGGAGGTTCCCCTAAAAAGAAACTTTTAACATTGCATTCTCGAGGTTAATGACAAGTAGAATCGGCAGGTTTTAAAAAAAAAATATGTCCGTACATACCGTTTCTCATATCCCTTCTCACCGCCGCTTCCGGGTCTGACGGTCGGGGATGGGCGTGCCTAACTGATTGACAGGCATCTCACCGACGCATACAGCGCGTCACGAGATGCCGAAAGAAGCCGAACGTCGGTGCGCAGGCGCCGTATAGAGCCGCACCGAAGTTCAGCTTCTTTCGGCATCTCGTGACGCGCTGTATGCGTCGGTGAGATGCCTGTCAATCAGTTAGGCACGCCCATCCCCGACCGTCAGACCCGGAAGCGGCGGTGAGAAGGGATATGAGAAACGGTATGTACGGACATATTTTTTTTTTAAAACCCGCCGATTCTACTTGTCATTAACCTCGAGAATGCAATGTTAAAAGTTTCTTTTTAGGGGAACCTCCCCTTTAAATGAAAAAGAAAAAAAAGAAAAAGAAAAAAAGGTAAACAAAGATATTGTCTCTTTAAGACGCTGGGCGGGACTGACGTTTTGACGTCACTTCTGCCCAGCAGAGCTATGGGGACGGATGAGGGAAATTTTTCCCTCAGTCGCATCCCCGGACAGCAGACCAGCGGACCCGATCGCCTCCGCCGCTACCGACGGCAACGGTAAGCGGCGGAGGGCGCGGGAGAGCCTCTACTGCCACCGATAACGGCGATTTCGCGGCGAATTCGCCGCAGAGACCGCCGTTATCGTTGACAGAACCGCCCACTGTAAAGATGGATATCTCGGTTGTGGCAGCAGCTGCTGCCGTTACCGAGATATCCATCTTTTAAAAAAAACTACGTATATATACAGTGGGCGGTCGTTACAATTGCGTGGCTCCCAAACAAAATTTATGTAATTTTTTTCCACAAATAGAGCTTTCTTTTGGTGGTATTTGATCACCTGCAGTTTTCATTTTTTGCGCTACAAACTGAAATAGAGTGACAGTTTAAAAAAAAAGCATAATTTTTTACTTTTTGCTATAAGAAATATCCCCCAAAAAGCGTTATTTAATGCGTCACTGACACATGAAAAACGCATCAATAACAAATCTCATTCACACCTAGGAGTTTGTGACCCCAAAATGCTCTGCAAAACTGACAAATCACACCACGCTTGTTCAGGTTACCATTCATTTTCAATGACACCTAAAGGCAGCTGTAGTTCTGTCGTGATTGTCACGCGATAAATTGTGCCAGGATCGCAGGAAATAGTTGCAAAAAAAGAAAACAGTCAGCTGGGCCACAAATAATTGAAAAGTTCTCAATTTTACACCAGAGTCAGTAACATGCTCCTTTGAAGATTCGGGAACGCCTGGCAACGCTCTGTTTCAATAATGTGGAGACTATTCACACTAGAGTGCCCACGTGTCCCGGATTGCCTGGGACTGTCTCGCAATTGACATGTCTGTCCTGGGTCTCGGGCACCTTCATTCCGGGACAATACAATGTCCCGGAATGAAATAGAGGACACAGCCACCCCCTACTAACTAATGTAGCGCCCCCTTACTTTCAGAAAGGGCGCTACGCTAAAGTTAGTAGGGTGAGAGACTTACTTGCTCTCACCCAAGTTGATTTGTTCAAATTCGGCAGTCCTGAATTTGTCCTGTGGGTCATTCTGCGCTCCAGAGATGTGGTCCCATCTCTGGGCGGCAGGTGGCACCAGAGGGGTTCAGGCAGAGCCACTTTTCCCCAGCAGCCAATTGGAGGAGCGTTTCCCTTGCGGAGCATGCTGGGAGAGGGTATATCTGTGGCAGACACCATTTTTCGGGGTTCTTTGTGGGTTCCTGGTTCCAGGTGTGGCACCCACCTTCAGGGTGTGCGCACATCACGGCCCCACCACTATGGCCTACCTGGCCGGGGCCCGTGCTACGTGGAGTTCCTGACTCTGGGCCCTTATGGCTCGGAGACACTGAAATGACTGAGGGACCTCAGTGACCTACTGGTGTTCCGCATCTCAAGAGAACGGGTTTGAGAGGATACCGGAGGATACCGGACCTGTGGCAGAGGCCTCTACTAATCTTCTAGAGCCAAGTCGGTGGCAGCGACTTGTTCCTTCTCAGCTTTCTCAGTGACACTCTGGCTGCCAGACCTGTGTGAGAGGCCTGTCCAGATGCACCGCACCCACGGCTGGAGTGGCGACGTGATTGATTTAATTACAGAAGGCAGGACTGCTTTCTCTATCCAAGCCTGGCTCTGCGAAGTTACTCTATTTTTATCAGCCTTTTCCTATCTAGCTCAAGTTGATGTGTTGGTCGTGTTGGACCAGGAAAATAAAGCATTCAGAAAACTTCAGCTACAGGTTGGACATTCGTTACTGCTCTGCTCACTACATCCACCCCTAGACACCACACAGAGGTAACTTAATCCGCCGATCCCAATCCATGAAGCGGCTCCTGAATGGGGTAGCGCTACACTAATAATCACATTTCCAGAACAGGTTACTAGGGCCGGCGCTGCCTGGCATCTTGCAACCAGTGACAACTTACTCTCAGACAGCGAGGCCGGGAGCGAGGCCTGCGCCTAGTGCAGCACTGCTGTCCCCACCCACCTCGGCACCTCCTCCTTCTCCGGCACCCAGCAGCAAGCAGCAGGGACTGGTGTGATCTTCACTCTCCAGATAGTGAAGTCACTTCTTTCCTTCTATGCACGTGGCTCATGCAGAGGGAGTGACAGCAGCACTGCATCTGGTGGCCGGCGATGGGCGGCATGCGGCACTGCATCTGGTGGCAAGTGGCACATTCACCTGACAAATAACCCGCCGCCAAATTCCCTATCAACTCTGAGACTACATTACCCCCCCGACCCCGTCATCTTTTTTGGGGAAGGTGAGAGAGGGGGTGTGTCCCTGAATGGCAGTTTGGAAGTGTGGTCACCCTAGTTCACACGGTCATGTTTGTGTTGTGCCAAATTGTATCCGGCATGTAGCATGACTGCTGAGGCGCAATGAGCCCAGGTACAATTAACTGTAACCTAGATGTATAGAAAAACCTTCCCCCCTTGCCCCCTCACCCTATTAAATAAACACACTTACAACCATTAGGTTGGAAAGGGCAAGGCCACAGCTTTATTAAAACCAAACATAACATGTGAACACTTTTCAACCAGTGCCAATCACAGTTGTACTATAAGCACACAATTGCAGGGGGGGGGGGGGGCTGTCCTTGCCATAAGTGCTGGACAGGCCGCCTACTTCCGATTTCCATCAAGGGCATGGCCCATTACAGCCATTTTATGCTGGCAAGGTCAAGAAACGGCAGCAAGCTATGACATACCATACCACTTTCCCTAAGGGGCTCAAGAGGCCTTCATTTTCAGTTGGCTCTACTGCTCCCCAAACACCTCCATTCATGTCAATGTAAACGCGTTGCGAACGTGCCACAAACGTCTATGGCGTTTACAGCATGTTTGAAATGCGTTTAGAAAGCCAGCACAGAGGAGGGGCCTGGAAAGCGTCAAACACAAACTGAGGCATCAAAAACACATAGATGTTGCATCAATAAGAAATCTCCGTTCACACCCTGGGCATTTGCAATCCCAAAATGCTCTGCAAAACTGACAAATCGCACCACGATTGTTCAGGTGCCATTAGATTTTTCTGCGAATTGTCATTCACCCCTCGGCGCTTAGAAATTGCGGACAGAATTGCAGTAAATCTGTCCGCGATTCAAAATGCCGAGGTGTGAATGCAGCCTAAGTGTCATTTCTGTCCCCTGCCTCGTTCTTCTGCTACAAGTATCTTCTGCTATAAGTAACTTCTGAAAAGTTTTCCTGACACCAAGAGAAAAATGGTGACAGGGAGCTCAAACAGATTGACAACATAAGCTCTGTTCCTGTGTGCTGAGTGAAGGGTAGCGTGTCTCTTCCCTCCAATCAGCTCTCAGAGCTCTCCTTACTGTGCTTTGTAGAGTGTAACTATAGCACTTCGCCGCCTTTTTTCAAAACTCTCAGACAGACTTTTTAAATTCAGCACTTTGAATCATTGAAGAGAAGTCTGCAGACAAAAAGGTACAACTTAGGCCTCGTACACACGATAGGTTAGCCAGAGGACAACGGTCTGATGGACCGTTTTCATCGGTCAAAACTGATCGTATGTGGGCCCCATATGTTATTTAACCTTAGGTTAAAAAAAAGCCAACTTGCTTTAAAATTAACCTATGGATTCCTAACCGATAGGTCAAAACCGATCGTTAGTAGGCACAACCATCCGTTAAAAACCCGCGCATGCTCAGAATCAAGTCGGCGCATGCTTGGAAGCATTTAACTTAATTTTTTTCAGCACGTCGTTGTGTTTTATGTCACCGCATTCTGATACGATCGTTTTTTTAACTGATGTCGTGTAGGCACATCAGACCATCAGTCAGCTTCATCGGTTAACCTATGACAACGGTCCTTCAGACTGTCGTTCTCATCGGATGGACCGATCGTGTGTACAAGGCTTTACTGTATCTGAGAGGATTTGTTTCATCTCTATGTATCTCCTGAGGCCAGTCATGTCACTGGGTATACAGGGCTGTGGCAAGGATTTTTGACACCCTGGAGGTGAAACCTCATTTTGCCGTCCCCCTTTGCTCCACCACCTTTTCCTGACCATATAAACCCCACCTTTTTAATGAAGCACCCATCAATGCAGCCTGCCAGCACCCATCAATGCAGCCTACCAGCATCCATTAATGCAGCCTACCAGTGCCCATTAATGCAGCCTCATCAGCATCCATCAATGCAGCCTCACCAGCGTGCATCAAATGTAGCCTACCAGTGACCATCAATGTAGCCTACCAGCACCCATGAATGCAGCCTCACCAGCACCCATCAGTGCAGCCTCACCAGTGCCCATCAGTGAAGCCTCACCAGCGCCCATCAGTGCAGCCTCACCAGGGTGCATCAAATGTAGCCTACCAGCGCCCATTAATGCAGCCTACCAACGCCCATCAATGCATCCTACCAGCACCCATCAATGCAGCCTCACCAGTGCCCATCAGTGCAGCCTCACCAGCGCCCAGGGCTGTCTTAATGAGAGGGCACACCTGGGCACTGCCCAGGGGCCCCAGTTGCATGGGGGGCCCCTGCCCTTTCCCCAAAGCACCTGGTCCTTGAGCCCGGGCTGCCCCTTTACATCCCAGATTTCTCCCCAGCAGTCTGACCCCTCTACACCCTAGATACCCCTTACCTCCTACCTACTTGATTTATGTTAACCTGCACTGTCTCCATTGTAGGGACCCCAGAGCATTACTTTGCCCAGGGACCCATGATGCCATTAAGACGGCCCTGATGACAGCCATGCAGACCAATTTGATGCAGAGTGCGGTGTATGGTCTGAGCACTGACAGGCTGACCCCCCACCCCTTCAACCTCTGCAGCAATGCTGACAACACTCATATGTCTATTTCCCACAGACAACCTCTAGATATGACGCTGAGCACGTTGCACTCAACTTCTTTGGTCAACCATGGCGAGGCCTGTTCTGAGTGGATCCTGTCCTGTTAAACATCTGTATGGTCTTGGCCACTGTGCTGCAGATCAGTTTCAGGGTCTTGGCAATCTTCTTATAGCCTAGGCCAGTGATGGGGAACCTTGGCTCTCCAGATGTTTTGGAACTACATTTCCCATGATGCTCTTGCACTCTGCAGTGTAATTGAGCATCATGGGAAATGTAGTTCCAAAACCTCTGGAGAGCCGAGGTTGCCTACCCCTGGCCTAGGCCATCTTTATGTAGAGCAATAATAATAATCTTTTTCAAAACCATAGAGAGTTCTTTGCCATGAGGTGCCATGTTGAACTTCCAGTGACCAGTATGTGAGAGTGAGAGCGATAACAACAAATGTAACACACCTGTTCCCCATTCACCTGAGACATTGTAACACTTATGAGTCACATGACACCGTGAAGGGGAAAATGGTTATTCTGCCCAATTTGGACATGAAAAGAGATAATAAAATATTAACAAAAATGTGAGGGGTGTACTTACTTTTGTGAGATACTGTACATTTATTTTGATTGGATCCCTATTACAGTAACAGGCAAGGTGGCGCCTTGAAGATGCATTACAAAGGGGTCATCTAGCTCAAAACATAAGCTATACATTCACCAAGACCATATTACCTATATCACCTTAATCCGCCCAAGACCCTCAGGAACTCCCACCGCTCCTACTGCACCCCCCACCTTCCTTAGGCCCCTTTCGCACCTGCGGACCGTATGTGCGCTTTTTCATCCATCCATTTACATGAATCCCTATGAGATTGCAGGTGTCAGCGGATGAACATTTTGGTCTGATCTGTATAGATGTATATAAAATGCACTTTTTATCTTTCAAAAAGTGTTTCCCAGTACTAAATCTTTCATCCTAATTCTAAATTGCTGCATTTGTAAATTTTAAAGGTCAATATAAAGGAACAGTAGTGGTAACAAAAAAAAGCACTTGTGGATTTAATGAACCTTTTTATTGGTTAATTCTCCTTTAAGGATGTGTGGCAGGGGGCATGTCCTATGCCTACCTACATTTGCTGGTAGGTGTCCCTCATTCCCATCTCAAAATATTGGGAGTTATGTATACCTGTGAAATAGCAACACACTTCAGTCCCCGATATATTCCATAGAAATTAACTATACCTGTGCTGAAATCTAAATATCTTATACATATACTGTATATACCCAGATACTGTGGGGTGTGACCACATGTTAGGACTAAATATTCGGAATAAACCCTCTGCATACTGCTATATACTCTCCTAACTCTGCGTACTTTGCTTATCAACAGGGATTTTTAGTTCACATGCATTGCAATGCATGTTTAAGCTGGCCAACTGCGTCAAAGTAATCCCTTTCTGGCCAGACCCTAACTACACTATACTAATCTACACTACACTACATTACACTATCTAATCTAATCTACTCTGCCCTAATCCCCCCAACCTGCCCTAACCCCCTCCACCCTCCCCAAATCCGCTCCACCCTGCCCTAACCCCCTCCACCCTCCCCTAATCCACTCCACCCTGCCCTAACCCCCTCCAATCTGCCCTAATCTACAGTACTGCATCATATGTAATAAAATATACATTTTATACATATAAACAAATATAATATTTTTTCTAATTTTACATTTGACCCAGTCTATGCCCCAACGGCCTCGCTTCAGCCTGTGCCACAAACAGATGGAACAGGTGGGCACCGCCTGATACTCCCTGGCCGGTGGTCTGGCTGGTGCAGGCTGGTCCCTTGGAGATCGGCTACGATGGGCCCTGGCGTTCTCACGCTGCTGCCGAAGAGCTGCTCGTGTCCGGTGAGCAATGGGTGAGTCCATGCCTGTAATAACAATGGCAGAGATTTCAGTGTTTCTGTCATGTAACCCTTTCTATCACAATTTTAAACTTGAATGACAAAGGGAAGTGTCTAATTTTTAACAGATTTCAAGTGTGACAGGTGGCTGTCTCATAGGTAAACCTGAGAATAGGAGATAATTCAATGACATCAGCCTCCGCCATGTACCCATACATCGCCAGATTGAGGTAGCTATACCGGAATGATGCCTACAGCTACAGGAATCATCCCGGTATCTATTTTTTTTAGCCACCAACGCTCTTAAGGCTCCATGTACACTGAAGCTGGTAAAAGCTATAAAAAAAAAACGCCAGTAGCTTTGCAGGGAGCCTTGCAACGTTTTTTTTAGCATTTTTGCAATAGCTTTAATCAGCGTTTTTCAGTGAAGCTTTTATCAGGTTTTTTTTTTCAATGGATAAAAAAACGCTGGCGCTGGCGTTTTTCGATGCTTTGCGTTTTTCCCGCCGAAAAACGGCACTTTGAACGCAAATTTCGCGAGTTCAGAAAAAAGCCAAAAAACTCCGAAGCTCATTAACACTAAAAAACGCCCAGGTGTGCATGGGCACATAGGCTAACATAGAGTTCAGTTCATGGGCTTTAAAAAAAAAAAAAGTTCAAAACTCCAATAAACTGCAGTTTATCAGCTTCAGTGTGCATGGAGCCTTAATGTAAAAGTGATCCTAGGAGCTACTTTAGTGATAGCGAATTACCCGCTGGATCTCTTTTACAGGCAGTGGAAGAGACAAACCCCTCCCCCTCCACCGCAGTCTTCCCAGATTCTCCTGTCCCACCCGGGGAACCCGGGACTAAAGCCAGCAGTCCTGCCAGCTGACCATATAGATGACTGAGGATCGGAACATCCGCAGATCTCTCCATAAAGAAGAACGGTCACTGTTCTGGCTATCACAAGGGATATTTGTTCATCTGTTGTAATAGCCATAAACATGAGCAAAAAAATGTAAAATGTGTAAAAAAAAAAAAAAAAAATTCAAATAGAAACATTTTTAAAGGCAAACGCATACGTAGGTCACACGCACATATGTAAAATGGCATTACCTCCACACATCACACATGAGAGGTATCGCCACAAATGTTATAGTGAGAGGAATAATGTTCACACCAGACCTCCTGTGTAACTCTAAACTAGTAACCTGTAAAGGCTTTTAAAGTGTTGTCTACGGATAATTTAGTGTGTCGTTGTTCGTTGTTCTTCCATGAGCATCCTCAATGTTAAAGTGTGACAGGTTAGGTATTTCTTTACTATGCAAAACATTATCATTTATATTTTACCAAACAATTCGATATTATATTGTGTTTTTATGCTTTAAAATGTATTAATGTGAATTTTCCCCCCCAAAAAAATTGCATTTGAAAAACTGCTGCGCAAATACTGTGTGGCATAAATAATTGCAACCCCCACAATTTTATTCTCTAGGGTCCCTGCTTTTAAAAATATATCATGTTTGGGGGTTCCAAGTAATTTTCTAGCAAAAAATGATAAAAAATGTAGGAGAGGAATGTCAGACTTGGCCAGAGGATGAAGTGGATAAAGCGGAGCTCCACCCAAAAGGGGAAGGTACACTTGTTTGCACCCTCCCCCTCTCCACTGACACATTTGACACTTTTTGGTGGGGAGGGTACCTGGTTTTGACCTGGTTTAACTTTTTGGCCGTGGCGATCTACGAGGATCTCTGGGCCCTCCTCCTCCCCCCACAGCCTTCTGGGACACACTCAGGTCCCTAAAGACTTTAGGACCATTCACAATGAGCAGCACGACTCGTGCATGCGCAGTAGGAAACTGGCTGTATAAAATCGTCTCGGGTGCCGACATCGCTGGATCCCTGGACAGGTAAATGTCCTTATATTAACCACTTCAGCCCCGGACCATTTCGCCATAGACCAGGCCACTTTTTGCGATTCGGCACTGCGTCAATTTAAATGACCCTTTTCCCCCCACAAATAGAGCTTTCTTTTGGTGGTATTTGATCACCTCTGCGGGTTTTATTTTTTTTGTGCCATAATCAAAAATAAAGCAACAATATTGAAAAAAATGCAATAATTTTCTTTTTCCTCAGTTTAGGCAGATATGTATTCCTCTACATATTTTTGGTTAAAAAAAATCGCAATAAGCATATATTGATTGCTTTGCGCAAAAGTTATAGCGTCTACAAAATAGGGGATCGTTTTACAGCATTTTTATTAATATTTTTTTTACTAGTAATGGCGGCAATCAGCAATTTTTATCACAACTGCGACATTATGGTGGACACATCGGATGCTTTTGACACCATTTTGGGACCATTGTCATTTTTACAGCAATCAGTGCTATAAAAATGCAGTAATTACTGTAAACATGACACTGGCAGTGAAGGGGTTAACCTGTAGGGGGCGCTGAAGGGGTCAGGTGTGACCTAGGGAGTGATTCTAACTTTCTGGGGGTGTGGCTTGCTGTGACACGTCACTGATCGCTGTTCCCGGTGACAGTGGAACAGACAATCAGTGACGGTGTCACTAGGCAGAACAGGGAGATGCATGTTTACTTTTTGGCCGCGTACACGCGATCGGTCAAAATCGATGAAAACGGACTGAATGACCGTTTCATCGGTCCAAACCGATCGTGTGTGGGTCCCATCGGTCAGTTATCCTTTCGGTCAAAAAAAGAGAACTTGCTTTAAAATTTGACCGATGGGTCAAAACCGATCGTTAGTATGCAAAAGCATTGGTTAAAAGGCCGCGCATGCTCAGAATCAAGTCACACAAAATTTTGACAGCACATTTTTTTGGGGGAAAAAAATACACTTAACCCACATAGCGACCGCCGCACGCAGATATACGTCTGCACAATGGCACAGGCAGGCAAATGGGCGCACCTGTACATCCCTTTAAATTTGACGCCCAGCAGGCAGGCGTCCACCGCGTGCCTCGTGAATTCGCTTGTGAGTGTGCTCGCAGGTCCCAGGAACTTGTTGTTCCCGGGTGACCCACGATTGCGGGTGATGACTTTGTAAACAAGGCATTCCCCTATTTTGCCTAATGTTCCCTGTGATCGTGAACAGTGATCAGTGACGTGTCACTGGTAGCTCCTCCCCCTAAAAGTTAGAATTACTCCTTAGGACACGCTTAACCCTTAGCGCCACCTAGCAGCTAACCCTTTCACTAGCAGTGTCATTTTCACAGTAATCAGTGCATCTTTATAGCACTGATCACTGTAAAAATTACAATGGTCTCAAAAATGTGTCAAAAGTGTCCAATGTTACGCCATAAAGTCACAGTCACAGATAAAAATCATTGCTCGCCGCCATTACTAGTAAAAAAAATAATAATAAAAATGCCATAAAACTATCCCCTATTTTGTAGACGCTATAACTTTTGCGCAAACCAATCACTATACACTTGTTGAGGTTTTTTTTTACCAAAAATATGTGGAAGAATACATATAATACAAACTAAGAAAAAAAATTGCTTTTTTTTAAAAAAAATTGGGGATATTTAATATAGCAAAAAGTACAAAATATCGTATTTTTTTTTTAAATTGACACTCTATTTTTGTTTATAGCGCAAAAAATAAAAACCGCCGAGGTGATCAAATACCACCAAAAGAAAGCTAAATTTGTGGGGAAAAAAAGGACGTCAATTTTGTTGGGGAGTTACGTCCCATGACCGGGCAGTTAAAGCGATGCACTACCGAATCGCAGAAGGTGTCCTAGTCTTTGGCCAGCCAAATGGTTTGGGGCTTAAGTGGTTAATAAATAAATAAATACATAAATACACAACATTTACTTCAATTTGTTTGTATCATGTGAAAGATGGTGTTAGGCCGAGTAAATAGATACCTACACTAATATGTCACGCTTTAAAATTGCATCTGGCTGTGGAGTGGCGGCAAACTATGGTGCTTAAAATTCTCCATAGGTGACACTTTCATTGCCTTTACAGGTTACCAGTTTAGAGTTACACAGGAGGTCTGGTGCTAGAATTATTGCTCTCTGATGTTTGTGGCAATACCTCACATGTGTGTGCGGGAGTAACGTATGCGTTCACATTTGCGTGTAAGCACAGGGAGATGGGAGTGTTTTTTTATTATTATTATTATTATTATTATTATCAGAGCTTTTTTTCTGAGAAAATAGGTCCAGGAACTCAACCACAACCCGTTCAGATTTAACAAACAGTAGAAGGGTCTTAAAGGGGCATTAAATACCAGAATTGCATTACATACAGAGTGTAGAGTTTAGGGGGTTACAAAGCTGTCACTTGTAAACACAGAAACCAGACATCTGTGTTTACAAGTGATTGTGGTGAGCAGGCACCAAAGGGTCTGAGCCAGAGGTGATGGAACTGAGTTCCCCCTGAAAAAAAGCCCTGATTATTATTATTTATTTTATACAAATCTTTTTTTTTTAGACTCAGGCCGCGTACACATGATCAGTCCATCCATCAGTTAACCGACAAAGCCGACTGACGGTCTTATGTGCCTACACACCATCAGTTAAAAAACCGATCGTGTCAGAACGTGGTGACGTAAAATACAACGACGTGCTGAATAAAACAAAGTTCAATGCTTCCAAGTATGCCTCGACTTGATTCTGAGCATGCGCGGCCTTTTGACCGATGCCTTTGCATACTAACATTCGGTTTTGACCCATCAGTCAGGCGTCCATCGGTTCAATTTTAAAACAAGTTCCCTGTTTTTGGACCGAAGGACAACTGACCGATGGGGCCTACACACGATCGGTTTGGGCCGATGAAACTGAACTTCAGTCTGTTTATTCATCAGTTTTGACCGATTGTGTGTATGCGGCCTTAGAGCCCAGGAAAGGTGGCGGAGGGAGGGGGGACAGCGCAGGAAAGGCAGCGGGGGGGGGACCCCATTCCTTCACCCACAGAAGTGATTGAGTGGCTATTTAGCCACTCAAATCCCTTCTGTCATAAACAGAATTGCCGGCTGAATAAATCCATACCGGGATGAGGCCTGTAGGTGCAGACATCATCCGGGTATAACTACTTCAATCCCAGGACTTCCATGGATGTCCTACAGGCAGGAAGTAGTTACATTTAGCTGTATATTTTAGGACATTACAATGTATCATCACCAAAAAAAACTGCACAACAAATTCTCCTGTTCCTGAGGATCGCAGCGATACCACATATGTGCGATTTGTTCCTTGTACCCATAATACAGCCAAGAAACAATAGTATGCATTGTAAGAACACATATATGGGGCACCCGGGTTTAAAGCCTACTTCCTGGTTGCCTCATATATGTGTTATGCAGTCATGAAAGGGTTAATATGGTACAATTGTCATACCTGACTGGTCCCGTGGTGGTCTTACACGGTTGGGTCGTGGACGCCGCGGCATCTTGGTGGTACTAGATGGTATTGCAGATGAATGAAGGTTTAACTAAAACAAATTACTATTAATACTAATACTAATAATATACAACACAATAAGATGAAGAAAAACAAGAAAAATGTAGAATAATAGCCGTTAATTGCGATAATCGCTGGAGTCTGGCTTCAGAGATGTGTCTCAGGTGAGATCCTCTGTCTGCCTGTCAGGACCCCAAACATCAGCGCCTGGCAACCCTCTCACACTAGCTGCCCGATCCTTTGCCTGAAATATACTGGCTCATACAACACAGTACCCAAATTAAATTGAGCTTATACAATTGTTATTAAACAAATAAAGCTTTATTATGGTATTTTAATAAACACTGGGGTTTGACAATTTCATATTATAAGACAACAGGCAGTGAGAAGGACAGACTGGGGATCCATTGTGGGGTTCTAAGGGCTGTAGGGGAACCAGGAAGTGGGTTATGAATGGAGTTGGGCTGAATATTGACCCAGTCAGTACATATCTGTGTTCTGTGTGTGTAGTACTGTGTATGGAGGGGACACGGGTCACTTCTGTCCGCAGGCAGGCTTGGCTTTCATATTGTATGGTGACTGAGCCCTTCCATATTGTATGGTGTCTGAGAGAGGGCTGAGTGTCACTGGTAACCATAGCAATGGTGTTTACACTTCATCCCTGTCTGTACTATATAACCCTGTGTGTGTATAGAGCCCCCTAAAACATATATACTTACCTGTATACTGTGTATAGAGCCCCTAAAACAACGATGGCAAAACTTGCCACCCCAGATGTTTTGGAACTACATTTCCCATGATGCTCAGCTACACTGAAGAGTGCATGAGCATCATGGGAAATGTAGTTCCAAATCATCTGGGGTGCTAAGCTTCGCTATCTAGCACTGCCCTTAAACGTACATACCTACCTTTATACTGTGTCCCCACATGTCTACCTTCCTGAATACTGTGTATATAAAAATTACTCCTTTACTGTATACAGGGTGGGCCATTAATATGGATACATCGGGTGGGCCATTTATATGGATACACCTAAATAAAATGGGAATGGATGGTGATATTAACTTCCTGTTTGTGGCACATTAGTATATGTGAGGGGGGGAAACTTTTCAAGATTGGTGGTAACAATGGTGGCCATTTTGAAGTCGGCCATTTTGAATCCAACTTTTGTTTTGAAATACGGTTACTGGAAGCCTGTGCTAGCATTTCTTCTGCAGTGTTGCTATCAGTGTGTGAAGAGTGGGAGAAGAGGGTTGCATTGACAATCCGACACAATGAGCAGCACATTGAACACATTTTATAAGTGGTCAGAAACTTGTAAATAACTCAAGAAAGAATAAAGTTACGTTAAAACCAAGCAGACCAGTGTTTTTCTTGCGAAATTCCCAATAAGTTTGATGTGTCACATAACCCTCTTCCTATTGAAAAAACAAAAGTTGGATTCAAAATGGCCGACTTCAAAATGGCCAACTTCAAAATGGCCACTATGGTCACCACCCATCTTGAAAAGTCCCCCCCCCCCTCACATATACTAATGTGCCACAAACAGGAAGTTAATATCACCAACCATTCCCATTTTATTAAGGTGTATCCATATTAACCACTTAAGACCCGGACCAAAATGCAGGTAAAGGACCTTGCCCCTTTTTGCGATTCGGCACTGCGTCGTTTTAACTGACAATTGAGCGGTCGTGCGACGTGGCTCCCAAACAAAATTGGCGTCCTTTTTTCCCCACAAATAGAGCTTTCTTTTGGTGGTATTTGATCACCTCTGCGGTTTTTATTTTTTGCGCTATAAACAAAAATAGAGCGACAATTAAAAAAAAAATGCAATATTTTTTACTTTTTGCTATAATAAATATCCCCCAAAAAAATATAAAAAAACATTTTTTTTCCTCAGTTTAGGCCGATACGTATTCTTCTACCTATTTTTGGTAAAAAGAATCGCAATAAGCGTTTATCGGTTGGTTTTCGCAAAATTTATAGCGTTTACAAAATAAGGGATAGTTTTATTGCATTTTTATTAATTATTATTTTTTTACTACTAATAGCGGCGATCAGCGATTTTTTTCGTGACTGCGACAATATGGCGGACACTTCGGACAATTTTGACACATTTTTGGGACAATTGTCATTTTCACAGCAAAAAATGCATTTAAATTGCATTGTTTACTGTGGAAATGACAGTTGCAGTTTGGGAGTTAACCACAGGTGGTGCTGTAGGGGATGTGTGACCTATGTGTGTGTTTACAACTGTAGGGGGGTGTGGCTGTAGGTGTGACGTCATCGATCGCGTCCCCCTATTACAGGGATGACGCAATCGATGCTACGGCCACAGAGAAGCACGGGGATGCCGTGTGTACACACGGCTCTCCCCGTTCTTCCGCTCCAGGGACGGATCGCCGCACTCCAGCGGCGATCGGGTCCGTGAATCCCGCGGTCCCGGTCCTGGAGCTTCGGACCGGGTCGCGGGCGCGCGCCCGCGACCCACGGCTGGGTACTAAAATCAACGTATATATACGTTGATGTGCCCAGCCGTGCCATTCTGCCGACGTAAATGTGCAGTAGGCGGTCCTTAAGTGGTTAATGGCCCACACTGTACTGTGTACATAGAGCCTATTTATGTATACCTACCTGTTTATTGTGTATATATACTTCCTACTCATAGGGTGTAATGTCAACCAACATAAAATGCATGGGCTGTCCTAAAGGCCCACTGTTGCCAGACGATTCCTTTCAACTTGACTGGACTGCTCAGAGTCCTGACCTCAACCCAATAGAACATCATTGGGATGAATTTGAGCAGAGGCTGCGAGCCGGGCCTTCTCGTCCAACATCAGTTGCCTGACCTCACAAATGCATTTCTGGAAAAATTCCTACAGCCTTCCCAGAGAAGTTGAAGGAGTTATAATTGCAAAGGGTGGGCCAACTCAATATTGAACCCTATGGACTAAAGCCTCGTACACACGATCGGACTTCCACCGGATAAATTTGTGGATTTTTGTACAAAGGGCGTTGGCCGTGATCTTGTTCTACATACAGACGGCAGAACTTTTTCAGCCAACATTCAGGAAACAACATGGTTTTCAGCTCTTTAATGCCACCCCTTAGTTTAGGCAACTTCTGCTAATGTTGTCTGATGGTTAGCATTGGTTCGGAGCATGCGTGTTTGTACTTTGGATTTTTGTCCGAGAGACTTGTGTACACACGAACGGATAATCCAACTGAACACATTTGTTGACGGATAATTTGAGAGCATGACCATTCAACATTTGTTGTCGAAAAATTCCGACAACAATTGTCCGATGGAGCATACAGACGGTCAGATTATCCGACAAAACACGTCCATCACACAATTGTTGTCGGAATATCCGATCGTGTGTACGGGCCTTAAGACTGGGATGCCATTAACATTTATGTACATGTAAAGGCAGGTGTCCCAATAGTACCATAGTAACATAGTGTACTTTACAGCAATGGCACCACATATGTTGCAGGTTATACACTTCTTCAGCCAGGAGAGGGCACTGTTTATCCACACGGTATTTTACAATAGTAATATTACAACAATAGCACTATATATATGTGTGTGTGTGTGTGTTGCAGGTTATAAGGTTATACACTTCTTCAGCCAGGAGAGGGTACTGCTTATCTACAAGGCACTTTCCAAAATAATAATATATCCCAGAACACAGATTACATTCCACAGAATTCCAGAGAAACACTTCTCTATGAGTATAAGACCCCCAAATGTCCCTGCAGTAATCTGTCTGCCAGTAAGAGACTCTTCCAAGAGGCAGAAAGTAGAGACACCCTGTATGAGGACACCTACTCTTTCCCTCCTCTCCTTAAAGCGGATGGCCCATTAAAAATGTTTTTTAAAAGCCAGCAGCTACAAATACTGCAGCTGCTGACTTTTAAAAATAGGACACTTACCTGTCCTGGAGTCCAGCGGCGTCCGCAGCAGAGGACAAGCGTTCGCTCGTCTCTCTGCTGCTCCCCCCTCCATCCACGGTGAGGGAACCAGGAAGTGAAGCGCTGCGGCTTCACTGCCCGGTTCCCTACGGCGCATGCACGAGTCGCGCTGCGCCCGCCGATTGGCTCCCGCTGTGTGCTGGGAGCTGAGAGTTCCCGGCACACAATGGGAAAAACCCGACTTTTGCCCGAGACTGCGGGCCGGAAGTTGGTGCAGATACCTGTCTTTAGGTATCTGTACCCCCCTCCCCCCTGAAAAGTGTCAAATGTGACAACGGAGGGGGGGAGGGTTACGATCAGCGGATCCTCACTTTAGGGTGGAGATCCGCTTTAAGCCATGATTGTATAGCTCCCAACTGTCCCTAATTTCAAGGGTCTGTCCCTGATTTGGAGCAGTGTCCTTCTGTCCTTGGGCCTGGGCTCGGGTGTGGACAGGACCCTTCTAAAACACACAGAGGTGTCCTGGACAGGAGGCACAGAAGGAGCAAGAGAGGACAGCAGAAGAGAGCACTGCTGGGCAAGTCTCCAGAGAGAGGAACAACTGGTAGCAGGCCAGGCTAGTGAGTGACATGCACAGGCCTGAGAGGACAGGGGAGACATACCTGATAGGACTGGGAGAAGATAGTCTGGAAAAGATGCAGAACCAGCGGAGTGGACTGTGGTGTCATGGGCAGTGGAGCTGCAGCCAGGAGGGCTGGTAGGGCCTGAAGATGGGTTACTGGGCTTAGTATCCACATGTAGGACAGCTAGTACTATGAACTTTCTATTTTGCTACACTATAGGGGCCCATGGTCCCTGCCTGCAAAAGGCACATGCTAAGGCCTGGCTGAGCCAGTGTCAGGCCTAATCACTTTGTGCTAGCGGTGCCTGAAGATTAGAGAGGAAGCGATGTGCAGGAGGAGAAATGGAGTGTATATACCAGAGTGTATATAGTTATCCCAAGCAAGTTCTGCAAATTCTACTGGGCATAGGGTAATATATAATATTATATAAAGGGGGGTCCTGGAGGAGGTCTATGCATGCTGCTAAAATAAAAGGGGCTCTGGAGGAGGTCTATGCATGCTGATATAAAGGAGGGCCCTGGAGGAGGTCCGTACATGCTGCTGATATAAAGGGGGGCCCTGGGGGTGGTCTGTGCATGCTGCTGATCTAAAGGGGGGGCCCTGGGGAGGTCTATACCTCCTCCAGGACCCCCCTTTATATCAGCAGCATAAACCACCCCAAGACTCCCCCTTTGTATTAGCAGCATAGACCTACCCAGGGCCCCCTTTATATCAGCAGCATGCATAGACCTCCCCGGGGCCCCCCTTTATATCAGCAGCATATAGACCTCCCCAGGCCCCCCCTTTATATCAGCAGCATGCATAGACCTCCCCTGAGGCCCCCCTTTATATCAGCAGCAGGCATAGACCTCCTTGGGGCCCCCTTTATATCAGCAGCATGCATAGACCTCCCCGGGGCCCCCCTTTATTTCAGCAGCATAGACCTCCCCAGGGCCCCCTTTATATTGGTGCATCCCCTATAAAAGAAATGTCAAAGCTCCGGCGCGTCATTCACTGAGCTGTGCTCTGAATGGATGGATCTTCTCATCGCTGGACCAACCAGCCGTCGCTGGAGAGATCACCCAGCGCTGGATAGAAGACAACGTTGGAGCAGGGAGCAGCATCGATCGTCTATTTTCACCGCTGGATTTTTATTTGGTTTAATTAATAAAGTAATTTGTTCTATGGTGTGTGTTTTTTTTTCCTGAAAACTACTATTTACACTTCCTTTGTGAAATGGTAGGGGTACAGTGTACCCTATTACCATTTTACAAGGGGGGGGCCAGGATCTGGGGGTCCCCTTTGTTAAAGGGGTCTTCCAGATTCTGATAAGCCCCCTGCCCGCATACCCCCACAACCACCGGGCAAGGGTTGTGGGGACAAGGTGCTTTGGGGACATGTGGCATGGTACGGTTCAGGAGAGGGGGGGCCGCACTCTGTCACCCCCTCTTTTCTGCGGCCGGCCAGGTAAACGTGCTTGGATAAGGGGTCTGGTGTGGATTTTAGGGGGAACTCCACGCCATTTTTTTAAATTTGGGGTGGAGTTCCCCTTAAAATCCACACCAGACCTGAAGGGTCTGGTTATGGATATTTGGGGGGAACCCCACGTCATTTTTTTTTTAAACTGACGGTGGGGTTCCCCTTAATATCCATACCAGACCTAAAGGGTCTGGTTATTGAATTTGGGGGGACCCCCGGGCATTTTTTTTCCCGAACTCCGAACCTGAACTTTCAGCAATTATTCGGGTCCGGGAAAAAACCCAAAGTCCATACCGAACCCCAACTTTACAGTTCGGATTCGCTCAACCCTAGTGTCCAGTATTAATGTTTTTTTTGGGCTTTAACCAATGGAGCTTTATTTGTATGAAAAAATTACACAGATGAATGACACCCAACATCATTTAACCCACTGAGCCCAGGCTATCAAAGGTACAACCCCTGAGGCTGGGTTCACATATGTGTGGCCGCATGATTGCTCGTGGGGTCTGGACGTGTCCGTTCACTGGTTTAGGAGCAAATCGGGTCTGAATTTCTGCCTGAATTTGCTCCTGAACCAGACCGAAAGACGCACAGGACCCTTTTTGTATGCAGACTGTGGCCACCCCCCAGACCTGTGTGAACTGGCCTCATAGAGAGCTGGTCACACTCACCTGTCATGCGAATTGGATGTGGTGAAAACCGCATCCAATTTGCACATATGTGAACCCAGCCTAAGGGTGCGTCATTATGGGCTCTTCTTACACCTGCACAGAATGTAACTAACTAAACTCTTTCCTTGTAAGGTGAAAACACTTACTATATCTTTTTTTACTCATTACATGCAATATATTTGCTTTCTTATAGGTAATAATATTTTTTCATATAATCAGTGCACAAATAGTGTTTAAAAGTTTTATTTCATCACAAAATATATGTATAGTTTATACTACAAAAAAATTGCTGTGTGTCGCTAAAGTGTTCGGGTTTGGCTTGACGAAAAGGTGGCAACCCTAACTGGGCATCCCATACTTCTCTTACCCCATCCAAGGTAAACCCCCTAAATAAAACATAAAAACAAAGCACATGGACTATTTATTGTCTCGGAGTGTCTGAGAGTTGAATGCCTGGCTGGACAGGGTGACACAATACTTAGCAGCTCCTACGGGGGTACTGCTACATATATAACACACATGTAAGAACCAGAGAGAAACAACATAGTCTCATACGATATACATTGATACCCAATACATCAAGGTATGCCCCCATAAGTTTCCAACATGGTGCTTGACCAAGACAACCGTCTTGGGAGAAACTCTTGAGTGTATCCTAACATGTTTCAGAATATCTCCTTCTTCAAGGGATATTTTTGGGTATGAGGCCGTGTACACACGAGCAAATGAATCTGCTCAAATTGGTCGGACAGACCGATTTGATCAGATTTGTCTGCTGGCTGTTTTGGTTTGATTGCTGTACACACGATCAAACCAAAATCCCCGCCGGCAGACAGTGCGGTGACATGGCGGTGACGTTGACGCCGCCACGTCACCGCACCAGAAAGTAAAACACTTCCACGCATGCGTCGAATCCATTTGACGCATGTGCGGGCAGATATGTCTGCTGGTTAGCGTACTAACCAGCAGACATATCGGTCCGACGGGTTCCCAGCAGACAGATTTTAAAGCAGGCTTTAAAATCTGTCTGCTGGCCAAATCCGTCGGCTCGCCCGTACACACGATCGAATCTGTCTGCTGAGACGGTCTGTCAGACCGTTTTCAGCAGATAGATTTGATCGTGTGTACGCGGCCTGAGACATATCTAAAATTGCAATGCATGGTAGTTATTATGAAACAGATATGTGGAAATATAATGAAATGTAAGTGTAGTTTAGTAAATCAACCCCATAGAGACTCCATGCAGTGCTCCTTCCTGCCCACTGTTTGTGGGGTAGCTTAACCTCCCTGGTGGTATGATTTTGTCTGCAATTTTGTACCAAAAGCGGTACAATTTTTTTGCACGGAAATTTGGTGATATGTATTGTAGGCCTGTAATTCTTAGGAATAACTCACTTAAATCTGTCCAAACCAGAGCCTAGTAGACTTCCTGTGTATGATAAAGTTTTAAAGACAAAATCAAAAATCATAATATAATAAATAACTATAAATAATTATAACAAATAATAATGTAATTATAATAAAAATCATTCAATAATGTAATCAAATCAAAAACACTGAAATTTGCTCAGTTGCAGAATTGTCGCTGTCATTATTTTTATTGTTTGATGATGAATTTCCTCACAAATCGCTATCGCTCAATTCTGCAAGTGATTCTAATTTATTATCGCTGTTTTCTAGCTGCTCTAAAAGCATTTTGATGTAAAGGGACACTTTTTGGTTGCTATGGACAATCTCCAGTTTCCAGGCAGAAAGAACGGTTTTTATAATATAAAACTGCATGCAGAACACTGGGCAGGCCACTAGGGACAAAGGGGGTGTGCAATTATTTCATACAGTACTGTAATCGGTAAGATTACAGTATACTGTATGTGTATTGTGTGTTTCACTTTTTGAATTTGGCGCTGAACTCCATCCCTGTGCGTCGTAACGTCGCAGGGAACGGAGCTCGGCACTCGGCACTGTGAATCGAGTGAGGAGACACAGCGGAGGCATCATGTTGACGACCAAGCATCATGTTGGCAACTTTTGGGTGCATACATTGATGTTTTGTGTATCAAATTATATCTTATGAGACTATGTTGTTTCTCTCGGGTTCTTACATTGTGTGTTATTACAATTTTATTGGACTGCCGTCCAGTTTTACTTGATATCTTCCAAACAAAAATTGGCACTTGCCAATATATATTTTTCTTTATTCTGCCTTGAAAGTCATTAATCTATGAAAAAGTTTTTTTGCAGTTTAATATTGCAAGGCCTTGCTTAAAAGTGAGCTCCGGACACTTTGGGAGTCTTTTTGAGGTCAGAGGACGGAGAGAGACCCACCATCGTACACATAGAGGGCAGGGTTTGTACGCTGCAGCAAGCTGAAGTTTAATAATAAAAGGCTTTGGCTGTGTGGAATGGCCACGACTGGCGGCTAGGGGGCACTTATAAGTTCCTCGGAGATTGACTGGGTCAGATAATTGTTAACGTCCGCAGCCTCGCCTCAGCAGCCACCACCCCACTCCATATCCACTGCTAGCCTGTGAGTATGGGCAAATGATCTATGATTCCTCATTTTCTCCCCCCTTTTATGTTCAGTCTACTCACTGTTCACATTTCATACCTCTCACTGAGCCTTCTCCTGATGAGTGACAACCAGTCACGAAACGTGTCAAGAAATAGACACCACAATCATGGTTATACATCAAGATGCCTCAGCTTTTGCTGTTACTATGTGTTTTATTTCAGAAATTATTTATATATATATATATATATATATATATATATATATATATATATATATATATATATATATGGGAGATGTTTACACAGTAGAAATAGTGTCAATGTATTTTTACTGTATTTTATTATATTAAATCCAACCAATATGGCTAACAGGTTATGATGCCTATCTGTGCCAATTGATTTACTGTACTGTATGATATACTCATGAAATAAAAATGTTTAATATCTGTCAATAGTGTCTTTCTGCTCTCCAGCTGTATACTTCACTCAAAGTCCCAACGTCCCTTGCCTTTTCTGGTGGCACTTCTGATTCACATTTCAGAGGCCTCATATAAAATCCCAAATTTCTCTTTTTTGAGATGAAAGTTAACAACCCAGAGATGGACTTTTCCAAACTAATCACTAAAGCCTCCTCCCAGTAGCAGGCAAAAACAATCAATCCCTTAAGCTTACGGAAGACTTAAGAACCTAGAAAAGCTAAACGCCAGCTCAGCCCAGCTACAACACATGTTCAATTTTGATAGAGGCAAAAATGCACAGAGCAGATACACACATACACTTATTGGAGGATTGCTATTAAAACGAATGGTCTGGTGACAGGGTCTCTTTAAAACATAGAGGAGTACGGGTGGATCCAGGGCTGTCTTAATGATAGGGCACACCTGGGCACTGTCCAGGGGCCCCAGCTGCATGGGGGGCCCCTGCACTATCCCCAAAGCAGCTGGTCCCTGAGCCCACGTTGCCCCAAAATTGGGGGCCCCATGATGGCACTGAGAGTGATAGATACACAGGGGAGGCAGTCTGCCTCCTACCTACTTGATGTCTGTTTACCTGCACTGTCATCATTGTAGGGGCCCCAGAGCATTACTTTGCCCCGGGGCCCATGATGCTATTAAGACGCCCCTGCCAGCGCCCATCAAATGCAGCCTACCAGCGCCCATCAATGCAGCCTACCAACACCCATAGATGCAACCTCCCCAGCGCCAATCAATGCAGCCTCACCAGGGCGCACCAATGAATGTTTGCTCACTTCCATTCATTTGGGAGTCGGGACACAGTCCTCCGCGAACGGAGCAGTGGCTGCCTGCTAATGCTGAGACTTAGTTGCTTGCTGCAGAGAGAAGAGAATAGAAACATCAGTTGCCATGTGGGTATATGTAAATGTTTACAACCACTCTGAGAAGCAATTTATATATGTTAAAAAAGAAGCAGTTTCTAAATAGTTTTTACCTGACACTAGGATCCTGCATCCCGTGTGACAGATTCACATTAGAGTAGACATGAAGGAAGTGACATGCTGCGTTGTGAAGGATGGGAAATGGCTCCTAGAACTACATGTAGCTCTGCAACGTTGTAAAGAAAAAGCTACAATATTCACACCCACTACAGCTTGTAGGCTAATGCTTTTACACAGCCAAGGTCAGCCTGGGGAAGCCTTTCTTGACCGTTTTTATCAAGGAAAACCCCTTGAAATATTGTTTTATGCCACATGGAATCCTTGCTAAAAGTATAAAAGCTACAGCCTGTGGTACAATAAGTTGTAGATTTAGCAATTAATAAAAGGATGAGCAGCGTGGAGTAGCTAGGATATATAATACCCGGCAGGGATCATTCTTTAAAGGGGAGTTCCACCCACAATTTCACTTTTTGTATATAAATACCCCTGTAATACACAAGCTTAATGTATTCTAGTAAAGTTAGTCTGTAAACTAAGGTTTGTTTTGTTAAGTTGTTACAGCATTTAGATTAGATTAGTTTATAATCTAGAAATAGACCGTGGCCATCTTAAGTGTGGGCATCATGAAGCCAGACTGTATGACTTCCTGGATTTCAGCTTTGCATATCTCGCACATGCTCAGTGCTGCACAAGCAATGTAATAGGTTTCAGTCAGGTTTGCAAGGACTACTGGGAAACATGATGCCTATCCCAGAAACCCTTGCAAATAGCCTTGTGACTTAATAGCCTAGGCTAATAAGGAGGAGGAAGTAATGAAGGACTACAAAATAAAGGTATTTACAAGCAACAAAATAAATAAAAATTGTCCATTCTGAACACTATGGCCCAGATTCATAGAGCGATTACGCCTGTCTAACTGGTGTTAGACAGGAGTAATTTCAAATTTCGCGCGCCGTATCACTAGTTTGAATCCTCAAACCATGATACGGCGGCTTCGGGCTTCGATCCGAGAGGCTTACGTCCTCGTAAGCCTTCGGATCTACGTTGCGATATTTTTGCGGCCGCTGGGTCGAGTCCGCGTCGTTTTCACCGTCGGGGTATGCAAATTAGTTTTTACGGCGATCCACGAAGGTACGAGTGTCCCTCGCAATCGCCTACGTCATTTTTTGGCTACGTAATGTTAGAGGAGCTTTTTGCTGGTCTAACAGTGCGTAACCCATGTAAAGTATGGCCGTCGTTCCCGCGTCGAATTGAAATTATTAATTTTTTTTTAACGTAACTCGTTCGGGAATAGGAATGTACATAAAAAGACGCTACTACGACGTAACGACGTGATTTCGCGCAATGCACGCCGGGAAATTTGGGAACGGAGCATGCGCAGTTCGATCGCTGCGGGAACGCACCTATTTTAAATGCTTCACGCCCCCTACTCGCGCAGATGGATTGCGACGGGAGAAATACACTACGCCGCCGTCGTTTACTGGACAAAATCTACCTGAATTCCACGTAGAGCCAGGTAAAAAACGGCGGCGTAGTGTATTTCTGATACTCTACAATAATCTAATTCTCTCTGAATCTGGGCCTATGAGATTAGGGCATGCAGCACAGACAAACATAAAAAAATGGGTGGAACTCCACTTTAACATACCTCTGCTCTAAGTTAGGGTAGGTTCACACCACGATTTTCTATACAGTTTTTGGATACGTTTTAAAAAAAAAAAAACGTATGCAACCGTACAGAAAACCGTGGCCATAGACTTTACATTAAAAACCGTATTTGCCATAAATCATACGGTTGTATCCAGTTTTCAAACTGAAGGGGGAACCCCAAAACTAGGGGTTTCCAGTAAAGTTGACTGCTGAATCCGCGTTCATTTTTAACAAGAAGTATTTATTATTACAAGCAAGCAGATAAATTACAAGCTTGGAGAACAACAGTACATTTCAGAAGATGTGTTCTAGTTAACATTGTCTCAGCACAATTTTTATACCTTCTAAAAGGGGAGGTCCCTTGAATGTCTTTTCATTAAGAGAAAACAAATGGTCATTTAGCATATACATGTCACTTCCCAAATTCTTTGGGAAACCAGGCAGTAGCTCCTTTCCCAGCTAAAGGTGTGAATAGCATATGTTCAAGACAGAGTGTGACACCGTTAATATCCTGTGTCCTGATACATCAAAATACAGGCTATTTGAATACAGTATATCTGTTGTGTAATGATATATCCTGACTAGAAGATACAAACAATATTACTATATCTAATATATATATATATATATATATATATATATATATACATACATACATACATATATACATACACAGATATATATATATACACATACATACATACAGAGCAAATTGAACACATGCTTTGACAATTGTAAATAAATGTTTGATTAAATAAATGCATATTCCATTTACCCTATCAATCCCATCTCTTGGTCAAATTAGAAATTGACCACATAATTAACAAAACATAACAGCACTATAACAAACAATTTATACATTGGTTGTGGACAGTTAGGTCCTTGACTATTTAGTGTAAGGATTCTTTTGGAGACAGGGCCCAACTAGATGTGAACATTATTTGTCTTGATAATGGGGAAGATGGAAAAAAACTAAGTTTCATTACACATACAAAACCTAACATAAATGGCATTTTAAAGAAAAGCAGATACAATTTTAATTCTTAAATTCCAACATCTCCCTCTAACTGCCTAATCTTATGTGAAATGTTCATTTGTTTTCTAGTTCGTATTTTTTCCTAATGTATGTACCCAATTTACTTCTGCAGAAAAACCTCATTTTGTTTTGTCAAGGCTAAAAAATACAAAAATACCAAAAAGATCTAAACATATAAAAAAATAAAAATATCATGTGTTGGTCTAACAATGCATGAACACCAAGTCTTTAGTTGATTCCTCTGCTGTAACTGTGACAGGCTATCCCTCCAAAGACTCCATTGAAAACACCTTAAGAGCGCATAATAATGTGCATCATTTTTTCTTCAGGACTATCGTAGTCCACATGTCTGGTAGCTGTGCAGAACCTAATATTCTTTTCTTCAGAATTTGCGCAATTCACATGTTAAAAGGTTTCCGTTAGGTTTGCAAAAAAACTTCATTTTCTTTTCTTCAGGACTTATCGTAGTCCGCATGACAAAATACATTTTTTTAAGACAACTGACATAAGTATCAAAGTTCTTTAGACACAAGCTTTTGAAAGCACTCTTTTTCATCAATGGTGTTTGTGACTGATGGCATGAGGAGGGATGGTGGAGGGGTGGTGTCAGAGATTGTTAGTCCCAAAACTTGATTATTAACAAAAATACCATAAAGCCTTTTGAGGTTTTTTTTACTGCTGAAGTAAATGTATGTTCTAGAGGCAATAAGACCTAGAAGAAAAATAAAAATATCTTTATACAAGGAGAAACCATTCTCATGTTCAGTAAAAATATTATTCAACTGTCATCCAACTAAACTGTCCATATTATCCTGAATTCAGTAAGACATTTATCATAAACAATAGGCTTCTCAGAAGGGGGGGCTATTACGTATGGCTTGGATCAATGATCCTACAGGAACGTATACAAGAGAGAACAGGATACAGGATTTACAGGAATAACAGGAGTATAATGCAGTACTGGGCTTCAGGGTTCATAGGAGGTCAGATACACAAGATACAGTTGATGTATACAAGGATTCTAAGGCAGGAAAGATACCTAAAAACTAAAGACCAATAAACACATAAGAAACCCTTGCTGTGCTGGGATCACTAAACAGTAGGGGGTTTAAAGAAAATTGAAGCTGACAGGTGTGTGCCTGGACACACACAGACATTGGAGATACATATGCAAAGAAATACAGCTAGAAATGAGTAGCCATGCAAATAGTCACATAGGAATCTATAAGAGTAGTGAAGTTGTATTGTGACCCCGAACAGGAAACTGGCTTTAGATACACTTGGAGACACACAAGCAGAATTGCTTGGGACATTATTATGCAAAGCCTAAGGCAATCTGTTTCAGCCTGAAAAGGCAGTACTGACTGGGCATGTTGCTAATTCAATTAACAGGAAGTTAAACTAGTCTTAAACACATTTTTTTTGTAATAGAGGAGACAGATCTGTAGAAAAACTGAAGATCTGAGACATAGGTCTAATTTAAACTCTTAATGATACCCAAGTAATCTTAACACTCAATGTAGTGGCATTGACATACATGTAGTAATATACATTCATTCCTTTTTTTTTTTTTTTTTTTTTTTTTTTTAAGGAACAGTTCTTCAATTCAATCATAAGGAAACTTTTTTTATCATAAAATAATATACAAAAACTGTATAAGGCTTAGTTCCCACTATTGTGACTTAAAGTTGCAGCGACTTTTAAAAGATTCCTGCACTACCTTGACGGGACTGTAAATTTTGACCAAAGTCATACTCCAGAGTCTCTGAATCACGTGACTTTGGGAGTTTTTATAATGGAAACTTAGCCCAAGACAGTGGACGCTTGATTATCTAGGACAGGGGTATCCAACTCAATTTTATCATGGGCGGTATCAGCATTATGATTGTCCTCAAAAAGGGCAAAAGGTTTGTTGTATCTATAAGATTAGATATCCAGCGCATCCCCTCCCCTTACATAGAGATGGGCCTTTCTATTTACGCATTGCACAAACTTTTTGTACTATTTAAATCATGTTGCCCAATCTTAACTACCCAACTTCTAACTCCTTCCTGTATCCCAACGGAAGTTTCAGTAAGTGTAAAGAGGATGTCGGGTTTGCTATCATGAAATACCTTCCCAACATTCCTCATTCACCACTGTGTATTGACCTGGAATGCAAAAGACATTGTCATGGTCACGCTTCTGACAGAGGGAAATATCAACCTGCCCCCAGCTTCCATACCCTCTGATCACATGTGGGTCACTTAGCCACAGATGCAACAAGATGGAATCCCCAGTCAGTAAGCCAATTGATGCCCACCGATCTACAGACTGAGTCTGCCCTTCCGTATATGGGATCATATAGCACCTCACCTTTCACAATCCAAGCCAGTACAGCCCATCCAGGCATTTGACCATCACTTTGGATTTGTGTAAGTGATGAGTTTTATTAAAATCTTACTGAGCGGTGATGCCAACTCCTTAGGCTACTGCCCTTCATACAGATATTTGTACAATCAGCTTGATACTGGTCGATAACTCCACCTGCCCCTGCATGTACGCCAGAGCCTATGACATATTTTTGTCCTATACTCTATCATACTCTCTTCCAATCTTAACATGGTCGACGAAATCTCGAGCCATATTAAACTGGGTATTTATGTAACTTTGTTTCATGTTGTTATGAATGTCACCAATCTCTCTGAGCAACAAAGCCGTGCTTATTGTCTGAAGCCATGGCTGCGAGTTTGTTCCTCAGGAGACCGCCTTCCATTCTATTACTAATACCCATCCCGGCTCCTATTACCCTTACATAGTGCTGAATACACCCCTCCTTTGTTGGGTTACTCCTCAGAGATAAGCGTCCTGCGTGAACCTCAGTCTGTGTCCGCACATCTCTGGGAGCAAGCCACTGGTCACTTGATTTAGTGTATACTCAGCACCTCCAGGGCAATAGGTTTCTATCAACCACTGTGAGATGCTGAAGCGAAATGGTAACGGCATACTGTACCCTGTTAGCCAGTGTGTATTCCCTTTTTTTTTTTTAACAGGGCATGTTCCTGTATGTAGTTACTCGCATTACTCGTGCCGAGATTCAAGCTTTTAGGTGAGACATCAACTAGGTGTATCTCTCACATGTCCAGTAAACGAGAGCTTCTCTGTAGGACTGCTAAGCTTGAGACACTGCCTCTGCGAAGAAGTTTTCACCCCATTGTTGTATCACCTGGCACCCTCTAGTTTGGCCAACAGACACCTTATTATGCATAGGTACCAGTCTCCTGGGTACCTGCCCCCCATACATTTAGGTCATCATAGTCACCCATTCAAACATTTCCTTCTTTCAATGGGCTCCAGGGTTTAACCCAATAGGGTCTGATAGCTTAGTACCCAAATTGACCGTGACATATGCACAAAGTTCCGTCTCTGCCCAAAGTTCCATCCCTGCCCCTACCACCTGCCACCAGGTGCACCCACTCCCTCCTAGAGGCTGCACACCTTCTCCCCTACTCTATCAGTTCAGTAATTAGACTATGTTATCCTTCACCACTACAAAACAAACTGCCTTTACTATTCAGACAGGACTCACATGAAAGACAGGAGTCTAGTGCCACCCTGGGGTACTGATCTTCTTGACATGCAAATTACAGACCACCAGTTAAGATACACAAGTAATCTAGGACGGGAAGGATATTAACTGAGGAAAATACTGCATGCCTACATGTATATCGGAAGTGAGGGCCCTTGGAATAGCTAAGAGCTGGGATCACCCCATACGCTATTCCTGCACACCTTTCCTCCAGATTCAACCAAAACTATACAATATGAGGCCAGACCTATACACTTTCAACTTGTATGTAATCAGGCAGGCTCTTGTACCACATGTCTGCAGGTAAATCTAAAAGAAATTGGAAAACAAAAATTGCATAATGTGTATCCATCTCAAGGAACTGGTGCTACTAGAGACAACTGACCAATAAAATAAACAATCCCTTGCAGCACTGAGATGACTGAACAGTAGGGGGTACATGCCCCGACCAGTGTGCCTGGACACACACAACTATTCATTAGGCAATTGGTAACAAATAGCCACCACCATTGACAAAAATAAACTCAAGGAGACAAAAAAATGTCTCATGGTGACACGGAAGGAAACCCTTGTGAACTTCATTTGGGGACATACAGATAGCTAGGGACATTAGCATACCTTAGCCTGAGGCAATATAACCTTGTACAGCCAGGCTTAACAGCGGGGGGGGGGGGAGTTGAAGCAGTGCTAAACACATGTCCGGCCAAAGTAGCATCAGGCTTTTTTTTTTTTTTTTTTTTTTTAGAGCTATGGAACTACACGTGTCAGCATGGCTGATCTTCGGAAATAAGAAAACAGATATGCCACGGATCTATGGCTGATCCATTTCAAACTCTGGAGAACACCCCAAAACTCTTGTATCACTAAAAACAATACCCCTGAATGCTACTTAGTCTAATATATATGTTAGAGTGCCAATTATCCCCTGCTGTCTTGCTGAACTTTAAAAAAAAATAAATAAAAATAAAAATAAAATTAATACGCAGACTTCAGTTAGTAGGTTCTGCTATTCAGTGGATCAGAACATGCAACCCACGCTAGGTGGTCCAAAAACATAGTCAGATGGACTGACAACCAGATGTTCCAACTGGTCATGAAAACCTAAAAACATTGTGAAACCTGACCGACCGACCGACCAACCTAAAATTGTCTTATTCTGAAAGGCTGAAGACCCAGTTATCAAATCTGCGGGATAAAACACAAAATTAAAGTTAGTAATAAACATTCAAAAAAACATTCTTAACCTGGAAACAAAACAATGGTTATATACCTGTAACAAGACATTAGCATATGAAACACAAATATACATTACATTACATTACATAAACCGTGCACTTTTTTTTTTTTTTAAATACCAAAAATTGTTGAGCTCAACTTTTCATTTATATGTATTATTTAATACATAAAAATGCCACGTGGATGTATTATTTTTAATGGTACCAATAATTCCCCCAAAAAAAAAAAAAAAAAACGTATTTACCATGGTTAAAAAAAAAAAAAAAAAAATGAGCAGCTGAAAACAAACATATTTTATTTATAAGACCCCCCTTTGTCTTGCATGACAGCTATACTTTACCATACTGAGCATATTGGAAAACTTCAAAAACTGTTTCTTCTATGGAAACACAGATTTATCGTTAAATCATACATTTACATCGACAATATTAGGATGGATTTTACTTTTGTTTTTACAGTTCAATTAGCTCACTCAGTTTGCATGACAATACAGTTGTTCACACTTTCTCACAGACCTGGGAAGAAGGGGGGTCATTTGGGCTGTCAGCAGCTGAGAACACACGTTACACACACACCATTCAATCTAACTCGTGTCAAAGAAAGAGAGGAACTATAAAACACCATTTCGCAAAACAAATCCTCATGTCAGCCAACACAACATCACAATCCATGCCACCAAAATTCATACAGTGTTAATTCAACTAACACAACATCACAATCCATGCCACCAAAATTCATACAGTGTTAATTCAACTAACACAACATCACAATCCATGGATCTCACACACTTCCGCACAACAAATATAAGATTGTGTACACACGATCTGTTTGCAATGACGAAACTGGACTTCAGTCCATTTTCATCGGGTTGGACCAATCATGTGTACGCGGCCTAAGTCTCCCACTTAGCCAACTATATCCCGTAGACAAAAATACTTGCATATTTCTTGAATAAGCTTGCATTTCCCCTCTTTTTTTTTTTTTTTTATCTACCCAGGTTAGAGTTTTTTTTTTTCTTTGCAATGTTTAGCATAATGGCCTCTTTCCCGACATCTGTAACATGTCACTTTAGAGATATCATGTTTTCCTGATCTAAAATGGTTTGTTGTGTTTTTTTTATGACCACCATTTGCAGGTATAAATATACCATTAGGACCTACATACATTACTTTTTGTTGTCTAGCTTTTTCTTTATCCTCTATATCAAGTTCCATGTTTCTAGCTAAATCCATTATAGAAAGGGACCCCATTCTCCTCCATTCTGGTTGGCACCGGCCCAAATAGGGCTAGGTGCCACGGACTAGCTGAGGAGATGGGACAGTCAGGAAAGGGGTTAAATGAGTCTCTCCCCTCTTGAGTTCCCCCCTCCTTCCCCCTCCCTCTGGGAGGGTGGTGCTCTGACAGATAGAGCCAATTAAAGATGCCCAGGGGGGAGGTATTTGGGGTGGGCATGTGACCAAGGCTTCAAGGTGGGTTTCCCTCCCACCTTCTTCCTCTTACCCGCAGCAGCCTCCCAGCAAGTGAGCTCCTTACCTTCCTTGGCTGTGTCATGGCTGAAGACCTGCTGGGTTTGATCCGGGAGCGGATGCGGTCCGATGGAGGCTTCCTGGCTCGCATCGCCGCCGACCTGGGGGTGCCTGGACCGTTCCCCTCGCCGTGCCCAACTGTGGATGACCAGGTAAGGGGTCGGCGGGCCCCTTGTAGGGCCACCCGACCGCCTGTAAGGCTGAGTCCCAGTCCCCCTAAGGCTTCACAGCGGCGCAGAGGCACCGCTGTATCTGTTGCTGGAAGGGGGGGGAAAGGGGCGGGGCCAAATCGCGGGCTGCCGCGGTAGCCCCGCCCCCTTTCTCTTCTGCTCCTCGTGTGTCTGCACAGAGTGTGTGCCTCTCCCCCTCCCTGTACTCCATCATGGGTAATGCTAATGTGCATGTTTCCAGCTCCTCGAGTAGCGAGGAGGCTGGCTTAGCTGCAGACATCCCCTCCGCCCCTGCCCCCACTGTAGATGTCCCTGCTACTGACTTAGCAGTGAATGTGCAAGCCCATCCTGCCCATGCCGCTCGCAACCCCCCCCAGGCACCTGTGGATGCGGATGCTGAGGAAGATATAGTGTGTCCTTCTCCTCACCTGAACACCTCCGCTGTCCCCCCCCATCGCCCACCCCCCCCCTCCTGCGAGTTTCAGGAGCGATCGGTCCCGTAGACGGGACATGCGGTCGGACTCCAGGTCCTCTTCGCGTAGTTCTGGGCGTCATGGGCGGTACAGCAGAAGCCGTCGCCGCAGATCCCCTAGGCGTCACAGCAGACACTGGCGTAGATCCAGATCCTCCCGCTGGGGGTCACCATCCTCCTCTGGCGGCTCCTCCAGGAGCCGATCCAGGGGCCGCGAGGGTCGGCTTAGGTCTAGACAGGGTTCATCGAGGCGCTCCAGGCGGCCTTCTCACGCGGACCAGCCGTCCGGCGTGCCTGCTTCCTCTGTGGCTCCCGTGGCCACGACGGTTTCGGTGGCTCCATCGTCAGTGCCGGTTTTCCTTCCGCCTGTTCCCACATCCGCTCCTTCGGGATTGTCAGCTGCGATACCTCCAGTGATCCCTCCTCCATCTTCGGCAGTAACTGGTGAGTTTGACTTCGCAGGGGCCTGGGGGGCCGGGGGTGGGACGCATGCTTTGGTACCGGCTTTAAAAGCATTATTGTCGCAGCTGGAGCCCGGCTCCCAGGGGGCGGTTACGCCTCCTGCGGGCAGGCGTCCTCCGTCTCCGCCAAGGGCCGGTGTACACAAGGAGTCCTTTTTCTGTGGGATTAGCCCGTTAGGATCACACGTTACTGAAGACATCAAACAAAAAATTTGGGAAAATAAGTACATAGATATATGGTCTTTGGTTTCAGCTGATCAGCATACCATTGATAAGGAGCGCAAGCCCTATACTGACAGGTCTTTTGAGCGTAGGCCCCGGGTTGCCAGGACAGTAGGTAACTGGTTGCAGGCTTTTGCCGTGCTGGGTGGTATTATGGGGGAAAAACACCCCGAGCGCTGTTCGGAGCTCTTCGTCTATTTGGACTCAGTATACAACGCCTATAAGTCCCATGGCGGCAGCGCTTGGTGGAAATATGACGAAGAGTTCAGAAGACGCTTGGCGTTGCAACCCGAGGTGGGTTGGGGCTGCAAGGCGACGGATGTCTGGCTGCGGCTTATGATGGCGCAGAGACAGACTCCCTTTCTTGGCGGGGCCGCTGCCTCCTCAGCAAGTCAGCAGGGCGCAGCGGCCACAAAGAGACCCGGAACATGCTGGCTCTTTAACGAGGGTCATTGCAAGTTCTTCGGGTTGTGCAAGTTCAAGCACGAGTGCTCCTCTTGTGGTGGCGCCCACGGGGCAGTTCGCTGCCCCCGCGGCGCAAAACCGGTGCATAGGGGTACAGGGCCTGTTGAAGGGATAGACGCCGGTGAGCGTGGAAGAGATGCTCCCCTGGCTAGAGCGTTCCCCCAATAGGTCGGAGGCTGAGCAGTTGCGCATGGTTTTTTGTACGGTTTTCTTATCCCCTTCATTCCCTCAGATTCGCACCAACTGGCTGGCAATTTGCAATCGGCTGCGCTTTACCCGGATGCCCTGCGGGACAAGGTTAGTAAAGAGGTTAATTTGGGTCGCATTGAGGGTCCGTTTTCATCCCCACCATTTCCTAACTTGAGGGTTTCTCCTTTGGGAGTGGTCCCCAAGAAGGAGAGCGGTAAGTTTCGGTTAATTCACCATTTATCTTATCCCAGGGGCTCATCGGTCAACGACGGCATCTCAAAGGATGAGGCGTCTGTTTCCTATGTCTCCTTCGATAAGGCTGTGTTGTTGGTCCGTCGGGCCGGCAGAGGTGCCATGATGGCTAAAACTGACATTGAATCGGCTTTTAGGCTGCTGCCGGTGCACCCGGATTGCTACCACCTTCTGGGTTGCTGTGTGGATGGCCTCTTCTATTATAACACTTGTTTGCCTATGGGCTGTTCCATATCATGCCACTATTTCGAAATGTTCAGTTCCTTTTGGAATGGGTGGTACGATGTGCAACTGGTTGTAGATCCATCATTCATTATTTGGATGATTTTCTGATAGTAGCCCCGGCCGAATCTTCTCAGTGTCAATTTTTGCTGGATTTTTTCTGTGCTGTGATGAGCAGGTTCGGGGTTCCGCTTTGCGCAGAAAAAATGGAGGGCCCAACCACCAGGCTGTCCTTTCTGGGCATTGAAATCGATTCCCTTGAGATGGTCTTTCGGTTGCCAGCAGATAAGCTCGGAAAGCTATTAGGCTTGATCGAGGGGTTTTGTGAAGTTCAAAAAGTTACTCTGCGGCAATCGCATCCGACTGACTTGTTCCCTAAAAGCGGACCTGTCAGTGTGGCGGCGTTTTTTGGGCACATACAACGGGCGCACGTGTTTCCTGTCGGTCGAAATAGGCAATCAGGAATTGTCTCTTTTCACTGATGCGGCTGGTTCGGGAGGGTACGGCGCGATTCTCGGGGCGAGCTGGAGCGCGGAATCATGGCCACTAGAGTGGCAGGTGCAGGGGTTATGTCGCAACCTGACTCTCCTTGAGCTTTTTCCCATCGTCGTGGCGGTTGAACTTTGGGGGGAGCAGCTCAGGGACAAGAAGGTATGCTTCTGGACCGACGATAGCAGTGTGGTGCATTGCATCAACGGTCTGTCTTCCTCTTCGCTGCCGGTGCTGGCCCTACTCCGTCATCTGGTGCTCAGATGCCTGGAGAATAATATCTGGTTCAGATCTCGTCATGTCCCAGGTGTTGATAACGTTATCGCTGACTTATTGTCTCGTTCTCGTTTCCAGGAGTTCCGGTCTCTTTGCCCGGGTGCGGATCAGGAAGGCCTGCCTTGCCCGAAGTCCCTATGGACCCTGGTGTCAGGACTTTGATGCCCCTCATTGCTGCTTCGGTGACTCCGGCTACCTGGTCCAATCATGGTAAGGCGTGGAATGCCTGGTTGGGGGTGGCGGGCGGCAGGGACGTGGCTTCCTGTGGGAATTTACGTTTTCAGGTTACGGTGGACTATTTGTTGAATTTGGAGCTTTCTGGTTGTTCCGCCGCGGTGGCTCAACGCCGCATGGGGGGGGTTGGTTTTCACTTAAAGCTGCACGGGTGGCAGGACTGCACGAAGCATTTCGGTATCCTGCAGGCATTAAAGGGTTGGCGGAAAAGGCACGGGAAAAAGGACACTAGGCGTCCGGTTTCCTTTGCCTTGCTGAACTCCCTTGTCGGGGCTACGGTTACGGTGTGTTCCTCTCCTTACGAAGGGCTTCTTTTTTCTACTGCGTTTTGCCTGGCTTTTTTCGGAGCGTTACGGATAAGCGAGCTAGTGGTGTCCGCGACTTTTCAGGGATGACGTCCTACTGACTAACGGTGTGTTGCAGGTTCGGGTGAGAAGGTCTAAAACGGACCAGCTGGGAAAAGATTCTTGGTTGCGCCTTGGGGCAGTGGGGGGCACACTTTGTCCAGTTGCAATGGTAACAGAGTTCCTGAAGGTGAGTCCTGGTGGGGAAAAGTTTTTGGTGCATGCTTCGGGGGCCCCCCTTACACGGTACCAGTTCAGTTCGGTTTTCAAACGCTGCCTTGTGGCTGCCGGGTTTTCAGCGAACGATTTTGGCACACATTCATTCAGAATTGGTGCTGCTACGGAAGCGGCTAGGGCCGGGCTAGCAATGGGTGACATTCAAAGAATTGGTCGGTGGAAGTCGGGGTGCTATGCAGGTTATGTTCGCCCGGAATTGCTGCTATAATGAATTTTCCCCCTTTTTCAGGTCCTCGTGCGCCGGTGGTGCACATTTTGGGCCATTCATATATCCATCGGGCCGCGCAGAGGGCCATCTGTCGGCCGGGCGGCAGGTCCCTGGGATTTCCAGTGGAGGTTCATTGGAGAGGTATTGGGGTCTCTCCTGGTCTCGGATATTGATGGAAGCCTTTCAGATTGGCGGAGTATCTCGGTCGCCGGTGGGGTTGGTAATCCATGCAGGGGGGAACGATATTCGCTCCCTGCGGGTTCCGGAGATCATTACCCTAATGAGAATGGATTTGGAGAGAATGGTTTTTCTTTTTCGGAAATCATGTTGGTTTGGTCCGAAATTGTCCCTCGGGTCACCTGGCAGGTGGATAGGGATGCGGCTGCAATTGAGAGAGCTCGCAGAACAATTAACGCCCGCATGTCCCGGTACGTCAGGGCCAGGTCAGGGGTAGTGGTGAGGCACAGGCAGCTGGAAGGGGACAATAGGCGGCTCATGGGTCAGGATGGGGTCCATCTTAATGATATCGGGCTCGATATCTTTTTGTCTGGCCTTCAGGATGGCATTGAACAGGCCCTTTACATCATGGGTGGGGGTCGGAGCCCAGTTTGAGGGGCTGTGCTCCTCCTGTGGCGGTAATATTAATGAAGGAACGGGGGAAGGCTATTATGCCCGTCGGTTTAGGCCGGCGGCTGGCTGGTTGCTTCCCCCTTGTAATCTTACCATGAGATGGTACTAAAGGTTTACAGATGTTTTATGGTTAAAGGAAAACAAATAAAGCTGTGGCCGACCCCTACGTCCATTCAAGGATAACATGTTGTCCGAGTCTTTATTTTATGGTTAAGGGGTGAGACGAACACATGGGTACGGGTTAATGGGTTGTTCAGGTAGTCTGGTTGGCACCGGCCCAAATAGGGCTAGGTGCCACGGACTAGCTGAGGAGATGGGACAGTCAGGAAAGGGGTTAAATGAGTCTCTCCCCTCTTGAGTTCCCCCCTCCTTCCCCCTCCCTCTGGGAGGGTGGTGCTCTGACAGATAGAGCCAATTAAAGATGCCCAGGGGGGAGGTATTTGGGGTGGGCATGTGACCAAGGCTTCAAGGTGGGTTTCCCTCCCACCTTCTTCCTCTTACCCGCAGCAGCCTCCCAGCAAGTGAGCTCCCACCCTCCCGCCCTTGTTTCCCGTTTTATTACACAGTTTCAGGTGTTTATATAAAAAAAAAAAAAAAAAAAAAAAAAGAGGATCGAATGTAATAAAGTTATAAAAAAAAAAAAAAAAAATTAAAAAATTGGTCAAGCGAGTTTTGTACTGAGGAGTTATGACGGTGGTTATTGCTGTATTTTATTACAATTTTAAGGTTTTGGTTTTACAGGCATTGTTTGTTCACGTTATGATGTGAGATATTTATTGTTAAGTCACAGCTGGCGGTAATATTAATGAAGGAACGGGGGAAGGCTATTATGCCCGTCGGTTTAGGCCGGCGGCTGGCTGGTTGCTTCCCCCTTGTAATCTTACCATGAGATGGTACTAAAGGTTTACAGATGTTTTATGGTTAAAGGAAAACAAATAAAGCTGTGGCCGACCCCTACGTCCATTCAAGGATAACATGTTGTCCGAGTCTTTATTTTATGGTTAAGGGGTGAGACGAACACATGGGTACGGGTTAATGGGTTGTTCAGGTAGTCTGGTCTTATTATTTTTATTCTGTCCCTCACTTTTTTGTTAAAGCCACTCATCAAAGCACTGCTAAGGATTTCATCAATTCCTTGCTCATTTGCAGTGTGACAACATGCAGCAATATGCTCACTTATTCTTTGAAAGAAAATATCACATGTCTCATTTGCACGCTGTGTTGTTTGTAACAGACCAGTCCAATCACCTTCCTTGTATTGTTTTTGTACTTGTGTACAGAAGGTGTTAATCCATTCCTCACCCTCTTTCACATCAATATTTGGTATAGGTTCTCTAAGACTGCCACTATTATTAATAATTTGATTAGTGATTTGGACACCCAGGCATGCACAACAAACTCTGTACATATCATATGCTGAGCACTGGTGAGTAATTTGTAATGCTTTCATCTTTTGAGTGAAAGCATGTGGTTTTTTTTTAGGGTCAGGCATGGTTTTTATAATTATCTGTAAGTCACAGCTAGTGATGGGTACAGGCCCCCAAAAATTTGATTGATTGGCTGCAGACGGAAACATGGGAGGCCGATGTGTTATCACAGGTCTCCCTGAGGGGGAGGAAGTTAGGATGGCTGAGAACCCTTCTGCTAGTGGTATAGTAGAATCTGCACTTATAGTTGTTTCTGGCTGGGGGGGTAGGGGTGGGGAAGCAGATAAATTATGCATAGTGGAACTGTTCGCTGCCCTTTCATCACTATTGGTAGTTGTGGGAGGTAATGTAGGGTATGATCTGCTTACAGTCATTTCAGCAATATTGTCATCAGGCTTTTCAGCACTGTATTCATATAAGTTTTTTACAGGGCAATAGGTTACTTTTAATCTCGTTCTTAACATGATTTCACAATGCTGACTAGCGAGTATCCATTTATTTAATGACTGCTTGTCTTTTCTTGTTTTAAAAATACTTGGATAGTGGTTTTTACATTCATTCCAGAATTTAGGGTCAAGCTTCCCTTCTAGTGGAATACACCCTTTTGTGCCTCTATTCCATTCCTTCAGGGGACGAACCGTCCCTGCTCCAAAGTTATATATCATATAATCTTTGGCAGACCAGGAAGGGTTGGCAATGGGATCACACAGGACCCTTTTTGGGGTGTACGCGGTGGTACAATTCCCCATCTTATACGGTGATAAGACTTCCTGAAGAATTAATCTATCACTAAGTCCCCACGTCACACAGATGCAGTGAACCTAGTTATAGCAGGAATTGTATTATCTGTCTTCAATCCTGGCCAAGGATTTACCACAGACTATACACTGAATCAGCCACACAGACTGAAATGAGGTCACATAGACAGTTAAAGAATGTAAAAAAAAACACTCCCTTAGACAAGTCACTTATGCAGGATACACACTCAGTCTAATTTCAATAGGAGAAAGTTGTAGAGTATAGCATCTGACGGTTTGGTTTTCCCTAAAGTCTTCCACATCAGTTTATAGGCACTGTGCAGAATAGGAGGGATAGTACCTCTGCTTATTGTGTGATTTTATAGAGAATCACGCAGAAGAGAACAGAAGACAGTTTTTCATGCGAGACTGGTACTTGTGATTCAAGCAGCACTGTTTTTAAGCAGGCCGTCACCCTTGGCAATAAACCAGGGCCTTACCACACAAAGTACCTTATCAGCCACAGCCTATAAATGATCCCTTGAGTCCGAAAACCCAAATTTCTGACCTGGCTAGTCGCCTAGTCGCAGGAAATGCAGAAATTCTAGCTAAACATTCACTGCATCTGATATAGAGCAGACCATTCACCAAAGCGCATTCATACAAAGGAAAGTAAAAAGCACAGATAGTATGAAAAGTAAAAAGAAATGTTAAAAATTACAAAATTCAACAGTCAAGGTTTTTTTAGACAGAGTACTCCATGGCAAAAACTATAGAAATAAGCACAACACAAGGGGAAGTCACAGTAAGCAAAAATTTGCTTACCTTAACCAGCAGAAGTGAATTCCCGACTTATGTTGTTCCACTTCTTAGCGATGTCTGTGGAGGCATCTGCCCCGGCATTCGAAGGACCAGCTGAAGGGGGAACCCCAAAACTAGGGGTTTTCAGTAAAGTTGACTGCTGAATCCGCGTTCATTTTTAACAAGAAGTATTTATTATTACAAGCAAGCAGATAAATTACAAGCTTGGAGAACAACAGTACATTTCAGAAGATGTGTTCTAGTTAACATTGTCTCAGCACAATTTTTATACCTTCTAAAAGGGGAGGTCCCTTGAATGTCTTTTCATTAAGAGAAAACAAATGGTCATTTAGCATATACATGTCACTTCCCAAATTCTTTGGGAAACCAGGCAGTAGCTCCTTTCCCAGCTAAAGGTGTGAATAGCATATGTTCAAGACAGAGTGTGACACCGTTAATATCCTGTGTCCTGATACATCAAAATACAGGCTATTTGAATACAGTATATCTGTTGTGTAATGATATATCCTGACTAGAAGATACAAACAATATTACTATATCTAATATATATATATATATATATATATATATATATATATACATACATACATACATATATACATACACACATATATATATATACACATACATACATACAGAGCAAATTGAACACATGCTTTGACAATTGTAAATAAATGTTTGATTAAATAAATGCATATTCCATTTACCCTATCAAAACCATACGGTTTTTAACTTTTTTTTTCCTGGAAAAAAAACGTGGTCTACCACGGTTTTTGGTCCGGTTCAAAAAACGTATTTCAACCGTATACGGTTATTTTAACATAGGACTCTATGAGAACTGTATGTCGTTGCGGTTCTGTCCGTTTTTTTCTATACGGTTGTTAACCTTGCTTCCCTTGAAATTTCAATAGAACAACTGAAACTTTATTGAAAAAAAAAAAAAATTCCGTTTAAAAAACGGATGCAACCGTATAGCATATGGTTGAGTACTGTTGGGTCCGTTTTTTAGAATACGTTTTTAAAAAAAAAAACTGTATCCAAAAACTGTATAGAAAATCGTGGTGTGAACCTACCCTTACACATTTCTTTCCAGTAATTACCATGGAATAAAACCACAAATAATAATGGCCAGAAAAGCGGACAATAAAAATTGAAGTGACCCTTTACATTTATGGTCAATGAAAGAAGGGTTCCCCTTACATTGGTGGTCACTGAAAAAAGGATCCTCTTACATTGGTGGCCAGTGGAGGAATGCCACCCTACATCAGTAGTCAATGTGAAAAATGACCCTCTGCATAGATGGTCAGAGAAAAAAAGGACCCCCTTACATTGGTGGTCAGAGAAAGAAGGGTCTGCTTACATTACTGGTCAATGAAGAAAGTGTCCCTTTACATTGGTGGCCAGTAAAAGAAGAGTCCACTTACATTGGTGGCCAGTGAAAGAAGAGCCCCATACATTGATGGTCAGCGGAGAAATGCCACCTGATATAGCTGGCCTATGTGAAAAATGGCAGGTAACATTGATGGCCAGTGAACGAAGGGTCCCCCTACATTGGATGTCAGTAAAGGGAGGTTATTTTTACATTGATGGCCAGTGAACCAAGGGTCCATCTACATTGGATGTCAGTAAAGGAAGGTTATTTTTACATTGATGGCCAGTGAACGAAGGGTCCCTCTACATTGAATGCCAGTAAAGGGAGGTTATTTTTACATTGGTGGTCAGAGAAAGAAGGGTCTGCTTACATTACTGGTCAATAAAGAAAATGTCCCTTTACATTGGTGGCCAGTAAAAGAAGGGTCCCCTTACATTAGAGGCAAGTGAAAGAAGGGACCTTTAGATTGGTGGTCAGTGAAAGAAGGGTCTTTTACATTGGTGTTCAATGAAATAAGCCATAACATTGTTGGTTAGCAGAGAAATGACACCTGACATAGCTGGTCTGTAAAAATGGCAAGTAACATTGGAGGTCAGTGAACTAAGGGTCCCCACCCTTTCATCGGTTTTTAGTGAAAGACTTTTTTTTTCAGTTTGTTTGCGCCCCCCCCCCCCCCCAAAAAAAAAATTGGAGCACCAGCCGCCACTGGTAGAAAGGGAGTAGCCTCTCCAAGAGGGAACCCAAATGAAGATCCACCGTAGCAGACAACTCAGGTGCAGGCAATGCACTCGGCAAAGCAGGAACAAAAATTGTCTCTGGACAGCCGCACTCTGAACAAATTGTAGCCGTTATTAAAAGAAGGACAGCACTTCAAGTCACTGCAAAAATAAAATGAAAATAAAACCTGTCTGCTGACGCGTTTCGCACTGGAACTAGTGCTTAGTCATAGCTGTACCCATACCGTTGGCAGTCAGGGGCTGTTATGTTTGTAGTCAGAGGACTTCCTAAAATTGATAGTCAGTGAAGAAGGACTTCCTTACATTGGTGGTCAGTGAAGAAGAACTTCCTTACATTGGATGGATGAAACATATTAACTCTGGAAGAACATTCTTAATTTACACTCTGAAGTACAGTAGAGGAGCCCAGCACTGCAAGGCTGAATTGCTAAACACAGTGACAACACAATCATTGCTCTTCCATGACGGTCTCCAATGTGTTTCTGAGCTCCCATCACCATCCATGCTCTTTTATCCCAAGTCCTCCTGTATTTCTGGGAAGGCTTTGTTTAATTTTCATATATAACATATTTGCTTTGTTCGGTTCATTTTTTCTTGAACCATTTTGAAAATTTCACTTTGTCTCTGTGCCGGCTGCCATGAAATCAGCTTATCCCAGACCAGTAGCAGCAAGCTGATGGTTTTAGTGCCAAGTAGAAGCTTAGAAAGGAGGAAGGGGAATCGGACTGAGAATTTCACAGGCAAAGCTTTCTCTGCAGAAAGAACAAGGCTATTTAGTCACATTATCAATACTAGGGAATAGCTCAGCTGAGAAGAAAAATGTAAGACTAAAATAGGACTTACCCAGGCCTTCTGGGAGCAGGTGGTGAAATTCCTTCATGATAAAATGGGGTCCCCCATTACTCTACAGCCCAAGCCGTGCCTACTGGGCATTTTCCCGGATGTTGGAATCAATAAATTCCTTACAGTATTCCTGCACGAAACACTTTTTATAGCTCGAAAGGTTATAGCGCGGGTCTGGATGCGATCTGACCCTCCAGAGCTGTCCCATTGGCTGGCTGAGGTCAACAGGGTTTTACCCTACAAAAAACTGGTTTACTCGCATAGGGGCAGTTTGACCAAATATGAAAACATTTGGGTAAAATGGCTGAACTCATCTGCAACCTGTTCCTAGGAAGGATAGATGTGCTCGAGGGAACCCCCGAACCCACGGGAAGGTCGGACAGAACGGGAGGGATGTGGGTGGATCTACGACTGACCCTGCTGTACTGTGTCCACACTCTGGGGGGGGGCCTAGGTATAAGCGTTGTTATGTTCTATGTTGCCTATCGTTGTCATGCCTGTACCTGCACTTTATCTATGATCACTTGTGTGTATTGTCACTGTACGCCGCTTGTATAACCTGTGCGTTGTTGTTTTGCTCAATAAAAGCTTTTTGATTGAAAAAAAATAAATAAGACTTACCATTGCCGACTTGTTTTGTGGGTGCCAAGGCCATACCTTTGCCTAACTGCCTGGTGTGTCACAGACCTGGCACAAGCATATCGGGTGTTTGATATGCCCATATATATATATATATATATATATATATATATATATATATATATATATGTGTGTGTGTGTGTAGTTGCCCCAGAATAATTTAATATTAACAAGATAATCTCACAATAAAGGCGAGACACCTGGTGGTTAAAAGTGATATTACTTGAGGATCTCAAAGTCCAGAGAACAGTTAAACATCAAGTGGTCAGCCAATAGAAACCAGACACTTCTTCACAATAAGTCCCATACAGTATGTGCAACCAACCTATGAGATAAGGACACATACTGGTTGGGCAGAACTTAGTATAAACTTTATAGTCTTATTGTCCGAATGGGTACTTAAGTGGAGGAAAATTACATGACAGGGAGAGACGATCACAGAGGAAAAAGGACCCATGTAGGGATGACTCAGGACTGACTCCGACGGGGAGGGGCACACTAGCACCATGCATGAGGACATATTCTTATCCCATGAAGATCCATAGAAAGCCACTGCAGCCATTTAACTCTGGTCACTTGCAAGTAGGAAATAGCCATTTTGGAATGGGTAATCAGGGCTTGACGAATTTTCTTGGAATCTAGGAGCCAGCTTAAAAAGTTAGGAGCCAGAAAACGCGACCCGTCCCGACGAGCCCGCGTGCAGAAGCGAACACATACGTGAGTAGCACCCGCATATGTAAAAGGTATTCAAACCACAAGTGAGGTATCGCCGCGATCGTTAGAGCGAGAGCAATAATTCTAGCCCTAGACCTCCTCTGTAACTCAAAACGTGCAACTTGTAGATTTTTTTAAACGTCGCCCATGGAAATTTTAAAGGGTAAAAGTTAGAAGCCATTCCACGAGCGGACGCAATTTTGAATCGTGACATGTTGGGTATCAATTTACTCAGCGTAACATTATCTTTCACAATATAAAAAAAATTGGGATAACTTTACTGTTGTCTTATTATTTTTTAATTACATTTTTTTCCCAAAAAAGTGCGCTTGTAAGACCGCTGCGCAAATACGGCGTGACACAAAGTATTGCAAGGATCACCATTTTATTCTCTAGGCCCTACATTATATATATTTTTTTATTCTAACACCCTAGAGTCTAGGGTGTTAGAATAAAAAATATATATAATGTTTGGGGGTTCTAATTAGAGGGAAGGAGATGGCAGTGAAAATAGTGAAAAATTACATTAGAATTGCTGTTTAACTTGTAATGCCAACAGCCACCACCAGATGGCGCCAGCTCACAAAAGGACACAGAAGGGACTTCACAAGGCCGCAAAGCCGCGGCCTCGATTACCGGCCGTCGTTGGCCCACCGCGATCACGCGGCGGGGGAGGTGGTGGGCGCACAGAGACACAGGATCCTGTGCCTCCGTGCTCCCCCACCTCCCCCGCCGCGCGAACGTGGCTGGCCTGCGACAGCCGGTAATTGAGTCTGCGGCTTCGCGGACTTGTAGGCTGCAAAGCCGCGGCCTCAATTACCAGCCGCCGTGGACGCCAGGTCACAATTTCTGGTCGCAATTGAGACCTGGCGCCCAGATATTGTCGATCACTGTGGGTAATTATGTCATTTTTGATTTTATCTTGAATCTACTGCTGTTCTCTAAAATATTGAAGTATTGATGTTGTTCTCTAAAATATTGAAGTATTGAATATTTTGCAAATATGATTTATTCTCATTAATCAATAACTGGTAGATTTTTCTCTAAAGAGTACATTTTACATAGTTCCAATCTTATTGACAAAACAAATGTCCAATGTATTTCACATTGTTAACCACTTACTTACCTGCAGTATAGTAACGGTTGGACGCGTGAAATCGACGTTCTGTTTCATTGTCATTTACACAAGGTTATTGAAACCACATTGAGAATTTATCATGGCACAAATATCAAGTGTACTGCATGCCCATTTTGGGGGTATTTTTATTGATTTTCAAGTCGTTGATGTAACGCAATTGTTATTTTAATTTCATGTAAATATTCATATTTTTGTCAACCAATAAATGTAGCTATTTTGTATGATCATACGTCTCCGTGAATATGTTTCATATTATAGACTATGTCATATAGATTTACTTGTATTCAAAAATATCTTCATTAAAAATAATTCAAAATAAATACTGCACCGGTAAAAATTACCTTAAAAAAGCACAACACGTTTGGGTTTCTCGGCAGGAAAACACTGCCTAAAATCTCACGACGAGAAAATAGAGAGCAGGTTCTCTATTTTTCTCGTCGAGATTCTGGGCAGTTTTCTTGACGAGAAACCTCAAAGCCTCGTACACACACGCGGTTTACGTGGCAAGAAAGCTCTGCCAGCAGTTTTCTTGCTGTTTCTTGTCAAGAAAATCGAGCGTGTGTACAAGGCTTAAAGGGGTGTTCCAGTCATTTTTTATGTTTATTAAAAATCAGCAGCTACAAAAAGTGTAGCTGCTGGCTTTTAATAAACATACACTTACCTGCCCCACGTTCCAGCGACGTGCCGGCCGGGGCTTCACTCCTCTCCCCCTCCTCTGGCCGGCGTCTTCATTCCAAGTGTGGGCACCCGGCCGTGACAGCTTTCGGCTTCATGGCCGGGCACCACAGGCGATCTCCTGGGACCTGTGACGTGTCCCAGGCGATCGCCTACAGGGAGGGGCTGCAGAAAGGCGATTGGACAGGAAGTCCCACTCCTCCTGAAGCCCCCAACTCCCCCCCCAAAAATGACATGCCAAATGTGGCATGTAAGGGGGCGAGGAGTGGATTAAGCGGAAGTTCCACTTTTGGGTTGAACTCTGCTTTAAGGGAAACACACCCGCAATTTACTTTGGATGCCTGAAAGAGTCTGGGTGCATGAGGTCCTATCCTTAAACTTAAACTAATACTTGTAACCCTAATAGAAAGCTCTATTTGTGGGGAAAAAAGGACGTTGATTTTCTTGGGAGCCACGTCGCACGACCGTGCAATTGTCAGTTAAAGCGACGCAGTGCAGAATCACAAAAAATGGCCTGGTCTTTGGCCAGCGAAATGGTTTGGTTAAATGAGGCCCACATGTCTATATGGGCCTCATTTAAAGTCCCACACTTTTTATATGTATACACAGTGGCAGCCAGCTGTGAAGCCGAAAACTGCAAAGCCTTAGGATGCTCCGGGAACCCAAAGGTGGTGAAGTGAAGAACTAACCCGGATTAGGACATCATTGAATCCCTGGACAGGTAAGTGTCCTTATAAAATAAAAGTCAGCAACTACAGTATTTGTAGCTGGTGTCTTCATTTTTTTTCCCAGACCAAACTGCTTCTTTAAGTAGGACAAAGAAGACACTTTTTCGAGTTTTGGGTAGAAAAGGGGAGGGTTAGAACCCTGTCAGGTTTTTATTGCTGTGTCCCCATTAGGGAAAATTACTAGGGCTGTGACTGATTACAATTTTTGTGTTCGATTAATCGTTTTTTTTTTTAATCGATTAATCGACTAATTTCGATTAATTAACGCACATACAGATACAACTACTTTTAGCTGATCTCCTTGCATTGCAACTCTGCATTAGTCAGTGGTAAATGTGGAGGGGGCAGCATGGGGGCAGATGTGTATATTCTTGCAGTATGGGAGCAGATGTGTATATTACAGCATCTACCCCCATGCTGTAATATACACATCTGCCCCCAGGGGTGGTAGGGGGGGTTAGACACAGCCAGGGGCGGTAGGGAGGGGGTTAGACACAGCCAGGGGAGCAGTGTGACAGGTGGGGGGAGCAGTTTGTCAAAGGGGGGGGCAGTGTGACAGGTGGGGAGCAGTTCTGGGGGGGCAGTGTGACAGGTGGGGGAGCAGTGTGACAGGTGGGGAAGCAGTTTCTGGGGGGGCAGTGTGACAGGTGGGGGAGCAGTTTCTGGGGGGGCAGTTCTGGGGGGGTAGTGTGTCAGGTGGGGGAGCAGTGCGACAGGTGGGGGAGCAGTTCTGGGGGGGCAGTGTGACAGGTGGGGGAGCAGTTCTGGGGGGGGCAGTATGTCAGGTGGGGAAGCAGTGTGTCAGGTGGGGAAGCAGTGTGTCAGGTGGGGAAGCAGTGTGACAGGTGGGGGAGCAGTTCTGGGGGGGGCAGTATGTCAGGTGGGGAAGCAGTGTGTCAGGTGGGGAAGCAGTGTGTCAGGTGGGGAAGCAGTGTGACAGGTGGGGAAGCAGTGTGACAGGTGGGGAAGCAGTGTGACAGGTGGGGAAGCAGTGTGACAGGTGGGGGAGCAGTTCTGGGGGGGGCAGTGTGACAGGTGGGGGAGCAGTTCTGGGGGGGGCAGTATGTCAGGTGGGGAAGCAGTGTGTCAGGTGGGGAAGCAGTGTGACAGGTGGGGGAGCAGTTCTGGGGGGGGGGGCAGTATGTCAGGTGGGGAAGCAGTGTGTCAGGTGGGGAAGCAGTGTGTCAGGTGGGGAAGCAGTGTGACAGGTGGGGAAGCAGTGTGACAGGTGGGGAAGCAGTGTGACAGGTGGGGAAGCAGTGTGACAGGTGAGGAAGCAGTGTGACAGGTGGGGGAGCAGTTCTGGGGGGGCAGTGTGTCAGGTAGGGGAGCAGTTCTGGGGGGGCAGTGTGACAGGTGGAGGAGCAGTGTGTCAGGTGGGGGAGCAGTGTGTCAGGTAGGGGAGCAGTTCTGGGGGGCAGTGTGTCAGGTAGGGGAGCAGTTCTGGGGGGGCAGTGTGTCAGGTGGGGAAGCAGTTCTGGGGGGGGCAGTGTGTCAGGTGGGGAAGCAGTTCTGGGGGGGGGCAGTGTGTCAGGTAGGGGGGCAGTGTGACAGTTGGGGGAGCAGACAGGTGGGGGAGCAGTGTGTCAGGTGGGGGAGCAGTGTGTCAGGTGGGGTAGCAGTTCTGGGGGGGGCAGTGTGTCAGGTGGGGGAGCAGTGTGTCAGGTGAAGGAGCAGTGTGACGGGGAGAAGTGTGACATATAATACAGCTCATCCGACATCACATACACAGCTCTCTGTGCACCAGCATTACCTTCTCCCCAGCAGCTGCAGCACTGCCTCGCACATCTCTCCCTCCACCTGTTCACGGCTCAGCCTCCTGTTCTCATCTTGGGTGTCCCAGCCAGGTCCCGCAGCACCACCACCAGCACAATCCCCCCTGCCGCCTCCTGCTCCACCAGTCCACCATACCTAGAGCGAGGAAACCCGGAAGTACCCGGAAGTAGCGCGGAGCTACATGTAGGGGAACTTGGCGCTGAGGGGGGAGAAGGAGGATGCCGGATGCTGCGGGTGATGATGACGTCGGCGCGCCGCTACTTGCTTGCCGCTGGGTGGACCAAGATGGCCGCGGCTCCGGAGCTAGGCCGAAGCCGCGGTCTTTCCTATCGGCGAGACCGCGGAGCTCACTCCGCGGATCGTCGATCAAAATTTTTTTCGTCGATCAAAGAAATTAACGATTAATCGAACAATTAATCGTTAATTTCCGCAGCCCTAAAAATTACCCTGTCTATTTTTTGTACTTGCCACCGCCACTGAGACTGAAGGTAAAGGAAAGTCCAACATTTTCAAAGAATTAATGAAAGATCTTCCAATTTGAGGGGAAATCTTCTAAAGGGGACACATGTAATGGTGGAATCTGTCTTACTTTGGAGAGATGTCCTCACACTATCTGTTGTGTCTACAACACAGGAAAAAACGTTTTCCCAATGAAATTTAGATTAGAAAAAAAATGACGAAGGGGTTTTATCCAATTTCTGTAAAATCAAAAAGACAACAAAGTTTAGGCTTTGATGTGATTAATTTGTTCTTCTCAAATGTTCTTTTCATAATGGGGTGCCATATACACAGTTGTAGAGTCTCCCCCTAGTGGCTATTTTGAACAGTGTAATCGTTACTAGACATATGACTGGCTGCTAAGATAAAATAACTTAAAAACATAAGACACCTAAAAAACAGGCATTGAATGGGAAATGAGCAGAGCAGAATAAATGTGCAATTTGTGTAAAATATCTTTAAAACAACACTTTTAAAAAGCTTACTTACAACAATCTTAAAATGATAACATGTCATTTTGGAAAAGTAGTTCTTAGTATTTAGCTAAATGCTCCATACTCATACAGAATGCATACAAAATACTGTGCCTTGACTGAACTTCACATCAAAGAATTAAATATGCTGACAGGTGGGATTTTTATGACAGAACTGTCCCTATGGGTCTCTTTTGTCATACCTGCTTCTCCCTGCCTCTCAGATTTAATATACACAATCATGCACAACAAAAAAGAGATTCCCTGCACTTCAGTCCAATTAGAGGCGCACGGACGCCGCCCCCCTATCCATGCTTCTGGCCCCTTGATCTACATGCAGGGCATCGAATGCATGGATTCCAATGGGGGGGGGGGGGGTTTGAAGCAGAGGCTCTAATAGGCTTCCAAAAAGGGTGGTCTCGGGTCGCAGAGCACTGAGCTCCAGTTGTGTGACAATAGTGAATGAATATGTAGTTGATAGTAGTTGATGGGCTGCTGTCATTCCAGAATTGTCCTGTAGGTCAGTCTACGTTCCAGAGGTACGGTCCCACCCCTGGGCGACAGGTGGTGCTAGAGGGGTTCTAGCAGAGCCACTTTTCCCCAGCAGCCAATTGGAGGAGTTGAACCTCGCGGGGCATGCTGGGGAAGGGTATATTTGTGACAGGGGCCATCTTGACTGGGTCCTTTCTTCCCTGCGCTGGGTCCACATTCCAGGTGCGGCATCCACCTCCAGGGTGCGCGCATCCACTGACCCTGCCGGCATGGCCCACCTGGCCGGAGCTGCATGCTCCATGGAGGCCCATCCAGATGTTGAAGGGGGCCCCAGTGACTTACTGGGTCCCCAACTTTGCTGAAAGATCCCAGGCTGTGAGCTGTTTGTTGGGGGATCGGCTTGAGGAAAACCCGGAGGCAGGTTATCCAAGAGGGCTTGAACAAACCATCGGGGATCTGGTCACCGGGACCTGACAGGCAGGGGCGGACTGACCATTGAGGAACTCGGGCACTGCCCGAGGGCCCCATGTCACTAGGGGGCCCCATCAGGGTTGCCAGGTTTATTAAAACCAGGGACAGTATGTAAAAATCTGTTTTTTTTTTACATCTGTCCCTGATATGTCCAAAACCTACATGCTTTTGATGTGAAAATCCTGAGATTTTAGCTGCCCCGCCTCTGCACGCCTCCTGGCGTGGTGGCCATCTGTAAGCCTGGGGGCCCCATAATCTTCTATTGCCCGGGGGCCCCATGAGTTGTCAGTCCGCCCCTGCTGACAGGTATATGTCAGCTGTCAGTCAGTGACCCATTCATTGCATTTACTGGGAGGATTCGCTCAAATTTAATTTGTTCTCTGAAGTACTGAAGTACTAGACCTGTGGCAGAGGCCCGAGCCAGGCCTGTGGCAGGGGTCTGTTCCTCTCAGCAACCTAAAAGTGATGTTTCGGCTGCCAGGCTTGTGGCAGAAGTCTGTCCGGGAGCACTTCACCCACTCTGACTGGAGTGGCGACGAGTTCTACATATAACTGAAAGCAGGCGTGCAGGGCCGGCCTTTGGGGTGTGCGAGCTGTGCGGCCGCACAGGGTGCCATGGGCAACAGGGGCGCCGTGCAGCCATCATAGCTCACAGAATGTAAGGGCTCTTTCACACGTCCGTTCAGTTTTTTAGATCAGTTTTTTCCCCCTTCAGTTGATCCGTTTTTTCATCAGTTTTTCGTCAGTTTTCCATCCGTTTACATCCGTTTACGTTCCGTTTTCCGTCCGTTTTTCATCAGTTTTTTTCATCCGTTTTTTCATCCGTTTTTTTTTTTTTTTTTGAACTTTTTTTTTTTTTTTTACATATTTTGATGAAAAACTGACGTTAGCGGATCGGATGGTAAACGGATCATCCGCTAACGTCCGTTTTTCGTCCGTTCCGTTTTTTTGACGGAAGAAAAATAGGGTTTTCTTCCGTCCAAAAAAACGGAGCTTACCGCAGATGGATGTTAACGGACGTTAGCGGATGCTCATCCGCTAACGGACGCTAACCCATAGGGAAGCTTTGAGGTCCGTTAACGGACGTCCAAAAAACGGACGAACTGAACGGACGTGTGAAAGGGCCCTAAGTCGCAGTCAGTTACTCACATGATCATCACAGTCAAACTCCTACAAGTCCCAGCAGCAGGCACTGCCAGGTCCCCCTGCGTGCTGCCAGGTCCCCCTGCCCTGGGACTGGGTGAAGAGCATTGGGTACGGCACCTGAAAAAAAATGGGTGCTTCCGGTCCTGACAGGCACACTGCGCATGCCCCGCCACTGCTCGGGAAAGCCCAAAAACGTTTGGCTATTCTCGGGCAGACAGCGCATGTGCAGTGGTGTCTAAGCGCCGGGCGGCGCCATTTTTAAGTGCAAAGCCGCACCGTCCACTGTAAGGTAAGTCACACTGAGCCCCTGGCCCTGCATGCATCTACTGTTTCAGATAAAAATAAAAAATAAAAAGAATTTACTTTTTATAGCCAGCCTACACACAGAAGGGGAGGAGGATATAAGGGACTTAACATAATAATAAAAAAAAGTAAAATACAATAAAATAATATATAAAAATAACATGTTTACTGCATAATTGCAATGGTAATTGATAATGGCAACTACATACATGTATGTAATGTGTGCCTGTATGTAATGTAATGTATGCATGTATGTAATTGTGGGGGGGGGGGGGGCACAGGATTAGCTCGCACAGGGCACCTGAACACCTAAGGCCGGCCCTGTAGGCGTGCTTTCTTTGTTATCCAGGCCTGATACCGCACTGTTCTCTACTGCTTCATCAACCTTTTCTATCCTACCTCCTGTTGATGTTGGCTGTGCCAGGCCTTGAAATAAAGCATTTAAAAACCCATTTGATGACTGGACATTCGCTCGCTGCTACTACTCACTGCCACTAACCCTAGACACACCACAGGGTAACTTAATACGCCGATCCCAAACAACAACCAGCGGCTCCTTCGGGGGTAGCCGAAATTCAGAAATGTGGATAAACCGAGGAAAAGACACAGCTCTACCCAACCCAATATAGTCATGGTGTATGGCCTCAGCTGGTGCTGCTCTGACCATGCTCCTGACCTGTTTTTCCCCACCCACTGGGGCTTGGTCACAGAAAGCACTCTGGGACCAAGCCCCAGTGAGTGGGGCAAAATGCATCAGGGCCGTGACCGGAGAAGCTATACACCATGACTATATCGGGTCAGTTTAAGAGGCATCTTTTCCTTGGTTCATCCACACTTCTGAATTGATGATTAACACCCACCTGAATTGCTATTTTCTAGCAAAATAATTCAGATTTTTATATGTGTAGCGCCTGGTTACTTTTCAGAATCGGTGCTAATGTAAATTTAGACGGGTTCAGAGGGTTAAGTGACTCTGACCAGGTTAATTTGTTTAAATTCTGAGCCTCTGTCCCAGCTTTGGCTGTGCTGTGGGCTCATGCTGATGTTTCTGGGGTGCTGGTCACACCCTAGATCGACAGGTGGCAGCAGCGGAGTCAAGGGTTTGGATGCTTCTTCCCAGCAACCTATCAGTAGGAGGCTTCTTCGCTGTGCATGCTAGGGAGGGGTATTGATGGGGCAGACACCATTTTCTTGGGTCTTCTTCCCGTGTGGCACCCACCTTCAGGGTAGCCATCTCACCGCGCCCGGCAAATGGCCTTTCCGGGCTGGGGTGTGCGTGCTATGCAGCGATCCTGGTTCCGGGACCACGTTGGCCCGGAGCATCTGATCTGCCGCTCGGGCCCAGTAAACCACTGGGTCCCCAATTTGCTGAGTTCCTGAGCTTTCTGTCCTGTTGGAGCAAGCTGTCTGATGGAGAGTCTGCCTGAGGAGTGCCAAGAGAGGCTGGTGTTCCAATAGGGGTCCGACCATCCACGGGGGACTGGGAAACCAGGTGCTGAGAGGCTGGATGTTGATCGCCTATCAGTCGGTAACCTAACCAAAACTACCTGAAGGAGACATGGGTGTTGAATCCGATAGAGAGGATTTTGCACCACTTTGTTTCTTCAACCATCTGGAGAGTCTGTGGCAGAGACTTAGCCCCAAGTTCCGAGTGACATTCTGGCTGCCAAGCTTGTGAGAGAGGCCTGTCCAGGTGCGCTAAACCCATTCTGGCTGGAGTGGCAAAGTAAAATGTCATTGGAAGCAGGACTGTTTCCCATCTACATACACCTGAATCTGTTGTTCATTATTTCTGCTATCCCTTCACCATTTAATTGTTTAACCGTTTTTACCCGGCTGGGTAATAAAAGCACAGAAAAGACACCTGTCTGAGTGGACATTCCATTTACTACAACTCTCACCAAGTACCCTAGATGGTGGATTTACAGAGGTAACATGCCACCCAAAACAAACCAGCAGCTCCTTCGGGGGGTAGTGCTACACATGTATGTGAGAAGTGTCAGAATTGACCCGTAAGGAAGTTGTTAAAACATGCCTCTGAACTTCATAGTGTGTGGACACATAAGATAACATTGAGCTACTTCTACAGGAGTTTTGTGTTTTGCCTGTAGAAGTAGCTCAATGTTATCTTATGTGCCCAGTTGCCCACACAGTAGCATTTTTTAAGTCCAGTGTGCATGGACCCTCAATCTGGAGCTGCCCCCTCAGTACACTCATTTGAGTATAACATGTCCGTATTCTTCCAGACTGAATGATGCCCTATGTCACTTAACCTGGAAGAACATAATGTATGTTAGCGCAACCACCCACTGATAGGAAAAGACCAAAAAGTATGGTTGTCCCGATACCACTTTTTTAGGACCGAGTACAAGTACCGATACTTTTTTTCAAGTAGTCGCCGATACCAAATACCGATACTTTTTTTAAAATGTGTCCCCAAATGCAGCCATGTCCCCCACATATGCAGCCATGTCCCCCCAGCCATGTCCCCCACATATGCAGCCATGTCCCTCCAGCCATGTCCCTCCAACCATGTCCCTCACATATGTAGCCATGTCCCTTCAGCCATGTCCCTTCAGCCATGTCCCTCTAGCCATGTCCCTCTAGCCATGACCTTCACATATGCAGCCATGTCCCTTCAGCCATGTCCCTCTAGCCATGTCCCTCACATATGCAGCCATGTCCCTTCAGCCATGTCCCTCTAGCCATGTCCCTCACATATGCAGCCATGTCCCTTCAGCCATGTCCCTCTAGCCATGTCCCTCACATATGCAGCCATGTCCCTCCAGCCATGTCCCTCCAGCCATGTCCCTCACATATGCAGCCATGTCCCTTCAGCCATGTCCCTCACATATGCAGCCATGTCCCTTCAGCCATGTCCCTCTAGCCATGTCCCTCACATATGCAGCCATGTCCCTTCAGCCATGTCCCTCTAGCCATGTCCCTCACATATGCAGCCATGTCCCTCACATATGCAGCCATGTCCCTTTAGCCATGTCCCTCTAGCCATGTCCCTCACATATGCAGCCATGTCCCTTCAGCCATGTCCCTCCAGCCATTTCCCCCATACCTTTGCCGCCGCGCCGCCGCATGGAGAAAATCACAGAATTCATTTGAATAGCTGTTTTGCCTGCGCGTATAGACACTCCCCCTTGCTCGGGATTGGACAGATCACGATCACCCATCCAATCCCGAGCAAGGGGGGAGTGTCTATACACGCGGGAACACTACAGCTTTTCAAATGAAAGCTGTGATGTTCCCGCACGCCGTTTAACCCATGCGGCGGCTTTCGATGCGGCGGCACAATGCGGCGGCTTTCGATGCGGGGGCGTGATGCGGCGGCAGCGGCAGGGGGGGGAAGTATTCTATTTAGGTATCGGGCAAATACTCGGTATCAGTCCCGATACGGATACTGGTATCGGTATCGGGACAACCCTACCAAAAAGGTCCCAACGTGTCATCAGACATCTCGAAGACTTCAAAAAAGAGCTATGTATTTAAAAACAAACTAGCACAGAATATTGCTGGGGGACAGTCATGGGGTTCTCTCTTGGAGGGAGGGTGGCTGACCCTGGAATTGACCTGTAGCACCCTCTAGTTTAGAATAGGTTAGATGTTAGTGTAGGAAATTTGGCCCCAGCTGAGAGCCAGACCGGGGTTGAATCTGGGTCAGGGCTTAGTGACTTAGGAAGGCTGGATGACTCAGCAGGCTACACCTCTTGTAACTCCCCCTGCTCTCTGAAACCTTTCAGAAGTAGAGGGTGGAGTTTAGGAGGAGTTGCCTGGAGTATTGATGAAGGCCTAAGCCAATCCCCAGTAAATGGGCTGGCAGGGGGTGGGTTCCTTATAAATACTCATGGGTCAGGCCACCTCCATGCTCTATCCATGGCCCTTTCAGGACACCGGGTGTGTGAATTACAATGGGGGAGGTGTTTTTTTGAAGCACCTGATTAGAGCCAGAGGCTTTAATAGGCTTCAAAATAGGGTGGGTTTGTGGTGCAGAGCATTGCGCCAGAGGCCCACCTAGGTGTTACAACAGCGAATGAATATTCACTATTGAAACATTGATCCTCAATCCGGCCAATCACTAGCAGGTCTGAGACCTGTTTTCCCATTGGCTGAAAAGAGTCCCAATCGGCCGCAGCTGTTGTCGGAGACGGGACATCTGGGGGATAATTAACTCACCTGAATGTCATTATCTAAAAGGATGTGTATGAAGGTCATTGTGTAATGTGGTGGGTGGAGAGTTTCTTTGTTCCTTTGATAACTGTAACATAGCTGTACTGTATATAAGAGAGCTAACCATTAAAGAGTTTGTTCATACATTTTGAAACCAGAGAGAACGGAGCTTGTCTCGTCTTTATTCTGGGAAATGGAATGGATCGTGTCTACATGGATTGTCGGACTGTCGGATAAGCTGTCTTGGGTGGGTTGATGAAAGATTGTAAATGGTGGCAACCGTTACACTATCGATGCCCTCCGCTGAGACCACTGCCTGTGGAAGGGAATTCCACATCCTTTCCGCTCTTACAGTAAAGAACCCTCTATGTAGTTTATGGTTAAACCACTTTCTTCTAGTTTTAGTGAATGGCCACTTGTCTTGTTAAACTCCCTTCCGCAAAAAAGTTTTATCCCTATTGTGGGGTCACCAGTATGGTATTTGTACATTGAAATCATATCCCCTCTCAAGCGCCTCTTCTCCAGAGAGAATAAGTTCAATGCTCGCAAACTTTCTTCATAACTAATATCCTCCAGACCCTTTATTAGTTTTGTTGCCCTTCTTTGTATTCACTCCATTTCCAGTACATCCTTCCTGAGCACTGGTGCCCATAACTGGACAGCATACTCTAGGTGTGGCCGGACCAGAGTCTTGTACAGCGGAAGAATTATCGCTTTATCCCCGGAGTTGATCCCTTTTTTAATGCATTATTTTACAGTTTTCTACATTAAACCTCATTTGCCATGTAGTTGCCGACCCCATTGATTTGTTTAGATCTTTTTGCAAGGTTTCCACATCCTGCGGAGAAGTTATTGCCACAAAGGTCAGCAGACGAGAATTTTTGTACATTATTTCCATCCTCAGTTCCGACTTGCTCTGATACATCGGGGAAAACCGGACAATCGTTTGCCCAATTTTCTTATTGTGTGTACCCTAGGGTGACCACATTTCCAACCTGCCATTCAGAGACACACCCTCTTTCTCACCTTCCCCAACAAACAGATTAGGGGGGGGGCAGGTGAATATGCCACTTGCCACCAGATGCAGTGCTGTTTGCTACCCATAGCCTGCCACCAGATGCAGTGCTGCTTGCTACCCATAGTCTGCCACCAGATGCAGTGCTGCTGTCACTTCCTTAGCCAAATGTGTAGAAGGAAAGGAGTGGCGTCACTATCTGGAGAGTGAAGATCACACCAGTCCCCGCTGCTTGCCGCTGGGTGCCAGAGGAGGAGGTGCTGAGGTGGGTGGGGAGAGCAGTGCTGCACTGGGCGCAGGCCTTGCTCCCGGTCTCACTGTCTGAGAGTACATTTTCACTGGTTGAAAGATGCCAGGCAGCGCTGCCCTTAGCAACAAGTTCTGGAAATATAGTTGTTAGTAAGGGGGTGGCTGTGTCCTCTGATTCATTCCGGGACATTGTATTGTCCCAGAATGAAGGTGCCTGGGACCCAGGACAGACATGTCAATTGCAGAACAGTCCAGGACACGTGGGCACCCTAGTGCACCCACCTTTAGATCAGTTAGTCCAACTGACCAATATTGACTATAGCTGAAGACAATCATCTTTTTGCTATGTGTACTTAGAGGCTTAGTAGCCCTTTCAAATGGAACTTTAGTGACTCTCTAATAGGCTTAGAATGAACGCATACCCTGTACAATCCGCCATGCACAGTCTCTAATACTCTAAAAATTAGATATCCTTTATGTGCCAATGTCTTTCAACATTCAGCTGAAAAACTTCAATGTGGATGTACTTCTTACATAGTATAAACACTGCTTAATCTCCAGGCAATTAGCTTGTACTTTAAAAAATAGGATAGACTGAGGGGATATAGGCAGCAGCTGAAGTGCTTATAAATGACAACGCAGTTTTTTCTTTGTCAACAGCAGGATGAGGACCTTGACTGCAGAAAAGGAAGACGTGAGCGCCTATAATTAAACTTTTTATGTGATAAGTATCCACTTTGTGCTGCCTGCAGGAATATGATAAAAGGTTGAGCATCTCCGAGATGTGGATTAGCAAAGCATTCTATCCCGGCACTAGAACATGGAGTACGACGATTAAAGCTGTGGAATGTATCAGACAGATATGATCTTTTGAAGACCGCAGAAAGGTCAAATTGTTTCTTTCATCAACGAGAATGTGTTTTTTGGCATTCATCATCAACATACAGTAAAGATCAATGAGAAATTTTCACCAATGTGTTGGTTCCTTCTAATCCTCATGCTGTTGCTGCAATGTTTGTGTGGTCCCTGAGCTAGAGGGCAATACCCAAGTGTAGCTTCAGATCAACATCTTCATCTTATAATTTAATCTGAAGAAAATGGCTGATGTACTTTTCATAAATGTCTACCAGCTAAAGGAAGCATAGAGGTAGCAGACAGGCTTAAGCCTTGTACACACGATCAGTCCATCCGATGAGAACGGTCTGAAGGACCGTTGTCATAGGTTAACTGATGAAGCTGACTGATGATCTGATGTCCCTACACACCATCAGTTATAAAAAACGATCGTATCAGAACGTGGTGACGTAAAACACAACAACGTGCTGAAAAAAATGAAGTTCAATGCTTCCAAGCATGCATCGACTTGATTCTGAGCATGCGTGGATTTTTAACCGATGGTCGTGCCTACTAACGATTGGTTTTGACCTATCAGTTAGGAGTCCATAGGTTAATTTTAAAGCAAGTTGGCTTTTTCTTAACCGATGGTTAAATAACCTATGGGGCCCACACACGATCGGTTTTGACCGATGAAAACGGTCCATCAGACCGTTGTCCTCTGGCTAACCTATCATGTGTATGAGGCCTTAGTCTACATTGCTATCCAAATAATAGGGCAGTAATAATACGAAAGCTGGAAGTTGACAATTTGGCCACCGCTTATTTATATGCTTTGACTCCATTCATTGTACGTTCCGGGAGGAGTCTTGGAACACATGTAGTGATGTAATGACGTGAAACATGTAGTTCTCTTGATGTTTTGGAATGCACGCGGAAGTCCAGTGGTGTGGTCGAACAGGGGTCACACGGAAGTACCATTTTACTTTACTATTTAAGCGCAGTGGAGTGTGGGTGAGTGTATGACCCAGTGGAAGTAAGACAAGTGGGAGTAGACGTAACGCGCCGGGTACATGCACTGGACGCTAATTTACCATAACCATTCACTATAAAGTTCTTCACACAGTTGAAAAATAAAGAACCTGACAGCAGATTCTACCAGATTAGCCTTTTTTGGCTTTCTACTGTATGCTGAATAGATCCACTGCCGTATGGTGAGTTGGATCCATCTGATCCGGTAAGAGTACTAATTTCTCCCCTTAAAGGGATGGTAAAGGCGCTCCTGGGTGTTATCTATTCACGTTATGGTCACAGCATATTGAGGAAATCATCATATATATCATCCATGCATTTTCCATGCTAAGTGCGATGTTATTAGATCATCACTTCTATGGACAATTGTTTTGATTTTCCACTTTTGGACAATTACACATTTTATTTGTTGATTCACAATCCTATGTTAATTATGTTTTGCTTTGTAAGATGCATGTTTTCATTCTTACAGATACTATGGGGGTTATTACTACAAGTACAAACTACAAGTACAAAGTGTGCATTTGTGGGTGAGACACAGGATCATGAATGTAGCCAATGGAGAGTCCTCAAGGCTGGGGTGAATGATTCCCATGTTTTTTTTTTTCTGTTTTCTGGACGACTTGTAGATGAGAAATATGGTATTTGGGAAAACCTAGGTAGAGGGAATCAACTCTGGAATTGATGATTGTTCCAACTACTGCTGCGGTGTCTTCTTCCGGGATGAAGGGGACGAGTCTACGCAGCAAGCGGAGAAGATATTGAGATCCGCTGACTACTGATCCTGTTTGTGCGCCCTCAGTCATGTCTGAGTCAAAGATGACTCTGAGGCTTATGACTTTGGTGCTCAGGGTGATGGTTTGTCCAAGAATATTGGGTGGTGTCAAAGTCGTTCTAGAGTTTGCCTTTCGGTTTGCGTGGAGAAAGAGAAGTTCTGTTTTGGATCCATTGGGTTTGAGGGAGCTCTCTGTCATCCAATTATCTATCAATGTGAGGCATTTTTCTAGTCTGTGATATTGGTCTTTTTTGTTAGTGATGCGTAGTGTCGGCATTATTCGACAGGGGGTCTTTCTCGTCAGAACACCCGCCATTCAACCAGACAGAGAACGCAAACCCAGAAGAAGACCCGAGCGAATATGGAAGTGCACAGAGTGGTGACAGCTCAGCGTTGGAGGGCTTAATTTGACAGGTAAGTCTGTCTAATGTGCCGTATATACTAGTACATTCTGGCATAAACCACCATTAAAAAAAGGGGGTTGTTTAAATGCTTTTAAAACGATTGTCTGCATGGCTGTAAACATTGGTTTACCTCATAAAATGGCTGCCAACTCAAATCTGGAAAAAGTGTTTTAAGTGTCGCAGTGGACGTTCCCCCTACAGTATATTTCCAGGCTCCATACAGTAATTTAGGACATAAGGCTGCAATTTATTTCGTCCATTCATTTCCATCAAAATGAAATGACTAGACCCATTCTAATGTGCCATCTGTGAGGTTGAGATAGCAGAATCATCATGTCTCTCTGGGGCAGTGTAATTAGCGTGAGCAGATATCAGGCAGAAGGAAAAGCTAATGAAGTGTTCCCTTCCTATAGAAAGGTGGAGTCCCCGTGGCTCAGTTGTTGGCTCTCGCTCCTGCAGAGGGGGTTAGCGTCCATAGCGCTCTTCAGCGATTTACTGCTCAATGCATGTTTTCGGTTCTTTGTGCTATATTGTAGCTGTTTATAGTAATCCCCATTTTTGGAGGCAAGCTTTAAAACAAAGACTGACTAGAATGGGGTAAACGGGGTGAGATCACCTAAAGGGAACTTGTCGTGTGAGAAATAAGTGTGCTGCCATTGATGGTCTATATTTGAAAATCCTGGGTGTCTACATGTCATGGCAGTCCCCTGGCCCTAATATAAAGAGTTCCTGACCATGTAAAGGTACGCAGCAAGAGAAGTCAGTGTGAGATCAGAACTTCAAACCTGCTTAGTGCTTACTTATATCTTGAGGCTCCCAATGGATATGGAGATATGTGGGAATGTGCCAACTAGGGTGACCACATTTCCAAAATGCCATTCAGGGACCCACCACCCACGCATGCCCTCACGCCAGCCGCAAAAAAGATGATTTTTTTTATTGCCCCCCACTTGTCAGCCTCATTTTTTTTATTTCCCCCCACTTGTCAGCCTCATTTTTTATTGCCCCATTTATTATTGTACTGTCCCCAGCTCCAGTGCCCCGACTTGTGAACTGACCTGCTCCAATCAGGTTCCATTTGCTCACCATCTAATCTGGACTTGTGGTGTGGTGAGCAGTTGAGCGCCGGTCTTTGTTCCCTGGTCCAGGGTGAGGTGCCCCCCTCAGGCACTCGAGCAGCTCTGGCCGCGTGTGGGAGGAGGAGAAGTCGGGCAATGCGCTGAGGGAGTCGGGACCTACCTATGGATTTAAGCCAGCCAGCACTGCAGAAATCTCGCCACCAGCCGGGAGGTCACGGAAGACTGAAGGAGTCAGGAGGAGACACAGTAAAGACGCTCTGGCTGATTTTTCTGGGTGCTGCTGCAGCGGCCAGAGAAGGAGAGGAGGTGGGTGGACTAGGAGCACAGGGCAGCACTGGGTAAAGGTCTTGCTCCTCTCGGCCTCACTTTGACACTCTGCAAATGTGACGTCACTGGTTGTTAGACACCAGGTGGGCGGCCCCAGCAACCAGTTTGGCAATCGTCTATTAGGGTGGCTATGTGTCCTCATTTCATTCTGGGACACTGTATTGTCCCAGAATGAAGGTGCCCGGGACATGGGACACAAATGCAAATTGCAGGACATTCTCAGGCAATCCGGGACATGTGGGCACCCTAGTGCCAATGCTTCCAGACTTGAAGAAAAGTTGCAGCTTGGTTTGATGAAAATCGGAATAAGTGTATTTATAGCTATTGGACACAGTAGGGAAGAGTTAAAGTGATTGTAAAGCTTTAATTTTTTTTTTTTGCACACAGTGGCCCGGATTCTCCTCTTTTTGGGTCCTGGCGCTCCTGGCTCCTCCCTCCTGTTGAGTGCCCCTTCAGCAAACAGCTGGCTATGGGGGCACCCGAGCCGAGCCGCTGCTTTGTGTGTCCATTCACACTGCAGATTGGCCCTGCCCATCCATCTCCTGATTGGCTCACTTTCTGTGATTGACAGCAGCGGGAGCCAATGGTTCCTGCTGCTGCCAAATGCCAATCAGGAGTGCAAGTCCCTGGAGAGAGGCAAGGCTCTCTTAGACATCGCTGGATCAAAAGGGGGCTCAGGAAAGTATTAGGGGGTGCTGGCGCACACAGAGTTTTTTTTTTACCTTCATGCATAGGTGCCTTTACAACCACTTTAAAATCCCTGTCAGGTTATATATATATATATGCTTTCTGGGTCCTGCTGGAGAGATTTCCCTTTACTTCCTGTTTTGTAAATGCAACAGGACAGGACGTTAGAGGAAATCTCTCCAAAATGAGAAAAATTTACACTGGAACAAGTGTCCCCATTGGAAGATCTTTTTTTACTTTTATTCTCAAGACAACTTAGTTTACACCAGGAGGCGCGAACGAGTGTGTGCGCTTTTTTGTTGCATTTAGAGCAACTCACTCATTTTTTTTTTGTATGCCTGGAATTCAGGTTTAAAGTAGTATTAGGCATGGTTCACATATGTGTGTGCGTGTTTTGTGTGATCATGCCACAGGTAGAGCAGCCCATTCATTACAATGGGCTGCACTACCCAGTGGAAGCGTTGGAAAATAAGTCCTTGACCCTTTTTTTAAATCGTGCCACACAGGTGCTGGGACATCATGCGGTTTGGAGTTTGCGAATAAGTGCCCTTTCCCTTCCAGGTTATTTTATGCTGACTAGGTCCTACTAGAGAGATTTCCCTTTAATTTTTGTCTTGGAGATGCAACAGGAAATGAGCAGAATTTCCATCCTTAACGGTTGTCACTGGAACAAGTGTCCCCCATTGGAAGATCTTCCTTGTAAAGGCTGAAGTTTTTTTTTACCTTCATACATTCTATGCATTCCATTTGAACAGGAAAAACAAACTGTTCATGTGAGAAAATAATGATTCATGAGAAATAAGTCCCTGCAGTGGATGAACAGCTAAGATAAGGATTTCACACCTATTTGATATTTGTGCATGCAAATTGCAAATGCAAAAAACAACTATGTGATAAAATATCAAGCACAGTTAAAACCCTACGCTATAATAAATAATAAAAAAATGGTGCCCCAGCTGGGTAAAAAATGAAAAGCACCTCTGACAGCACCTCTGACAGCAAATACTCACCTCCTCAACTTTAAAATCCCCTGCAGTAATTCCTTTTTGCCACAAGATGTCCTCAGTCTTCCAGGCTGAATGACACCCAGAGGACACATTGGGGACGACATACTAAAGGCAAATAGACTGCAGTTGCCCTCTGCAAAGTGCAGTTGCTCCAGAGCTTAGTAAACGAGGTAAGACTTTGCTCTGTAAACAATACCCAATCACATGCAAGATTTATTTTTTTGAACCACTTGCTTACTGTGCACATATACCCCCTTCCTACCCAGGGGAAATTTCAGCTTTTGGCACTGTCATGCTTTGAATGAAAATTGCGCGGTCATGCGACGTGGCCCCCAAACAAAATTGACATCCTTTTTTCCCACAAATAGAGCTTTCTTTTGGTGGTATTTAACCACTTCAATACCGGGCTTTTATACCACCTCCATACCGGGCCTATTCTGACACTTCTCTCCTACATGTAATAATCATCATTCTTTTGCTAGAAAATTACGCAGTACCCCCAAACATTATATATGTTTTTTTAGCAGACACCCTAGGGAATAAAACGACTGTCATTGTAACGTTTTATCTTGCACGCTTTATTTTATTTTTTTACAGGTTACCAGTTTAGATTTACAGAGGAGATCTAGTGCACGCGGCAATACCTCACTTATGTGGTTTAAACAGTGTTTACATATGTCGGCGGGACTTACGTGTGCGTTCGCTTCTGCACGCGAGCTATCGGGGACAGGGGCGTTTTAATTTTTTTTTTTATCTTTTAGTTATTTTTTTGACTTATTTTTTATTTATTTTTACACTTTTTTTTATTTTTTTTCCACTTTTATTCCTATTACAAGGAATGTAAACATCCCTTGTAATAGGAAATGTGTGTGACAGGTCCTCTTTAACCACTTAAGACCCGGACCAAAATGCAGGTAAAGGACCTTGCCCCTTTTTGCGATTCGGCACTGCGTCGTTTTAACTGACAATTGCGCAGTCGTGCGACGTGGCTCCCAAACAAAATTGGTGTCCTTTTTTCCCCACAAATAGAGCTTTCTTTTGGTGGTATTTGATCACATCTGCAGTTTTTATTTTTTGCGCTATAAACAAAAATAGAGCGACAATTTTAAAAAAAAATGCTATATTTTTTACTTTTTGCTATAATAAATATCCCCCAAAAATATATATATAAAAAAAAAATTTTTTTCCTCAGTTTAGGCCGATACGTATTCTTCTACCTATTTTTGGTAAAAAATTTCGTGACTGCGACATTATGGCGGACACTTCGGACAATTTTGACACATTTTTGGGACAATTGTCATTTTCACAGCAAAAAATGCATTTAAATTGCATTGTTTACTGTGGAAATGACAGTTGCAGTTTGGGAGTTAACCACAGGTGGCGCTGTAGGGGATGTGTGACCTATGTGTTGTGTTTACAACTGTAGGGGGGTGTGGCTGTAGGTGTGACGTCATCGATCGCGTCCCCCTATTACAGGGATGACCCGATCGATGCTACGGCCACAGAGAAGCACGGGGAAGCCGTGTTTTTTTACACGGCTCTCCCCGTTCTTCAGCTCCAGGGACGGATCGCCGCACTGCAGCGGCGATCGGGTCCGAGAATCCCGCGGTCCCGGTCCTGGAGCTTCGGACCGGGTCACGGGCGCGCGTCCGCGGGCGCGCGCCCGCGACCCACGGCTGGGTACTAAAATCAACGTATATATACGTTGATGTGCCCAGCCGTGCCATTCTGCCAATGTAAATGTGCAGTAGGCGGTCCTTAAGTGGTTAAGGAGAGATGCGGGGTCAATAAGACCTCACATCTCTCCTCCAGGCTGGAAACCATGAGATCGGTGAAAAAAAAATTCACCGATCTCATGAATGGTTGCTTACAGCCGCAATCGCAGCTTTGTTTACTTACGGGGACCCGGGCGTGACATCATCACATCGTGCCCGGGTCCTCCGACGGTCAAAGAGATGACTGGTGACCATGTGGTCACCAGTCATCTCTATGCTTCCTGCCGATGCCGGACGATTCGTTCTCCGGGCCCCCGAAGACACGGGAGAGCCCGGAGAAGCACCGGATGGTGGCGGGAGGGTGGGATGTCCCCTCCCGCGACCTGTAAGAATGATCAAGCGGCGGAACCGTCGCTATGATCATTCTTATGTCGTGCAGAATCGCCGGCTGAAGAAGAGGATATCTGGATGATGCCTCTGGCTGCAGGCATCATTCAGATATCCACCCGCAAAGCCCAGGCCGTCAATTGAGGGCCACTTAGGATGGGAGATCCCATCTCTAGCTGTCAATTGTCAATGGGCCGGTATTGAAGTGGTTAAACATCTCTGTGGTTTTTATTTTTTGCACTATAAACAAAGAAAGAGCGTCAATTTTGAAAATACACAATATTTTTTACTTTTTGCTATAATAAATATCCCAATTGTTTTTTAAAAAAGTAATTTTTTTTCTAGTCATTATTAGTTTCCACTTTCCATTATATTGGGACGTTGGCACATTTATACTGATGCATTCACAGCAATCAGTCACCCTGTGATGATGCATATTTAATCAAGGTCCATTTCAATTTTTTCCTCAGTTTAGGCCAATACGTATTCTTCTACATATTTTTGGTAAACAAAAAAATGCAATAAGCCTATAGTGATTGGTTTGCGCAAAAGTTATAGTGCCTACAAAATAGGGGATAGAATTACGACATTTTTGTTATATTTTTTTTTACTAGTAATGGTGGTTATCTTTTGTCAGGACTGCGATATTACGGCGGACACATCGGACAATTTTGAGACATTTTTGGGACCATTCACATTTATACAGAGAACAGTGCTATAAAACTGCACTGATTACTGTATAAATGGGAAGGGGTTAACACTAGGGGGCGATCAAGGGGTTAAATGTGTGCCCTGCTAGGTAATTCTTACTGTAGGTGGAGGGGACTGACTGGGGGAGGTGACTGATTGGTCACACCATCGGTAGGGACACAGCATCGGTCTCCTCTCCCTGACAGGACGTGGATCTCTTTGCAAAGTGCTCAGTCTATTTGCCTTTAGTAAATCAACCCCAATATGTGTGCAGGACACCACAGACACACCCTGAGGGGCATCACCATGGCAGCCTGCACTCAGTGTAATGATGCAGAGAGCTTTACTAAGGTGACCATATTAGTGCAAAAAAGTGGGAAAAAAAGACCCTGTCTATCACGTGACCTGCCTAAAGAAAAGGGCAAATATTAACCAGTTGCCGACCAGCCGCTGCAGTTTTACGGCAGCAGGTCGGCTAAGCTGCGCGAAATCACGTAATATAACGTGAATTTACATTGCAGCCACGAGGGGCGCACGTGCTCCCCCTGCTCACCAATGCGAGTGCCCGGCGGGCGCGATCACTGCCGGGCACCCGCGATCGCTCGTTACAGAGCGAGAACCGGGAGCTGTGTGTGTAAACACACAGCTCCCGGTTCTGTCAGGGGGAGAAATGGCTGATCGCATGTTCATACAATGTATGAACAGCGATCTGTCATTTCCCCTAGTCAATTCCACCCCCCCTTCAGTTATAACACACCTAGGGAACATAATTAACCCCTTCCTCTCCCCCTAGTGTTAACCACTTCACTGCCAGTGACATTTTTTACAGTAATCAATGCATTTTTATAGCACTGATCGCTATAAAAATGCCAATGGTCCCTAAAATGTGTCAAAAGTGTCCGAAGTGTCCGCCATAAGGTCGCAGTACAATCAAAAATAGCAGATCGCCGCCATTACTAGTGTAGCGCTCACCCCCGAAGGAGTCGCTGATTAGTTTGGGACTGGCATGGTAGGTTACCAGTGATTCTTGTCTAGAGATAATATTAGTGAAGGCGGTTAAAGAGCAAGTGTCCAGACATCAACTTGAGTTTTCAATGTTTTATTCCAAGGCCCAACACGGCCAACATTAACATGACACACGATAGAGAAAAGGTTAATGAGCAAGGAGAGAACTGTAGTATCAGGCCTTGGATATCAGAGAGAGAGAGCAAGCCTGCTCTCAGCATCGTCAAATTTTAACATTGGAACTCTCGCCAGAGTGGGTAAAGTGCCCCCGGACAGGCGATTCACATGAGCCTGGCAGCCGAAGGGGGCCACTTTCTAACAAAGTCACTGGGAGGAAACAGGGCCTCTGCCTTAGTGAATTCTCTCAGATTTGTCAAGGTTAGAACCAATGAATCCTCCCAGTAAGTCCAATTTCAAGGTCACCAATTGACAGCTGAAGTGTACCTGTCATGTGGCGTGGTGACCGGATGCCGGTGGTTCGTCCAGGCCTCGCGGACAACCTCTGCCTCTGGGTTCTCCTGAGCCGATTCCCCACCGTTCAGCTCCCAGCTTAGGATCTGGGACCCAGCAAGCCGCTGGGGCCCCTTCTGCATCAGAATAAGGTTCCGCTTGGTATGCAACCTCGGCCAGGTGGGCCTCGATGGGGGGCCCATGGATGTGCGCACCCTGAAGGTGGATGCCACACCCGGAACTCGGACCCCGCATAGCACAACTCACGCAGGCGACTGCCCCAGATATACCCTCCCGCCAGAGAAGAAAAACGCTCCTCTGATTGGCTGCTGGGAGAAGGTGGGTCTGTCAGAACCCCTTCTAGTGCCGACTGTCACTCAAGGATAATAACACCCCCCTGACATGCAGACCGACCTACAAGGCAGTTCCAAATGGCAGCGGCCCAAATTTAGGCAATTCGTGAATGGGAGTAACTTAACTCTCCCATTCCCCATTAACTTTAGTGTAGCATATTATTAATAAAAATGCCATAAATCTATCCCCTATTTTGTAAATGCTATAACTTTTGAGCAAACCAATCAATAAATGCTTATTGTGATTTTTTTAATGAAAAATATGTAGAAGAATACAGTATGTATCGGTATAAAATGAGGAAAAAAAAAAATGTTTTTTTTTTTATATATTTTTGGGGGATATTATTTATTATAGCAAAAAGTAAGAAATATTCATTTTTTTCAAAATTGCCGCTCTATTTTTGTTTATAGCGCAAAAAAACTGCAGGGGTGATCTAATACCACCAAAAGAAAGCTCTATTTGTATGAAAAAAAGGACGCCAATTTTGTTTGGGAGCCACGTCGCACGACCGCGCAACTGTCAGTTAAAGCAAAGCAGTGCCGAATCGCAAAAAGGGGCCTGGTCATTGACCAGCAGAATGGTCTGGGGCTTAAGTGGTTAAAAAATAAAGCTAAAATATACTGCTTGAGGGTCTCCGGGGGCAAGGTGATTAGGGGGGAAGGGGCTGTACCCGGCTTAGTGAACTGACCCCGATATGTACAGTTATATTTATAAAGCTGATCCCCAAATCTGCTTTGCGAATACACAGCTTTTGGAAATAAATAGGTTTTACTACAGCAAATATGAGAGCTGAAGTGCCCCACATTTATCTGCTGAATTCTCGTGTGCTAATCATACGTCTCTGTATTTATTTTATTAATTTCTGCCTCCTAATTGTACACATAACATCTTAAAGAATAATAAAAAAAAATCCTGCCAAGTAGTTGTTTCCCAAAATTATCCACTGGTGCTTAATCATCCAGTATCTGCATTTAATCAAGACGGCACTTAATGAATATTCAAGATGCTCTAATTATGAAAGCAAAAGATAGCAAACTGCTTAAATGTGCAAAGAGTCATGAAGAAGCCGACCGCGCCGCTCCGCCATACCGAAAGAGCGCTAATCAAATCACTGACATTTTAACATATCAACTCGGAGACGAACACAAAGCTAAATGTACATTAGGAAGAGCAAAGGAAGGAGAAGAACGCTTGTGAAAATGGGTCAGTGTGGATTATATGGAGTGTCCTTCCTCTTGGCAAGGTCGTGCAGCGTGACTGTGCGTCTTGCGGAACGCTCCAAAGCTGTTCTCAGTAACGGGTCGCCTCTAATCACTACAGAGAGGTAAAAATGATGATAAAGTGTTACTGCTATGTGCCAAGGATCGGCATCACAGCCAGCACCGGTAATCAGCCTGCAGCTAAAGAGACTATAGATTCCCAACCATGATTTCAAATAACAAATATTTTGTCTGGATGAATAGCGCTGGAAAAAAAAAAGTGGACTGGGTTGCATTAACCACTTCAATACCGGGCACTTTCGCCTCTTCCTGCCCCGGACAATTTTCAGCTTTCAGCGCTGTCACATTTTGAAGGACAATTGCGCGGTCATGCAACACTGTACTCAAACTAAATTATAATTTTCTTCCCACAAATAGAGCTTTCTTTTTGTGGTACAGTTGAACCTTGGATTACGAGCATAATCTGTTCCAGTACAATCCAAAGTACTGGCATATTAATGTGAGTTTTCCCATTGAAGTCAATGGAAACGAAAATAATTTGTTCCACATTGACTTGAATGAAATGCAATACCGAATGTGGCCAGAGGTGAGGGGCACCAGAGAGCGCCGAAAATGGACTAAAAGGCCCGAGGACACTTCGGCTCGTTTCCTGTGCCCCATAACTCAGGCTAAATGAGGTACTGCAGGCCTATTTCAGACTTTGCTCGGCTTCTGCGCCCCCGTACCTCAGGCCAAATGAGGTACTGCAGGCCTATTTCAGACTTTGCTCGGCTTCTGCGCCCCCGTACCTCAGGCCAAATGAGGTACTGCAGGCCTATTTTCGGCTCTGCTCTGCTTCTGAGCCCCGATACGTCAATCCAAATGAGGTACTGCAGGCCTATTTAGCTTGAATTCTGCTTGTCTTGCGAGTCAATACTCGCAAACCGAGTCAGAATTAGAAGAATAAAAAAGTTGCTCGCAAATCAAATCAATTTACTCTTAAACCGAGTTTCCACTGTATTTGATCACCTCTGAGGGTTTTATTTTTTGCTAAAAAAATGAAAAAGACCAGCTTATTAGTACATTTGATGGGGGCTGTGCTGATAATCAATATGCTGATTATCAGCACAGACCCCCCCTCAGACAGGGAGAGATGCAGATCGGCTATCCCTGTCAGCGCGAAAGAGAAATGCCGTTTACCGACACTTCCTGGTTCACAAGATGATCAGCAGTGATTGGTCACAGCTGATCATGTGGTAAAAAGCCTCTGACAGAGGCTTCTTATCACGATCGGAGATGCAGCGTGCCAGACTGACACGCCGCACTCGCGATCACGATCAAATGGCATTAGGGTGTGCATTTCAAAGCTCAAAAACACAGTATCAATCACTCATTGTGTTCATTCAGAAAGAGAAGGGGCTAATAGATTCCTTATTTACAGGCCCCTTCCGTCACTCATCCTAAAACATCCCCTGTGTGTGCCCACAGCAACATCCGGTGGGAAAGAAGAAGAGGAAAGCCAGCAGCGCTGCAGGTCTTAGGGGGAAGCCAGGGCGGTAAAGGGAATCTGTGCTGCATGGGGTGATTAAGGAGTGCCCAGGCACACCTGACACACCCTGTGCGCACGCCAATGGCCGTGGAATTCGGGGCAAATATGTGCGTAAGTAGAACAAGACCATCAAATTGTTTTCTAGACCTTGTTGACCACCACCACCAACAACCACAACAATATTAACACCATCTGTATGCCTTTCCAAATCAAAGTAACTCAAGCAATTTTTCACCACGGAAGCCCAGCATTAATCAGGCATCAAAATCAGAGCATAACACATAAAACATCCTAAATGAGGTCCCCAGCAGAAAACAGATGCCGTTCAACTCATGGTGACTTCAAGACACCCTAATTTGCATGTATGTGCAGCTGCATGGGGGCAGGACACAGTAGGCATGCATAACAATCGGCTTCATCAGAACATTATAAGGCGCACGGCCATGGTATTGGTGGCAAATATATGCGTAGGTAGAACAAGATCAACAAATTGTTTTCTAGGCCTTGTTGACCACCACCAGCAACAACATAAACACCGTCTGAATGCCTTTCCAAATCAAAAGTACTCAAGCTATTTTTCACCTTGGAAGCCCAGCATTAGCCAGGCATCAAAACCAGACCATAACAAATAATACATCCCAGGAACTCAAGCTATTTTTCACCATGGAAACCTAGCAAAAAAAAAACCCAGGCCTAGCCCAGGCCAGAACAAATAAAACATCCTAAATGAGGTCCCCAGCACTAAACAGATGCCGTTCAACTCATGGTGACTTCAAGACACCCTAATTTGCATGTCTGTGCAGCTGCATGGGGGCGGGACACAGTAGGCATGCATAACAATCGGCTTCATCAGAACATTATAAGGCGCACGGCCATGGTATTGGTGGCAAATATATGCGTAGATAGAACAAGATCAACAAATTGTTTTCTAAGCCTTGTTGACCAACACCACCAGCAACAACATTAACACCGTCTGAATGCCTTTCCAAATCAAAAGTACTCAAACTATTTTTCACCATGGAAGCCCAGCATTAGCCAGGCATCAAAACCAGAGCATAACAAATAATACATCCCAGGAACTGAAGCTATTTTTCACCATGGAAACCTAGCAAAAAAAACCCAGGCCTAGCCCAGGCCATAACAAATAAAACATCCTAAATCAGGTCCCCAGCAGAAAACAGATGCCGTTCAACTCACGGTGACTTCAAGACACCCTAATTTGCATGTATGTGCAGCTGCATGGGGGCGGGACTCAGTAGGCACGCATAACAATCGGCTTCATCAGAACATTATAAGGCGCACGGCCATGGTATTGGTGGCAAATATATGCGTAGGTAGAACAAGACCAACAAATTGTTTTCTAGGCCTTGTTGACCACCACCAGCAACAACATTAACACCGTCTGAATGCCTTTCCAAATCAAAAGAACTCAAGCTATTTTTCACCATGGAAGCCCAGCATTAGCCAGGCATCAAAACCAGACCATAACAAATAATACATCCCAGGAACTCAAGCTATTTTTCACCATGGAAGCCCGGCTTCAAAACCAGGGCCTAGCCCAGGCATAGCCCAGGCCACAACAAATAATACATCCTAAATGAGGTCTCTGGCAGAAAACAGATGCAGTTCAACTCATGGTGACTTCAAGACACCCTAATTTGCATGTCTGTGCAGCTGCATGGGGGCGGGACTCAGCAGGCACACATAACAATCGGCTTCCACAGATCAATATAAGGCGCACGGTCATGGAATTTGGGGCAAATATATGCGTGGGCAGAACAAGACCAACAAATTGTTTTCTAGGCCTTGTTGACCACCACCAGCAACAACATTAACACCGTGTGCATGCCTTTCCAAATCAAAGAAACTCAAGCTATTTTTCACCACGCAAGACCAGCATTAGCCAGGCATCAAAACCAGAGCATAACAAATTATTCATCCTAAATGAGGTCCCCAGCAGAAAACAGATGCAGTTCAACTCATGGTGACTTCAAGACACCCTAATTTGCATGTCTGTGCATCTGCATGGGGGCGGGACTCAGCAGGCACGCATAACAATCGGCTTCATTGTAATAATATGAAGCGCACGGCCATTGTATTGGTCGCAAATATATGCGTAGGTAGAACAAGACCATCAAATTGTTTTCTAGGCCTTGTTGACCACCACCAACAAAAACATGAGTTTTCTGCCTCAAAGCCAGTCTATGTGAATTATGGACTAACCTACAATCATTACTCCCTGCCTGAAGCCTGGTACACACAATTTGATTTTTTCGTGGAGAAAGCGTAGGACTTTTGTCTGAACGGCGTTGGCTAGGAACTTGTCTTGCATACAAACGGCAAAGAATTGTCGGCCAACAAACATGTAACAATGTGTTTTTTCAGCTCTTTAGCTCCACCCTTTGAGCAATTACTGATAATGTTGTGTTATGGTTAGCATTGCTTCTGAGCATGCGTGTTTGTACTTTGGATTTTTTTTCCGAAGGACTCCTGTGCACACGATTGGATAATCCAACAACTCACATTTGTTGTTGAAAATTTTTAAAGCATGCTATCCAACATTTGTTGGTGGAAATTCCAACAGCAATTGTCCGATGGAGCGTACAAACGGTCGTATTTCCGACAACAGCCTGTCATCACACAATTCCTGACGGAAAATCCGATTGTGTGTACCGGCCTTTAGAAGAAAATTCTACCTATACCAGACCCATGACTTACTGATCAGTGTTGCTCACGAATATTCGCATTGCGAATATTCGCTACGAATATTGCATATTCGAGTATTCGCGAATAACTCGAATATCGTGGCAAATATTCGCTATGGCGAATATTCGTATTTTTTCAAATTTATTTTTAAAACAGATCACATCCTAGTGATCTCCATCGACGTCTAAAAGCATTGCTGGTATGATAAGAGAGAGACCCTGGGCCGAGTAGCTGATGCGATTCTTTTATGTTGCCGAAAATTCGCATTGCGAATTTTCGGCAACATAAAAGAATCGCATCAGCTACTCGGCCCTTCTTTTGCATCAGAGCCAATCAGAATAACTTGAATATTCGACAAACGGAATATTGCGCGATTATCTTCTCCACCCTTCTTTTGCACCAGAGCCAATCAGAATAACTCGAATATTCGGCAAAAGGAATATTGCGCGTTATTCTGATTGGCTCTGATGCAAAAGAAGGGCGGAGAAGATAATCGCGCAATAGGAATATTGCGCGATTATCTTCTCCGCCCTTCTTTTGCCCCCTTATTCTCCTTTCTTTTAAGTAGAGTTAGTGTAGAGTTAGGCCCAGATTCACAGAGCGATTACGCCTGCGCAACTGGTGTTGCGCGTGCGTAAGTCTAAATGTGCGCGTGCGTTTAGATGCGCGCGATTCAGAAAACGATTTACGCCAGAAATCTACTTTTTTTGGTCCGGCGTTATTTCGTTAGACAGACGCATCCGTCCGCGCAAAAATGCGCTAGACACACCATTGATTTGCTAGTCAAATATGCTAATGAGGGAGTTACGGGGATTCACAAAAAAACGCAGTTGCTGCGCAGGCTACGCGATGTGCGCAACAGCAAAATGTTCTGTCTAAAGTTAGAGGACCTAAAAGCTGGTCTAAATTTTGAAAAAAAGTCTAATTGTCAGATAAAGCAACACTGTTAGTGAGGAGTTCAGCAGTCACACGTGTTGCCCAACAATCTGTATGCCAACATGCCAGGGGCATCGTCGCGCATAGCTATACTACTGACTTTAGATGAACAAAGAAGGAGGAGGGCACGGAGGATGGCACTAAGGAGGGCACGGGAGATGTTTTTTTTATTTTTTTATTTGCTTATATAAAATTGACAATTTAAATTAATCTAATACAATATTCTTATCTGATACAAGCCCCTCACTCTTCACTTGATATATCACACACGCATAGACATCTTTGGCATGAGTGATTCTGAGGTGTCTCGCATCTTCAGATTCACCCCTCATGCCATCCTGGAATTAACCACAACCCTGCAGGAGGACATCAGCAGCCCAACACATGGCACCACCCATGACACCCATGACAGCTACATATACAATCAGAGCCCCATCCCCACAGATTTCGAACAGAACATGTATGGGGACAGCTGGCTGGTTGGTGAGTGACATGGGAGTCAGGCATGACTATCCCCTCCCGTGATGCACACCTCACAAGTGGCACATGCATGACTAACATCCTCCTGTCTTTTCCCTTCAAGGTGACTCTGCATAAGAACTGGAACCCCATCTCATGACCCCATCTCATGCCAGCTCACATTATGCATCTTTGCACGTTAAACACACACATTAATCATGGCACAATGAGAATGCATGCATGCACACCACTGTGGTCCCTAGCACACACACCCCACATCCTCATCAAATTGGATTGGCACCAGTCCACCATGCAGGACTGGTGAGCAGTAACGCCACGTCAAGGCTCCAATTATGTCACTGTACATTCATACACCATTCACACGGACCTGGGAATCACTTCTCCCTGGTCCTGGGGAACCCTTCTCCACCCAAATTGAGGATGCCACCCCTTTTCCAGCAGGAATGTCACCCCCACATTCAAACATCATTCACAACCCAAAAAATGCCAAAAATGTCAGCCAAAAAACAAAAAATGCATAGAAAAAAAAAAAGGCAGAGAACAAAAATAAAAATGCTTTCAAACCAAAAAAAGGGGGAAAAAAAAATTAATGCCCTCTGCCTGAGCCACGCCTGGGGCGCCCCCGGCCACGGCCCCGGACCCTCAGGGGAGACGCATGGGGGAGGGGAAAAGCCGGGGAAGGAGGAGCAGCCCCTGAGATCTGCCCACCTGGCGGCCTGCCCTCCAAGGCCACGGCTATTCTGTCCAGGGCAGCACCAAGTGTTGCCGTGTTGCCCTGGATAGCCTGGGTAAGGGCCCTCACATCCTGCCCAACGCCTGCTGGTGTAGTTTGCAGGTCATTTAGGCAGGTTGTGGAGGCCCGGGAGTGGGAGTCCAGGTTACCCAGCCTATCGTTGATGGAGGACAGGCTCTGATCCACCCGCCCCATAGTCTGGCAGAGCTGTCTCAGAAGGCGGGTCTGGGTGGCCAGGTTCCTTCTCAGACTGGCGGGCAGGAGATTGGGCGCCCCCCTGGTGCTCTGGGATGACCTCCTGGCTCCAGCTGATGGTTGTGGCCGGGGAGAAGGGGAGGCCCTTGTGAGGGGAGCCATGTTGGGGGAGGAGGGGGGGGGCTCCCCCTTAGGGAGGGCAGGCTTCCTGCAGCCAGAGGGGAAGAGTCCGCAGAAACCAAACGTCCAGTGCCTGCCATGGACTCCTCCTCCTCATGATTCTCCTCCTCCTCATGATCGTCCTCCGCATGATCATCCTCCTCCTCTTGTTCCTCCTCCGCGGACTCTGGCCTTGTTGGGGGGGCCTCATTAGGCTGCTGTCCTGGCGTTGGAGCGGTCAGGCCAGATGGCCCTGCACCCTCCTGCACAGCTGTGGATGACACAAACCATTCACAGGTTGGAGGATCCACACACTTGCCACATATTCCCTTTCACCCCCTCCCCCACACATGCTACACACCTGAGAGAAATAAAAACCTTACCTGGCACCGTGGGGACCGGACTTGTGTCAAAGCCTGGCAGGCCCTCCACTTCATGCCGGTGAAAGGTCAGGGCCACCACACGCTCCGTCGCTGTAAATCTAATCCGGCATGGTGGGCCCCCTCCTGTGCCCCTGGCATGGGCATTTATTGCGGCCATTTTTTTTTTCACCTCACGCCGGAGGTCATTTATTTTCTTTTCAATCCCAGACCGGGTCCGTGTCTCCCCCTCCCCCGATGAATTGACCTGCTCCGTGATCATATCCAATATCTCCCTCCTCCTGGCCGGGGTGGTGGTGGCACTCTGCGGGCCGTGGAGAAAACGCCCATACTCGCTAATGGCCCGGGCAAGAATTCTTTTTTCCCCCACTGTAAAATTAAGCTTTCTTTTTCTCTCTGTCATACTTCCAAACAAACTCACTAGCAGTCACCAAAAATCTGTCACAAATACAAGCACAACCAATCAGACAAGAACACACACAAAGAGAAAAAGAACACCCAAAAATCACACTAGCACTCAGCAAGAAACAGTCACAAAAAAATCAGATGAAAAAATAAAGCAAGAAAACAAACGCTCAGAAATCTATCAATCAAACAAACAGTCTCAAACACTTATCAAAACTCACTTTCACAAAAATACCAACAAGCACTAGATCACACAGAACACTAATCTGACAACTACAAAACACACTCTAACGAACAACAGAGCAAAAGCACTTGATTCAATGGGAAGGGACACAAAGGGATGTACTTTTGCAATGGAAGTGCGTTTGTGTGTGTCTATTTATGCTGTCTGCCTAGTTCACAACGTTGCCCTAGTCCATTTCCAATTTCACTGATTGCGCCGCTCCCGAGTTGTGAGCATGCGCACAACGGAGCTGACATGGTTTCCTTCACGCGCGCATGCGCGAGTCGGCCGGCCCTTCATTTGCATGGGGTCACGGCTCATTTCAATGTAACACGCCCACGTCCCTCCCAATTTGTATTACTCCTCCTTACGCCTCAGGAAAAAACCTTACGCTTGCGCAATCTCTTGCGCAAAAGCTTCGTGAATCGCGGGATTACGCGGCTAGATTGCGCAAGTCTAACGGAAAAGTGGTGCGCTACGCCGGTCCAATAATGTGCCGATGTACGTGAATCTGGGCCTTAGTGTTTAGTGCATATTAGTTTAGTAATACAGGAAATGATCTCCGTTTATGAGAATTTCGCAATCATTTTCAATTTTTTTTGGATAAAATATCACGAATATTCGATATTAGCGAATATTCGTGAATATTCTTCTATATATTCGCGCAATATCGCGAAATCGATTATGGCGTATTCCGCTCAACACTATTACTGATAACGATTGATTGACAGTCGCCATGTTTGGTTTCCTTCAGTAAAGTGAGGACAAGGAGGGGGAGGGTGAGGCCGAAGTATATTTAGGAATGCAGTAGGGGGAAGGGGGGATGGGGTGAGAATGAGGAATGAGTGGATGACACATCTGCTTTTGATAATAGTCCTTTCGTACTCCATTTCAAATGGTAACTTTTACAACTTAATATCTGTTTCTTCATGTAAGGATAATATCTGCATTGCAACACATACACATGCATATATATCTTATATAGGTAATGAACATAAAAACAAATAAACAATATCATAGCATATACCCATATATAATAACTCCAACATTTGAGTACCTCTATTCATAACACAAACATATTCATTTTATTTCAGTTACAGTTACTAGAACAAACAATCCAGTGCCCTACTGTCTTCTTCCACATGTCAATTTCATTTAAAAGGAAATCTGGCTTTCATGTTGTTCCAAAACAGTTTGCATTATTTATGGACCTGGAATAATGAAGATCAGGAACCTCAAATTTCTGTGTGCTGGTTATAAATGAATAACAAAATATCCATTTGAGGACCGGCGCACGACGATTAGTGTTGCTCACGAATATTCGCATTGCGAATATTCGTTACGAATATTGCATATTCGAGTATTCGCGACAAAATCGAATATCGCGGTGAATATTCGCTATTGCGAACATTCGTATTTTTTCAAATTTATTTTTAAAACAGATCACATCCTAGTGATCTCCATCGACGTCTAAAAGCATTGCTGGTATGATTAGAGACCCTGGGCCGAGTAGCTGAGGCGATCCTTTTATGTTGCCGAATATTCACAATGCGCATATTCGTATTACGAATATTCGCGAATACTTTCTCTGCCCTTCTGTGTTTTGTGTATAAAAAAAAAAAAATTAGCTTTAGTTTAGTCATATAGGTTTGTGTAAGTAGAGTTAGTGTTTAGTGCATATTAGTTTAGTAATCCAGGAAATGATCTCCGTTTTCGCGTGTTGACGAGAATTTCGCAATCAATTTCGCATTCGCATTAGCGAAATTTCGCATGCGCATTAGCGAAATTTCGCAAAATGATTTTTTTTGATAACATATCACGAATATTCGTGAAATATCGCGAAATCGAATATGGCGTATTCCGCTCAACACTGACGACGATATATGTCGACAAAATGGCACGGCTGGGCACAAGGGCGTACATGTACGTCCCCTTTAAGAGCCCAGCCATGGGTCGCACGGCGTGCTTGCGACCCGATCCTCTTCTCAGTGACCGTTCCCGTGGGAACAGTGGACTCGATCGCCGCTGGTGTCCCGTGATCGGGTCACAAAGAGGAAGAACGGGGGAGGTAAGTGTAAACAAACTTCTTTCTGTGCTTTCTAGTGTGGATGTCACTAATCATCTGTTCCCTGTGTTAGGGAACGACGATCAGTAAAGTCACACGCACAGCCACACCCCCCCCACAGTAAGAACACTCCCTTAGCCCCTACAGCACCTCCTCCTGGTTGACTACTTCACTGCCAGTGACATTTTCACAGTAATCAGTGCATTTTTATAGCACTTTTCGCTGTGAAAATGACAATGGTCCCAAAAATGTGTCAAAAGTGTCCGATGTGTCCGCCATAATGTCCCAGTCATGAAAAAAATCACTAATCGCCGCCATTAGTAGTAAAAAAAATATATTAATAAAAATGCCATAAAACTATCCCCTATTTTGTAAACACTTTAACTTTTGCGCAAACCAATCAATAAACACTTATTGCGTTTTTTTTTTTACCAAAAATACAAAGAAGAATAAGTATCGGCTTAAACTAAGGGAAAAAACATTTTTATATATTTTTTTGGGTTTATTTATTATAGCAAAAAGTTAAAAATATTGCAGTTTTTTCAAAAGTGTCGCTCTATTTTTGTTTATAGCGCAAAAATTAAAAACCACAGAGGTGATCAAATACCACCAAAAGAAAGCTCTATTTGTGGGAAAAAAAGGATGCCAATTTTGTTTGGTAGCCACGTCGCACGACCACACAATTGTCAGTTAAAGCGACGCAGTGCCGAATCGCAAAAAAGGGCCCAGGTCCTTTACCTGCATAATGGTCCTGGTCTTAAGCGGATATTAAACCCAGAGGGAGCCAGCTTGCTGGCATTTTCAGGAGGACATCATCAATGTCATCCTCTGCATTTCTTTCAGTACAGTTTTGGTTAAAATCTTTTTTCTAAATATAATTTCTATTTGTGAACACTAGACGGCGCTTGTGAGCTTCCATTCGTATCATTTACAGGTTTGTGTATGAACGTCGGCGAGCTGTGCCATTCTCAGCGTGCAATAAGTATAGCTGAGCACATATGGAATGTGCAATTATGTAAAACCGCCTCGGTTCACCCCAGTGTGAAGGCCGCAGTGCATTGCTCCTTTACAGCACACTCAAGCTGCAAAAGCATATTGCCTTAAAATGACACAGGCCAGGCTTGCATTACAGAGCAACAAAAACATTTGGAGATCTCAAGTTTAATGTACAGAGAGGGAAAGAAATCTTGACATAAACATGGTAATCTGCGCATTGTCACATAAGAGCACTTTATAGAGAAAAGCACTTTAAAACGCACGCTAAACAATGGAGCGATGAGTGTGAAATGCGGCGTGTGTTCATAGCAGTGGCGGCTGGTGCTCAACATTTTTTTTTGGGGGGGGGGGGCGAAAACAAACGGAAAAAAAACAATTGCCCCCTCACTGTGCCCATCAAAGGCAGCCACTGTGCCCATCAAATGCAGCCACTGTGCCCATCAAATGCAGCCACTGTGCCCATCAAATGCAGCCACTATGCCATCAATTTTTGCCACTGTGCAATGCCATCAATTTTTGCCACTGTGCAATGCCATCAATTTTTGCCACTGTGCCATAGGCATGTGCAAAAGTGAAAAATTTGTTTCGTTTCGTTTCAATTCATCATTTAATACATTTCGTTAAGTTAGGTTCGTTACATGTGTTGAATTCGTTTTCGGAATTCGTTCGTTTTCGACCGAATTTCGAAAAATCCGGTCGAAATCGAAAATATTTCGCCTGTTTTTCGAATTCGTTCGTTTTCGACTGAATTTCGAAAAAAAACGGTCGAAATCAAAAATATTTCAACCAGATTAGAAAACAAATAGTCTCTTTTCGAATAGAATTTTTTTCGAATTAAATCCGAAAATATATATATATTTTTTCTTTCGAATTCCGATCGAATTTAGTCCGCGGGTATTCGATTCGGAATTCGAAAAAAAAAAATATTTTCGAATTTAATTCGAAAAAAATTCTATTCGAAAAGAGACTTCTAATCTGGTTGAAATATTTTCGATTTCGACCATTTTTTTTTTCGAAATTCGGTCGAAAACGAACGAATTCCGAAAACGGACAAAATATTTCGCTAATATAGCAATTCGGGAATTCGTATGCATCCGAATGTCCGAATAATGGAAAATTCGTCCGAATTTCGATTCGGAACGAAACGAAATGCACATGCCTACTGTGCCATGCCATAAAATGCAGCCACTGTGCCATCCCATCAAACGCAGCCACTGTGCCATCATTTATCGCCACTGTGCCCATCAATTGTCACCACTGTGCCATGCCATCAAACGCAGCCACTGTGCCATCAATTGTCGACACTGTGTCATCAATTGTCACCACTGTGCGATGCCAAATGCAGCCACTGTGCCATAAAACGCAGCCACTGTGCCATCAATTGTTACCACTGTGCCCATCAATTGTCACCACTGTACCCATCAATTGTAGCCACTGTGCCTATCAATTGTCGCCACTGTGCCCATCAATTGTGGCCACTGTACCCATCAATTGTAGCCACTGAGCCCATCAATTGTAGCCACTGTGCCCATCAATTGTCACCACTGTGCCCTGTAAAATGCTGCCAGATTGCCCCCCCCCCCCGCCCAGCACTTACCTTTCTGGGGTCAGCCATCCTCCTTCCACCGTCCCTCGATGTCTTCTCCCCCTCTCGATGATGCTTCAGCCAATCAGGTTACCGGTAACCAGAACCATCAGTGTTAGCCAGGGAACGCAATGGACATCCTCGGCTTTGTGCGGTGATATCTAAATGATGGGTGCAGCTACAGGCATCATTCAGATATCGCCGTCTTCAGCCACCGATTCTGTCCACGCTAAGAATGATCAAAGTGGCAGTTCCGCCGCTTGATCATTCCTATAGGCAGCGGGAGGGGATGCCCGCCCCTCCCACTGCCATCCGATGCTTCTCCAGGCTCTCCCGTGCCATTGGAGGCCCGGAGAGCGAATCGTCCGGCGCTGCTGGGAAGCATAGAGATGACTGGTGACCACATGCTCACCAGTCATCTCTATGACCGTCGGAGGCCTGGGCGTGACGTTATGACGTCACGCCCGGTACCCGGAAGTAAACAAAGCCGCAATTGCGGCTGTCGGCATGAGATCGGTGAATTTGTTTTCACCGATTCCATGCTTGTAAGCCTGGAGGAGACATGTAGGGTCTTATTGACCGCACATGTCTCCATAAAGAGGACCTGTCACAGTGATTCCTATTACAAGAGATGTTTACATTACTTGTAACAGGAATAAAGGTAATAAAAAATAAATACATTTTTAAAGCTCCCCTGTCCCGGTAGCTTGCATGCAGAAGCGAACACACATGCACCCACATATGTAAACACCGTTCAAACCCCACTTGTGAGGTATTGTCGCATGCGTTAGAGCGTGTGCAACAATTCTAGCACTAGACCGTCGCCTATGGAGATTTTTAAGTACCAAAGTCTGGCGCCATTCCATGAGTGTGCGCAATTTTAAAGCGTGACATGTTAGGTATCTATTTACTCGGCGTAACATCGTCTTTCACATTATACCAAAAAATTGGACTAACTTTGAAAAATTATTGCGCAAATATCGTGCGAGAAAAAAAGTTGCAATGACCGCCATTTTATAAGATCTGCAGTAAAACTGGTAACAAAATCTTCGCCATAAATGTAGCCGCCTCGGAGGTTTGTTCCCCTTTAATAGTGACCTACTGTCTGCAGCTAACTGCTCCACATTCATCCTGAAAATACAGCAAAATATTCAGCAAGACCTCGAAGATTTGCCTCGCAGGAAGAGCGGAGGAGAAGAAACGAAAATTTAGCAATGATATGAAGGAGATAATTTTCATGCTCTACTTCTCATTCCGTATCTCAGGCTCTGCTGGAGATGTTTTATGAGTCAAAGAAACTCAGTCAGCCTGTAAAACGCGCTCTACTACTATTATTATTATTTTTATTATAATGTATTCTTTATTTTATATTGATATAAGCAGAACATTCCAATGTCATAATGCAGTGTTTAAAACCCCAATGAACGTAAGCCCCACCAACTTAGATGTCAAACTCCGCCCACCTGGATGGACATGACTTGCTATAATGCAGATGAAACATAAACAGAATACAGTAATTGAAAATAACTATCCAAACCCAAGAAAATCCAATCACTATTCTCACTTCAATATTCTTACATCCACAGCTTCATTTAATAAGAAGAACAAAAGGCAAAAGTTTTATTTTTATTTTGGATAGAGTATGTTTTTTTTCCCATCACATTGGGGGGATTTCCCTTAACTTCCTGTCTCATAACCAAAACAGGAAGTGAGAAGAAATCGATCCAAAGTGAGGGAATCCCTGGTTGTCACCAGGATCATCAGAATTAGTGTCCCCAAGGGAAGATTTCACCTCTATTACTGTTCTGGGGACAACCCCACATTTTAGATTTTCTTTTACTTTCACTTTTGATGATAACTGTAAACTGTAAACTGTAAACAGGAGGGTGAATCCCCCTAATAGGGGCACAGACAGCAATGCAAACTGACAGGTGTTCTCATCCCTCTTCACAAATGAAAATAAATAAATATATTTTGTCTTTAGTTATACTAATCAGAAAAAAGGACGTCAATTTTGTTTGGGAGCTACGTCACATGACCGCGCAATTGTCAGTTAAAGTGACGCAGTGCCGAATCGCAAAAAGTGCTCTGTCAGGAAGGGGGTAAATTCTTCAGGGGCTGAAGTGGTTAAAGCGGAGGTCCACTCTAAAAAATACAAATTTACAAAAAGGCTGCAAAAAATGTGGAAGGGCATGCTGCAACTGTGACGTCATAAGAGGCCTATATAAATCGCTGCGCATCCGGCATTACAGCGGAAGGGAGCGTCGCGTCAACACTGGAAGAAAAGAAGATGCACCGGAGAGCGGGAGAAGAACCGGGGAGAGCGGAGAGCAGAAGAAGTGAGCGGAGAAGATGGAAGAAGACCCCCGAATTCAGAAGAAGACCCCAGGAGAGAGGAGAAGTCGGAAGAAGACCCCCAGAGCTGACTAATAAAATATTTAAAAAATCTGTGTAGTGTTTATTTTTTTTTAACACTTTTCCTCCAGGTGATTTGGTAGGGGTACGATGTACCCCATACTCATTCATCTAGGGTGGGGGGGCTGGTATCTAGGGGGCCCCCTTGTTAAAGGGGGCCCCCAGATTCCGATAAGCCCCCTGCCCGCAGCCCATGACAACCAAAGGCCATGGTTGTCGGGAAGAGGCCCTGTCCTCAACAACATGGGGGCAGGGTGCTTTGGGGTGAAGGGCCGCAGGGCGCCCCCCTGCCCCAGAGCACCTACCGCCCCATGTTGAGGGCTTGCTGCCTGGCACAGTTAAGAAGGGGGGGTGCTCGCTCGTCCCCACCCCCTTTCCTGACCGGCTCAGATACGGGTCTGGTATGGATCTTGGGGGGACCCCCTATGCCGTTTTTTCGGCGTAGGGGGTTCCCCTTTAAATCCGCACCAGACCCATAGGCCTGGTATGCTCTTGGAGGGGGAACCCATGCCTTGCAGGGTACAAGTCACATGCCAAAGTCGGAGTGTGCAAGACTGCAGTCCGACTTTGATCCGACTTCAATGATATTCAATGGCTGAAGTAGGATCAAAGTCGGACCAAAGTAGTACAGGGAGCATCTGCAAAGTCGCTCCGTCATGTGTCGGACCAGTTAAAACGGCTCCCATAGGGAAACATTGATTTTCACACGTCATGCGACATGAGCTCCCAATGTCGGAGCGTTTGTCGGACAAGTGTGAACCCGGCCTTTGTGCTTGCACATAATTGGATTATAGAAGTCACCAGAGCTTCTGCTCATTTACTAAGCTCTGGAGCAACTGCGCTTGCAAATTGCACCGTCTATTTGCCATTAGTAAATTCTGTCAGCGCCAAAGCATTGTTACATCAGTGGGAGAAGGTTAAAATACTGGTTCCCTGGCTGTTCTGCTGATCCAATTTCTTCAATATTTTTTAGCATGGCTTACCTGGAACGATATGCAATTCAGATGAGCCTGACTTCATTCTGACTTTGTAATTTGCAGGCTTATCCCAATAATTTGGATAACAGCTAATTGTAATTCATAAATTCTGCCACAAGAGGGCGATCAATCTCTTTTAACTTGAAAAATGATTGCTTGTGCAGACTGAAATGAATTTTCTTTTTTATGTCCTTCGTGTTCTCATTTCACATTTACAATGTACTGTACCAGGAAATATATAATTCTACCCAGATGAGCAGAAACAAATTTGTAGCATAAACAAAAGTATTGGAACAGTCAGGTTCAGCTTGTTCACGTCTACGTTAATCAACACAGGCTCGATGCAAGCCAATGCTAACTCTATTGTCTATAAATTCACATCAGAGCATTGTTGTTGTTGTTCACTTGGGAAAATGTAGACGTGCTGCGCAAACACGCAATACAGCACGCGTCAATGTGTCGCAAAATTATGGAAGAGTTAAAAATGGAAAAGAAGAAAGCACTGCAACGCTTTTCATAAACACATTGCTGTGCACGGCAGCGTGCGTTTACACCACACAACCTCATATGCGTTATATGCACAATAACGCACACTGTGTGGTATGAATGAGCCATACAGTCACCGTAACTTTGACATAAGGTAGAAAACTTTAATGCCAGCTATGAATAAGCACTAATTTATAGTGCGAAACGTGTCAGTGGTGCTGTGACTTGTAGTGCATTTTTCCTTTTTTAAATAAAGACAACCATCAAGGTTATTTGGAGTGCGGCTGTCCATATTTTCTTTTTCCATTTGTAGCCAACTTTAATGATTTAAGCTGCCCATACACCATATCATTTTTCAAGAAAATGTTATTTAGATTTACCTTCAGCTATGTAATGCAAAAAGACCTGACTGCATACACATTGAAAGTGTTTAGGTTTGACCTCATATTATATGGTTTTGGTAAATCTAAAGGAAAGTTGTACAAGAAAATTGTACGGCCAGCCTTTACGTGTTACTAAACCCAGGACCCTGCATTCACTATATCTTGTCTCTCACAGTACACAGAACATGGAAATGCAATTGTTTAAGTAAATATAAACTGCTAAATACATTTTCTCATCAGCAGTTAGAGCAGTCTTGTGACTTCTAAAAGTGTCCAGCCAAGCACTGGTTAAAGCTTGTAGGTGAAGTTTTCTGACTATCCTATGAGACTGCAACACCCCTGACCCTCTGTCTTGACAGTGCTGTTTGGCCCTGTACTGATCACATGCACCCTCCCAAGAAAAATAACCCTCTCTAGCAATACACACCACCTCTTACCTACCCTGTTTCCCCGAAAATAAGACCTAGCGTTAATTTCCAGGAGGGCTACAGTATAAGTCCTACCCCAAAAATAAGCCCTAGTTTAAAATGCTTGTAAAATCCTATAATCCACTCTATTACAGTAATATATAATGTACAATGTGTGTTTCTGTAATATCATTGTGGGGAGAAGAGCTATAATAAAATTATTTGGCACAGTTATATTAGACCCCTTTCACACTGGGTCAGTTTTCAGGTGCTATAACGCTAAAAATAGCGCCTGCAAACTGACCTGAAACAGCCGCTGCTGTTAGAGCTGATTAGAGCCTGAGGCTCTAATTGGCCTAAAAAAAGGTGGGCTTGGGGCGCAGAGCCCGCCCAGTTGTGTGACAATAGCGAATTAATATTCGCTATTGTCTTCCTGATTCTCCTCCACAGGAGTCTTAGGAGTCCATGGCCAATCGGGTCTCAGGACCACTTCCTGTTTGACCGGGAGGAGAAGGAACTGCCCCGACTCTTCTTACCTCCTGCTTAAGATAAAGCCTCTGAGGCATCCGTCTCCCACGTGGGGGGGGGGGGGGGTAGGCACTTTTCTGTCCATCTACTGCACTGGGGATTGCCGCCTTCCCATCCATATATCGCGGAGGGTGGCCTTAGTTTGCCCCCCCCCCCAAAAAAAATATTGAGCACCAGCTGCCAATGCCTCCCATCTCTATCCAAATTACTATACCCCTTAATGAATAACAAAAACAAAGTTACGGACTGTTTTCTGACTCTGGATGACTGTGAAGATTCGGTGTGCTTGGCTGTGCAGGTGTGGGAGATCCCTTTCATACTGTATGCAGTTCCTATGTTGGGTCTGCTACATAGGAAAGCAGAGGGATTGGCAGGATCACCAGAGATTTGACACAAAGGAAGCAGTGTTGAGCAACGTTTTTCAGCCAAATGACCAGACCAGTGGTGATAGGCAATTTCTACTTTACTTAACAATGAAATTCAACACAAATTGTGCAGGAGATCATGTGAACACGGGTCTTCAGTACAAAACATTAAAGCGGATGGTTCTGCAGAAAAAAATATTAAAAGCCAGCAGCAACAAATACTGCAGCTGCTGACTTTTAATATTAGGACACTTACCTGTCCTGGAGTCCAGCGGCGTCCGCAGCAGAGGACGAGCGATCGCTCGTCACCCTGCTGCTCCCCCCTCCATCCACGGTGAGGGAACCAGGAAGTGAAGCGCTGCGGCTTCACTGCCCGGTTCCCTACGGCGCATGCGCGAGTCGCGCTGCGCCCGCCGATTGGCTCCCGATGTGTGCTGGGAGCCGAGAGTTCCCAGCACACAACGGGGGGGGCGACTTTTGCCCGAGACTGCGGGCCGGAAGTGGTTGCAGATACCTGTCTTTAGACAGGTATCTGCACCCCCCTGAAAGGTGTCAATTGTGACACCGGAGGGGGGAGGGTTCCGATCAGCGGATCTTCACTTTAGGGTGGAGATCCGCTTTAAGATGAACCGTAGGGAAAGGATATAACAACTATACTGCAGTTCTACTAATGTCCACCAGGTGGCATCAGCGTGTTCTGAGTTCAATCTACAGATAGAATAGGGGGCTAAAGAATCTCATGTGTCCAAGAAAGTAATCGTTCATATTCAGCGGACTGTAAACTGAGTAGACCTACTGCTGGCACAGACTTCACACTGGCACAGCTTGCTACTTTCCAGTGACTGGGGCTTAGAAAGATGCCGCATGCCCTTGTGCTCACTGCTGGTGGCCCGCACACCAGGCTTAACAGGGGAGGACCCAGCATCTGGGAACAGTAACTGAGCAGGACCGTGGATCTCTGTGTGTAAACACAGAGATCCACGTCCTATCAGAGAGAGGAGACCGATGCTGTGTCCCTTGTACATAGGGACACAGAAAGGTCACCTCCCCCAGTCAGTCCCCTCCCCCACAGTTAGAAACACTACCCAGTGCATACATTTAACCCCTTCCTCGCCCCTAGTGTTAACCACTTCCCTGCCAGTCACATTTACACAGTAATCAGTGCATATTTATAGCACTGATTGCTGTATAAATGTGAATGGTTCCAAAAATGTGTCAAAAGTGTCCGATGTGTCTGCCAAAATGTTGCGGTCCCAATAAAAAAATCGCAGATCGCCGCCATTACTAGTAAAAAAATATCATAATTATGTCCCCTATTTTGTTTTGCGCAAACCAGTCACTATACGCTTATTGCGATTTTTTTTTTTAACAAAAATATGTAGAAGTATACGTATCGGCCTAAACTGAGAATTTTTTTTTTTTTTTTTAAATTGAGATATTTATTCTAGCAAAAAGTAAAAAATATTGGGCCAGATCCACAAAACTTCCAGCCAGATACGCCGCCGTAATTTTAAATCTGCGCTGGCGTATCTTTACGCCCATTCTCAGAGGCAGATACGTCTAAAAAGTCAGCTTCCTCCGCCGATGTAACTTGCCTACGCCGGCGTATAATTGTGTGCAATTATACGCTGGCCGCCAGGGGCGCTTCCGTTGTTTTTTTACGTGTCGAATATGCAAATGAGCTGGATACGTTTGCGTAAGTGTATGTCCGGCGTAAAGTTACACCTGCTATATAGAGGCGTACGCAATGTTAAGTATGGACGTCGGGACAGCGTCAAATTTTTTACGTTTTACGTCGTTTGCGTAACTCGTCCGTGGATGGGGCTGGGCGTAAATTACCTTCACGTCGAAACCAATGAGTCTCAGCGGCGTAATTTGGAGCATGCGCACTGGGATACGTTCACAAACGGCACATGCGCCGTTAGTAAAAACCGTCATTTACGTGGGGTCACACTTAATTTAAGTAAAACACGCCCACATCAAACACATTTGAATTAGGCGGGCTTACGCCAGCCCATTTACGCTACACCGCCGTAACTTAGGACGCAAGTGCTTTGTGAATACGGCACTTGCCTCTCTAAGTTGCGGCGGCGTAGCGTAAAGAAGATATGCTACGCCCGCACAAAGATACGCTGATCTTTGTGGATCTGGCCCATTTTGTTTTTTTCAAAATTGTTGCTCTTTTTTTGTTTATAGCGCAAAAAATAAAAACCGCAGAGGTGATCAAATACCACCAAAAGAAATCTCTATTTGTGGGAAAAAAGGACGCCAATTTTGTTTGGGAGCCACGTCATATGACCGCGCAATTGTCAGTTAAAGCAACGCCGTGCTGTAAACTGAAATTTCGCCTTTACAGGAAGGGGGTATATGTGCCCAGTAAGCAAGTGGTTAAAAAGAAAACTAATGCAGCCACCACATCTAAGAATTGGTAAGCTGCAATATAATAAATGTTTGCTTTTGGATTTAATACAGCTAAAAGATGAGAGTTGACAAAATAAACATTTGTTTTAATGGGTCTAATCATGCGGTGTTTCCGTTAAACTCTATCAGAATCATTTTAAAAAGTTTGCAATCCATTAATGGGATGTTAAGTAGCCACTAACACTTTGGAGAATTCCAGTAAGGGAGGTGTCAGAGGAGCACTTTCTGATAATTACAAAATCACACAGTCTGTTGTAAGTGTGAGTTATCCGGCCCTGGCAGATAAAATGAATAACTATACATCGAGTCCATGTGACAGGGCCATGGAACAAACCACAGCACTGCATAATGCAGCATTCCTCCTTATAGATCTCGTCTTCTACACCAAGCCGATACTTCACATGCCGTCTGCATTGTAAAAACAAGGCAATCACTGTGCTTATCATTACAGCTGTACTGCAGATACACATTAATGCAGCTCTGTATTGTTTCTGTTTTCAAATACAAGCACTGTAAGTAGCTGGATTTGACCTCATATCACTTGCAGTCACTTACCCTTTGCACTCCCAGGCTCCCTCTTTGTTTCCACTGTTGGTGTTTCTGGGTTGTGTCACTGATAACATCATAGTTACACCCACAATTTCACTTTTTAAATATAAATACCCCTGTAATACACAAGCTTAATGTATTCTAGTAAAGTTAGTCTGTAAACTAAGGTCCGTTTTGTTAGGTTGTTACAGCATTTAGTTTATAATCTAGAAATAGACCATGGCCATCTTAAGTGTGGGCATCATGAAGCCAGACTGTATGACTTCCTGGATTTCAGCTTTGCATATCTCGCACATGCTCAGTGCTGCACAAGCAATGTAATAGGTTTCAGTCAGGTTTGCAAGGACTACTGGGAAACATGATGCCTATACCAGAAACCCTTGCGAATAGCCATGTGACTTAATAGCCTAGGCTAATAAGGAGGAGGAAGTAATGAAGGACTACAAAATAAAGGTATTTACAAGCAACAAAATAAATAAAAATTGTCCATTCTGAACACTATGAGATTAGGGCATGCAGCACAGACAAACATAAAAAAATGGGTAGAACTCCACTTTAACCACTTAAGGACCGCCTACTGCACATATACGTCGGCAGAATGGCACGGCTGGGCACATCAAAGTATATATATGTTGATTTTAGTACCCAGCGGTGGGTCACGGGCGCGCGCCCGCGGCGCGCTCCCGTGACCTGGTCCGAAGCTCCAGGACCGGGACCGCGGGATTCGCGGACCCGATCGCCGCTGCAGTGCGGCGATCCGTCCCTGGAGCTGAAGAACGGGGAGAGCCGTGTGTAAACACGGCTTCCCCGTGCTTCTCTGTGGCCGCAGCATCGATCGCGTCATCCCTGTAATAGGGGGACGCGATTGATGACGTCACACCTACAGCCACACCCCCCTACAGTTGTAAACACACACATAGGGAACATTAAAAGTCACAGCGCCCCCTGTGGTTAACTCCCAAACTGCAACTGTCATTTCCACAGTAAACAATGCAATTTAAATGCATTTTTTGCTGTGAAAATGACAATTGTCCCAAAAATGTGTCAAAATTGTCCGAAGTGTCCGCCATAATGTCGCAGTCACGAAAAAAATCGCTGATCACCGCTATTAGTAGTAAAAAAAAAAAAAAAATTAATAAAAATGCCATAAAACTATCCCTTATTTTGTAAACGCTATAAATTTTGCGAAAACCAAGTGATAAACGCTTATTGCGATTTTTTTTACCAAAAATATGTAGAAGAATACGTATCGGCCTAAACTGAGGAAAAAAAATGTTTTTTTATATATTTTTGGGGGATATTTATTATAGCAAATGTAAAAAATATTGAATTTTTTTTAAAATTGTCGCTCTATTTTTGTTTATAGCGCAAAAAATAAAAACCGCAGAGGTGATCAAATACCACCAAAAGAAAGCTCTATTTGTGGGGAAAAAAGGACGCCAATTTTGTTTGGGAGCCACGTCGCACGACCGCGCAATTGTCAGTTAAAACGACGCAGTGCCGAATCGCAAAAAGGGGCAAGGTCCTTTACCTGCAGGGCCGGTGCTAGACTTTTTTGCGCCCTAGGCGAGACCAGCTACTTGCGCCCCCCCCCCCCCCCCAAAAAATTTTTTTTTTAATAAAACTTCTATACTGCTAAAATATCATTTCTATATCTCTATAAGGTATAGAAAGGTCGCAAAAGTCTAGCACCGGCCCTGTCTATACCCCCCTGTGATGTTTGTTGACCCTCATTGAACTGCCGTACACAGCGAGCATAGTTGCCAACAATTTTTTTTTTTTTTTTTTTTTAGAGAGAGCTGGGTGACAGCAGGGGACAGGGTGACAGCAGGGCAGAGGACACTGTGACAGCAGGGCAGAGGGCTGTGTGACAGCAGGGCGGAGGACTGTGTGACAGCAGGGCGGAGGACGGGGTGACAGCAGGGTGGAGGACTGGGTGACAGCAGGGCAGAGGACTGGGTGACAGCAGGGCGGAGGAGTGGGTGACAGCAGGGCGGAGGAGTGGGTGACAGCAGGGCAGAGAACTCTGGGTGACAGCATGGCGGAGGACTGTGTGTCAGCAGGGCAGAAGACTGGGTGACACAGCAAGGCGGAAGACTGGGTGACAGCATGACGGAGGACTGGGTGACAGCAGGGCAGAGAACTCTGGGTGACAGCAGGGCGGAGGACTATGTGACAGCAGGGCGGAGGACTGTGTGACAGCAGGGCGGAGGACTGGGTGACAGCATGGCGGAGGACTGGGTGACAGCATGGCGGAGAACTCTCGGTGTGACAGCATGGCGGAGGACTGTGTGACAGCAGGGCAGAAGACTGGGTGACACAGCAAGGCGGAGGACTGGGTGACAGCATGGCGGAGGACTGGGTGACAGCAGGGCAGAGAACTCTGGGTGACAGCAGGGCAGAGAACTCTGGGTGACAGCATGGCGGAGGACTGTGTGACAGCAGGGCGGAGGACTTTGTGTGACAGCATGGCGGAGAACTTTGTGTGACAGCATGGCGGAGAACTCTGTGTGACAGCATGGCGCAGAACTCTGTGTGACAGCAGGGCAGAAGACTGGGTGACACAGCAAGTCGGAGGACTGGGTGACAGCAGGGCGGAGGACTGGGTGACAGCATGGCGGAGAACTCTCGGTGTGACAGCATGGCGGAGGACTGTGTGACAGCAGGGCAGAAGACTGGGTGACACAGCAAGGCGGAGGACTGGGTGACAGCATGGCGGAGGACTGGGTGACAGCAGGGCAGAGAACTCTGGGTGACAGCAGGGCAGAGAACTCTGGGTGACAGCATGGCGGAGGACTGTGTGACAGCAGGGCGGAGGACTTTGTGTGACAGCATGGCGGAGAACTTTGTGTGACAGCATGGCGGAGAACTCTGTGTGACAGCATGGCGCAGAACTCTGTGTGACAGCAGGGCAGAAGACTGGGTGACACAGCAAGTCGGAGGACTGGGTGACAGCAGGGCGGAGGACTGGGTGACAGCATGGCGGAGAACTCTCGGTGTGACAGCATGGCGGAGGACTGTGTGACAGCAGGGCAGAAGACTGGGTGACACAGCAAGGCGGAGGACTGGGTGACAGCATGGCGGAGGACTGGGTGACAGCAGGGCAGAGAACTCTGGGTGACAGCAGGGCAGAGAACTATGGGTGACAGCATGGCGGAGGTCTGGGTGACAGCATGGCGGAGGTCTGGGTGACAGCAGGGCAGAGAACTCTGGGTGACAGCATGGCGGAGGTCTGGGTGACAGCATGGCGGAGGTCTGGGTGACAGCAGGGCAGAGAACTCTGGGTGACAGCATGGCGGGGGGACTGGGTGACAGCAGGGCGGAGGACTAGGAGAAATTGAGTTGAAAATTGCTCAGTCAGTAGATACCAGATACCATCTTGATCTTTTGTCAGCTAATAGAAGTAAATAGTGCTATGTAAAAGTCTAAAGATATAAGTCATACAGTTGACAAAGATCAAGATGATATCTGTGTTTTCCTGTAGTCCTGACTGAGCAATTTTCAACTCAATTTACCCTAGTCCAGTGGCTTCATCAAAAACAAAACAGCATTTTTAGAACCATTTTTTTTTTACCTGCTGCTCTGGCTCTGCCCAGAAAGAACTGCGATCATCCCCGAGGCCGCCCACTCCACTCTCCGTCCCCCAGTGACAGGCGGGATCATCCCTTGGTTAGCCACACCCACTCACGAGTCCCGACCAGTGACCGTGAAGGAGGCGGCACAGCTCCTCGGCATCAGAGCCCTGAGCCGCCGAACATCTCTGCCGCTGTGGGAGCGGGGGGGGGGGGGGGTAATCTATCGATGTACTGCATGTGTGATAGTTTCCTCCCCGCGCCCCTGCACTATGCACTTAAGTGGTTAAAAGGTGTCACCATACCTCCCAACTGGGAACGAGGAACACCGGTTAGAAGAGTATGTAGGCATAGGACACACCCCCTGCTATTCTACCCTTAAAGTGGATGTAAACCCAAAAAATGTTGATTTATTTTTTTGCTGTCACAATGTAGAGTATACGATTTCCTATCATCTGTGCCCAGTCTTGCCACACAGAGTTATTCCAGCTCTGAGCAATCGTCTTTTCTTTTTTTTCAGTGAGATAAAACAGACAAACTGAGAAAACCTTGTCTGTTCTTCCCACCTGCTATGAGTGACAGGTAATTTACATATCTCATGTAGGAGCCTGAAGCCGTGTACACACGATCGGTTTGTCGGCTGAAAACAGACCATCAAACATTCATTGATGGCCGCTGGTGAGGCTACATTTAATGGTTGCTGGTAGGCTACATTTGATGGGCGCTGGTGAGGCTGCATTGATGGGCGCTAGTAGGCTGCATTGATGGGCGCTGGTGAGGCTGCATTTGATGGGTGCCGGTTGAGGCTGCATTGATGGGCGCTTGTAGGCTGCATTGATGGGTGCTGGTAGACTACATTGATGGGCGCTGGTGAGGCTACATTTGATGGGCGCTGGTAGGCTGCATTTGATGGCCGCTGGTGAGGCTACATTTGATGGGCGATGATGAGGCTGCATTGATGGGCACTGGTGGTGCCACATTTGATGGGCGCTGGTAAGAATGCATTGATGGGTGCTGGTAGGCTGCATTTGATGGGTGCTTTATTAAAAAGGTGGGGTATACATGGGCAGAGAAAAGGGGGCGGGGTCCGCTGAAAACAGACCATCAAACATTCATTGATGGGCGCTGGTAGGGTGCATTTGATGGGCGCTGGTGAGGCTACATTTGATGGGCGCTGGTGAGACTGCATTGATGGGCGCTGGTGAGAATGCACTGATGGGTGCTGGTAGGCTGCATTTGATTGGTGCTTTATTGAAAAGGTGGGGTATACACGGGCAGAGAAAAGGGGGCAGGGTCAGGGGTGGAGCCAAGGGGAGCAGGACAGCAAAATTAGGTTTCGCCTAGGGTGTCAAAAATCCTTGCACCAGCCCTGGTCCCGATTTATGGAGATTTACTGTCACTTCCTATCTTGCAGACAGAACATGAAATGAGAAGATTGTGGGAAATCCCAATTGTGTTACCTGCTCTGATACAGGCGTCTTCATTAGAAGATGGTGAAAACTGAGAAAAAAGTTTAGAATTTCCATCCAGCTTTGCATATGAGGCAAAGACTTACCTATGAAGAAGAACAACCCAGAGGAACCAATCAGAGGTCTCAGTTTCGAGGATGTGACTCCAATAGATTGAAAGCTGATTTTTGTTTGATTTTCCTTTGGGTTACTGCACTTTCCATTGCTCATTGTACTGATATTATTATATAATCCAGAATACAGATTGGTTCGGCCCCAGTGTATAATACATTGCATGAAGGTGATTTATTTATGGGATGTATTATGCAATGTATAAACCCCATCAATCAGAGGCTAGGGACGCATTTTCCTCTTCTAGAATAAAAACATTCATCAGTGTGATGACTTGAATCATCCATTCTGGTCATCGGATCTAATCTGCTCCTTAAAATTATTCCACGGTTGGTTTAACTTCAAAGTAAAGAGGAGGCATAATTGTATGTAAAGTATCGTTTATTTAACCACTTGCTTACTGGGCACTTAAACCCCCCTCCTGCCCAGACCAATTTTCAGCTTTCAGCATTGATGCACTTTGATTGACAATGGTGCGGTCATACAACACTGTACCCAAATTACATTTTTATCATTATTTCCCCCCCAAATAGAGCTTTCTTTTGGTGGTATTTGATCACCTCTGTGGTTATTATTTTTTTTTTTTTAAATAAAAACTGGTTTTTTTTTTATATATCTTTTTATATTTTGTTATACAATTTTGCAAATGGGTAATTTTTCTCCTTCATTGATGAACGCTGATGAGGTTGCACTGATGGGCACTGATGGGCTTCATTGATGGGCACTGATAAGATGGCACTGGTGGGCACTGATAGGCGGCACTGAGAGGTGACACTGAGAGGTGGCACTGAAGGGCATTGATTGGTGGCACTGGTGAGCACTGAGAAGTGACACTATTAGGTGGAATTGATAGGTGGCAGTGATTGTCATTGATAGGTGGCAGTGATTGTCATTGATAGGTGGCAGTGATGGGCACTGATAGGTGGCAGTGATGGGTGGCAATAATGGGCACTGATCGGCACTGGTAGGTTACACTGATAGGCAGCACTGCTAGGTGACACTGATGAGGCACTGATTGGCACCACTGGTGGGCATTGATAGGTGGCACTCGTGGGCACTGATAGGTGGCACAGGTGGGCACTGGCAGGTGGCATTGGCAGGGGGTACGGATTGCACAGATGAGGCAGAATTGCCTCTTCTTCTTCGGGACCGATGTCCCTTGCACATAAGTCGTGATCGGCTTTTTTTTCTCCTCACGCTGTCAGAGTGAGGAGGGAAAAAAAACGATTACCTAGCTTTTGTTTACATCACGTGATCAGCTGTCATTGGCTGACAGCTGATCACTTGATAAGGGGCCGGGATTGGTCCCTTATTTGGCCTCCCATTCGGCTATAGCGCGGACACCTAGTGGTTAAAGAGAAAGACACAGCTTCTCTGGGTAGATATGAAATGTGAAGTTCATGCAAGACAGCCCAAAAATTTACAGGAACTGGGCAGCCAAGAGGAATGGGCAGCTTTACCATCTGAGAAGACAAAGAGCCTAATCCACAAATACCACAAAAGACTTCAAGCTGTCATTGATGTTATAGGGGGCAATACACGGTATTAAGAACTGGGGTATGTAAACTTTTGATTTTTGGGTAGTTTCTGTTGTCATTATGATTTAAAAAGAGTAAACATGGTTAATTGATATTAAATGGCTTCAGCCAAACACTAACCATGAGTAAAAGAAGTTTATATTCTCTGAAAAATGGCCAAGAAATCATAAATTCTGCCAGGGTATGTAAACTTATGAGCACAACTTAATATATATATATATATCATTATCTATATATATAAATCTATCTATATATATATATATATATATATATATATATATATATATATATATATATATATATATATATATATATATATATATATATATATGTATATATATATATATATATATATATATATATCTATATACAGTATATTGGCACATTATGAGACCACCATAAATAAAATGAATGTTTTATTACAATAATTCTAAATTATGCTGGGGTGCGGAGAGGAGGACGATGCCAAGGTGTTGCCTGGGCCGTTGCTTCTCCTCCCAGGCCTAACAGGAAGCAGGTCCTGAGAACCGAATAGTCGGGAGACTCCCTGGCAAATCGGGTCTTAGTATCTGCTTCCTGATTGGCTGGGAAGAGAAGCAGGAAGACATTAGCAAATATTAATTTGCTAATGTCGCACAAGTGGGTGGGATCGGGGCGCAGTGCTCTGCGCCCCGAGCCCACTCTTTTTTTTAGCCAATTAGTAATTGGTAATTGCAATCCATGTGTCCAGCGCTCTGCATGGAGATTAGGGGCCGGGTGCATGGATTAGGGGGGCGGCGCCTCTGAACCACTGCTCCACACCATTACACCACCACCAGCCTGAACTGTTGATACAAGGCAGGATGGATCCATGCTTTCATGTTGTTTATACCAAATTCTGACCCTATCATCTAAACGTAGCCATTAGCCCTGGTTCACACTGGTGCGTTTTGACATGCGATTTGGTATGACAAATCGCACGTCAAAACGGTGGATTTTGCCGCAAATTGCCGGCAACGGCACTGTCCTAATCGGCGCGACGCTGCATCTGCGGCATTGCACCGATTTCAAAAAGTAATCTCTGTACTACTTTTGCACAGATGTCTCTTAAATCGCGGCCGAAATCGGGACTGCCAGCGGGAGTAAAATCGTGCGAGTTCAGCTGAACTTGCACGGCTTCACTCCCGCAGCCCAGTGTGAACCTGGGTTAAAAGGCAATTTTGTTCTGTCTACCTGGGAGTTTTCAGTGTTCTCATCCATCTTTGAATCTTTCAGATACTTCTAATGCAATAAATAAAAAAGTAGTTTGAGGCCTCTTTATAGTGGGCTCATTTGATGTCAATAAGTATCATAGAAAATTCCTATGATGCTTAGCACCATCTAGTGGACAAATGCGCTATTTTCCTTTTTAATCAATTTAAAAAAATAAACACTCAACCAGCAGAAGAAATAGCATAATAACATTTGTTTTTTTGCCCCTTTTGAACAGAACAAATGTACATGCACTTTTACTGAGCGAATTGCTATGCAATTTTATTTTTATAAATACACTTATTAATGATAGGTAGTTTACATCTGGTTGATCTCATTTACATGTTTATCTGAAGAAAAAAAATTACCGGTAGATACTATGCATTACATTTAAAAGAACAACAGCCCCCTTTAAACTCATTTATTTTACTGTATTAGCACTGTACAAATATCGCAGTGTGCGTTTTCTCTCATCTGTGAAGGCGTGCAGAGATGACATTTCTGGAAATCTGTAAATGGTCTGTGTTGAAGACATATTTAATGTTTGCATGCATGACATATACAAAGGTTAGATGATTTGCCCTACAGTTTAATTCAAATTTTTTTTCCTTGTCCTTCCACTGTGTGGTGGTTCTTAGTAATGACATCCATATGTGGCGGTAAAGGGAACGAACGTCTGGTTCTCTCGCACACCAGAAGCTGTGAATTGGGGTCATGTAGGTTGAGTAAATATGTTATTAGTTACAATTCAGTAGAATGCAGTGGAAAGACGCCGACATTTCTGCTGACTTGAATAAGTTATATTCCCAGGTTGTATTCCATTATATAACCCTATAGTAGCGAGTCTCAGTCCACTTGTTCATTTAGTGTATATGTACAAGGATAACTGGTGTCAAGGTGTTCATAGGGTTAAATCAATATATATATATTTATATATATATATATATATATATATATATATGCACACGCTGTATATATTCATGGTAATGGCATTTCAGGGTCCCTCCAGCCTTTTAAATCTACATAAAGAATAATGAAAATGTTAAAATCTTCCTAATTTTCAACCAGTAATGATCGTCATGACTATGGACAGTGGCACTTAGGGGTTGATTTTCTAAAGGCAAATAGGCTGTTTACTTTGCAAGGAACTTTACATTTTGCAAGGTAAATTTCATTAGGAAGGGAGATGTCAGGATCACGGTGGCTTCCGGCGCCCATTTGAAACCAGACGGAGCTTCCCATTGGTCAGCCAAGATGACGTGACTCCTACAGGGTGGGCGTGTGGTGCCGATGCACTGAGGAAAGGCCGGCCCACCTCCTCGCACCCAGACTGAGTGACCAATGGGGGAATGGGAAGGCACCTGAGAGCATCTCCATGAAACGCGCTGGGCTTATATAAATGCAATGTTTCAATTTTAGGACCAACCTTGTATCATGCTGTTTACATGTTTATTGTTATGTATGTTTACTGTTACATTGACTTGTACCACCTTCCTAAACATTGTTGCTGACCAAGTACATCTCTTCATAGAAGTGTTATTCCCTGAGGGGCGGTGGCCCCTTTTAGCAGGACAATGTGCCCTTCCACACTGCAAAAATGGTTCAAGAATAGTTTGAGAAACAAAACAACAAGTCAGAGGTGTTGGCTTGGCCTTGAGAATCTGTGGGGTGTTCTGGTAAAACAGCTTAAAGGTCTTAAATGATCTGGTACTGACGGCTTGATGCCAGATACCGCAGCTTACCTCCAGAGGTCTAGAGGAGTCCATCCCACGAAAAGTCAGGGCTGTTTTGGCAGCAAAAGGGGAACCTACTTATTATTAGATGGGTGGCAATAAATTTATGGTTGATCTCTGTAACGGAACGTCCCAAACTCTGCTTGAGTGCTTCCGTCATATACCACTTCCTATCAGTCTGGATATAGATATCAGATATTCCAGCTGCTCTCAAGCAGAGACTTGTTTGTGTGCTAAACATGGAGTGTTAAATAGAACCCAGAATACAACCTTATATACAGTTAGAGGAGGTAACCAGAACATAAATTAACATGAGCTCATTAACTTATCATTTACCCAGACTAGGCGACTCTTAGATATGACCTTTCAGAGTAGACGTCACATTTCCTCATTCACCTGCTATACAATACACATTATCATAAGTGTAAACACAGGACATATTCACACACTAGCAGGGTCAATTATCACAGAGAATAGACAGATGGCTGGAGGTGATGGCATTAGCATCTATTGGTATGAATGAGTCACTCTTACAATTAACCAGTTGATTTTAGAATCAACAAACAGTAAATAGTTCTTTATAGATATCCTGGAATATATTGTGGATAATAATTACATAATGATCCCATCTCAGGTAGTCCAAGATATAATTTCTCAGTCATCCTATGCCCCTAGTGGACATAGGATGATTTTAGACATAAGAGGGTCCGGTGATGTCCCTGGTGAGTCTGTCATAATCTCTATATATATATATTAATTCAATGGTTAGTTGCCCTTTAGTATCGGATGGTTTGTCTCTTAGTGTTTTTTGCTTATATGACAAAATGAAAATATAACATGCTTTTTCTCCAGGGAATAGCTGACATTCTACCCCGTGACAGATATGAAGTAAAAGGATCTGAGTTCTCCCTAATCCCAAGGCAATAGACAAAGTCATGTAGGGTCATCTACTTTCAAAGCACCATGACCTGAGGTCAGTTATTGGAATACTGTATAATAAGATGGATCACTCGGTACTGTTAAGTTCAGGTCATTGAAGAACCAAATGGGAGAATGTTGCTATAAGGTAAGAAGAAATCTGACAACTCCTGTGGACGTGTGGTTTGCAGTTTAAACTTAGATTTTGCTGTCATCTATGAATATTTACTGGGTGACTGACCTGCGATAAGTAGCCAGCTAGTGAAGGCATCGAAAAGTCAAACCCAGATTCTTATATGTGTTCCAGTTCAGTGACCCAAAACGTCAAGAAATGAAAATACAAATACTAGTTTTCTAAGAACTAATTACAGTTTTTTGATTGGGGATTTCACCTGGGGGATGTGGTCATCAAAAATGTTGATTTTTAGTTGACTTACATGAACTATTGCAGGTGAATAAAAAGAAGGAGAGAAGTTGGGACTTGAAATTAGACGTGTAACACATAGATGGTAAAATAAATGCACAATGGCACACAGGTTTATTCATGAAGGTGCACATAAGAAAACATAGAACATTGAATAGAACATTGCAGATATGAAAAGTATTAAAGGGGCTGTAAAGTCTTGAGGTTTTTCACCTTAATGCATTCTATGCATTAAGGTAAAAAACCTTCTGTGTGTCAGCTGCCCTCCAGACCCACCTTTTCCTACCTAAAGTCGATTGTTCCAGTGGCAAGCACAAGCCCAGCGACTCCCTCCGCTGTCTCGACCCTCATTGGATAGACTGATAGCAGCAGGAGCCATTGGTTCCTGCTGCTGTCAATAAAATCCAGTGACACAGGAGCTGTGGCGGGGGGAAAGTCCCGCTGTCTGTGTCAATGGACGCAGCAGCGGGACCCGAGAGCCCCCATGGAAAGCAGCTTTCTGTGGGGGCACCAGATGAAGAGGAGCCCGGAGCCCCGCCGGGGCACACCATAAAAGGAGAATTACGGCTGCTCTGTGCAAAACTCTTGCACAGAGCAGGTAAGTATGACAATTTATACAAAAGAAAGAAAAAAGCGGCGCCCTCTAAGCGTAGTATGAAATTTATTTAGAATAAATCAATAATACAATTCTTATGAGATGGGTACTCACAAGACTGCAGGGGGTCAAAGCGCATCAATATACAATATCATCCGTGAGAGACATCCTCAGTTCGTGGGGTCCGCTGGAGCGATGGAGTGGTGACAGCTCTCTTTGCTAGAACAGGCACGGTATGCAGTTCCTACAGCCCGTGAGGGTTTCAACCGCTGTGTGGGTCCCTAGATGAAATTCGGTGCTGGTTCACCGGGGGAGGGAAGCAGGTGAGCCGTGTTGTTTCCTTGTCCGGTCTGTGGAACGCAGCCTTGGAGCGCAAAACAGCGCGACGTCACTTCCGGGATGAGTCACGGGGCGGTCATCCCGGCTCATCCCGGAAGTGACGTTGCGCTGTTTTGCGCTCCAAGGCTGCGTTCCACAGACCGGACAAGGAAACAACACGGCTCACCTGCTTCCCTCCCTCGGTGAACCAGCACCGAATTTCATCTAGGGACCCACACAGCGGTTGAAACCCTCACGGGCTGTAGGAACTGCATGCCGTGCCTGTTCTAGCAAAGAGAGCTGTCACCACTCCATCGCTCCAGCGGACCCCACGAACTGAGGATGTCTCTCACGGATGATATTGTATATTGATGCGCTTTGACCCCCTGCAGTCTTGTGAGTACCCATCTCATAAGAATTGTATTATTGATTTATTCTAAATAAATTTCATACTACGCTTAGAGGGCGCCGCTTTTTTCTTTCTTTTGTATATTTTCAGAATTGCTTCTTCTCGACAAGTCGGCAGCCCCCTCAGCAACAGTTTATTCAGTCTTTGTTAGTACTATATAAACGTGATCCATTGGACTGAACTACTTTATATACTTTATATATTTTTCCATTTTTTATCAACTGTTTCCACTATTCCTTGAATATGCCATTCCCCTTGCCCTCACATTTGGTGTCATTTCCCTTTTTTTGTATATAAGTATATATCTGCTTATATGATTCTTTATTTACCTAATAATTTTACCTCTTCTGAACAGCGCTTGATTCAATTGTTTGTTTTTGAAGTATGACAATTTGTTGATTTACGATTGCACAAAATTTCATATATATGATCTGGATATAAACGCATGATTGTGTAAAAAAAAAAAAACTGCATATAAAAAGCTTGACGAGTTTCGTGGATGAAGTTCCACTTCCTCAGGAGCTAGTGCAGGATGCGTATCAGCTCCATAATTGATCATGTGATGCTGAGAGTCGAAGAAGGCTGAGAATACGTTCCTGCCGAGAGCTGTGGGGATGTAGCTTGCGCACAGCCAAGGCAAAATACACACCACACTCGAGGGGGGGGGGTGGTAATTGGTGTCCATATTGGGGTTTAGAGTAATGCTTGCAGAAGCTTTAGAATTTGTCTTGTAATCCCAATGGATGTGGTTGGAAATCCAAATGTGGTCTATAGAGTGCCCAGAAAGAAATGAGACATTGTAGGTAGATATCTCATATGTATTATTTGCAGACAATAGATGGAGCTCTAGGGTAGCTTGGTACTAGGCTATATTTAAAGCCTAAGTGCAGACAAAAATAAATAAATATGAAAAATCAACACATTGGACATAACTTACATTTAGCAGAAGAATGTGTCCCTTGTTCTGATGCCTCCTCCATCGGTTTAAATCTTCTTTCTCTGATAATTCCTCCCCTGCTACCATATACTTCCGGGGTGGTGGAGGTTAATTGAACTAACAGGCTGTCACAGGCTCTCATCAAGAACCCAACTAGGCTAACCAGAGGCTGAACTAGAACCCTCAGGACCCTGGTGCAAGAAACCATGATGGGCCCCTCTGACCCCCTCCCCCTCCATCCGAGCCCTGGACTTTCAATTTTGGGAGGGTGTCCATGTACAATGTCAAGTGGTTAAGTATAACAATAAATAAAAACTTGAATATGCGACTTTTTAAATACTATACTGGTTAAATGAACCACTTCACATCCTGCCCAGAGTCAAATGATGTCCACAGATGGGATCTGCCATCCTGGGTGAACATCATATAACGTTCTGAGCTTCCTGGCCGTCTATGGCCGCTTGCCTGCGGCAACGATCGGGACCGGGTGCATGTGCCTGGCAGTCTCCTGTGAAACACACAGATTCATGTCCTATCAGAGGTGAGTAGACTGATGTGTGTTCCCAGTACAGAAGAACACACATCGGTCTCCTCCCCTTGTGGGTTCCCTCCCCCTACAGTTAGAATCACCCCCAGGGAACATATTTAACCCCTTCAGCGCCCCCTAGTGTTAACCCCTTCCCTGCCAGTCACATTTACACAGTAATCAGTGCAGTTTTATAGCACTAATCGCTGTATAAATGTGAATGGTCCCAAAAATGTGTCAAAAGTGTCCAATATGTCCGTCGCAATGTCACGATCACAATAAAAATCCTAGATCGTCACCATTACTAGTAAAAAAAATAAAAAATTGACATAATTCTATCCCCTATTTTGTAAACGCTATAACTTTTGCGCAAACCAATCGATATATGCTTATTACGCTTTTGTTTACCAAAAATATGTAGAATCGGCCTAAATTGAGGAAAAAAATGTTTTTTTTTTAAATTGTAATATTAATTAAATCAAAAAGTTTAAAATATTGTGTTTTTTCAAAATTGTCGCTCTTCTTTTGTTTATAGCGCAATAAATAAAAACCGCAGAGGTGATCAAATGCCACCAAACGAAAGCTCTATTTGTGGGAAAAAAAGGACGTCAATTTTGTTTGGGAGCCACATCGCACGACTGCGCAATAGTCATTCAAAGTGTGACAGCGCTGAAAACGAAAAATTGGTCTGGGCAGAAGGGGGGTGAAAATGCCCGGTATTGAAGTGGTTAACATATGTCTTGGTAAAAAAAAAAACTTTAAATCCATTCTATTGGTTGGCTGCTATCTTCTGCATATGCTTTTGGATATTTTGCATGTCGAATTTGGGCTCGTTATTTACTAAGATTAACTAGGGCCGTAACCTAATTAAATCCAGATTTGATACAAGATCATTCATCTGTTCGCCCATGTTTCTGTTTACTGCCACTGAATGTATTTTGTGAGCGGTGTAAATTAACATTTATTAGAGATAAGGATTCTTATTTGTGTGAGGGAAGCAGAAGTACTATATTCTAGGTCAAGGTGACCGAGGTGATATGCTACAAAGCTGCTGACAGAATCAGTCTTCAGGGAGTAATCTCTATCTCTCCCGGTGTAGCCACTGAATAGACTGTCTGCTCTAGGCTGCAGTTCAAAGCCAGATCAATGGTTTCCATCATATCTAGACATGCATTGCTATTGTAATGGTGGGGAACCTGTTTTTAAATAGACTCGTCTTTATCCAAAGATCCTTGAGGTGAACCTGTACTACAAAAAGCTATGTCAAAAGTCTTGCCAAGATGAATAAATACAAAATAGTAGAAAGGCTGAAGTACTTATCTTTCCTGAAGAAAATGTTGCTTTGGCCTCCCTTCAGTGCTGCCACATGACGGAAGACCTTGGCACTCACATGATCTCTGCTGAAGGGGGCCAATTCGATTTTTTGATCAGATTCCCACACTTTCTCATACCTGATATAACATAAGTCCCAACTGTCCCTGATTTTGAGGGACTGCCCCTGATTTCGAGGGACTGCCCCTGATTTTGAGGGACTGCCCCTGATTTTGAGGGACTGCCCCTGATTTCGAGGTACTGCCCCTGATTTGGAACAAAGCCCCTCTTACCTCCTCATTTGTCCCTCATTTTGGTCTGATCCATAAAGTTGTATATAAAATGCACTTTCTATCTTTCAAAAAATGTTTCCCAGTGCTAAACCTTTCATCCGATTTCTAAATTGCTGCCTTTGTAATTTTCCAAATCCAGTATAAGGCAATAGTAGTGGCAAAAAAAAAAAGCACTTGTGGGTTTAACTAATAATTTTTTCGTATAATAGGCCCGATTAAGGGGAGACACATGTTTAGCTCACCACCACCTGTTGGAGCTCCCCATGGTTATGCTCTTCCTATACAACTTCCCTATTTGAAGCACCACCCCTAGTATACAGTGTCTTGTAAAAGTATTGAATGAATGAATGAATGAAAACTTATATAGCGCGGCACATGCGAACTGAATTCACACCCCTTGACATTTTCCACATTTTGTCATGGTACAACCAAAAACGTAAATGTATTTGATTGATATTTTATCTGACAGACCTTGCATTTTGCGAAGTGGAAGGAAAATGATAAATGGCTTTTATTTATTTTTACAAATACATTTATGAAAAGAGTGGCATGCATTTGTATTCAGCCCTTTACTGTAATACCCCTAACTAAAATCTAGTGGAACCAATTGCCCTCCAAAGTCACCTAATTAGTAAATAGAGTCAACCTGTGTGTAATTTTATCTCAGTATAAATACTAGATTTTCTGAAGATTTTAGAGGTTTGTTAGAGAACCTTAGTGAACAAACAGCATCATGAAGGCCAAGGAATACACCAGACAGGTCAGGGATAAAAGTTGTGGAGAAGTTTAAAGCAGGGTTAGGTTATTTAAAACAAAAAAATATCCAAGCTTTGAACATCTCACAGAGCACTGTTCAATCCATTATCTGAAAATGGAAAGAGTATGGAACAACCGAAAACCTACCAAGACATGGCCGCCCACCTAACCTGACAAGGAGAGCATTATTCAGAGAAGCAGCCAAGAGGCCCATAGTAACTCTGGAGGAGCTGCAGAGATCCACAGCTCAGGTAGGAGAATCTGTCCACATGACCAAGACTTAATAGTTGTTTCTCCTACCTGAGCTGTGGATCTCCGCAAATCTGGCCTTTATGGAAGAGTGGCAAGAAGAAAGCCATTGTTGAACTAAAGCCATAAGAAGTCCTGTTTGCAGTTTGCAGGAAGCCATGTGGGGGACACATGTGGAAGAAAATGCTGTGTTCAGATGAGACCAAAATTCAACTTTTTAGCCTATTGGCAAAACGCTATGTGTGGCAGAAAAGTAAGACTGCAAATCATCCTGAATTCACCATCCCCACTGTGAAACATGGTGGCGGCAGCATCTTGTTGTGGGAATGCTTTTTTCAGCAGGGACAAAGAAGGTGGTTCTACAAAGTATTGACTCAGGGGGGCTGAATACAAATGCACGTCACACTTTTCAGATATTTATTTGTAAAAAATTATCAAAACCATTTATCATTTTCCTTCCACTTCACAATTATGTACCACTTTGTGTTGGTCTATCACATAAAATACATTTTTGTTTTTGGTTGTAACGTGACAAAATGTGGGAAATTTCAAGGGGTATAAATACTTTTTCAAGGCACTGTATATACCCAGCAAAGGGAAAGGAAGACCACTCTAGATTGGTGGAAGATAGGTCAGAGCCCCACCCTAAAGGGATACTAATCCCCCCCCCTTACACAAACATGTATGGAAGTTACATCACCTCAGCATGGCCAATCAAAATGGCCAAAGATCCCAAACCCAGAATAGGACCCAGCAAAGACGTCAGCACCAGCAAGGGTGCTCGGAGACCTCACTTTGCTGGAAGGAAGGTGAGTATCGTTCCACTTTAAATGTCGAGGTTGATGGGAACTTGGAAATAAAGTATTACCGATAATTATACATAACACAGAATTTTATGTTCTCTGACAACATCCCGTCATTAGTAGAGATCCATTAGTATTATTGTAATAAGGTCCTCAAGTGTAATAGTCTAGCCAGGAGCTTGTTGTAACAAATTAGAACAATTATAGACACTCATTAAGTCATTTTTTAAACTGGTAAGAGAAGCTGATTTGGAACTGCAGAATTTATTTAGACTTGTAGAGATTTCTTTTGTGTAGAACATGAGGAAGCTATAGCTTCAATATTATACCATATCATATTATATCATATCATATTACTGTATTTATTGGTGTATAACACTCACTTTTTCACCCTGCAAATTGGTTGCAAATAGTGTGTGCGTGTTATACGCCGATACTGTAATTTGAGCTGCCTCGGAGAGAACGGGGAGGGGGGCGGGAGGAGCGTTGTTAGATTACATACAGCGAGAATCTCCTGTTTACTCAGCACCTCTGTAATAGGAAGTCCTGTCTCCTGGGCCAGCATTGGACCAATGTTTTGTCTATCATAGAAGCTGGTCCAGGAGGCGGACTTTGTATTAAAAAGGCCGCAGAATAAACAGGAGATTCTCGCTGTATGTAATCTGACGGAGCTTGTCCTGCCCCCTCCTTTAGATGGGCATTGATCATCCTGCATTCATGGCAATGGGGAGACTGTAGATGGGCATTAATCTAGCTGCATTAATGGGCAATTGTGAAGCTGCAGATGAGCATTGATCAAGCTGCATTAATGAGCAATTATGAAGCTGCAGATGTGCATTGATTAAGCTGCATTGATGGGCAATGGTGAGGCTGCAGATGGACATTGATTAAGCTGCATTGATGGGCAATGGTGAGGCTGCAGATGGGCAATGATCAAGCTGCATTGATGGGCAATTGTGAAGCTGCAGGTGAGCATTGATCAGGCTGCATTGGTGGGCAATGGTGAGGCTGCAGATGGGCAATGATCAAGCTGCATTGATGGGCAATTGTGAAGCTGCAGGTGAGCATTGATCAGGCTGCATTGATGGGCATTGACCCTTATTTTGCTTCAAAGTTCTTTATTTAAAATAATAAAAAAAAATCCTGAAACGTCCCTCTTAAAATGCGGGTTATATGCCTGTGCGTGTTATTTGCTGATAAATACAGTATATCATATTATATCAAATCATATCTCATATCATATGTAGTGGGATCATCCTATCAGAGACTATTGATAGGCTTGAATCCCCACCGGAGCTCTGCCACACCTGTACATAGGTTAAGATGTCTTTAACCACTTAACCCCCGGACCACATTGCTGCCCAATGACCAGAGCACTTTTTGTGATTCCGCACTGCGTCGCTTTAAGTGACAATTGCACGGTCGTGCGACGTGGCTCTTAAAGAAAATTGGTGTCCTTTTTTTCCCACAAATAGAGCTTTCTTTTGGTGGTATTTGATCATCTCTGCGGTTTTTATTTTTTGCGCTATTAAAAAACAAAAATAGAGCGACTATTTAAAAAAAAATGCAATATTTTTTACATTTTGCTATAATAAATATCCCCAAAAAATATATAAAAAAACATTTTTTTCATCAGTTTAGGCCGATACGTATTCTTCTACATATTTTTCGTAAAAAAATATCACAATTAGCGTTTATTGATTGGTTTGCGCAAAATTTATAGCGTTTACAAAATAGGGGGTAGTTTTATGGCATTTTTATTAATATTTTTTTTTACTAGTAATGGCGGGGATCAGCGTTTTTTTTTCAGTACTGCGACATTATGGCGGACACATCGGACAATTTTGACAAATTTTTGGGACCATTGGCATTTTTATAGCGATCAGTGCTATAAAAATGCATTGGATTACTATAAAAATGCCATTGTCAGTGAAGGGGTTAACACTAGGGGGCGGGGAAGGAGTTAAGTATGTTCCTGGGTGTGTTCTAACTGTATGGGGGGGTGGACTCACTAGGGGAAATTACTGATCTTCCTTTCATACATTGTATGAACAGAAGATCAGCGTTTCTCTCCCTGACAGGACCGGGAGCTTTGTGTTTACACACATAGCTCCCGGTCCCCGCTCTGTAACGAGCAAGAAGAGAGTCTGAACCAGTTAACCCATCAATGTCCCTATCCATTAAAAACGTATAACTGTTGAGTATCACTTACATTAGAAATCGTGAAGATTAAAAACCTATAAATATTTACTGTATGTACACACATACAAACAAACACATAACCATGTATCAATATAAAAACCAATCTCAACCAATCTATGTTGTATTATATAATAATAATAAAAAATGGGTACAATATAAAAAAATATATATGGAAAACAATACTAAAGTTAAAATGAAAAAAGTCAGATGGGATCTATAAAGAAAAAGATATACACTGTAAGTGTATACAACAGTATATAACAGTATATAACAAAATTAGATGACATTGTGTACTTCTATGAACCCATTCAACCCATTGGGCGACAACGAACCAAAATGATAGATCCAAAAAACGTTCATTAGTGAACAAAGGTGAACTTATCCTTTAAGCCTGCACTAAGCTTTTCATCTATATTCTAAACCAGTGGTCTCCAAACTGCGGCCCGGGGGCCAGACGTGGCCCTTTGATTGATTTTATCCGGCCTTGGGGTGCTTTTTTATTCATTGGCACCAATGATGGGACAGAATTCCTCCCAATGATGGGGCAGAATTCCTCCCAATGACACCAATCATAGGGCAGAATTCCTCCCAATGACAGGGCAGAATTCCTCCCAATGACACCAATGATGGGGCAAAATTCCTCCCAATGACGGGGAAGAATTCCTCCCAATGATACCAATGATGGGGTCCAATGATGGGGGTTTTTGTACTCCTGATGGCCACAGTCCGGCCCCCTTAAAGTCTGAAGGACAGTAATCTGGCCCTTTGTTTAGAAAGTTTGGAGACCCCTGTTCTAAACTATTGAATGTGATAATTTGAACAGCCAGTATAAGCCAAGGTAACATTTTGCACTATGTTTTTCTTTGCATTGTTAAATATTGTTAAATATGGACTAATTGTAAAGTTGTTTAAAAACGAAAAGTAATATTTTAACTGAAAAAAATGAAAATTCATTGGGGCTTAACAAATCATGTTTTACATGTAATTGGAGGCATGGACAGGGGGTTTCCTGTAATTCCGGTAAACAACTGAAAATTCCTTCACTTTTAGTAGCAGGACAAATAAAGAAGGTGAATCTCCCAAGTGGAGACATAGACAGCAAAAAAAAAAACTGACAGAGGTTCTAGGCCCTCATGGCTCTTTCTACAAAAAAATACAAAACAAATTTGACTTTAGATAAACTTTACCACTTCACATCCCGCCATATTGATATGACGTCCTAAGGTGGAATCTCCCATCCTGGGCGGGCGTCATATGACATCCTCGGCTTTCTGGCCGTCTAGGGGGTGCACGTTGAAAATTAAAAATTGGTCTGAACAGGAAGGGGGTGAACGTGCATTTTATTGAAGTGGTTCAAAAATGTAATCCTGTGTATTACAAAAAATGCAGTGTGACATACACTCACTGGGGAATTTAAGTACGTTTCAGCGCAAAATAGTTGTTGGTGCCGGACAGGCTGGTCTGAGTATTTCAAAAACTGCTGATCTACTGGGATTTTTATGCACAACCATCTCTCAAGCTTACAGAGAATGGTCCGAAAAGGAGAAAATATCCTGTGAGCGGCAGTTGTGTGGATGACAATTCCTTGTTGATGTCATATAGCCACTCGTTACAACCAAGGTATACAAAATACCATCTCTGAAAACACAACACATTGAACTGTGCAGCAGATGGGTTACATCAGCAGAAGACCATACTGGGTGCCACTCCTTTTTCAGGGAACTCCTGTGAGATGTTTTGCACACAGACGTGCGCAAGCACATAGCCTTTGCCATAGAATGGCTCACAGGCGTGCGCATGCGCACAGGCACGAGCACGCGCGCACACGTACGAGCCTAATTCCTTTTGGAGCCAGACAGCCTATCTAAAGGGAGTCTGGGCTCTTGTGCTTTGCTGACTGATCTTCAGCTGTGTTCCTGAATCCTGCTCTGATCCTGTGTGTCCTCCCAGTATTTAGACCCGGCTTGCTCGTGACCTTGGCTCTGTGTTCTGTTCCTGTACTGATGCCATCTCTGACCCGGCTGCCTGATCTGATGAGTCTCAATTTTTAGGTGCGAAATTCAGATGGTAGGGTCAGAATTTGGCGTAAACAACATGAAAGCGTGGATCCATCCTGCTTTGTATCAACGGTTCAGGCTGGTGGTGTAATGGTACGAGGGATATATTCTTGGCACACTTTGGGCCCCTTAGTACCAATTGAGTATTGTTTAAACACCACGGCCTACAGTACATGAGTATTGTTGCTGACCATGTCCATCCCTTTATGACTACAGTGTCCCCATCTTCTGATGGCTCCTTCCAGCAGGATAATGCACCATGTCACAAAGCTCCAATCATCTCACCACTGGTTTCTTGAACATGACAATGAGGTCACTGTACTCCAATGGCCTCCACAGTCATCAGATCTCAATCCAATACAGCACCTTTGGGATGCTGTTATGTCAATATGGACCAAAATCTCAACACCTTTTTGAATCTATTCCATAAAGAATTCAGGCAGTTCTGAAGGCAAAAGGGGGTCAACCCGGTACTAGCAAGGTGTATCTAATAAAGTGGTCAGTGAGTGTATATAGCACCATGTGCCACAACTGGCCAATAGGTGTTCCTAGCACACAGCAGCCATATAAAGCTTGGTCTATCACCTATAAAGGACTAATCTAATGCCCTGTACATATGACCGTTTTTTGGGTTGTAAAAAATAATTTTTTTTTTAATGTCATTAAAAACGATCGTGTGTGGGCTCCAGAGCATTTTTCACAATGTAAAAAATGGGCATTAAAAATTTCAAACATGCTCTAATTTTTAACATTGTCGTTTTTAACGTTGTCGTTTTTAACGTTGTCGTTTTTAACGTCGTAAAAAATGGTGTGGCCTTTAACGACATGAAAAAACGCACATGCTCAGAAGCGAGTTATGAGACGTGAGCGCTCGTTCTGGTAAAACTAGCGTTCGTAATAGAGTAAGCACATTCATCACGCTGTAACAGACTGAAAAGCGCGAATCGTCTTTTACTGACATGAAATCAGCAAAAGCAGCCCAAAGGGTGGCGCCATCCGAATGGAACTTCCCCTTTATAGTGCCGTCGTAAGTGATGTACGTCACCTCGCTTTGCTAGAGCATTTTTTTTTCACGTGTGTAGGCAAGGCCGTTTTAATGATCGGATTGAAAAAAACATTGTTTTTTTCTAGACCATTAAAAACTTAGGCCCAGATTCACAGAGCAATTATGCCTGTCTAACTGGTGTTAGACAGGAGTAATTTCAAATTTCGCGCGCCGTATCACTAGTTTGAATCCTCAAACCATGATACGGCGGCTTCGGGCTTCGATCCGAGAGGCTTATGTCCTCGTAAGCCTTCGGATCTACGCTGCGATATTTTTGCGGCCGCTGGGAGGAGTTTGCGTCGTTTTCATGCGTCGGGATATGCAAATGACTTTTTACGGCGATCCACGAAGGTACAAGTGTCCCTCGCAATCGCCTACGTCATTTTTTGGCTACGTAATGTTAGAGGAGCTTTTTGCTGGTCTAACAGTGCGTAACCCATGTAAAGTATGGCCGTCGTTCCCGCGTCGATTTTAAAATATTTTTTTTTTTTTAACGTAACTCGTTCGGGAATAGGAATGTACGTAAACGACGCTACTACGACGTGACGACGTGTTTTCGCGCAATGCACGGCGGGAAATTTGCGAACAGAGCATGCGCAGTTCGATCGCCGCGGTAACGCGCCTATTTTAAATGCTTCACGCCCCCTACTCGCGCAGATGGATTGCGACGGGAGAAATACACTACGCCGCCGTCGTTTACTGGACAAAATCTACCTGGATTCCACGTAGAGCCAGGTAAAAAACGGCAGCGTAGTGTATTTCTGATACTCTACGAGAATCTAATTCTCTGTGAATCTGCCCCTTCATTTTTTACAACCCGAAAAACGGTCGTGTGTACGCGGCATAAGACTATAAGAGACAGGTCCTCTTTCCAATACAGATCAAATGTTCAAATTAAAAATCTAAGGTCTGAGCAGAAGTATGAAATATTAAAAGGAAATATGAAATAATCGTTAGTTATTCCTGAGAATGAGTCATGATGCAGACACATTATTCTACTGTATTTCCACGTAATGAAGACGTGTGTCTGGAAAGGGGTGAAGTATATCAGACCAGTGTTTCTGATTAAAATAATCATTCATGTTCTGTTTTCTGTCTCTGGCACTAATAATGTTAATTAGGCAGAGCCTGGTATGTTTTCCCAATACTCATGGCCCTCAGTGTAATTGTAGTGAGAATGGAATCAGGTAATGGGCGCTGTACTAGTGCTCTAAAGACATCTGATATAACCTTGTAATGTATTGTATGCCACCTGTTATTGATCCCCTTCCTTCAGTACATGAATATTTGAGCAATGATGATGTGGAAAGCTCAGAAGAATTTTACCAGTTAGATCAGCAAAACATGAATTCTCATGCCCTTATGTTGTCATAGATGGGCGATAAGGCTGCATGCATAGGTGTGTGCACAGGGTGTGCCAGGTGTGCTTAAGCACACTCTAATCACCCATAGTTGCCAACTGTCTTAAATAACATGCACATTATTGGGAGGACTGCAGGAACATCCGTAAGATGGACCCTGCCTCCTCCTTGCTTTCTTCTAGTCCAGTGGAATCTCGGATTGCGAGTAACGCGGTTAACGAGCGTTTCGCAATACAAGCAATTATTTTTAATAAATCCTGACTCGGTTTGTGCATGTTGTCTCACAAAACGAATAGTGTGCTGTACTGCATTTGGCCAGAGGTGCGGGGCGCCGGTGACACTCTGAGCCGTTTGGAGCTGCTCGGAAATACTCGTAAATAATCAGAAACACTCAAATACTTCATTTACAAGTGTTTCTGAGCTTTTCCGAGTGCATCCGAGCAGTCTCCAAGTATTTCTGGGTCTCTCTGGTGAAAAATTGACAGAACACTGGCCTTGTGGCCCACAAAGTCCGTTCTGGTGACTGGGTCATATCTGGCAATCTGCAGGAGAAAGACGGAATCACTGGTGTTCACAGACACCATATCCACATACACCATATCCATGTATATGACAGCATGGGGACACCCGGAGGCCACACACAAGCCTCTACCATCCGCACACAAGTCCTGGCACGGCCTATTGGAGGACACCTGGAAATGACACAACTCAACAAAAGGAGAGAACTACAGAAGGCGCACTGGGAAGTGTGAAGAGCTGACCAGCGAGCGCACACATCCCCATAATGCTCCTGTAAAACATGAACAAAGTAAAAAACTAATTGAAAAAAAATAAAAATATATACTAATATAGCATAATGCAAACGTATATACAGCGGATGCACATACCCATACATAAGAGGATGGTGAAAATTTGGAATTAGTTTAAGAAGGAATAAATGAAATACATTTTAACGAAATTCAACTAAATTCATTACTATTTCATTTGGAGATTCAGATACATCTGAATCTCAGAATAACCACAAATGTGTCCAAATTTGTATTCGAACCAAAATGAATTGCACATGTCTAACTCCACAGGCTGCCTCAGAGCCAGAGGGCGGCAGCCCCCGAGGCAATGGAGCCCTGATGAGGAAATAATGATCTCTCCAGGGCTCCAGACCATTTATCTCTCCCCCAGCCACCTTCTGGACACTCCCCTTCAGGGATTCGTTAAGGCATGATAAACATTAAATCTGGTCATTTGACTCTCCCAAAACCATATTCTGGAAACTTCCTCCAGAGGCAGGAGAAAGATGTCAAACTCCCAGTCTGTGAAACCCTGAAAACAGACGAGAGCAATTAACCACTGCTCCCTTGACTACTGAATGAACCAAAAATGACATTTATTAATCATTACTGAGCTAACAATGATTAATGCCCATGATGAATCAAATACATATCAAAAAATTAAATAAACAAAGCAAAAATAAAATTAATCAAAGTCCAAATGTGATAAAATAATAATAATAATAAGATCCTTGATTGAAAGTCAAATGTTCAGTGACACCGCCACCACCAAAAGCAGAAATACTTTTTTTTTTTCCACAAGAAAAAAAGCAGAAATACTTACTTACCATCTAATATTGACCTCTTATTACAGGAGGTCAATCACACTTATGGATTCATACCTAGCCAGGGCCTTTACAGCATATAAGGGTCCTCCTACGCACATCAATCTTTCTTGCAACGATATCATAGCGGTATCCCATAACAAAAAAAGATCCAAATAGCGTAAAAACTTTATCACTTTATTATAAAAGTCATTAAAGTTTACACTTACATTGTGTCAGAATATGAATTGCCTTAAAAACAAAAGCACCAGCCAGGACATACACAGCAACCCATCCTTTCGGGATTACATGATCCCAGTGACGCCAGCATGTCGCACTGCCTACGCGTTTTGTCATAGGTTGACGTCTAAATTTGCCTAGCATTCTAAAAATAAAAAAAAGGTTTGGCTTTAAGTATACTAAAGCCTAATTCTAGGGAACTGCTCCTTTAGGTCCAGGGGGCATATAAAAGGAGATTTACTTACCTGATCCTCTGCTCCTCCAAACTGCTAGATTGGTCCCTGCAACATCTTTACTGCCAATGCTCCAGTGCTCTAAGGTCCTGACATTATCAAGATCCTGCATTGGACATGAGTATACCGAGGGACGTTTACCGATGGAGCATGAAGGTACGCCATCTTCTGGCAGAGCAGAGGATCAGGTAAGTAAGAACTCTTTACTCTCCCCTAGACCCCTAAGAGCAGTTAACCCCTGTCAATGCAAACACAGCACTACTGTGTTCTATAGTATTCTTTTCTGGAGTTGGGCTTTACCCGCTTAAGATCCGGACCAATATACAGGTAAAGGACCTGGCCCCTTTTTGCGATTCGGCACTGCGTAGATTTAACTGACAATTGCGCGGTCGTGCGACGTGGCTCTCAAACCGTGTCCCTTTTTTCCCACATATAGAGCTTTCTTTTGGTGGTATTTGATCACCTCTGTGGTTTTTATTTTTTGCGATATGAACAAAAATAAAGCGACAATTTTGAAATAAAAAATGCAATATCTTTTACTTTTGCTATAATAAATATCCCAAAAAATATATAACATTTTTTTTTTCTCAGTTTAGGCCGATACGTATTCTTCTACAAATTTTTGTTAAAAAAAATCGCAATAAGCGTTAATCGTTTGGTTTGCGCAAAAGTTATTGCGTTTACAAAATAGGGGATAGTTTTATGGCATTTTTATTAATATTTTTTTTTTACTACTAATGGAGGCGATCAGCAATTTTTTTTCGTGACTGCAACATAATGGTGGATACATCGGACACTTTTGACAAATTTTTGGGACCATTGTCATTTTCACAGTGAAAAGTGCTATAAAAATGCACTGATTACTGTGAAAATGACAATGACAGTGAAGGGGTTAACCACTAGGGGCGCTAAAGGGGTTAAGTGTGTCCTATTGTGTGTTTCTGACTGTAGGGGGCGTGGCTGGACGTGTGACGTCACTGATCGTCATATTTCCCTATGACAGGGAACAGACGATCAGTGACAAGCCACAGAGAAGAACGTGGAAGGTTTGTTTACACTCACTTCTCCCCGTTCTTCAGCTCCTGTGACCCGATTGCGGGACACCGCCTGCGATCGGGTCTCGCGGGCGTGGTCATTGGGGCACATCCTTGTGCCCAGCCGTGCCATTCTGTCGACGTATATATCGTCATGCGGTGGTCCTTAAAGCGGTAGTAAAGCCGTGGGAGACTTCTTTCCGGCAAGGTCAGGTGGCTGCCGGGCCTTTAGCCAAAGATCCCCGCTGCGCATGCCCCGCTGCAGTCAGCGGCGCATTGCGAGGGGAATATCTCCTAAACCGTACAGGTTTAGGAGATATTCTTTATACTTACAGGTAAGCCTTATTATAGGCTTACCTGTAAGTTAAAATGGTAGTACAGAGTTTACTACCACTTTAAGTAGTTAAACCTATAAAGATACAGAATTGCAGAATAAGAAAAATGCGCACTTTATTTCCCCATCAATGCTTTTCCTCACCAGTTTTTTTTAAAAGCAAACTTCGCAGAACAGCCGAAACTTGGAGGGCACGATTTTTAATAAAACGGCTCATCGAAATTCATCCCAGTCCCTTTGTCTGCAGCCGATTCAAAATAGCTGAGAGTGGAGGAATCACAAAATAACACAATATAAGGGAAAGTCTCAAGGGCAACGGCAGTAGTGCGCAATTTTCATTAGACTCCAGCTAGGAGGATAGCGGGAGATGGGCTGAACCTCTCCTCTGTGAGGTTACTGCTTCCCATTGTTCTATAGCACAAACATCCGTCTTGCTGAAATATCTCATCCTGTGATCACTGATCTGTTTCTCAGGGTCTATGGTGGAGTAACAAATTATCAGCCAAACCAAAGGTGCCTGCAACATCGATAAATCTCTGAAAATCATTTGCTTGACTACAACACAAATAAAATGGGAAGGCTAAAAAGAAATGCTTTTCCTGCCGAGGATTACGGAAATTAGTAAATACGGATGAAGCGTTAATGACCATTATGGAATGTAGGCGGACTATAAGTAATTACAGTTAGGACAATATTTTCCCAGCACGTTCGATATTCTTTTTAGTCAGTTGGAGGTGATCTTGAACATGACAGAAGAACTTCAGAGGCCTAAAAATATGTTACTTGATGGCAGCCATGACAGGCTGGGAGAAAAGATGTGTATAGGACATAGGCAACCTGGGTAGTTTATCATACTTGTGTTCAAGGGATAAGTTCAAGATAACAGAAACAAACTAAATAGTCTAAGGCAGGCATTGTACTCTTTAACCCAGTGGCGGCTGGTGCTCCAAATTTTTGGGGGGGCGCAAACAAATGAAAAAAAACAACAACAAAAAAACAATTGCAGCCTCACTGTGCCCATTAAATGTAGCCACTGTGCTTATTAAATGCAGCCACTGTGCCATGCCATCAAACGCAACCACTGTGCCATGCCATCAAACGCAACCACTGTGCCATGCCATCAAACGCAGCCACTGTGCCATCAATTGTCACCACTGTGCCATGCCAGCTAACGTAGTCACTGTGCCATGCCATCAAACGCAGCCACTGTACCATCAATTGTCACCACTGTGCCATGCCATCAAACGCAGTTACTGTGCCATACCATCAAACGCAGCCACTCTGCCCATCAATTGTCGCCACTGTGCCCATCAATTGTCAGCACTGTGCCCTTTGTCACCACTGTGCCCTTTAATTGTTGCCAATTATCGCCACTGTGCCAATTATCGCCACTGTGCCCCAGTAATTATCGCCACTGTACCTTGTAAAATGCTCCCCGCCCCCCCCAGCATGGCACTTACCTTTCTGTGGTCGGCCATCCTCCTTCCATGATCCCTCGATGTCTTCTCCCGCCCTCGATGACGCTTCAGCCATTTAGGTTACCGGTAACCAGAACCGGTGAACCTGATTGGCTGAGACGCCTGTCAGTCTTATCCAAGAAACGCGCCTGAGGGCTGTACTCGGAAAGCCTATCAGAGCAGCTGGCACTTCCACAGCCAACCAGCTGCCGTTATTCAGATGGCCGGACATCTGAATAGTTGGCGTCAGCGGCGACAATACATAGATTCATGCAATGCATGAATCTATGTATTGTATCAGTGGGGGTGCGGAAGTGAGAGGGGGCTGCGCTCTGGCGCCCTCTATGGATGCACCACCACTGCTTTAACTACTTCAGCCTCGGAAGGTTTTACCCCCTCCGTGACCAGGCAATTTTTAGTTATTTTAACTGACAATTGTGTGGTCATGCAACGCTGTACCAAAATAAAATTGATGTCCTTTTTATCCCCACAAATAGAGATTTATTTTGGTGCTATTTTATCACCTCTGCCTTATTTTTTTTTGCGCTATAATCAAAAAAAGACCGACAATTAAAAAAAATAAAAACCAATAAATAAAATAAAAAAATCAAATTTCTTCTTTAAGTTAGACCAATATGTATTCTGCTGCATATTTTTGGTAAAAAAAAATCCCAATAAGAGTACATTGATTGGTTTGCACAAAACTTATCACATCTACAAACTATGGGATATTTTTATGGCATTTTGTTTTATTTGTAATGGTGGATTTTTAGGGGGACTGCAACATTGCGACAGAATTTTTTTACACTTTTTTGGGGAACCAGTGGCATTATTACACTGATCAGTGATAAAAATATGCACTGTCACTGTACTAATGACACTGGCAGGGAAGGGGTTAACATCCAGGGCAATCAATGGTTTAAGTGTGTTCTTTCCTGTCAGAACAGCAATCTGCATTGTTTAAATAGGCAGATCGCAGTTCTGCCTCTCTGGGCAGAAGGTGCGCGCCCTCCTCGATCTATTGCAAGAAATGGCAGTATATCTGTGGTGGGCGGCCTTTAAGTGGTAAAATATGGAGCTCCTGTCAAACATTGGAGGCACAAATAGATGCAGCCCTGTATAAACCACTTTAGCCCCGGACCATATTGCTGTCCAAAGACCAGAGCACTTTTTGTGATTCGGCACTGCGTCACTTTAACTGACAATTGCGCGGTCGTGCGACGTGGCTCCCAAACAAAATTGGCGTCCTTTTTTTCCCACAAATAGAGCTTTCTTTTGGTGGTATTTGATCATCTCTGCGGTTTTTATTTTTTGCGCTATAAACAAAAATAGAGCGACTATTTTGAAAAAAATGCAATATTTTTTAAATTTTGCTATAATAAATATCCCCAATTTTTTTTTTTTATAGCGATCAATGCTATAAAAATGCATTGGATTACTATAAAAATGCCATTGGCAGTGAAGGGGTTAACACTAGGGGGCAGGGAAGGAGTTAAGTGTGTTCCTATTTGTGTTCTAACTGTATGGGGGGGTGGACTCACTAGGGGAAATCACTGATCTTCTGTTCATACAGAAGATCAGATGACGTAGAGCTACGTGCTCCCGCGAGACCGCGCCACCGTCCCGCAGTAATATGACGGTGGGTGGTCGGGAAGCAGTTAAATGATACATCATTAAAGTTATTGTAAAGTCTCATTTAAAAAAAAAAAAAAATAACAAACACGTTATACTTACCTTATTTGTTGCCCTATAGCGCGCACCGGCGTATAGCGCGCACCCCAAACCTAGAAGGGAATCCTAAGGGAAAAAAATAAATACAGACAGTTTACAGTTACTTACAGTTGCCCGGCGTCCATCGGCGTCCTTGTCCGGTCTGACGTCCGTCTGCGGCCTTCGTGGTGTCCTCCCCGCTTCTCCCGCGCTGTTTTTGAGCCAATCCCCGCTTCCTGCGTTGTGTTTGAATGCCACCGCCAACATATACATATACCGAGCGCAGTACACTCGGGCACGCTCGGCCACGCTCGGCTCCTCTCGCATAAAGGCTAGGAGGCAGCACAGGGCCGAGCACTGGCCGAGTGTACTGCGCTCGGTAAATGTTGGCGGCGGCGTTCAAACACAGCGCAGGAAGCGGGGATTGGCATATATCGCGCACCCGCGATTTCCCCCTGATTTTAAGGGGAAAAAAAGTGTGTGGTATACGCCGATAAATATGGTACATCCTCTGTGCAGTTGGTTTTGCACAGAGCAGCCCGAATCCTCCTCTTCTCGGGTCCATCTTCAGCTCTCCTGGCCCCTCCTTCCTATCGTGTGCCCCCAGAGTCAGCACCTTCCTATGGGGGCACTGAAGCCGAGTCACAGCTCTGTGTGTCCATTCAAACATGGAGCCTCATTCTGGCTCCAACCAGGCCCCATCCCTTTTCTCCCCTGATTGGCTGACTGACTTTGAATGACAGCTGTGGGGGCCAATGCACTGCTGCTGTGTATCAGCCAATCATGAGGCATGTCCCGAGTGGCTTAGACATTCGTGGACATCACTGGAGAGAGGTGGGGCTTAGGAAACTAATTGGGGGGTGCTGGGGAGGATGCTTCTCACAAAAGGTTTTTTATCTTAATGCATTGACAAATTAGGTGGTCGCCTATAGCCTCACGCTTACAGGGGCCTCGCAGCTGCCTAATTTGCCTACCGTGTGTGTGGGAGTGGAAGGGAATGTCCCCTGGTTGGTGTCCCCTGGTCGAAACTGGCAGTCATTGCTGCTTATTATGATAGTGGCTCTGTACAGCATTGTCTATGGGAGCTGTATAGTGTGTGCTGGGGGCAGACTGAATCTGTGTCAGGACAGACCTGAAGTTGGGGTATGGGGTGGGCACTTCAAGTTACTGCTCATCTGTTAGCTATGTGGGCATGAAGAGTTGATTATGTACAGCTTGGGGCCCCCACCACACCATTTACTTGCCACAGTGATAAAAAAAAATGTGCAAGCTCCAGCTCACTAAAGAGTTTCTGTAGGGCAAAGAACTCTCTACTTACCCCACGTGAAGGAAAGGCGAGTATAAGCACAATGGGAGAGTCATGTCCACACAGTCTATGATCATTTCCTGTACCATGTCCGCAATCTATGACCATTTCCTGTACCATGTCCGCACAGTCTCTGACCATAGTGTATTTAGAAATTTCCACAGATTCCATAACAAAGATCTCACTTTACTTACCTTCTTTGAAATAAACAACATTTATTTAACATATCTAAGATTTGCCTAAGGCCTTAGAAAGCTTAGAGCCGCCTCTGCTGAACAGTTGGTAAGAGGAATGAGTCTGGCAGCAGCATTTATGATGGACTGAAGAAGGGATAGCCTATGTAAAGGTAAGCCAATGAGAAGGGAGATGCAGTTGTTGGGGGCAATAGATAACAAGGGGATTGAATTGGGAGCTTTGTGGTGTCATTGGTTAGAAAGGGGCGCATTTTGGAGATGTTACGGAGGTTGAGGTGGTAAGCTTTAGACAGTGATTGGATGTGGGGCCAAAAGAAGAGTCCAGGATTACACCTAGCACAATGGCATGGGGGGGGGGGGGGGGGGTTGATGGTTGTTCCATTAATCTTGACAGAGAAGTCAGAGAAAGGGGCATGTGGGGGATCACATTTCTGAAGCTTGATTTTGGATAGATTGTGTCTGAGGAAGTGGGGTGACATTCAGGCTAATATTGGCTATATTCAGGCTATATTGGTCAGTAAATTGGTTTTAGCTGGTAATAAATATTTGGTGAGTTTTAGGAGAGTGTTGAGGCCAAAATTCAGACTAAAGGGGATAAAGAAGGTTATTCTTAATAAGGTGGTCACTTAGTTGGTTGTAGACCAGACATTTAAGGAGTTTGAAGTAAAGGGGAGCAAGGAGATGGGGCATAGATTGGTATGGGGGTGACTAGTGCATGTTTTAGAGGTTATAGCTTCAATATTGTATAATATGGAGTCATGATTAAAGTCAGGTGTTTTCTTTCTCAGAGAATAGGTGCATGTGCAGCTACGCCCCAAATTCTCCCCCAAATACAGAGGGGAGCTTGGTGACCAGAGGCAGGAAGAGGCTATAACCCATAGGGTTGGGTGGTCACATGACCAGGGAAGAGGCACTCATGGACTGTTGGGTCAAGTGGAGCAAGTACTGACATTATTTTGTCCTCACATGAGTTACTAAGTGGCCAACGGGACACTTAGATGTTTTGCATACAGAATCAGTGCTGGAGGTGCTGGTACCAGTGTCAGGGGTTCCAGTATAGAGTTCCAACCCTTTCCAACTGAAAAAAAAATCCCTGTTTACTTTTTGTGCCCTTGTTTTTCTTCACTTGGTGTCCTAGAGATGAATTAGGACAGGGGTGTCCAAACTTTTTTGAAAGAGGGACAGATTTGATGAAGTGAACGTCCGTGAGGGTCGACCATTTTGCCTGACATTCTTTGAACCATTAAAATTCAGTGTAAGTTCATCTGAGCACTAATACATAAAGAATTTTCCTACCTTTGTGGCTGTGTGTGGTGAATATATAGATCTCTATAGAGCTCCGGTCAGGGTAAGGATGAGCTCAGGTTGTAAAAAATATAAATTTCCTTTTCTTTATCCCCTGAGAAATGTGTCCGTTATCTATTCTGTGGCCCCCAAGCTCCACTCAGGGCAAGGATGAGCTATTATTATTATTTTTCATTTTTTTTATATTTTATATTCTCTCTGGCCCCCACTTTCCAATTTGCCATTATCTTCCCTTATCTCTTCTGTGGCCCCCAAGCTCTGATCAGGGCAAGGATGAGCTAGCATTTTTAAGTTCTTATATACAGTATGTTTAAATATTTGCTTTATATCCGTTACAGTAGGAAACTTATCTTATCCCCAGAGAAATCCTCGAGTGCCTCTCACTGCAAGGATGACCTCGGGCAAGCCCACTAGGACGCTGACAGCGTGCAGCGCTACAGCCAATCACAGGCACTGAGACACTGAGATCTCTGCAGTTGTGGATCGGGAAATGACTCAGTGTCTGTTATTGGCGATGTGCGCTGTCAGCTTCCCAACGGGCTTTGGAACACGCCCAGCTTATTAGTGAGAGGCGTTCAGGGATTAGAGAATATATATATATTTAAAACAAGCTCATCTTTTTCTCTGTTAAAAAACACAAAAAACAAGCTCATCTTACTGTGCGGAGCTTGGGGGGGGGGGCACAAAAGGGCTGTGGCACTGTTATAAACATGAGAAAGATGTGCTACTTTTCAACTCCAATACAGTTTTTTTTAAATCCAGTCAGGGTTTTTTTTAAATCCAGTCCGGGTTTTTTCCAACTCCAGTCCATTATTTTTAAATCCAGTCTGGGTTTTTTTTAAATCAAGTCCGTCTTTTCCCCCAACTCCAGTCCAGATTTTTTGCAATCCAGTCCAGGTTTTTCAATCCAGTCCGGATTTTTTTTAACTCCAGCCCAGTTTTTTTTAATCCAGTCCAGTTTTTTTCCAACTCCAGTCCTTTTTTTTTTCAATCCAGTCCACTTTTTTTTTCAAATCCAGTCTGGGATTTTTTTTTCAATCCAGTCCACTTTTTTTTTCAAATCCAGTCTGGGATTTTTTTCCAACTCCAGTCCTTTTTTTTCAACTCCAGTCCACTTTTTTTTAAATCCAGTCCGGATTTTTTTTAAATCCAGTCCGGTTTTTTTTTTAAACTCCAGTCCAGGTTTTTTTTTAAATCCAGTCCGGGTTTTTTTCAACTCCAGTCCAGTTTTTTTTAAATCCAGTCCGGGTTTTTTTTTCAATTCCAGTCCATTTTTTTTTTAAATCCAGTCCGGGTTTTTTTTCAACTCCAGTCCATTTTTTTTTAAAATCCAGTCCGGGTTTTTTTTCAACTCCAGTCCAGTTTTTTTTAAATCCAGTCCGGGTTTTTTTCAACTCCAGTCCAGTTTTTTTTTTAAATCCAGTCCGGGTTTTTTTTCAACTCCAGTCCAGTTTTTTTTTAAATCCAGTCCGGGTTTTTTTTCAACTCCAGTCCAGTTTTTTTTTAAATCCAGTCCGGGTTTTTTTTCAACTCCAGTCCATTTTTTTTTTTAAATCCAGTCCGGGTTTTTTTCAACTCCAGTCCAGTTTTTTTTTTAATCCAGTCCGGGTTTTTTTGGCAAAAAAAACCCGGACTGGATTTTTAAAAAAAACTGGACTGGAGTTAAAAAAAAACCCGGACTGGATTCTAAAAAAAACTGGACTGGAGTTAAAAAAAACCCGGACTGGATTTAAAAAAAACTGGACTGGAGTTAAAAAAAAACCCGGACTGGATTCTAAAAAAAACTGGACTGGAGTTAAAAAAAAAACCCGGACTGGATTTAAAAAAAACTGGACTGGAGTTAAAAAAAACCCGGACTGGATTCTAAAAAAAACTGGACTGGAGTTAAAAAAAAAACCGGACTGGATTTAAAAAAAACTGGACTGGAGTTAAAAAAAAACCCGGACTGGATTTAAAAAAAAACTGGACTGGAGTTGAAAAAAAAACGGACTGGATTTAAAAAAAAAATGGACTGGAGTTGAAAAAAAAACCCGGACTGGATTTAAAAAAACTGGACTGGAGTTGAAAAAAACCCCGGACTGGATTTAAAAAAAAACTGGACTGGAGTTTAAAAAAAAACCCGGATTGGATTTAAAAAAACTGGACTGGAGTTGAAAAAAAACCCGGACTGGATTTTTTTTAAAAAAATCAGTGAGCGGTAATAATGTGCAGTAACCTCTATCAACCAATCAATGAGTGGTAATAATGTGCAGTAACCTCTAGCAACCAATCATTGAGTGGTAAAATTGCACAGTAACCTCTAGCAACCAATCAATGAGCGGTAATAATGTGCAGTAACCTCTAGCAACCAATCATTGAGTGGTAATATTGCACAGTAACCTCTAGCAACCAATCAGTGAACATGTAATATATATATATACTAGCTGAATACCCGGCGTTGCCCGGTCTTCCTATCTTAACCTTTTGGGGAGGAAAATCATCGTTATATAAATATAAATAAATAAATAATAAATAACACAATGTTTAATTTTTGAAATTTGACAGATAAAAATATGAATATTTACTATTTGATTAAAGAGTATTGTATTTCATAACTTTTATAACATTTTCCTTTTCAGTTTGTGAATGTTGAAACAGAGCAAAATATGGTACAATGAAGCAGATTAGTACCAAATCACAGACCTTTAAAAAGTGCGGTTAACTCAACTGACATATTATTGCAATACTTGTTTGTATACTATATTCTTAGTTTCTCCCGCATTTGCTAAAATGAACAAATTATTTGGGGAACCCACCCTGGAGCACGCTACATAAAGTTGCCTATGTGAAAAAAATGGTGATCTTAAATCAACTCCGCAGTACCAAATGGACTGCCCTTGTGACTTGTTGATCGTGATGGAAAATGCAAGCGTCACTGGGAGTTGTAGTCTCTTGAAACTAAAAGGCAGATCTGTTGGAATAAGAGGTCTTCGTGGAATAAAAACTGTTTCTCCCTTTCCCTTTCCTGTCAAAATAGTAGCTTCCAACACATTAGGCAACATGTTTTTCACACACAGCCTTGTTCCATTGCACAGTTTTGGTGGGTCAAGGTTTCGTAATAAAATAATAGGACATCCAACTTTAAGTGATAGGCGATGTTGTGGCAATCCAGCTGGATCAAGGGAATTCAGGAATTCTGGTGGCTAATTCACAGCCTCATCGGCATCTACTACGGTATCAAAAGATTTGTACTCAGTGGGCCAGATTCAGCAACACTTGCGCTGGAGTATTTCGATATGCGCCGCGTAACTGTGAAGATGCGCCGTCGTTTCTATGTGGCCGTACCCACCAAACTAGATGCGCCCAATAACGGGCCATTTGCGACCGGCGGAACGTTCCGACGCCAGAGTATCGTCAGCGCTTAATTTCGCTGGGCACATCAGTCGCGCCTATTGATTTCCCCTGCAAATATGCAAATGAGGGATTTTTCCCAATTCACGAACGGATTAGCACCATACGCTGGCTACATGCGCCGCGCGTATCTCGTCCGTCCGACGCAAAGTTATTTCTACAAAAGGCTGCTTTATCTTTACTCCAGACGGTCACAGGTCAGCAGGAGAGCAGCTACAGCAGCGTTACCGACGATAAGAGCTAGCTGAGCACCCCCACTTGCAGGACAACACCTCTGTCCATGCTTGTCTGTCAAATTTTACAGCCATGGAGGAAGACGTCATAGGTCTCCATAGCCGAGATGACGGCTGACAGCTCCTGGCCTTTAGAGTTCAGCTTTCTCCTGTGTGTTTGCGGGGAATGGGAGCAGCCATCTCAGAACAAAAGTAACATCACTGCGGGGAGGGGGAGCAGGATATACTTTAGTGCCGGAATGGCGCTTCTACGGGCGCATTTAAACGCCCAATGGAAGGCATTGCGCTGACGTTTCCCGTGAAGTGGTGCCGACGGAAGTTGTGAGCATGCGCACAAAGGGGGCGAGTGGAGCCTCACTCACTGCGCATGCTCCGTGGTTGATGCGCTGAACGTAAGCCTCTGCGCTGGACTCCGCCCATCATTTACATATGATCACACCCACTTCCCCTTGCGTCGGGTTACGCCAGCGCATTATCGTTACTCTGGCGCAAGTTTACGCGCAACTGCTATGTGAATAACAGTACTTGCGCTGAAAGGGTCGTCAGAGTAACGTAAATGAGAAGCGTTACTCTGGAGCAAAGATGCTCTCATCTACCTGAATCTGGCCCAGTAACTGCTCCTGGTATCATAGAAAGTATTTGATTGTTAATTTCACGGACATCCTCATTTTTAGCAGCAAGAATAGCCCTCTCACACAACCAGTTTAGATTGCCTAAGTTGTCTGAAATATTATGGTATACTGCATCTATTAGTTCTGCAACTGACGATACCAGTTTGCAAAAATCAGAGGGAAGTTTTACGTTTCCTAAAGATTCAACTCACCCTCTCCGATTTCAAGAGGTGTGTTTGAAAAAAATTGAGCATTCTCATCCCTTGGAAGTACTCTCATATTTTCTTTTAATTTGATTTTTCTGACTCTTTTCCACAAAACTGAATGCTTTAAACAGGCATATATTTCATCTGCTGGTGTTGATTTTGGAATGATAGGCAGGGTTTGTCTAAAGTCTCCACAGAGAAGCCCCAGAGCTCCTCCCATAAAGTTATTATTCCCTCCGCTGTTGTTCGGTTTCTGAAGCTCTAGAAGTAGTAGCTCTCTCCAGAGGCGTCGTTAGCCCCTGGCTAGGGTGGCTGAAGCCCCGAATGTGGCCCTGAAAAGCCCCGAGTCTCATGGCCGCAGGTCTGAATTATTAGCCCCGAGTCAACGGTCAGCGCCGGGACTGATCTGATCCCGAGCGCTGCCGTATGCAAACGAGTGCCATAGCAGCCAGCAGGTCCGCCTTCTGGAGCCAGCGCAACGCCTGTGATGGACGTCCCACTGGTCCAATGCCATGTCCGCGGGACGTGTGACGTCCATCATAGGCGCTGCAGAGCCCCAGAAGGCGGGAATTACAAATCCGGTGCGTGGGTACTGCTGATTGTTCAGCTCCTCCAGACCTCCACCATCCGGGGATAACAGCGCAGCGCCGCTCAGCAGACTGCCTGCAGTGCAGTGTGCACAGTGTGACCGGGAACCCGCGGACATGGCATGCAGCTTGAGCTTCTAAGAAGAAGCTGCCTGCCACACTTCTTCTCCCCCCTCCCTCGGAGCAGTCAAATTCACAAGATGGCTCCAGCGGCAGCTCGGCAGCTTAAAGCGGCTCCTCGTGCTCTACACACAGCCCTCCACAGCATAGAACCTCCAAGTCCAACTTCCCAGTCATGATTGCCTGCAGTCTCCACACCGCTGTGTCCTGAGGTAAGCCTTTTAATTGCTAATGCACTTAGCTGACAACATAAAGCTGTATTATGTTGTGTGTCCCTAAGAGCTTCCTCACATGCTTATTTCATGTGTAACTGACATACAAACACACACTGACTCGAACACACTGACTTAGAGTGTGTGGGCCAGATTCTCAGCGGCGGTACGCCTGCGTAAATGTATATGCGCGGCGTAATAGTAAATGTGCGCCTGCGTATCGATGCGCGGTAAACACAGAACCACATACGCGCGATTTTTTTTTCCGTCTGGGCGGCGAAAATGCATTAAGCTAGCGCGGCGTAGGCGCATAGTTACGCATCAAAAATATTCAGTTCCCATTGAATTAGCATGCAAATATGCAAATGAGGGAGATGCGCGTATTCCCGAAAGTACGCGCGTCCGGCGTTGGCTACTCGTGGTGCGCGTAACTCGAAAGCCTTGAGTAAACATACCCCTCATAAAAGCACGGGTAACTTTGCTCAAGGCCGTGTGCAAGTCAGCTGGAGAGCAACTACAGCAGCACCGTAACGGACTAGCTGAGCAATCACACTTACTGGACAAGACATTCATATGCCAATGATGCCAGGGCCAGCCATGGTCTTATCAATACTAAGGTATGCAGAGGAAGAGGAGCATAGAAGGAGGAGGAGGAGGACGGGGGCACGTGAGAGGATCTACCGAGCGCGCATGAGCCTCTTTGGCATGGGTGATGAGGAGGTGTATCGCATCTTCAGATTCACCCCTGCTGCCATCCTGGAAATAACCACAGCCCTGCAGGATGACATCACCAGCCAGACATACCGCTCACGTGCACTGCAGCCACTGGTGAAGGTCCTGGCAACACTCCATTTCCTGGCCAGTGGATCATTCCAGCGTACAAGTGGAGTGGTGGCTGGGATGTCACAAACCAGCATAAGCAGATGTGTGCACCAGGTTGTCCCCGCAATCCTCAGACGCATGTCCAACCAGTTCATCAGACCCACCACTGTGCACCTGCGGCAGAAGGCAATGACAGATTTCTACAGAATTGACGGATTCCCACGCACCATCGGGGCCATTGATTGCACACATGTGGCACTCCAGCCCCCCAGTGCCACAGAGCACATATACCGCAATCGGAAGCATTGGCATTCCATCAACGTACAGGTGATAGCCGATGCCAAATACCTCATATGGCACGTCCGTGCCAAAGACCCCGGGTCCAGCCATGACAGCTACATCTACCGTCAAAGCAACATCCCCGAAGATTTTGAGCAGGACATGTATGGGGACAGCTGGCTGGTTGGTGAGTGACATGGGTGGCAGCCATGACTATCCCCTCCCATGATGCACAACAGAAGTGGCACATGCATGACTACCATCCTCCTGTGTTTTCCCTTACAGGTGACTCTGCATATACACTGGGACCCCATCTCATGACTCCTTTCCGGAACCCCCAAACCAGAGGAGAGAGAAGATACAATGAAGCACACATCAAAACCCGTGCAGTGGTGGAGCGCACATTTGGCCTCCTGAAGTCCCGTTTCCGCTGCCTGGATAAGTCTGGGGGGGCCCTATTGTATTCCCCCAACTTTGTGGGTCAGATCATTGGTGCATGTTGTATTCTGCACAACTTTGCCATGCGAAAGGGCCTGCATATTGCCCTACGTGATGACCTGACCCCCAACCACACAGCCCCCCCCGCCAGAGGAGACCCCGTCAGCTGATGGAAGAGCAGTCAGGAGTGTCCTCGTGTTACGAATCTTTGACCTTTAAACACACACATACAGCATGGCACACAGACAATGCACGCGTGTACACCACTGATGTCCCTAGATCACACACACCACATGCACATCGCATTGGATTAGCCCAAGTCCAGCATGTAGGACTTGGGAGCAGCAACGCCACGTCAAGGCCCCAATGATGTTGCTGTCCATTCATACACCTTTCACACATCATTCATACAGCCGTGGGGTTAACTTCACCACCACGGCCGAGGGTGACACCCCTTACTTTCAGGAGTGCCACCCTCTCACATTCACACACCATTCACACTGCACCGTGTGCAGTATACAAAAATATATAAAAAAAGCTCTTATCCAGAGCATAACAAAAAATAAATAAGCTCTTATCCAGAGCATAATACTAAAGAAAACTCAAATTAATGGGCCTGGCGGGGGCTCTGCCTGGTGCCACGGGTCCTGCCCCTCACTTGCCTGGGGGCAGCCCTAGATGGGGGGGGGGGAGCAGGTTGAGGAGGAACATCCCCACGTCCCTCCCTGGCTGCCTGCATGCCCTCCAGGGCAACCGCTATGCGGGTCTGCACAGCAGTCTGCGCCTCGATAGCAAGGCGCAGGGCCTGAACCTCCCCCACAAGTTCGGAGGTGTTTTCCTGCAGCTCCCCCAAGCTGGTCAGCGTTGCTGCGCTGTTAACAGCAACATCCTGGATGGCATCTGTTATATTGTCCGAGGATGCCAGGCTGTCGGCCAGGCGCCTCATCTCCTCCACGACCTCGGCCAGGTGTTTATTTTGCTGGTCCTGCTGTCTGACCAGCTGTTCCGGCAGGACCTGGGATACACCCCTGGTCTTTGACGTCGCCTTGCGGGGAGTGGCAGGGGACCGGGCATAAGGGGAGGATGTTGAGGGGCCGGAGATGAGGGGGGGGGAAAGAGAGGGACTGGAGAGGTTGGAGGGGGACACTGAGGGGTTTGCTACAGGTAGAGGAATAGCCTGGGCTGGTCCGGCCAACCCACTATCCTCCTCCACAACAACATAGAGGGCCTGGTCCTGGACTACCACACCTTCCTCAACCACCTCCTCCGTTGAGGTGTGCCCACTTCCCTCCAAGTCCTGTTCCAGGGGGGCAGCCAGAGGGACTGTATCTTCAGGGGATGGATCCTGATGGGCCCTGGCATCAACAGATGGCCCCGCTCCCTCCTGCACATCTGTGGATGACACAAAAGATGCCCATGTTGGTGGACCCACACACTTGGCACATGTTCCCTTCCACCCCCATACATGTACACAACAGATAGAATATAAAACACACTTACCTGTCCTCACGGCTGGCTTCTGGGACTCATAGCCCCCAACTCCCTCTACCTGCTCCGTCTGCAGGCAGCGGGCAACCACCTTCTCCTCCTCAGTCAGGCGGACAGGGCAGGGTGGGCCCCCTCCAGTGCCCCTGGCATGCCGAGCTATGGCAGCCAGCTTGCCCTTCACATGACGCCGCAGGTCATTCATTTTCTTTTGAATGTCCTGCGGTGTCCGGACCTCATGAGAGAGGGCATTGACCTGGCACGCCACCCTCATTAATATCTGATCCCTCCGGGACTTGCTGGTCCGGGCACTGTCAGCACCATGGAGCCGCGAGTCATACTTCTCCATGGCCCGTATGACAATGGCCCTCTCCTCTGGGGAGAAATTCTTCTTCCTCCTCTCCTTAACAGCAGTTGCCATCTTGTCCAGCACAAACTTTCGCCGTCACTCTCTAAAAAATGGGAGACGTTTGCGCTGCACGGGCGCATGTGTGGGGCGCATTATATACCCTGCGCCGGCGCATCGTAGGGAGGCTTTGCGCATGCGCAGAAGGCATCCACGTCACGGCGCGGGTCAACCACGTCATGGCGCGGGTCATCCATGTCACGGCGCATGCTCCGTTCGTCCCGGCCTGCATTTGCATGGGGTCACGCTTCATTATAATGCAACACGCCCACTTCCCTCCTACTTTGGAGTTGCGCCGGATTACGCCCATGATTTTACGCGACGCAGGCGCATCTTGGAGCGCATTTACTTAGGGAATACGGTACTTGCCACTCCGTGTTACGTCGGCGTAGTGCATCTGAGATGCGCAACGCCTGCATAATTAGCCGCGCATCTACGAGAATCTGGCCCTGTGTGTGTATGTCAGTGTGTGTGTATGTCAGTGTGTGTGTATGTCAGTGTGTGTGTATGTCAGTGTGTGTGTATGTCAGTGTGTGTGTGTGTGTGTCAGTGTGTGTGTGTGTCAGTGTGTGTGTCTGTGTGTGTGTGTGTCAGTGTGTGTGTGTGTCAGTGTGTGTGTGTGTCAGTCTGTGTGTGTGTCAGTCTGTGTGTGTGTCAGTCTGTGTGTGTGTGTATGTCAGTGTGTGTCAGTGTGTGTACTGACATATATACACACTGACATTATTTATATATATACACACTGACATATGCACACACACACACACTGACATTTAGGTCAGTGTATGTAAGTCAGGGTATGTGTCAGGTAGGTCACACAACCCCACTGCTCAGCCAAAAAAAACAACGCGCCACTCCACCGAAACCGCGCATCAGCGCCCCCCCCCCCCGGGCCTGCTTCGGGCTGAAGCCCCTGGTCTTTTCGATACCTAGCAACGCCCCTGGCTCTCTCCCTCTTATCCTGAAGTCTAATGTCACGCTGTTGTTCGGTTTCTGAAGCTCTTGAAGCTTGTGCTCTATTTCGCAGTGCTGTGAGTCTTGTACTGCGCTCCTCAGGAGTTTCTAGCCTACGCTGTATTTTTTATTTTTTTTTGCCTTAGATTGCACTTTGCCTATAGCTTTACTTTTTCTTCGAGTCATTTTCACACTTTAAAATAATCCACAAACAAAAATGTTAATAAACTTGCAAGTCACAATTGAAATGTACTGTATCACATTTTTCAACATAAAATTGAAAAAGTTACTGAGGTAGCCCTCATAAAAAAGGGCAGAAATTAGAAGGGGTGTGGCTTGTGGGAGGGGTGTGGAGAGGGCATGGTTAGTGGAATGAGCATGGTTTGCAAGCCAGCCCACATACTGACCTGAAGATGCAGTGCAGAGCTTGTGGAGTAAGGTGTAGCTGAGCTGTGATAAAAAAAACTGTGGTTAAAGGACCTGTGATGACATTAGTAGGTGTGGCTAAGCTGTGATGAAGAGATAGGTGTGGCTAAGCTGTGATGAAGAGATAGGTGTGACTAAGCTGTGATGAAGAGATAGGTGTGGCTAAGCTGTGATGAAGAGATAGGTGTGGCTAAGCTGTGATGAAGAGATAGGTGTGGCTAAGCTGTGATGAAGAGATTGTGGTAAAAGGACCTGTGATGACATCAGTAGCTGTGGCTGAGCTGTGATGAAGAGACCACAGTCCCATATACTTGCATGGGACTTGAAATAAAAACCGCCGTTTGGAAGTTATGAAGTAACATGTATTTTCCATAGAGTTGAATGGGACTTTAAAGAAAAACCCTGACCATGGAAAATGGGGGTGGGTAAGGGTTAAACCACCTATCCTATATTTGTTGCTGAAAAAACAAAAACCGCCGTTTGGAAGTTATGAAGTAACATGTATTTCCCATAGAGTTGAATGGGACTTTAAAGAAAAACCCTTTCAGAGGCTGCGGGCTGGGCAGGTTACAGGCTCACAAAAACCAGCACTGCCGACAGGGGTCCGACTCGCCGCAATCTGCTTCAAGCCTGCTGTGCTGTCTGCTCTGTCTAATCCACAAGTCACCACTCTGATCCGTCCATCCACCCTCAGCTCCTCCTGCTTTTTTTAAAGTCTGGTGGGTGGCGCCGGCAGTGTGGCTGATGTCATCATCGGCAGACAGACAGAGGAAGCACTCGTAAAGGATCGGATCTGCTTGGCGATTTCCACAAACTGCGCATTCACAGTTCTGACCCGCTGCTCTCCATAATTTTTTACTGGGGTCGCTGGGCAGGTGGGGCCCCCCAGGCAAGTGTGGCCCCCGGGCAACTTCCCAGCGTGCCCAATGGAAAAGATGGCCCTCTGGCCCTCTGGCAGAGGTATCTTTCTGAGGCTCACCAAGGAGGGTCTGTGGCAGAGACTTTATCCTACAAATGTTCGAGTGATACTCCGGCTGCCAGGTCAGTAAGAGAAGCCTGTCCGGGTACACTAAACCCACTCAGGTAGGAGTGGCGCAGAGAAATGTTACATATGGGAGCAGGACTGTTTCCCTAACATCACGCCTGAATCTGCTGTTCTCTTTTTTCTTCTACTTTACTTTCCTCACCACAAGTTTATTGTTTTTACCCGGCTGGGTAATAAAGAGCACCTGTTGCGGACATTCCTTTACTTCTACCAAATGCAATACGCATCATTCACCCCTAGGAATTTGGGGGAGCCATGAGGTAAATGTGCCACCCAAAACAACCAGCAGCTCCTCTGGGGGTAATGCTACAGATATGAGGTAATTATTGATTGTTTAGATTCAGATTTTATAGTATTTATTGGGTAGGGTAAGTGCAGCAAATGAATTTGAAGTTGAAGAGGGTGTTTGAGAACTTTCATGTAAAGGAGGATGCAGCGGTGAAAGGGGGGCTCCTGATGTGAACAGGGTTTTCTGATGTGAAGGGAAGGGGGGGGGGGTCTGACCTGAAGTGGGGTGCCTGAGTTCTTGTGTGAAAAGGGGGACCCAGAGGAGTAAGGGGGGCTCCTGATGTAAAGGGAGCTTCAGACGTGAACAGGATTTTTCGATGTGAATAGAAGGGGGGGGGGGGTCTAACCTAAAGTGGGGTGCCTGACTTGAAGGCCCTTTGAAGTTCTGATGTAAATAGGGGGATCCAGAAGTGAAAGGGGGGCTCCTGATGTTTAAGAGTGTTAAATGTAAAAGAGGGCTCTAGATGTGAAGTAGGGAACATGAAGGGGGCAACCCCAGCTATTTTATGAATATCTTTCTTAAAGCGGACCGTCAGTCATTTTTTCAACTTTCCATCTAGTAAACCTTTTGCCCTTGTTGTTTTAACTTTGGATAGTAAAACATTTTTTTTTTGCCAGTACCTTATACAGCCCACTTCCTGTTTCTTGTCTGGTAAAAAGCCTAGGCTTATGACATCATGCTCAGCTCTATCTCTCACTCTGTTAAGAGTTTGCCAGAAAGGGATTGGGGATGAGTCATACGAGGGCAATGAAAGCTGCGGAGCTGGAGGTGTGCCTCTGAGTGTCTGTGTAAATCCAGGAAGCTGCCCACAGTTAAAATGGTTGCAGCCAGACTTAGTGGAGGGAGATTTCTGAGGCATATAGAATAGCATTTCTACAGAATCACAGTATATATAAAATATTATGCAAAGTGGTCGGAGGGAAGCTTCAGAATGACAAATATGTTTTTATTACAAATTATGTGAGCAGACTGCAATTTCTCTTTAATGTAGAACTAAAGACAAAACTTATTTTTTTCATTTTGCATAGAGTAAGGGAGGGTTTATTTGTTGCCCTCTCTGCCCTATTGGGTAGATTTACCTTCACTTCCTGTCCCAAAGCCAAAACAGGAAGTGGAGGGAAATCCCATCAAATTAAGGGAATCCCTTGGGGACCCCCAGGCCATCAGAACTAGTGTCCAGGCCCTGGCCTTGAATAACACTAACCCTGAATAAGTGATTCAGGTTTAATCCGGGTGCCAGACTATAGTTTGCCTACTCTCACTTCCATAGTTCCCAACTGTCCCTGATTTCGAGAGACTGTCCCTGATTGGGAGCAATGTCCCTTTGTCCCTCTTTCCTCCTCATTTGTCCCTCATTTTGGTCTGATCTATATAGATGTACATAAAATGCACTTTTTATCTATCAAAAAGTGTTTCCCTGCGCTAAACCTTTCATCTGATTTCTAAATTGCTGCACTTGTAAATTCCAAAAGCCAATATAAAGGAATGGTAGTGGTAAAAAAAATCACTTGTGGTTTTAACCAATCTTGAACAGTTGAGTGTGGACAAACAGTTACTCTAAATTAAAGCACCTCATCCCATGTAGGTAAATTTGAAAGCAAATACTTAGGGAAAAAACGGGTACCTGAGGACCCTGGGACTATGAGGCGGTGCTGATAGAGTGTAACGAAACACTGTTAAAATACAAAAGAATTTTATTGGGTTTATACACAAATATGTAGATAAAAACCATCCATTGTGTTAAATATCACAAATATCACAGGCTTCGACAGTCTGGGAAAGCTCTTGGTAGTTCAAGTTCAACCGACATGTTTCGCTCTGTGGAGCTTCTTCAAAGGTTTGGAACTTACTACACTGTGTTAAAACAAGGATATGAAAGATGGTTCAAACAAAAGTACAACAATTGTTAATAGAGAATATTAATTGGGACAAACAGTTGGTACAAGAATCAGGGAAAATTATCATAAGTTCAATATTAAACAATTTACTGATTAAATTATGTTTCAGCAGGGGAGCAGGGGGGGGCGGGTTTGGGGGGAAGGGGGGATGAAATCTCCTTATTATCTCGATGCTACAAAGGAGATACTCTCTCCTACCCTGTTTATCTATATTCCCCTATTTTTTCATACTGGTATATTCCTCTACCACTAGGACCGATTAAATTTCATTTAATCCTCCTCTCTTCAAAGGAACGTTTTTTTCTTTCTTTGGAGTCTACCCCTGCTGGTTACATCAAGGTCATCTATTTTGTCTTCCCACCGTTATATCCAGGGACATCCTCCATTCCTTACCTACTAATCAGCACATCTGTGTCTGATCATCTAAAGCGAACCCTTTACTAAGGTATACACATTTTAAACATTTGCCTTCATTTTCAGTTTCTGACATTTATCATCCTTTTGTTTCTATTTGTTTATTTACAATTGGCCCCTTTACTAGATTATGGTTCCTGGACGGAATGAGTACAGAATCTGGATTTTACGGTGTTTGGGGGACCTTCTCCACTAAGACCCAAGTGTCCACCATCCCTTCCCTCTATGGTTTTCTAGTCCAATCATCTGGTCTGTGAGTATTGGTAAGCCCCACGCACCCTCACCCCTCCCCCTCTCCTTCTCCCTTTGTTAACCCTCCCTCTCCCCCCTTCTCCATCCCCTTCCCTTCCTTCCTCCCCCCCCCTATTTTTTCCATTCCAACCCATGCTTTTCCCTTCCCTTTCCCATCTTTCTCCCCCCCCCTTTTTCCATTTCCCCCTACCCAACCCCCCCCCCTAATTCTCCCATTCCAATCCCTCACCTATCCTGCCATTAACCCCCCACCCCCTCCCTTCTCTCTCCCTCTTTCCCCTCCCCCACCCTTCCATCCCCCCTTCCCCCCAAACCCCCCCCCCTGCTGAAACATAATTTAATCAGTAAATTGTTTAATATTGAACTTATGATCATTTTCCATGATTCTTGTACCAACTGTCTGTCCCAATTAATATTCTCTATTAACAATTGTTGTACTTTTGTTTGAACCATCTTTCATATCCGTGTTTTAACACAGTGTAGTAAGTTCCAAACCTTTGAAGAAGCTCCACAGAGCGAAACATGTCGGTTGAACTTGAACTACCAAGAGCTTTTCCAGACTGTCAAAGCCTGTGATATTTGTGATATTTAACACAATGGATGGTTTTTATCTACATATTTGTGTATAAACCCAATAAAATTCTTTTGTATTTTAACAGTGTTTCGTTACACTCTATCAGCACCGCCTCATAGTCCCAGGATCCTCAGGTACCCGTTTTTTCCCCAAGTATTTGCTTTCAAATTTAACCAATCTTGGTTTTTGTACAATACTCCTTTAAGGGGGCGTGGCAATGGGGTGAGTCCAATGCCTGCATAATTTTGCTGATAGGTGTCCCTCATTCCCATCTCAAAAAGTTGTGAGGTATGCACTTTTAGTACCACAAACTAGGGGGTGCTACAAGTGGGTAGGGAGCCAAGACATGGGCAGTGCTGAGAAGTGAGTAGTGGGTAGGGGGTGGAGACAAGGGTGAGCCGTGGGCGGGGAGAGAGTGTCTGTACCTATGCATAGCCATAGAGACAAAGGCCCGGATTCACAAAGCACTTACGCCGACGTATCTCCAGATACACAGCGTAAGTACAAATATGCGCCGCCGTATCTATGCGCCGTGCCCACAGAACTAAGATACGCCAAAAAACTGACTTCATCCGACTGACGTAACTTGCCTACGCCGGCGTATAGTGGGCGCATATTTACGCTGGACGCATTTGGCACTCCCATTGATTTTTGATGCAAATAAGGGCGATACGGCGAATCACGAACGGTACTTGAGCCCGACGCATGTTTTAAGCGATTTGTGCAAGGTTTACATCCGGCGTAAAGTTATTCCCCATATTGGAAGTGCAACTCATGCAAAGGTATGGACCAGGGAACGAACGCCGTCTAATTTTACATAGTTTACGTTGTAAGTAAATAGGGCTGGGCGTAGGTTACATTCACGTCGTAGGCAGTGATTCGACGTATCTTAGGCAATTGTTTCGACATGACTGTGAGCATGCGCACTGGGATGCGTCCAAGGTACGACGCATGCGCAGTTCATTTTAAGAACTTGTCTGAAGCTCAGCCCATCATTTGCATGGGGTCACGCTTCATTTAAATGTATCACGCCCACTTCTAGCCCACTTCCACCTACTTTGACTTACGCTGACTTACGCCTACGACTATACGCTACACCGGCGCAACGTTGGGAGCATTTGCTTTGTGAATTCCATGCTTCCCTCTATGCGTCGCGCCGGCGTAGCGTAAAGAAGATACGCTACGGCCGCATAAATATGCGCCGATGTATGTGAATCCGAGCCAAAATGCCCTGATTACTACACATTTGTTTAAACGTGTTTTTTACATTGATTTCATCTTTTATTCATTTGTATTTAATCAGTAATATTTGGATGAAAACTAATGGACCGGTCAATGTTGGTTGTAGAGATTACAGGGTGTATCAAAGATTACAAATGCACTTTACACATTCTGCATTCAAGAAAAACAACCAGAATGAAAGTCATTTATACCGAGAAGAGTTTGAAATATGGATAATTGCAACAGGAAGCAGCTTAAGTTAATGCATGAGAAGATAATAAAGAAAGATTGTCAGGGACACTAAAAAGCACAGTGTATCAGAAGATCTCCGGCTCCTTAATGTACAAAGAGGTTGAGGCACTCATTCATTTTAACTGAAGGTTTAAATTATCATCTTGTCATCTCATCTCATCATGAATATAGTTCTGGTGGAAATCTCCCGCATAGCGCAGTCACCATTCCTGCAGATTAATGCAGCACGTCACACGGGCTGGGTACACTTCCTTTGTCTGAGAAAATTACTCAGGTGAAAATTGAAATCGAATGTGGTTTCCCACCATTTCTGATAATAAAAAAAAAAAAATAGTTTTGCAATTGCAATATGAATAAATGGATAAATACGCTGGCTGCATTTTCATATCTCAAGGGCCGTCTCTATATTTCTCTCTAAATCTTATATAGTAGTAGATTTTACCAGCTTTTAGTTGCCATATTGATATCTTTTTGGCAAACAGTGGGGTGATGTCTTTACGACCTGCTTTAGACAAATGAGTCTATAGCCTCGTACACACGGTCGGACATCAAACAAACTTTCCCTTGGATTCTTGACCGAAGGGAGTTGTCCAGTCACACCCATAGCATACACTCACTTTTTCGGCAACAAACATGACCGTAGTGACGTTTCAACGTACTGACGAGATTTTATAAGAGCAAGTTTAATTCTCTGGCGTCACCCTTTGGGTTCCTTCTGCTAATCGAGAGTTAGGCCGCGTACACACGTACGAGAACCTCGACGGGCCAAACACATCGTTCCGCTCGTCGAGGTTATCGCGCGGCCGTCGAAATCGTCGACCAAGCCGTCGGGAAAGGCGTCAAGCCATGGTTCTCGATGGGCCATCGAGCAAATAGAGAACCTGCTCTCTATTTTGGCTCGACGGCTTTCTCGACGGGACGCTCGGCGAAAAGGTACACACGACCGAGTATCTCGGCAGAATATGGATCCCAGCGAGCTTCTCGCTGGATTCTGCCGAGGTTCTCGGTCGTGTGTACGCGGCCTCAGTAGAGGTCTCGTCGTAATTTTTAGTTCCGTGCAATCTTGTTCGTTTCTGAACGTCTGTTCGTCAAGCAGACATGTTGCGCAATGAGGTTGTGCTAACTTGATCCACAAAAAAATATAGAAATATGCTTGATTCATATAACCAAAATACACTCCAATCACACTCTACAATCCAAAGTAAAGACATTTGTTTTTACTCCATCAGTATCACCAGCAAAGCAGCTTTTAGTATTATCACATTATAAAGAAGAAGAGAATGTGCGCTGCTTTTCTTGATTTCAGAACTTGCCACTTCACGAATGTGCTCTTTCAAATACCAACGCTAGTTTTACCAGACAGAACACTTCCAGCTGGTCTTTGCTTCTGAGCATGCGCTTTTGTTTTTTAAATCAGAAACGTTTTTATTGTGAATAAAGCAAAAAAACAAAAACAAAGGGCATGTACATAGCAATTAAGTGACCCAAAAGAAAAAGGGCTACACAGGATACAGTGTCAGTTGTACAAAAATAAGGAGCAATACACAATCTCAATAACATCACTGAAATAAGTACCATGTACAACTTCCAATCCGCCCCTCGTTACATCTTTCAGGAGTGGAAAAGAGACGTAAAACAAATAAACAATAACCAAAAAAAAAAGTGGGGGGGAAGACAAAATAAAACAAAGACCAATACAGCCTGATGACACCAATAAAGAGCATGCGCTTTTGTACATTATACAAATGTCCGATTGCTTGCTTGCTGCTGTACACACGGTCGGACTAGGCACCATTGGACTCTTGTTGATGCAAAGTTTGTCCGTTTGCAGACCAAACTTTTTGTCCGATGAAACCCCGAAAAAGTCTGTCCGATGGAGCGTACACACGGTCGGACTATTTTGAAAACGTGCTCATTTTGAAGTTTGTTGGCAAAAAGTCAGAACGTGTGTATGGGCCTTAACTTACATGTAGGTGGTTTGCCACCTCGGTTGACAAGCTCAGCACTGCAAACTGTAATGCCTAGTACACACTTGCGGGATTTCCGACAGGAAAGCCAAGAACCTGCTCTGTAACTTTTCCCCCTATACACGGACGTTTTTCCTTTGGTCGGGAATCCCAACCGTGTGTATGATCCATCGCAGTTTTCCCATAGGAAAACTGCCAAAAACTGCCAGGAAAAAGTCCGCCAGGAATCCCGGAGGGAAAAAAAGAGAGCAGGTTCTGTTTTTTTTGTCCTGCGGTTTTTAGCAGTTTTCCTGACGGATAAACTGCGAGGGAGCATACACATGGCCGGGATTCCCGGCCAAAACTCGCCGTTTTTACAAGGCTTTTGAGGAGAATTGACTACATAGATTCCCGCATGATTATTATTGCAGGATCATCAAACTTAACCTAACAGCCTGAGATCTCTAATGCTGCGTACACACGACGTGACTTTCACTCATGACGTGATTTTTTTTTAAATTGGTCATTAAAAACGAGCGCGTGTAGGCTCCACAGCATTTTTCTCGACGTGAAAAATTACCATTAAAAATTTAGAACATGCTCTAATTTTTCTCGTCATTTTTCACGTCGTAAAAAACGTTCGTGTGTAGGCTTTAATGACGGGAAAAAACATGCATGCTCAGAAGCAAGTTTACAGGCGTGTAAAATGAAAACAATTATCGAGGAAAGTACGCAGCTGTATGTACATGTTGGAAAAATATTCTACAGACATGCGCTGCGCAATCAACGGATGGGTCCAGGAGCGACAATCTCTGGTCCTCGCACGCAATTTTCGACGTCGTTCTAGCCTCATCAAGAGCATGTCGGGAGCATTTCCTCGCATATGCTCATTATGGGATCCCATTGTAAAAAAAAAGCACAGAAATTTAGGTAAATACAAGTACACTGCTGCTCTCTTTGTTGCTGCTACTCACTCTGGTCTCACAAAATGGCTTAAATAGTTAAATAATACTGTTTTTTGAGCTTGGGGAGGGTCTTATGATGTTATCTTAACTAAACGACAAATTGTTCAGAGGACATTGCCTCAGCGTCCTGTGTACATGGAGCCTAAAGGATGATAGCACATATAGTTGTATGCACAAAGACAGGATTACTGTATCTGTATCTGATATCTCTTATCCAGTCTTTTCCAGTCAAACTACACTATATTGTTAAGAGTATTGTGACACCTGCCTTTACACGCACATGAACTTTCATGGCATCCCAGTCTAATGCCGCGTACACACGGTCGTTTTTTGCGATAAAAAAAAACCGACGTTTTCTGTGAAGTAAAAACGACGTTTTTGAAACGTCACTTTTCAAAGACAATTTTGCATACACACCATCGTTTTTTCACAAAAAGCGAGGTTACGTTCACCACTCTTTTCCATTGAAGCTCGCTTCATAACTAGCTTCTGGGCATGCGCGGGTTGAAAAACGTCGTTCTGAACAACGTTTTTGCTACACACGGTGACTTTTTGTGAAACAAAAAACGACGTTTTGAAAAACGACACAAAAAATTCAAACATGTTGGAATTTTTTTTTGGTCGTTTTTTTTCCCATACACGATCAATTTAAATGACGTTTTAAAAAACGTCGTTTTTTTTCATCGCAAAAAACGACCGTGTGTACGCGGCATAAGTCTGTAGGGTTCAATATTGAGTTGGCTCACCATATGCAACTATACCAGCTTCAACTCCTCTGGGAAGGCTGTCCACAAGGTTTAGAAGTGTGTCTATGGGAATGTTTTACCATTCTTCCAATAGTTGAAGCTTTTAAAAGCTGCAAAGGGTGGGCCAACTTAATATTGAACCCTATGGACTAAGACTGGGATGCCATAAAAGTTCATGTGCGTGTAAGGGCAGGCGTCCCAATACTATTGAAAATATAGTGTATGTCTTCACCGCCTGGGCTATAAAATGGATCTTCATACATGATGGCTTATTAATAGAAAAAAGAAATGCCGAATTGATAGCTTTTTTCGATCCAAACAATGAGGAGATGTTTCCATTCCCTGCATTAGACAAATGGGTCATCATAAATGCAGGTAGTTTGGGACATGGGATGATAAGACATGTTATATTTTCAAAAATGGAATTACTGGATTAATAATAAGATTTTCTTTGCAGTACCTCCTATTTGGCAGCCCTATTGAAACAGATTGTTTGCAAATAATACAGCCCAACACTGGGCTCATTCTTTGCTATGTATTCTGAGGTTTTAAAAATGGCTGCAATAATTACCTTACTGCTGCCTCCTCTCCTGCAGTACCTCCTATTTGCCACAAGATGTCCTCAGTTTTCTGTGTTGAATGATGCTAAACGTCATTCAACCCAGAAGACTTAGGCGGCGTACACACGACCGAGAAACTCGTCGGGCGAAACACATCGTTTTCCCTGTCGAGTTCCTAGTTCGGTAGTCAAAAAACTCGTCCAGCCAAATTTTCCCATTGCCCAACGAGGAAATAGAGAACATGCTCTCTTTTTGGCTCGACGAGATTCCCGGCGGGTTTCTCGGCGAAAAGTGTACACACGACTGGTTTTCTCGGCAGAATACGTCTCCCATCGAGTTTCTTGCTGAATTCTGCCGAGAAAACCGGTCGTGTGTACGCCGCCTAAGGAAAGGTTGTGAGTGTTGGGTGGGTTTCATGGACCTGCTTCCTGAGCATGACACTCTATATAGAGGTGTAGATTAAAGCTTGTGTGCCCTGATACAAAAGTTGACCTGGGCGTACCTCCCACCACTTTCATCGTGCGTGCAGATACACCCACCGCACGCCAAGATACTCAAAGTGGCTTAAGAGTTTTGCGTTCCCAGAGTTCCTCCTTACACCAGAAGACAGCGATCACCACTGGAGAATCAGAGGACAGGGACCCCCAGCAGGTCACTTGGCAGAGCGTCTTTCCCATCCCAGCATTGTAAACAGCTCCTCCCAACCACACTACACAGGGCTGAAATCACATTTCTTTACACACACTCTTCACAGGGTGTATCTGGCCTTTATGTTGCTGTTTTGACCTGTGAAATTCTCTAGTCGGAAAGGGGGTGTAGTTGCAGTAGGCAGATACACCCTGTGCAGATCGTGGCTAACTGGCTTTGTTGTAAAGTAATTTGATTTTAGCACTGCAGAGAAGGAGCATTATAGAGTGCTGTAATGGGAAAGGAGCTGATTAGATGGGCATAGCATTCATGGCAGAGGGGGTGATCAGGAGGCTTTGTGGGGGGCGCACAACTTAGATCTGGGGGGAAAGCCATGTGACACAAAATCTTGAGCCTGTAGTGCCTCAGGAGGTGTTAATTGTTTATTGTGTTTATTGATAATTGTTTTATCAATTTCTGAAGGTTTCTCTGTCGGTGTTGCCAAGTGTTGGGGGAAGGTCACCTCCTGGATGTGTGTGTCTTTTCCCCAGTTGTCAGGGAAGTGGGGTAAGTGTACATCCCCGGGTGGGTACAGAGAATCCTAGCTAATGACTAGGAGACACTGAGCAGTGTATTACCTCACCAGTGGCATCAGTCCCATCGTGGCTACAGGACGGCACTCTCCTCCTCTTATCTCGCTGAGTTACTATTCCATGCACAAAGCACAGACACTTCCCCATTCTGGGCTGTTCTCACCCCGTGCTCCTCTCCATTCAGAAAATGTCTCACAGCTTCTCCCCAGCCAATGAGAATGGAGGGGTGTGGACTGTGGAAGGCAAAGTGGAAGCCCATTACTGAAGTGTGGTTGTGGGGCCCTTGGGGCAGATCAGAGCTGGACTTTGTGAAGGATATGATAATATGACTGTAAGGCTTCAGGGGCCCCCTGGAGCTAGGGGCAGGGATGCAATTGTGACCCCTGCAACCCCTTATGCTATGCCCATGACTCTACACTCAGGCCCTGTACACACGATCAGTCCAAACTGATGAAAACTGACCGACTGAAGTTCAGTTTCATCGGTTCACAGACTGATGGTCTGATGTGCGTATACACCATCAGTTCAAAAACCGATCAAGTCAGAACGCGGTGACGTAAAACACAATGACGTGCAGAAAAAAATGAAGTTCAATGCTTCCAAGCATGCGTCGACTTGATTCTGAGCATGCGCGGGTTTTGAACCGATGCTTTTGCGTACTAACCATCGGTTTTGACCGATCGGTAGGCGTCCATCGGTCCGATTTTAAAGCAAGTTCTAAATTTTTGGACTGAAGGACAACAGACTGATGGGGCGTACACACGTTCGGTTTGGACCGATGAAACTGAACTTCAGTCCGTTTTCATCGGTTTGGACTGATCATGTGTACGCGGCCTAACAGTATATCTCCCCATTGCCTAAACACATCCAGTATGTAAAAGTGAACATGGCAGCAGTCTCAAATTAGAACTTAGCACTTTGTATAATATGTCCTAGGACATATTTTGCTCCATTTTAACAGCTAGAGGAAATCTAGGAGGCATGGCATCCTATGTACTCAAAGGCAGACTACCAGAATGTACAGGACATCATATATTTAAGGTGACCAGATTTTTTAAATTAAATCTGGGGACATATTTGTTTTTACTAGTAATGGTGGCAATCAGCGACTCTCTGCCCATTGCGGCCCACCTCACAGCCTGTCAAGTCTCACTCTCCGGCCCCCGGCTACTACTGGGTGGGAAGCGGAGGAAGATCCCTCCGCCAGGGAAGGCAAGGAGATAAACAGGCCGAAACTGAAGAAATATTCCCTCCGCTCCGACCAGCACATGATCATCAGAAAGGGGCACAGATAATGGAAAAAAAAATACACCCCCCCCCCCCCAAGCTAGTAGGAGCGGCGGACAGTCTGCACTGACTGTCTGTGAAATTGCCCCAGCCCCTGTTCAAATCCAATCCGGGGACAAAACTGGGGACAGACTTGGTTCGGGGACATTGTCCTCAATCCGGGGACTGTCCCCTGAAACCGGGATGTCTGGTCACCCTACATATATTGGTACGGTGTCCTGTACACTCCTGCTCTGGACTGCATGACTAAGAGAAACCAACAAGTAATCCTGTCTGACTCTCCTGTAGTCCAATGGAGGGGGCGAGCATGAAACTCCACACCAGGGAGAAAGACTTACATTACTGTGTGGAGTTACAGACAGAAAAACAGGAAGTGAGGATTTCTTAGAAGAAATAAGGACATTTAAAAGCAAAATGGAAGGATGAGGTAAGTGAAGGAGTGCTGCACTAAGGTAAAGGAAGCTATTTAGGATTTTTTTTTTACTATACAACCCCTTTAAGGATTTTTAGAAAGGTAGAGATAGGTTCTCTATCCAAACAATACACCCGGACTGTTTTGCTTCTAGGAGTAGAAATTAAAATTTTCTCTTCAAGGTTCATGACATGAGGAGTACTGTTACTGTAAGCTGTGTAGGTTCCTATCCAGACTTTATGTTCTATCTCTACTGTAGGTGTTCTACAGGAGGCCTTCAACCTTAACCACTTGACCACTGGGCACTTAAACCCCCTTCCTAACCAGACCAGCTTTCGGTGCTCTCACAATTTGAATGACAATTACTCAGTCATACAACATTGTACCCATTTGAAATTTTTGTCCTTTTTTTCACACAAATAGAACTTTCTGTTGGTGGTATTTGATCACCTCTGGGTTTTTTATTTTTTGCGCTATAAAAGAAAAACGACTGAAAATTCTGTAAAAAACAAAAAACAAAACTTGTTTCTGTCATATTAGCAGGTTATTTCTCACACACAGCATATGCATACCACAAATTACACCCCAAAACACATTCTGCTATTCCTCCCGAGTATTGCGATACCCCATGTGTGGGACTTTTACACAGCGTGGCCACATACAGAGGCCCAACATGCAGGGAACGCTGTCAGGCGTTCTGGAACCCAGACCAATTCTGACATTTCTCTCCTACATGGAAAAATCATCATTTATTTGCTAGAAAATTACATAGAACCCCAAAACATTATATATGCTTTTTAGCAAAGACCCTAGAGAATACAATGGCGGCCGTTACAACTTTTTATCTCGCACGGTATTTTCGCAGAAATTTATTGAACGCGTGTTTTTAAAAAAACTGTTTTGTGCTTAAAACAAAACAAAACAGTAAAGTTAGCCCAATTTTTTTTCATAATATGAAAGATGAAGTTACGCCAAGTAAATAGATACCCAACATGTCACACTTCAAAATTGCGCACACTCGTGGAATGGCGCCAAACTTCGCTACTTAAAAATCCCCATAGGCGGTATTGCAGAGTATCGCGCAGGGTATTGCAGAGTATTGGGGTATTGCAAAGTATCATGCAGGGTATTGGGGTATTGTCGAGTATTGGGGTATTGCCGAGTACTGGGGTATTGCCGAGTACTGGGGTATTGCCGAGTATTGGGGTATTGCCGAGTACTGGGGTATTGCCGAGTATTGGGGTATTGCCGAGTACTGGGGTATTGCCGAGTACTCGGGTATTGCCGAGTACTGCGGTATTGTTGAGTATTGGGATATTGTTGAGTACTGGGGTATTGTTGAGTACTGGGGCATTGCTGAGTACTGGGGTATTGCTGAGTATTGTTGGGTACTGGGGGATTGTTGGGTACTGGGGGATTGTTGGGTACTGGGGGATTGCTGGGTACTGGGGGGATTGCTGGGTACTGGGGATTGCAGAGCTGGGATGGATTGAGGGATGGCTGGATCTGTGACTGCATTTGTCACAGATCCAGCCACAGCTCAGCTGCTGACACCCCGCTCCCCCCCTCTCCTCGCACACTGTACCGAACGGTACAGAGAGGAGACGCAGGAGAGGGAGGAACCGGCGTCATCAAATGACGCCGGTTTGTTTACAAGTGATCACGCCGTCATTCAACGGCGCGATCACGTGGTAAATGGCCGCGATCAGCGGCAATTTACCGTGATCCGTGATGCGCCGGGTCTTCTAGACCCGGCAAGCACGGACACTTTCGCGAGCACGTCCCAGGGGACGCGCAATCGCGGAAGTGAAGGACGACGTCCCAGGGACGTCGTCCCAAGATAACCCCGCCGCGCCGTAGCAGTAAAATGCTTATGGCGCGGTGGGAAAGTGGTTAAAGCCTTTCATTCAATCTAGGCCAGGGGTTCTCACTCTTCTAGTGCTATGACCCCTTGATAAAATTTCCCAAGTTGTGTGGACCCCTAACAGTAAAATTATTTTTGTAGTGTGGGTTGTTGGCACCCAAGGCAAGAAAAGTAATTTGCGCCCCAAACCCACAGACATTTAGCGCTCCCTGAGTCCTTTTAATAGCAACTATAATCGCAGGTAGTGTCACTCACTGTGTCTGCTGCTTCACTGTGTCTCCAACTTTGTGGTGTATTGTAGCAGTGACAACTATGCCAAAATTAGGAGATAGGGTCTCCTCCAGCCCCTCCCACTTCACATTCCTCACCAGTCAGCTGACCTCCAGTCTTTGCCCCCCAGCCATGCCGTAAACTGAATGGGCACCTGCGACAAGGGGGTAGCTGTGGGCTTCGGGGATAGCCCTGCTGGGTGGCTCCAAAAAGGCTGGGAGAGTAGTGCAGGCTTCAGGAACAGCCCAGGATTTGGTGACCCCTGTCAAATCATCATTTGACCCCCGAGGAGGTCCCGACCCCAGGTTGAGAACCACTGATCTAGGCCTTGACAACAGTAAGAAATTAAAGCTCGTTCAGCAGAAGATTGGAGGATAGTTTTGTTTTTCAGGAGTAGAAATTTCCATATTTTCTCTTCAAGGTAAATGCCATGAAAAGTACTGTATATAACTATATAGGTTTGATGTTGACCCCAACGTTCTCTCAGGAAAGAGAGCCAAGCAAAAGGGGAACTTGACAAGGAAAAATGAAGGCATTGGAAATGTAAGAAGCATATGAGTGCTATGAGTAATGGGGTCATGTCTAATGTCCCCTGGGTTCCATTAACTGAGCCTCGTGTACTGTGATACCAGGCAGTGGCCATTTTGTTCTGAAGGATATCTGGAAGTGTAATTATTTCAGAGATTCAGTTGCTAAGCCTTTAAATGATTAATCACATGCAGGGATGGTGAAATACACATAAAAATCCACTTCTAGAAATCTAGAGTGTTCTGCACTTCCATGCCGTGCAGGATTAAATTAACATGGCAATAGTTCAAATGGAGCTATTGCTTTGTATTCCACCATAGAGATACCATCCAAGCTAATACGATGAAGAAAAAGATGGCTGTTCTTAGGATAAAGGATATCGGCCCTTCTCACAATTTATCTTGATGGTCTGGTCTGTTGAACGGCACTTAGTCTGATTTATTGAAGGTACAAGCTGACCCTGCAACTCCTTAATTTCTGGTGTGCAGCCTTGGATGTCAACTTGAGTGCTCTACAGCGGCAGGCAAGCACAATATTTAGGCCAGGAAACTGTTGGCAGCATTTTCTGTCGGAATGCAGATATTTTGTGGAATATGACTTTTGAGGCTTACTCTGCTCACTCCGAGTTGCTTTTAATGGAATGCAAATATTGGACAGAGATGATCAATTGCTACTTATATACAGCAGGGGTAGGAAACCCTGGAGAGGCGACAATCTACCTGAACAACATGGAAGAGATTGAATATACGCTGCGCAAAGTTATAAATGCAACACTGGTGTTTGCCTTCAATTTATCATGAGTTGAACTCAAAGATCTACGACTTTTTCAATGTACACAAAAGGCCTATTACTGCTTAAAGAGGAGGTTCACCCTAAATATAGTCTTTCTCATGTGATCCAGCATACAGGCGTCAGCGCCAGTATGCTGTTTTTTTTTTTAAATCCCCCACTTACTGTGTAATGTTTATTTTTGATTTCTTTCCCCCGTGGTGGATGGCGCCTGTATAGCGCGACACGGCTTCCGAAAATACCGGAATTAGGACTCGGGTATTTTCGGCGCAATGCGGCGCCTGCGCACAGACCTAGGAGCTGACTGCGCAGGCGCCGTATTTCTCCGAGTCCTATGGCTATGGCGCGTCACGCCCTCCGAAAAAAGCCGAAATAGGACTCGGAGAAATACGGCGCCTTAGCAATCAGCTCCTAGGTCTGTGCGCAGGCGCCCATTGCACCGGAAAAACCTGAGTCCAAAATCGGCTATTTTCGGAAGCCGTGATGGGCTATACAGGCGCCATCCACAGTAAGTGGGGGATTTAAAAAAAAAAAACAGCATACTGGCGCTGACGCCAGTATGCTGGATCACATGGCAAAGACTGAATTTAGGGTGAACTTCCGCTTCAATTAAAAAAAAAATAATTCCCCAAGCTGGAACACCTCTTTAAACTGCGATCAAGTCCTAACTATCAATTGTAATCCGCTTCCCCATGTGTGGAATATCAATGGTTTGGTTTGACAACTATAGATTGACTATTCCTATTAGAAGAGATAGGTTTTAAAAGAAACCCATCATTTATCGAAGTGTGTATGGCCACCATAAGAATATGGGACAAATAACGCCATTGGTCGATAGGAGAAATCAATCCTGGGTTCTTGCACCTGCGATCGCTCCTGATAGAGCCAGAACATGGTTCTGTGTGTAAACACAAAAATCCCAGTTCTGTCAGGAGAGTAGAAACAGATTGTGTGTTCCTACTAAGTAGGACAGCGATATGTCACCTCCCCCAGTCAGTCCCATCCCCCCACAGTTAGAACACACTGAGGGAACACACAGTTAACCCCTCGATCGCCCCTAGTGTTAACCCCTTCCCTGCCAGTGACATTCATACAGTAATCGGTGGCTATTTTTAGCTCTGATCACAGTATAAATGTCAATGGTCCCAGACGCTATACCAATCAAAATGCGCTTATTGCAAAAATAATTAGAAGAATACATATCGGCATAAACTGATGAAAACATTTTTTTGGGGATGTATTTATTATAGCAAAGAGTACAAAATAGTGTGTTTTTTTTTCAGAATTTACACAATTTTTTTGTTTATCGCGCAAAAAATAAAAAACGCAGAGGTGATCAAATACCACCAAACGACAGCTCTATTTGTGAAGAAAAAAAAGGACATCAATTTTGTTTGGGTTCAACATCACACGATTGTCAGTTAAAGCAACGCAGTTCTGTATCGCAAAAATACAAATCGTCTCTCACCAAACTTATACTAACACGAGCGGTATTGAACTTCCCTTTAATAGTGCCGCTGTACGTGTTTTACGTCACCACGTTCTTGACGGTCAGAATTTCCGAAAACATTTGAGTGACCGTGTGCAAGACAAGTTTGAGCCAACATTCCGTCGGAAAAAAAAACACGGTTTTCTTGTCGGAATTTCCGACTCATTAGGCCTTGTACACACGATCGGACATATCCGATGAAAACGGTCCGCGGACCGTTTCCATCGGATATGTCCGATCTGTCCGATCCGGACGGCGCGGTGACGTGGCGGTGACGTTGACGCCGCCACGTCACCGCTACGTTACCGCACCAGGAAGTAAAACACTTCCGCTCATGCGCCGAATCCATTCGGCGGCGGTGCGGGACGACATGTCTGCTGGTAAGTGTACTAACCAGCAGACATGTCGGGCGGACACATTCCCACCCGATAGATTTCAAAGCATGCTTTGAAATCTGTCGGGTGGACAAATCAGTCCGCTAGCCCATACACACGATCGGAGATGTCTCCTGAAACGGTCCATCGGACCGTTTTCAGCGGACATATCCGCTCGTGTGTACGAGGCCTTAGACTGACATTTGTCCATCTGCCGGTTTAAACTTTTTTTTTTTAAATGAGAGAAGCAGCATCTTTGCAGTTAATATGCTTTAGCAAACCCATGACAGCTTTATTTCAAGCAACGTTAATGAATATGTGTGACTGTGCTGGAAAATGACCAAATATTTAATTAGGTATTCCATTTCCTTCATGCATTTCATGCAAATCACCGTCTTAAACATTCTATTTCTGTGTCTGGCGCTGTGAGTCTATATCTTGCATTGTGTCACCTTTCTGTCACTGTGTTAAGTTCTAAATGTGATCAGTAGGGGGCGCCCCAAGATCTACCAAATAGCCATACCAATTTTAACAGATTGAAGCTTTGACTTATTTTTATATTCATACTTCAGAGTATTACTGACAAAAGTAATTTGTATGCTCAAAGCTTTGCAGCTTATTTTGTTTAGTTTTTCAGTCTCTCTCGACTTGAGTTCTCATTAACAGTAATTGTTATAATATTATAATGTGTTTTACCTGGTAGGACTACAGCAAACATGCAGAGTACTATGTAAGGTAATGATGTAGTTATAAGTAGTAGAAAACATTACCTATCCTATGGGTGTATACGCTGTTACCCTAATGGACAAAGCTTTGCCTCTTACCACTGCATTTAAGCAATGGATGCTCAGCCACACTTGTGTATATTAATTTAAGCACAAAATGCTTCCTTCACTTCAACCTCAGAAAATGATGGTGCTCAGATGTTTTGTTATGTAGTGCTATTTGTATTTGGTGATTAGGGATGAGCCGAACACCCCCCCATTCGGTTCGCACCAGAACCTGCGAACAGACCAAAAGTTTGTTTGAACTTTAGAACCCCATTAAAGTCTATGGGACTCAAACGTTTGAAATCTAAAGTGCTAATTTTAAAGGCTAATATGCAAGTTATTGTCCTAAAAAGTGTTTGAGGACCCGGGTCCTGCCTCAGGGGACAAGTATCAATGCAAAAAAAAAGTTTTAAAATGGCAGTTTTTTCGGGAGAAGTGATTTTAAATGACTTTTTATCCTTCAGAAATGACACTTTGTGCAGGGACAGTTCTAAGCACGGGAAACACGCGCTGCTTTACAGGCATACTATACACCCCCCTAGGTACGAAATTTAAAGGAATATTTCACTTTTATTGTTTCACTTTAAGCATTATTAAAATCACTGCTCCCGAAAAAAACTGCCTTTTTAAAAAAAAAAATTGCATTGATACATGTCCCCTGGGGCAGGACCCAGGTCCCCAAACACTTTTTATGACAATAACTTGCATACAGTATAAGCCTTTAAAATTAGCACTTTAGATTTCTCCCATAGATTTTTCCAGGGTGTTCTGCGGCTTTTCGAATTTGCCGCGAACACCCCAAATAGTTCGCTGTTCGGCGAACAGGCAATTATCGAGTCGAACATGAGTTTGGCTCGAACTCGAAGCTCATCCCTATTGGTGATCGGAGAAAGTGAATTTCTCGAACAGGGTCTAACAAAGATTGTAACCCCTCACCACTGTCTAAAATTAAAAAAAAAAAAAATGTTTTTTCTTTTCTTTTATGTGATTTCACTACTAATAAAAACTAGAGTTTATCTTTCTTATGTTTTATTAGTTCAGGGTTCTTCTATAAAGTTAGAATATTCACAAATGATAATGGGGCTCAGCACAGACCTGCAGATCCATCGTGACAATGCACGTTACATTGATCTCTTCAGCCATCTCCTGCAAGTGTTGTGCAATGTGACAGGTCTGATAACGGACTTCAGTCTATTTCCTCTCCAGTGCACATTGCTGGCGGCTCGTTATATAACTATCCCGGGGCCACATGACATGGAGTTCTAGACTCCTTCTCTAATAAAACATGTTCCGCTGACAAATCCAAAAACTGATTTTAAGTGAACATCATTTTATTCAGCATTGTTCTATCCCTGAGACACATGATGTGTCAGGACATCACTGTGCTGAAAGAGAAGAGAAAGGAGAGGGAAAGAAGGTGTTTGTGGAATCTAAATAATATATAGGAAGGCACAAACCGATGGCAGCAGTGGAGGCTGGTGCACAAAATATTTGGGGGGGCACAAACAAACGAAAAAAAAAAGAAAAACATAAATTGCAGCCTCACTGTGCCCATCAAACGCAGCCACTGTACCCATCAATTGCCGCCACTGTGCCCATTTAAGGCAGCCACTGTGCCCATCAAACGCAGCCACTGTGCCATAAAATTGTCGCTAATGTGCCATAAAATTGTTGCCACTGTGCCATGCCATCAACCGCAGCCACTGTGCCCATCAATTGTCACCACTGTGTCATGCCATCAAATGCAGCCACTGTGCCCATCAATTGTCACCACTGTGCCATGCCATCAAATGCAGCCACTGTGCCATCAATTGTTGTCGTTGTGCCCTTCATTTGTCGCCACTGTGCCATGCCATTGTCGCCACTGTGCCCATCAATTGTCACCACTGTGCCATGCCAAACGTCTTTAAATAGCACAATCGCCTGCCTGCCAGTAAATTAGGAAGAACTGATCTATCTAAGCTATACAGTGTATAAATATATGTACAACTCCTAGGGATGTATATATATCCTCTACACACTGTAAATTAAGCTAAACTGACTAGCCTGCCTGCTCTATCTAGCTATCTAGCTAGGAGAGAGGAGTTAGCCAATTCCTCTCCCCATCGCCCCTGAAACACCCACCCACCCCCCCCTCCCGGTGTTTGGCGACCATGGCATATCAGCAATATTCTGCAGAAACCATTTGGAGTTTGAGGCAATCCGCCGCAATACTACCAGCCATCACCAAAAAAAGCCCTAAAAATTGAGCGAATATGGAGAGTCGATCAACGACCGACCGTCAGGTATTTCAGCCATTCACCCCAGCCAGCCTAAGCACATATCTTGTGCTTTGATCAATACAAGATCGGCAGTAAAACACCGACTGGAAATCCGGGACCTCATTTTACAATGCGATCTAGATTGCCTCTTTATTACAGAGAGCTGGCTTACAGCCGACTGTAACACCATTCTAGGAGAACTGGTGCCAGAAAACTACCGTATCATAACGGAAAACAGAATAGGGCAAAGAGGAGGAGGACTGGCGGTGATCCACAAGACGCACCTTGCGGTCACTAAACCAGCCCTTCAAAACCCTCTTCCATTCATGGAAACCCTTACTCTGCAATTGCAAACAAATTCCAAGGAGACCGTCCACATTCTTCTCTGCTATAGGCCACCCGGCCCAAAATCGCAGCTGCTATCATCATTAACGGAGTTTGTCTCCACTTACACCCTCAACAGCAAACATGTTTTGCTGCTCGGGGACTTCAATCTCTGGGCCAACTCCGCACAAGACCCCGTTGCCGACGCCTGTATCGACCACCTGGAAGGATTAGGGCTTCAGCAACTAGTATGTGGGCCCACACATGCTTCAGGTCACACACTTGATCTTATTTTCAGACAAGATCTGGAAATAAAAATCTTGGAAAATGAACCATTGCCATGGACAGATCACCATGCAATTAAATTCATTATTTCCGAATTCCCCCACTTAACAAAAACATAAAATCCAGTGACAACACACTGGACCAGATGTCAAAAGAAGCTCCACTCGGAACTCTTCAAAGCCACGTTAGGGGAAAAAATAAACACAATTCAGCCGCACCTAACAGCGGAAGAAACACTGGAGGCCATAAACACAGCACTATTGCAGTCAGCTGACTTGATAGCGCCGAAACGAAAGACCCAGATCAGGAAAAATAACTCCAGCTGGTTCAACAACCAGCTGGCGTTACTGAAGCAAGAGCGCAGAAGGGCAGAAGCAGCCTGGAAAAGAAGCTCTTCAGATAAGAACCTCTCGATCTACAAGGCAATAACCAGAAAATACTACAAGCAAATCTTCTAAGCCAAGAAAAACTATTTTTCTGAGGCTATCAATGGTGCCCTAAACCGCCCCCGCGAACTCTTCAAGCTGGTCACTCAGACCATGAATTCAGGATGTCTTGAAGCCCCCAACTTGGATACACAAGAATTTTGCGATGAGTTATCGGATTGCTTCATTAACAAAATTGAGGCTATCCAGCAAAGCATTCAGCAAAAAATTTCTCTCCCAGCCCCCCCCCCCCCCGTAGTTATTTACACAGCACCGGCAGCAATTCACCACAGTTAGGTGAGTTCACGCTGGAACCCATCTCCATTCAGACCACAAAAAATATCATCGGCACTCTGCGCAACAGCACTGCACCAAATGATATTATCCCCACCAAACTGCTGAAGGAATGCGCCGACATCCTGGCACCTCCTGTCACGCAGCTTATCAACCAATCCTTCAGGGAGGGCATAATGCCCTCCCAGCTGAAGGAGGGCTTTATTCAACCCATCTTGAAGAAAGCCACCCTGGATCCGAAGGATCCACTCAATTGGCGCCCCATAACAGGCCTAAATGTTCTCTCCAAGGTAATGGAGAAAGCAGTGGTACAGCAGCTGCAACAGCATCTAGATACCCACAACTTACTTGACCCATTTCAATCAGGATTCCGTCCCGGACACGGGACGGAAACAGCATTGCTTAAGATATGGGACGACGTTCTCGAGGCCGCAGACGAAGGAGAATCTTCTCTTCTGGTTCTGCTGGACCTAAGCGCAGCCTTTGATACAGTAGATCACAAGCTGTTATTGACTCGGCTGGCTAAAATAGCCAAAGTCGCAGAAAGCGATCTATCCTGGTTCTCCTCTTTTTTGGAAAACCGATCGCAAATAGTGAAGCTAGGACCCTTCACTTCTGAACAACGCACATTATCGTGCGGGGTCCCTCAAGGATCTCCCCTGTCGCCGATGTTATTCAACATCTATGTGCGTCCTCTTTTCGAAATCATCAGCAGCCAAAAACTGCTATATCACTCATATGCAGACGACACGCAACTGTACTTCCGCATTTGCAATAAAAAGGATCACCACCTCAATCTAGAGACATGCCTCTCTCTGATAGAGGACTGGATGACAAAGAGTTATCTCAAACTCAACGGAGCGAAAACAGAACTTCTTCTGTTTCACGCCAAGCGTAGGAATCAATCGGCAACAACCTGGATCCCCCCGCCCATTCTGGGCAAAATCATCTCCCCTAGCGCCAAAGTCAAAAGTCTTGGGGTCATCTTTGACTCCGACATGACAATGAACGCACAAATAGGGTCAGTAGTCAGCGGATCTCACCATCTGCTGCGCCTACTACGCAGACTCATTCCTTTTATTCCCAAGAAAGACGTAGCGGTCGTGGTGGGAGCGATTGTAAACTCCAGACTGGACTATGCAAATGCCCTTTACCTCGGACTCCCCAAGTACCAAATCGCTCGTCTTCAAGTCGTTCAAAATACGGCCGCCAGACTTGTGACTGGGAAAAAACCCTGGGAATCAATCTCACCTTCACTGAGATCCCTTCACTGGCTACCAGTTAAAGACAGAATCACCTTTAAAGCTCTCTGTCTAACGCATAGATGTATCCATGGGAATGCTCCCCATTATCTATGCGAAAAATTTAAAATTCACAATCCCAATCGTATTCTACGATCCACCAATCAAAATCGGCTTCAGATACCGAAAGCCAGATACAAGTCCAAAGGAGACAGGAGATTCGCTGTCCAAGGTCCCAGACTATGGAACGCCTTACCAGCCAGCATTCGGCTGGAGGAGAACTACTTGGTCTTCAGGAGAAAGATTAAGACTCATCTCTTTTGATCTCAAAGGAGACAGGAACAAAAAGCGCCCAGAGGCGATTTACTTTGCATGTGCTGCGCTATATAAGTTTTCATTCATTCATTCATTCATTCATTCATCTAAAAAGACAATCTCTCTGTCTCTCTGACTGCTCTCATTAACAAGCCGGAACACACTACACAAGGCCGCCCAGCAGGCGGCCTTATATAGTGTGGGGCGTGTGCTAAAGCCCTGAGCCATAATTGGCCAAAGCCACCCAGGCTTTGGCCAATTATGGCTCTTCGTTTTTTGCGCGCTGTGATTGGCCAAGCATGCGGGACATACAGCATGCTTGGCCAATCATCAGAGCGCAATGCCGCAGTGAATTATGGGCCGTTTTGCGTCACTCGAATTTGGCACGAACGACCGCTTTTGTTCGAATTTCGTCGAACGTATGAACAGACAATGTTCGAGTCGAACATACGTTCGTATCAAGCGCGAAGCTCATCCCTACTGACAACGTCCACTGCCCTACTAACTGACACTATGACATATATCTAGTAGAAGCCAGCACAACACTAAAGCCCCATACACACTATCAGTTTTCCTGACGGTTTTCTCATCAGGTTTACCAAAACCATGTAGTGCAAGGGCCTGCCTGATTGCATACAAATTGAAACTCTTGAGGTTTGACCTCATATTAGATGGTTTTGGTAAACCTGAAGAGAAAACCGTCAGGAAAACTGATAGTGTGTATGGGGCTTAAGACAAGTGTAAATCAAGGAATAAGTAAAAAGTTAAATGATGTGCAGCGCTCAGAAAATGGAAATACATATGTATACAAACTAGTTTACACTGTGCAATGACCACAAAAACGAATAATGAAAATAAGATGTGAAATTCACACCCAAACTAAAGTCCATGTGCCATCATACAAATGTTTTTTAAAACATAGCAGTCTTTAAATAAACAGTGAAAACAAATTATGTGACTAGAAGTGTGATTCCACGTGACATCAATGTTGGGGTGAGGACACAGACATTAGAACCACTACCGGAGGCTTACCGGAGTGAGAGGACTCAAATGGGCATATGCTCAGTGAGTCAACAAAGCTTATGGTGCAACCACCAAAATATGGGACCTCCACATCTGGGTTCCAGATCAAGTTGTAAGGCAATCCAATTGGTCAAGAGATTGTACCAGAAGCAGCCAACTTGTCATACCGAATCCTCTCAAGTGATCAAAATAGCATGACCAAAAAAGAAAATACTCCATATAGTGTGAATCCGTATAAGCGTAAAATTCATTCAAAGAAAATTGGAAACACTCACATTTAGAAAGTGGATCAAGCACTTAAAATTGAAGTTTGTGGGTAATGCAATGACATCAGCAGGGCTCGTCCTGACGTATTTCGTCTAAAGAGACATCATCTGGGGTATGAGTCTGCTGTAGTCACCGCGTTTATATATCTTATGAGGTCCAATAGTAAAATGACCAACCTGTGATCATAATTGATGCTTCCTGCATGTGGACACTGCACTTCCTGGCTTAAACAAAATGGAGTTGTGGCTTGCATTCCAAGCCTCACTCTAGATGCATTTCGCAACCTAGTGCATCATCTGGGAAAGCACTAGGTTGCGAAAGGCGTTGGAGGACTCAACTGTTGCCACTTTTATCTGATCAGCGCTGTTTTTATCACCTAAATGTAAGTGTTTTTACCTACAATAAATACCCTATATCTACAGTATTACGCTATGTGGTCTTTCTTTTTTCTTTTCTGAACCACTTTCCCCACAAGCATCTATAATCCATCTACCTTGGGTTTGGCGCATTGGTGCGTTGAATGTCGTATGAGAGCTGCGGCTGATGATCTGGTCCTACAGGATTTCCATTATGCTTGATTGAACCTTTTTGAACGTATGTTCTTCAGGGTTCAATAACTATGGTAAGCCTCTCTCCAGATGGTGGCGGCTTCTTCTTTTCTTCACATCATTTGTCACGATTGGATTGGGGGAGCAACATCACTTCTGCTTTTTATTGGACTGTCACATATTATATCACATGTCACCAGGGCTATTTTTCTTAGAAAATAGGTGCAGGAACTACTCCCCTTTTCTGAGTCACCTCTTTTCTCCTCCCCTACCCACCTACGAGCACCATTCATTGGTTTCACCCCTTACCCACCTCCCAGTACTGTAATTTGTAAGGAATTCTTATGGAATTTGGTAATGATAACAAGAAAAGCACTAAAATAGATCCCCTGCAGCCAGTAACAATAGAGCCCCCCCCCCAGCAACAATAGACCCCCCAGGCAACAATAGACTCCTGGCAGCAGCAACTCATCTCTCACAGCCAACATCAATAGACTTTACGGCAGCCAGCAACAATAGACCCCCTCCCTCAACAGTAGATCTCTCCCAACAACTGACCCCAGTAGTATAAGACCCATCCCCAGCAACAATAGACCCCTAGTGCTTGAGGTGCCGGAACTGCGTTCCCGCTGAAAAAAAGCCCTGCATGTCACAATAGAGACTTTTTTCTTTATTTACAATATATATGTATTCTTAGACATATGTTCATCAAATATTTCTGTATTTCATTTATATACACAGTGTTTATATTACTTGGTATAACCTTTAGCGCTACTATTTACATGTTTTGTTAACTTATTTATAGGAGTGTGTGTATCTGTGCGTATATATGTATGTGTGTGTATATATATATATATATATATATATATATATATATATATATATATATATATATATATATATATACATACATACATACATACATACATACACAAACATATGTGTTTGAGATTCGGGTTGCAGATCCTAATGCAATAAGCTGCGCAAACCTATGGATGGAGGTCTCTCTAAATAAAGAATCTCACGTTGAAAAACGCTTTGACATTTGGGAGTCATTTATCGAAACCCTAGCCATTGACACCCAACGATTGATAGTGCGTTGCTTTCACAATACTCAATGGTATCTAACTAGGTTTCTTATAAATGACCTCCCAGATGATATTTCATCTTCTGCTCAAACCTCACAAAACAATCTGGTTGACAGAAGCACCCTCCTGTCTGCATGGAATAAAGTAAAAGACCAACAGCCGCCATCCGTTACACCATTGACTGCTTGATTTATTGGTAGATTTAATAACTGACCGAGTGGTTATTTACTTGCTCAATGGATCACAGGTTGGATTTCTGTTGCTATGTGATTGTAAGTGCATGTTATGCCCTGTACACACGGACCGATGGAGCGTTTTCATCGGACGAACCGATCGTGTGTGGGCCCCATCAGTTTTTTTCCCATCTGTGAAAAAAAAAATAGAACCTGTTTTACATTTTTCGTATGGTTAAAAAACCGATTGTCGGTGGGGAAATCCATCGGTCAAAATCCATGCATGCTCAGAATCAAGTCGACGCATGCTTGGAAGCATTGAACTTAATTTTTCTCTGCACATCGTTGTGTTTTAATTAATTTTATGTTGTTGGACGTCGTTACTGCATTGGACACGATCAGATTTTTAACCGATGGTGTGTAGGCAAGTCAGCTTCAACGGATATCTGATGAAAAAATCCATTGGTTCGTTTTCATCAGACGAACCGATCGTGTGTACAGGGCCAAATCCTCCGGGGGTGAAGTGGTTAATAGGCTTTCCTTTCTCTGGCACTTGTGAGTGTCTTTGTGTTTATTGCACAACTGCAGTAATATTGCACTAGTTTGGCAAATATCTTATATGTTTTCATTGTTCTAATAGAAGAGTTCCAAAACCTTCAAGGCAATGCTATTATTATAGAAGGACTTTTATTTCTGCTGTTCAGGTGATTGATGTCCTGTACACTACCCTAACATTGGATCATGATTTATTCCTTAGAGCGGTTTGAACACAATAATTAAATTTTTCTTCCAGGAGAAGTACAAATGGGGCCTGTACATGTCTTTTCATAGCCCCAAATCTAGGTGCGATTCAGGGACGTGTGGTGAGGTCAGTGGCTGGTGAGTATTAGAGCCAGATACACACAGGTTACTTACGCCACGATCGTTAGAGCGAGAGCAATAATTCTAGCACTAGACCTCCCCTGTAACACTAAACATGTAACTTGTAAAACTGTTTAAAGCGTTGCCTATGGAGATTTTTAAGTACTGAAGTTTGGCACCATTCCATCTCTTTTGATACCAAAGGAGACAGGAACAACAAGCGCCAAGAGGCGATTCAGTTCGTATGTGCCGCGCTATATAAGTTTTCATTCATTCATTCATTCATTCATTCATTCGTGTGTGCAATTTTAAAGCGTGACATGTTAGGTATCTATTTACTTGGCGTAACATCATCTTTCATAGTATACTAAAAAATCTTGCTAACTGTAGTTTTATATATATATATATATATATATATGAAAAGATAGCCAATGGTTTAAAAAAATCCAAAGTATTCAAAAATGCAGATTTTGGTGTTTTGAATACTTTGATGTGCAGAGGAGGGGTTTGTGGTCTTTTAGACTCCAGATCCCTCCATAAAGAGTACCTGTCACTGTCTATTACTGTCACAAGGGACAGCAATAAAAGTAATCATAATTGTTTTTTTAAAGAAACAGTGTTCCCAGTTTCCAGTCAATGTCTTGTACAGGGAAACACATCGGGTAGAGCACCAGTCTCTGACGTCACCACGCACCAGCCGGCTGGCTTGAGCCACGGCTGTTTCAATCGTTTCAGTGCTTTTGGATGTCAGTGTTTTTTTGGAAGTCTGTAATAAATCTTTTAAATGGAAATACTGCACCATGAAGCTTCTTCTTCTCTTTACCTGGTAAATATATCCCAAACGGAGGACCTGCCAATGCTTTTTATGAGAAATATAGCATAAGAACAGCAGTCCGCTGTATTGGGGGGGATATCAGCTCTGGAGGAGTCCCAGGTGGTATGTCCATAGGTTGATGGAACCACTGCTGAGCGAGTTTGATCTCTATAATTTGAGTTCCACCTTATCCGGTAAGTGGCCCTTCTTATAATTTAACAACGTAAAGAAGTCTCAAGCTACAACCTGAATGTTTAAAATCACCTGTTTATTTGAAACACTGTGTGGACTCAAAAGTCAACACTGTTTATATTGGATTTGTTTTTTATGTGGTTGAACAATTATGATTTTTTTCCCATACCTTAGGAGCTGTATATTTAGGCTATTTTAGTTGCAGCACCCAACACCTAATCACATGTATCTCATTTATAATGAACCCTTTTTTGGTCTTTAATTGATTCTTTTACTTAAGTCACACACACTATATATATATATATATTTTAAAAGCGGAGAGTTTAGTGGGACTTTATTTGAGGGAATGACGCAGTCAATTACCTCCATCCCTGTTATTTGTTTAAAGGAAGAGCGAAGGAGAGTGGGACTTTAAATTAAGTGTGTGCGGGAAAGGCTTGAAATGGTAAAGGATGATTGAAGTAGATTATGATCATTTAATACTTTTCATATAATGTATCGTACATAACTATATTACATTATTAAAGAAGATCATAATTGTACAGTATGAAATACTTATATAGATAGATTCAAATCAGGGGCGGACTGACAACTCATGGGGCCCCCGGGCAATAGAAGATTATGGGGCCCCCAGGCTTACAGATGGCCACCAAGCCAGGTGGCAGTACAGAGGCGGGGCAGCTAAAATCTCGGGATTTGCACATCAAAAGCATGTAAGTTTTGGACATATCAGGGACAGATGTAAAAAAAACACAGATTTTTACATACTGTCCCTGGTTTTAATGAGCCTGGCAACCCTGATGGGGCCTCCCTAGTGGCATGGGGCCCTCGAGCAGTGCCCGAGTTCCTCAATGGTCAGTCCGCCCCTGATTCAAATTCATGTCAACAAAAAGACAAAAATGATAAGGTTAAAATACATAGGCTTTTATGAAAAGCTTAAAGCACAGAAATCTACAGACATAAAATGCAATATGGGGTATTGTAGTAACATATAGTTGGAGCATGACATTGTTATCTCTACGCGTTTCGCGACTTTAAGTCGCTCATCAGGAGCAAAGATGCATTGTGTTTATGTAAAGACAAAAGCACAATTTAGGCTGGTTCAGTGCATCTGACATTCTGGGAACTGTGAACAGTCAAAGTCCCAGTTGGTACTTACCGGGGTATTCCCATGTAGCTGGCATGGAAGTCGAGCCCAAACAGACCCCAATAGGCATAGATCCTGCCAGGGACTGAGGCAGGGTACTGAACGGCAGACGGCTCTACACAAATAAACAGTGTAAAAATAATAAAGAAAATAAAAGAAATTATAATAATGAAAACATTTTTTAACCCCTGTCGCTGCGTGCTTGAGCACTAAAGAAAACGCATACGTAAGTCACGCCCACAAATGTAAACAGTGTTTCAATTACACATGTGAGGTATCACCACGATCGTTAGAACAAGAGCAATAATTCTAGAAAAAATACCTCCTCTATAACTCGAAACTGGTAACAGTTAAAAACAATTTAAAGCACCGCCTACGGAGATTTTAATGTACCGAAGTTTGTCGTCATTGTATGAGTGTGTGCATGTGCGTGCATCAAAGCATGCATGAAAGTGTAACATGTTGGGTATCTATTTATTCTGCGTAACATCATCTTTCACAATATACAAAAAAAATTGGACTAACCTTACTGTTTTTTTTTTTTTATTCAGTGAAGTGATTTCCAAAATAATAGCATTTAAAGGTTGCTGCACAAATACTGTGTGACAAAAAAAATTGCAACGACTGCCATTTTATTTTCTAGGATCTTTGCTAAAAAATTATATATATTGTATGGGGGTTCTAAGTAATTATCTAGCAAACAATCCTGATTTTAACTTTAACAACAAGTGTCAGAAATAGGCTTGGTATTGAAGTGGTTAAATAAAAGTATATTTTTGCACAGGTTTTGGTTTTATCTACAGTTTAAAATGCACAGAAAAATCTAAATGGTTGCCTGCAACAGGCACCACTATATATTTTACAAACACTTAAGCCCTGTACACACGATCGGTCCATCCGATGAGAACGGTCCGACGGATCGTTTTCATCGGTTCACCGATGAAGCTGACTGATGGACTAATGTGCCTACACACCATCGGTTAAAAAACCGATCGTGTCAGAACGCGGTGACGTAAAACATAAAGACGTGCTGAAAAAAAACGAAGTTCAATGCTTCCAAGCATGCGTCGACTTGATTCTGAGCATGCGCGGCTTTTTAACCAATGCGTTTGCATACTAACGATCGGTTTTGACCTATCGGTTAGGCGTCCATCGGTTACATTTTTGGACCGAAGGATAACGGACCGATAGGGCCTACACACAATCGGTTTGGACCGCTGAAAATGAACTTCAGTCCGTTTTCATCGGTTTGAACCGATCGTGTGTACGCGGCTTTACGGCCCGTACACACGATCGGATATTCCGACAATTGTCAGATGGACGTGTGTTGTCTGATAATCTGACCGTCTGTATGCTCCATCGGACAATTGTTGACCGAATTTCTGACAACAAATGTTGGGTGGTCATGCTCTCAAATTGTCTGACAACAAATGTGTTCCATCTGATTATCCGATCGTGTGTACACAAGCCCATCGGAATAAAATCCAAAGTACAAACACGCATGTTCTAAACCAATGCTAACCATCAGACAACATTAGCAGAAGTTGCCCAAAGGGTCTGATCAATATTCCCATCGCACGCGTTCCTGGTAAAAATGGCTCATAAAAATGGTGGGTGCTGTAGCAATTACCAGTTGGGTCCTGGAAACATCAAGCAAGGGTACATATTCGCCAGCACACCAAGGATCGTCAAAAAAAGTTTTAATGACAAAAATCACATCACAAAGGTTACCCAAAGGGTGGCGCTAAAGTGCTGAAAAACAACGTAGTTTTGTGAATGTTGGCTGAAAATGTTGTGCCGTCTGTATGCAGAACAAGTTCACGGACAACGCCCTTCGGACAAAAATCCACGGATTTGTCCGATGGAAGTCCAATCATGTGTATGAGGCTTAAGATAAACAACAAGACCATCCTTGATCTCTAAAAGCAAACCATCCTAAAATAGGCCAAAAATAGAATGAGTATAAAATACCATAGGTGGATACAAATTAGAGCTTAGAGCCAATCAGTAATCAGTGGTGCATGTTAAAGGGATTTCTATAAAACCACAGCAAGGTCTTCAGAATCACTGAATAGTTTGAAATGACTACTTATTTATTCAGGCAATTAACAAAGGCTCATCGAATGGCCTTAAGCTGTTATTAGTGTGTAAAATAAGAGGTTTCATGTACAAAAAATGCAGGCAATGAGATGCTTTGTGTTTCTCATTGCAACCAATCTGGCTCCATTGAACAGTAAAAGCTTGCATTTGATTGGCTACTGTGAGCAGAACAATCTCCATTTACATTTATGAGACCCAGAATGACCATAACAGAAGTGTTACGGAAATCTACAAATGACATCAACGGGGAGCAATAAAAAAGCAGGATCACTGCCATCTGATAATATTACATTATTTAGAATAAAATATATTTATATATATATATATCGTATGGTAGAACTCTCTTGATTTATGAGATAAATTATGTACAAATCTAATATGTTTACAAAAATAAAATAAAAAAAATAAACCATTTTCTGCTAGTTGTATACCCTGCTGTTAACCTAGATTAAGTGAAAGAAGCACAGATGTGAACATTCAGAACAGACTGCCCCTGAGATCTTTTACAAATGAAGGCACAACGTGTCAAGAGATCGATAATTTCCGGAAACTGAGGTCCTCTAAATAAAAGTTATTTTAAATCCTTGAACATTAAAGAGGGGTATCACTCAAAAAATTAAATTCAATTTAACCACTTAAGCACCGCCTCTTTCACATATACGTCGGCAGTCCTGTACTACTACCCAGGCGTGGGTCACGGGCGCGCGCCCGCGTGACCCGGTCCGAAGGACCAGGACCGCGGGACTCGCGGACCCAATCGCTCCTGGAGTGCGGCGATTGGTCCCGGAGCTGAAGAATGGGGAGAGCCGTGTGTAAACACGGCTTCCCTGTGCTTCACTGTGGCAGCTGCAACGATCGTCTTATCCGTTATAGGGGGACACAATCGATGATGTCAAACCTACAGCTCCACCCCCTACAGTTGTAAACACACATTAGGGAACACATAACGCTATCAGCGCCCCCTGTGGTTAAATCTCAAACTGCAAATGTCATTTTCACAATAAGTAATGCAATTTAAATGCATTTTTTGATGTGAAAATTACAATTGTCCCAAAAATGTGTCAAAATTGTCCGAAGTGTCCGCCATAATGTCACAGTCACGAAAAAAATCGCTGATCTCCGCCATTAGTAGTAAAAAACAAAAAAATAATAAAAATGCAAAATAACTATCCCCTATCTTGTAAACGCTATAAATTTTGCGCAAACCAACCGATAAACACTTATTCCGATTTTTTTTACCAAACATATGTAGAAGAATACGTATCGGCCTAAACTGAGGAAAAAAACAATTTTTTTATATATTTTTGGGGATATTTATTATAGCAAAAAGTAAAAAACATTGCATTTTTTTCAAAATTGACGGTCTATTTTTGTTTATAGCGCAAAAAATAAAAACCGCAGAGGTGATTAAATACCACCAAAAGAAAGCTCTATTTGTGGGGAAAAAAGGACGCCAATTTTGTTTGGGAGCCAGGTCGCACAACCATGCAATTGTCAGTGAAAGCGACGCAGTGCCAATTTGCAAAAAGGGGCCTGGTCCTTTAGCTGCATTTTGGTCCAGGGCTTAAGTGGTTAAATAGTTTACAAGTTTTCTATGAAACTTGCCTTTGATTGAACATTATCTCCATCCAATGTAGTAGAGCTTGCTTATTATATTGACCAGCCTTTTTCAACCTTCTAACCCGAGAGGAACCCTTGAAATAGCAGGACTCAGGAAACCTCTGCTAAAACCAATTTATAGGAGATCTATGGGAAAAAATAATACTTACATTGGTAGTCAGTATGAAGAATGACCACCACCCTTTCAATGGCGGTCAGAATGCTACCCTTAAAGTGGATGTAAACCCAGTCTCATCCTTTCTAAACTACTGCCATAGTGCTGATCTATAAGGATATAGATGCCTTCTGCATGTATCCTTACCTGTCAAATGTCTCCCCTCTGTCTGTCATAAGAACTGAAAAACTGCAGATTCTGTGGGTGGATCTGTTGTCTGGAGCTCGGTGGGTGGAGTCGTGATGTCAGTAGACTCCCCGCCCTCCTCTAAACTCCTCTTGTCAGCATGCATTTTGTCCTGTGTATTTCTTATGCCGCGTACACACGATCATTTTTCGGCATGAAAAGTTTTTCTAACTTCATCATTAAAAACAACGTTGCCCACACACCATCGTTTTTGAAAAATGATGAACAAAGCGCGGTGATGTACAACACCTACGACGGCACTCTAAAGGGGAAGTTCTATTCGCCTTTGGACTGCTTTTAGCTGATTCCGTGTTAGTAAAAGACGATTTGCGCTTTTCTGTCTGTTACAGCGTGATGAATGTGCTTACTCCATTATGAACGGTAGTTTTACCAGAACGAGCGCTCCCATCTCATAACTTGCTTCTGAGCATGCGCGGGTTTAGAACGTCGTTTTAGCCCACACACGATAATTTTTTACAACCTGAACAACACATTTTTTTAAAACGACGTGAAAAAATGCAGCATGTTCGAATTTTTTTTGATAGTTTTTCAGAGCTTAAAAAACGATGTGAAGCCCACACACGATCATTTTAAATTACGTTTTTAAAAACGTCGTTTTTTTTCCATGACGAAAAATGATCGTGTGTACGCCGGCATAACACTAAATTCTGCTATGATCACTAAAATCCAGTCAAAATCCAGAAAAGTAACCACATGACTTCAGAAAAGGAGTGGGGGTGGGAATTAAAAAATAATGTCTGTCTCCAGGCTAGTGCATGAGATATGTAAATAACCTGTCACTCACAGCAAAGGGGCGGAACGGACTAAGGTTTTTCTCTGTTAGTCCGTTTTATCTCACTGAACAATAAAAGAGGATTGCTCAGAGCTGGATTAACTCTGTGTGGCAAGACTGGGCACAGATGATAGGAAATCTCATACTCTACATTGTGACAACAAACAAAAAAAAAAAAAATGTGGGTTTACATCCACTTGTCCGATGGACCTGTTTGATCGGACAATCCGACAGCGTGTACGCTCCATCGGACAAACTTTTTTGCTTTTTCATCGAACAAATGTTCTCTGTGAGAACATACAGACTGCAGAGGCGCATTGCCGGCAGTATAGCTGCGGTGTCCAATTGTTTTCAATTGGAACGGGCGGTGGAGCGGGGATAAACACACCGCTCCTCTCACCTCCCCAAAGATGCTGCTGCCAGGACATTTTGGAGCGGTCCCACAAGCGCATGGCCTCAGTGTGAAAGCACTCGGGCTTTCACGCTGAGACTGCAGGGCAGGAGTTTTTCAGGTGATATTTAGGCGCTATTTTTAGCACTAAACCGCCTGAAAAACTCCTCAGTGTGAAAGGGGTCTAAGATATTGTTTGCAGGCCTCTCTGACTCCATAATAGAGTCTATAGATTCTGGTAAGAGTCCATCTAACTACTGGTGATGGTCCACATGGTGAACATAGAAGCTTTCAGTGACTTTTACTCTAGTTTTGTTCTGGTTTTCATCAATCGAATGCTACAGTTTCCAGATTTCAACTGTGTTTTGAGGCTTTTTGCTGGGGGAAAAAGACAAAAACGAAACTTGAATTTCTTTTTCATTTTAGGCAGATATTCAGCCAGAACAAGTAACTTATTGGATCTGCACAGCAGTAGTGGAGAAAATGCAGTTTTTATCTCTTTTTACTACATTCCGAAATAGTCCAATTAGCATAAACCTGCATGGAGGTTTCAATCACCCTGCCACATAAAGTTACTCTCCACTTTAGTGCATTATAGCAGAGAGTGCATTAAAACACTGGCTGAACAGCTTGGTATACAATAGAATTGTTTCAATGTCTCACAATTACAAGTAGAAAACACAGCAAGTTTTTTTTTTCTTCTCTTTTTAGCATAATGTCTCAAGCTCTCAAGTGTTGAGAATAAAGCAAAGAAATAATATCCGTTTTGCATTTAAAGACTCAATTGCTGCAACTTACAGAGAGTATTGTTAAGATCTGGCAACTTTCCTTTCCTAGGGAACTGTTCGGCGGCTATAATGCAGATCGTGAGTTGGTCTACTTTCAAAACCAATTTCATTTTTGAGCCTGGATTCCAAAATAGGCCATAGCTTCTTGGTAGCTAACATCAGCACGTACAAGCACAGGACATACCAAGCACTTCACTATAGAAAGGTAACAGCACTATTTTATTTTGTTTGTTCTGGTTTGTGAAAAATAACATTGAGTGTGTTTTTTATCTGTAAAAAAATGCTTAAACGACCCTCCTATATAAGCACCGCTCAACGCTCAGGAACAAGCAATCAGAATCTCTATGCAATGTTATGTGCCATAAATAAATATGAAAATACAATACTCATCATAAAATCACCGAAAATAGCAGCCGCTGTAAAGAAAATCATATATTGGTAAAACAATGTAAAAAAAATACTCCTTGATAAAATGTCCTCATAAATATTGTAGCAGCGCTCTTATCAAAATAACCAAATTGACAAACTTATTTTATGTAGTTCATAAAGGAAAAATATATATATATTGCGTAGGAGTTGTAGCTTTGTGTAGTGATTGATTTTAAGTAGACCACCATTCACCAAGCACTTTACCACGTGGAAGAAAGACTTACCACAATTATGAGTATAAGACACCTCAAAACCAAGCCTGATCCTCCACCGCTCCAGCTGACCTTCCACCAAACTTTAGTCACGTTTTTTAAGGGTCCAGTAAACTCATATGAAAAAAATTTATTGTCCACATAGCGTGATACTGTTTCAAAAAGTTTTAATAGCACCCAAAAAAAAAAAACCCTTACAATATATACGTACTAAAATGCAGTTAATTTGAAGCCTTAATAAAGTGCAAGCGTTAATATTGAGATCAAGCCCTCAGACGAAGTCAAGAAGTTATGAAACGCGTCAAGTTCGTGATCTCGTTGGTTAAACGAAAGTGACGCTTGCACACCACGGGCCGCCGAGGTATCAGGAAGTAGATCGAGAAGGGCTGCTGTACACAGATGTCTCTGTCTACTATCTCTGGTGACCGGGTGAATAACGCTGGCACTTTATTAAGGCTTCAAATTACAGTGCGGAAAATAAGTATTTGAACACCCTGCTATTTTGCAAGTTCTCCCACTTGGAAATCATGGAGGGGTCTGAAATTGTTATCGTAGGTGCATGTCCACTGTGAGAGACATAATCAAAAAAAAAAAATTCCAGAAATCACAATGTATGATTTTTTAAACTATTTATTTGTATGATACAGCTGCAAATAAGTATTTGAACACCTGAGAAAATCAATGTTAATATTTGGTACAGTAGCCTTTGTTTGCAATTACAGAGGTCAAACGTTTCTTGTAGTTTTTCACCAGGTTTGCACACACTGGAGGAGGGATTTTGGCCCACTCCTCCACACAGATCTTCTCTAGATCAGTCAGGTTTCTGGGCTGTCGCTGAGAAACACAGAGTTTGAGCTCCCTCCAAAGATTCTCTATTGGGTTTAGGTCTGGAGACTGGCTAGGCCACGCCAGAACCTCGATATGCTTCTTACAGAGCCACTCCTTGGTTATCCTGGCTGTGTGCTTCGGGTCATTGTCATGTTGGAAGACCCAGCCTCGACCCATCTTCAAAGCTCTAACTGAGGGAAGGAGGTTGTTGCCCAAAATCTCGCAATACATGGCCCCGGTCATCCTCTCCTTAATACAGTGCAGTCGCCCTGTCCCATGTGCAGAAAAACACCCCCAAAGCATGATGCTACCACCCCCATGCTTCACAGTAGGGATGGTGTTCTTGGGATGGTACTCATCATTCTTCTTCCTCCAAACACGGTTAGTGGAATTATGACCAAAAAGTTCTATTTTGGTCTCATCTGACCACATGACTTTCTCCCATGACTCCTCTGGATCATCCAAATGGTCATTGGCAAACTTAAGACGGGCCTTGACATGTGCTGGTTTAAGCAGGGGAACCTTCCGTGCCATGCATGATTTCAAACCATGACGTCTTAGTGTATTACCAACAGTAACCTTGGAAACGGTGGTCCCAGCTCTTTTCAGGTCATTGACCAGCTCCTCCCGTGTAGTCCTGGGCTGATTTCTCACCTTTCTTAGGATCATTGAGACCCCACGAGGTGAGATTTTGCATGGAGCCCCAGTCCGAGGGAGATTGACAGTCATGTTTAGCTTCTTCCATTTTCTAATGATTGCTCCAACAGTGGACCTTTTTTCACCAAGCTGCTTGGCAATTTCCCCGTAGCCCTTTCCAGTCTTGTGGAGGTGTACAATTTTGTCTCTAGTGTCTTTGGACAGCTCTTTGGTCTTGGCCATGTTAGTAGTTGGATTCTTACTGATTGTATGGGGTGGACAGGTGTCTTTATGCAGCTAATGACCTCAAACAGGTGCATCTAATTTAGGATAATAAATGGAGTGGATGTGGACATTTTAAAAGCAGACTAACAGGTCTTTGAGGGTCAGAATTCTAGCTGATAGACAGGTGTTCAAATACTTCTTTGCAGCTGTATCATACAAATAAATAGTTAAAAAAATCATACATTGTGATTTCTGGAATTTTTTTTTTTTTATTATGTCTCTCACAGTGGACATGCACCTACGATAACAATTTCAGACCCCTCCATGATTTCCAAGTGGGAGAACTTGCAAAATAGCAGGGTGTTCAAATACTTTTTTTCCGCACTGTAACTGCATTTTAGTACGTATATAATGTAAGGTTTTTTTTTTTTTTTGTCATGTACAGGTCATTGCATTCCTCTTTAGACGGGTGTTGTTTCCTTTGGATGTACGAGCCTCTTTCTCAGTGTATTGCTGGACTTGAAAACCACAGGGATGTGATGTTTGCTAAAGATCTGAGTTTTTCTGACACAGCTCCTGATACTCCAGTTACGAGATGTCTAATTTAGTCTGTGTCTTCTGCTTGTTTCAATTTATCTTTATTGTATATTTTTCTCATAAAAAAAAAAAAAAAACATGATTCTGTTATTTTATCCATATATATTTGCTCATTATTTGATATACAGAATCCAGATCAAACTACAAAAACCTCATTATCATAAAAACAAAATATACAACATCCAATCTACTTACAAAACCATTCATTCTCCTCCCCATTCAGCCCAAAAAAAAAAAACCTCCCCATACCCCTAATTTTCTCTTTTCCCACTTGATTTTATTCTTCTTCCTTCTCCTTTATGATTCCTCTAGGTTTTCCCCATTTCTCGTTTTATAGATATTCTTCCATTTCTTTTGAGAACTTGAATTCATCCCATTTTAGCCATATTAGTGGCATTTGACTATTAATGTATCCTTATTCTCTAATTTGTGTTTCCCATCTATTTGAAGGTCTTTGTTTTTGCTTGACCTTGTAATTCTTTAAAAAAAATCCCAATCTGTGTAGCCACAAACTCCCAAAAGCATTTCTAACATGTCTTTGTTCTTTGTCTTTAGAATCTATGTTTACTATTATCATCTTGGCCCATTGTTGTAGAGTTGCAGTAACCCCCAGTTTGTGTTCGAGCAGGAGGTAAATGTCAAAAAGTATATACTGGTCTGCGTGGGTAGGTCTCCTGTAAACCTCAATGTCCAAGTCACCCCACGCTTTAACATGTAACACACAGTCCAAAAGGGTTTATTTGTTATTCAGTACTTCTTCCTGTATACATTGAAAGTTTTTGTCAACTATGTTGATGTATTCAATAACTGCTGGTATTTCTATGGTTTATAAACTGTAGTAGGTGGAGCACTAATCAGATAGGAGTATGGGAACAGACAACATCAGACTTACATTATGTAGGTTTGTGACCTGGGCAGGACAGAAAGAGCTTTTGGGCTGGACTGATAAGAGGCTGTGCGTGAAGACTGTACTAGAGTTCTAAAGTGTGACTTTGACAAAATGGCTGTATAGACGGTTATCGTGTTACTTTACAGTAAACTGTTGGAAAGGCATGCTGTATAGACATTCTCTATTCAACATGGTGGGCCTAAGCCTTGGAGCATGTGTAATAAAATATGTCAGAGTTTCTCCTAAAGACAGATGTGCGTACCGTATCAGAAGATGACATGAGGTGGAGGCCTTGGTGAGTATCTCTGGAAGCTGTAGCGAATTTTGGTGCCTTGTAACCTGCAGCACCGGTGATTTTTGGGTCCACGTGTTCAGCATGACTGTAAACACAGGAATCTGAAGGGCCCCTCGTAAACAAGTGAGTGTGTGGTCCCTGATTGGCCCATAGTCTGAAAAGTGTGAAGCCAGAGCGATGGGGCTAGGGTTTAAGACTTTTGATCGCCTGAATTACTGTAGGCCCCAGTGCTGGAACTGGATCAGCAATCTTCCGCTTGGGGGCACTTATGCAATTTTCTAATCTTGACCCGCATGTCATCCACATACAGTACCTGATTCAATAACGTGGTATTTGAGTTTTATACTCTGTTAAATTGACAGTCAAGGATGGGATTAAGTAACTAGAACAGGGTGGTAATACAACTTTCTCACCTTTCGTCCTGTTCTGCATGGAGATTGGATTAGGGTGTCTGTACTACCTTTATGGATATAAATACTTTTGTATGATCCTGACATTCATTGGAATGGAAGGCTTGAATAACTATAAAATATCTTCAAAATTACAGAACAGGACCAGTTGAAAGTAAGTAACTGCTACTAGCTACCTTGGCCTGGATCAGGGATCTCCAAACTACGGCCCTCCAGCTGCTGTGGAACTACACTTCCCATGAGGCATTGTAAAACTCTGACATTAGTAGACATGGCTAGGCATGATGGGAATTGTAGTTCCTGAACACCTGGAGGGCCATAGTTTGGAGACTCCTGGCCTGGATAAATACCTTCACAGGCATTGACAACCAGGGGCGGACTGACCATTGAGGAACTTGGGCACTGCCCGAGGGCCCCGTGCCACTAGGGGGCCCCATCAGGGTTGCCAGGCTCATTAAAACCAGGGAAAGTATGTAAAAAGCTGTGTTTTTTTTACATCTGTCCCTGATATGTCCAAAACCTACATGCTTGGGTAGGTCTCCTGTAAACCTCAATGTCCAAGTCACCCCAGTCAATCCCGAGATTTTAGCTTCCCCGCCTCTGTACTGCCACCTGGCTTGGTGGCCATCTGTAAGCCTGGGGGCCCCATAATCTTCTATTGCCCGGGGGCCCCATGAGTTGTCAGTCCGCCCCTGTTGACAACTGACTTTTCTTCCACTGCTGAAGGATATGGTTGCTTGAATTTAGGTCCGCTTTAATGGCAGAGATTTATTGACTACCATTTAGCCCACAAAAGCTTTCTTTCCTCCTTTTATCATTACTAAATAAACAATATCAGATTATTCTGGGCAAGTTCATTTTTAGAACGGAAACACTTGCAAAAGACAAGCAATCATACATCTTAATATAAGTCACTTATTTTGCCTGGCTAATAGCTGCTCCTGCAGTGCATCATGGTCTCTTGCTGACTTTCTGGCAAGATACAAACTCTTTTTATAGTGATATTTGTATGAGATTTACAAGTCCTGGGACCACACACAGATGTCCTGGATTTCAAGACCGTAAAATCCATTGTGGATTGGGGGTATAAAGTACAAATTAAATACACAGAGAAAACATTAAAATAAATCCAAATAATAAAATAGTCAAAGGGACGGGATCAATGCTAAACTACAGCTGTCTTCTCTATGTATTAAAAGCTTCTTTTAGTTACTTCGAGCTCTGAATCTTGGCTGCAGGGAAGATAAACAGGACAGACTGGCATAGAAGGGCTTGCAAGTCTGTCAGCTAATCCTAGAGGCAGCAGGCAGGACAGAAAATATTAGTTGGACATACTGAGACTTCTCAGTCAGCAGTCCTGGGGCTGAGCAGAGTCTGTGATTGATGGCTGTGTCTAATGGAATAATAGCATGTGAGGCAGCTAGGGACTACAGCATGCCACACTGCTCTATCTACCTGTTTATCACAAGCCTAGAAACAAGATCTTAGCTCAGACTTTTCTAAAACTCCTCTGGCTGATGAGCTTCACGTGAAATGATGGAAATTTTCCAGTGTGATGTTTGGGCACTTAAATTGCAGCCTATGTACCTGTAGCAAACTATATCTTGGAGCAGGGTAAGAAACATTTGCAGCGCTCCTTTATTTGCTTATATCAGTGGTTCTCAACCTTTTGGCGCCGTGACCCCTTGATAAAATTTCCCAAGTTGTGGCGACCCCTAACAGTAAAATGATTTGCGTGGCAAGGCAAGTAATTTGCGTCTCTAACCCACAGACATTTAGCGCTCCCTGAGTCCCTTCCACTCGTACAGTATTAAAACCCCTTATGGTATATTTTAGGATGTATCACTCTTTCTCTTTGTTCTCCTTTCTTTCCCTTGTATCTCTCTCTATCCTATTTTTTTGTTTTTTTTCCCCATCCCTCTCTCTAGTCGTCTTTCTTGTTATTTCTCTTATTACTTCTCTCTCTTTTTCTTGGTTCCTCCCCCTTTTCCTCTCCCTTCCATGTATTCTCTATGTTTATTCCTTCACTTACTCCTTGGTGGGGGGCCACAGGAACAGCCCAGCTGGGCGGCCACAGGCTCCAAGGACAGCCCTGCTGGGGGGCTGCAAAAGGCAGGGAGAGCATTGTGGGCTTCAGGAACAGCCCAGGATTCGGTGACCCCTGGCAAATCATCATTTGACCCCAGAGGGGGTCCTGACCCCCAGGTTGAGAACCACTGGTTTATATAGATTTGTGCTCTATGAACAGGTAATATTAGGCTTTTCTTTTTGACAACTCAAGAGGCTATGATGGCCTGTCAGTGCTGTCACACAACTCATGGTTGGAGAATTTGAGCTCTCACCCATAATGATCTGCACAGCCCTTAACCCTGGTCAGAAACCTTATAGGAGCAGGATAACCCTATTATTAAAGGCTCTGAGATGATTTATAGGGAATTATTTATGAAAAACAAATAGATTTTGCACTTTGCAAGTGTAGTCATACTCTTCAAGGGCCTTTGCCTCAGAGCTTATTAAATTAAGCTTTACTTTAAAAAACAATAAACGTCAAAGTATTTTCATCCCTGTAGGAAGAGTAACCTTCTCAAGATAACCCAGTAAACAGCATAAAAGATTACAAATATTAGGGATTTGAAGACATGTGACAGTGAAGTTAGTGACCTCAAACCAATAAGCTTGAATAGAAGGGCATTCCCCAACCATATGGTGAAATAGACCTACATTGCTAGTACATTTAGTGCAGTTGGGAGAAATAAACCTGGACATTCAAAAGAGAATATAGGGGGGTATAAAACCCCTGGCAAAAAGTATGGAATTACCACTCTTGGAAAATGTTCATTCAATTGTTTAGTTGTGTAAAAAAAATAACTAATCACAGACATGCCTCAAAACTATTTTCATTGTACATTCCAACCTTCCTCACTTAAAAAAGAAAAATGAAAGATATTGTAGTCAATTTCAATTGTTTTTGCAGATCCAGCAAAGGAAAAAAAATATGGAATCACTCAATTCTGAGGAAAATATTAGGAAATCTTAAAAAAAAAACACTTAAGTACACCACCTCTGGCATTTATAATAGTTAAATCCATGCCTCACAGAATTCAAGCTATCGACAAACAGTATTCTTCCTCAATCCGGCTCCAACGTTCGCTTATTGCAGTTGCCAGATCAGCTTTGCAGGTTGGAGTCTTGTCATGGACCATTTTCTTTAATTTCCACCATAGATTTTGAATTGGATTGAGGTCTGGACTATTTGTAGGCCATGCAATTGACATTTAGCCCAGGTTCACACTGGGCTGCGGGAGTGAAGCCGTGCGAGTTCAGCTTCACTCCCGCCCTGCAGTCCTGATTTCGGCCGCGATTTCAGAGACATCTGTGCAAGCTTCTGCACAGATATCAATGTAAATCGCAGCCCCAAATCGCAAAAAGTAGTACAGGAACTACTATTTGAAATCGGTGCAGCGCCGTAGATGCGGCGTCGCACCGATTAGGACGTGCCATTTCCGACAATTGCCGGCAAATGCCGCCGATTTGAGATGCGATTTGACATGTGAAATCGCATCTCAAATCGTACCAAGTGTGAACCAGGGCTTTATGTCTTTCTTAAAGGAAAGTTTTCCCGGTTTTTGTCCTATGCATTATCATCCTGCAAAATGATGTCATCATCACCAAACATCCTTTCAATTGATAGAATAAGAAAGTGTCTATAATCTCAATATAAACTTCAAACTATAACTGTATTTATTGAATATTTAATGACTATGATCTCCCCCATACCTTTACCTGAAATGCAACCCCATTTGATCAATAATTGTGTAAATTTGCATGTTTTTTTTCAATTTCAATGGAACGGCACCAAACAAAATCTCTAGCATCATCACCCTGCTCAATGCAGATTTGTGATTTATCACTGAATATCACTTTCATCCACAGTCCATGATTGCTTTTCTTTAGCCAACTGTAACCTTGTTGTTTTCTGTTTATGTATATTAACCACTTAAGACCCGGACACTTACGCTGCTAAATGACCCAAGGTGTTTTTACAATTCGGCGCTGCGTCGCTTTAACAGACAATTGCGCGGTCGTGCGACGTGGCTCCCAAACAAAATTTGCGTCCTTTTCTTCCCACAAATAGAGCTTTCTTTCGGTGGTATTTGATCGCCTCTGCGATTTTTATTTTTTGCGCTATAAACTAAAATAGAGCGACAATTTTGAAAAAAATCACTATTTTTTTACTATTTGTTATAAAAAAAATCAAATAAACTAAATTTTAGTAAAACATTTAGGCCAAAATTTATTTAGCCACATGTCTTTAGTAAAAAAAAAAAATCGTAATAAAAAAAATAGCTACCTAGCGGGAACAGCGACACTAATACAGCGATCAGAAAAATGATCGCTTAGTGACGCTGGCAATAGGGAGTGAAAGGGTTAACTAGGGCGGTGATCAGGGGGTTAAAACTTTATTAGGGGGGGTGGGGGGGCTATCCTGAACCTAACACTAACTGTTTTTTACAGTGCCTGTCACACTGACACTAAATGCAGTGATTAAATCACTGCATTCAGTGACACTGTGACAGGGGGGTGGGGGGGGCGATCACAAGGGGTTAATATGCCTATGTGAGTGTGTGTCAGTGTTGTGTTGGTGCACACTTACTGTGGATGTCTTCTCTCATCAGCAGCGCTGGGAAACAGCGCTGCGATGAGAGATTACATCATTTCCTCCTTCCTGTGTAAACACAGGAGGAGGAAGTGACAGGCTGGGAGCGCGCTCCCATTGGCTGGGAGCGATCGCGGGGGAGGCGGAAAACACGGACATCCGCCCGCTCGTCGGCGATCGCTCCCAGAGCCAGGGGGACCGCCGCACGCCGCGGAGGGGGTCCCGATGGGACCCCCGAACCGCACTAAGGCGAGGACGTAAATTTACGCCCTTGTGCCTGTACGAGCCATGTTGTGGACGTACATAGGCGTGCGGGGGTCCTTAACTGGTTAATGATGCTTTTTGTTTGGCTTGTCTGTATGTAAATCCCATTTCCTTTAGGCAATGTCTTACAGTTCGGTCACAGGCATTGACTCAAGTTTCTTACCATTTGTTCCTCATTTGTTTTGTTGTGCATTGTCTGTTTTCAAGGCATATTGCTTTAAGTTTTCTGTCTTGACGCTTTGATGTCTACCAGTATGCTTCCCTTTAACAATCTTCCTATTTGTACTTGGTCCAGATTTTAGACACAGCTAGAAACAACTAACATCTTAGGCCGCGTGCACACGATCGGTCCAACCCGATGAGAATGGTTTACATCGGTTCACAGACTGATGGTCTGATGTGCGTACGCACCATCAGTTCAAAAACCGATCGTGTCAGTACGCGGTGACGTAAAACACAACCACGTGCTGAAAAAAATGAAGTTCAATGCTTCCAACCATGCGTCGACTTGATTCTGAGCATGCGCAGGTTTTTGGACCGATGCTTTTGCGTACTAACCATCAGTTTGGACTGATGGTCAGGCGTCCATCGGTCCGATTTTAAAGCAAGTTTTAAAACTTTGGTCTGACGGACGACGGACCGATGGGCCGTACACACACGGTCGGTTTGGACCGATGAAACTGAACTTAAAGGGACACTAAAGTCAGGTTGTTTTTTAAAAAAAAATAACAAACATGTGATACTTACCTCCACTGTGCAGTTCGTTTTGCACAGAGTGGCCCGGAAAGCTGTCTTCTGGGGTCCCTCAGCGCCTGTCTGGGCTCCTCCTCGCAAAAGCTTTCCATCTTCATGCAAGGGAGCGCTCGCACGGTGGAAAGCTTTTGCGAGCGCGCTTCCGTGATACAGCGGTGGCCATAGCCGCCGACTGTATCACTCGGCCCCGCCCCCAGTGCGCCGCGTCATCCGCTGTGATTGACAGCAGCGACAGCCAATGGCTGCGCTGCTATCAATCCGCCCAGCCTAGCCAATCAACTGCCAGGCTGGGAACTGAAGAGGATGATGTGGACGCGCCCGGGAGTTTCGAACGATAAGGTAAGTAAAAGGGGACTCGGGGGGGGGGGGACGGTGCTGTGAGATGTTTTTTTACCTTAATGCATAGGATGCATTAAGGTAAAAAAATGTTTACCTTTACAACCCCTTTAAGTCCATTTTCATCGGTTTGGACCGATCGTGTGTACGCGGCCTCAGGTTGGTGCAACATCTCACCAAGGTGTGCAAGCACACTTTTTTAACTGCAGACTAATTAGGAGATGTAATCTGATGCAGATGTTTGTTTTAGAACTGCAAAGTACATGGTTATTCCATAATATTTTCCTCAGAATTCTATATTTTTTCCTGCTTGATCTGCAAAAACAGTTGCAATTGACTACAGTTTTCGTTCTTTTTTTTAAGTGTTTCTTTAAGCCAGAAGGTTGGAATGTTCAATGAAATTAGTTTTGAGGCATGTCTGTAATTAGTTTTTGCCAGGGGTTGTGATGGAGAAACTATGTTTGCAGTACTCTATCTCCTGCAGAGATAACCATAGGGGATTGTAAGAATAAAGTTTCTTGTCACACCTCCTCCATGAGAACAGGCACAGCCCATTGCCAATCTGATGCAATTCACTCAGGGAGCTTAGTGGTGGTGTGTATTAGGGAATTATATTTGGAATGGTCTGATTAAGAAATCAGTCTGACCATCATGGTGTGAGTTGGCAAGCATCTTGCAATTAACCATACTCCCCTGTGCCCCTCCTAAAGAATCGAGAGTTGTCTCACGGAACGCATTGAGATTAGTTGCAGATTGATGGTGGTATCTTTATGGCATTTGTAGGTCCTATAAAAAGTATTTTTAATGTGATACACTATTTATGCATTGATCTTCAATAACAAGTTGTTATAGTGTATGTGGTTTTTAAATGTATGTGAATACATTTTTCATATTTTTTATATATTTTGTTTGAGGTTTGACTTCTTAAAAGTCCCGTGGGCTAAATATTTTTTGTTGTGTGCATATTAAAGGCATAAACACACACTGACAGAATCCAGCGACAAAATCTGCATGAAACAGCTGAATCAACAGAAACAACAAGGACATTGTGAGGCTACAAAGACGATAAGGAGTGCCAAGCAAAACAAAGTACTGTAAAGCGCCAAAAAAACAACCAAATACTTATAGCAAATTCAAGGTGCAGTGCCTGTATCGAAGTGGCATGAAAACATATGGCTCAAGGTGTCCACGCAGTGCATGGTATGTTAGGATCAGTGAAAAAGTGCATCTTGCCCTTGTGGATAACCTGTAGGCTAGTCGGATAGACCATACTATAGATATTTTTCTTATCTTGGATTTATGGAAGCCAGCACATTGTTTTTGCGTGGCAGCCAAGAAATCAGGAAAGATGATGATGTAATTGTCATCATACGCCAGCTTGATCAAGGGTGGTTGAGGAGGTGCACCCAAGAGCAACGGACACAGTGGCACCCTGTGGGCATGTTAAATGAAAAAAAAAGGTGAAAAGCTTGGGGTTCCAAATGTATCAGTGAGACATTTTTCTATGAAGGATTCCAGATGTTTGCCCTCTGAGTTCTCAGGAAAGCCCAACAGCCGTAGGTTATTATGCTGCAGGCGATCCTCCAAATCATTGAGTTTCTCCATAGCATTTTTTTTTTAGCTTTATCGCCTGGATATAAAGCAGCTGAATTGTATCTTTCAAGTCACTGATACATCTTAACTGAGTAAATTTGAGCTGTAAGGGATGACTGGTAGTGCTGGATTGCCTCCATAACCTGAGATAAGGTGGGCTCTGCACCGGCAGCTCAAGGGTTAATCCCAGCAGGAGAGGGCACAGCAGTAACCTCAGGGGGATCAGAGAATTTAGGACTCAGTGTAGAATATGTTGGGGGAGAAGAGGACTGTAACATACCTGGTGGGGAAGCCTGAAGCTGTAAGGCAGGCCTCTCTTACAGCCCTTGTTCTGGAGTCCCTGGCAAAGTACCTGTTAATGCACGTGCATGCACACGTGCGTTTAGTCATGTATGGGCACCTGTAATTTGGCCACAAACAATTTTTTTATGCATAGGAATGCACTTTTCCTGACAAGGACTCATTCTGCCCGTGAAGTAAAGGCACAGTTCGTGCAGGCGCTGGATGCATAGGCGGCTCGGCATCTGTGTCGGAAGCCGTGTGGTGAGCCAGCGCCATCTTGGAACCCATCCTAGGGAACATTAGGGGGCTTGTCAGGATAGTATTGTGTGCAAGGCTGGCTTATTTTATCCATGTCGGCAGCGCCTTCGATGTCCCCCAGACAGGAGAAGCAGGTGTGAAGGGCAAAAGGATCTGTCAGAACAGCAGGATCACTGAAGGATATGGAGATTGTGGGGGAGCTCTGAAGAGCCGTTGCTCACATCCTTGAAGTTGACCACAACCCTCTCTGTCTGAGCTTCTGGACTGTCTGAGATTCTATCACACTATGAGGCCGATTCCTTTATCTCCCTAACCTCCTTAGTTGTCTGTGCCTTCTGCAATGTGGGTTTTGGTAATGGTTTTCCATGCCATTAAGTGACAAAATCTTAATAAGCAGCCCCCTAAAATGTTACAATTGACCATAGTTGTTGTTTGCAATATAGTTTGAGTTTGGTGAATTTTTTAATGAATTTGATAAACTTGGACAGATGAATTCTAAAATGTAAATCTCAGGCCCTGGTTATTCCGTTTGAGTCTCAGGAGATTTGGAGTGAGATTTAGTGATGTCTCTGCTGTGCTGCTTATTGTTTTCCTTGCTGGAGTGAAAGCTGTACCTGAGGAGCTGCAGTGCAATAATCTTCCTGCTTCATCTATTTTGTTGATCTGTGCTTCCTTCACCCGTTCTGCTATGTTTGGAAGTTACCATTTGTCAGATTACCAGTCATCAGGTGGTCAAAGCCATGCCTCTGCCAAGATGTCCATTTCCACACAGAGACACAAGGGAGAACAAGGTAAAGTAAATTAGTAATGTTTAAAAGATCAGCTACAGGAAGCCTACAGGCAAGACTGGGTCCTTCGCCCCCTGCCTGCCTGGGCAAAGCTTCCATAGTACAGGTCCTCTTTTTTTTTTTTTTGGAAATTTCTGTTTATTAAAGGTTTTATACATACACAGTAAAACATTTCTTGGCACAACACCAAGCTTACTTAACGGTCAACATGACCTGAAACATACAACCCGCCATCGCAGATGGCATGTCCCCAACCAACCCCCCCCCCCCATCACCCCTCTACTCAGTTCCCTTGGCCCACCAACATATATACTGGATACATAGTAAGTAGTAGCACTCCCTCCCAGTGGCTGTTTCACAACATGTTACCCGATGCACCTGAATGAGATTCCCCCATCCCTCAGCACATGTGTCAATGGGATTCAATTATCCTTCTCTTAACCAACCGTGTGATCAGCTTCATACCATGCCCTCTACACCTTCTCAAACTTCCCAACACACCCCCTAGATAGATACGTTGCCTTGTAATATGGGAGCATCGCATTCACCAAACCTTTCCAAAAATCAACCTCCGGAGCCCCTGGACTCCTCCACTTAAGTAGAATAGCTTTCTTTCCATAGAACAACAGGATACTTAATAATGTTCTGTGGGCCCTGGTAGGGACTACTTCGTCCACCAGGCCAAGTAAACAGACACTAATTTCTCGAGGAACAGGTTAGTACAGGTCCTCTTAAAGGAATGTGGGAATACCTTGTGTTTTAAGAAAGAAAAACTGTCCTTCTCAGATTTGTTTTCTTTTACAGGACTTATTGATTCCACTTTACACCCACCACCCTATAACATAATGGATGCACTGCCAATTTAAATGTAAAATGTTCTTCTATGTCTGGTTTTATTCATTGTAGCTACGTCCATTGACTTCAAAACATACATACAGCATGTTGTAGCACAGACTGAGTGATACAATATAATAGATAGCTCGTGTATAAAGAATAAGATATCAGAATTCAGCTTCTGCTTTACAAGCTGAGTGATCAAAGGCTGCCGGTTCTCTAAGCAGCAGTTCAGGCATGGTAAGCTCCTTACACAAGTCACAGAGCAGCGGCTATTTAAAACACTGACCAGGTGGCCGCAGCAGACGGCTTTCCGCACACCAGGGAGAATAGCGGAAAGGTCGGCGGGATGCAAAAAAACCCATTTGGTAGCAGAATAATAGAGTAGGGCTTCTAAATTGTCTCTTCATCAGCTCTCTCTTCAAGGTAAAACTAATAATGTTATCCTAGGCATATGTGCACCAGCACTTTGCCTAATAAAACATGCCATGGATTTAATTGATGGATCCAAAATGCCTGTACACTTCAAAAGCAACCAATTAGATTCAAAAATACACTGAAAATTAGGGCATACAATCCCAGTTATGTATCAATACATAAAAATAGAAGTGGATGCACTTAAACTTGTTCGGTTCCAACTGCCTTTGAAGCCATACTCAGCTGTCACTTCTGTGTCGAGATTTTTACCATGCACCTGCTCATAGCTTATTTAATTGTAATATTTATTGTTCAGTCTGGGTCTTTCCATGCATGGGTGCCATAGTCTCCACACATTCCAATGGGAAAGTCCATATTTTTGGGTCCAGCACCTCCTTCTGCAAATGCTTTACAATCAGGAGCCATTCCAAAGGAACATTTGTATATGCTACTAATCCCATGTGAATCATTGACTATTGTTTTCTCAGCAAAATTAACTGTGTCTGAGGCCCTGTACACACGATCAGACATGTCTGATGAGACTTGTCTGACGGACCATTTTCATCAGACAACTCTGAACTTGTCTGATGGTCTGATGTGCATATACACCATCGGACCAAAATCCGATCAGACCAGAACGCGGTGACGTAGAACACAACGACATGATGAAAAAACGAAGTTCCATGCTTCCAAGCATGCGTCGACTTGATTCTGAGCATGCGCAGGTTTTTGGTCCGATGCTTTTGTGTACTAACCAATCGAACCTGTCCGACGGACAGGTTCCATCAGACAGGTTTTAAAGCATGTTTTAAAACTTTGGTCTGACAGACAACGGTCTGATGGGCCGTACACACCATCAAACTGGTCTGATGAAACTGGTCTGCAGACCAGTTTCATCAGACATGTCTGATCGTGTGTACAGGGCCTGAGAGTGTTTATACATTGTGATCGCTGAGTGATTAACACCCTACCAGATTCCATTTAAGCTGGTAGCCCATTGCAATGATGGGTTACACCAAATGCTTTTTTTTTTTTCATTTCCTTTCCTTTTCTTCTCTCTTTTATTCTCTCTTTCCTTTCATTTTCTTCTCCCTTTCCTTTCCTTCTCTCTTTCCTTTCATTTTCTTCTCTCTTTCCTTTCCTTTTCTTCTCTCTTTGCTTTCCTTTCCTTATCTCTTTCCTTCTCCCTTTCCTTTCCTTTTCTTCTCCCTTTCCTTTTCTTCTCCCTTCCTTTTCTTCTCCCTTTCCTTTTCTTCTCCCTTTCCTTTTCTTCTCCCTTTCCTTTTCTTCTCTCTTTCCTTTCCTATTCTTCTCCCTTTCCTATTCTTCTCCCTTTCCTTTTCTTCTCCCTTTCCTTTCTATTCCTTTCCCTGTCCCTTTCCTTTCCTTAACTTGTCCCTTTCCTTTCTATTCCTTTAATTTCCTTTCCTTGTCCCTTTCCTTTATTTCTCGTTTTTATTTCCTTTCCTTCCATCTTTCCTTTCCTTCCTGCAGTTTTCAGTTGCCTTGCATGTGCATAGAAAATACTTGCATTCCTAGACTGTACAACAGGGTTGTTAAACTCAATTTCATTGTGGGCCGCATCAGCATTATAGTTGCCCTCAAAAGGGCCAGTTGTATCTGTAAGATTAGATGTCAAGAGCCACCCCACCATTAGAAGTTGAGTCCCCCACTCTCCCTTACAATACAGTGCACCCCCTTCTTCTTATGCTGCTGCTGGGAAGAAGCTGGATGCATTGCTTGAAAGCAGAAAGTAAGGGTTTGGAGTAGGACCAGAGGAGGGTTGGAGCTGCAGGAGAGGTGCAAGGGCCACATAAAAAATGGCCTGGAGGGCTGGATTCGGCCTCGGACCTTGTGTTTAACACCTGTGCTGTACAATGTCTCTCTCTGTGTACAGAGACAAGACAATGCTAGCAGGAAGTTTTTATGGCAGAAGAGACATACAAAGTCTCTTCTACTACAAAAACATACACGCTAGCAATGTTTCTAAAAAAAATATATATATATATTTTTGCTTTAACTTTCAAAACATGGCAATTTGCGTTAAAAAAAAAATGGGTTGCCTTCCCATTTCCTAATACTGTCAACAGAGGTGTATTTAGGTTTTGTGCTGCCCTAGGCCTGACTAAACTCGTGCACCCCCTAATTTAAATACAACCCACCCCTTCCTTTCACGGCCACACCCTGTGTTTAAGACCCGCCCTGAAATTTTCGAGTGAGGACACTAGTTCTGAGGGCCTGGGGGGGGGGGGGGCAATGGATTCCCTTAATTTACTTAGATCTCCTCTTACTTCCTGGTTGCCCATAGAGCAGGAAGTGAAGGAAAATCTTTGCAATGGGACAGGGATAGTAAAAGTGTTGCCTATAGTTCTACTTTAAGTAGATGGTGCAGCAGAAACATATAGCACAGTGAGGAAGGTTTGTGGTCCAGGATGACAAAGCAGTCAAAATTGGAAGCGTCCCCCCCCCCCCCACACACACACACAGTTGCAGAATGCCGGCCGCCCGCATACTAGAAGCAGCGTGGCCGCTTTATGGGGGCACTAGATTAATTTTTTTCTAACAGTGTAGTGCAAGCCGGTGGGGACTCTTTTCGTGCTGCCCCCTGCAAAGTGCTGCCCTACGCCTGGGCCTTGTTGGCCTAGGCCAGGATACAGCTCTGACTGTCAAGTAGCCCTTTTAATTCCTGATGTACAGTAATATTTTACATTTTGTTTTATATTTCTCCCCAATTTATTTCCTGATTCTCAAAGGACCCTGTTTTTTGATCAACCTGAAAAGAAGCTGTTCTTTGTTCACGATGAAAGTCTCCTTTTTTTTCTAATCTCAAGGAACGGCCTTGTATCATGCTCGTGCTTTAGGAATGAAGATTTCCTTTGAAAATGATTTGCATTGACCTTGATTCCTGTACATATCTGTACAAGGTAATCCATCAACACACAATCTCTTTTTCCCATTCATACGAAAAAAAAGAGGTTAGACCAAAAAGAGAGGTGTTGCCATGTCCCTGTATTGATAACCACTACAGAATGGAGAAACACAGACACCAGTTAATCTGCATAAAATGGCATTCTTGGGATACAACCTTCAGATTAAAATTTTGATCTTTCAGCGTGAAAATATTTGGCTGCAATTCCATTGATCTCAGTAATCATGTGCTGCTTTACTGCAGTGCTGACAGCTCAAGTGCACTGATATAATTGTGCTGGGAGAGAAAGATGTAATGACCATCTGCCTTCTAATGCATTTGTGTCTAATTACTTGCCCTACTCATTTGCTTTACACCCCAGTTAAAATTTAAAACGAGACTTAAAAAGTTTAAAGTGAGCACAGGCTGCCTGCTTAGTACAACTTTCTATTTATCTGGGCATTGCTTTAGTGCTACTGATATCTTTTGAGGGTAATCTGGTGATCCTGGAACACGCTTGCTTCTAATGCTGGAACTCCTTCCTTGGTGCATCACTCAATCAGAAAATCTGTTGTAAAAAATTGTCAGTGCTAAGAAATTTCTCACAGCTACCAATCATATTTTTACTGCAGGACTCTATTACAGAGATTTCCCTTTTCTTATTGTCCCGGTGACAATGGTTTGAACCGACGGGAGGTAAAGGAGAATCTACAACAGCATCATAGCTTTCTTTCAGTGGTGTATGAAAGGCTAGAAGCCCTGCCAGCGTTGTATTGTTTGAAGAGGTAGGATGAAGCTGCTGGAGGCTTAGGTAGATAGTAAATATAATTGGGTGGGATGTCTAGGTGATACGTGGGCTGGTGTTGTGATCCAAGGAACTGGACCAGTAGTCTTGGACTGTAGAAGTAGTATTTGAGTCTTAAAATCGAAGCGCCAAACCAAAGTGCTGAACACTGCTCAATATTCTAAACCAAGAGTTTAAATAATATTGAGTGCTTACCAACAGACACTTTATTTTAATCTAATAAAGGGGGCCATGTGTGGCCCCCGAAAAGCACTGGCAGTAGCACCTATTTGATGTTTGGGATAAAATCTCATTTAGGCTCTTAAAAGAGTTTGTAAAGGAAACTTTTTTTTTTTTCTGAAATGACTGTTTACAGGGTATAGAGACACAATAGTTAACTGATTCTTTTTAAAAATGATTAAAAATAGATAAAAATCAATCATATAATGTGCCTGCAGTTTCAGTTTCGTTTTTCATCTAGTTTCATGCTTCTGTGAAGTACAGAGACACAGAGCCAATACAGGGCAGTGTTTGTTTTTAAAATGAAACTGATTGGTTCTGAGGGGTTTTAGACACACAGTAATCACACCTCTTTGATTAGAGACCACAGAGAGAAGCTCCGATGACTTTTTTAATAAGGAAACAGACAATCAGGAAGTGTGCAGAACAGAGAAGGATTACAGCAACATCATAGCAAAAACGAACAATGAGGACATGAAACCAGGACTGCAGTAAGGTAAAGGAAGCTATGTAGCTAAAAAAAAAAAATCCTTTGGTGACCCTTTAAGCCTTGTACACATGGTCAGATAATTGGACACATTTTCTTCAGTTTTTTGTTGAATGCTAGTCTCAGATCAAAAGTGAAGAGGGTACTCACCATCAGAAAAATTTCAGACTGCAGAATTCAACGTCAGAAGTGATGTAAATTGTTTTGTATGTGTTCTTTTTTAATTTCTGAGTATGCCTAGTCTTAGTCTTCAGTTTTTTTTTGCACCAGAAAACCATACTAATGAAAAGAAAATCGGACGTTGTCGTCACATAAGACAAAAATTTCAAGCCTGCACATCCAGTTTTTGTCTGACGAAAATTCGTAATTGGACCAGATGACCTCAGGCAGACGAAACCGGTAGAGCTAGCAGAATGTCACACCATGCCGGTTGGCAGAAATTCGCGCTTTTTTTGATCTGCTCAAATGTGAGTACTTAATTTTAAAGTTTTAAATAATACAAGTTTTTAAACGATAAAACACTATCTTGGGCTCCTTTTCTCCTGCATATGGGCAACATCTGAAGTACCACCAGCAGCACAGGGAGGACGAGATACCACAGAGTGCTACACAGTGACACAGTGGCTTACACTGTGAATGCCTCATACCCCAAGAGGAGGTGGATTATCTGGTGAGTGCTGGTTATCTATTTATTCTCATAGGATTTTTGCACGTTTTCCCAGTTTGCACATATTGGATCACAAAGTTTTTTGTTTTAGGATTTGCAACTATGAACATCACATAATATTGCACAGGCACGGATGCACTTTATTAATATTAGCATCACATTTTTCTAATATTTATTAACCACCTGCCATCCGACCGCCAATTAGTTACGAGGTGGTTCTAATCTGCCGGGAGGCCATCAATATACGGCCTCTGGCTGCACACTACTGGGGGGCATGCTCACGCCGCCGGCGGTGCGTGCCCGCCTCGTCACACAGGTGCCAATGCACGTGCCTGGTGGCCGCGATGTCCGCCAGGCACCTGCGATCGTCAGTCACAGAGCCAGGGATGTGGATCTCTGTATGTAAACACAGAGATCCACATCCTGTTAGGGAGAGAATGCCAATGGTGGGTTCCTTGTATATAGAACACACCATCGGTCACCTCCCCAGTCAGTCCCCTCCCCCCACAGTAAGGATCACCTAGCAGGGAACATATTTAACCCATTGATCGCCCCCTAGTGTTAGCCCCTTCCCTGCCAGTCACATTTATACAGTAATCAGTGCATTTATATAGCCTTGTTCGCTGTAAAAATATGAATGGTCCCAAAAATGTGTCAAAAGTGTCCGCCGTAATATCGCAGTCGTGACAAAAATCACAGATCGCCGCCACTACTAGTAAGAAAAAATAAATAAAAAATAAAATATTTTTATCCCCTATTTTGTAGGTGTTATAACGTTTGCGCAAACCAATCACTATACGCTTATTGCGATTTTCTTTTTTTACCAAAAATATGTAGAAGAATACGTATCGGACTTAACTGAAAAAAATGTATTTTTTTTTAAATGGTATATTTATAATAGCAAAAAGTAAAAAATATTGTATTTTTTTTTTTAAATTGTCGCTCTATTTTTGTTTATAGTGCAAAAATAAAAACCGCACAGGTGATCAAATACCACCAAAAGAAAGCTCTATTTGTGGGAAAAAAAGGACATCAATTTTGTTTGGGAGCCACGTCACACGACCGCGCAATTGTCATTCAAAGCGTGACAGTGCCGAAAGCTGAAATTTTGCCTGGGCAGGAAGGGGGTATATGTGCCCAGTAAGCAAGTGGTTAATAACCATTTTCACTACCGACACTTTAAGGAATATTTTTTTTAAGAACACCATAGGCATTTATTGTCTTTAATAAAATAGCGCCACTCCTACTTTTTTAACCCCAGATTGTTCATCAGGACAAAATTTTACTTTTTCTGACGTGTGTATGGGCCTTTATGCCCCATACACACTATGGCCCGGATTCACGTAGCATTTACGCTGACGTATCTCGAGATACGCCGTCGTAAGTACAAATGTGCGCCGTCGTATCTTTGCGCCGATTCCCAAAGCTAGATACGTCAAAAAATAAGGCTTCAGCCGCCCGACGTAACTTGCCTACGCCGGCGTATCGTGGGCCCATAGTAAAGCTGGACGCATCTGGCGTTCCCATTTTAAATATGCAAATGAGTAAGATACGCCGATTTGCGTAAGGGTTACGTCTGGCGTAAAGTTATTCCTCATATAGGAGGCGCAACCCATGCAAAGGTATGGACCAGGGAACGAACGCTGTAGATTTTTACGCCGTTTACGTAGTACATGAATAGGGCTGTGTGTAGGTTACGTTCACGTCGTAGGCAGTGTTTTGACGTATCTTAGGCAGTTATTTTGACGTGACTGTGAGCATGCGTACTGGGATGCGTCCAAGATACAACGCATGCGCAGTTCGTTTTTAGTACTTGTTTGAAGCTCAGCCCATCATTTGCATGGGGTCACGCTTCATTTAAATGTTACACGCCCACTTCCACCTCCTTTGACTTACGTCGGCTTACGCCGACGAATATACACTAATCCTGCGCATCGTTGGGAGCATTTGCTTTGTAAATTCCATGCTTGCCTCTCAACGTTGCACGAGCGTAGCAAAAAGAAGATGCGCTACGCCCGCATAAAGATACGCCGAGGTACGTGAATCTACCCCTATTTGTTTTTCTGCGGATTTTTGTCTTCAGATTTACCAAAACCATGTAGTACAAGGGGCCTGCATGATTGCATACAAATTGAAACTCTTATGCCGCGTACACACGATGGTCAGTCGTGCCTACACACCATTGATTAAAAAAACAATCGTATCAGAACGCGGTGACGTAAAACACAACGACGTGCTGAAAAAAATTAAGTTTAATGCTTGCAAGCATGCGTCGACTTGATTCAGAATCAAGTCGACGCATGCTTGCAAGCATTAAACTTAATTTTTTTCAGCACGTCGTTGTGTTTTACGTCACCGCGTTCTGATACGATTGTTTTTAACTGATGATCGTGCCTACTAACGATCGGTTTTGTTCTATCAGTTAGGAATCCATTTTGGTTAAATTTAAAACAAGTTGGCTTTTTTTTAACCGATGGTTAAATAACCCATGGTACCCACACACGATCGGTTTTGACCGATGAAAACGGTTCATCAGACCATTCTCATCGGTTTGACCGATCGTGTGTACACGGCATTAAGGTTTGACCTCATATTATATATATTTTTTTTTATGTCACAATGTAGAGTATAATATTTCCTATCATCTGTGCCCAGTTTTGCCACACAGAGTTAATCCAGCTCTGAGCAATCCTCTTTTATGTTCAGTGAAAATGAACAGCCTTCCAGATAAAACCCTGCCTAGATAAAAAGTCAGTTTTCTCTCTTCTTGCTTTGAGTGAGAGGTTATTTACATATCTAGCTAGGACATGTTTATCATATGTTATGTTTTGTTTATAATAATATGAGGTGATATAACATCATAACACATCCTAGTAATATACAATGAACTTTGGATCACCTCTTGTTATGATAAACATGTCCAAGCTAGATTTGTAAATAACCTGTCACTGAAAGCAATAACAGAGAAACAGACTTTATAATTTGGCAAGTTTTTATCTGGAATTCTGTTAATTTGCACTGAACTTTAAAAGAGGATTGATCAGCGCTGGATTAACTCTGTGTGGCAAGACTGGGCACAGATGATAGGAAATCTTATACTCTACATTGTGACATAAAAAAAATGTTGGGGTTTACATCCACTTTAACACTAGAAAATACTAAATAATAGTTTTTTTTACAAATAATAAACACTAAAAAATTATATTGGAGTGATTTTGTGAATGTGGCTACAAATGAGGGTATGGTTTGGTTTTGTGGATGTAGTTAAAAGTACGGGTGGTAAAAATAACCCTTGGACCTTTGTTGTTTGATGCAGGAGGCAGTTCAGGAGCCGGTAGGTGGTAACAGGTAATACAATGGTCATGTTTACTATTGCCAAATCATGCCACTGGTGTATGCAGAGAGAGCTGAAGTGTTTTGTTTTTTGCAAATTGCTCAGAATTGATCGCAATGAGGTGATATAGATGAAAGAGAAGGGTACACCATTGTTTACGTCAAGTTTGTATTGTAAGTGAACAACAATTACTGGACATCAGTAAAAATTATTAGTAAAAATCACCACAACCCCAGATTCTGTTTTTTCTTAGGATAGGATAGAAACAAAAATGTATAATTCCCAGAGTATTTATTTTCAGATGTTTATTTATAATTTCTCCTGGTTAACCTTCAAGCTACATTTCATTATTGGAATGAATGCTATACCCCTTATTAAGATCACCGTCATGCTGAGCATGCCGCAATAGACTCCAAGTCTCAGAATGATGGATTTCCAGTTTACTGGATTTTTTTGGGGTTTGCAGAAATAACTTAATTACCAGCAGCAATCATGGAAAGTAATCAACATTTTCAGCTCTTTGATTTTAATTACTTTAATGGACATCTTTGCAATGTACTGTTCTTTTTTCCCAGTTGTTTTTTCCCAACATCTCAGTGTTTTCGAGCACAATTTAATTTGCAAGACCACGCCAATGCTGCTGTTAATTTGCTTCTCTAAAATTAAGAAATGAAGTAGCAATTCTAGCAGGATATGAATTAAAAATAATCCTCCCCAAAAGTAGCATGATATTATCAGGAAACGAGACTTATGCCGCATACACATGACCGTTTTTCGGGTTATAAAAAATTATGTTTTTAAGGGTCTAGAAAAAACGACGTTTTTTTCAACTTGATCATTAAAACGGCCTTGCCTACACACAATCGTGAAAAAAAAATGCTCTAGCAAAGCGCGGTGACGTAGAACACATACGACGGCACTATAAAGGGGAAGTTCAATTCGGATGGCGCCACCCTTGGGGCTGCTTTAACTGATTTTGTATTAATAAAAGACGATTCGCGCTTTTCTGTCTGTTGCGTGATGAATGTGCTTATTCTATTACGAACGCTAGTTTTACCTGAACGAGCGCTCTCATAACTTGCTTCTGAGCATGCATGGATTTTCCACGTTGTTAAAGCTCACACACGACCATTTTTTACAACCCGAAAAACGACATAGTTAAAAAAGTTGTGAAAAATAGAGCATGTTCAAAATTTTTTTTTGGCGATTTTTTAGAACCCGAAAAATGCCCTGAAGCCCACACACGATCGTTTTTAACAAAATAAAAAAAAAAAACGTAATTTTTTTTTAGAACCCGAAAAATGGTTGTGTGTACACGGCATTACTTAAATATCGTTTTGGACAATCAAGGCTATGTAGGGGTAGAGAAATATTTCCCTCCGAATACACAGATTGCATTTAAAGTGTATGTAGAAGAACACACATGTAATACAGTATCTCACAAAAGTGAGTACACCCCTCACATTTTTGTAAATATTTTATTATATCTTTTCATGTAACAACACTGAAAAAATTACACTTTGCTACAATGTAAAGTAGTGAGTGTACAGCACGTATAACAGTGTAAATTTGCTGTCCCCTTAAAATAACTCAACACACAGCCATTAATGTCTAAACCGCTGGCAACAAAAGTGAGTACACCCCTAAGTGAAAATGTCCAAATTTGTCCCAATTAGTTATTTTACCTCCCCGGTGTCATGTGACTCATTAGTGTTACACGGTCTCAGGTGTGAATGGGGAGAATGTGTTTTAAATTTAGTGTTATCACTCTCACTCTCTCTGGTCACTGGAAGTTCAACATGGCACCTCATGGCAAAAAACTCATGCCTCTATGATCGATCAAGGTTTTCTTTGGGAAAGAGACGTATGAGTGCTGCCAGCATTTCTGCAGAGTTTGAAGGGGTGGGGGGTCAAACTGTCAGTGCTCAGACCATATGTTGCATGCTGTATCAAATTGGTCTGAATAGCTGTCACTGGCGCCCAGCACTAGTGGGATATGTCTATAGGTAAAGAATGATGGGGAATTGTACCATGTTATGACTGTAGTCCACATCGCTACACTTGCATATGATTGGATAATGGAAGTCAGCGCTGCCTCCCCTCATTCACTAAACTCTGGAGCAACTTCCCTTACAGAGTGCTACTGCACTTGCAAAGTGCACAATCTATCAAACTCTTAGTATGCTGCTGGATTGATCAGAATCTGGAAAACCAGTTAAAGATTTTATTTTTTAAGATTTTTTTATGTTTTTGAGTTTTGATTGAATTCCTAGTTCACCCATGGCATATGGTTCCTGTAAGATGTGGGTTTTCTGAGCTAAACGCTAATTAGCAGCTTGAGATGTCGCTATGTCCAGTGCTCCTTTAACGGAACAGATGAACGAGAAAACCACCATTACTGGAAAAAAATCACTTTATGCTTCTTGTTCATTATTTTGAAGCCAGTTGAAGATGTTTTAACATTACTTGCAGGCCTGACTTTCCTGGTCTACAGTAGATGTATGCATTATGCATAGGTTATCTGCTGGACCCTCCAGCATCATCCCAGATTGCATTCAGACTCATTTAACAGTTCCAGCCTGGAGCTATAATAAATGTAAGAGAGGTCAGGAGTAGTATTCATTCTGTTTGTATGATTAGGCACTTGCTCTTCACTGCTACTATCAACCTCCGGCTGGAATTCACTACATTTTTAGGTAACATTTAAATTCACAGGTTAAAGAAGAACCACTACACTCATTTCAGTTGTAAATATGCAAACTAAACATCTCTACTTCTCTCTAATTGTTTAGCTCATGCTACATTTTAACTTGTCAATACATTGCTATAGTTAGTCAGGTTGACAAAAGACACACATCTATCCAGTTCAACCAATGAATACATTGAAAACCTTTAGATATACTATATATGACGACGTGTCAATCACGAAACGTACGTCGAGGCGCCTGGTTACGTACGAACGACGCACTTCCGGTCCCGCTGGCTCTCTGGCTTGGAACGCACGCCAGCTCCCCAGCGAGGAACTCTCATCTGGCTTGGAACGTACACCAGTTCCCCAGCGAGGAACTCTCATCTGGCTTGGAACGTACACCAGTTCCCCAGCGAGGAACTCTCATCTGGCTTGGAACGTACGCCAGTTCCCCAGCGAGGAACTTTCATCACAGTTTCACCTGCCATGCTGACTAGCCTCAGTGCCGGGTCCAAGGCACTACTAAAGTAAGAGGCCATTTGGCTACGCTGTTTATATTTGTGATACATTTTAATAAACAGTACTTCACTATGGTGGTTTCCCTCTCCCTCCTTTATGAGAGTACCTGAGTCTAGGAAACGTAGAGCCGCACAGCTGAATCTCTGAACTGGTTTAGTGACCAACTGCTTTATTTGACCTTTTTCAAACAATTAGGTCAACACCGTGTGGTAAGAAGCCATCCATTAGCGCACTTTTGGGGGATCTTCTTGGTGGAGGTGGACACCTTTCACACTGAATTTTCAACATTGTTCTCTCGGTTTAATCTGATGAGAACATCTTTGAATGGACTGTATTCAACCCTTTTGAATGGACTTTATCTATTTATTTATTTATTTATTCATTTATTTATTCACCCATCTTTATTAATAGTTTTTATCTATTCACTTATTTATTCATTTATTTTGCAAATTGTGTTTATGTTCACCAGCTCACGTTTGTTGGTTTAGACCATGGGTCTTCAAACTACGGCCCTCCAGTTGTTCAGGAACTACAATTCCCATCATGCCTAGTCATGTCTGTGAATGTCAGAGTTTTACAATGCCTCATGGGATGTGTAGTTCCACAACAGCTGGAGGGCCGTAGTTTGAGGATCCCTGGTTTAGACAGACCATCTGATCGTATTACTAGTTTTTAGGTATCACTTAATTACGTACTCTCAGTCTCAACCAATTTAGTCATAGCGCCCCCTGCATATACCACTACTATTCAATTCTGACCTCTGATTGAGGTCTCAATTTAGGGGAGCTGCTTATTTACCATATATTATGTGTTGCACATCACATTAATTTACTTATTCAATTTTTTAATTGGCGCGAGATACTACATTTTCCATACTATATAAAGTATAAATATTATATAAAGCATGGTCCAATTTGCTCCAGTGGGGAAAACAATTCCCTCCTGATTCCCCAAGACAACCGGATATTCCTGATATCTACAATCTCTAATATCTGTACCTTACTTTTATATCCTGTTATATTCTGTGCATTTAAGAATGCATCCAGGTCTTTTTGTTTTTAAATCTACTGAGATGGCAAGAATTAATTCTTGAGGGACTATTTTCCATACATTGAGGTTAGATCTCTTGTACCTCAGTGGCAAGTGCTGGATGTGAAGCTGTATATCATGATCTGTGATGCTATATTTCCTGATATGTGATGGTATGTACTCGGATCTGTGATGCTATATTCCCTGATCTGTGATGCTATATACCCTGATCTGTGATGCTATATTCCCTGCTCTGTGATGCTATATACCTGGATCTGTGAGGCTGAGCTATATGCCTTGATCTGTGATGCTATATACCCTGATTTGTGAGGCCGAGCTGTATATTCCCTGATCTGTGATGCTATATTCCCTGATCTGTGGTGCTATTTTCCCTGATCTGTGATGCTATATACCCGGATCTGTGAGGCTAAGCTGTATATAGCCCGATCTGTGGTAATATATTCCCTAATTTGTGATGCTATATTCCCTGATCTGTGATGTTATTTACCCTGATCTGTGATGCTATATACCTTGATCTGTGAGGCTGAGCTATATACCCTGATCTGTGATGCTATATTCCCTGATCTGTGAGGCTGAGCTTTATATACCCTGATCTGTGATGCTATATTCCCTGCTCTGTAATGCTATATACCCGGATCTGTGAGCTGTATCTACCTTGATCTGTGAGGCTGAGCTATATGCCCTGATCTGTGAGGCTGAGTTATATACTCTGTTCTGTGATGCTGAATTGTAAATTCCTGTGGGCGGAAGCATGTGGAATAACGGGGGCGGAGTGGGTGGATTCTATAAGGGGTGGGGCTTGTGAGAAATGGGAGGGGTCAAAACGGAATGGTTGGTTCTGGAGCCTACCCATCCTAAACCTTCACCAGCTGCCACTGATGATTAATCTCTAAGATCAGGTTTACAGAATTTAGAAAAACCCTTGGGGAATCAAACCCAGGTAGATTACATCACTATTAAAAATAACTATATTTTCTAGTACTTTTCAGTACATTTATCCTGTAAATTGTATTATTTATTTATATTTAATAAAATAACATTTTATTTAATAAGAACATTTTGGTTGAAATAAAATTTCTGAGCAATAATGATATTACAAGGTATCTGTTTACTCCTGCCTTTATTTCAGGTTCCAAACCTGATGAAAATGTCAAAGAAGGCGCTCACTCAAAGAGAAATGCTGTAAATATCCTGCCGAAGACATGATAATAATGGAATGCTTACATCAAAGGAATCATGAAAATGGCATCCTTGTTATAGGAATACACAAGCAGAAGCGCAGCCAACGACAAAGAGATATGTTCAAACTCTTGTTTCAGTCGGCATGTTCTCAGCCAGGGGTTTTATATCGCTCTGTTGTGGCCTGATTATGGCTTGTTCTTCTCCATGCTGTATTTATTAAGAAGAACAGAAGCATAAATAGGAGTTTAATAGGCTGCACAAACACATTAGACTGGTGTGTGTTTTTATGATATATCTACAGCACGTGCTGGGATTTTAGAAAACAAAAGGGAATTAGAATCAAGTAAAACAAAAGGAGAGAACCAATAAGGGGTCATTTAAGAGCTACAAAAATGTACAGCATACAATACGTCTTTTTTATTAGGTATAGTTTCAAAACTGAAATGCACGTAAACTACTGCTGTGAAACAACAGCCAACTAAAGTCTGGGTGAGCCCCCCCACCGCCACCAAATGCCAATTCCTAGCAGTTCCACGATATAGAAACAGCAAACAGTCAACAGTGCCTTTGTAGGGGTCCTTTTTTGGGATACCACCTGCCTAACTTTGAAATGAGCAGTCCAGTTCTGTGAGGCCGCGTACACACGACCAAATCTGTCTGCTGGAAACGGTCTGCCAGACCGTCCCAGCAGACAGATTCGATCGTGTGTACGGGCGAGCAGACGGATTTGGCCAGCCGACAGATTTGAAAGCATGCTTTCAAATCTGTCGGCTGGGAACCCATCCGCCCGACATGTCTGCTGGTTAGTACGCTAACCAGCAGACATGTCTTCTCGCACACGCGTCGAATGGATTTGACGCATGTGCGGAAGTGATTTACTTCCCGGTGCGGTGACGTGGTGGCGTCAACGTCACCGCGCCGTCTGCCGGCGGGGATTTTGGTTTGATCGCGTGTACACCAATACGTCCCCAGCAGACAGATATTTTCGCAAATATTCGCTAATATCGAATATTCGTGATATTTTATCCAAAAAAAAATTTGCGAAATTTCGCTAATGCGAAAATGATTGCGAAATTCTCATAAACGGAGATCATTTCCTGTATTACCAAACTAATATGCACTAAACACTAACTCTACACTAACTCTACTTAAAAGAAAGGAGAATAAGGGGGCAAAAGAAGGGCGGAGAAGATAATCGCGCAATATTCCTATTGCGCGATTATCTTCTCCGCCCTTCTTTTGCATCAGAGCCAATCAGAATAACTCGAATATTCGGCAAAAGGAATATTGCGCGATATTCCTTTTGCCGAATATTCGAGTTATTCTGATTGGCTCTGATGCAAAAGAAGGGCGGAGAAGATAATCGCGCAATATTCCGTTTGCCGAATATTCGAGTTATTCTGATTGGCTCTGATGCAAAAGAAGGGCGCATCAGAGCCAATCAGAATAACTCGAATATTCGGCAAAAGGAATATTGCGCGATTATCTTCTCCGCCCTTCTTTTGCATCAGAGCCAATCAGAATAACTCGAATATTCGGCAAAAGGAATATCGCGCAATATTCCTTTTGCCGAATATTCGAGTTATTCTGATTGGCTCTGATGCAAAAGAAGGGCGGAGAAGATAATCGCGCAATATTCCATTTGCCGAATATTTGAGTTATTCTGATTGGCTCTGATGCAAAAGAAGGGCCGAGTAGCTGATGCGATTCTTTTATGTTGCCGAAAATTCGCAATGCAAATTTTCGGCAACATAAAAGAATCGCATCAGCTACTCGGCCCAGGGTCTCTCTCTAATCATACCAGCAATGCTTTTAGACGTCGATGGAGATCACTAGGATGTGATCTGTTTTACATATAAATTAGAAAAAATACTAATATTCGCCATAGCGAATATTCGCCGCAATATTCGAGTTATTCGCGAATACTCGAATATGCAATATTCGTAGCGAATATTCGCAATGCGAATATTCGTGAGCAACACTAATGTCTATGTCATTACTGTGTTCTGTAGTGGCGTAGGGGGTCGGAATGTAAGCAGGACCATGATTTGCTGCCATTTACGGTCATGCTGGCCAATGGTTCCTCCCACCACCCTCCTTCAACAGGATTAGGGTAATACACCAGGAATGTGGGGGGACTCCACCAAATGTCAACCTCCAGAAATAACGAATGTTCACACGTTTCCCTTTTACTGTAACAGGAAAAAAATGCACAGTTCTTTGCCAAAACACAGCTTTGCCTTGGTCTCTTTAACCCTGACATCAGTAGCACTGTACAGTTCAAGTTTAACTTCAACATAAAGTTGCCAATCAGCATTTCTAGTTCCTCATTGTAGGTCCCCTTAGGCAGGTTCTCCAACAGAGCTTGAACCAGGCCTACCCTGAAGGGTTCACGTCTAAAAACAGAAAGCTTACAGTATACTGGGGGTGGCCTCTTCCCATCAACCTCTGCCCAAAGCTCTTCTGGCTCTGGAATAAAAAGGACTAATCTAGCCCCATCTACAATATGGGTATCTCTTTAAAAGTGTTGCCAACCCCTGCATAGGCTGTAACCATAGCACTCATCAGAAGAAAGAGGAATGCTTAATCCAAGCAGGACATGCAGCAGGGTATGCAATGTGAGTGTCCAACACAGCCAGAGATTAGGGGGCAAGCCGTGGCGTGTACAGCCACTATGTATGGCGAGACAGATGTTAGATCCAGCCTGTAATGTTGGGGATTTGGCAGGTCCACTACACATTTCAGGGACTCCGCAAACTTTGACAAGCCACTTGGATACAATTATTGTGTAAATATACTTAGGAAACCTGTATTATTATGTTGTACTGTGAAAATGAATAATATTCTGTGTCAGTAGAGGAACTGATCAAAGAGGAGGAGTGGCCTCTTAGTGGCTCTGATATGGGCCACTGCCACACATAGTTGACCCTGGTTGTGGCCCCAATATTGTCTTTCCTTTACATTAAAGCAAAATTATCCTTTAGTTACCATTCCTCTCCCACTACCTCCCAAACGTCTTACACTTACCTGTCTATATTCCAGCCAGATCTATAGTGGTTGGAGCAATTATCAACTGCAGGCTCGACTATGCAAACTCCCTCTACCTGGGACTCCCAAAATACCAGATTGCTCGTCTACACGTCTTCCAGAACACATCGGCATGACTGGTAACAGGAAAAAAACACTGGTAATCAATCACTCCATCCCTGAGGACCCTCCATTGGCTGGCCGTAAAGGACAGAGTCACATTTAAGACCCTCTGCCTGATGCACAAATGTGTACAAGGAATCGCCCCCCAATATTTATGCAAGAAAATAAAATACCACAACGCCAATCGCATCCTTCGTTCAACTAACCAATATCTACTACAAATCCTCAAGGCCCGCTACAAGACTAAAGAGATCAAAGATTCTCAGTCCAAGGACCTCGACTGTGCAACTCATTACCAACTGACATCCAAACGGAAGTGAATCATCAGGCCTTTAGAAAAAAACTCAAGACCCACTTATTTTGAAGGCTAAAAAGAAGGAAATGGATACCAAGCGCCTTGAGGCGATTCAGTTTGCATTTGTAGCGCTATACAAGTTATTCACTCACTCACTCACTATACTATATAGATCTGTACAACCTACAGGGAGCTGCATAGGTGTCACTGCACAATCTCCAAATCAGTCCCTTGCTTGTTGTTAATACAGACACAAAAAACTACTGTAAATGTCAATAACTCCTAAGGAGAGGCCATCTATTATGCATCCTAATGAAAGACATCCTCTCCATAGGAACAAATGTTTTTTTCTGCACATGCACAGAAGAACCGGGAGCTATATGGGAAAATTTGTAATGGTAGCTGTATGGCTTTCTGTGGATTAAACAGCTTAAATCTGGCAGGAGCATGGCGAGGCAAGCATAAACTTTGGGGAGAGCTTTGAAATAGGGACACATATAATATTCCTAAATGTCCCGAAATTTGTTAGAGAATAGGGGCAAACTGTTCGGGCCAAGCATTGATTTGTGCCTGAACAGCACCCGTTAAGGTGTTTGCCGAACACCCGAATTTTAGGGGTGCTCAGCGGAATGTTCGCGCTGAGTGCACAGTGAATAGCTGCTGGTTGCTAAGAAGTGGACCGGGAGGCCGGCCGCCACGTTCTTAACAACGGATAAGTCATCAGCTGTCAGCGGGCTTCCCCGCTGACAGCTGAATAAAAAATACATTGCCGACAATAGAAACATTTGAAAAAACACAGCATTGGGGGTCCCCCCAGTCCATACCTTTTGGGTCTGGTATGGATTTTTTTTTGTATAATCTTTATTTTCCTTTTTTACATTACAAGGGGGAAAAAAACATTAAGACTTTACAACGAAGCCAAAACAACCAAGGAGGGAGGGGAAGGGTAGGAAACCACGGAAAGAACAGAGGACAAAGGGTTTGGGGGTAAAAGGAGGGTAATGAGGGGGGCAGGAACCCCAGGGGGGACTGGTATGGATTTTAAGGGTAAACCCATGCCAACATTTTCTTTTTAAATGGCGTGGGGGCCCCCAAAATCCATACCAGATCATTATCCAAACTTACAGTCTAGGAAAGGAGGGGGACGAGCGAGTGTGTGTATGTATGTATGTATGTGTGTACATGTGTGTATGTGTTTGGGCCCTATAGCAGTTGCATGGTCTGTTATATCTATGCTATCGAGCATCACTGTCTACAATGCAGTGTGTGTTAACAAATTATTCAATTGAATCCAAGGATGTGGCTATTTCAGTCAAAGTTAGTTAGACTAGTTAGACATTCTGGGCTTGATCTGAAGTACTTAAAGTGATTGCTTTCTGCACGCGATATATATCATGTTTCTTGGTACTACATAGTGGCGCACACAAATTATTGCTCACTGGAACTTTACACTATTATATCAAATTCAACTGCTGTCAATAAATCACCTTACCATTCTGCAAGTTGATTGTTCCATCATTATTTCTAACTCATTATACCGTGTATACAGTATTTTTGCTGCTGTTGTGCCTTTAATCCTTCCCATAGTCTCCTTCACTCCCATCCTCTTAAATCCATATTTGTTTGTAGAACAAAGTGCTGGAAGCAATTCAGGATATGAATAATCAAGACTAATGCTAATCTCTTAAGAGAATCCCCAAAGGGTTTTTACTGTGCTCCCAGCCAGGCACTTTGTGTCAATGTTTTGCGATCTCAGACACAACAAGCTTGTGATTTGTGGCTGGAATAGAGCTTTATCCAGGATCTGAACCACATAGATCACACTCATATTCCTGATTATTTACCGGTAGGATTTTCCTGTTCATTATTTCTTGCTCATCACTCAAACTCTGCTTTGCCTCTGGAATCAAAATGAACTTTAAGGATGCTCAGGGCTTTTTTTCTGGGGGAACTTCCAGAACCACCAGTTCCACCACCTTTGGCTCAGACCCTTTGGTGCCCGCTCACCACAATCACTTGTAAACACAGAAGTCTGGTTTCTGTGTTTACAAGTGACTGCTTTGTAACCCCCTGAACTCTGCACACTGTATGTAATGCAATTCTGGTATTTAATGCCCCTTTAAGACCCTTCTACTGTTTGTGAAATCTGAAAGGGTCGTGGTTGAGTTCCTGCACCTATTTTCTGAGAAAAAAAAGCTCTGAGGATGCTCAATAAACTTTAAGTGTAGGGCAGCCTAAACCCAACAGGCTGGTGACAGCATGTGAGGAGAGAAGAGCCGATCAGCGGCATTTCCTCACAGGGGAGATCTGCACAGACAGGGCCGCCATCAGGAATGATGGGGCCCCTTACACAGCTTCAGGCAGGGGCTGCCGACTGAAATTGAGAAGCGGGGGGGGGGGGGGCTGCTGCGAATTGAGAAGCGGGGGGGCCTTTACAAAAAAAGAAGAAATAAAGAAAAATATATATATAAAAAAAAAAAAAAAAAAAGGGGGTAACCATCCGCGGCCCTGGGGACCTCTGGGCCCTTTAATAAAAAGAAAAAAGAGAAAAAAATGTGTGTGTATATATATATATATATATATATATATATATATATATATATATATATATATATATTTTTTTTTTTTAAAGTGTGGTTAATATCTGGGGCCCTGGGACCTCTGGCCCTTTAAAAAATAAAATAAAAATATATTAAAAAAATGTGTTTTTATCAAAAATAAATTTAAAAAAGGGTTGCCACCTGGGGCCCAGGGGGCATCCGGTCCCTTGGGGACCTCCGGACCTCTAAAAAATATTAAAAGAAAAAAATTGGCCCTTTAATAAAAAAAGAAAAGAAAGATATATTAAAAAATATATATTTTTATAAAAAAATAAATAAAAAAAGAGGGGGTTGCCATCTGGGGCCCTGGGGACCTCCGGACCCCTAAAAAATAATAAAAGAAAAAAAAATTGTCCCTTTAATAAAAAAGAAAAGAAAAATATATTAAAAAATATATATTTAAAAAACATATATTTTTATAAAAAATAAATAAAAAAAGAGGGGGTTGCCATCTGGGGCCCTGGGGACCTCCGATCCCTAAAAAAAAAATGCTGTCTCATTAGCGCCCATCACTGCAGCCTCAGCAGCGCATATCAGTAAAGGAGAAAAATTACGTATTTTCAAAATTGTATAATTTTATTTTGAAAATACGTAATTTTTCTCCTTTACTGATATGCCCTGCTGAGGCTGCAGTAATGGGTGCTGATGAGACAGCATTGAAGGGCACTGATGAGGAGGCACGAATATGCAGCGCTGATGGGCATTGATAGGGGGCACTGATATGCAGCACCTATAGGCAGTACTGATGGGCACTGATAGGAAACAACGTAAAACTTTTTTATTTTCAAAACTTTCAGTCTTTTTTTTTTTTTTTTTTAAAACCCAGTGGTGATTAACCACTTCCCGCCCGCCTGCCGGACTTTGAGTGGGTATATCTGAATGATGCCTGCAGCTACAGGCATCATTCAGATATTAATTTTTTTAACCAGAGATTTCCTACACCATAAGAAGGATCACAGTGTTCTTATGGTGTAGGGAGCTTTTCAAGAAAGCTCTATCTGTCTTAAAAAAAATATAATATTTTGTTTGAGTACAGCGTTACATGACCGTGCAATTGTCATTCAAAGTGTGACAACACTGAAAGCTGAAAATTGGCCTGGGTAGGAAGGGGATAAAAGTGCACAGTAGGCAAGTAGCCAAACTAATCTTCAGGCCTAAAATAAATTAACATGTGTGCAATCCTGTTAACCACCCCCCCCCCCCCCCACCAAAGTAATTTCAAGTTTGAAACATCTAGTGAAAATGTTGCATTATGCAATTCGGGGAAGGAGACATTTTCTATCATTTATATTCATTTTCTTAATTCAATTTGTATATATGCATGTGTAGCGCCTGTGTACTTCCAAGTACAGGTGCTTTTTGAAACATAAGGGATGATCAGAGTGTAAGTGACTCTGATCTCAATTCTAATTGTTTTATAGGGTCTCTGTTTCAGCCTGGCTGTGCTGTGGGCTTATTCTGTCGTGCCTGGGGTGTTGTTCCACCCCGGGGCGACAGGTGGCAGCAGTAGAGTCGGGACTTGGGTGCTTTTCCCAGCGGCCAATCGGGAGGGTTGGGCCTTGCTGGGCATGCTGGGAGAGGGTACTTATGGAACAGATGCCATTGGTCTAGGTTCGTTCTTCGAGTGTGGCACCCACCTTTAGGGTGACCACATCACCGCACCCCTAGCGTTATGGCCTTCTGGGCCGGGGCGTGTGTGCTACATGGTGTTCCTGGTTTCTGAGCCATGTGGGCCCGGAAAATCCAAGCAGGACGGGGACTCAGTGATCGACTGGGTTCTCACTTTTGAAGATCCCATGCAAGTGTGGCTGTTCGGTCGGGAGTCCATCTGAGGAGCGCCAATGAGAGGCTGGCGGTCCAATAGGATTATGACGAACCACCGGGGATCGAGGTTACCGGACACTGAAGGATTGACTCCTCTTTCAGTTGGTACCTGGGCGACGTTAAGAAGAAGGTTCAGGCAAAACTTTAATTAGGAGGGGCTCCTCCATATCAGAGAAGGCCCATGGCAAAGGTGCTTCTGTGACGTTCATCTAGAAGAGTCGGTGGCAGAGACATCCTTCTAAGTTCCGAGTGATACGAGTGATACTCTGGCTGCCAGGTCGGTGAGAGAGACCTGTCCAGGTATGCTATACCCACTCAGGCTGGAGTGGCGAAGAAATCTAAGTGTTGTCTGAAGCAGGACTGTTTCCATTTTGAATGCCTGAATCTGCTATTCTCTCCTTCCAACCTTCGTCTATCCATTTCCATCTGCTATCTGTTTTTACCCGGCTGGGTAATAAAGAGCACATATAAAAGAGACATTCTCCTTGCGGACATTCCTTTACTGCTGCTGTATACATCGTTCACCCTAGACCAGAGGTGGCAAACACAAGGCCCGCGGGCCGAATGCGGCCCTCCAGGCCATTTCATGCGGCCCTCGCACCTCTCCAGTCATCCTCCAGACCCTTACTTTCTGCTTTCAAGCAATGCATCCAACTTCTTCCCAGCAGCAGCATAAGGAAAGGGGGGTGCACTGGGATGTAAGAGAGAGTAGGGGACTCAACTTCTGATGGTGGGGGGGGGCTCTTGACATCTAATGTAAGGTGAGGGGATGCGCTGGGCATCTAATCTTACAGATACAACTGGCCCTTTTGAGGGCAACCATAATGCTGATGCGGCCCACGATGAAATTGAGTTTGACACCCCTGCCCTAGACACTTCACCAGAGCCATGAGGTAACATGCCATCCCATTATTTCTCAGCGGCTCCTGCGGGGGTAGCACTACACATGCAATTGTAGTCCTTATTTGTCTGGACAGATGTTTTATTTCATCCAACTATGTTAACTTACCTCTGCTTTCACTTTAATGTTTGCAAACAAAATATGTAAGTCCTGATCTATATCTCCTAATTCATTGGAATATAAATCTAGACAAACACGGCTCTATTTTTTCCCCCAGAAATATACAACTTGGGAAATGGATAAAGGCTGTAGAAATAGCACCAAACTGTATATTTATGATTTTCTTCAAACCAAGTCAGCTCCGTAATACTCACTGAGTCATCACATAATTAATAAAAGGTCAGTTGTGCCACAGTTCGCTAGCGATAACTTATCGGGAATTATTGATCAAATAAAGCAAAACGCACATCACACGGGGAAACCAATTACTCTTCCTTCTTCTCTGAAAGAGCCATCAAATGACTCCAAATCAATTTTTCTAACTTTAAAACTCACTTTGTGTTGACTGTTACCGAGGCAAATGCCTAGCATGTTGCGCGTCTGTTGCGCGTCAAAGCGAATGCCTGTAACAGTGAAATTCCTGAGACTCCTGATAATAAAACCACTGCTTCCTGCTGGAGTTACAATAGATTAGTCAGATTAGGAGCTATTGGTGAATGTTTTACAGCCAAGTCTCACGTTTTAGGCTTTTCTGGTTGTGTAAATTGAGCCAATAAAATAGGCAACTTTGCAATTAGTGTTTTTACCTTGTTTGTTGACTTTTTTCATAGGCTCTTGAAGTATCCATTTGTTTTTAAATGATGCTGATATTTACTTAGGCCGCGTACACACGATCGGTCAAACTGATGAGAACGGTCTGATGGATCCCTGCATACTTAGATGTGCCTGTTTTATTCATCAACCATGTGAGTTGCTAAATGTTGTACCTTCATTAGATGTAACTGTATTGCTACACTTAGGCTCCATTCACACCTTGGCGTTTTTACGCCTGAAGCGCGACGCTACAATACGCCGGAGGGTCGAATTTACATTGTTCTCTATGGAGACTGTTCACATCTCCTAACGCAGAACGCCGTACGTCGATAGAACGTCGAACTCGGAATTTCAAACAAGTCCCGGACCCTTTTTCGACGCGCGTATCGGGCGGCTTCGGCGTTCCGCATAGCCGACAATACAATGTAAAACAATGCCTTAGGCTGCATTCACACCTTTGCGTAGGTGATTTGTGGCGACAAAAAATAGGCGTTTTGTCCAGCGATTTAACCGTTTTGTTTTACATATTGTCGGCCGCCCGATACGCGTGTCGAAAAAGGGTTCGGGACTTGTTTTAAATTCGGCGTTCGACGTTCTATCGACGTACGGCGTTCTGCGTTAGGAGATGTGAACATTCTCCATAGAGAACAATGTCAATTCGACCCTCCGGCGTATTGTAGCGTCGCGCTTCAGGCGTAAAAACGCCTAGAAGTGAATGGAGCCTTAGGCCTCATTCACACAGACGGACCGTTCGGAACCGCCTGTCAGTTTTGACGGCGGGATTGAACGGCCCCTCCATGCATCCCTATGGAGCGTCAGATTGTAAGCGGAGATATGTCCGCTGACATCCGACCTGATCCGATCCGCTAAAAACAGACGTATAGGGGCCACGTCCATATCCGTCATGGCGGATCAGATCGGTTGAGATATGACGAAAACGGACATGCTTTCCGTTTTCATCAGATCGTTCCATAGGAGACAGCGGTGCCCTACAAGTCCCTCCCCGCTCAGTGAGCAGAGAGGAGCTTGTCACCCTTTGGCTCAGCGGAGATCTGCGGACTGATCTCCCGTTGAGCTGGCGGGAGCAGGCGGGAGCAGGCGGACTCCGTCGCGACAGAGTCCGCCTTGTGTGAATGAGGCCTTAGAGGCGCCTCTCTTCTCTTTTATACTCTGTAGCTCCTGCTGGATTTTATGGTTACACAACCTATCACATTGCTATAATATTATTATATGGACTATAAACTGAAGGATTTAAGAATAAATGGTTGTGGAATAAATCTGAGTTTCCATTATTTCTTATGGGGAAATTTGCATTTAATATAAGAGTGCTTTGGTTTAAAAGCATGTTTCTAGAACAAATTATGCTCGTAATCCAAAGTTTTACTGTAATGATCCTTTTAGTAAGGACACTTACCTGTCCTACTCGTCCGTGATGTCTGTCCCCCCAACGGCGATTGCTCCTCCATCCTTACTAAGGGAAACATCTCTGCAAATTTTTCACTGTCTGCCTCACAAAATTTGCAGTAAAATCTATAGCTTTCATATTATTACCAATAAGCATACATTACAATAAAATAAGACAAAACATCACATTTACAACAATATGGATCTATCCCGCAACATCCCAATTTTCTTTTCTCTTTCCCCTCACCCACAGCTCTCCCCTACATTTTTCCTCCAAAACTTCCCATCAAACACAAGACAGCCACATCATCTCCAGATATGTACCTATGATGAATTACCCCTAAATATATAATTATAAATAGGTGAGCACCCAAGCATCCCATGACAGCCATGCAGATGCCGAAATCAAAATAAAACAAACAAAAAAAAAAAAAACAAGCAACCAAGAAACTAAACTTCATATCAAAGCTAACCTAGAACAAGGCAAAACAAAACAATCAATAACAGCAAAAGAAAAATAAACCCAAACACACACCCTACATGTAGGGTGACCACGTGTCTTGGATTGCGCGGGACAGTCCCGCATTTTGCAGGTCTGTCCCGGGCACATTTACTCCAGGACAATACAGTGTCCCGAAATGAAACTGACACAGCCAACCCCCCGGGCCAATCTGATGCCCCCAAAAAAGCCGCCACATCACTGATTTACTTACTGGCAGTACTTGTCCTGGCAAGGAATGCCTGGAGGAGCACAATCCCTGCCCCCTGCTTGTGATTGGAGAAACCCTAAATCCCAGCTCTTGTGTCCACTATCTGTGATGTTATTTGTTACAGCACAAGCTGATTTTTGGAAAGGGGGGGGGGGTGTCCTTGAATAGTAGTTTGGAAATGTGGTCACCCTACATACATGCTCTGTGCCCCGTTATGACAACCACCTCAAGAGGCTAAGATAATTTTGAACTCCTACGTTGTTCGATATCTTACTTGGTGTGTTATCTCACAATTTTTAATCTTTTTTTTTTTTTTTTTAAGTGTATTTTGTGCGTGAACTCGAGAGAGAGGAGCCGGACTGCAGGAGTTGGGAGTAGGCAGACCCTGCCCCCGGAGGCAATCGCCATCCTTCTCCATGCCCCCGGTGGCAATGGCGGGTGTGAGGGGGGGCCTCCCACTCACCCCGCCCTACCTGCTCCACTTGGGAGCCCGACTGGGGCCCAACGGGACCCCAACGAGGCAGAGGGACTCCCCCTATGAGGGAGTGAGGGGGTCTAGCCCACCCAGCCAGCCCCGTAGGTCCTTCGCCTCTCTTTATTTTAGGAGACCTCATGGCCAAAGTGCGTGTGTGTTAAACCAATTTTGTGTGCGTGCAAGTGTGGTGTTTTTTTTGGGGGGGGGGGGTGGGCATACCAAGCACAGGCGTACCTTGCATAGCACACCCACCGGGAGCCGGGCTGAGACCACCAAACTCAATTCACATGTAGCCAAAACCGGGATCCGAACCCTTGGCTGCTTTTAATCTTTTTTAAGTTTACAATAATAATTTCGAACAAGACTTCACTAATAATAGATAAGGTACACCCAGATGGTCAAAAGCATTAGAAAAATATAGTTACATTTGCACTTCTTATAGACTATAACTCTTCAGGAACAAATTAACCTTCCTGGAACAGAGAAAGATTACAGAACATCTTCTGATTTTGAACTCGTTCCATCTTGCTCAGTATTTAGGGAGCTAGTACTTTGTTCAATAAACAGATTCCCTTTTCTCTGCATACATAGTAAAATGGCATTTTAGTCTTATAAAGACTATTTGTAATAAGTGTACTAAATGCCAGCGGGAGTCAGTGTTCCTACTTTTTCTGAGTATATGTTCTTAACATAAATGAGTGACGATTTTCAGTCCATGCTTGACTCTGATGGCTGAAGATTCTGCAGTGCATTGCAGCCAATTATTGGGTACAGAGCAGTTGTGCGGAGGACAGAGAATGAATGGATGGCAGACATGTCATTCCCTTATTTATACATCACTGAAATGGCAAGTCAGTGGCAATTTTAGATGATTATGTAGTTGGCAGCTTGCGTGCTGTGACTCATTGCTTTGGATAAATGGTGTTTCCTTTTTCTTTCCATGTCCAGTCCTAAAATGAACATATTTTGTTAGTTTCCGGACATTTCTTGTTTTGTAGATGGTTGGGTATCCTGTGATTGGAAGGCTATGTTCTTCTTCTGTCTTATTTTTTGACTTGTAATTGCTATCAATTCTCCATGTGTCATATTTCTAGCTTGTTTTATGGAAAGTAGCATAAAGTACATCTCCCATGAGAAAATTATGAAGGCTACAACTGGGGGTCATCTTCCCTCTGAAAATTCAAATTGTCTGACTGCCCTGACTGCCATGAAGATTATCCCCTATTTTGTAGACGCTATAAACGCTTTTTGCGATTTTTTTACGGAAAATATGTAGAAGAATACGTATTGGGCTAAACTGAAGAAAAAAATTGCTTTTTTTATATCTTTTTGGGGGATATTTATTATAGCAAAAAGTTAAAAAAAAATCATTTTTTTCTAAATTTTCACTCTTTTTGTTTATAGCGCAAAAAATAAAAACCGCAGAGGTGATCAAAGACCACCAAAATAAATCTCTAATTGTGGGGAAAAAAGGACGCCAATTTTGTTTGGGAGCCACATCGCACAACCGCACAATTGTCAGTTAAAGCGACGCAGTGCCGAATCTCAAAAAGGGGCCAGGTCCTTTACCTGCATAATGGTCCGGGGCTTAAGTGGTTAAAGGGTTGCTAAAATGATTATTTTTTATTATTATTATTTTGGGAAAATATTGATTTTTATTGTATGTTGATAGGGTATTTTTTCAAGTTAAACTTTGTTTTGTCAGTCTCTTTAAACAGATGTGTGTTTTCATTGGCCATGTTTGTCTGTGGATTTGAGGAAGGTAAGATCATTGATCATTGACATCTTTTTATCTATAGCTACCAGTGGCGGCTGGTGTTTTTTTTTTTTTGGGGAGAGGCAACAAACAACCACCCTCCCTGGTTAGATCTGTTGGTCGGCGCCTCCTCCCCGCTCCCTGCTGTCTGTCAGTCAATTAAGTCACCCGCAGTACCCATCCCCCACCGTGGACAGCATCGCAGTGTCAGTCGGTCATCCAGCCTCACACTTACCCCATCTAGGTTGCGTACAAGTGATGGGTGGTGGCTTCTATCGGGTCTTCTTCTTCTCTGCATCACAGCGAGTGCCGCCGTGTCTCCTCACTCCTCCTCCTAGGCGTTCCATCTGATCACCTGTCCTTTTCAGTCTCAGGACCCGCTTCCTGATTGCCCAGGAGGAGGATCAGTGTTTCAATAGCAAATATTCATTTAATTTAACACACCTGGGTGGGCTTGGTTCTCAGTGATCTGCGCCCAAGCCCACCCTATTTTGAAGTCTATCTGAGCCTCTGGCTCTAATCATTTGCTTTAAATCCCCCCCCTCACCATTGGAATACATCCATCTTGCATGGGGGCCAGATGCCTGGATGGGGGGGGGGCGGCACTTGTGCGCCCTGAATGGACGGGCCACCCCTGATAGCTACCCTTAAACAAGCAGTCATCTTCTAAATGACACACAATGAGTTAAATTTCCCTCAATACCAACTGCCTTAAAATATTCAGTTATTATATTTAATGTACAATGATTCATGCATGTGCAGCTGAAAAACTGCTGCTTTACTTTGATAAGCCTCAACAGCAGGATTTGTCCATATGGTAATGATATCCACCGAAAATGTATAAGAGAAATAAAGAATACATTTTTCAAAGTTCTAAAGGGAAGTATTATGTTAGGTAAGGTTTTGATCACCTTTTCAACGTCTACGGGTGTCAATATATTCATGAATTTCTTTTGTTTAGGCTGCAGACTGTGAAAATCGAAAAGATATAAAAAAAAACATTTATTTTCCTCAGTTTATGGCCGATACGTATTCTTCTACCTATTTCTGGTAAAAAAAAAAAATGGCAATAAGCGTTTATTGATTAGTTTGCGTAAAATTTATAGCGTTTACAAAATAGGGGATCGTTTTATGTCATTATTATTAATCATTTTTTTTAATGTCTAATGTCGGCGATCAGCGTTTTTTTTCATGACTGCGACATTATGGTGGACACATCGGACTATTTGGACACATTTTTGGGACCATTGTCATTTTCACAGCGAAAAGTGCTATAAAAATGCATTGATTACTGTGAAAATGACAATTGCAGTTTATGAGTTAACCACTAGGGGGCGCTGAAGGGGTTAAGTGTGACCTCATATGTGTTTCTAACTGTAGGGGGGCGGGAAATCAATAAAAAAAATTCATGGACTAATTCATGGCTAAAAAGCTATGACTAAGCACTCATTGTTTGTGCAAAACGCATCAGCTTTTTTACCCCACTGCTTGCTGTGCTGTGTTTTGTAGTGCTTTTTATCCTTTTTACACCAATAAATGCTACCTTTTTAGGTTTATTTTGGTGTGCGACTGTCCATGAATTATTTTCATTGATTTGCCTTGTGCATTGCCAGCACCCACGGTCTTTGAGGAGGACATTGATTGCTTATTGCATTTGCCTGGAGCGGCGGTCTCTTTTTCTTCATTTGTAGGGGGCGGGGCTGGACATGTGATGTCAGTGATCATCGTTCCCTATATCAGGGAACACACAATCACTGACATTGCCACAGTGAAGAACGGGGAATGTTTGTTTACACACACCTCTCCCCGTTCTTCAGATCGTGGGCCACCAGCGGCGATCGGGTCCGCGGGTCCCAAAGACACGGTTAGGGAGCTTTGGACCGGGTCACGCGTGACCCGCGGACTGGGCTCTTAAAGGCGACGTACCTGTACGTGCCTGTGCTCAGCCGTGCCATTCTGCCGACGTATATCGGCGTTAGGAGGTCCTTAAGTGGTTAAACAAAAGCCCACTTTTAAGGGGGGAATGTGCTACAACAAAAAAGCAGTTTAACCCAAAAGAAAGACTCTTGTAGTATAAAAAAAAAAAACAATATATCCCCCCAAAACAATGAAGACCCCGAAAATGCCATCCCTTAAAAACAAAGGGCCGGATTCAGATACATTTGATGTATCTGTCCGGCGGCGTATCGTATGCTGTTTACGCTACGCCGCGGCAAATATTATGGGCAAGTACCTTATTCAGAAAGCACTTGCTCCATAATATGCGGCGGCGTAGCGTAAAGTGCCCGGCATAAGTCCGCGCAATTCAAATTTGTGATGTTGGGGCGTGATTCATGTAAATGAACCATGACCCCACGTAATTGACGTTTCCAGTGCGCATGCGCGAAATCACGTCGCTATTTGTTTATGCTGTTTACGCTACGCCGCCACAAATATTATGGGCAAGTGCCTTATTCAAAAAGCACTTGCTCCATAGTTTTCGGGGGCGTAGCGTAAAGTGCCCGGCGTTAGGCCGCGCAATTCAAATTTGTGATGTGGGGGCATGATTCATGTAAATGAATCATGACCCCACGTAATTGATGTTTTTTTTGGACGGCGCATGCGCCGTCCGTGGACGTTCCCAGTGCGCATGCGCGAAATCACGTCGCTATTTGTCGATGTAAACGACGTGAACGTAACTAATGTCGAGCCCCATTTCCGAACAATTTATGCAAACGACGTAACCGACATACAATTCGACGCTGTCCCGACGTCCATACTTAACATTGGCTACGCCTCCTATAGCAGGGGTAACCTTACGCCGCTATAACGCTTACGCAAATGACGTAAACCACGACAGCCGGCCACAAGTACGTTCGGGAATCGCCGTAAATCCCTAATTTACATATTTGATGCGTAAAATGACGGAAGCGCCACCGAGCAACCAGCGTAAAAACTCCAACTAATATACGACGGTGTAACAGAATTATGCCGCTCGTATATTAGCAGAATCCCGGCGTATCTTCTTTTCTGAATAGCAAAAAAAGATACGCAGGCTATTCTTAGTATTTACGCGGCGTATCTCTTGTACGTAAATACTTTCTGAATCTGGCCCAAAAAGTATTTTTTTTTTTTAAAGCGAAACCTTTGCAGTAAAACAAAAAGTTTGCTGTTGACGGGACAGAAGCAAAAAGTCACAACTGAATGAAAAAAAGCAGCAAATTAGTTATTTTGCCCAAAGAGCTAGCATTAATTTACTCATCGTGCCCCCCCCCCCTTTTTTTTTACACATTGGCTGTCAGGAAATATTTTGACATGCAGTTTTCCCACAGTCAAAATGAACCTGTGACTGTGATAAGAATGACTAAATAAAGGCTTCTTTATAGAAAGGACTGCTATAAAGGGTAGGAACTAATTCTGTAAAGAAGTATGGAAAATGTTGGTGATATGTAAATCTTAGCAGGGAAGAGAGCGGTATTTGCAAGGTATTTTTCCTTTTACTAGTTGTAAATTAAACCAAGCCGAGGGCACTCTCGGTAATAACATATACTGTAAAATGGTGTTGTAGGAAAAAACAATGCCTTTCAAGGCAAAAAAATTCATAAGTGGTGAGCAGAAACATGAAGCATTTTGTAAGCGGACTACAGAGCAACATAACTCATGGATGTCTGCAAGGGCCTTCATAATTCATTAGGAGCAGAAATGGAGCCTGCTGGGTTTGCAGAGCACATAAAAATATACAGAAGAGAACACAGATCAAAAAAAAAAAGAAAATGCTAGAAAACAGTCTGTATTGTAATGACTATATAACTTAAGTGAATTGGTTTGGGTAGAAATATTGGAGCTGCCAAGGCTGGCTTGATTATAAAGCTAGAAGTCCTCGGGGTGTCCTTCACTACTAGCTACTGAGTCACAAACAACAAGCCAGTGGATACTGAAATGACTAAACTCATATCGTGTGTGCTTGTTTTGGGTCAATAATGTTCTTTGTAAAGATGATAGCCTCAGAACATGTATCTCTAAAACCCAAGTCAGCAATAGCAAATATCATATCCCTATTTATACAGGTTCCTTTAAAAGCGTTAGCTGCGGGTGAAAGTTAGTAGACTCCATCACCCATTAGCACCTTTCATCTCTCGAGGACTCGAGGAGTGAAGAAAACTGTCTGCCAGATTACTCTTTTTTTCTGCACTACCATCAAATGGGATCTCAGCCCTTTTGCAGGCAGTTCTCCTGCCATATTCTCTCAATGTACAATAAAGGAACAATAAAAATAAAAATAAAATTAGGCTCTCTCGTCATCAGGGCTTTTTTTTCAGCAGGAACTAGGGGGAACTTAGTTCCGCCACCACTGGCTCAGGTCTTCTGCTCCCTGCTCACCACTATCACTTGGTAACACAAAAGTCCAGCTTTTGCATTTACAAGTGATAGCTTATCTCCCAGTAGCTCCCACAGGTCAGATATCCTTATTAGATTCCAGTGCAGGACAGGAACAAGGGAGATACAGAACAGGTACCCAGGGTTCAGTCCAGTCATGGGTGGTAGGGGGGGGCATGGTAGGCTGCACCCTTTGTGGTCTCCATTTTTGTCCCTGGTGACCAGTTGTTGCTCCTACTGCATTATCTTCCTTGTAAATGTCTGTAGTATAGTCTAGTAAGCTGGAAGGTACTACAGCCGGATAGGTGCTTCAGTTTAATATTGCAACAAAAGTAAGACACGTGGCAAATGGTGAAGATTTTAAGGAGGGGAGAAGATGAGGGCAGTGGAGGAAGGGGATGTATGCAAAGGGAAGAGCTACTATTTGATGGGGACATTTGGTGTAAGGGGGTACTCTGAGGGGGCAATTGATGAAAAAGAGGCAGGTATGTGTGTGTGGCAGGCATGGTTGAGTTCCTGCACCTATTCTCTGAGAAAAAAAGCCCTTCTCGTCATTATCATAGGAGGTGCTCAGATCTGGGAATTAAGATCCTGAGATCATGTAGCGTATACACATTAAAAAATTGTATAGCAACACCTCCTGCACAACCAGATCCACTCCACATTTGATTAGACAGATACTCTTCCCATAAGACCAAAAGGGTATAAAGTACAAAGGATCACCTCCACTGGTAAGAACTTATAATAAAAAGGACTCCGGTATCCACATTGCGCAGGCATCCGGGAAAAACAATTTATTTAAATAAAGGAATAATATACGTGCAGTCACACTAAGGCTCCATTCACATCTAGGCGTACGCTGTAGCGGCGTATTGCGGCGACAAATCAATAGGCGTTTTGTCCCCGCGATTTGCGGCGACAAAACGCCTATTGATTTTTTGCAGAAAAGGTGAATTAACATTGCCGGCTATGCCCGTACGCCCGATACGCCTGAAAAAAAGGGTCCGGGACTTGTTTGAGCTTCAGGCGTATGGGCGTTTGGGCGTTCGGCGTGGAGATGTGAACCATCTCCATAGCCGACAATGTTAATTCGCCCCTCCAGCGTATCTAGGGCTGCTTCAGCGTCGGGCGTAAGGCGACAAAACGCCTAGATGTGAATGGAGCCTTAGTAAAACAATTAGTACAACAATAGCAGGCATAAAAGAAATGACCAGCGTTTCTAACCAGCAAGATGGCAGCCACGTCTCCGCCCACATCCTACGTCACACGTCCCATCAGGGACATTGTTGTTAATCATGGATGTGTTTATTGTTCATGCATGTTCATGAGCTGTATTACCAATGTGTTTCAGGGCAATTGCAGAGTCCCTTCGTCAGGGCTGGTTGTATGGAACTGGTGTTCTTGAGGCAAGTGTAGCCATCCTGTCGCCAGAGGTGTCTAGAAAATGTTATCTTTTCTGGGTAGTTTATTTGATAGGCCAATTTGTTGTTTGTATCACTTGTTTTCTCTCCTAGATTTAGAATTGCTGCAGTTCCCTGATGCCGCCACTGGGTCACTGGCCCCTCGGGGCAATAGTTATGAGGACAGTGACAATCTTGTGTCATTGAGCATTTATGTCCCCTCTGGAAACCTCTCGTGGGATTCAAGCTAGTGGTTTTGCTGGCTGGGGGAGCATATAAAAGCTTGGGAAGTAAGTGGCCTGGCTATGGCTTGGGGTGGGTGTGTGTAACAGTTTTTGCTAAGTAGGCTAGAGTCTGGTTGACGCCTATCTCAAGATACCTCAAGCTGTCTGGTTGAGGAGGATACAGCTTTCAAAGTAAAACAGCCAGAGTGAAATTCAAGCTGGAGGGAAATTGGTGTTCACCTTCAGAGGATCCTGGCACCCCTTGGGTATAGGAGAAGGCTGGTGGAGTCTGGAGCCCTTTTGCTAATGGAAGCCTTTACCTTAATCCTCTATCTCTTTGAATGGAGCAATAAAACTGAGAAAACTGAGATTGACGGCACCCTGCTTTGTCCTGATGATCTCCACAGCAACCATGGATCCCCCTGAGGTAATGTCAGCCCGCACTGTACGGTTTAGGAGATATTCACTTTGCATGCAGCCGATGACATCAGCGGCGCATTCACTCTGAAGGTCCAGTGGGCACTTCCGGAAAAACAGAGCACATTGTGTGACATTTAACGGCTCTGGCCACTCACAGCGCCGGAGCAGCGAACCCGAAAGAACTGCTGGGAGAACATGTCAGCTCCCTCTTCAGTGACCGAAGGCGATGTGGGGGCCTCGTTCTAAGGTAATTAGAACGAGGTGACTACACTCTGCTTTGTCCTGACGATCTCCACTGTGACCATGGATCCCCATGAGGTACTGTCAGCCCACACTGTTCGGTTTAGGAGATATTCACTTTGCATGCAGCCGATGACATCAGCGGCGCATGTGCTCTGAAAGTCCAGCGGACGCTGCCGGAGCTCCTTGCGTAATGTCATCAGGGCTCCGGGCACTCACAGCGCCGAAGCTGCAAACCCAGAGGAAACGCTGGGGGAACATGTCAGCTCCCTCAACGGTGACGGAAGACAATGCGGAGGCCTTGTCCTAAGGTAAGTGTTTTGTAATGCGTGATGCATACAAGCTCATTATGCCTTTGCCTTACAGGTTGTTGTTTTTTTCCGGGTATACAACCGATTGAAAGTGGAGCTCTGCTTGTTCGCAAACACCACCCCCCCCTCTCAACTGCCACATTTAGCATTTTTGGGGGGGGAGCGGGTTAGGGTGACCACGTGTCCCGGATTGCCTGGGACAGTCCCGCATTTTGCAGGTCTGTCCCAGACACCTTCATTCCAGGACAATACAGTGTCCCGGAATAAAACTGACACAACCCCCCCCCCCCGGGCCAATCTGATGCCCCCAAAAAATGCCGCCACATCATCGTTTTACTCACAGATAATACTTGTCCTGGCCAGGATTGCCTGGAGGAGCACAATCCCGCCCCCTGCTTGTGATTGGAGGAGCATAAATCCTGCCTCTTGTGTCCAATCACTGTGCTGTGATTTGTTACAGCACAAGCTGATTTTTGTGAAGGGAGGGTGTCCCTGAATGGTAGTTTGGAAATGTGGTCACCCTAGAGCGGGTACCTGTTAAAACCCACTTCTGTGTAAGATCGCTGCAGTGATCTCAAAGTATTTCTGGCCCCTCCTGCCTTCTAGGACACACACAGGTCCCAGAAGACGGAGGGACCATTCAGAAAGTGCAGCGCGACTTGCGTGCTTCCCTTAGGGGAGATGCTGGTGCCTGCACCAATTCAAGAATTGGCTTGGGGTGCTGACATCACTGGATCCATGGACAGGTAAGTGTCCTTATATTAAAAGTCAGCAGCTACAGTTTTTGTAGCTGCTGACTTTAAAAAAAAATAGTACTGGTTTGTTTTTTATTTCTTATTAATACTTACTAATTGCATCACTTAGTAGCATCCTGTGATGTTCTCTAATTTATTTAAATGATCACAGTATTCTATCTATTTAAAGCTAATTTCAGTTCATAATGTACATCCTTTCTCCATCTATTAAACCCTTCACACATATATTTTTCTAAACATTATCTGTGTTTTTTCTTTTGTATTTTACACTTCCCAACCTGAAGTAATCTTTATATTCCAGTGACAGCCGCAATGACTAATGCAATATTGTAATTACAGCTTATTTTGTAATTAATCTCAAATGGGTTTTCACTCTTATTTCTAAGGCGTTTTTGGCAGCATGCAAGCTGCATTGTTATCTGGCCAAAGGTTGATGCAAGCTATTATGGGGTAAATTTGAGAACTAATATCGTAGATTGTGATATTTTAGCCATTATGGTACAAGGTTGGAGCATTCATTTTAACTGTCAATTTCTGGAGGAAAAGTTTTTTTGGGTGTTAGAAAGTTGTTTTGTTTAAATTCACAGTTTCACAAATAAAAAAAAATTAAAAACACTAAAGTTAGCCTATTTTTTTTTGTATAATGTGAAGAGGAAGAGGTCTTCAGATGGAATTGTTGGCAGAAAAAAATGATGGCCCGGATTCACAAAGCACTTACGCCGACGTATCTCCAGACACGCCGCGTAAGTACAAATATGCCCCGTCGTATCTATGCGCCGGCCCACAAACTAAGATACGCCTAAAAACAGACTTCATCCCACCGACGTAACTTACCTACGTCAGTGGGCGCATATTTACGCTGGACGCTTCCATTGATTTTCTATTCAAATATGCAAATGAGGGAGATACGCCGATTCACAAACGTACTTGCGCTCGGCGCATGATTTACGCGGTTTGCGTAAGTTTTACGTTCGGCATAAAGTTATTCCCCATAGATGAGGCGCAACCCATGCAAAAGGTATGGACCAGGGAACACAAGCCTACGTATTGTATGTTGGATGTCTGTGAATATGGGCCGAGGTGGGTCTGGCTGGGCGTAGGTTACGTTAACGGCGTACACAGTGATCCGGCATATCTTAGGCAGTTGTTCCGACGTGGTTGTGTGCATGTGCACGGGGATATGTCCACATCTCGACGCATGCGCAATTCGTTTTAAGTACTTGTCTGGCGCCTGGCCCATCATTTACGTGGGGTCACGCTTCATTAGCATGGATCACGCCCACTTCCACCTACTTCCACTTACGTCGGCTTACGCCTACAAAATATACGCTACCCTGGAGCAGAGTTGGGAGCATTTGCTTTGTGAATTCCATGTTTGCCTCTCTGCGCTGCGTCGGCGTAGGGTAAAAAAGATACGCTACGGCGGCATAAATGTGTGCCGATGTATGTGAATTGGGGACATAGTCTGCAGCTACAGGCATCATTCAGATATCCCCACTCAAAGCCCAGGATGTCATATGACGTCATGTGAAAGTGGTCTTGTTTTAGGGAAGGTGTTTTGAGGAAACTGTGTGCGAGAACACCTTGCACCTATACCACCTCACATTATAACATTGACTGCACCCTCCTATGCCCATAGATAAAATAAAAGTAATAGAAGTTAGGCATACACTGGTTAGATCTATTATCCCTCATTTACACTGTCCTGCTGCTGGCCAATTTTTCGGAAGGGGGGGGGGGGTTAGTAAGGAAGATATTTTCTAGACCAGGGGTATTGAATTAAAATTCACAGAGTTACAGTCACTAAAGTTTTCTTTCAGCAGGGGTCTGAATTGTACATTTGATTCTTAATGGCACCTTGAAGCATTGACAAAAGCTGCACGTTTTTTGTGAGTGCCAAACCTGCTTGGTGCATCGTAATTTAAAAAGCTCAGGATTACTTTTCTTTTGTATTGAAATTGATGGGCTGCCTACATGCAAAACACAGGTAGCAATGTTATAAACCTAGTCTCAAATCCTTACATTCTTATCCTTACCCTCCCTCCCCCTTTACATTACTGTCATCACCCCCACTATCCCTTTACATTCCTGTCCTCACCCCCCACTACACCTTTACATTGTGGTCCTCACTCCCCTCCCCTACCCCTTTACATTCATGTAGTCACACCCCCACCCCTTTACATTCCTATCACCCCCACCTCCCCCTTTACATTCCTATCCCCCCCACCTCCCCATTTACATTCCTGTCTTCACCCCCTCTACTCCTTTACATTCCTGTCCTCACCCCCTCTACCCCTTTACATTCCTGTCCTCACCCCCCACTACACCTTTACATTCTGGTACACCTCCCCTCCCTTACCCCTTTATACTCCTGTCGTCACCCCCCCCCCACCCCTTCACATTCCTATCACCCCCACCTCCCCCGTTGCATTCCTAACCCCCCCCCCCACCTCCCCATTTGCATTCCTGTCCTCTCCCCTCTACCCCGTTTCATTCCTGTCATCTCACCTCAACCCCTTTACATGCCTATCCTCACCCCTTCCCCTTTACATTCCTGTCCTCATCCCCCTCCCCTTTACATTCCTGTCCTCCCCCTTCACATTCCTGTCCTTGCCTCCACTACCCCTTTAGATTCCTGTCCTCAGCCCCCATCACCCCTACTACCCCTTTAGATTCCTGTCCTCAGGCCCTCCCCCCACATTCCTGTCTTCACCCCCCCCCCCCTTTACACTCATATTCCCAACTCTCCCCCATTCCTTTGCATTCCTGTTCTCTACCCCCCTTCACAATCCTCTCCTCACTCCCTCACCCTTTACATTCCTGTCCTCAGCACCCCCCCTTTTATATCACTCCCCCCCTCCAAATTCCTGTCCTTGGCCCCATTTTCATATCATCCCTGGCTTCCTCTGCATCATTCACAGCAGTAACAGCACATCAGTCTAGAGCTAACATTGGTGGCAAGACAGCATGGACGGCAGGAGGCTGACAGAAGGACAGCTCTGGAAGGGGGCAGATCTGCACAACTTTTCCTGATAACTAACTTATGAGCTAGTTAACTTGAACTCTCACCCTCTATCTGGAGCTGTACTGCCTCTGATAATCAGGCTCCTGCCTCCCGCTGTCCATGCAGAGCTATTCTGCCGCCAATATCAGCTTGATGAGGATGACAGCAGTAAGGGCAGCTGTTGCGGAACTACATCACCTTTGAGAAAGTCACATGACGAAACGCGTCAGTTGACCGCCATGCAAGCACGCCCGTACGAACGCTCACTCGCACGCCAACTATCCCAGCTGCCTACACCTGACACGGAGAGCCGTAGAGGACTACACCGGCGGTGTCAGTAGTCAGTAGATAGCAACCGCAGCTTACACGGGACAGGCGGCCAGTGTAGCATATTACTGCTTACATTTCTTTTGGTTGATTTTATCTTTGCATTTGTTTTTACTCTGGTGGGATCCAGTGATGTCTGGAACTACCTTTGGATGTATGTTTTTTAAAACACTGTCTTTTTTTAATATGTTTTTGATTTAAATAAACCAGTTTTTGGACCACTCTTTTTTTACATATTACGCTATGTGGATCTAATTTTTTTTATTTGAGTGACATACCGCATCACTGTTGCCAGAGATACCTTCTCTCTTGCCTCTGAGAAGCTGTTGAGATTTAACAGTGAGTAGTACTGCGCAACATCAGGAAGCAAGGTACCATCAACAACTGCCTTCTGCCCCATCTGGGGTACCTACATCTGGTGAGTGGGGACCTAAGTGGGGGAGCACAAAAGTCACCTACCGTTGGATAGCGCAAGATTGGCACCAAGTCACTTCATCTAACAGGGATTGCATCTGTGTACTCCAATTTCTGGTTGAACCAACCTTTACCAGTTTCTTTGTTAGATCACCACAGACTAGTGGGACCCATAGTGCATATATATTTTCTACTGTCATTACAGTTGTGGACTAGAATCTCCTGTATTGTTGAGAATAAGTTTTCTCACCCTTTATTTGTGTCATTCTCACTTGGACTAGTTTGATACCCATTCCATCAATTTCGGGGTGTTGGTTGCAATATTACAGTGTTGGATCGCTTTGTGTTACTTACCTGTGAGATATTGAGAATTGGTAGAAATCATCAGAATTTCTGCAACCTAGGAATACTCTATATGATTGCAGCTCCATTAATACCTGCTGGTCTGCACAGTATCCTGACCATACATACAGCAACACATTGCACAATTTATTCCTTTTTTTTAAACATATTTTTGAATATATATATATCTATTTCTCTTCGCATAAGGCACCTGGAAGCCTATGGAGGCAGGTGGTCCAGGCACAGTTACATTTATTTTGCTATTTAATTCACTCACATAACAGTTGTATCTGTGTTCCTTACTATATTATACTTCAAGGCACTGGGTAGGCAATAGAAGATTTACATTTTTTCAGTTATAATAAGGTGTTTTTTTTTACACAGCTTTGCACAAACCGGTCACAGCCTTATCCAGCCTTTGCTGACCTGCACAGGCTCCTGATCACATTCTTTACTTTTTATTTGCACACGGCACCTGGATACCTTTTCAGGCTGATGATCCAGTCCTAGCCATCCAGTTGGCACTTTTTCACCTCATCCTACCAGCAAAAGGGTAACCTACGCACACCCCAGTTGGTTTTAGAGTGTGTTCACAGGGTGTCCATTTAACATTGGACTTAGCCCTACTCGAGGTCACCCGACATAGACCCACCGTCTTAAGACACCCACCTTAGAATCGGATGAAGAATAGCAGGAGGAAGTGGGAGGAAGTCAACATATATAAAATAAGTAAAAAATCCACAAATTAATTTTTTTTTTATTATTATTTATTCTTATTAAAATACATTAAGCCCCAGCACAGTATGTGTATCTCAGAAGCAGTGCTTTGCATGTAATAGAGGTGGTTTGCTTAATTCTTGTGCCACGTACAGACGATCGGAAATTCCGACAACCAAACCGTGGTTTTATTTCCGACGGATGTTGGCCCAAACTTGTCTTGCATAAACACAGTCACACAAATGTTTACGGAAATTCCGAACGCCAAGAACGCAGTCACGTACAACACGTACAATGGCACTGTTAAAGGGAAGTTCAATACCAGTCGTGTTAGTTGAAGTTTGGTGAGAGACAAGTCGTGCTTTTCAGTCCGTAACAGTGTGATGAATGTGCTATCTCCATTACGAACGCTAGTTTTACCAGACCGAGCGCCTCCGTCTCGTACTTGATTTAGAGCATGCGTGAAATTTTGTGCGTCAAAATTGTCCACACACAATCAGAATTTACGAGAACGGATTTTGTTGTCGGAAAATTTGAGAACCAGCTCTCAAATTTTTGTTGTCGGACAGCAAATGTCCGATGGAGCCTACACACGGTCGGAATTTCCGACAAAATGCTCCCATCAAACATTTGTTGTCGGAAATTCCAACCGTGTATGTGCGGCATTAGTGAAATGTATTCAGCTGGGTCCGATCTAGTTCAGCGGCTGATGATGCATAAAATCTAGAGACTGTCACTCCTCCCTCTAAAACTAAGCCTGTAAGTGGGTACATTAGAGAGGCTTGGCTGGGGAGGATACAAACTGTAGCTGATCGGGTACTCTATAGGCTGAGTGGTTTCTCGGTGTGCACTTCCACATTCTTTGGGATTTTCCAACAGTTTGATAAATATGCCAATACATTTTGTTTCGATGATTCTTGGCAACATATTTTCTCCAAAGGAAGATTCTGTTTGTTCTTGACTTAACCAGCTTGCACAGAACGGTAAGGACCTTTCTAGTTTCGCTGAGTAAGATGTCAGAACAATGAGGCACGGACTGATATAGTGATCTGTCTCTTAATGGAGACTGAGAGGCCCGTGTGTGCCTCTTGTCAAATAAAAGCATCAGGGAATCCAAAAACATGAAATGAATCATCCGCAGTTGGATAATGGACACTCTAGTTAAGCAATAATTGACATGAGATACATAATACGAGCTGATGAGTCACTGTTCAAAATCTGTTTCCATCCTCTGAATCCCGGAATTTCTAGACTAGATCGTAGCTGTTCTCTGGCAGCAGCAAAGTAACATCAGCAGATTTTACCATAATTATTAAAAGGAACAGACCCGGAGAGCAATGACTAATGAGCTCAATTAATGTGAACACATTTAGCTGATATGTAGCAAATTGCTGTCCTTATTGAAGCCAAATTTCCAATATTTTTAAAGGTACTCTCCAGTTAAACGTTCCAATTTACTATGCAGAGCCATATATTGGGCACCGCTACCTGTCCGGTGCTGTTTTCCATTTTGTTTTTATACAGTAGGCTGTTCTCTCTGCTGTTAACACCTCATTTTCGGGCTGTTGTCCTGCAACGTAGGGGTTCCTAGCCGGGCCCTGTCCACGTATGACTGTACTTTTGCTAAAGCCTTAAATTAACAAAGTGAGTCTTGATTCTCTAGTACAGTGATCTCCAAACTGCAGCCCATGGGCCAATGCGGCCCTTTGCATGCTTTTATCCTGCCGTTGGGGCTATACTTTGTCCAATGACACCAAAAAATGGTTGCGGTTCCTCTCATTGACACCAACAATGGTTTACAATTTCTCCCAATGACACCAATAGTGGGGCACAATTCCTTACACCCACACCAAATATGGGGCATGTTTTACTCCCATTGATGTCAGGACCATAGGTGTGCGCAGTCTATTGCATTAGGGTGTGCACCCCAAAGCTCAAACACACACTACTGATCACTCACAATGTTCATTCAGAAAGGGAAGGGGGTGGTCAATTACATATTTTCCGACCCCTTCCTCCACTCATCCTAAAACATCTTTGCAGCAACAGCTGGAGGGAGAGGAGGGAGAGCTGGTAGCACTGCAGGGGGAAGGAGGGACCCAGGGAAGTAGGGGGAATCTGTGCTGTAAAGGGTGATTAGGGTGTGCCTGGGCACACCTGGCACATCCTGTGAGCACACCTATGGCCAGGACATTTTCTACCCCCGATGGCCCCCTACAGTTCTAAACTGGCCCTTTGTTTAGAAAGTTTGGAGACCTCTGCTCTAGTACATAGGTTGCTGGCTTCACCAAAATATTTCAAACAACTTTTAGAATCACATTAAAATGTTTTAAGATTGTATATTTTAGAGATGTTAAGGTTTGCATCTAGGGAATAAATATTTAGTTGTGGTTTCATACATGGATGGATGTACCAACATCTCTACATATGCAATAAACATACCAATATTGTCAACGGGACTTTAAGGGTACATCATAATAAATATGACAACTTTCATATGTTAAAAGTAATTACATTTTACAGTAAAACCTTGGTTTGAGAGTAACTTGGTTTGAGAGCGTTTTGTAAGACAAGCAAAATGTTTTAAAAACATTGCCTTGATATACAAGTGATGTCTTGATATAAGAGTAGCGTCATGTCACAACTGAGTATAAAAAAGAAGAGATGTACCTCTAAGGCCCTGTACACACGATCGAACATGTCTGATGAGACTTGTCCGACGGACCATTTTCATCAGACAACTCTGAAGTTGTCTGATGGTCTGATGTGCGTACACACCATCGGACTAAAATCCGATCAGACCAGAACGCGGTGACGTAGAACACAACGACGTGTTGAAAAAACGAAGTTCAATGCTTCCAGGCATTCGTCGACTTGATTCTGAGCATGCGCGGGTTTTTGGTCTGATGGCTTTGTGTACTAACCATCGAACCTGTTCCAGCAGACAGGTTTTAAAGCATGTTTTAAAACTTTGGTCCGATGGAAACAGGCCCTACACACCATCGAAGTGGTCCGATAAAACCGGTCTGCAGACCAGTTTCATCGGACATGTCCGTTCGTGTGTACGCGGCCTAAGTGTAGCAATATGGTTATATTTAATGAAGGTGCAACATTTAGCAACATATTTCTACACTTAGAGGTGCCTCTCTTCTCTTTTATACCCTGTAAAAAAATGCTTTGATATACAAGTACTTCGGATTACAAGCATGTTTCTGGAAGGAATTATGCCCGCAAACCAAGGGTTTACTGTATTAGTATTTGCAAGTTCTTTAGACATATGGAACTTGTCATAATAATGATGCACCCTAAAAGTCTAGTTGATCTTTTTGGCCTGTTGGGTTTGTATCTACTCTTGGTTGTAGTGTAAGAATCACAAAAGTGGTTGAACGGAAATAAAAAATCTTTAGTCAGACAAAAAAAGGAACTCCTGGGATGTTTTGGAACATGTTAAATGCCCAGCTCCTCCTTCAAACCATCCAATCGTCTTCCCTTTGTGGCTTTCACTGATATCTTGCACTTTTTTGTACTCACCTTTTCTAATTTTCAGGACAGGCATGTGACACTACGGGATCCTCTTCTCCATCTGTTCTCCAGACTGGATGGTCCTCACTGTTACATGGAGCATATTCACATCGGCACCACTTTTTGACCAGCACGCTGTCAATAAAAGATGCCCTGGTGATGCCTCCTAATGTGCTCAGTTTTTTTAACTGAGTGATGAGCATCATTCAATCCAGGAGACTCAGGATGTTTTGTGGCAAATAGGAACTACTGCAGGGGACAGCTCTGGATCCAGAGTGAGTATTGCTGCCCACACCCCATTTTTAGCATATTGCCTTTTAAATATTTCAATTTTTTTTTAGCCTGAAGTTGGGTTTTGCCCAGCTGCGCTCTATTACTAAAGCACTAAAACCCACCCCCCCAAAAAAAATGTTACCCTCCCACATACATGAAAAGTAAACAAGCACGTTGGAGGTTCCTACATATGTAAACATTTTGCCACGCACAGCAGAGAGTATTAAAGTGGTTGTAAACCTCAGTCATGGAATCTGAGAAAACATATACAGTATATCTGTAGTGATTACTTATCTCTCTCCAAAGCTCTGAGTGTTGTTGCTCTCTGGTGCTTTGTGTCTCTGTTATCAGCATGAGTCTCTTCTGAGAAGTTTTCCAACACTTGAGATACATTTGTATCTGGGGGGGAGAGCTCAGAATGGAACTATTCAGAACTCAGTTCTGCTGTGTGGATGGGGGGGGGGGTGTTACTTTTATCCAATCAGCTCTCACGCAATGTAATTGCAGTCTCTCCGCCCCCTCCTCTGTGCTCCTGACAGATAAAGAAAGATTTTTAACATGATCTTCCCTTTTGAAGGGGTGTACAGAAGAGAAGACTGCAGATAAACAAGTGTTCACTTCACTGGATATATGTGAGGGTTTACAACCACTTTAAATCTAGAGCCATTTCTAAGAAAAATTTAGGGTGTCAAATGTTGTCTCTTATACTGGTACACACAATTTTAAGACTTGACATGTTTGGCATCTACTTAACCAACTCCAGCTCAAGGACATTATATGACGTCCTGGACTTTGAGTGGTGATTTCTGAATGATGCCTGCAGTTACAATCATCATTCAGATATAATCTTTTTTAGAAATCATCTTCTGTGCACCGTAAGAACAATCATATTGCTTGATTATTCTTACAGGCAGTGGGAGGGGGGTTGTAGGCGGCGGGAGGGGGGTTGTACCCTCCCGCTGCCGGTAAGAACAATCAAGTGGCGTTTAGAATGAACAGACAGCTCCGAGCGTGTAGTATGTTTCCATTCAGCAGTCCAGCAACTCCTGATGACGAGTGTCCAGGCTGGTTTGGCGTGGACTTCCTATACACCACAGGAACTTTCATTCCCTTCCTCTGATTCCCAAGGAACCTGAACCTGGTGGACCACGCAGGAGCAAGGACCTTCTGGCAGACTAGCCAGTTCACGATAAGCCTTTCCTTATCTTCCTTGTTTTAAGTGTTTTTAACTGTTGTGATACTTTACTTAGGTGATGATCCCCCCTTCCTTCTTGTGTTTATCTACAGAGCTGGTTCAAATCTGAAGATAGCAGCCCCACAGTGCTTAACAAACCTGTGCCCTGGCTTCAGAGACTATTATCTCCACTCCAGCAGCTTCTGCTGCATGTTTTACCTGAACTACTGTCCACCATTTACTCCATGCGCCTGATCTTATGACTTTTTTTTAATTCTAGCCCAGGACATCCTCTAACTAAAGGCTGCGTACACACGATAGATCAAAACCGATGAAAACGGACTGAAGGTCCGTTTTCATCAGTCCAAACCGATCGTGTGTAGGCCCCATCGGTCAGTTATCCTTCGGTCAAAAAAAAAGGAACTTGCTTTAAAATGTAACTAATGGACGCCTAACCGTTAGGTCAAAACCGATCGTTAGTATGCAAAAGCATCATTTAATAAGCCGCGCATGCTCAGAATCAAGTCGACGCATGCTTGGAAGCATTAAACTTCATTTTTTTCAGCACGTCGTTGTGTTTTACGTCACCGCATTCTGGTTTATTAACCGATGGTGTGTAGGCACATCAGACCATCAGTCAGCTTCAACGGTTAACCGATGAAAACGATCCTTTGGACCGCTCTCATCGGATGGACTGATCGTGTGTACGCGGCCTAAGCTGGTAACCTGTAAAAAAAAATTTAAGTACCAAAGTTTGGCGCCACTCCACAAGCGTGCTGAATTTTAAAGCGTGACAAGTTAGGTATCTTTAACATCACAAAATTGGGCTAACTTTACTGTTTATTTTTTGAATAAAAAAAAAAAAGAGTTTAAAAAATTGCTGCGCAAATATCGTGTGACATTTTATTTCCTTAAGTCTCTGCTTAAGGAAATTTTTGGCAATTTTGAGTAATTTAGCAAAAAATGCTAATTTAAACCTGTAAACAAAAAGTTTCAGAAAAGGCTTGGTATGGAAGTGGTGTAAAATTAACCCTAAAATTTATTTTGGTGTATTTTTTACTGGCATGTAATGACTGATAAAATTGTGCTAATATATATTTAACTCTTCAAGGTGTCTGCTTTCAGAAAATAAATAATGTTTTGGGCGTTTTACATAATCATTAAAGTGATTGTAAAGTCTCTTTTTTATTTTTTGATACCTGCCCTGTGCAGTAGATTTGCCCAGAGCAGCCCAGATCCTCCTATTCTTGGGTCCCTCTTTGGGGCTCCTAGCCCCTCCCTCCTGTTGAGTGCCCCCCAGAGGTGTATTTAGGTTTTGTGCTGCCCTAGGCCTGACTAAACTTGCACACCCTCTAATTTAAATATGACCCATCCCTTCCTGTCAAAGCCACATCCCTGTCATATTCATGGGAAGAGGACAGAGGGACGCCCTGGTAGAAGGACAGAGGGACGCCCTGGGAGAAGGACAGAGGGACGCCCTGGGAGAAGGACAGAGGGACGCCCTGGGAGGAGGAGAGAGGGACGCCCTGGGAGGAGGAGAGAGGGACGCCCTGGGAGGAGGAGAGAGAGACGCCATGGGAAGAGGACAGAGGGCCGCCCCCCACAAAGTGCCGCTCTAGGCCTGGGCCTTGTTGGCCTAGGCCAGAATACATTCCTGGTGCCCCCACAGCAAGCAGCTTGCTATGGTGGCACCCAAGACGAGCCACAGATCCCTGGGTCTATTCAGACATGGTCCTGGCCCGCCCCCTTTCTCTCCTCATTGGTTGACTGCTTTTGATTAACTGCAGAGGGAGCCAATGGCACCTTGCTGCTGTCTCAGTCAACAAGGAGGGGAGATCCTGGTGGCCAAGACAATCCCACAATATTGCTGCATCTTGATGGGGCACAGGTAATTATTAAGGGGGCTGAGGATAGCCATAGAATGCATTAAGATAAAAAATCTTCTGCCTTTACGATCACTGTAAGCCTAAAACAATTAGATTGAGAAGGAACAAACATTTTATGGCACCACACAGTTTATATAAAAAATGGAGGAATCTCCCACCCCTAAGGCTAAGCAAAAATATATCTGGCAGGAAATGGATGTGAGTTATGAGCCGAGACCTAATGTATTTGGCTCTTGGCTGACAACACTGACACCTAAAATTCCAAAAAGACCTTTGTCGATGTTTCCTGCAGCTAAAAGAAGGGACCCTCTTCTTCTTATTTTGCAGCAACAGTCATTTAAAACCAGCACACTTTTCCTTTTTCTTTTTATTACAATTTAATAGTATTCTGTGACCCGAGAACAGGGTCTTTCTGAGACCGGAGAATTTCAGGAGAGGGGACTTCCTATTGTTGAAGCAATGGTCCACTTTTCATTTGAAGTGCAAAAACCCCAACATGTAATGGTCTTTTCTCGTTTAAAGAAATTACAATATATATATTGATTCATTCTTGCGACTGTAGAAAACCATTCAGCTGGCTAATTCACTGACATTTCCATCCACTTTAAATTTGACATTACTGGCGTTGGATTTACCATACAAAACAATATTCCTTGCTGCTGGCAAAATTCATTTAGGCAGAACAGTAGGTCTGTCGCAATGGCTGTTATAAGACACAAGCTCCCTTGCACAGCAGCAGATTTATTTAGGATGAGTGTGCCAAGGTGTGCTTCCTGCTGTCCCATTCTTCTTACTGACTGAACTGCCTCTTAAAATGGAAAATGGTCACAAATTACTTATGTTTTTGCATTTAGAATTGATGCTGTACAGCTTTCTTTAACCACTTCCTTCCCTGCCTATAGTAATATGATGTCCGCAGATGGGATCTCTCATCCTGGGTGGGCGTCATATGACGTCCTCAGCTTCCCGGAGGTATAGGGGGCGTGTATGCCCGTCATGTCACCGAGAAACCATGCTGTCCGCTTTCATCAGATCGTTCAATAGGAATCAGCGGCGCTGCACAAGCCCCTCCCCGCTCAGTGAGCAGAGAGGAGCTTGTCATCCGTCGGCTCAGCGGAGATCTGTGGACTGATCTCCCGCTAAGCTAGCGGGAGCAGGCGGGCTCCGTCGCGACGGACTGAGACGGAGTCCGCCTCGTGTGAATGAACACTAACTGACAATGTCCGATCAGTTAAGATCCGTTTTGAACAAATAATTGTTTATCTGTGAACTCAACCTATGACCTAGGCAATAGTTGTACAATAGGAAGTACATTGGAAGTACATCCCAAAGGAGAACCACAGCCAGAGATGTCTCCCAGGAGCAGCTCCAAGTCACAATCTGCTTTTTCTTGCTCTCCTTTCTCCACTTATAGGCAAATATGACAAACAATGTCACCCTGTCCCATAAATTGTTGGAATCCATCGCACAACACAAATTGCACACACAAGGACAAAGGAAGGACACAGGAAGGACACGTTACTCACTGAAAACTGCAATACAGCATGGGAGGAGCAATGCTTTCTGGGTAATGTCATCAAAGCCACAGAAACTGCTGTAAACGGATCGAAACAGATGCAAAAACAGATGTAAACGGGTACATTTATGGATGTTGTGACAGACTCACCCGGGACCCTCTTATGTCTAAAATCATCCTATGTCCACTAGGGGCATAGGATGACTGAGAAATTATATCTTGGACTACCTGAGATGGGATTATTATGTAATTATTATCCACAATATATTCCAAGATATCTGTAAAGAACTATTTACTGTTTGTTGATTCTGAACTCAACGGGTTAATTGTAAGAGTGACTCATTCATAATGTTGGGACACATACTGTTAGATGATAATGTCCTCACCTACAGCCATATGTCTGTTCTCTTTGCTAATTGACCCTGCTATTGTGTGAAGATGTCATGTGTTTACACTTATGATAATGTGTATTGTATAGCAGGAGATGTGATCGTCTACTCTGAAAGGTCATATCTATGAGTTGCCTAGTCTGGGTAAATGATTAGTTAATTAGCTCATGTTCATTTATGTCATGGTTACCTCCTCTTTAAACTGTACATAAGGTTGTATTCTTGGTTCTATTGAACTCTCCGGGCCAGATTCACGTAGGGGCGCGTATCTTTGTGCGGGCGTAACGTATCCTATTTACGTTACGCCACCGCAACTTTTACAGGCAAGTGCTGTATTCACAAAGCACTTGCTCCGTAAGTTTTGGCGGTGTAGCGTAAATTGGCCGGCATAAGTGCGCGTAATTCAAATTAGGCATGTAGGGGGCAGCACAGTGGTGCAGTGAGTAGCACTTTCGCCTAGCAGCAAAAGGGTCGTTGGTTCGAATCCCGACCACGACACCATCTGCCTGGAGTTTGCATGTTCTCCATGTGTCTGCGTGGGTTTCCTCCGGGTGCTCCGGTTTCCTCCCACACTCCAAAGACATGCTGGTAGGTAAATTGGATCTTGTCCAAATTGGCCCAGTATATATGTATATATGTGTGTATGACTGTGTGTCCCTAGCATGTCAAGATCCTACGGGGTAAAAATGACTGCACCAGCCAAGCAGACATCGTGTCACAGTCAATGAAAACAACGTGAACGAAACTTACGCCCAGCCCCATTCTGAATCGGCTTACACAAACGACGTACAATTTTAAAAATTCGATGCGGTCCCGACGTCCATACTTAACATTGGCTGCGCCATGTTTTTGGTGGTCTATCTTTATGCCTGAAAAAGGCCTTACGTAAACGGCGTATCTTACTGCAACGGCCGGGCGTATGTTCGTGAATAGGCGTATCTAGGCATGTGCATTTCATTTCGTTCCGAATCGAAATTCGGACGAATTTTCCATTATTCGGACATTCGGATGCATATGAATTCCCGAATTGCTATATTAGCGAAAAATTTCGACCGTTTTCGGAATTCATTCGTTTTCGACCGAATTTCGAAAAAAAATGGTCGAAATCGAAAAAAATTTTTTTTTCGAATTCCGAATCGAATACCCGCGGACTAAATTCGATCGGAATTCGAAAAAAAAAAATAATATTTTCGGATTTAATTCGAAAAAAATTCTATTTGAAATTCGGTCGAAAACAAACGAATTCCGAAAACGAATTCAACACATGTAACGAACCTAACTTAACAAAATTTATTAAATGACGAATTGAAACGAAACGAAACGAATTTTTCACTTTTGCACATGCCTAGGCGTATCTAGCTAATTTACATATTCGACGCGTAAATCAACGGCCAGCGTAAATATGCAACTAAGATACAACGGCGTAATACAATTAAGCCGCTCGTATCTTAGCTCAATCCCGGCGTATCTTGTTTTCTGAATACAGAAAAAAGATACGCCGGCGCATCTAAGAAGTTACGCGGCTTATCTAGAGATAAGCCGCGTAACTTCTTACTGAATCTGGCCCTCCATGTTTAGCACACAAACAAGTCTTGTCTCGTTGTGTACTTGTGAGCATCTGGAATATCTGATATCTATATCCAGACTGATAGGAAGCGATATATGACGGACGCACTCAAGCAGAGTGTGGGACAATCCGTTACAGATGTAAACGGATGGTAATGGAACAGAAGAAGGATGAAAACGGAGATCAATGGAACAGAAGACGGATGAAAACGGAGATCAATGCAACAGAAGACGGATGAAGCAACAGATAAGAACTGATACATTTTTAATGTGGCTAAACTGATGGTGCCCGTGTGAATGAGGCCTTATAAAGTTACCACGAGGTCCACTTAAAGAAATTAGACATGCAGCTCTGTCCTTTCTAGATCTCTGAGAAATATCAGCATACCATCCCAGTGAATTTCAATGTGATGAGGCAGATGAACCCAGGCACATAGACTATTATTAGCTATAAAATAACACTTTGCTCAGGCTCACGAGTGGCTGTGAATTTTGTGTACCTGATCATGCAGTGTTTATGTAACAAAACCTCACCAAGGAGCCATGCTAATTATCATACTCAGGCTTCATGTTAACTCAAAATGTAAACACGTTAGGCACAAAGGCAATTATTTCTTCATAAAGACACTAAATCCCCAGTGCACTATAAGAAAATGCAAGACTCCACACAAAGAGGAAGGTTTAATATATATCATAATTGTAGGACATATTTGGAGCCACTTTTGTAACTTTTACATTAAAGTCACTTTCAGTTTTCAATTTTATTGCTTGTTCCGTATTTTGATTGTTGCATGTCCAATGCCAATTTGGTTATGTCCCCTTTAGTGGTTATCCTTATGGTAAAGGATTTTGTTTGGCACTCCCTGCTTAAAGTAAGTGGAAACCTCCACCAAATGAGAAGTGAACAAAGCTTATCCTTCTAAAATGTGCACTTGCCTCAATCCAAAGCACCCAGTATGATTTATTTGCTATCTGCATGAATCACATCTGACATTCCCAAGGGTTCCCAGGAAAAAGCTATGCCCCCCACCCTAGCACACAGCAGTTGATTGGCAGCCTCAGCTTTGCATGTTTTCATATCAGACTGCGTAGAGGGGTGTGTCCTCCACTCAGGTCTCAAATTACACTCAGCTCCCTGCCTGTTGTTCATTTGGATAGAGTAGCGAAGGATTAAAACCTCTGTCACCATCAGGGGTTTGGGGGGGGAAAGGGGTTCTGTTCACTTCCTGTCCCAGAGGAAAACACCCTCTAACCTGGCCATACACTGTTATGCCGCATACACACAATCAGTTTGTCTGATGAAACGGTCTGATGGACCGTTTTCATCAGACGAACTGATCGTGTGTGGACCCCATGAGTTTTTTTCCCATCAGTGAAAAAACTTAGAACCTGTTTTAAAATTATCTGATGGTTATAAAAACGATCGTCTGTAGGGGAAATCCATCTGTTAAAAATCAACGCATGCTCAGAATCAAGTCGACGCATGCTCGGAAGTATTGAACTTCATTTTTCTCAGCACGTCATTGTGTTTTACGTCACCGTGTTCTGACACAATCGTTTTTTTAACTGATGGTGTGTAGGCAAGACTGATGAATGTCAGCTTCATCGGATATCTGATGAAAAAATCCATCAGACCGTTTTCTTCGGATGAACCGATCATGTGAACGGGGCATTACAATGTCATCTGATTCCTCTGAAATGGCTAAATGTCCAACAGTGGGTGGACCTCTTGGATCAACAAAAGTGTATTGCTCAATTGACTTTTAAAGGGGTTGTAAAGGTTATTTTTTTATTTTCTAAATAGGTTCCTTTAAGCTAGTTCATTGTTGGTTCACTTACCTTTTCCTTCGATTTCCCTCCTAAATGTTTTTTTTTCTTTGTTTTCTTTGTCTGAATTTCTCACTTCCTGTTCCTCCTCAGTAAGCTGTTCTGGCTGACTAACCACCGCTTGGATGGTTGGATGATGGGGGAAAGCTTACTAAGGAGAAACAGGAAGTGAGAAATTCAGACAAAGAAAAAAAACATTTAGAAGGGAAATGGAAGGAAAAGGTAAGTGAACCAACAATACACTAGCTTAAAGGAACCTATTTAGAGAAAAAAAAACAAAAAACTTTACAACCATTTTAACCCCCCTGGCGGTATTCACTAGTCTGACTCAGGGTTACATTTTTGTGCTGCGATCCGTAACCCCGAGTCAGACTCGAGCTCGCCTCGCAGAATCCACAGGCATGGTTTACTTACCTTGTCCCTGGATCCAGCGATGCCACCACGCTGTGTGAGCGAGCGGGTGCTCGCTCGATTCACACAGTGCCTCTGTGTGCCGCCGATCTCCGTTCCCTGCGACGTTACGACGCACAGGGTTGGAGAAACGGCGCCAAATTCAAAAAGGTAAACAAACAATACATACAGTATACTATATATCTAGATTACAGTACTGTATGTAAAAAATACACCCCCCCCCTGTCCCTAGTGGTCTTCCCAGTGTCCTGCATGTTCTTTTATATAATAAAATCTGTTCTTTCTGCTTGCAAACTGTAGATTGTCCATAGCAACCAAAAGTGTCCCTTTATGTCAAAAATGGTTTTAGAGCAGCTAGAAAACAGCGATAATAAATTACAATAAAGAAAAAGAAAAAAACTGCGCCAATAAGTGCAAACAACAAAGTCCTTGTGAATAAATAAAAAATAAAGAAAAATAAGTCCAGTAAAATGATGCCTGAAGACAAATAACACCCAAGTGCTTGCAAGATTCGGTGAACCACCACCACATGGACAGAGGCTTACCAACAGGTAGTAAGGTATCAGCATATATCAGCTCCACAGCTGTTCAAGGAACACAGGCAGATGACAGTAGATTCAGTCCAGAAGTAGCCTCATAAATGGTCCTCAGCATTGGTACAGGTTACCACCAACCGCAAACCAAGAAATGAAGGACCATACATAGTGTAATACCATCAAGGGAATTTTTAATAACAAATAAAAACCTACTTACAAACGAAGATGAAATTCGATCGTATAAAAACAGATGCCGGCCGGCAACAAGAGGAGACCGTCCTCGTAGCGTCGAACGCGGTGACGTCACTGCACGCCGTTCACCCAGACGTGTTTCGTCATAAATTGACGTTCTCAATTGAGTAAATTTCAGTGATTTTGAGTTGATTACATTATTGAATAGTTTTTATTATAATTATATTATTATTTGTTATAATTATTTATAATTATTTATTATATTATAATTTATAATTTTGTTTTTAAAAAAATGTCATAACCCGGGATGCCTACTAGACTCTTGTTTGGTCAGATTTAAGTAAGTTATCCCTAAGAATTACAAGCCTACAGTATAAAACGCCAAATTTCCTTGCAGAAAATGGTACCGCTTTCAGCACCTAAAATCTGAAATAATCATACCGCCAGGGAGGTTAAAGTTACGCTTTAATGAAAGCTGCAAATTTAACATTATTGAAAATGATTTGTGACATTACATTAAAACTCTTAAAACATTTACATTTATATGAGATTTTGTTGATTGGGTTGACATCTAATTTAGACCTAAATAGTTTCCCTGATTATTGGTTTATTGGATGACTTCTATTACATACGTCTAGTGTGCGTATAGGAGTATGTGCATTTCCTTTTTACTGTTCTGTTATTCTTCTTCCTATTACTAATGTGATTTATACTGGATTATGTGTTCTTTTTTTTTTTTCCTGTTATAAGCCGGTTCCGGAGCACAAAGATCATAAAACATCAGCACATTCCGGGTTTTGTCAGTGAAGACTAAATGAAAGTACTTGAACTGTTGCACAGAAAATAGTTCTTAGCAGAAAGTCGCAAAATCCTCTCCATAAATCAGAAATATTTGGAGAGTTTAACTGGAGATAAACAGGAGCGAATCCTTGGCATCTCTCTTTGATTCTGATCTTCGGGATTGTGCGTGAAAAGCATTGAGAGATGTTTTAATGTTTTCACCAGCACGGTGCATTCTTTACTAAATAGCTAACGTTTAAAAAAAAAAAGTGTTTTTTTCCCAATGGATTTTTTTTTTCTCTACAGTATTAATTACTTATAATTAATCAAATATATCTATATATTGCTAATGGCGTGCCCTGCGCACAACCTTATTCTCTGAGGCTTTGGCTGGTTTTATTAAACAAATGAGAATCCACTTTTTTATTTCCCTCTTGTATCAAGTCACCTCTTGTCCATTTCATTAAAACTGTTTAAAAATGTATTTTTAATTTTCTGTAGCAATAAACTCCTTCAGTCTTTCCTCACAGGGTCGTTCATCAATGTCAGTATTCTCAATGTACAATTACGAGCTAATTCAAAGAATCTTGACCTACCGCAGGCAGCTTGAAGTTATTACTGCGGGTTGGAGAGTCTACTGCTGTACAGAATATATTCAGTACAATTTTTGCAGGTTGTTTAGTCCCAGCTTGTATTCCCAACCACTCTTGTATTATCTCCCAGGTTGCTTTGTCTTCTACTCCTACCAAAAACCCATTCTCTATACACAGCGCTCAGAGGAGACCTCCAAGCAAGGGTACAAAGAATTAGCTACAGCCCAATGACAAATTTACTAACTTACTTTAATTAAAAAAGATGTATAGCTGCAAAATTAATATTCTAGATATACATTTTAAAAAGATCATCTTTTGGTAACCGATTGCCGACCGCTGCACGACTGTTTACGTCGGTAGAATGGCATGGCTGCGCACAGGTCCGGACTGGGACAAAAAATAGGCCCAGCATTTTAGACTGGGCAGACCCTTTTACATTACACAGCACCCTGGACCTCTGGACCCCTTTACATTAGATAGCACCGAATCTCTGGACCCCTTTACGCAGCCCCCCACAATTTGTTACATAGACACCCCCTAACAGTTCTGGACCCCCTGTATGTTATACAGACCTCCCTACAGTACATTTCCCCTCCCTACAGTGCAAACCCCCTCCCTACAGTGCAGACCCCCCTACAGTACAGACTTCCTCTACAATACAGACCCCTCTACAATACATACCCCCCTACATTAAAGACCCCCTCCCTACAGTACAGACCCCCTCCCTACAGTGCAGACCCCCCCTACAGTACAGACCCCCCTACAGTACAGACTCCCTCTACAATACAGACTCCCTCTACAATACAGACCCCCTCTACAATACAGACCCCCCCTACGTTACAGACCCCCTCTACAATACATACCCTCCCAACATTAAAGACCCCCTCTACAATACAGACCCCCCCCCCTACATTACAGCCCCCCTCTACAATACAGCCCATACAGACTCCCCCTACATTAGAGAGACGTGACCTGCGGGCCCACCGGGCATATGCCCGGTATGCCCTATGGCCAGTCCAGGCCTGGCTGCGCATATGGATGTACCTGTATGTCCCCTTTAAATCGCGGCATTGCTGTGGGTCCCGCAGACTCGATGTCTGTCAGATGCCCATGATCGTGACACGGAGCTGCAGAACGGGGAAATGTCTATGTAAACAAGGAATTTCCCTGTTCTGCCTAGTGACAGGACAGTGATCTACTGCTCCCTGCAATCAGAGGAGTGTCGGGAGAGCAGGACCTGGGCGAGAAAGGGTCATGTCACAGGGAGCAATGATCACTGTAGTGTCACTTGTAGCCCAGGCCCCACACAGTTAGAATCACTCCCTAGGACAGACAGAACTCACAACATGAAAGGAGATTTTTCAAGTAAAATAATACGCGATTGTCAAAAATAACTGTTTGTTTGTCTCAGCATCCAGGCCACTGTGAACAAACAATCTTCATATAGTGTAAGAAAAAAACTCCTCCAAGTGAAAAAATAAACCACACATCATGCTGGGAACTCTGTTTACTCTGTAATGGAGCATTTACCCTGCTGTACGTTGTGCAACTTTGATCCAGTAGCACAGCAATTGATATGGTTGAAACCTTGATCAGGGGCGGACTGACAACTCATGGGGCCCCCGGGCAATAGAAAATTATGGGGCCCCCGGGCTTACAGATGGCCACCTTGCAAAGGCGGGACAGCTAAAATCTCGGGATTTTCACATCAAAAGCATGTCGGTTTCGGACATATCAGGGACCTGGTTCCTGGTTTTACTGAGCCTGGCAACCCTGATGGGGCCCCCTAGTGGCATGGGGCCCTCGGGCAGTGCCCGGATGCCTCAATGGTCAGTCCGCCCCTGACCTTGATCCATAGCAGTCACAAAATAATTAAAATCATTCAGGATAGCATTGTCCTGCTCTACATAAGGGGAGGCCCAGGCGAATGTCCTGCACACACGATCGGAATTTCTGATGGAAAAATTCTGGTGGACTTCTGGTGGACTTTTTCCATCGGATTTTCTGATCGTGTGTAGTCCCATCTGAGTTTTTTCATCGGAAATTCCAATGAATTCCATCCAATGGAGTTCTGATGTGATTTGGCTTGGCAAAAGCCCGATCGTGTGTACGTGGCATAAGGCTTTCTCGGTCATGAAATTGATAATAAGCAGCTCCTTTTTCCTGTCAGAAGTAATTGCAGCAGGTTGCTTTTGAAAGTACAGTATATATGACCATAGGCGTGCGCACAGGGTGTGCCTGGGAACACACTAATGCCCAGGCACACCCAACACACAGCAGGGCTTATTTGCTGGCAAAATGTGTGAGATTTCTTTTTCTCTCGCCTCTGGTAGTCAAAAGTGGGACTATTTGTCATGGAGGATGTGTAACTCATGTGGGAACTGTAGCCACTTGCTGCGAAGTAATCAGTCAGTCAGCATTTGGGGGGAAAACTGTCTCTCTCCTCGGGTTCCTGTTGTGGCTGAGTCAGTCGGGGCTTTTAGTGCCTTCCACAGCTCCAGTACAGGTGGGAGGAGCAGGAAGAGGAAGAGATCATCACACAGAGTGCAGCCATGATCTCTTTCCTCCTGTCCAGCACACAGCACAGCTCTCCCTGGGGATGATGAAGATCTGAGGACAGATAGCAGCATTTTCCCTGTGAGTACCGACCTCCTCTGCCTTTTACACAACTCAGTGCTGTAAACCTGCCCTGTACTTTTGAGAAAGTACAATTCTTGACCAGGTTAGAAATTTCCGGGACTTCTGAGGAGTTACACAAATGTATTCCCACATACACATTATATCCTGTTCAAAAATGTTTTTTAACCACTTGACCACCGGGCCTATTCTGGCACTTCTCTCCTTCATGTCAAAATCACAATAGAAAATTAATCAGAACCCCCCAAACATTATAGGCCAGATTCAGAGAAGGGGGGCGTAATTGTGTGCGGCGTAGCGTATGCTCTTTACACTACGCCTCCGCAACTGTGATGGGCAAGTGCCTTATTCAGAAAGCACTTGCTCCATAAGTTGCGGCGGCGTATCGTAAAGTGGCCGGCGTAAGGGCGCCTAATTCAAATTAATAATGTGGGGGCTTGATTCATGTAAATGAATCATGACCCCACGTAATTTACGTTTTTTTCTGAACGGCGCATGCGCCGTCCGTGGACGTATCCCAGTGCGCATGCGTAAAATCACGTCGCAAGTTGTCAATGTAAACGACATGAACGTAAATTACGTTCAGCCCCATTCCCGAACGATTTACGCAAACAACGTAAACGACGTATAATTCGACGCTGTCCCGACGTCAATACTTAACATTGGCTGTGCCTCATATAGCACTAACGGACTAACGCTTACGCAAATAACGTAAACTACGATGCCCGGCCGCAAGTACATTCGTGAATCAACGTATATAGCTCATTTGCATATTTTACGTGTAAAACTACGGAAGCCCCACCTAGCGGCCAGCGTAAATATGCAACTAAGATACGACGGTGTAAGTGACTTACGCCGCTCGCTCAAATCTTAGCAGAAACCTGGCGTATCTTGTTTTATGAATACAGAAAACAGATACGCCTATCTATAGACATGCCAACGTAACTGGTTACTGAATCTGGCCCTTAATATTTTTTTTTAGCAGACATCCTAGGGAAAAAAATGGCAGTCATTGCAACTTTTTTTTCTCGCACGGTATTTGCGCAATAATTTTTCAAACACTTTTTTTGGGAAAAAAACGGTTTCATGAATTAAAAAATAACAAAACAGTAAAGTTAGCCCAATTTTTTTGTATAATGTGAAAGATGATGTTACGCCGAGTAAATAGATACCTAACGTCATGCTTTAAAATTGCGCACACTCGTGGAATGGCACCAAACTTCAGTACTTCAAAATCTCCATAGGCGACGCTTACATTTTTTTTACAGGTTACTATTTTCGAGTAATTTGTAATTCAGAAAATCTTTCCTGGTGGTTTAACATCAAACACCTGCATTTCAATGATTTGTTGCAGAGGAGCCACAGCAGCTACTACAATGACTTTCAGATTATTCTGTCACAATCTGGGGTCAGGGTCAGTGGTCAGTAGCTGTAGTTGAGAAGTTTACAGCTGAAAATGTGCAAGCAGATCCCCCTAGTGCACAGGTGTCAAACACAAGGCCCGCGGGCCGAATCCGGCCCTCCAGGCCATCTAATGTGGCCCTCACACCTCTCCTGCAGCTGCTGGGGAGGTCTAGCCCTCCTCCAGACCCTTACTTTCTGCTTTCAAGCAATGTAGAAGCATAAGGAAAGGGGGAGCACTGTGATGTAAGGGAGAGTGGGGGGACACAACTTCTGATGGTGGGGTGACTCTTGAGATCTAATGTAAGGGGAGGGGATGCTCCGGACATCCATTTTTACAGGTACAACTGGCCCTTTCGAGGGCAATCATAATGCAGATGCGGCCCACAATGAAATTGAGTTTTACACCCCATGGGCTCATCTGTGCTGTAGGGTCTAAGCACTAACCAGTAATCACCAGAGCTCCTGATGGTGGAAATGGGTTTTGCTGCATGCTAGTGAAGCGCTACTCCCTCAGGAGCCGCTGGTTAGATTTGGGATGGCATGTTATCTCGTGGCTCTGTTGAAGTGTCTAGGGTGAATGATGAATACAGTGGCAATGAAGGAATGTCCGCAAAGTAGGAAGTCTCTTTATAAGTGCTCTTTATTACCCAGCCAGTCAAACAGGTGATGGGAAGGATAGACAAAGGTTGAGGGAAATGGCAGACTCAGGCTTTGGATATTCTAAGCAATCCTGCTTCCGAACAGCAATTAGTCTTTCTGCGCCACTCCAACTTGAGTGGGTATAGCGTACCTGGACAGGTCTCTCTCACAGACCTGGCAGCCAGAATATCACTTGAACTTGAGAAGGATGCCTCTGCCACAGGCTTTTCCGAATGACCACCAGGAAAGTGCCTCTGCCACCGGCCCTCCCTGAGTGTTGAGTGGAGGTGTTCCTCCTGAATAAAGATTCTCTTGAGTCTTCCCTCAATGTCGCCAGGGCACCGACTGAGAGAGCAAATGGTCCTTCAGTGTACAGTACCTCGATCCCCGAAGGATTGTCTAGGCCCTGTTGGATCGCCTGCCTCCGGGCTCTCCTCAGACTGACTCCCCTCTGAACAGCACAACTCTCTTGGCATCTCAGATGGTGGGACCCCAATAAGTCACTGAGTTCAAAGTGCTCCGGACCAGGAACCAGGAACTCCACGTAGCGCCCACGCCCCGGCCAAGTAGGCCATAACGCACGGGACGCGGCGATGTGGCAACCCTAAAGGTGGGTGCCACACCTCAGGAACCAAGAACAAGCAAAGACCCCTCTAAAACGGCGTCTGCCCCATAAGTACCCTCTCCCAGCATGCCCAGCGAGACACAAACCTCTCGATTGGCTGCTGGAAAAGAGCACCCGAACCTCAGCTTCAACTGCTGCCACCTACTGCCTCGGGGTGTAACAACACCCCAAGTACAGCAGAGCGGGCCCACAGCACAGCCAAGCTGGAACAGAGAGCCCTAAACAATCACAATTGAGATCAGAGAGTTACACTCTGATCTTTTCCCACTAAATTTAAATAGCGTCCGTACTTGGAAGTACAGGGGTGCTACACTAGTACCAGGTTGCAGCCCTCAGGATTACCCACCAGGGTGTAAGACAGACAGGGTCAGGTAGAAGATATTGAAGGTAGAGATCAAGCAGAAGCATAGTCAGTAAACAAGCCAAAGAACAGAAACAAGTAATAGCTGGATAGGATCAGATGAAAACATATTTGATAACAAGCCAAAGGTTGGTAGCGAAGATAAGGACAGGAGCAGTTTTGCAGGAGGAAAGATATCGGCTCAAGAGAGCATCTGGCAAATCTAAAAAAAAACTTGAAATGCAAAGGCATGGCTAAAAATCTGGAAGTTCGTGGGAGGAGCAAAGGGTTTAGGGGTCAAGAGAAACAAGACACAAGGTAAGTTTGTGGCAGGAATGAGGCAGTCAGCTGTCCCGGATCCCTGGAGGCATAGCAAGAACAGCCACAGCCAGACACCACAGGTTTAGACCCAGGTCCTAAAGCAAAGTGCAAAATGTGAACATAGCAATTTGTAAAGACGCATTTAAAATTAAGCGATTCTGTGTGCATTCAGGAAACGTATGAAAAAAGCGCGTCACACTTGTATTGCCATTCATTGTTAATGGCAACCCAAATGTTGCAAAATACCCACATTTTGATGCTCAAGAAGCTGCATAAGCTACTTTGGCGCATTTGCCACGTTAAGGCAAGACCTTTGAAATCAAGGTGCTGCCCTGTGCATTTAATTGAAAAAAAAAAAAAACACATACGTACAAAAACGCGGAACGATTTTGTGCATGTTCACACAATGCAAAATGTGAATGTATTTTTAGCATTTTCATGAAGCAATGCAAAATCGCATGACTTAATGCGTGTCGCAGTTTTGCTCTCTGTCATTTAATGCGTGTTTACGAAAATGCGTGGAAACCGCGATTCGTGCTTGCGTTGCTGTTCATTGTTAATGGCACTTAAATGCCTCAAAACGTGTAAAGTTTGATGCTCAAAAGATCTGCCCTATGCATTTGACGCAAAATGTTTAAAAACGCGCATTTGCACGCATTTTCAAAATTGCAAAATGTGAATGCAGCCTTAACATTTTGTAAAAATTGCGCGATTTCACGTGCATTTACAAACATGCGTGCCGCTCTTGTGTTGCTATTTGTTTTTAATGTTACCCCAAATGCGGTAAAACGTGAACTTGAAATCAATGGTCTGCCATATGTTTGACACAAAAACACACATAAACTCGCGATTTTGCACGTATTTACAAAACGCTAAATGTGATTGCAGAATAAAATGACATTATGGGGGAAACCCCAAAAAATATGCTATGTCAAAGCGATAGCCAGACTGCGTCAATGCATTCTGTACATCACCGGTGCTCATTACAGGTTTTAAAAAAAAAGCTAAAATGTGTTTCAAGCAGCTCAACCAATCAGCACACTTTTAACTTCATTCTAAAAAAAAGTAAACCCTCCCCCTCCCCATCCCCTAAAAATAACTGCCATCCCAGCCTTTGTTTGAATTGCAGTTGCCATGGTGATCAACAGTTACAGTTAGGCTGAAAACAAAAACAAGTCTGTGTCAGCATACAAGCTTTAAGCATTTTCTTTCCTTTAAAATGTGTATATTAGAAATTAATAAACCTAAAAAAAAGTTTATATTTTTTAGAAGTGACATCAATGAAGCTAAAATATGTCTGTATATTAGAAATTATATCAATAGAGCCAAGATAAACAGGGTTTGTTTGTTAGAAATCATCTCAATAAAGTTATTGAAAAAAAAAAGAATCCTGCTCTCTGATGTCATCACAGCTTGTGACAAATAGCCGTGCAGCTGAGACTTCAGTCAGTTGTAGAGAGGAGAGCGAGAGAGCAGGAGTGCTAACCAGGAGCTCTGCAATAGATAATTGTTGATACTAGAAATTAGTGATACGATTGTTATTAGGATAAACTATTATTATCAGATCGACTACATATATTAGTATTTGGATAGATTACTAATAGAAGAGGAAAAAAAAAATGACTCATAAAAATAGACCAGACGTGGTCATTCAAATAGAAGATGAGGATGTGGTGCAACCCACCACAAGGACCACACCAAAGAGAAAACACCATCGTGGCGCTCACACCACCAAACGCGACCGCAAAAAGAAGGGGGAGAAACCAGGAGGCGCCACTACAAGTAAGAGTTCAATCCTAAATTCTCATATTACCACTGAGTGTAATATAGAGGAGGGGGAGGGGGGTTATTTATCAATATTTTCCTGGAGAGGTGACAGTTATTTAGTTGCAGATCACATGATCACTTCCAACTGAAAAAGAGAGAGAGGGGGAGGAGAGAGAGAGAGTCTCTCTCCTCCCCCCTCTCTCTCTCTCTCTCTCTCTCTCTATCTCTCCTCCCCCTCTCTCTCTTTTTCAGTTGGAAGTGATAGGGGAGGAGAAGTGACAGTTATTTGGTGGCAGATCACATGATCACTTCCAACTGAAAAAGAGAGATAGGGGGAGGAGAGATAGGGAGAGAGAGAGGGGGGGGAGCGAGAGAGAGAGAGAGAGGGAGAGAGACTATATTATATATAGATATTTTTTAAATATATATTAAAATATATATATATATATATATCCCCCATAGAGAGGGAATATACATTTTATATATATAAAATTCCCATTGAGTGTATTATAGGGGAGGAGAAGTGACAGTTATTTGGTAGCAGATCACATGATCACTTCCAGCTGAAGTGACAGTTTTTTTTTTTTTATTCTCCCGTGTCTTTTTCCTCCCTTCACCCCAGAGCCGGGTATTATACATTGCACTGTACACCCAGGGGCGGACTGACAACTCATTGGGCCCCCGGGCAATAGAAGATTATGGGGCCCCTGGGTTTACAGATGGCCACCACACCAGGAGGCAGTGCAAAGGCGGGGCAGCTAAAATCTTGTAATTTTCATCAAAAGCATGTCAGTTTCGGACATATCAGGGATAGATGTAAAAAAAAACATAGATTTTTACATACTGTCCCTGGTTTTACTGAGCCTGGCATCCCTGATGGGGTCCCCCCTAGTGGCATGGGGCCCTCGGGCAGTGTCCGAGTGACTCAATGGTCAGTCCGCCCCTGTGTACACCCCATATACAGGACATAGGCTGTGCAGATTGTTATTTCTACATATAATTACAGCTCACACATACCCCACACAGTTCTAAATTGCGTGACACATTGCACCCTATTTGTGCCTATGGAACAGTGCAAAACGTCGCGACCCCGACTTGCACCGATTTGAAAAAAGGTTCCTGCACCATTTTTGGTGCTTTCATGTGCGACTTGCATTGACATCTGGCATGAAATCGCACAGATGTCGGCAAGCCGCACTGACCGGTGGTTTTCAAATGGCGCTGAAGCAGCCGCATTCGGTGTGAATGGGGGCTTGTTATTAAAGCTTCATTGAACAAGCTAAAGTTGGAAGGTGATTGGCTACCATACACAGCTACACCAGATTCACCGGTTTTAGTAAATCTCCCCCCTATATATATATATATATATATATATACACCTATGGCAGAAGTATTGGGAAAAAAATAAAAAATCGGGACAATTTTATGCAACTATTTACTGATCGTTATGCAGGGACTTGTTTACTCCCATGTGAATGTAAGCTTTATAAAGAAAATTGCTAGAAGGCAGGCTGCTATTGCAGGACAGACCCGGGAAGCCATACCTGCTGGGAATCTTCTGCAGCCCTACAGCTGTTGTGGAACTACAAGTCCCATCATGTCTTCGCCTGTCATGATTGTAACTGTCAGTCTTGCAATATCTCAGGACTTGTAGTTGCGAGTCCCCAAGGCATTGCAAGACTGACAGTTACAAGCAGAGGCTCGATGGGACATGTAGAGCCACAACAGCTGGAGGGCCACAGTTGCCCACACCTGATTATACTGGACCCTTAAAGGGAACCTGATATAAAACGATTGATAGAAAATTCTCAAATAGAACAGAAGAGTCAATGAAATGATCTAACAATTATCTCTCTTTTATTCTTTCTTTTCAGCTTTGAAACGATTTGCGGACTTCGCTTTTCCATCATTTCTCACCCACTTCCTATTCGGGGAAACGGATGTTTTTAAAATATCCAAGTTCTTCCTCGGATTCGGCTTTGGAAGCTTCATGGGACTTGGTAAGATTATCATTCATTTCTTAAATTTTATAAAGGAACATTTGTAGTTTTCATTTCTCTTAGGGCTCTTTCACACCGGTGGACCGCATGTCCAAGTTTTCATCCATCCGTGTGCGGATGAAAAAGGGACATACATTGCACCCTATGAGATTGCGGGTGTCGGGGGAGGAACATCCGCTGACTCCCGATCTCACCCGGTTCCGCAATCCTCCGATTCTACAGACGAAGGAAAACCCTATTTTTCCATCCGTCTACAGATCGGATCGGGTGAACATGGACAGACGGTCCGTGTTCATCCGATCCCCCCTTAGAGGAGAGCGGAGAAAAGACAGGGCGGTCCCTGCAAAGTGTGCGGGGACCGCCCTGTCATCCGCCGGCTCAGTAGGGATCAGCTGAGTGATCCCCGCTGAGCAAGCAGAGGTTCACGGGGAGGATCATCACTGAGCAAGCCGAGGTTCACAAGGAGGATCATCACTGAGCAAGCCGAGGTTCACAAGGAGGATCATCACTGAGCAAGCCGAGGTTCACAAGGAGGATCATCACTGAGCAAGCCGAGGTTCACAAGGAGGATCATCACTGAGCAAGCCGAGGTTCACAAGGAGGATCATCACTGAGCAAGCCGAGGTTCACAAGGAGGATCATCACTGAGCAAGCCGAGGTTCACAAGGAGGATCATCACTGAGCAAGCCGAGGTTCACAAGGAGGATCATCACTGAGCAAGCCGAGGTTCACAAGGAGGATCATCACTGAGCAAGCCGAGGTTCACAAGGAGGATCATCACTGAGCAAGCCGAGGTTCACAAGGAGGATCATCACTGAGCAAGCCGAGGTTCACAAGGAGGATCATCACTGAGCAAGCCGAGGCTCACGGGGCGGATCATCACTGAGCAAGGGGAGGTTCGCGGGGCGGATCATCACTGAGCAAGGGGAGGTTCGCGGGGCGGATCATCACTGATCCGCCCCGTGTGAAAGAGCTCTTATATTTTAAGGTTTTCTGTATTTATTCCTGCTGCTGATTTTTGGACCTCTGAGATGTTATATATGGCAAGTTCAGATACAATAGCTGGGCAAGAGTGTCCCTGAAAATGATCCTACATGGTCCTGTCACTACAAGGTCAATACTAAAAAAGGCTAGCCGATTAAAGTGGTAGTAAACTCTTTACTACCACTTTTACCTACAGGTAAGTCTATAATAAGGCTTACCTGTAGGTATAAAGAATATCTCCTAAACCTGTAGGAGAAATTCCCCTCGCAATGCGCATGCGCAGCACGGATCCTCGGCTAAAGGCAGCTGCCGGACCTTGCTGAAATGAAGTCTCCCACACGCATGTGCAGGAGTGACGACATTGCCGCTCCAGCCAATCACATCGCTAAAGTGGCAAAACCGGGAAGACACGCCGAGGCAAGATGACATCTTGCTTGGCGTGGACCAGGTATATTCTCCACACCTCGTTCCATGGTAAATATTTCATAATGAGCTAGTATCCGGTGCATACTAGCTCATTATGCCTTTTGCCTTTCAGGTGTAAAAAAAAAACTTGTTGCGGGTATACAACCGCTTTAAAAAAGATGCACCTTTCTGGTGGCCTGTGTATTCAAACTGCACTGCTTTTCTGATTCTGACCGATGCAGGTTTTCAGCCCTCTTAGGTGTGTGAATATCTGCTGCCCCTCCACATGCTGTTGTGTCTTCTGCCGGCTTGTACCTCACTATAGGGCAGGCGTCTTTAAAACTATGGCCCTCCAGTTGTTCAGGAACTAAAATTCCCATCATGTCAGAGTTTTACAATTCCTCATGGGATGTGTAGTTCCACAACAGCTGGAGGGTCGTAGTTTGAAGATCCGTGCTATAGGGCATAAAGCCCGTTAGAAGAGACCACAGCGTGGTGATGGGGAGCCGGCATTCAGACATCTGAGGTTTGGAATACCTGCAAACCAGAGGAGTATGAAGACATGAGCCACTGGATAGGTAAGTATATAACACAGGTTGGCCTTACCGTAGTATCAACCCTGTAATAGTCACTTTAAAGTTTTGACCATTATGCATGTATTGGGGTTGATTTACTAAAACTGAATCCCTTGGAATCTGGCGCAGTTCTGCATAGTAACCAATCGGATTCTAACTTCAGCTTGTTCAGTTAAAGCGGAGCTCCACCTTAAAGTGAAGTCCCGCTGATCGGAACCCTCCCCCCTCCGGTGTCACATTTGACACCTTTCAGGGGGAAGGGTGGTGCAGATACCAGGTATCTGCACCCACTTCCGGCCACACGTCTCAGGCAAAAGACGGGTTTTTCTGACACCCCCCCCCCTCCGTTGTGTGCTGGGAACACTCGGCTCCCAGCACACAGCGGGAGCCAATTGGCGGCGCAGTGCGATTCGCACATGCGCCGTAGGAAACCGGGCAGTGAAGCCGGAGCGCTTCACTTCCTGGTTCCCTCACCGTGGATGGAGGGGGGAGCAGCAGGGTGACGAGCGATCGCTCATCCTCTGCTGCGGACACCGCTGGACTCCAGGACAGGTAAGTGTCCTAATATTAAAAGTCAGCAGCAGTATTTGTAGCTGCTGGCTTTTAATAATTTTTTTTGAGCGGACATCCGCTTTAAGCTTTGATGATAAATCCTGGAAGCTGATTGGTTTCTGTGCAGATCTGCACCAGATTTTTAACTCTCCAGTTTTAGTAAATCTACCCCAATGAGTGTCTGTGCCGTGTTCATTTTTATAATTGACCGTGTTTTCTTATGTTCTCTTCAACAGTCATCTACCTATCTCTGATTGACGGCCTAAAACTACCGGAAAGTGTGAAAATACTCCTTATATTAATTCTAACAGGTACGTATCTACATTATATATTCATCCTTATTTCTGTTTGATATGCAAAATAAAATGACAGTTTAACCACTTAAGACCCGGACCAAAATGCAGGTAAAGGACCAGGCCCCTTTTTGCGATTCGGCACTGCGTCGCTTTAACTGACAATTGCGCGGTCGTGCCACGTGGCAAACAAAATTGCAGTCTTTTTTTTTCCCACAATAAGAGCTTTCTTTTGGTGGTATTTGATCACCTCTGCGATTTTATTTCTTGCGCTATAAACAAAAATAGAGTGACAATTTTGAAAAAAATGCAATATCTTTTACTTTTTGTTATAATAAATATCCCCCAAAAATATATAAAAAAACGTTTTTTCCTCAGTTTAGGCCGATAAGTACTCTACCTATTTTTGATATAAAAAATCGCAATAAGTGTTTATCGGTTGGTTTGCACAAAATAGGGCATAGTTTTATTGCATTTTTATTCATTTTTTTTTTTACTACTAATGGCGGCGATCAGCGTTTTTTTTTTTTCGTGACTGCGACATTATGGCGGACACTTCGGACAATTTTGAGACATTTTTGGGACCTTTGTCATTTTCATAGCAAAAAATGCATTTAGAATGACAATTGCAGTTTGGGAGTTAACCACAAGGGGGCACTGAAGGGGTTATGTGTGACCTCATCTGTGTTTCTAACTGTGGAGGGGGTGTGGCTGTAGGTGTGACGTCATCGATTGGGTTTCCCTATAAAAGGGATCACACGATCGATGACGGTGCCACAGTGAAGAAGCTCTCCCTGTTCTTCAGCTCCAGGGACCGATCGCAGGACTCCAGCGGCGATCAGGTCCCGCGGTCACGGAGCTTTGGACCGGCTGGCCATTAACTAATTACGTACCGATACGTGATTGTGCCCAGCCGTGCCATTCTGCCGACGTATATCGGCGTTAGGCGCGCTGAAAACCTCAATCCGGCAAGGTCTGGCGGCTGACGGCCCTTTAGCCGAGGCTCCCCGCTGCGCATGCGCCGCTGCAATCAGTGGCGCACTGCAAGGGGAATATCTCCTAAACTGTACAGCTTTAGGAGATATTCTTTATACCTACAGGTAAACCTTATTATAGCCTTACCTGTAGGTAAATGTGGTAGTAAAGAGTTTACTACCACTTTAAAAAAAATGTTTTAGCTGAAGTTCTATTTTAATAATTATTTTTAGTACTCCCCCATGACAATGTAATTATGTCTATAACCTGTTTTTCTTTGTTTGTCTATTTAGTGACCTGCGGCTGTGGGTGGGGCTTATCCATCGTTTTCAGATGCACCACCATGAACATGGGACCCGGTATCCTGGGACAGGAAGGACGCGCATTACTACTGATTATTGCTATCGCCGGTATATATGCAGGTAAGTATTATACTTATTACTATGTGTTCTTACATAAAGGGGCAATGGATCTGACTTTCACCAACTATTCACTGCAGGTGAATCTTTCTGGTACTTTCTTTTGTTTTAAATGCAAGTGATTGATTCACCACTAGTGAATGTTTACTGAAAGTGATTTCACTGCTTTCTAAATATGCCCCAAAGTGTTATAGAAGGAAAATATCTCATTCTCTTTATTTTTTATGCTTCCTATAGGTCCAGGAGCCAATATCAAGCACAACAGTTGGGAGGTAGCACGTTCGATTGGCTGTACAGCAGAACTTCAAGTTAATAACACAAAGCTGCTGTGGAAGATGTTGTCCGCGCCGGTGAAAAGTATCCTAAAAAATGTCATGGTAAGTATACAGATCACATACTAACATGGGTAAACATGCCATAGAAACACAATCGGCACCATACTGGCACAATCAGTAACATACAATGGAAACACAACCCATGTCATATTGACACAATCAGGACCATGCCATAGAAACACAACCCATATAATACAGAAACAATTAGGACCATGCCATAGTAACACAACCCATATCATATTGACACAATCAGGACCATGCCATAGAAACACAACCCATATAATACAGACACAATTAGGACCATGCCATAGTAACACAACCCATATAATACAGACACAATTAGGACCATGCCATAGAAACACAACCCATATCATACAGACACAATTAGGACCATGCCATAGTAACACAACCCATATAATACAGACACAATTAGGACCATGCCATAGAAACACAACCCATATCATACAGACACAATCAGGGCCATGCCATAGTAACACAACCCATATCATACAGACACAATCAGAGCCATGCCATAGAAACAGCCCATATTATACAAACACAATTAGGGCCATGCCATAGTAACACAACCCATATCATACAGACACAATCAGGGCCATGCCATAGTAACACAAACCATACCATACAGACACAATCAGGGCCATGCCATAGTAACACAAACCATACCATACAGACACAATCAGGGCCATGCCATAGAAACAGCCCATATCATACAGACACAATCAGGGTTATGCCATAGAAACACAATCAATATCATACAGACACAATTAGGAAAATGTTACTTGCAGGCCAAATCACTGCACAATTCTGCTTGCCAGTGAGGGAGCAGTAGGGGAGCTGGTCAGGCAGTGGGGGAATGATGCCATTGGAACAGGTGTGTGGTCTCTACCAACCCTGGTGTTGGGAAACTGCCACCTATTTTCTTCCAACAAATCGTGGTGCAACACATGTGTTTTCCAGTGTGTTGAGGGTCAAGTGCATTGGGTGACACTGAAAATAAATGGGTGTGCACCCTTTAGTGCCTAAACCATGTGTTGTTGTCAATGCATTTAGGGTGCATTCACACCATGGCATATTATTGCCAAACCCAGATCAGATCTTCCCATGTCTGGCCAGTAAAGGCATTTTCTTATCACGGTCCTAGTATATCTATTCCACAGACTTCCATTCAGTGTGTCTTTTCATTTACTAAAGACTGGAATCTAAACAAGTTCTCTATTATGTTTTCTAGAAACGAACGGGCGAATTTAAGGGCATTGGAAAAGAAGTGAAGTCTTCATTTACAGACACCAAAGAAGAAGTCGAAGGTGAAAAGGGATACAACGTTCAGAAAGAGAAAGAGCTGCACCAGAAGAGCTTTGTGTCGACAACACAGAAGAAGTTTGATTTGAAGACTATGCTACGCTGTGAATGTAAGTATGAGATCTCTTGGAATTTGTAAAGTATTTATCTCTACATCTCAACACCAGACTGTGGAGAGACCAAGACATCGTAAGACTTAAAAATATTGAAATCACGTTTAAAACATTTTTTTTTTAAATTCTCTAAACTTTTTCTCTCTCTTTCCTTACAGATATCATTGAACTTGGTGTCACCAAGTGTGTAGAATGGTTCCAGATAAAATATGACGACTGCATGAGGATAATTGCAGTGCCGCCCTTCAACTACATCCTGTGCTCACCAATGCAGCTTTCAATTCTGTGTTCCATTTTAAACAGTAAGTACTTTTTCCAGTGATAATATTTACCTTTAAAAATGTCATTTAGACATTATCCAGATCAACACTTACACCTTTATACCCCTTGTGGACCACAGCAAAGTTTACATTTTAGCTATGGTCCTATTGATTCCAAGATACCTTTGTCATTCCAACAAATGAATACATTGGGCCAGATTCAGGTAGAGTTAGGCTGGAGTATCAGTGATACTCCAGCCTAACTCTCACTTTGAGCCGGCGTTTCTGTTTTCTGTAAGCAGAAAACATGAAACGCCGGGTTGGAGTTCCTATACGAGCGGCGTAATTGTATTTCGCCGTCGTATCGGAACTGCAATTTTAAAAATGGCGCTCGGGGCGTTCCCGCTGATTAACGCCGAGAATATGTTAATCAGCGAGAATCGGAAATTCACGATCGTACTCGGGCCCGACGCAATGATTTTCCGACGTTTCCGTAAACGATACGCGGCGCAAAGAAAAACATAACCCCTAGGTGGAGTATCCTATGTTAAGTATGGCCGTCGTCATCGCGTCGAATTTAAAAATGTTCACGCCGTTTGCGTAAAACGTCCGTAAATGGGGATTGACGTCATTGACGTTCCCTGACAGAATTTGGAGCATGCGCACTGACAGTCGACACATGCGCAGTACGTTTGCCGCGGGATCGCGCATAGTTTACATAATACACGCCCCCTACCCGCCCAATTTGAATAACGCCGGCTCATTTTCGCCACGCCGCCGCAACTTTAGGAGCAAGTGCTATGCGAATAACAGTACTTGCTCCTAAAGTTTCGGCGGAGTAACGTAAATGAGAAACGTTACTCCACCAAAAAGATCCGCTCTCCTACCTGAATCTGGCCCCATAGTTTGTCTTTTTGTGTGTGCAATGCTTTTTATGGGGGTCCGCTCATCTCAGGAGTAGAGTAGATTCCCTACTGAATTACAGCCAAACGGATGTCAGTTTTTTTACATTTGTACCCATTCAGTTTGTGCCCAGTGGACCCATGACAGCTGTTTGGGGTGACTCGCTGTAAACCGTCTCTGATGTCAGTTTACATCAGGCCACCTCTGATCCATCACATTTAGGTCCAGAAAAATGGAAGAGGACACAGCCTTTTCACTTATTTTGTCCAGACCTGTACAGGTTTGGAGGTAGGTGGGTGTAAACGGACATCTGCCTGTCTATAAGGGCTGCATGGAATTTCCGATCAGGTCCACCTGAAAAACTGACACCTGAAAAACGATCAGAATACCTGTGTGAAAGGGCCCTTACTTGCAAGGCTGCTGTATTACATTATATGTAGATCAAAGGTCGCCCTTTTTATCTGCTGTACAATGAAGCAAAAATAACATTGCTACATGTGAACTCTTCTTGACACTATAGGCATGGTTCTGTAAGACCCGTTCACATCCAGCAATTTGGAATCGTGGGTGGATTTGCCGTGATTACAAATTGTACTGCAATCCTGGCAAAACGCACCATGCGGGTATGTGTGCCATTTATTTTTGCTGCGATAGTATCGGATTGGATGTCAGTGGCTGTCAATCAGGGTGGATATAAACTAATGATTTAAATAAAATAAAATGTATTGTAAAATATAAATGTAATTTTTTTTCCCCCTAAATAGCTTCCTTTACCTAATTATTAATGTATCTAAAATAGACATCTATTTTTGGATCCATTTTTCACTCCAAAAGCATTTCATTAAAATAAATTTGATAAAAATCAAAAAAATCTATTTAAATGAAAAAAAAAGTTAAAATATTTAAAGGGTTTGTAAACGTAAAACATTTTTTTCCCTAAATAGCTTCCTTTACCTTAATGCAGTCCTCCTTCACTTACCTCATCCTTCCATTTTGCTTTTAAATGTTCTTATTGCTTCTGATAAATCCTCACTTCCTGTTCTTCTGTCTGTAACTCCACACAGCAATGCAAGGCTTTCTCCCTGGTGAGGAGAAAGCCTCTTGAGGGGGCGAGCAGGAGTGTCAGGACGCCCAATAACACACAGTTCCTTTCTCTATCTGCAGAGTGTCCTGACATTCCTGCTCGCCCCTCCCCCTCAAGAGGCTTTCTCCACACCAGAGAGAAAGCCTTGCATTACTGCGTGGAGTTACAGACAGAAGAACAGGAAGTGAGGATTTCCCAGAAGAAATAAGGACATTTAAAAGCAAAATGGAAGGATGAGGTAAGTGAAGGAGGACTGCACTAAGGTAAAGGAAGCTATTTAGGGAAAAAATGTTTTACCTTTACAAACCCTTTAAATCTGATTACTTTTTATTTATTGATTTTTATCAAATTTATTTTAATAAAATGCTTTTGGAGTAAAAAATTGATCCAAAGATAGATGTCTATTTAAGATACATTAATAAATTCGTTTTTTCAGCATGAAATGGAGCTTAGTTGTGTAGCATGAGGCTGTATAGTCTGCAATTTTTTAATTTTTGGTAAACTCATTTACTTAATCCAAGCTCTGCAAACTGAGATAAATTGCACTGCATTGAAGCATTCACACCATTTTACCGTAATCATGAGATAAAACAAAATTCAGGAATATTCCTTTATCTCATTGTTTTGCAAATCTATGTACACTAAAAACTGTATGATTGAATCGGCTCTGATAGCGCTGTCTGACAGCTTATTATTCGAAATAAGAAACCTTCATTTCGTTTGCAAGTATTAAAGATTCTAACTACCAAGAATAAGTCCTTACATTTAAAGAGCACCTGTCATTTCAGACCCATTATGGCAGGGCCTGTTAGCGGGCATCCACTTATCTGCTGCTACTACATCCCTCACCTTGTTTTGTCATTGCCACATCACCAGCCATCCCCATTAAAGTGAATGGGACTGTCGGTGAGACAACAACGGGACAAAGGAGGAGTTACTGTGGGACAGACATGACAGTTGCTCTTTAAAAATGATGATTTAAATCAAGCCTATTTACTAGTGATTTAATTACATGCATCTGTTGACAGTGTCTACTATAACTTGTATTTCATGATGCATTTCTTTCTTTTTTAGTTGGAGAATCATGGTGCAAGAAACGTATTCCTTATGAAGATCAATTTGGAGAGATATACGATCAAGCCAACTCAGCCGTAAGCAATGTGGGCAGTGCAATTTCCAGCAAACTGGTCACAGAGGTAAGTGTGTTAGCCAAAGCTCTTTGGATGGGTAATGCTCATTAACCCTTCTTCTAGAGTTTTTTTTTGGACCAAGTGTTTCTATTATATGTTTTATTTAACTCCCTTTTTATCTTAACAGAAGGAAGACGATGTTGGTGCTGGAGAAAAGATAACCAAGATGAGCATGAAGGACAAGATCTTATTGGCGGTTGAAAGGAGAGGTGCGATATTGGAAGGATGTACGGCTTTAATGAAGAACGTACTTGTGCTCACCTTCATTTTCATCTTCTACTCGTAAGTAATCCATAAACTTTCTGAAAGTATCTCTGTACACAACAACTAGGGGTTACCACACATGATAATTGGCAGGGAGCCTTCAAACAGTTAAACATTTCAAACTGACTTTGGAAAGAAGAAAAACAAGAAGAATCAATATCTGATATACAGTAGCATATCGGTTCTTAGGCTTGGTGGCTGCATTTGTTTTCATTTTTCACACTAAGAACATTATTTGTAAGTACAGCTGAGTACTGTACCTGTTAATTATGAGATTTACAAGTTCTTTGTCACGTCCGGCACATTGACCTAAAATCTCAAAAATGCTATCAGCTTTCTCTGCTGTTAACTAGGGAACCACTCTATCCCCCAAGTAATGGAGATTAGGTGAAGGGAGGTGTTTGTACTTCAAATTAGAATATTAAAAAAAAATCAATACACTCCGCCATGAAGCTAGAAGTTTAGATATGCATTTTTTTTTACCAGGTCACATTGATATAGCTTGGACCAATATAAGTATTCATATGTCATACCCGGCCCGATACCCTTAGAAGCTGGAAATGACTGCAGGGGGAACCGCTACTACAGTGATCGCCACTAGCTTCCAGTTCCCTTGCCAAGCGGCTGCTTTGCTGCTTAGTGAACACTGGAGGTCTCTCGCTGGGCATGGGCACTGTTAGGAGAGCACTTACGCGCTCCCTGATTGGATGAGGTGGAGATCATGACACCATAAACATTAATGGCTCCTAGTAGGGTGGGAAGGAGTATACATACATATTTACCAGGTAATTTGTACATTTCAGTTTATCTTACAAATGTCTTTTTCTGTTACAGGGCCTTCAGCTACACCAAGCAATATAATTCTGACATCCGGCATGACAACTGCTATGTGACAACCTACTTCAGACGGATTGATGAAAAGCGTAGGAAACAAGTAAGTATATCTATGCCTCTGATCGTTCAGTTTGAATTTAATCTTTAAACTTGAATCAAGAGATTAACTGTTTTTTGTCTTTGCAGAAGAAAAGATATCTACTGCCGATAAAGAAAGAAGAAACTTCAAAATTAGTTTTTCCATTCAGTCTCAAACTCCAGGGACAAGAGGCGGCATCAATAGTGAGTACATTGTATAGTGACTGCTACCTCAGCAGTTATTAAATAAATATATAGATTTCTATTTGGATATTGTAAGGAAATTTTAAAACTGACTGTTGTCTTCTCTTCTCTTCTACAGAGAACGGAGTTATACATATGCATCGTACTCTTAGCATCTCTAATTCTCATTGTGGCGTTCGACAGGACCCTCTTTCACATTCTGGATGTAATAAGGAAGCATTCAGCCATTTCCTATGTCTTTGCAAGTAAGTAACTCTTTTCCTCATAAGGTAATGGTAATATCACAGATCACAGATCACTTCATCCATGGGTAGCACAAATTACATACATGCCGTATGCAAGTTTGGTTTTTGGCTGGGGGGGGGGGGGTGTAGTCAGCCTAATTTCTGATTTGTATAGTTGTGTGCCTCTATAAACTCAGTGAGGTTGCAGTTTCTCACTATTTTCAATAGGTGTCACTAGTGCCACTGGCTCTACTATGAGGTTTCCCTTAGTTATTGATATTTCCCCTAGCCATCCTTTTATTAGGGTCGGGCCACTGGGGCATGATGGGGGAGGGTATAAATATTTTGTGAGGCTACGTACTTGCTCACTTGCCTCAGGCTAAGGCCTGCGGGTTGCTTGTGGAGTGTTTATGCTGCTGGGCCCAGAAGCCTGATTGGAGCCTAGCATGCACTGGTTGAACTACCCTACACACTTGGCCTAGGAGATTCACCAGCTGGGGAAGCTGCCAGCTCTAGATTGTTGATCATCAGAGTCACAACTGTGGCAGAGCCGGGGGGGGGGGGGGTTGGGCTGGCATTATTATGAAGCACACAGAATGATATTCCTAATTGCAGGGCCAGAGAGACAAAATATATTACAGAAAATTGTCATATCTTTTTCTCAAAACTTGTCGCTTGGTTCTAATATTGTATTCTTTCTCAACAGGTAATCACAAACTGGAGGTCGAGGTGGGAGGAGACACCTTGATGGCAAACATATTAAGAAGAACAGTTGGCCTTCTAAATTCAACGTCAAACACATTTGAGACCAGCAGCAATGAAGGTAAGTGTCCAAATATTGTCTTATTCGGTTAGTATTTTGCAGACACTAGAGGAAGAAAGGCTGCTCTAAGCCAAAGACTCAGATCACCCATTTTATGTTTGGAGGGCATTTGATGGCAGAGTATTTAAAGTGGTTGTTAATCCCCTTTGCCAAATTTACATAATCCTCCTTGTTTTATAATGACAGGAGCTCCCGTCTTTGGGTTTCATCAAAAAAATGCCTCCTTTACAATATTTCAGACCGGAGGAGGCATTTGAGTTACTCTCCAAATTTATGTAGAAAACGGAAATGCCTAGAATCTGCGAAATTATTCTACAGCTCATTTTAGTTTTAGCAAATACAAACTTAGTGAATATTTATTGTATCCGTATATATTTTACAATTCTTGATTGTTCTAATTTGTAACATCTCTTTTTCCATAGCGTGCCTCCTGAAACCAACTAAACTGACATTCTGGGATTACGTCATAACCTGTCTGCCCATATTTGGACGTATTCTCTTTATGTTCCTTCAAGTCTACCTAAATCGCCTGCGCCGAGTCATAGCATCTTATTACTTTCCAGAGGTAAGTCTCAACTTTAAGGGCCCATTTAGTGCCATGAGATCTTTAAATGTATTTAAATGTCTTTTCTGATTGTTTCCTTTATTTTTTTCCCCAACAGAGAGAGAAACAGAGGGTCGTCTGTTTTTATAATGAACAACTCCGGAAGCGGACCATCTATGCTGACATCATGAGGAAGAAAATCCTGAATAAAGCCCGGAGCGACCGACTAAATGTAAGTAAAACTACTATATTGACGTTAGCACTGACTCCCCCATTTCTCCTACAGCTGTTTACTGACTGGTCAGGCAATAGACTACTCTTAGCCATGTATATTGTAATCATGATCTGCATACTTAAAACAGATCAGGAACAGCCTGAATACCATCATTTTCAAAAGGAGGACAGAAATTGCAGCCTGCATAGCTTTTTCAGCACTGGTTTAATGGGGGCCACTTGTTTTCTAAGCTCTTCAGGGTACTAAGATCATATGTCAGGCTGTACTCCTGATAGACCTAGTGATTGGCTTCATTTCATGGTGCACCTAGGTTATGTATTGCTAAGTTTTAGCAATACATACCTATAGGTAAAAAGATTGTCACTTTGTCCTTTCATGGTAAAATGACAGGGCATCCTGAACCCTTTATGCCTAACTTGTCTTCGCTCCATTGTAACGTCTTCCTCCTTATTCCTATTCTTAAAGCTGAATTTCATGTATGGATATTTCTGCATAATTACAGTGGTTCAGCTTGAACCAATAGAAGTATGCTTGTTCCATACCTACCCAATTCCTGGGGTAGCAAAGAATCACTTTAATAGTCACCTGTTATACATATTTTCCTGAAAATGAAAGAAAGGACACATTGTTTGATTGTGATTTTGCTTCTTTTCCTTTAGGTGAAGACCACAATGGGCACTTTCACCAATCGTTGGACTAAATGGATGAGAAGATTCATCAGAAGACGCTGCATAGTGTGTAATCGAAGTGAGACGAAGAAATCGTTTGTGTGTCCAACGCCGGATTGTGAAACCGTCTACTGCCGTGTGTGCTGGAGGGACATGAGAGAAATCTGCTTTGCATGCAAACCACATGAGGATTTCATTCTAGGTCCTGAATACAGTGACACCGAGTAGGGCAATGACTAGACTGGAATGGCTTTTGACATTTCCTGGGATTATTGATTCATCATAATCCCTAAACATCTAAACCCCCCCCCCCAAAAAAAAAAAAACCTACATGAGATTTTAAGCCCCTGTGTGCCTTCAGGGGGAGGGGGAACATAGAGGAACACCAAGGGATGAGGACATCGGGAAGCCGTGGGAAGAAGACATCGGGAAGCCGTGGGAAGAAGACATCGGGAAGCCGTGGGAAGAAGACATCGGGAAGCCGTGGGAAGAAGACATCGGGAAGCCGTGGGAAGAAGACATCGGCAAGCCGTGGGAAGAAGACATCGGGAAGCCTGTAGGATGAAGGCAGAGGGACGCCGTGGGAAGGGGACAGAGGGGCGCCATGGGAAGGGGACAGAGGGATGACTGTAGGATGAAGGCAGAGGGATGCCTTGGGAAGGGGACAGCGGGAAGCCGTGGGAAGAAGACAGCGGGAAGCCGTGGGAAGAAGACAGCGGGAAGCCGTGGGAAGAAGACAGCGGGAAGCCGTGGGAAGAAGACAGCGGGAAGCCGTGGGAAGAAGGCAGAGGGACGCCGTGGGAAGGGGACAGAGGGACGCCGTGGGAAGGGGACAGAGGGACGCCATGTGAAGGGGACAGAGGGACGCCGTGGGAAGGGGACAGAGGGACGCCGTGGGAAGGGGACAGAGGGACGCCGTGGCAAGAGGGCAGAGGGAAGCATGTAGGATGAAGGCAGAGGGACGCCTTGGGAAGGGGACAGAGGGGCGCCGTGGGAAGGGGACAGAGGGATGCCATGAAAAGGGAACAGAGGGATGCCGTGAAAAGGAGACAGAGGGACGCCGTGGGAAGGGGACAGAAGGACGCCGTGGGAAGGGGACAGAGGGACTACGTGGGAAGGGGACAGAGGGACACCGTGGGAAGGGGACAGAGGGATGAGGACAGAGGAAAGCCTGTAGGATGAAGTCAGAGGGACGCCGTGGGAAGGGGACAGAGGGATGCTGTGGGAAGAGGACAGAGGGAAGCCTGTAGGATGAAGGCAGAGGGACGCCGTGGGAAGGGGACAGAGGGATGCCTGTAGGATGAAGGCAGAGGGATGCCATGGGAAGGGGACAGAGGGACGCCTCCGTTGCAGCGCGGATTAATTTAGCTTGACAGCAACAGCGTTTGCTCTCACGATACATAAAGCCGCGACTCCAACGATGTAGGGGGTGATTTCACCACCACAGTTAAAAAAAAGAGCATATATGCCGAAGCATGGGGGCATTAGGGGTGGAGGAGCGAATTTGCTCCTAATGCCGCGTACATACGGTCGACATTCCTACGGAGGCTTTCCCGTGGAAAAGTCCGACCGTGTGTACGCGGCATACCTTTTTTGCGGGAGGATGCCCCCATGCTTCGGCATATATATATATATATTAGGCACAGGTTGCGTTAAAAAATGTTTTATTTTTTACTATGTTTTTTTTGGTATTTGCTTTGCAGGTATGGTATGGTCTTACGGATATACTGTAATGTTAATTTGTTTTAATGTTAACCATCATTTGCTTAGCAGGTACGCCATTCAGTTGCAGCACAGATTTATTTAGCTTGACAGCAACAGCGTTTGCTCCCACGATACATAAAGCTGCGACTCCAACGCTGTAGGAGGTGATTTCACCACCACAGTTAAAAAAAAAGAGCGTATATGCCGAAGCATGGGGGCATTAGGGGCGGAGGAGCGATTTTGCTCCTAATGTCGCGTACATACGGTCGACATTCCTACGGAGGCTTTCCCGTGGAAAAGTCTGACCGTGTGTACGCGGCATACCTTTTTTGCGGGAGGATGCTCCCATGCTTCGGCATATATATATTTTAGGCACAGGTTGCGTTAAAAAATGTTTTATTTTTTACTATGTTTTTTTTTGGTATTTGCTTTGCAGTTAGGGTATGGTCTTACTGATTTACTGTAATGTTACTTTGTTTTAATGTTAACCATCATTTGCTTATTTGCTTAGCAGGTATGCCATTCAGTTGCAGCACGGATTTATTTAGCTTGACAGCAACAGCGTTTGCTCCCACGATACATAAAGCCACGACTCCAACGCTGTAGGAGGTGATTTCACCACCACAGTTAAAAAAAGAGCATATATGCCGAAGCATGGGGGCACTAGGGGTGGAGGAGTGAATTTTCTCCTAATGCTGCGTACATACGGTCGACATTCCTACGGAGGCTTTCCCGTGGAAAAGTCCGACCGTGTGTACGTGGCATACCTTTTTTGCGGGAGGATGCCCCCATGCTTCGGCATATATATATATATATTAGGCACAGGTTGCGTTAAAAAATGTTTTATTTTTTACTATGGTTTTTTTTTGGTATTTGCTTTGCAGTTAGGGTATGGTCTTACTGATATACTGTAATGTTACTTTGTTTTAATGTTAACCATCATTTTCTGAGCAGGTATGCCATTCAGTTGCAGCACAGATTTATTTAGCTTGACAGCAACAGCGTTTGCTCCCACGATACATAAAGCCGCGACTCCAATGCTGTAGGAGGTGATTTCACCACCACAGTTAAAAAAAAAAGAGTGTATATCCTGAAGCATGGGGGCATTAGGGGTGGAGGAGCAATTTTGCTCCTAATGTCGCGTACATACGGTCGACATTCCTACGGAGGCTTTCCTGTGGAAAAGTCTGACCGTGTGTACGCGGCATTACTTTTTATGCCACGTACATACGGTCGAAATTCCGACAGAGGCTTGCCTGTGGAAAAGTCTGACCGTGTGTACGCGGCATACCTTTTTTGCGGGAGGATGCTCCCATGCTTCGGCATATATATATTTTTGGCACAGGTTGCGTTAAGAAATGTTTTATTTTTTACTATGTTTTTTTTTTTGGTATTTGCTTTGCAGTTAGGGTATGGTCTTACTGATATACTGTAATGTTACTTCGTTTTAATGTTAACCATCATTTGCTTAGCAGGTATGCCATTCAGTTGCAGCACGGATTTATTTAGCTTGACAGCAACAGCGTTTGCTCCCACGATACATAAAGCCACGACTCCAACGCTGTAGGAGATGATTTCACCACCACAGTTAAAAAAAGAGCATATATGCCGAAGCATGGGGGCACTAGGGGTGGAGGAGTGAATTTTCTCCTAATGCTGCGTACATACGGTCGACATTCCTACGGAGGCTTTCCCGTGGAAAAGTCCGACCGTGTGTACGCGGCATACCTTTTTTGCGGGAGGATGCCCCCATGCTTATGCATATATATATATCTATTAGGCACAGGTTGCGTTAAAAAATGTTTTATTTTTTACTATGTTTTTTTTGGTATTTGCTTTGCAGGTATGGTATGGTCTTACGGATATACTGTAATGTTACTTTGTTTTAATGTTAACCATCATTTTCTGAGCAGGTATGCCATTCAGTTGCAGCACAGATTTATTTAGCTTGACAGCAACAGCGTTTGCTCCCACGATACATAAAGCCGCGACTCCAATGCTGTAGGAGGTGATTTCACCACCACAGTTAAAAAAAGAGCATATATGCCGAAGCATGGGGGCACTAGGGGTGGAGGAGTGAATTTTCTCCTAATGCTGCGTACATACGGTCGATATTCCTACGGAGGCTTTCCCGTGGAAAAGTCTGACCGTGTGTACGCGGCATAACTTTTTATGCCACGCACATACGGTCGAAATTCCGACGGAGGCTTGCCTGTGGAAAAGTCCGACCGTGTGTACGCGGCATACCTTTTTTGTGGGAGGATGCCCCCATGCTTCGGCATATATATATTTTAGGCACAGGTTGCGTTAAAAAATATTTTGTTTTTTTTTGGTATTTGCTTTGCAGGTATGGTATGGTCTTACTGATATACTGTAATGTTACTTCGTTTTAATTTTGCAACCATCATTTGCTTAGCAATTATGCCATTGAGTTGCAGCACAGATTTATTTAGCTTGACAGCAACAGCATTTGCTCCCACGATACATAAAGCCGCGACTCCACCGATTTCACTACCACAGTTAAAAAAAAAGAGCGTATATGCCGAAGCATTAGGGGCGGAGGAGCGATTTTGCTCCTAATGTCGCATACATACGGTCGACATTCCTACGGAGGCTTTCCCGTGGAAAAGTCTGACCGTGTGTACGCAGCATAACTTTTTTGCGGGAGGATGCCACCATGCTTTGGCATATATAAATGGTGCATGTATGCCTATCATTAGAAGTGGGTGGGTGAAGGGAGGTATTCTAATGGTGGACATACCCACTGATCAATCTTTTTTTCGTTCAGCCAACAGGCTGCATAAAAAAAAAGATTACAATACATGTCCAACAAGAACCATCAACGTACTGGTATGCTGCTAGACTTTGAATGGTTATACCAGAATGATGCCTGCAGGTTTAGGTATCATCTTGGTATCATTCTTTTCAGCCAGCGGTCGGCTTTCATGTAAAAGCAATCCTAGCAGCTAATTAGCCTCTAGAATGCTTTTACATTCAGTGGGAGGGAATCTCCCCCGGATATAAACAGTGCCATTGGGAAAGTATTTTATCACACCGATCTTGATGTGGTCAGATGCTTTGAGGGCAGAGGAAAGATCTAGGGTCTAATAGACCCCATTTTTTTCAAAAAAAGAGTACCTGTCACTAACTATTGCTATCATAGGGGATATTTACGTTCCATGAGATAACAATAAAAATGGTAAAAAATAAATAAAATGGAAGGAACAGTTTACAAATAAAATAAAAATAAATAAAAATAAAAACCCTGACCCCCCCCTGCTCTTGCGCAAAGGCGAACGCAAGCGTCAGGTCTGGAGTCATATGTAAACAGCAATTGTACCATGCATGTGAGGTATCACTGCGAAGGCAGATCGAGGGCAGTAATTTTAGCAGTAGACCTCCTCTGTAAATCTAATGTGGTAACCTGTAAAGCAGTGGTTCTCAACCTTCTAGTGCCGTGACCCCTTGATAAAATTTCCCAAGTTGTGGGGACCCCTAACAGTAAAATTATTTTCATAGCATGGGTTGTCAGCACCCAAGGCAAGACAAGTAATTTTCACCCCTAACCCACAGACATTTAGCGCTCCCTGAGTCCCTTCCACTCATACAGTATTAAAACCCCTTATAGTACATTTTAGGATGTTCCACTCTCTCTTTTTATCTCTCTCTATCCTAATCCCTATCCCTCACTCTTGTTTTTTCTCTTATTCTTTCACTCCCGTTTTATTTGTTCCTCTCCCTTTTATCCTCTCTCTTTCATGTATTCTCTATTGTTATACCTTCTCTTACTCTTTGGTAGGGGGGTGGGGGGAATAGAATAAATGGCAGTACTGACGGGGAGTTGGGATGGGTGGCAATGCTGGGGGGGATTTTTGATCAGCCAACTTAAGTGCTCTTGATCAAGGTCATCTGCTGATCTGAGAACTGTAGTGGGGACTTTTAATGGTATCTCTAATCACATGTAGTGTTACTCAGTGTGTATCTTGTAGCAGTGACACCTATGCCGAAATCAGGAGATAGGGTCTCCTCCAATTCCTTCCACTTCACATCCCTCACCAGTCAGTTGACCTCTAGTTTCTGCCCCCCACCCATGCCATGAACTGAATGGGCTCCAGGAACAGCCCAGCTGGACGGCCGCGAAAAGGCGGGGAGAATGGTGCAGGCTTTAGGAACAGCCCAGCATTTGGTGACCCCTGGCAAATCATCATTTGGCCCCCGAGGGGGTCCCGACCCCCAGGTTGAGAACCACTGCTGTAAAGGCTTTTAAAAATGTATGTAGCCTGTCGCCACTGTGCGTTTGTGGGCAATTTTAAAGTATGTCGTGTTTGGTATCCATGTACTCGGTCTAAGATCATCTTTTTTTATTTGATTAATAATTTGGGCAATATAGTGTGTTTTAGTGCCTTAAAATAAAAAAAGTGTATTTTTTCCCCGAAAAATGCATTTGAAAAATGGCTGGGCAAATACTGTGTGGGAAAAAAATACACCCACCATTTTAATCTGTAGGGCCTTTGCTTTAAAAACATATATAATGTTTGCGGGTTCAACTTAACCTTAAAAAAAATGTTTTTATGTAAACAAACAGTGTCAGAAAGGGCTTTGTCTTCAAGTGGTTAGAAGAGTGGGTGACATAAACTTCTAAATGTTGTGAATAAAATGCCAGGACAGTTCAAACCCCCCCCCCCAAATGACCCCATTCTGGAAAGTAGACACCCCAAGCTATTTGCTGAGAGGCATGTCGAGTCCATGGAATATTTTATATTTTGACACAAGTTGTGGGAAAAATATATATTTTTTTTTTGCGCAAAGTTGTCACTAAATTATATATTGCTCAAACCATGGGGATATGTGGAATTACACCCCAAAATACATTCTGCTGCTTCTCCGGAGTACGGGGATACCACATGTGTGAGACTTTTTGGGAGCCTAGCCGCGTACGGAACCCCAAAATCCAATCACCGCCTTCAGGCTTTCTGAGGGTGTAAATTTTTGAGGCCATGGAATGCCCAGATTGCACAAACCCCCCCCCCCCAAAAAAAAATTACCCCATTTTGGAAAGTAGACATCCCAAGCTATTTGCTGAGAGGTATGGTGAGTATTTTGCAGATGTCGCTTTTTGTCATAAAGTTTTGATAATTTAAAAAAGTAAAAAAAAAATACATTTTCATTTTCTTTCTTCATTTTCAAAAACAAATGAGAGCTGTAAAATACTCACTATGTCTCTCAGCAAATAGCTTGGGGTGTCTACTTTCCAAAATGGGGTCATTTGGGGGGGGGGTATGCTATTTTGGCATTTGTATGGCCTTCGAAACTGTGATAAGTAGTGAGGAGTGAAATCAAAAATGTATGCCCTTAGAAATTTTAAAGGCAGTGCTTGGTTTTCGGGGTCCCGTATGCGGTTAGACTCCCAAAAAGTCCCACACATGTGGTATCCCCGTACTCAGGAGAAGCAGCAGAATTTATTTTGGGGTGCAATTCCACATATGCCCATGGCATGTGTGAGAAATATATCATTTAGTGACAAAGTTTTGTAATTTATTTATTTTTTTGTCATTATTCAATCACTTGGGGCAAAAAAATTAAATATTCAATGGGCTCAGCATGCCTCTCAGCAAATAGCTTGGGGTGTCTTTTTTCCAAGATTGGGTCATTTGGGGGGGTTGTGTGCCATCTTGCCATTTTATGGCCTTCAAAACTGTGATAGGTAGTGATGTAGTGATGTAGTGAGGAGTGAAATCAAAAATGTATGCCCTTAGAAATCTTGAAGGCTCACGAAAATTCCCACACATGTGGTATCCCTGTGCTCAGGAGAAGCAGCAGAATGTATTTTGGGGTATAATTCCACATATGCCCATGGCATGTGTAAGCAATATATCATTTAGTGACAACTTTGTGCAAAAAAAAAAATCAGTTTGTAATTTTCCCGCAACTTGTGTCAAAATATAAAATATTCCATGGACTTGACATGCCTCTCAGCAAATAGCTTGGGGTGTCTACTTTCCAAAATGGGGTCATTTGGGGGGTTTTGTTCTATTTTGGCATTTTATGTCCTTCAAAACTGTTATAGGATGTGAGGAGTGAAATCAAAAATTTGCGCCCTTAGAAATGCTAAAGGCGGTGCTTGGTTTTTGGGGCCCCATACGTGGCTAGGCTCCCAAAAAGTCCCAAACATGTGGTATCCCCATACTCGGGAGAAGCAGCAGAATGTATTTTGGGGTGCAATTCCACATATAACCATGGCATGTGTGAGCATTGTTATTATTCAATCACTTGGGACAAAAAAAAATAAAAAATGTCAATGGACTCAACATGCCTCTCAGCAATTTCCTTGGGGTGTCTACTTTCCAAAATGGGGTCATTTGGGGGGGGGTTTGTACTGCCCTGCCATTTTAGCACCTCAAGAAATGAGATGTAGTCATAAATTAAAAGCTGTGTAAATTCCGGAAAATGTACCCTAGTTTTTAGACGCTATAACTTTTGCGAAAACCAATAAATATACGCTTATTGCGATTTTTTTTTTTTTTACTAAAGACGTGTGGCTGAATACATTTTGGCCTAAATGTTTGGCTAAAATTTAGTTTATTCGATTTTTCTCATAACAAAAAGTAGAACATTTTCGGTCTTTTTCCGTTTATATCGCAAAAAATAAAAATTGCAGAGACAATCAAATATCATCAAAAGAAAGCTCTATTTGTGGGAAGGAAAGGACGCAAATTTTGTTTCAGTACAACATTGCATGAACGCGCAATTACCAGTTAAAGCAACACAGTGCCAAATTGTAAAAACACCTTGGGTCTTTTACCTGCATAAAGGTCTGGGTCTTAAGTGGTTAAATATTTTTATCCCGGCAATATAGATAAAAAAAAAAATATATATGAACTCCGAATTACAGATGAGTTTGGCAACATGCCCAGGTAAAAACAAGACTAACATTTATTTTCTGACATACACATACAACGACTGGCATGCACTGACCTACACCAGTGTTTCTCAACTTCAGTCCTCAAGGCACGCCAACAGGTCATGTTTTCAGGAATTCCCTCAGATGAAACAGCTGTGGTAATTACTAAGGAAGTGAAACTGGCGGTCACATCATCTGTGAAAAATAATGGAAAGCCTGAAAACATGACCTATTAGGGCGCCTTGAGGACTGGAGTTGAGAAACACTGACCCACACTATCTGAGGACGTCCAGATGTACATAAACTGACTGGTCCATGCTTTAGAGAGACGCACGCAGACAGACAACCAAATTAGGAGAGAGTAGATCGTACACACAGATTATAGGATGAGGCCTACTACAAACCTACATCCAACATTAGAAAAAAGGATGACTATCATCCAGTAGGGTAGCTTAGTGTAGTTTAGTGTAGGTCCTGCCCTAGAAGAGTCTACCTTGCCGTGGTGGGCAGGCTTGGAATCTCTTGGTCAAAAGTGTCAGCGAATGGGCGAGAGGATCACTAGATCTTCACTTATGGCCAATTGATTTTTACCAAAGGACTCTTGGTTTAATCAGAGTATATATAATTGGAAAAGGAAAATGTGTATAGGTTGTGAACTTTGGGGGTTCTTTAGCTCAGCGAGACAAGTGCATAAACCGTTTCAGTAAAGCAAAGGGTCTTTATTGGCGACCAAAACAAAACAAAATAACGCTTTCTTCAGCACAAAAATGTCGCAACAAAAGTCCTGCTTGTTTCCAGCATAAATTAGATAAGTCTCTCTTCAGCACAGCAAAACAACCAAAAGAAAGGCACATACGTTTTAGTAAGAAGTCCTCCAGTCCTTCCCTGCAGACACAGCTTCACTTTCAAAACTACTCCACCCTCTGTCAGTACTTCCTTTCCTTTTAACTCACTTCCTGGAAGTGGTTAACCCCTTGTGTGCCTGAAGCCAGGGGTCAGAAGGGGAGGCTCTCTTCCCTCCCAATTGTCGCCAGTGAACCAGTGCTTAAAAGGAACCAGATTCCAAAAATTGGCGCTATGTAGCGTCCATCCAGGACCCATCCCTGGCGTCCTGTACAAGGTCCATAATTATACTTTCATAAACACACAACAGAAATGTGGTATATTTACATTTGAATTGCTTCCTTTTTTATTTAATCCTTTCAAGGCCGGGGGTTTATTACCCCTTGCATACACAGAACACATTTTCAAGGCTGGCAAAGGCTCTATGGCTACTTTTTCCACTTCGAGTGTGTGCAGGAATGTGTAATAGGTGTTTATGTATTTCCATGTGTCCTAACCATGCATATATGTATGTACTGACAAGCCCCTTATGTGACAGTGGTGACAAGGTCCTATCACTGATTCCTTTTAAAAATGATTAAACATACATAAAAAAACAATCATATAATGTGCCTGCACTTTCAGTTTAGTTTTTCATCTAGTTTTATGTTTCTGTAAAAGACATAGACACAGAGCCAATACAGGGCAGTGTTTGTTTTTAAAATGAAACTGATTGGTTCTGAGGGGTTTTAGACACACAGTAATCACACCTCCTTGATTAGAGACCACAGAGAGAAGCTCCCATGACTTTTTTCATAAGGAAACAGACAACCAGGAAGTGTGCAGAACAGAGAAGGATTACAGCAAAAATGAACAATGAGGACATGAAACCAGGACTGCATTAGGGGAAAGGAAGCTATTTAGCTAAAAAAAATAATTCCTTTAGTGACCCTTTAAGTCTTAATATTGTTACTGATACTGCAGGGACCTGCAAATAGAGTATCACTGTTTTATTCATGTTCTTTTTATTCCACTTTAAGTAAAGCATTACTTTGATTAGCTTGAAATACTGCACGATCCCCTCCATGTAAGGTAACCTATTTTAATTGCATAATCTGTTGTAGTGTAACAGGATATTGTGTCTCCCCACAAGTTACTGGGGTCCACAACTCCCATATTACCAGGTGTGTCAAGGGAGGGTTTTAAGCCACTTTAAGGGGTTGATCACAAAGCATAGACCCAAAACAAACCAGCAGCTCCTCCAGGGGTAGTGCTACACACAAATACCACAAAAGAATTCAAGCTGTCATTGATGTCTAAGGCCCTGTACACACGATCAGACATGTCTGATGAGACTTGTCCGACGGACCATTTTTATCAGACAACTCTGAACTTGTTTGATGATCTGATGTGCGTACACACCATCCGACCAAAATCCTATCGGACCAGAACGCAGTGACATAGAACACAACGACGTGATGAAAAAACAAAGTTCAATGCTCCTAAGCATGCGTCGACTTGATTCTGAGCATGCACATGTTTTTGGTCCGATGCTTTTGTGTACTAACCATCGTACCTGTCCGACGGACAGGTTTTAAAGCATGTTTTAAAACTTTGGTCCGATGGAAAACGGTCCGATAGCCCGTGCACACCATCGAACTGGTCCGATGAAACCGGTCTGCAGACCAGTTTCAGCGGACATGTTCGATCGTGTGTACGCGGCCTTAGGGGGCAATACACAATATTAAAAACTGGGGTATGTAAACTTTTGATCAGTGTCATTTGGGTAGTTTATGTTGTCATTATGATTTAAAAAAAAAATAAACACAGTTGGTTGATAATAAATGGCTTCAGCCAAACACTAACCATGAGTTAAAGAAAAGTTTTTGTGTTATCATTCATATTCTCTGAAAAATAGTCCAAGAAATCATACATTTCCCAGGGTATGTAAACTTATGAGCACAACGGTATATATAGACACACATATATATATATATATATATATATATATATATATATATATATCTTACTTGGGTATTTCACTGTATGTTGGAGTTCTGCTTTAATATATTGGGTGCAGTATGTTCCATTTAATGGTGAAATTGTTACATCCAGCCTCTACAAGCTGGCATAGAGTTTTGCATCCTAAGCTGCCGCAATCCGAAATTGCTTGGCATGATTTATCGGTGGTATTAAAGCAGACAATGGGCGCTCGTCCACTGACCAATTACCAGGATGTACAATATAAACAAAAAACACTTATAGGTCAACAGTTCAAATCCTAATTAAGGAAACATATTATTCCTTCACAGAGCATGCACTTACATTAAAAATAGAAGTAGTTTGCTGAATCACTCGGAGAATTGCAAGTTATCACACTAACTAGAATACCATTACGGCTGAGGAAGAACGTAGTTTGCCACTGATGACCATCTAAAGATGTGCCTCCACTGTGGGGACACTCATTGTTTAGTGTTAGGACCAGAGATTGCAGGGTTCCTTGGCGCGGCTCTGTGGCTCACGCATGCGTTTGCAAATGCGTGCGGACAAAACCCCTGATTTTAAAGCATACTGTTAGACAGGTTAATTTGGTTGTTCTGCAGGCTGGTCGGTAAGGAGGCCTGTTTTTTTCCTGGGCATTCCCCAGGTTTTGTTGTTATCCATCTAAAGATTTTAAACATTTTTTTTTAAATTACATGAATTTTGAATATTGGGAAGAAAAGAACACCGCACCAAGCTTAAAGAATCCAAGTGATTTATTGTATGTTTTGCAAAGTTACTATTTTTATAAAAAAATGCTTTGGGTATTGTAATGGAACCCCAAATGGGACAGGGGTTAAAGCCGTTTAAGATATTCCATTCCTGAACCCAAGACAGCTACCGACACTCCACAGTCAGGCAAACGAACCCCAATAAAGAGCTCTGTTTGAGGTTCCACACGAATAGAACCTTTATTGAGAAGATCTGGCTCTTATATACAGTTAGGATCCTGCAGTAAACAAGATGAACAATGACTCAACTCCACCCACAACATCAGACAATGAGCCCCAATACACATCTTTTTGGTAGACATCATGACTCTGGCTCCTGATCGAATTTACATGAGCTAATTAACTACAGCTGATGTCTCAGACACATGACCTTTAGACTGTCTGTTAACTTGCAATACACATTTATCACAGGACTCCTTCACACAATACAGTGTCAATTAGCACAAGCCACAATGACAGATCCTCAGAAGCCATCCTAGATTCATTTACATCACAACAGACAATAGAATGCAATCAAGGCAAGCTTTATAGTACACTACAGCCAACACTGTAGTATACTAAAAATATATATACAATATATACAATTAAATCTGACTAGCCCGGACCATAGTGGGGTTCTCATTCACCCTCTGCCCCTATTAGAGACACATGGTGATCTACACATAAGAGGCATCGGGGAGCTTCTGGTTTCCACGGGCCCTTCCGTTACAAAAATGAATACGATCTAATTGTTATAAATGATGTCATTAAAATAGGATAATATGTTTGGTCAAAATGTTCTTTTGTGGAGATTTCTCTTAATTTACTGTCTAAGAAACAGAACTGAAGGTAAGAGGAAATCTCTCCATACCGAATGGAGATCTCCTCTTCACACTGGGCATGCCCAATTTCTATTGTCCATCGTCCCCGTTCCCCACACTAGGCTGTAGGCAAGTTTATCAGGGCACACATATGACACACTTGTGTTAACCAGACCACAGCAATTACTGCTTCTGTCCTCAGCTATCTATGAAGATTTCTGTGCTCAGGCACGGTTTTCACTCCCGCTGAAGTGAACTGTACTGCACCACTAGTGAATTATGCCCAAGTGGTCAAGGGCATAGTACACTTTACTCTTCTGTGGTGCAGTTTTGGAGCAGTTACACTAAACGAATAAATGGGACCAAGGGGGTGAATTACAACTGCCAGTGTAAGTGCATCGTTAGATAGTTGTCACTGGAAAATATATCCCCCTGGAAGATTTCCCCTTAACTCCTGTTCTGGTCACAGTTATAAAGATTTGAAATATCTTTCACAATATGTCCTGGTGACAATGGTCAATTTTACAATTTCGCCAATACAATAAAGTTTTGGATAATCTATCATAATCTGTTCTGGTGACAATGGTCAATGATTAATTTTACCATGTTGCCAAAATCGTAAAGTTTTGAATTATCTTTCATAATTTTTCCTCATGACAGTGGTCAATGGCCCATTTTACCATGCTGCCACAATCAAAACATTTTGTATCATGTATCACAATCGGTCCTGGTGACAATGGTCAATCTTACCATGTTGCCAACACCATAAAGTTTTGGGTTATCTATCACCATCTTTTCTGCTGAAAAGGGTCAATGGTCAGTCTTACCATGTTGCCACAACCATAACTTTTTGTATTATTTATCATCATTTTTCCTGGTGACAATGGCTAATGGTCAATCTTACCATATTGCCACAACCATAATGTTTTGGATTATCCATCCTAAATTTTCCTGGTGACAATGGTCAGTGGCCAGTCTTACCATATTTCCACAACCATAACATTTTGAAAAATCTATCATAATCTTTCCTGGTGACAATGATCAATGGCCAGTCTTATTATGTAACCACAAACAATGCCTACCACTTCCTATTGATGAGTTAGGCAGTGTTGGAAGGCAACATGAGTTAATATAGTATTTCTGGAGTTTCTACATATCTGTTTCCTATTGCCAAGATCAGCCAGGTTGATGCAGTTCCATGGTTGTAAAAGAAGATGGCCTAGAGCTCCTGGAGATGATATGGGCAATACTGTCACCTAGAGGCCAATATGGCAAGACGGTCAGTAATATAATCTGTTGAGGTAGACTGCCCTGTGAACACTCTGATTCGTCCAAAACCGAGTGGGTCTGGCAATAGGGGGGGGGGTTGTATGAGGTGTGACTGAGGTGTAAAAAAGGGCTGTTGCAACCAATGAGCTTTCTCTCTCTCTCTCTTTCGCAGCAGGCCTTTGCCTGAGCCTCTATGCTCTGCCATCTTGAGACCTTGCTCTGAATGCTGGCTTGGGCCTTAACCAATGCGGCCCAGAGCTCTCTCTCTTTTTACCATCTGGAGACCAGCCAACAAGTTTATTCTAGAGGATGTGATAAGTATCCTTGATGATTGTTGTTATATGTTGTAGATATCTGCTGTTTAGTATATTCCTATTTTCTTGGGAAATAAATGCAACATTGTTTACTAAGAAGATGTGTTTGCTATATCATTGTGCTTATCTGACTCTTTAGACTAGCCAATTTATAGGGATAGGCAAGTTAATACATATATTCTGTAGTTATAGGTTATATTAGATTGTCTATTATTTCAAGTTACTTCAGGCAGCCTATCGTCATTATGGGTCAATAGGGATGTTTTAACATCAGATGCTGAATTTTGCTTGATTTGAAGCACTTCCCTCAAATATTCTCGAAAAGCACTGCAGAAGTTTAGAGACCAAAATCATTCAGTGCACATAGCCCTGATTAATGGGAACCCCAGGAGCCCCCAAAACGCTTTGGCTTGTTCTTCTCATTTTGCTAAACATGTACTATATCACATGAATTCTTTAAGCCTGGTGTGGTGCTTTTTTCTTCAAAAACAAGATTTTATTGCTATCTGTATCCTAGCTAGGTAGATTCATCCTCTCTGTCCTGGAGGTCATTCTCACTGAGGCTGAAAGTGGTGGGAAATCCCAATTTAGAGGTTATCATCAGAACGCAAATTAACAGTAAAATGTTTAATGGTGACACCTGTTTCGGTGACAATTAGATTTCTCCTCATTTTATTGAGATTTTGTATCACTTCCCATTGTGGCTCTGGGATAGAAAGTGGAGGGAATTCTCCTTTTATTTGCCCGGCCGAATCTCATCAGAATTCTGACAAAATTTCCTCAGAGAAAAATAGAACATGTTCTATATCTAAACTCCGATGGAATTCATCAGTCAGACTTTTTCCATCGGAAATTCCGATCGCGTGTACAAGGCATTTGTGTTTCGATCTATCTCCTACTCTTTAAAAAAAAGAAAAAAGTGTGCTATGCCAACAGTTCCTTTCTAAAATGAAACTTATTTTTTGTTGAGGGGAAAAAAAAACATTCCAATTTGATTAGACACATTTTACATATGGAAAAATAGCAAGCCACTCACAAGAGCAGAAAATTAAACAACTGGGGACATTCTAAACACAAACTACACAGAGCACTCCCCAAAGTCTGTTGCCATGGCTGCAAGTAAGTGAGCTTTGAATTTTTTTTCAGCTTCAGAAAACCATATTTGCAATTGAAAAGTTGAAATATCACTTTTAATAACCTTCAAGGAAAACTCCATGTCACGTACCTGGTGGTGCGAGCCCGGCGTGCAGGGAGCGGCAGCCCTTGCTTCTCTGATCCCGGGACCCCTGATAGTGCAGACAGGAGGATCGGGACTACAGAGTCGCACAAGCGCCTGGTACTGGCGAGTGCGGGGCCCGTGAGCTGAGTCGGTGGGTCTTGGAGTCAGATTACAGGCTGGTGCAGGTAGAAGATCCAAGCTCACTGTCGGGCAGTTGGAAACGGGAGTGCAGCAGAAGCGGGGGAGGTGTCCTGTAGTACCGACTGGAACAAGTCCTTGCAGGTAAGCCCTCTAGCGGGGTAAGGGTTCAGTAGAAGACAGTGGTAGTATAAACGTGGTCAGGTTCAGTCCGGGTCGTTCAACAGGCGGGCAGCGGAGGTACAGCGGGTTAACCAGAGGAGAAGTCAGACAAGCCGAAGTCAGGGCAGGAAGCAGACGGGTCAACAGGTACAAGCCGGGTAGTCAGGATCAGATTCAATCAGGTTCACAGATGCTGGTGTCTCACAGAAACGTTATAGACAGGACAGCAAGAAGCACAGGGATCAGGATTCTTTTAAAGCCAGATTTGGCGCCAAAACGGCGTCTCCACGTGCACGCACGCCGCCGCCGCTAGTGCGCGCTCCCGTGCACGCTATGGTGCCGCGAATGCGCGCGCCGCTATCGCGATCGCGCGCGCCGTTATCGCGAATGCGCGCCGATGTGCCCACAAGTGAACCAGACTGTCCATGACATTGCCCCCCCCCCAAGGGGCAGCCTCCGGATGCCCAACTGGGCCAGCTTGAGTGGGTGAGCATTTTTAAAGGACTGGATCAGCTTTTTCGCATGTATGTTACACTCTGGTTCCCACGAATTGTCTTCAGGCCCATAGCCTTTCCATTTCACTAGGTACTGAACCTGGTTGCGTCTCTTTCTGCAGTCCAGGATGGACTCGACCTCGAACTCCTCCTCTCCGTCAACTAGCACTGGTTTGGGGGGACCAGTGTTCCGGTCAGGAAAGGGGTCCGAAACGTCAGGTTTGAGGAGGGCTACATGGAAGACCGGGTGGATGCGGAATGTTTCGGGCAGTTCCAGTTCGTAGGCCACGCTATTAATTTTTCTTTTGACTGGGAAGGGACCTATGAATCTGGGACCCAGTTTCTTGGATGGGCAGGCAAGCTTTAGGTTCGCGGTAGACAGCAACACTAGGTCTCCAGGTTCTAAATTAAGTTCTCCTCTCCTCTTTTTGTCAAATACTTCTTTGTTGTACTGTTGAGTTTTGGTCATTGTCTCCTGTAAGATTTTATTGTTTGTGTTGAAAAAATGTAAAGTTTCCTGGGCGGCAGGTACCGAACACTCTGGGATGGAGTTGGACATGAACAGCGGGTGGAAGCCATAATTCGCATAAAACGGAGACTGTTTGGTGGCTGAATGGACAGAGTTATTGTAAGCAAATTCGGCCAACGGCAGCAGGGATACCCAATCTTCTTGAGAGAAGGAGGAAAAACAACGCAGGTACTGCTCCAGAGTCTGGTTCGTTCTCTCCGTCTGGCCGTTGGACTGCGGGTGATAAGCCGACGAGAAGGACAGGCCGATCTTGAGGGACCCACAGAGAGCCCTCCAGAATCTGGAGGTAAACTGTACTCCACGATCAGACACAATGTTTGCCGGGATCCCATGGAGCCTTACGATCTCTTTGATAAATACTTTGGCCGTTTCCGGGGCCGAGGGTGTGCCTTTCATAGGCAGAAAGTGTGCCATTTTTGTTAGTCTGTCCACTACCACAAAGATAGTGGTAAAGCACTCTGAAGGAGGAAGCTCCACGATGAAGTCCATGGAGATCATCCTCCATGGCTTCTCTGGTACTGGCAATGGTTTAAGCAACCCCCAGGCTCTTGAGTTGCCTCCCTTGTTCCGAATACAGGTACTGCAAGATTCCACATATTTCCTGCAGTCATTTGAGAGTTGGGGCCACCAGAACATGCGTTGTAGGAGTTCGGATGTCTTGTGCACACCAAAATGACCTGCCAACTCATGATCGTGGCACAAATTCAAGACCTTGACCCGTAGACCTTCTGGCACGAAGATTCTGTCTTGGTGCCACAGTAGGCCGTCTTTGAGTTGTAGGTCCGGATCGGGTAAGGAGGTGTTTCCGGACGAGGCTTGTCTGATTTGGGCTAGTAGGTCTTCTTGTAGTAACAGAAAGTTTCCTGCTGACAGAATGGTATCCGGAGGGGCATGGTTTTCCGAGTCCCCGTACATGCGTGAGAGGGCATCAGGTTTGGTGTTTTTCGATCCTGGCCTGTACGTGATATGGAACGAAAATCTAGAGAAGAATAGTGCCCACCTGGCCTGGCGTGGCTTCAATCTCTTGGCGGCCTTCAGATACTCGAGATTCTTATGGTCGGTAAAGATCAAGATCGGGTGCGCTGCACCTTCCAAGAGATATCGCCATTCTTCCAAGGCGGCCTTGATGGCCAATAGTTCTCGGTCCCCTACATCGTAATTTCTTTCTGGGTCAGATAGCTTGCGAGAAAAAAAAGCAACGGGGTGTAAGAGAGCCTTAGGGCCCTGTCTTTGTGAAAGAACTGCCCCTACCGCTATTTCGGAAGCGTCAACTTCTAAAATGTAAGGCAAACTTGCGTCAGGATGTCTGAGGACAGATGCGGAGGTGAACAGTCCTTTAAGGGTTTCAAAGGCCGATTGGGCTTCTGGTGACCAACGGAATCGGACAGTCTGTTTAGTGAGGTTGGTGATCGGAGAGATGATGGTAGAGAAGCCCTTGATAAACTTTCTATAAAAGTTGGCGAAACCAACGAAGCGCTGAATGCCCTTTTTGTCAGTGGGTGCTGGCCAGTCAAGGATTGCGGAAACCTTCTGGGGATCCATCTGAATGCCTTTTACTGAAATTATGAGTCCCAGAAATTGTATGCTTGACTGCTCGAATTCACACTTCTCCGGTTTAGCATAGAGACCGTGAACTCGAAGCCGACTGAGCACCTTCTTGACGTGCTCCCGGTGTCTTTCTAAAGAAGAAGAAAAGATAAGGATGTCATCTAAGTAAACGATAACGAAAAGGTCTAGATAATTCCTGAAGATATCGTTTACAAAGTGCTGGAAAGTGGCCGGGGCGTTGCAAAGACCAAAGGGCATGACCAAGTATTCGAAGTGCCCGAAGCGTGTGCGAAAAGCGGTTTTCCACTCGTGTCCGTCTTTGATACGCACAAGGTTATAGGCCCCACGAAGATCTAGTTTGGTGAAAATTACTGCGGATCCTAGGCGTTGGAACAATTCGGGTACCAGGGGAAGCGGGTACCGATTTTTGATGGTTACTTTGTTAAGTTCCCGATAGTCCACACATGGGCGGAGAGAGAGGTCTTTCTTCTGAACAAAGAAGATACCTGCTCCTGCAGGTGAAGTGGACGGGCGGATAAATCCTTTCCGGAGACTGTCGTCTAAGTAAGTTTTTAAGGCTTCCAGTTCAAGCTCTGTTAGAGGGAAGATCCTGCCGAAAGGGACCTCCGCTCCCGGGAGGAGTTCGATGGGGCAATCATAGGCCCTATGTGGTGGAAGAGTCTCAGCTCCCTTTTTGCTGAACACGTCTAGAAAGTCATGGTAAGGTTCTGGGACGGCTTGACGGGCCTCTGTATCAGAATCCATGCAGAGCAGAGAGGGGGCTGATGGGGACACTTGCAGACAATGTTCCAGGCAATAAGGAGAGTTGAAGTGAATTGCCCCTGTAACCCAGTTGATTTGAGGGTTGTGGGCGTGAAGCCATGGCATGCCCAGAATGATAGGGAACAGCGGGGAATCAATCACATCTAGGCATAACAGTTCGTGATGGGTTCCGGCAATAGATGTGGCCAGTGGCTGGGTTTCTTGGGTGACCGGTCCAGATTTCAAGATTGATCCGTCCGCTAAGTATACTGAAAGTCCCGAGGCTCTGGAGCGAAGAGGGATCTGATGTCTGATGGCGAAATTCCGGTCCAAGAAACAGCTACATGCTCCTGAGTCAAGGATAGCGCTGGCCTGGATGTTCCCCTCTGGAAGCTGAAAGAGAACGGAAACAGCCAGGTGAGTAGGGTTGGGTGGTCCAACAGGTACATGAGTAGTAGACATGGACAGGCACTTACGGATCTTTACAGGGCAAGACCTCACATAGTGTCCGGAACCCCCGCAATACAGGCACAGATTGTTGAGCCGGCGTCGCTGGCGTTCTTCGGGTGTCAGAGTAGGGCGAAGAAGTCCTAGTTGCATAGGTTCAGCAAGGTTATGAGGCTGCGGGGGTGTGGGAGCCAGCGGAGTTGGGCTTGGGTAGGTAGGTACCCGCGGCATCATCCAGGTGGGGCGAGACGGACCAGTGGCCCTTTCAGTCCTACGCTCTCTTAGGCGCCTGTCGATTTGGATAGTTAAGTTGATCAGGGCATCCAGAGTTCCAGGAACACCCACCCTAGCAAGTTCATCTTTTAACGGTTCCGACAGTCCCAGGCGGAACTGGTAGCAAAGGGCCGCATCATTCCAATTCGTATCCGAACTCCATCTACGGAATTCGGATACATAGTCCTCCGCTGGTCTGCGTCCCTGTTGGAGGGCATGTAAGGATGCCTCTGCGGTGGCCGTTTGATGAGGGTCCTCGTACAATAGGGACATGGCCTGGAAAAAGGTGGTCAAGTTGTCAAGGGACACATCTTTCTGCTCCAACAGGCGGTGAGCCCAAGCTTGTGGTTCCCCAGACAGAAGGGAAATGACAAATCCCACTTTGGTGGCCTCCAGGGAGAAAGTCCGTGGCTGGAGTGCGAAATAAAGTTCACAGGCATTCTGGAACGCTCGATATTTGTTTCGTTCCCCAGTGAATCTTTCTGGCATGGGAACCTTAGGTTCAGGTGGCAGCATGATTACGGCAGGTGAAGTAGAGGTGCCTGTTGTGGCGGAGGTGGCAGCTGGAGCGGACAAGGCCTGGACTCGGGTTTCCAGTCGGGTGTAACCCTCTTGTAAAGTTCGGACGGCTTGAGTCAGTCCGTCAAGGTGCCGGCATAGTTCCTGCATTGGATCCGCTCCCTGCGTGGGCTCGGTCATGGCTGTCCTGTACTGTCACGTACCTGGTGGTGCGAGCCCGGCGTGCAGGGAGCGGCAGCCCTTGCTTCTCTGATCCCGGGACCCCTGATAGTGCAGACAGGAGGATCGGGACTACAGAGTCGCACAAGCGCCTGGTACTGGCGAGTGCGGGGCCCGTGAGCTGAGTCGGTGGGTCTTGGAGTCAGATTACAGGCTGGTGCAGGTAGAAGATCCAAGCTCACTGTCGGGCAGTTGGAAACGGGAGTGCAGCAGAAGCGGGGGAGGTGTCCTGTAGTACCGACTGGAACAAGTCCTTGCAGGTAAGCCCTCTAGCGGGGTAAGGGTTCAGTAGAAGACAGTGGTAGTATAAACGTGGTCAGGTTCAGTCCGGGTCGTTCAACAGGCGGGCAGCGGAGGTACAGCGGGTTAACCAGAGGAGAAGTCAGACAAGCCGAAGTCAGGGCAGGAAGCAGACGGGTCAACAGGTACAAGCCGGGTAGTCAGGATCAGATTCAATCAGGTTCACAGATGCTGGTGTCTCACAGAAACGTTATAGACAGGACAGCAAGAAGCACAGGGATCAGGATTCTTTTAAAGCCAGATTTGGCGCCAAAACGGCGTCTCCACGTGCACGCTCGCCGCCGCCGCTAGTGCGCGCTCCCGTGCACGCTATGGTGCCGCGAATGCGCGCGCCGCTATCGCGATCGCGCGCGCCGTTATCGCGAATGCGCGCCGATGTGCCCACAAGTGAACCAGACTGTCCATGACACTCCAGCCGAACATAGCAAGATAAGAATGGATAGCCCATTAAAGTATAAAATGAAAAAAAAACTCATACTTTCCACAATATTTACCTTAAAATTAAGATATTTTCCCCGTAGTACTTTTTTCTGCCGCTTGATGACTTCAGTCTAAAAGCTAGCGGGGATGAGCTTGGGAATGATCTGAAAGGAAGCTGTCAGTGCCTGCCAATTCATTGAGGTCTAGGCATTTACCATACCACAGCAGCAAGTACACAAAAGGGCATAAATGCATAGGACATCATTGACCTAATATGGCCACGTGGCTAAATAAGGTGAATGGCATTGATCTAATATGGCTATGTGACCACATTAGGTCAACATTGTCATGAATATTCCCGTCCCATGCATGTGGATCTATGGGGTGGGGAATGCTTTGGACCAAATTGTGGTCCAAATTGCACCCTAATTCATCCTTAACCACTTGCCGACCAGCTCACAAACATTTACGTCGGCAGAATGGCGTTGCTTTGAATTTCACGCTGGTTTTATGAATATATGGGATGATTTTAGCGCAATTACACAATTTTTCTTTATGAATTTCACGCTATGCTGCCGTGAGCTCCGTGATCGTGCCCACGGGACCCGCAGATTAGATGTCCGCCGGTGTCCTGCGATCGTGTCACGAAGCTGCAGAACAGGGGAATGCCTTTGTAAACAAGGCAGCTCCCTGTTCTGCCTAGTGACAGGACACTGTGTGTCTGCTCCTGTTAGCAACGCAAGTTGCTTCTAATTTTGACTGTCCTATCATCCTGGACCACAAACCTTCCTCACTGTGCTATATGTTTTCTGCTGCACCATTGGCATGGTTATATCTTCTTAGTCCTCTCCATAACATTTTTAGAAATTTGTGCTTAACGTAGAACTATAGGCAACACTTTTTTTTAAATTTTGGATAGAGTAAGGGGGGCTATAGCCCCTGTCAGTTTACCATCCCTTTCCCATTACAGAGATTTACCTTTACATTCTGCCCCATAGCCAAACAAGAAGTGAGAGAAAATAATCTATGCAAATTAAGGGAATCAATTGCCCCCCGCCCTCAGAACTAGTGTCCCCACTCGAAAATTTCAGGGTGGGTCTTAAACAGAAATGGGTGTGGCCTCAACGGGAAGGGGTGAGGCATATTTAAATTAGGGGCTGCATGAGTTTAGTCAGGCTAGGGTAGCACAAAACCTAAATACACTACTGACTATGAGCATGTTTCTTGTCTGTCCATGAACTGATGGGCTGCTTGTACTTCTTCATTCTCCCATGCTCAAGCTCTGCTGGACAGAAACAGTGAGATGATGACATCAGGAAAAATTCAGGTACTTACACTACTTGTATTAAAAAATACATTTTATAGAGGTGCATTCATTTTATTTTTTTATTTGCCTTGAGTAGAGTTTTAAATTACAAAATGGTTTGTGTAGCAATTATAAGTGTTATGCTATATCAATTTTTAATGAAAGTGAAGTTTTCCTTTAACAGAAGATGTAGATCAATAAATCAGAACCATATAATACGATTTTGTTTCCCTGCAGGCTGGAAGCGTAGCTACGGTATACTTCCATCAAGCAGAGATGGACCGGACAGGGCTTGGAGTCACACGCTCCATTCATTACATTTGCTGTACTGAGCAGTATGACAAACTGGAAACACACAGAGCGCCAGGGTAATATCAGATAATAGATCTCCCTTAATTTGGCTATTGAAGCAACCTTTTCCCTGACGCTACTCGTGTATTCAATAAACAATTGATTTATTGGGACACTGCTGAGAATTAGGTTATTACAGTGCAGAAATATCGGAGGAATGGCTTCAATGCCCTGGCTGTAAAATTGACATTGAATGGATCTATACAAAGGAAAAGGAAAATAAGATGGAAAAAAGCAGCCAATCAGATTAGAGCTGTTATTGTTCTGTCAGAAATGTCAAGGTTACAAGATGACTGAAATAATCAGATTGGCTAATGGATCCGTTTCCTCCTCTGTAGCCTTTATAAAGCAGCACCTCAAAATGTATTACAAATGTCAGAGACCTACTGTATTAAAAGAAAATTCCAACCATAGGTTAAAAACTTTGGTTATACGACGGGTCTTCAAAAAGTGATTTTTATATTTTGTGGAAAACGCTGTGAAAGATGCATCGCAAAGGAAGGTGACTATGTAAAAAAGTGATGCATTTTGTTTTGAAATTCTTAAAAAAATTAATTTAAAAAAGTGCAGAAACTTTTTGAAGAACCCTTGTATAAGGACACTGGTGAGCTGAACTGGGTTACTAGCATAGGTGTGTGCCAGGTGTGCCTGGGCATGCACTAATCACCCTGTGTGGTGCAGATTGCCCCTGTCTAAATTCCTGAATTTTCACCAAAGCCGGCGGAGCTCCTATAAAAACTGTAAAAACAAATACAAAAAATTAAATTGTAAAAAAATTATAAAAATAAAAACTACTGACACCATCCACTGCTCAACTGACACCATCAGTATAAATACACATGCATACACGTATGTGTTTGAGCTTTGAGGTGCACACTCTTATGCAATAGGCTATGCACACCTATGGTTACTAATGGGGATAACAGATTTTCAGTTGAACTTGATGCCTCCAGGTAATCCCAATCTCAGAGATGTCCTTAGCATGCCCTTGGTAAGTGAATTGGTCTAAAATGTGCTGCATGCAACCAGCTTGAGATGCTGACAGAGAGATTAAATCAATATTAAATCCCCCCCCCCCAAAAAATAAATAATAATAATAATTTAATATATTGAAATCTACTGACCCTTATAAATAGTGGCTGCATTTGTTTTATTTTTTTAGGCTTTTTTCCTTTCTTTTCCCCGGTGATCTGACCAGTAACCACTTTCTTTCCTAGTGTGGCTTTGCCCTGGAAAGAGGAGCAATAGAACCACCCTTGGAAGCAGCATTATCAGTCAGGAGAGAGGGTAGGGTCAGATGGACTAACAAATTTAGATGGATTTAGGATTTAGAAAGCCAAATTCCAACTAACACTTTTTAAGCAATTCCAGCAACACTTTTATTACAAATAAAAGCTGCCCATTGTAAGCACACTTGTCAGTAGTAAAGGGTTTGTCTCAACCCTTTTTAAAGGATAGGTAAGTTGAAATATTAAACTAATATATCCGTTGTATACTATATATATATATACACACTGTATATACAGTACAGGGGTGTCAAACTCAATTTCATCGTGGGCCGCATCAGCATTATGATTTCTCTCAAAAGGGCCAGTTGTATCTGTAAGATTAGATGTCCAGCGCACCCCCCCCTTTACATTAGATATCAAGCTCCAAGTTGAGTTCCCCACCCTCCCTTGCATCACAGTGCACCACCTTTCCTTATGCTGCTGCTGGGAAGATGCTGGATGCATTGCTTGAAAGCATTAAGTAAGTGTCCGGAGTAAGACCAAAGGCTGCAGGAGAGGTGCGAGGGCCACATGAAATGGCCTGGGGGGGGCGGATTCGGCCCGCGGGCCTTGTGTTTGACACCTATGCAGTAGAACCTTGGATTACGAGCATAATCCGTTTCTAGGGGTATGCTCGTAATCCAAAGTACTTGCATATCAAAGCGAGTTTCCCCATTGAAGTCAATGGAAACGAAAATAGTTTGTTTCGCATTGACTTTAATGGGATGCAATACAGCATGCGGCCAGAGGCAGGGGGGCACCGGAGAGAATCGGAAACGGACGAAAAGGCCCTAGAACACTTCGGCCGACCTCGGCAAACCTCAGAAAGCCTTTCTACCCAAGATTTGCCAAGGTCAGCCGTGCTGTCCCCTGGCTTTTCCGTGCATTTCCAAGTGGCGCCGATTGGCTGCGATCGGCGACATTCGGCTCTGCTCGGCTCCGGCACCCCCCACGTCCGTCCAAAAGCGGTACTGCACACCGTCTTGGCCTGAATCGTGCTCGTTTCGCAAAACAAGCTTACAAAATGAGTAACATTTTTTTTAAATACAGTACTCGTATTGCGAAATGCTCGTTAACCGCTTTACTCCCAATCCGAGGTTCCACTATATATATATATATATTTTTGGTTTGGGGTTTAATACCACTTTAAAGGGTCCTTATTACTGTTCCCAAGCTATGAACACTTTACTTTTGTCTGTAGATAGTGTACAATATAATACTTCTAGACATATAGAAGAGCAAGGTCCTCTTGGGCCTTGTGGAAGCCCTGGAGCACCTATCAGAGATGTTTTGGTGGCTGTAAAACAAAGAGAAAGAGTGAGGGCACCAGCAGTTAGAGGGGGATGACACAAGGTGTAGAAGCAAGAGACCACCTATCAATGACATAGCGCCAAGTAGAGTCACTCCAGTTGGATTTGTGATTAAGAAGTTAGGAAAGAAAGAATTGGATTCACCTCCACGCCTTTTGTGAATCTCCATTCCCTTGTCACCATAAAAGGAACCTATGATCAGAGCTGGTGATGGAGACCAGTGTGGGCCTGTAGCTGACCTGGAGTTATGAATCCAGTAAGTTCTAAATCCGGGAAGGTTACCCACAATAGATCCAAATCCAATAGGGTTCTTCTTCAGGGTAACCCTCATTCGGGTAAAAATAAGGTTTTCATACTCTGCTGGAGAGACCACTCAACAAAGTCTCAAACCTAATACTGCATTCTGAATAATGCAAACTAAATTAATAAATTCAACAAAGAAAATTAACTTCCTTAAAGCGTAACTAAACTCTCCAAGGAAGCTGCCATCTTGGCCTCTGTTTGATCTTCAACTGCCATGATGCTGCACATGTGATCAGTTATGACGCCAGCCATTGGATGGTTTGAGGCCGCGTACACACGATTGGTTCAAACCAATGAGAATGGACTTAAGTCCAGTTTCATCGGTCCAAACCGTCCGTGTGTATGGCCCATCGGTCCTCCGTCGTCGGACCAATGTTTTAAAACTTGCTTTAAAGTCTGACCGATGGTTGCCTGACCATCGGTTCAAACCGATGGTTAGTACGCAAAAGCATCGGTCCAAAAACCTGCACATGCTCAGAATCAAGTCGACGCATGCTTGGAAGCATTAAACTTCATTTTCAGCACGTCGTTGTGTTTTACGTCACCGCGTTCTGACCCGATCGGATTTTGGACTGATGGTATGTACGCACATCAGACCATCAGGCAACTTCAGCGGTGAACCGCTGGAAACGGTCCATCGGACCATTCTCATCGGTTTGAACCAATCGTGTGTACGCGGCCTGAGGCCCCGTACACAAGTCCGAGAACCTCGTCGGGCTAAACCCATCGTTCCGCCCGACGAGGTTCCCGATGAGCGGGCGAAAAAGCTTGTTGAGCCAAAGTCCTCATTGAACAACGAGGAAAAAGAGAGCGTGCTCTCTTTTTTGGCTCGACGAGCTTCCCGACGGGACCCTCGTCGGAAGTGTACACACGATCGAGCTTCTCGCCAGAATATGTCTCCCAGCAAGCTTCTCGCTGGATTCTGCCGAGAAGCTCGGTCGTGTGTACGCCGCCTGACAGTTTGGTTGAGAGCACAACCAATTTGACAGCTTCAATCCCAGCACATGGTGGGAATGTAAGAGTACTTTCACACTCGAGCGAATCTTTGAAAACAACCCGTGGGCGGGACGAAAACCGGTCGGGTGATACAGTTGGTGATATAATTTTCGGTTGGACACTTTCAGTTCCAGTTTTACATTGTTTTTAATGTTTTAATATGAGTGGATTACCTGGAATTTTGGATTTTATACTATAAATATACAGAATTACGCCAATTTTGCCATTTGTACTCATCCCTGGAGGTTCGTTGAGGACAACACCTTATGTAGCTGGAGTTACAGCATGTAGGACCACAGAGCCCAGCAGTCCTCATAACATTTGCACACTTCTCAACAGGATTTCTGATGGCTCTGTGAGGACAACGCAAGCCGTATTCATACAGCCCGTGGGACTACTAAGCCCAGCCACCCTCTCAAAGTGCATCTGACTTCTGTTATGGCAGTCCAGGATCTCTGGTGAGTGAGAGGGCACATAGAGGGGAGCACAAATTCTGCACTGATGTTGGTCTTGGCACTTGGCACTTTATACTGCACATCCGATTAAGTTGAAGCTGACCTGGAAAAATGTACTTGGATTCACATGAACTTTATGGGCCAGATTCAGATACATCTGCCTATCTTTCAGCGGAAGTAGCGTATCTCAGATACACTACGCCGCCGTAACTTACAGCGCCAGGTTCCTTATTCAGAAACCACTTGCGCCGTAAGTTTCGACGGCGTAGTGTAAATGTGTCGGCGTAAGCCCGTGCAATTCAAATGTGGAAGATGGGGGCGTGATCCATGTAAATGAATCGTGAACCCGCGCAATTGATGCTTTTTCCGAAGTGCGCATGCGCCGGCCGTGAATGTATCCCAGTGTGCATGCTCCAAATCACGTTGCAAATATTCATTGATATCGACGTGAACGTAACTTACGCAAGCCATTCCCGAACGACTTACGCAAACGACATACAATACGACGCTGTCCCGACATCCATACTTAACATTGGCTGCGCCTCATATAGCAGGGGTAACTTTACGCCGGAATTATGCTTACGCAAACAACGTAAAATACGACGACCGGGCGCAAGCACGCTCGTGAATCGGTGTATCTAGCTCATTTGCATATTCGACGCAAAAATCGACGGTAGCGCCACCTAGCGCCCAGCGTAAATATGCAACTAAGATACGACAGCATAAGAGACTTACACCGCTCGTATCTTAGCTAAATTTCTGAATACAGAAAAAAGATACGCCGGCTCTTCTTAGAAGTTACGCGGCGTATCTCTAGATACGCCGACGTAACTTCTTTCTGAATTTTGCCCTATGCATTTATTTATTTGTTCACTGGAATTTATGGAATTTATATATTGTTTATTTCACATGTTTTTTTTAATTGTTAAAATTGTTACTTTAAAATGTCCACAGAAAGTGGGTAGAGTTGGTCATTCAGTTATTTAATCCAGGATCTGCAGCTTAACCACTTAGACACCGCCCTATAGACAAAATACATCTATAAGGCGGTTCCTGTACTCTAACAGGATGTCCATCGACGTCCTCCGGTAGAGTCAGGTGTGCGAGCCCGACCGGGCGCGCACACGCGATCACCGGTGCTCACCGGGTCCACGGGACCCGCAGCATCGATGATCGCAGTAAGGAGCCCATGGCGGCGGCTCCTTACCACGTGATCGCGCCATCCAATGACGGCGCAATTACGTGTGTAAACAAACCTGGCGTGCGCGCACACGCGGTCACGGCGCTCGGCAGGTCCACGGGACCCGCAGCGTCAATGATCTCGGTAAGGAGCCAATGGCAGCGGCTCCTTACCACGTGATCGCGCCGTCCAATAGCGGCGTGATCACAAATGTAAACATTGCAGGTCATCTCTCTCCTCTCCTCACACCATTGCAGCGTGAGAGAAGAGGAGAGAGATTAGTGACCAGCAGTGCCACCAGTGCCCCCCCAGTGCCACCAGTGCCCCCCAGTGCCCCACCAGTGCCACCTGTGCCCCACCAGTGCCACCTGTGCCCATCAGTGCCACATGTGCCCATCAGTGCCACCTGTGCCCATCAGTGCCAATCAGTGCTGCCTGTGCCCACGAGTGCCACCTGTGCCCATGAGTGCCGCCTGTGCCCATGAGTACCGCATGTGCCCATCAGTGCCGCATGTGCCCATCAGTGCCACCTGTGCCCATTAGTGCCACCTGTGCCCATCAGTGCCAATCAGTGCTCATCTGCACCCCACCAGTGCCCCACCAGTGCCATATGTGCCCACCAGTGCCACACCAGTTCCACCTGCACCACTGCAGTGCCGCCTGTTGGCTTGTTAGTGTCTGAAGAAATGAGAGAAGCTGTCAGTACTTCAGGTGTGATCAAATTGATCAGTTTTCAGAAATTGGTACCATAGCTTGAAGACCCTATAACTTTCACCCAGACTAAATAATATCCAATTTTTTTTTTTTACCAAAAATATGTAGCAGTATACATTTTAGGCCAAATTTATGAGGAAAAATTACTTTTTTATAAAATATTATGATAGAAATGAAGAAAAATTCATATTTTTACAAAATTTTCGTTCTTTTTTCATTAATAGCGGAAAAAATAAAAACCGCACAGGTGATCAAATACCACCAAAAGAAAGCTCTATTTGTGGGAAAAAAATGACAAAAATTTCATTTGGCTACAGTGTTGTATGACCGAGTTATTGTCATTCAAAGTGTGAGAGCACCGAAAGCTGAAAATTGGTCTGGTTATTAAGGGGGTTTAAGTGCCCAGTGGTCAAGTGGTTAAAACTGGAATATCATCTTTGGGCTGGCTAATCCATAAAGACATTACTTTATGTAGGCTCCCAATGGTGATCTCTTTGTAGGAAAATGCAATCTGCTGAACCATCATGTTGATCCAATGGCTTCCATACTGTCACTTGCTTATTTCAATCTGCCTTTTCTTGCGGTTTAGCATCTCCAAGTCATGTACCTAATAGGAAATGTATAATAGGCATTAATCTGTATAGTCTAAAATAAATGTATAAATCCTGACCTTCTATACCCTGTGTAAGTATGAGAATAATTAGTGAGATTTCTGATCAACACAAAATATTCTCCAAATGTTTCTTTATTTTATCGAGCAAATGTGCATCTGAGCAACATGTCAGCTCAGCAGAAATGTCTCAGTGTCATATTATTCTGGGATGTGTGTTTAGTTGACGAGAAGGCAGCGAAGCAGGAAGATCAGAAGATGCCGTGTTCGGGGATCCCGGTGAAGACTCCATGTTTACTTTATTGGATGGAGAAAAAAATCAACAGAATATATTTGGCAAGGGAATTCTACACTGTTTACTTTATGCAAAATATCTTTCAGGCTAATTCTAAGCAAATACAGTTTGTGGGGGAAAAAAAATGCAGATTTTTATAAGGAAACTCGATTTTTTTTTTTAAATGATATAATATATATAATTGCTAGGCAGCCATTTTGTAAATTTTATAGGGTGGAGAGGTGTTGCAAAATCACCACTCTCCCATATAGTGTTGGGACTTTTGAGTTAAGTGTGATTGTCACTGAGGTAAGCACACAACAGTATGATGATAAAAATTCAGTTTATTACAAGGTACGTAAATAACATAAAATTGACAACATAGCAAAACACGTGTTTCAAAAGCCAATCACGATACTTAAAGCCTTTAAAATAGGGTGACCAGACATCCCCGGTTTCAGGGGACAGTCCCCTGATTGAGGACACTGTCCCCAGAAAAAGTCTGTCCCCAGTTTTGTCCCCAGATTGAATTTAATAGGGGGCAGGGGCAATTTCAAAGACAGTCAGTGTAGAATTTTTTTTTTTTTAAATTGGAATTACACACCCTCCACTCTGCCGTGCCTAGTAGCTTAGGGGGTATATTTTTTTCCATTATCCGTGCCCCTTTCTGATGATCATGTGCTTGTCGGAGTGGAGGGAATATTTCTTTAGTTTCAAGTGCATGCCTATTCAGCTTCGCTTGCATGTTCTTCTGCCTTGGCTCACGTCTCGGCCAGCCGCCTGCCTGCTTATCTCCTTGCCTTCCCTGGCGGAGTGATCTTCCTCCGCTCCCCATCCAGTATTAGCCGGGGGACGCAGAGTAATGCCTTGACAGGCTGTGAGGTGGGCGGTGGCGGGCAGAGAGTCGCTGATTGCCGCCATTACTAGTAAAAAAATAATATGTCCCCGGATTTCATTTTAAAAATCTGGTCACCTTACTTTAAAAGGTTATTAAAGATGCTGGTGCACAGAGTATTCCAACATGTTTTGCAGAGCCATAAACTGCTTCTTTTGGGCAACTGTAAATTTGTCAATCAAATTACAAAAAATATCATTATATTTATTAACAACGTAATATGTACAATTTCTCAAATTTATTCCAATTAGTTCACAATATACTGTCATTAAAGGAAGTGCTCACCTAAGTTTGACTGTCCGTGGCTTGCAGCATCACTGAAAGAATCAAACCGCCATCCGACGGGTGATCAGTAGTGTCAGAGCTATTGATCTGGTCTGGTTGACATCGGACCGTAACCAAGGAGAGGGGAGGAAGCAAACATCTCCCGATAGTCACCTAGAATATCAGAAAAAGATATCTCCATATATATTCTCTAATGGTGCAAACGCACCTCCAATCAATAGAACCAGCTGCTATATATTATATAGTGCCTGAAATTCAACCAACCATCTTGATATTTGTGGAAATACATTCATCCAGTTACATGACTTGGACATGACATGGACATGACAGAGACACGTAACAGCTGGATTTTAATAGACCATACAAACAACCACATAAATGGGACATGCAGAAATATGTGCCCCTGTCCTATTGAAGCTGTATTAAATTATTAAAATATATGGCCTGGATCTGAGTAACACAAGGTCGGAATTCCTGATGAAAAAAGTCAGACGGAATTTTTTCATCGGATATTCCGACCGTGTGTATGCCCCATCTGACTTTCTCTGTCAGAAATTCAGACGGACTTAGAAAGAGAACATGTTCTCTTTTTTTTCCGGAATTTGCATTCGTCTTTATGGAATTCCGACTGAGAAGAAAATACAAATGCTCGGAAACAATTCCACGCATGCTCGGAAGCATTGAACTTAATTTTTCTAGGCTCGTCATAGTGTTGTACGTCACCACGTTTTTGATGGTCAGAATTGGGTTTGTCCGTGTGTATGCAAGACAGCTTCAGTGGAGTTCCGTCGGAAAAAACAGTCAGAGTTTATTGATACGGAAAAAACGGTCGTTTGTACGTGGCATTAGAGGACTAACAGAGGGGTGTGCAGTAGAAGTGGAGTGTTACTGTGGTGGGTTTTTAGTGAAGTGATATATTTTTAAAGAGGTGGGTTTGGGGCATAGGATGTGTCCTGTTGTGAGTAGAGAGGAGGGGATCTTGTCAGACCTCAGTCGAAGCTTCTGCCAGCCTCAGACAGGTTTTTGCCCACCCTGCCCACCTTTTATTTATTTATGTGAAACCTTTATCCTAAAAAAAGAAAGAAAAATGCTGCATACACACGATCGGTCAAACCAATAAGAACGGTCTGATGGACCGTTTTCATCGGTCAAAACATATTATGTGTGGGCGCGATCGTTAGTACGCACGACTATCGGTTAAAAATCCACGCATGCTCAGAATCAAGTCGATGCATGCTTGGAAGCATTGAACTTCATTTTTTTCAGCACGTCGTTGTGTTTTACGTCACACGTTCTGATACAATCGTTTTTTTTTTTAACTGATGGTGTGTAGGCACGACTGACCATCAGTCAGCTTCATCAGTTAACCAATGAAAACGGTCCATCAAACCGTTCTCATCGGATGGACCGATCGTGTGTATGCCGGCATAACACTCCCCTCCCCCCAAATTAACTGCTGTCCAAAGATGCCCTTGTGCTCCTTCATCCAGAGTGTAGCCGTTCTAATACAGGAGGTGTGTTACTGACCAGATCACAGGTAAAACAAAGGGAAAACACCCTAAAAAAGAAAAGAAAATTAATGCAGCCACCACATATAGTGATTGGTAATATGCAATGTATTACATTTTTGGATTTGGGTGTAATACTGCTTTAACTATTCCCAAAAATGCAACCCCCCCTCCTACCTATCCTGCCTAGCCTGTACTAAAAAACAAAAAAAAATGTGTGCACTTACCTATTTTTAATCTGCTGTGATCTGGTCACATGATCCAACATCTCTTGCTCCCGTGTCAGTGAGTAGCAGCTGCAGGGGAGAGGAGGGATTACTGACAACAGCTGGGCCATGGAAGCCTATGGGTGGCATCACCACTCCCAGCATTTCCAACTGTTGTTGAGCCGCCCGAATCCAGAGCTGCAGTGTCCCATGACCAGAGCAGATTAAAAATGTAGGGGGTCCCCGAGTTGCAAACGACTCCTTCTTACAAGCAGGGTGTTAGTGAGGAGCTCCAATTATTCTGCACTCCATCCTTAGCCATCCTTGCACATAAACGCTGGAAATACAACCCAATTACCTGGCTGCCTGTTCCTCTCCATACCCTGCTGTGTCCTGTGCCTGTATTGCGGTGATCCAGCACAACCCCATCTTCCTGGCCTGTGGCTTGCTAGAGTAAGCCGTTCCTGGCCTGGCTGCGAGTTAAGGGCCCCCATCGTCATCCTGCCTGCCCATCCACAGGCCTGGTACGGTACGGTGACATGCCGGGCCGCTAAAACTGCCCGTCGCGGCTGTAGCCTGGTCCGGCCTAGTGAAGCCTGCAGATCACCGCTTATTTCTGCGCCTCTGTTTCGACTTACAAACAAATACGACTTAAGAAAAAACCTGCAGTCCCCATTTTGTTCGTAACCCGGGGACCCCCTGTAGGTAAGTAAACCCATTTTTTTATACAGCGTGATTTAGCGTGACCCATGCAGCAGCTTTTCTCTCTTTGGTGCTCCTGAGGGGTCTACACTCTGTGTTATTATTACACTATGATTGCTTAGTATATTATATACAATTTTAAGTTTTCTGACTAAGCAGTTTCTAATATGGTATAGCTGCTTTTACTATACAACAGGAATAGGATGGGAGCTTTGATTCCTCACTTATACTTCCACAAAACTCCCAAAAATAGCTTGGAGCCACGCCTAGTGGACAGAATTTTTTTTAATTAATGTTAGGAGCGGAGAACCTCTTTAGCCTGACTTTTGCCGCAGTTTGCTTCAGTTGTAGAACAAAATGGCTGACAACATATGGCTCTTATAAAAACATTGTCAAACAGATAAAGATGGGAATCTGAGTCACACCTCAAAATAATCTTCGCAGATAACTTTGCAGTGTGATTCTGCAAGCTGTATTTTTAGGTTGCCTTCACATGAGGCAGAATGATAATCTGTTATCGTGCATTATGTCTGCAGAGCAACTGCTGCCAACATTGACATTAGATAAAGTCTTGGCAACCGAGGAACACAATAGCACCTCATTAATGGAAGGCTTGTTAAGAACAAGACGTTTAAAATAAAAGCTGAAATTTGAGTCTGGCCTCTTGCCTGTGTTAGGGCTTATGTACATGGGCGTATTGGGGTATATAAAACAAAATTTGATGCCGAGGAGCCACAGGTCATCTGTAAAAATGAACTATAGCATACGGCGTGTGACATGTAGGCAGATGCAGGCATTCCTCCAGCCTGTAGGAGGCACTGTGCCATTGTTACAGGTAGAGGGGGGTTTGTTACAGCCCTATATCCAGTTCGGCTCCAGAGCAATATTGTTTTATTTTTCACATCGTATTTTTTTGTCAAATAAAATTAATCAAACCCCCAGAACATTATATATCTTCTGAAAGCAGAGGTCCTGTAGAATTAAAAGTTGATTTGCTATAAAAAAATTCACATGATATTTGCGCAACTGTTTATTAAACACAAATTTTGAGAAAAAAATATAAACCCATTTTTAATATATAAAAGATGAGGTAACATCGAGTAAATAGATACCGCACATTCCATGTCTTAAAATTGCGTGCGTCCGCAATATTGCCAAAAACTATGGGTCCCAAAGATCCCCATAGGTGACCGTTTAAAAGCCTTTACAGCTCATCAGTTTAGAGTTAGCTAGTAGCTCTTGTGCTGGAATTATTGTTCTCACTCTGATGTTCGCGGTGGTATGTCACATGCTCACATGCGGAGCTACGGGGCTTTTCGTAATTTTTTTAATCTTATTTTAATATATTTAATAATAATTTTTTCCTTTTCTTTTCTTTTTATATATTTTTTAATTGATTGCTATCACAAGAGGTTAAAGAGGAGTTCCACCCAAAAATGAAACTTCCACTTTTCCGGTTCCTTCCCTCCTCCCCTGTCACATTTTTCACCTTTTTTAGGGGGAGGGAGGAGCAGATACCTGTCTAATACAGGTATTCTGCTCCCTCCTCCGGGCGTAGATACCTGAGCCACCTGCGGGTATCTACGCCACTTCCAGCACCTTCTCCGTCCCCCGACCTCCGCTTTAATTAACCCCTTTGTGACAGCATTAGGCAGGTGACATGTACCCTTTATGGAGACATTAGGGGTTTAATAGACACCAATGTCTTCCCTGCCCTTCACACCATCTAACCAAGCACAGCTTGGCTTGGTTAGATGTGTCTTCTAGCTGTACTGGCAAGGAAAGGGTACATCTGAAACCGTAAGTGACATCACATGCAGTTTCACTATTTGCAAGTGAGATCGATGCAAGGATTTGTCTCAATCTCATTGCAATCTCTCTCTCACAACCGGTGTTTGGACAAAATGTTGAACCTGTCAGAATGTGCAACCCACGTCACTTCCTGTGGAATGTGGAATCAGCAGTTTCAGTAAACAACCCGAGAACCACGGGAAGAGGGGCAGCCACTGGCAGGAGAGGGGGCGGGGCAACGCACAGCTGGCTGTGTAAAAGTGGTTGGCAGCTATGGAAGTGCCGCATCACTAACACTTTGAAGCCGGACACTGGCTCTACAAAACCTACTGCTGCAGCCATCAGCTTGTAATTAAGGGTTCACTCTTTGGACATGCATAGTACATCTAAAGAGATTAATTAGTTAAAGTGGATGTAATACCACCACTCACCCAGTATAAACTAATGACACAGAACCAATGTATATATACATGCATGCCTGCATGTATCCCTACTTTGCAAATGTCACCCCTCCAGCAGTAGGTGCACCACAAAACTATGAAATCGTTTCTCAGAAATCCTACTCTTTCTGCTGGCTCTGAGAGCTAACTGCACCATGAATATCCTCCTCGGTCACATTGATCATGCCCCATGAGTCAAAACTCAGGAAAGGCATCACGTGACTTCAGCATACCCAATCATGCTGAGTTGTGGAGCAGCCAAGCCTGGGAGAGCTGGTGGGGGATGTGGTAAACTTATGTGTGTGTCCTATTTTATCTTACTAAAAAGAGGCTTGCTCAGAGCTGGATTAACTGTTCATGGCAAGATTGGGCACAGATGACTTGACATCCTCTACTGTACTAGGTAGAATTCTTTATTATTTTTTTTATTTTTTTCTGGTTTACATCCACTTTAAGGAACAACCAACTATACCCAGAATTGATAAAATTGGAACATGTGGCCAAGTGGCACACTTTAGGCATATATTTGAAAAACCGCATCCACCAGGGCTTTTAAATTGGTGTTTTTAGATTTCCACTCCTCCTGAGCGGCCACACTGCATCTGTCAGGGCTTTTAGATTGGTGCCTCTCCATTAGCCTTATCCGCGGCGCTGAATGATCGTCTCGTCCATCCCCAGGGATTCCATGCAGTGGTGTTTTTGCCCGTTTTACCTTAATTCAGGTTTTATCTATTATTAGAAACTTGCTGAAACTTTTATCCTCCACAGACCCAATTGAGGAGATTCTGTCCTGCATTTCACTCCCATCACAGTGACCACTGTCGGGGCCAAGCGCAACCCTGTTTGTTAGTACTGACTTTAAAACCACTCAAGAGATGTGCTTTTCTGCCGGTCCCCCAATGTGATGTCCCAGCTCCATCCCAGAGCCATACAGTGCCTGCTTGTTTGCTTCCCTAATTAAATACCTAAAGGTAGCTGCTCTTCACGCCGACTGCCGTTGCTGGCAGGAAGCAGGCATGTATTTACAAAGATATTGTTAATTGTGGCCCAGCAGTATTAGCGCCTTTACAAGGATATTAACACAGCGGACCTCTTAGTGTGCTGAACAGGTTGTTTTTATTATACAATATTGATGTCAATAAAGATTGGTTTTAAATTTTAAGGTTGTATATTCAGTTTCATTTTTGGATTCATGCTTGGTACCCCAAAATCCTTTACTCATTTTCTTTTTTCTTTCTCAACTTTTTACTGCTGAAGAACTATAGGGAACTCTGCTTAAACCAAATAAATAGAGGTCAGTGGGAAAAATTAACTTTTTGCTAGAGTGGAGAGGGATAACAATATCTGCCAAGTTTGTATTTCTGTCTGTGCCACCATTTGGGAGATTTACCTTCTCAATTTATACTGTTTACTATTATCAGCAAGCGTTAAAATGAAAGAAAACTCAACATTGTGGGTTGTCATCAGAATTGGAATAGAGGCAAAATCTTCCAATGGGGGACACTAGTTCTGGTGACCCTGGTGACAACCAGGAAATTGCTCACTGTGGAGTGATTTGCTCTCACTTCCTGTTTTGGCTGTTAGCTTCTTCCTGTTATGGGACAGAAAAAGAAGGAAAATCCCCCTAGTGGGACAGAGCTCTCCCTTACTCTATCCAAATTAAAAAGAAGTCTTGCCGTTTGTTCTACTTTAATCAGTGGCAGTGCATCCATAAGGGGCACCCTCTCTCCTGCCACCTGTCTATCACCAATAGATAGATTCAGGTGCCCGGCCCCTTTTTGGGCGCCGGGAGCCTGAATAACAGCGGGGGGGGGGGTGGTAGTTTTTGAAGCACCTGATTAGAGCTGTATCCTCTAATAGGCATAAAAAATCTGAACAGCGACGAGCGCCAGGTCACTCAGCTATGTGTTAGAAAAGCAAATTAATTAATTAATTAATTCGCTTTCCTAACACTGAACTGCCTCTCCGCCAATCAGGTGCTTGAGTCACCTTTCGCCTGATTGACTGAAACAACAGTCGTTGTGATTAAACGCCTAACAGGCGTCCAATCATAGCAGAGGATGGGATGAGAGAACAGGAGAAGACATTGAGGAGTGTGGAGAACACCGCCGCGACCCGCTGCCCCACCAAGACAGGGTAATTGCCGGACGGGGAAGCACACTGGCAGCATTTCATGGGCACAGTAGCAGCAATTGATGGGCACACTGGCAGCAATTGATGAACAGAGTGGCAGCAATTGATAGGCACACTGGCAGCAATTGATGGGCAGAGTGACAGCAATTGATGGGCAGAGATACAGCAATTGATGGGCACAGTGGCAGCGTTTGATGGGCAGAGTGACAGCAATTGATGGGCAGAGATACAGCAATTGATGGGCACAGTGGCAGCGTTTGATGGGCACAGTAGCTGTGTTTGATGGCACAGTGGCAGCAATTTATGGTTACAGTGGCTGCATTTGATTGGCACAGTAGCTGCGTTTGATGGGCACAATGGCTGGGTTTGATGGTACAGTGGCTGCGTTTGATAGGCACAGTAGCTGTGTTTGATGGGCACAGTAGCTGTGTTTGATGGGCACAGTGGCAGCAATTGATAGGCACACTGGCAGCAATTGATGGGCACAGTGGCAAGAATTGATGGGTATAGGAGCTGCGTTTGATGGCACAGTGGTGACAATTTATGGGTACAGTGGCTGCGCTTGATGGGCACAGTAGCTGCAATTTATGTTTTCTTTACAGTTTGTTTGCGCCCCCCTGAGCCGCCACTGACTGTAATGTTCTTTCTTTGGCAGCTTCTCTGGCCATTTTCTTTTGGAAAATTCTATCAAGAAATGTGTCCTTCTTTAACAAATCTAGATATATATATTATCACATGTGATATTGCTGTTTAATTTACCACCTTTAGCATAATAGCATGTGATGTCATAGATCACAACCCACTAATCGTCATCTACATAAAAAAATACTACAGTGACATGATAAAAAAAAGTATAACAAAGATGTGCAATGATACAGTAATACAATAATAAACACTAAACATAGAAATCATCTGACTAGGAGAAAAAAGTTCAGCTTTTGCTTAAATTGCATATTTTTCCTCTGTTCATTTAATGGAGGGCTTGTTGGTATTTTTAGCCATGGTTCTAATTATTGTGATTATCTATTTGTGAGAAACATTTGGGCCTGGTTTCCATGTCAAGGCTATATTTTGCATTGTGCTTGGTGGCTGAAAGCCCAGTGTTCCCTGCTGTGTCTCCCATGTAAATCATTTCCTTTTGCTCTATATATAAAACCTCCTCGAGCTGGTTCACGCTCCCCCATTATTTTGTAATCCCGTGTCACCTCTTATGTGCGGTGTTACATGAATGTGTGATGTTAGACGTGGGCGTCACTGCAAAAATGTCTAGGACATGTGTCTTGCCCCGTTTGCATGCCACCTCTAAGGGATTAAAGAAGAACGCTGGGTAAGACTGTCAATCCATGTGCCCAACAGGAGGTTGTATAAAATATATATATTTTTTTGTTACTTTTATTATTTTATTAAAGTAAATCAAAAGCCAGGTTTGCTTAGAGTAGAGAATGCTGATCTTTTCACGTACGTTTTTTTTTTTTTTTGGCTGTTTGTCTTGTTGCAGAGATTTCCTTTGACTTCCTGTTCTTAAGACACAACAGGAAGTGAGAGAAAATCACGTCAAAATGAGGGAAATTCCACTCTTAAGGCCTGTACATACGATCGGATATTCCGATAACAATTGTCCGATGGACGTGTTTTGGTGGATAATCTGACCGTCTGTACGCTCCATCGGACAGTTGTTGTCGGAATTTCCGACAACAAATGTTGGATGGTCATGCTCTCAAATTGTCCGGCAACAATTGTGTTTCGTCGTATTATCCGATCGTGTGTACACAACCTAAAATCCAAAGTACAAACACGCAGGCTCTGAACCAATGCTAACCATAAGACAACATTAGCAGAAGTTGCCCAAAGTGGCGCTAAAGAGCAGAAAAAACACGTAGTTTTGTGAATGTCGGCTGAAAAAGTTCTGCCGTCTGTATGTAGAACAAGTTTATGGCCAACACCCTTCAGACAAAAATCCACGGATTTGTCGGATGGAAGTCTGATTGTGTGTATGAGGCTTAAGACAGCTGGCATTAGAACAGTTGTCCACATTGGTAGATCTCCCCTCAACTCCTCTTCCTGTGACAATTCTAATGCCGTGTACACACGATCATTTTTCAGGTTGAAAAAAACATAGGGCCAGATTCACAGAGCCATTACTCCGGTCTATCTCCTGTTACACCGGAGTACTTTCAAATTACGGGCGTCGTATCATTAGTTTGAATCCTCAAACCATGATTTGACGGCTTCAGGCTTCGATCCGACAGGCTTACGTCTTCGTACGCCTTTGGATCTACGCTGCAATCTTTTTGCGGCCGCTGGGTGGAGTTCGGGTCGTTTTCCGCATCGGGGTATGCAAATGAGCTTTTTTTGTCGATCCACGAAGATACGATCGTCCTTCGCAATCTCTTACGGCATCTGTAGTCATCTTTTTGCTGCGTAAAGTTATACCAGCTATTAGCTGGTCTATAGTTAGACGGCCCATGTTAAGTATGGTCGTCGTTCCCACGTCGAATTTAAATTTTTTTTATTTTTGCGTAAGTCGTCCGGGAATAGGAATGTACGTAAACGACGCTACTAAAAAAAAAATGACGTACCGACGTTTTTTCGCGTAATGCACGGCGGGAAATTTCTGAACGGAGCATGCGCAGTTCGATCACCACGGGGACGCGCCTAATTTAATTGCTTCACGCCCCCTAATCGTGTATTTCGATTCCGCCGCGAGAAATACACTACGCCGCCGTACGGGCCGAAATCTACCTGAATTCGTCTTAGAGCCAGGTAAAATACGGCAGCGTAGTGTATCTCTGATACTCTGCGCCAATGTAATTGTACCTGAATCTGGCCCTATGTTTTCAGGCTCTAGAAAAAAACTATGGGCCAGATTCACAGAGCGATTACGCCGGCGTTACAGGAGATGCGCGGCGTAAGTCTAAATTTGCGCATGCGTTTCGATGCGCCGCATCCCCAAAATGATATACGCAAGAAATCTACTTTTCTTTGACCGGCGTAATTTCGATAGACAGACGCATCCGTCCGTGCAAAACTGCGCTATTCAAATATGCAAATGAGGGAGTTACGGGGATCCACAAAAGAACGTTGGTGCAGCGCAGGCTACGTGCTGTGCACAACAGCTGCACGTCCTGTCTAAAATTAGACCATATAAAAGGTGGTATAAAATGAGACAATCCGTCTACATGTCAGCTAAAGCAACACTGTTAGTGAGGAGCTGAGCAGTCACACTTGCTGCCCAACAAACTGTATGCCAACATGCCAGTGGCATCCATGCTCATAGCTATACTACTGACTTTAGATGAGCAAAGAAGGAGGAGGGCACGGAGGAGGGCACGGGAGAGGAATTTTTTTTTTTTTTTTTACAAAAAAAATTTCTTTGCTTTTATAAACATTTTTACAAAAAATATACATACATATATACATCAATACATAACATACATACAAATTACAAACACGGTCTCACTATCTTTCAATAGCCCTTTAAAACCTCGATGGATATAAAAAATCTAATCTGATACAAGCCCCTCACTCTTCACTTGATATATCACACACGCATAGACATCTTTGGCATGAGTGATTCTGAGGTGTCTCGCATCTTCAGATTCACCCCTCATGCCATCCTGGAATTAACCACAACCTTGCAGGAGGACATCACCAGCCCAACACATGACACCACCCATGACACCCATGACAGCTACATATACAATCATAGCCCCATCCCCACAGATTTCGAACAGAACATGTATGCGGACAGCTGGCTGGTTGGTGAGAGACATGGGTGGCAGGCATGACTGTCCCCCCCATGATGCTGAAATCACAAGGGGCACATGCACTACTAACATCCTCCTGTATTATTCCTTCAGGGTGACTCTGCATATGCACCCCATCTCATGACTCCTATACGGAGTACCCCCCATGGTACCCTGTTGTATTCCCCAAACTTTGTATGTCAGATCATCGGTGCATGTTGCATGCTGCACAACTTCGCAGTGAGAAAGGGCCTGGAGATTGACATAAGTGATGACCTAACCCCTGAATCAGACAATCCCCCCCTAACCGAGGCTACCCCATCTTCTGAGGGAAGAGCAGCCAGGAGGCAGCTCACATTAGGCATCTTTGCACGTTAAACACACACATTAGTCATGGCACAATGAGAATGCATGAATGCACATCACTGTGGTCCCTAGCACACACACCCCACATCCTCATCACATTGGATTGGCACAAGCACACCATGCAGGACTTGTGAGCAGCAACGCCACACCACGGCTCCAATTATGTCACTGTACATTCATACACCATTCATGCGGACCTGGGGATCACTTCTCCACCACAAATGAGGGTGACACCCCTTTTCCGGCAGGAATGTCACCCCCACATTCCAAAATCATACACAAACAGAACCAAAAAAAAAAATTGACCAGCAAAAATAAAAGATGCCCAGCAAAAATATAATTTAAACAAAATAACAACAAAGAAAACACATAAAAGACAAAAATCACTCTGCAAAACAGTCCCCAAATATCTCAAAGACACGTCACAAACAAACAAACAAACGCTAATAAACAACAGAACAAAAGCACCTTGCTGTATAGGGAGGGATACAAAGGGATGTACTTTTGCAAAGGAAGTGCGTTTGTGTCTGTCTATTTATGCTGTTTGCGTAGTTCACTAAGTTGCCCAGGTCCACTTCCAATTTCACCGATTGCGCCGTCCCCGAGTTGTGAGCATGCGCACAGAGGTGCTGACCATGGTCTGCTTCATGCGCGCATGAGCGATCCGACCGGCCCTTCATTTGCATGGGGTCACGGCTCATTTCAATGTAACACGCCCACGTCCTTCCCAATTTGAATTACTCAGCCTTACGCCTCTGAAATTACGTTGCACAGGCGCTAATTTCTGCGCAAATCAAACGAGAATGCGGTGATTGCGCCGCTACATTGCGGCGGTCTAATGTAAAGGAGGTGTGGTACGCCAGTCAAAAAATGCGCCGATGTACGTGAATCTGGCCATATGTTTTTTTCAACTTGATCATTAAAACGGCATTGCCTACACACGATCGTGAAAAAAACATGCTCTAGCAAAGCGCAGTGACGTACAACATGTACGACGGCACTATATAGGGGAAGTTCCATTCGGATGGCGCCACCCTTTGGGCTGCTTTAGCTGATTTTGTGTTAGTAAAAGACGATTCGCGTTTTTCTGTCTGTTACAGCGTGATGAATGTGCTTACTCCATTACAAACGGTAGTTTTACCAGAACGAGCGCTCCCGTCTCATAACTTGCTTCTAAGCATGCGCAGATTTTTCACATCGTTAAAGCCCACACACGACCATTTTTTACAACCCGAAAAACGGCAATGTTAAAAACGTCGCGAAAAAATAGAGCATGTTCGGAAAAAAATGTTGCCCGTTTTTCAGAACCCGAAAAATGCTCTGAAGCCCACACACAATCGTTTTAAAAAACATTAAAAAAAAACGTAATTTTTTAGAATCCGAAAAACGGTCATGTGTACGCAGCATAAGGTCTCAATTTACACTTCCAAATGGGGGCCTTGCAATAACCAATTACATACTTAACAGGGATCCATGCGAATAACGCCGTAGAGACTTTTGGTATTCGAGCGTCCATCATCACCGGAGATCCTCAGTTAGACGCAAGACGGCGTTCCTAACGCTGAGTTCTGACTTGTTTTATGCGCCTGTTTTTTATGTTTCATGTAAGAGTCCACTTTGGAGCAGTGATCTACTGTTTTTGTCTGGTCAGGGTCTCCTAAGCTGGGTGTTTGATTTCTCCTACCTGCTTTTGGAAGAACCTTCCACAGTATAGGGCAGAATGAGTTAAAGGGTTTGTAAAGGATTTTTTTTTTTATCTTAATAGCTTCCTTTACCTTAATGCAGTGCTGTTTTCATGTCCTCGTTGTTCGTTTTTGCTCTCAAGTTGCTCTAATTCTTCTCTGAACTCCACACTTCCTGGTTGTCTGTTTCCTGATAACCACAGTACTGGGAGCTTTCTCACTGTGGTCACTAATCAAGGAGGTGTGATTACTGTGTGTCTAAAACCCCTCAGCACCAATCATTTTCGTTTTCCAAACCATCACTGCCCTGTATTGGCTCTGTGGCTCTGTACAGCAGAGAAGCAGGAAACATGCAAAAACAAAACTAGAAACTACAGGCACATTATATGATTGTTTTTTATCTATTTTTTATCGTTTTTAAAAGGAATCAGTTAACTATTATGCCTCTATATCCTGTAAACAGGAATTTCAGCTGAAAAAAAAAAATATATATTTACAACTCCTTCAAATATTAAGTATAATAATAATCATGCATTAGTCAATCCCTGTAAGGAGAGGTCCAGAAAGTGGCTGGGGAGGTGATAAAAGTTTAGCAGGTGTTACCAGAGTGTTCTTTCTTCTTCACGGAGGGTTCCAGTTCTCCTGGGGCTGCTGCCATGGAAGATAGCCATTGAGGCAAGAAAATGTAGTCTGGGCCTCAGCAGGTGCTGGGTTGAGGGCCTGAAGAAGATTGATAAAGGATTATATGCTGGAAGGAATCATCCTGAAGTCTTGGTCATGAGATGGGTCTCTTGTCTCCCTCACTGAGGGTCTACTTGTGGACTTCTGGGTGTGCAAGTGCTAGAAGGGAACTAAGTGCCAGAGGATGCTATATGGACTGGGACTGTTCCTATAAGGTCCTAGATATACTTACTATCCCCTGTTATCTTCAGGAAAGGCTACTGGGAAAAAAAATTGTAAGAAGCTGCCCTCCTGTTTTTTTTGCTTTCATTTGACGTATAATGATTCTAAAAAAAAGACATCCCCTTCTGTAGTTCCGCAACAGGTGGAGGACCGTAGTTTGGAGATCCCTGCCCTAGACTGAGCCTGTATTGTCTGTGTGCATGAAACTATGCTTGTGACTGACATCCTTTGTATTAGTAATGGAGACCTGGACCTGGTCATATTCTCAGGGGTGAGCATAAAGGCCCATACACAACTTTTGACAACAATTGTCCGACGGATTTGTTTAATCGGACAATCCAACCGTGAGAATGCTCCATCGGACTAATGTTTTCGGGTTTTCAACGGACAAATGTTAGCTGTGAATTCTCTCAAACTTTCCGGCAACAAATGTCTGATGGAAGATAATCCGATTGTGTGTACTAAAGTCCAAGGTACAAACACGCATGCTTAGAACCAATGCTAAAGATCAGCCAACAATAGCAGAAGTTGCCCAAAGGTGGCGGTAAAGAGCTGAAGAAACACGTGATTTGGTGAAAAAGTCCTGCCGTGTGTATGCAGAACAAAATCCACGGAAAAGTCAGATGGAAGTCCAATCATGTTTATGAGGCTTTACACATATGCAGTGATGCACAATTTTTACTGCCTGCATTTTTGGACTTGCTTTTTTTTGTATACATGTTCTTTTGGATTCTAAACTTTTTTGCTCATGATTATGCTAAGTGATCAAAAAAAATAATTCAGAATGCGATTTTCCATGTGTAAAGTAGCATATTACATTTTTTGGACATTTATCATTAATTTCAGTGGCATTGCTTAAGAAGGGTGTGTGCCAGAAAATGTGGCCTGTGCTACTCTGCCGCACATAAAAATAAATCAGCTGTGTAGGAATAAATAGGTTTTCTAATTGAAAACTTTCATTGGGCCCAAAGGGCTCAATTAGTGAAAGTGATGGTCAAAATCGGACATTTGTTTTGTTGGCTGCTATCAAGCTGTATGGCTATTAGCTGTCCTAGGTGACAGCATTTTACAAAGTTGTTGATTGTTGATTTTGGGGGGAGTCGAAGGTAACCTGTGTGTAAGTCTACTTTCACACTGCTCCCTTTTAAAAATGTGATAAAAACTCATATGTATTTGTGCCACGTTTTATTGCATTTTTGCCATGTTTCCGGTGCATTATGCACCTGTGAAAAAAAACGTGTGACTCAAAAAACACACCAAAAACTCAATCACAAGTGTGTTTTTGATGCGTTTTACATACATTTCAATAGAGGGGGATGTGCATTTTTGGTGCTTTTTTTTTTAAAGGGGTTGTAAAGGTAAATGTTTTTTCACCTTAATGCATCCTATGCATTCTCAGCAAATCCTGCTGTCCCGCGATTCGCGATACACTCCCCCGCTCAACAACTACGATCCGCGCCCCCCCCCCCTGCTCAACAACTTTGATCTGCGGAACCCCCCCCGCTCAACAACTTTGATCCGGGGATCCGAGGAAACCCCCCCGCTCACCAACTCCGATCCTTGGCCCCCCCCCCCCGCGCTCAACAAATTTGTTGGGAGGTATGCTCATTTGTCCCTCATTTTGAAGTTGAAAAGTTGGGAGGTATGCTAACTCTATATTATTGCAATAAAGTGACTATACAAATGGCCATAGCAACACATCGGTGTAGTTAGTGTAGTAATATTCCCTGTGTCATTTGTGTGCCATTACCTGTAATGATGGGCTTACATGTTGTGGCTGCAGTTTGTAGTGTCATGGCCAATCAATTCACTTATGTCCATGTATTCATTCAGATTGCTTGTCCCTATTCATCAAAGGTATAGGCAACTATACCTTTGAATAGCCACGAATAATAGCCATGAATAAGCACTGAATCAGTGTGAAACGCGTCGGCTGTTCCTGTTTGTTTGCCTTGCTGTGAATTTGGTGGTGCATCATTTTGCTGTTTTTACCAATAAAGTGCGGCTGTCTATCCCTTTGAAATTCCTATTACCTGCCTAGTGCATTGCCGGCACCCTTGGTATCCTGACTTTATCCTTGATTGCTTAACAGATCCACCTGGAGCTGTGATCCCTTTTCTCCTATAGGAAACTCCTGTTCCAGGTTATTCAACATCCGATAAATGCATCAGCATCCCTTCTGTGTCTCATCACAGGATTGGGAATACTAATGTGATGAAACTCTGTATGGTGAGCTCTTAATTCATTGCACTTTTCTCCACTTCATTTCTAATTACTGTTTTTCACCAGCACTTGACTGAGAGACCCAGGGATTGTGGGATATGCAGTTTCTTCACAGCAAGCTTTATTGGTGAAATTAGGCTTTTTTTTAACTTAACCACTTCCTGACGGCCGTATGACTTTGTACGGCTGCAGGGTGGTTCTAATTCTCTGATCTGCTGTCTTTTTATGGCCTCCGCTCATCCCGGCCACTGGACACTGGGCACGTGCCCGCTGCATCACTGAGATGCCGATGTGCGTGCCTGGCGGCCGCGATGTCCGCCAGGCACTCGCGATCGGCGGTTACAGGACAAGGACGTGGATCTGTGTGTGTAAACACAGAGCTCCACGTCCTGTCAGGGAGAGAAGAGACCGATCTGTGTCCCTTGTACATAGGGACATAGATCAGTCACCTCCCCCAGTCACCCCCCTCCCCCCACAGTTAGAACACAATGCAGGGTACACATTTAACCCCTCCCTCACCCCCTAGTGTTAACCCCTGCAATGCCAGTCACATTTATACAGTAATTGGTGCATATTTATAGCACTGATCGCTGTATAAATGTGAATGGCGCCAAAAATGTGTCAAAAGTGTCCGATGTGTCCGCCATAATGTCGCAGTCCCAATAAAAATTGCAGATCGCCGCCATTACTAGTAAAAAAAAAAAAAATAATAATAATAATTCTGTCTCCTATTTTGTAAGCGCTATAACCTTTGCGATTTTCTTTTTTTTTTTTACCAAAAATATGTAGAAGAATACGTATCGGCCTAAGAAAAAAAAATTGGGCTATTTATTATAGCAACAAGTAAAAAATATTGTTGTTTTTTTTCAAAATTGTTTCTCTTTTTTTGTTTTTAGCGCAAAAAATAAAAACTGCAGAGGTGATCAAATACCACCAAAAGAAATCTCTATTTGTGGGGAAAAAAGGACGTCAATTTTGTGTGGGAGCAACGTCACACGACCGCGCAATTGTCAGTTAAAGCGACGCAGTGCCGGAAGCTGAAATTTCACCTGGTCAGGAGGGGGGTATGTGCCCAGTAAGCAAGTGGTTAATCAAAATCTTTTGTTTACTGAACATACCATGCTTGAATAACTTTTTATTTTTATTATTATTTCATGCTAAATCAGTTGCTTTTTTTCTCACTCATTAATTATTATTCTGGTCCTAATGTTTTCTGAAAAGGCTACAGGTAATTTAAATGCGTTAGCCAAACAGTCTGCTGTTAAAAGGACTCATCAATGCCTGAGCATCTCCACCTTACAAGGTAGAGCAGCAAATATTTTAATTCTAGGTCACTGAGCAACAGCACTTTGTGAGCGAGTGATGTTTGTTTTTCAGGAACGTCTATGTTTTCTTCAATTCTAGTGGCTTGATGTGACATTTTCAAAGCTGACAGTTATCCACTAATAAGAAAGTGGAAGTATAGCACGATAAATGAAGCTGACAAAAATGAATAGTGGTATGGGCATTCTGGGTTAGCTGTGAATATTTCTATCTAAAAAAGAACTAAACACAAACACAATTTGGATTGTCCTAATGGAATGCATTTTATATTCCTCCCTCCCTTCCTTTTGTCCTTCCTCCTTTACTTCCTCCTCCAAACTCTCCTCCCTCCCTAATGCCGCGTACACACGGTCGTTTTTTGCGATGAAAAAAAAACGACGTTTTTTGTGAAGTAAAAAACAACGTTTTTGAAACGTCACTTTCAAAGACGATATTGCATACACACCATCGTTTTTTTCACAAAAAGCGAGGTTACGTTCACCACACTTTTCCATTGAAGCTCGCTTCATAACTAGCTTCTGGGCATGCGCGGGTTGAAAAACGTCGTTTTAAACGACGTTTTTGCTACACACGGTGACTTTTTGTGAAACAAAAAACGACGCTTTGAAAAACGACACAAAAAATTCAAGCATGTTGGAATTTTTTTTTGGTCGTTTTTTTTAAGACAAAAAACGACGTTTTGCCCACACACGATCAATTTAAATGACGTTTTAAAAAACGTCGTTTTTTTTCATCGCAAAAAACGACCGTGTGTACGCGGCATTATTCATTTTACTCTCCTTCAACTTCTTTCTTTCTTTCTTTCCTTCTTTTCCTTTTTTTCTTGCTTTCTTTCTTTCTTTTATTCTTTTTTTTTTTTTTTTTTTCACTTTCTTTCTTTCTTTCTTTTTTCCTCACTTTCTTTCTTTCTTCCTTTCTTTCTTTCTTCCTTTCTTCCTTTCTTTCTTCCTTTCTTCCTCACTTTCTTTCTTCCTTTCTTCCTCACTTTCTTTCTTCTTTTCTTCCTCACTTTCTTTCTTCCTTCCTTCCTTCCAATGTGATTGACTGTGTAATGTCAAGTGACTCCGGATAATATGACAATGTAATGTGACTGTGAAGAAAATGTGTATAATTTGCGCCACAGAAAAAACAATATTAATTCTCCCAACAAATGGGTAGAATTACGTGTAATTAAACCTGAATATATTAAATATACTAGTTTAAGAGCTGCCACCTAAAATTTTCAGTGTGTGAAAATACAAGTAGAATCGGAAGTGAAGGGGCGCTGAAAACACAAACTCAATACAAAATAATGTGTATATATAAACATTGAAATGTGCAATCTATTATTACAAAAATCATATATTAATTAGTGAAGTGAATTAGTGTCCATACAATGAAATCAAAGAAAAAAGTCCCAATAGTGCTAAATAATAAGCACCCAATGGTATATCTCAATTCAAAAAAAGGCGTATATATTGCAGTTCTGGAACCTCCACCATATAATTGCACCCGATATGTGATCGATAGAAATGGCTCCTTACCAATAATAGTAGACTCTTTTAATTAAAAAAGAAGTCATAAACCGCTTTTGTCACTAGGATGACTCAGAATGATCCGGATAGGCACGTCAGATGATCCAACATTCATAAAGATAGGAACAGAAAGGCAATCATAGTGAAGTATTGTTTATTAAAATGTAATAAAAAGTAACATGCCAAATGGCTGCTTACTCAGATTGTGCCCTGATCCCGGCACTGAGGCTTTATAGCGTATATTCGATATCCGATCGAACCCGCGGATTCGGATGTAGAACGGTGATCCGTCGCGCTGGTAGTCTCACTGGCCGGCGTACGTTCTACCGTCGAAGCAACGTGGATTCGGAGAAGGATCGAAAATCTGTCGCACTGCTAGTTTCGCTAGTCGGCGTGCGTTCCACCGTCGGAAACCAACGGACCCGGAAATCGGAAGTGGTAGGGAAAAACGTGACTGGTTTGCGCCTCGACGTACGTTTCGTGGTTTACGTCATCAGGACGTAAACCACGAAACGTACGTCGAGGCGCAAACCAGTCACGTTTTTCCCTACCACTTCCGATTTCCGGGTCCGTTGGTTTCACGTTTTTCCCTACCACTTCCGATTTCCGGGTCCGTTGGTTTCCGACGGTGGAACGCACGCCGACTAGCGAAACTAGCAGTGCGACGGATTTTCGATCCTTCTCCGAATCCACGTTGCTTCGACGGTAGAACGTACGCCGGCCAGTGAGACTACCAGCGCGACGGATCACCGTCCTACATCCGAATCCGCGGGTTCGATCGGATATCGAATATACGCTATAAAGCCTCAGTGCCGGGATCAGGGCACAATCTGAGTAAGCAGCCATTTGGCATGTTACTTTTTATTACATTTTAATAAACAATACTTCACTATGATTGCCTTTCTGTTCCTATCTTTATGAATGTTGGATCATCTGACGTGCCTATCCGGATCATTCTGAGTCATCCTAGTGACAAAAGCGGTTTATGACTTCTTTTTTAATTAAAAGAGTCTACTATTATTGGTAAGGAGCCATTTCTATCGATCACATCGGGTGCAATTATATGGTGGAGGTTCCAGAACTGCAATATATACGCCTTTTTTTTAATTGAGATATACCATTGGGTGCTTATTATTTAGCACTATTTGGACTTTTTTCTTTGATTTCATTGTATGGACACTAATTCACTTCACTAATTAATATATGATTTTTGTAAAAATAGATTGCACATTTCAATGTTTATATATACACATTATTTTGTATTGAGTTTGTGTTTTCAGCGCCCCTTCACTTCCGATTCTAAATGTAATGTGACTGTTATGCCATTTCCAAAATTTTAAGAGTAAAGTGCAGAAAATTACCTAATGTGTGGACATTCCTTCCTTTGGGGATGTAAAGGTCAATGGCTGGGAATTTCATGTGGAGGCCTAAGGCATGGAATGAGGCAAAAGATGGCAGAGGATTTGGCTTTAGCAGAAGGGGCAATGTTCTAGCAGGATGGGGGAGAGGACTTGTGCTCTTGGAGTCAAATGCAGCCAACCACAAAGACCCTCTTCCAGGCAGTTATCACCACTCATTACACATCTCAGTATTACAAATGACTTTGATCTAGGGCTGTCTTTAAGGCCACGTACACACGATCGGTCCATCCGATGAGAATGGTCCGAGGGACCGTTTTCATCGGGTCACCGCTGAAGTGGCCTGATGGTCTGATGTGCGTACACACCATCAGTTAAAAAAACGATCGTGTCAGAACGTGGTGACGTTTTTTTGGACCGGCGTAATTTTGATAGACCGGCGTATCCGTCCGCGCAAAACTGCGCTAGACACACCATGGATTTGCTATTCAAATATGCAAATGAGGGAGTTACGGGGATCCACAAAAGAACGTTGGTGCAGCGCAGGCTACGTGCTGTGCGCAACAGCTGCACGTCCTGTCTATAATTAGTCCATATAAAAGGTGGGATAAAATTAGACAATCCGTCTACATGTCAGCTAAAGCAACACTGTTAGTGAGGAGCTGAGCAGTCACACTTGCTGGACAACAAACTTTATGCCAACATGCCAGGGGCATCCTTGCTCATAGCTATACTAATGACTTTAGATGAGCAAAGAAGGAGGAGGGCATGGAGGAGGGCACGGAGGAGGGCACGGGAGAGGATATACCGCACACGCATAGACCTCTTTGGCATGAGTGATTCTGAGGTGTATCGCATCTTCAGATTCACCCCTGCTGCCATCATGGAATTAACCATAACCCTGCAGGATGACATCACCAGCCCAACACACTGCTCACATGCAACGCAGCCACTGGTCAAGGTCCTGGCAACACTCCATTTCCTTGCCAGTGGCTCTTTTCAAAGAACAAGTGGAGTGGTGGCTGGGATGTCACAATCCTCCATGAGCAGATGTGTGCACCAGGTTATCCCTGCAATCCTCAGACGCATGGCCAACCAAATCATCAAACCAACCACTGAGGACCTGCGGCTGAAGGCAATGACAGATTTCTACAGAATTGCCAGATTCCCATGCACCGTGGGGGCCATTGATTGCACACATGTGGCACTCCAGCCCCCGCAATCGGAAGCATTGGCATTCCATCAATGTACAGGTGATAGTCGATGCCCAAGGCCTCATATGGCACGTCCGTGCCAAACACCCCGGATCCAGCCATGACAGCTACATATACAATTAGAGCCCCATCCCAATGGAATTCGAACAGAACATGTATGGGGACACCTGGCTGGTTGGTGAGTGACATGGGTGGCAGGCATGACTGTCCCCCCCCATGATGCACACATCACAAGGGTCACATGCATGACTAACATCCTCCTGTCTTTTCCCTTACAGGTGACTCTGCATATGCACTGGGACCCCATCTCATGACTCCTATCCGGAACCCCCAAACCCCAGGAGAGGAAAGATACAATGAAGCCCACGCCCAAACCCGTGCAGTGGTGGAGCGCACCTTTGGCCTCCTGAAGTCACGTTTCCGATGCCTGGATAAGTCTGGGGGGACCCTGTTGTATTCCCCAAACTTTGTGTGCCAGATCATCGGTGCATGTTGCATGCTGCACAACTTCGCAGTGAGAAAGGGCCTGCAGATTGACATACGTGATGACCTGACCCCCGAACCAGACAATCCCCCCCCCCCAACTAAGGCTACCCCGTCTTCTGAGGGAAGAGCAGCCAGGAGACAGCTCACATTAGGCATCTTTGCACGTTAAACACACACAATAATCATGGCACAATGAGAATTCATGCATGCACAACACTGTGGTCCCTAGCACAGACACATGACATCCTCATCAAATTGGATTAGCACAAGCCCACCATGCTGGACTTGTGAGCAGCAACGCCACGCAACGGCTCCAATTATGTCACTGTACATTCATACACCATTCACATGGACCTGGGGATCACTTCTCCCTGGTCCTGGGGAACCCTTCTCCACCAACTCTGTTAACAAACCATATATCTAACTGGTGTTGGTCTAAGCAGGAACTATATACCCCTATGTGGGGAAAAAAACATAATGCAATGCGGTAACTTCCCAGTGTATTGATAGGCCTCCAGCCGACAAGCTGGCTCAGAGACAGCCACTGACTTCAGTGCCCCATTACTATATCCCAGCTAACCTCCATTAGCTGGAAACCATTATCGGGACCCATAGCAACGATGGGTCCCCAAAACTAATCCTTTTTAAAATATCTTCCCTCTCCTGCCAAGACCAACACCCGCCACTGCCACGACATCCAATGATCTAGTACGCTATTGAAATAAAGCAGAAAACAAACAAAGCAAAGCAACCAAAACATACCCCTAAACCCAAAAGTAGGGAGGGTGGGTGGGAACTTTCCCCCGCACTGTGCTTGCCTCTCATAGGGAGGGACCAGCTTTTATCTGCCTCCTAACCACTCCCTTAAGAAACTCCAACAGAACCTCCTACCCAAATTTACTTCCCCTGTTAACCCTGTCATGTCCGGCCTGCGCATATGCCATTTCATTATATTGCTCCGGACTTTTGTATACAAAATGATGGCTGAAATAACAATGAATTCTATGGCCGACATGCTTTTTTTTTCTCCTGTTCACATTTCAGCCTGGCAAGTCAAGGGCTGCATTGTCACGAATGTAGAGTTGCTGTTATTCCTAAGGGAAAAAAACACCTTTGAATTGGCGTGCGTAGACGCAATGTGTCAACCACATGATGTGATTGTAAATCATATTGATCCCAGGCTTGCCATGTGCTCAGTTTGTTTCTGGTGATATAACAATTTGCAAACAATTCCCTCAAGAGGCCTATGGTCAATACTTGTTAGTGCTGGCTACATAATGAATACCAATATGCAAATAACAACAAGGTGAAAAGAAACAGCTAAGTCTTGGGCAAGATTGTTACAGCAGATAAATCGTGTTTTTTGCATTTTTAATGAGACTTGGTCATCTAATTACAGTGTTATCCATTTATTTGAAATATACTGTATTTGCCGGCGTATAAGACAACTTAAAAATATGGCTCAAAAATCGGGGGTTGTCTTATACGCCGCATGCAGACTGCGGGCATTCATTTTTTAAAAGCCGCGCCTCCGCCTCGTGCTGTTCCATGATAGGCGGAACACTCAGTTTCCCAGCAGAGCCTGTGTTCAGTGTTCTGCCTATCACGGACGTCGCCTTGGACGAGAGGACGTCCATGATAGGCGGAACACTGAACAGAGGCTCTGCTGGGATACTGAGCGTTCTGCCTATCACAGAACAGCATCATGAGGAGGCGCGGCTTTTAAAAAATGGATGCCCGCAGTCTGACTCACTCTGCTAGGCATAAAGGAATGAAGATCAGTGAAGTGAGGTGAGGCAATGGCACAGTGAGTCAATGGCACAGTGAGGCAATGGCACGGTAAGGCAATGGCACAGTGAGGTGCGGCAATGGCACAATGAGGTGAGGCAATGGCACAGTGAGGGGGGAAGGGGGTCGTCTTATACAGCAAGTATATCCCAAAACCAACATTTTAGCTGGAAAATTAGAGGGTCGCCTTATACGCCGGCAAATACGGTACTTTGCAATCTTGTAATGTACCTTTACATCCCACTGCATATCTGCAGGTTCACCGCAATCTACAGATGTGTACATTTTCATGGTATTAACGCCTTTAGTAGTGTAAAACAAATCTACATGCCTAAGCACAGCGCACGACGATATACGTTGGCACAATTGCACGGCTGCGCAAATGGGCGTACAGGTACGGCTTAGTGGGCACGCACGCCACGTACTCCGTAACTGTGCCCACAGGTCCCGCGATTGTGTCACGGAGCTGCAGAATTGGGAGATGCCTATGTAAACAAAGCATTTCCCTGTTCTGCCTATTGACATGACAGGGAGCTACTGCTCTCTGTCATCGGGAGCAGTGATCAATGTCATGTCAGTGGTACCCCATCCCCCCACAGTTAGAATCACACCCTAGGACACACTTAACTCCTTGATCGCCCCTTAGTGGTTAACCCCTTCACTGCCAGTGTCATTTACACAGTAAACAGTGCATTTTTTTAGCACTGATCGCTGTATAAGTAACAATGGTCCCAGAATAGTGTCAAAAGTGTCCGATGTGTCCGCCATAATGTCGCAGTCATGATAAAAATCGCAGATCGCCGCCATTATTATTTTAAAAAAAATGCCATTAAACTATCCCCTATTTTGTAGACGCTATAGCTTTTGCACAAACCAATCAAATTTTACCAAAAATATGTAGAAGTATACATATCGACCTAAATTGAGAATGGGGATATTTATTATTGCAAAAAGTAAAAAATATTGCTTTTTTTTCAAAAAATTTGCTCTTTTTTGTTTAAAGCACAACAAATAAAAATCTCAGAGGTGATCAAATACCACCAAAAGAAAGCTCTATTTGTGAGAAAAAAAGAACGTCAATTTTGTTTGGGTGCAGCGTCGCACGACTGCGCAATTGTCAGTAAAGCGATGCTTTATTGTAAAAAGTGCTCTGGTTAGGAAGGGGGTAAATTCTTCTAGGGCTGAAGTGGTTAAAGGAAAACTGGTCCAAAATAGTAACATTTATTTTTAAATGTAGATGTATATTTCTTGCTACTATCATAACCTTCCACCAAACAACAACCCAAATTAAATTCTCTTTTTTTTTAACGGAAAATCCTATTGTGTCTTTTTACAAATCCCCTAAAACCGGGGCTTTGGCAGTTGAAAGGGAAGTGTCCATACCTGAGAGAGGCTGAGTTGACTAGAGATCTTTCCTTACACCTTATGCCCAATGTCTGCTGGAGTTGGAGGCAGAAGTGAGGAGGGGCAGGCTTGCTCGCAGTGTGTCCAGACACAGCAGAAGAACGGAAAACAGTCTGGGAGTTGGTGTATTGCTGGAGACTCTCAGACCAGGTCTTTGCAATTACAGGTTGGGCACAGGAACTTGCAGGTGCAAGGAAAAGAATCGTAGTCAGGACAATCAGTATCAGCAACTGCCGGGCAGCAGAGGTACCAATTCAAGAGCAGGAGCAAGTTCAAAGGCCAGGGTCAATAAGTAATGGGAAGAAGGGGTACAAAAACAGCAGGCAGAAGGCACCTGGTACTCATAACACAAGCCAGGTCAGCAACGGGCGAGCTGAATGCAGCAGAATCAGGGTCAAACACAGAGTAGCAGAACATCAGGTTACGGGTCACATGAGCTGACTACCACTCAGCAACTCTCCCTAGCTGGGTTTGAGTACAGGCATTAGCACATACACCAACACGCTCGGATGTACATGCAGCCATGACCCTATGCACCAGGCCACGAAATTATAATTTGCCCACATGCAGATCTCCGGCCATGGGCGTGCACTTGCCCTCCCTGACAGAAAGCTTCACAGGAACTGTTAGGAGAGCACCAAGACTTCAATTTTCTATTCTCAGCTCCAGTACTGCATGTTAGGACTGGAAACAATCCATTCATATGATGGCCAAACTTCATACAATTAGATTGTTTAGAATTCTATGATGCAGTACTAAGCACTAAGTATGGGATTACTGGAAAATAAATTCATACCAATGGTACAGTAAGTGCCATATGCCTACTTTTAATACTTATGCTCCGGTTACAATGTATACTGAGAAAAAAAGAGAATAAGAAAGCTATTGATGATTTTCAAAGGAATACCCTCTGGGCTCTGAGGAAGAAGGCATTACTTAAAAATGCGGCAGCCGGCTGTGGCCTTTGAAATCCCCTCTGTTACAATCTGGAGTCTGTTGACATTAGAACAATTGCTGACACCTGTATTTGTATCGCAAGTTTTTTCCATCTGTTTGTGAGTAGTTTTTAACGTTACTTTTAATAAAATATAAAGGATAATGCACAAGGTCGGTGCGCCCTCTTTTCTTTTTCTCTTTTGATTGCTAGGATACCCCTATCCTTGAGGGCAGCAAGGCCTGTGGCATTATCCACTACGAACTCTAGTCCACCTGGTAACTCACTTGTGCGCAGGTGTGTTTGTTTTTCTACAATGTATACTGTGGTGACCGAGTGTCTTTAAACACTTCCCGCCCACCCGGCGGGTTTTTACGGCCACAATGTGGCTCTTAATTGCTGGAAGGCCGTCTATATACGGCCTCCAGCCACTGGGGGGTGCGCGAGCGGCGCCAGCGACGCGCGCACGCCCGGCGCGTCACCGAGATGCCGATGCACGTGCCTGGTGTCAGTGACAGAGCAGGGACGCGGAGCTCTGTGTGTAAACACAGAGCTCCACGTCCTGTCAGGGAGAGGAGACTGATGCTGTGTCCCTTGTACATAGGGACACAGCATCGGTCACCTCCCCCAGTCAGTCGCCTCCCCCCATAGTAAGAATCACTCCCAGGATACACATTTAACCCCTTCCTTGCCCCCTAGTGTTAACCCCTTCCCTGCCAGTCACATTTATACAGTAATCAGTGCATTTGTATAGCACTGTTTGCTGTATTAATGTGAATGGTCCCAAAAATGTGTCAAAAGTGTCCGATGTGTCCGCCATAATATCCAAGTCCTGACAAAATTTGCAGACCTATTTTGTAGCCACTATGGGCCAGATTCTCAGCGGCGCTACGACGGAGTATCTCAGATACCCCGTCGTATCGCCGTTTTTTTTGGCTCGTATCTATGCGAGTGATGCTTAGCATCACTTTGGCATAGATACGCTTGAACATCCGACAAGTGTAATACCATTAAACTTGCGGATCGTAGTTGTAATGACAACTCCGGCCACTAGGTGGCCTTTACGTTGTTTTCTCATTTGCCTATGCAAATGAGGCTACTACGCCGATTCCCGATCGCTTTTACGCCGCCCCATCGTCGCGTACGTCGTTTACAAACTCGTAAGGTTACCCCTGCTTCTATGAGGAGTAACCTTACGAAGTCCCGTCGGATGCCGTCAGGTGCCATCGGATGCCATGTTAAGTATGGCGTCGGGTCAGCGTCGGCTTTTTCCGTCGCTTACGTCGTTTTACTAACTCGTTCGCGAATAGGGCATTGCGTAGTGACGATCACCTCGTTTTGACGTCTGTTTCAACGACGCTTTCCGACGTGAGCTGGAGCATGCGCACTGGGCTTTTTCCCCGGCCGGCGCATGCGCAATTCGTTCGACGTGCTTAATTTAAATACAAGCCGCCCCATTTGAATTACGCGTGCTTACGCTGGGCGATTTACTCTACGCCTCCGCAAACTACAGAGCAAGTGCATGGAGAATACGGCACTTGCTCTAGTACGATGCGGGGCGTAGTGTAAATGGCTTACGCTACGCCGGCGATTTTCTTAGAGAATCTGGCCCTATAACTTTTGCGCAAACCAATCACTATTTTTTTTTTTTACCAAAAATATGTAGAATACATATCGGCCTAAACTGAGAAAAAAATATATATATATATATATTTTTTAAATGGGATATTTATCATAGCAAAAAGTAAAAAATATTGTGTTTTTTTTTTTTCAAAATTGATGCTCTTTTTTTGTTTATAGCACAAAAAATGAGGTGATCAAGTACCACCAAAAGAAAGCTCTATTTGTGGGGGAAAAAGGACGTCAATTTTGTTTGGGAGGCATGTCGCACGACCGCGCAATTACAATTGAAAGTGACGCAGTGCTGAAAGCTGAAATTTTGTCCTGGGCAGGAGGGGGGTATATGTGCCCAGTAAGCAAGTGGTTAAAGTGAATGTTCCATCAATGAAGGAAGGCCAGGACATTCAGAAAATGCCTTGGTAACACACTTCCGCAGAATGTGTCAGCCAAATGGTTGCTCCTTAACTTTCCTGTAAATGTAGCCTCTCACTACAGGAAGTCAGGTTTACCATTCTGATATTTGGGTTTGACGGACAATCTGCTGGGTTCCCCACCCACACTTGCACCTGTTCCTTCTTTCTTTGGCTGGCGGATTCATTTTGCAGCCTTAGTTTCCAAATGTAGATTGTCAACCTTTTGTCTGATTGTTCCTTTTGTGAAGACTGGTGCTGTGTAAGCTGCTCGCTTTTGTCCTTGATTCTGGAGAGCTGGCCGCTTGAACGTAACATCGATTTGTTACTTTAATAGCTTTTTTTTGCAGATGGACTAAATATAGCAAAAAATATTTTATGTTTTTCTTGAGTGGATGGCCTGCAACCAATTAACTGAAATTCTTATTTACTAGATAAAGAGAACAGGTGCATTCTGTGTGGTGTCTATTTCCTCTTCAATGGTCTATGCCAAGGGTGTCAAACTCAATTTCATTGTGGGCCGCATCAGCATTATGATTGCCCTCAAAAGGGCCAGTTGTATCTGTAACATTAGACATCAAGAGCCACCAAACCATCAGAGGTTGAGTCCCCCACTCTCCCTTACGTCACAGTGCACCCTCTTACTTTATGCTGCTGCTGGGAAGAAGATGGATGCATTGCTTGAAAGTAGAAAGTAAGGGTCTGAAAGAGGACCAGAGGAGGGCTGGAGCTCTCCGGCAGTTGCAGGAGAGGTGCGAGGGCCACATAAAATGGCCTGGAGGGCCGGATTCGGCCTGTGGGCCTTGTGTTTGACACCTGTGGTCTATGCAGTCAACCTTGGGTGCATGCAGGCAGATTGAATCAATCACAGGCTTCATTTTTCCCCCTCTATCCTTGCGCTCTCAGATCTAAGGGGGAGCTCTTGTGTACTGCAGGGTGTCTCACTGGGTGCTATTTGGGATCTTGAGTCATGCAGGAAGCTTCTGATGTACTTCCTTCCTGACCCTAAAGCATGAACAATATGCAAAAAGGGTCTCATACACCGGATAATAGTTTCCCTATGTTGCTGTATTTACCTAGACACTAATAGTCAAGGGTGGACTGACATGGGGGACAAGGAGGTATCTACCCCAAGGGCGGTACTTATAAGATATATTAGGCTGGTGGTCCTTAGTGGGCCAATAAGACCATTCTCCATTCAAACCTTGAAAGGTCACTAAAGGAAAAAAAATGTTTTGCTGAAATGACTGTTTACAGTGTATAGAGACATAAAAGTTAACTAATTCCTTTTCAAAATGATTAAAAATAGATAAAAATCAATCATATAATGTGCCTGCAGGTTAGTTTCACTTTTGAACAGGCTTCATGTTTCTGTGAAGTAGAAAGAGACACACAGAACAAAAACAAACAAATCCAGGGCAGTGTTTTGTTTTTAAAATGAATCTGATTGGTTCTGGGAAGTTTTAGACACACAGTAATGATAGCTTAGACCACAGTGAGAAAGCTCCCAGTATGGTGGTTATAAAGAAACAGACAAGCAGGAAGTGTGGAGATCAGAGCAGGATTACAGCAACTTCAAAGCAAAAAACTAACAATGAGGACATGAAACCAGTACTGCAGTAAGGTAAAGGAAGCTATTTAGCTAAAAAAAAAAAATCCTTTAGTGATCCTTTAACCACTTAAGGACCGCCTACTGCACATTTACGTCGGCAGAATGGCACGGCTGGGCACATCAACGTATATATACGTTGGTTTTAGTACCCAGCCGTGGGTCGCGGGCGCGCGCCCGCGGGCGCGCGCCCGCGACCCGGTCCGAAGCTCCAGGACCGGGACCGCGGGATTCGCGGACCCGATCGCCGCTGCAGTGCGGCGATCCGTCCCTGGAGCGGAAGAACGGGGAGAGCCGTGTGTACACACGGCTTCCCCGTGCTTCTCTGTGGCCGGAGCATCGATCGCGTCATCCCTGTAATAGGGGGACGCGATCGATGACGTCACACCTACAGCCACACCCCCCTACAGTTGTAAACACACACATTAGGGCACACATTCCCTACAGCGCCACCTGTGGTTAACTCCCAAACTGCAACTGTCATTTCCACAGTAAACAATGCAATTTAAATGCAATTTTTGCTGTGAAAATGACAATTGTCCCAAAAATGTGTCAAAATTGTCCGAAGTGTCCGCCATATTGTCGCAGTCACGAAAAAAATCGCTGATCGCCGCTATTAGTAGTAAAAAAAAAAATACTTAATAAAAATGCAATAAAACTATCCCTTATTTTGTAAACGCTATAAATTTTGCGAAAACCAACCGATAAACGCTTATTGCGATTTTTTTTACCAAAAATATGTAGAAGAATACGTATCGGCCTAAACTGAGGAAAAAAAATGTTTTTTTATATATTTTTGGGGGATATTTATTATAGCAAAAAGTAAAAAATATTGCATTTTTTTTTAAATTGTCGCTCTATTTTTGTTTATAGCGCAAAAAATAAAAACCGCAGAGGTGATCAAATACCACCAAAAGAAAGCTCCATTTGTGGGAAAAAAAGGACGCCAATTTTGTTTGGGAGCCACGTCGCACGACCGCGCAATTGTCTGTTAAAGCGACGCAGTGCCGAATCGCAAAAACCCCTTGGGTCATTTGCCAGCGTATTGGTCCGGGTCTTAAGTGGTTAATTAGTTTGGAATTGGTAGCTGGTGACACACATTGGGCATTGTGAGGCTACCTGCTCCCCATTCAAATCTACAACCAGAACTCCTAGCAGAGGGTAATCTTTCAGCACCAACTTCCTTTGTGGCTCTAAGATCTCATTTGATCAAATGCTTATAGCTGCAAAGGAAGCTGATACTGGAAAATATGAAAGGGTGTGATAGAAATAAATTATGTCCATTGGGAACACCAATAATTCATCATGACCTTCAATTATTTCAGAACTATGGCACACTTTGGGAGGTACATTTTTCTTCTTATGCCGCGTACACACGACTGGATTTTCCATTGGAAAAACCTTGGATGGTTTCTCAGATGGAATTTAGCTCAAGCTTGGCTTGCATACACATGGTTACACAAAAGTTCTCGGAACTTTCGATGGTCAAGAACGCGGTGACGTACAACACTACAACGAGCCGAAAAATTCAGTTCAATGCTCCCGAGCATGCATCAAATTGTTTCCGAGCATGCGTCGGAATTGCTACAGACGACCAGATTTTCCGATAGGAATTTTTTCCGTCTGAGAATTTGAGTAACAGCTCTCAATCTTTTGCTGGCAGAAATTCCGACAGCAAAAGTCCGATTGAGCATACACACGGTCGTAATTTTCTTTCAAAAGCTCACATCGGACTTTTGCATTCCCGATCGTGTGTACGGGGCACATATGTTTCTTACTGGTCCTTGGCCAGCTGGACCTACCAGGACTCTGCAAAAAGCCTGAGTTAAGTTCATAAACTACCTGTTTAGTGTAGAAGCTCATATCCAGGCAAAGCAACTCCCCCTACCCCTTAATCCTCACCAACCCACCCGCCTATCACCTATACTTATGCACTAAAACCTAGCACCTGATTTGTACTTATCGAATTGGCCATCACGTGACTCTCCACAGTGCCACCAAAAGACTGGTGATCCACTGCTGCAGTTGGGGCTTAGTTTTTCCCCTTATTATAATATCATCATGTCGCTGGACCTACTGAGGACCCCACCAAAGGATAGCCAATGGTAAGTGCTCATATCACCAGGGAGCTGTGTGGATCTTGCAGAAGGACTCGATCACTCTGCAGTCCAGAAGAAGGACCCAACACATTATGTGACTGCAAATTCAAGTAAAAAATGGGGCTTTTAGGTAGATTAAAAATAAACTTTATATTAGTTAACGTGAAACTTTAGTCAGAAAATGAAGTCCTGCTAGATCACTTCAGGCTACCCTTTGCTGGTATAGCTATGGAAAACGTTAAAAAAAAGTGTTTGCTGTTTAAAATTGAGTAATACACTGTCTCTGCACATGCTCAGTTGCTCGGCATTTTTGGATTTTTTTGGCATTGTGCTGAAAATCAGAGCCACTAGAGGTCAATCTGCTGACAGCCTAAAGATTTACTGCTGTTCAGGGGCTCTAGGCTTTAGCAAAATGGAACAGGAACAATGCTGCACAAACACAGTACACATTCATTTTGGTAGCATCATTATTAATGTTTAATGTTTGTTCCTTGCTAAAGAACATTTTTATCAAATTGTTATGGGTAAAGTTAAGGTAGGCAATTTTTTTTGCCGGAGAGCAGCTCTGATGTACTTTTTACACATATAACTTTTATTAACCACTTCAGGCCCGCGCTACCGTCGGATGACGGCAACAGCGCGGGCCTGAATATCCAACATGCCGTCATTTGACGGCATGTCATTCTGGCGTTCCCAGCGCGCGCTGTAGTGCGCGCTGCGGGGAAGCCCTGTGTTGTCCGTGTCCCTTGGACATGGCCAATCACAGATCGCGGCAAGCGGCCAATCAGAGTGGCCGTTTGCGATGCGATCTGTGGGCGAATGAGAGATGATCTCTCATAGATCATCTCTCATTGCCGTGTTACACAGAGACAGCGTCCTGTCTTTGGAGGGGAGGAGCCCGATCTGTGTTCCTTCCTACATAGGGACACAGATCGGTCACCCCCCCAGTCACCCCCCCTCCCCCCACAGTTAGAACACACCTAACATACACATTTAACCCCTTCCTCACCCCCTAGTGTTAACCCCTTCAATGCCAGTCACATTTATACTGTAATTAGTGCATATTTATAGCACTGATCGCAGTATAAATGTGAATGGCGCCAAAAATGTGTCCGATGTGTCCGCCATAACGTCGCAATACCAATAAAAATCGCAGATCGCCGCCATTTCTAGTAAAAAAAAAATAATAAAAAATAATAATTCTCTCCCCTATTTTGTAAGCGCTATAACGTTTGCGCAAACCAGTCGCTTATTGCGATTTTTTTTTTTTACCAAAAATATGTAGAAGAATACGTATCGCCCTAAACTGAGAAAAAAAAATGTGTTTTTTTTTTTAATTGGGATATTTATTATAGCAACAAGTAAAAAATATTGTATTTTTCTTCAAAATTGTCGCTCTTTTTTGTTTATAGCGCAAAAAATAAAAATCGCACAGGTGATCAATTACCACCAAAAGAAAGCTCTACTTGTGGGGAAAAAAGGACGTAAATTTTGTTTGGGAGCCACGTCGCACGACCGCGCAATTGTGAGTTAAAGCGACGCAGTGCCGGAAGCTGAAATTTTACCTGGGCAGGAGGGGGGTGTAAGTGCCCAGTATGCAAGTGGTTAATAGTGGGTTATACTTTAATGAATGTACTTTTGACAATTTAACTTTATCCCATGTTTTCCTTTTGTTTTCTTTTATGCACAAATCATATCCCGGCTCATATTGATTCAATGTGTGTTGAGCAGAGGCTTACACTCTATGAAATATTTCTAGGTGATATCCTATAATTATGAAATGAAAACTTAATTGAAGCTCACTAATCTATGCAGTCGACTTATAAGCATGACCCCTAAAAGCAGAGTTTTATCTCAGATTAATGTTAAGCTTTCCCAGAGCTTATTCTAAGACTGCAGTCAGTGACTGCCTGTAAAATGTGTATTTACCTAATGAATGCCATAATGTATTAAGCAGGCTGGTGAGTGAGAGAGAGAGAGGAAAAAAGCAGAGCTTAGCAAAGATCAAAGTGGATCACATATCTCATCATTAGGAGGTCAGTTACTGGTGCAATATGTCTAATCACCTTTTTCGATCACATCAGAGAAATCCATATTACATTTTATTTAAGACAGCAAAAGCTCTATGCCAGGAATGTGTTCCTCAAACCATGCACACCTCCTTCTCTGGACACCAAATGTCACTGTTTATATATATAAATGCAGATATAAAGGACAGCTCCAATGAAAGAGTGCAAAACAGTATTGCAACATATACACTATATTTCCAAAAGTATTGGGACACCTGCCTTTACACACACATAAACTTTAATGGCATCCCAGTTTTCGTCCGCAGGGTTCAATATTGGGTTGGCCCAGCCTTTTGCAGCTATAACAGGGTTAAAGGCAGTAGTGTATTTAGGTTTTGTGCTGCCCTAGGGCCTGACTAAACTCGTGCACCCCCTAATTTTAATATGACCCACCCCTTCCTGTCAAGGCCACACCTCTTTCTGTTTAAGATCCACCCTGAAATTTTCAAGTGGGGACACTAGTTCTGAGGGCCTGGGGGGCCTTGGGGAGGGAATGGATTGCCTTAATTCCCTTAAACTTCCTGTTTGGATATGGGGCAGGAAGTGAAAGAAAATCTTTTTCCTTTTGTTACGCTATCCAAAAAAAAAGTGTTGTCTATAGTTCTTAAACCACTTTACAACCACCCTATAGACAAAGTACGTCTAAAGGGCGGTTGCTTAACTCTGGGAAGCCGTTTTCAGTAATTGATATTTGGTACCATAGCTTGTAGACCCTATAACTTTCACCCAGACTAAATAATATCCAACATTTTTTTTTTTTTACCAAAGATATGTAGCAGTATACATTTTAGGCCAAATTTATGAAGAAAAAATACTTTTTTGCAAAATTGTATAATAGAAATGAAGAAAAATTATTATTTTTTACAACATTTTTGTTCTTTTTTCATTTATAGCAAAAAAAATAAAAACCGCAGAGGTGATCAAATACCACCAAAAGTGAGCTCTATTTGTGGGAAAAAAAGGACAACATTTTTATTTGGTTACAGTGTTGTATGATTGTCATTCAAACTGTGAGAGCACCGAAAGCTAAAAATTGGTCTGGTTATTAAGGGTGTTTAAGTGCCCAGTGGTCAAGTGGTTAAGCAAAAATTGTTGATAATTTTATGGAGAGGACTAAGAAGATATAACCATGCCAATGGTGCAGCAGAAACATATATCACAGTGAGGGAGGTTTGTGTTCCAGGCTGATAAGACAGTCAAAATTAGAAGCAGCTTGCATTACACTAACAGTGTAGCACAAGCCGGCAGGGACTCTTTCCGTGCTGCCCTAGGCCTGGGCCTTGTTGGCCTAGGCCAGGATACAGCATTGGTTAAAGGGACACTCCACTTGTGCTGCAGGACCAGGAGATGTGGCTTGTCGGAGCTCTCAGCAGACTTGAGGCGGTGAGCAGAGCTTCAACAGCAGGCAGCCAGGCAGGCACTCAAACAGGTCGGGAAGTCAAGATCAGAGACGGAAGTATGGTCACAGGATTAGCCAGGGTCATCAACAGGCGATCAGGTCAGGAGCAAGCCTGGTGTGCAAGAAGGGGAACACAGGGGAAGGGGAACACAGGAAGGGGCTAACACTAGGGGGCGATCAAGGAGTTAATTGTGTTCCCTAGGTGTGTTTCTCACTGTAGGGGGAGGGGACTGATCTAGAGGAAATGACAGATCGTGGGTTCCTAGCTAATAGAAACTCACGATCTGTCTTTCCTCACATCTGTTTACACACACACATCCCTGTTCTGCCTCTCATGCCCGCGATCGCTTGCAGCAGGCGGTTATCGTGTCCACCGGTCACGAGCATTAGCACCCCCAGCGTGTGCCTGCTATCCCACTTCAAGGGGCCGATGTATACAGCTACGACAGTTCGCGGGATTGTGCTGACCTGCCGCCGTATAACGACGGCGGCTAGTTGGCAAATAATTAAATAGTCCGTCTGGCACCAATATGCACTGTGCACAGGAATTGCCTAACAGCTTTAGTTAAAATAAATACCTTTTTGGACTCGAAACAGAGTTTTTCTGTGTGAATCTATGTAACTGAAACCCAGGTGAAACGCATTAGATGTTTTTTAGTATAAAATAATAAATACATTTGGACTCTTTTATCCTTTGGACTGGCACACTTTCCATTAGTGCAGGGGTCTCCAAACTGCGGCCCGGGGGCCAGATGGCCCTTTACTTGCTTTTATCTGGCCCTTTACTTGCTTTTATCTGGCCCTTGGGGCAATATTTCATCTTCTGACATAAAACATGGGGCACAATTCCTACTAATGACACCAACAATGAGGAACAATTTCCTTCTAATAACACCAACAAAGGGGCACCATTCCTCCCAATAACACCAACGATGGGTCATTACTCCTCTCACTGACACCAAAAAATGTGGCATTGTTTACTCCTGCTGATACTGGAACATTTTTCTATTTCCAGTGGCCACAGACTGGCCCCCTAAAGTCTGAAGGACAGTAAACTGGCCCTTCGTTTAGAAAGTTTGGAGACCCCTGCATTAGTGCATGTTTTCTCCTAGCCAAATTTACTGGCTTTCTACACATTTCATTATATAGACATTATCAGAGCACTAAAGGGGACGATGTAATTTCCTTAATAAGTGCCAGTGCGTCTTTTTTATTATTATTATTATTATTATTATTATATATGAATATCTGGCGAATTGCAGGGGATTCATTAGCTCCAAATTTAAAGAGCAGGATTCATTTTTTTAATAGGCAAATCAGTACTTTCTGGCTGGTGACATCTCTGATGGCTTTCATATTGTAGAAGCCACCACCATAATGCCCATAGTTTGTCTTCCTTAAATCATTTATAAATATGATTTGGGGTTCTCGCTCTACTAATCAAAGCCTCTTTCCTTCTATATTGATTTGGCTCATGTATGAAATGGAACATCTGTCAGCGTGATTACATCAGCAAAATAAGCATTTTAAGGAAACATGTTTATTCCTGTTTACTATCAATAAAATGTAAATGAAAGAGAAAACATTACTAATTAAATGAAGTGCCAGCTGTGTGATCTGTGTTCATATATAGAGGGATGTACAGTATATGCCAGCCCACAGAGCAAGAACAACATATCTGCAACAGTTCTTAATGGATTCTACATGCTAATTGCACCCCATGCCGCAGTGGAGTACTGAGAAGGAAACATTGTCTGTCACTGCGATAAGTGACACTGGGAAAGATTGGGATTGAGTTAACTAAACAGGTTTTTATAACTCCATGTGGGTAGTGTCAGGTTTTGAATTGATGACCCTAGGCCCGCAAGGCAGGAGTGCCAACCACTAACCTACTACTGCTCTGTATCCTATTACCTTAACCGATTCCCGACCGCGCACTCCAATATACATCGGCAGAATGGCACAGGCAGGCAAATGGGCGTGCTTGTATGTCAGTTTGAATTTGCCGCCTAGAGGTCACGTGCGCACTAACTGACGACGCCCGCCTCGGGAGTGGGCGTGCGCGCCTGCCTCGGGAGGGGTCCTGCGAACTCGATGTTCGCTGATGGCCCGCCATTGCTGTGAGGAGAGGCAGAATGGGGAGATGCCGTGAATGGGGAGAGCAGTGATCAATGTCATGTCATGTCAGTGGTAGCCCATCCCCCCCACAGTTAGGATTACTCCCTAGGAAACACTTAACCCCTTGCTAGTGTCATGTACACAGTAATCAGTGCATTTTTATAGCATTGATAGCTGTAAATGACAATGGTCGCAAAATAGTGTCAAAAGTGTCTGATGTGTCTGCCATAATGTCGCAGTTACGATAAAAATCGCAGATCGTTGCCATTACTAGTAAAAAAAAATATTAATAAAACTGCCATAACTTTACACCCTATTTTGTAGATGCTATAACTTTTGCGCAAACCAATCAACATCGCATGATCGCGCAATTGTCAATTAAAGCGACACAAAAAGTGCTCTGGCCAGGTAAATACTTCTGGGGCTGAAGTGGTTAACCACTTGACCTCCTGATGGTTTTTGCGATACGGCACTGCATTACTTTAACTGACAATTGCGTGGTCGTGCGACACTGTACCCAAATAAAATTCATGTATTTTTTCCCAATAAATAGTGCTTTTTTGTGGTATTTGATCACCTCTGCAGTTTTTATTTTATGCGCTATAAATAAAAAAAAGACTGAAGATTTTGAAAAAAAAAAAAACAATATTGTTTACTTTATGCTATAAAAAAAAAAAAATCAATCAAATTTCTTCATAAATTTAGGCCAGTATGTATTCTGCTACCTATTTTTGGTAAAAAATCCAAATAAGTGTATATTGATTGGTTTGTGCAAAGTTATATTGTCTACAAACTATGGGAAAGTTTTTTTTTAACTAGTAATGGCGGCACTCAACAACTGACACTGACACTTTTTGGGGACCAGTGACAGTAATCAGTGCTAAAAATATGCACTGTCACTGTACTAATGACACTGGCAGGGAAGGGGTTAACATCAGGGGCGACCAAACTGTGTGCCTGACAAGTGTTTTACTATACAAAAAAGTGTTGCGCTAAAAAAAAAAAATTAATGTGAAATAGTCTAAAAAATCGGTCTCTCAAAGGAACATGTTCATCACATTAACGAACTCTGCAGTGTGGATGTAGATGAAAATAGATCCAAATCCCTCCACCAGTTGTATACACCACCACCACAAAAAGTGTGCATGGACCCTTTATTATGAAGGGTCAAAACAGGCTTTATGTACTAATCCAGTAGAGACCACCGACAAGGGGTAGGAAAAGAACAGCATCAGGATCAGTCAAAATGTATCCCGAGGACTCTGCCCACACAGTGACCATAATCAGAATCCAAAAAAAATATATAAGATAGATAGTGTAAAACCTCTTAGGCTGCGTACACACGATCAAATCTATCTGCTGGAAACGGTCGGCCCGACCGTCCCAGCAGACAGATTCGACCGCGTGTATGGGCGAGCTGACGGATTTGGCCACCTGACAGATTTCAAAGCATGCTTTGAAATCTGTCGGCTGGGAACCCATCTGCCCGACATGTCTGCTGGTTAGTACTCTAACCAGCAGACATGTCTTCTCGCACACGCGCCGAATGGTTTTGACGCATGCGCGGAAGTGTTTTACTTCCTGTTGCGGTGACGTGGCGGCGTCAACGTCACCGCCACGTCACCGCGCCGTATGGCGGCGGGGATTTTGGTTTGATCGTGTGTACGTCCCCAGCAGACAGATTTGTTGCACGTGTGTACGTGTACGTGGCCTTAGGGATAGAATTTATTAAAAGTATTGTACTTACAGTTATCCAAGTTAAAATCAGCTTTGTATCATATAAAAAGGTGGCCGCCACAAAACATCCAGATATGAATACAAATGCACAGTAGCAGGAACAGGCAGCTCTGCCCAACCAGTTTCGTCAGCAAAAGGACTTCTTCTGGGGCATTTGTGTTATTTTCTGCCATCGCACTAAGAAAGCAACCAAGCGATTCAATCCTCACTTTCATCTCTGCAGCGTGAATGGAAAAAAGGATGACGGCAACCAAACGTCGTACTCACATTGTTCTCACACTTACTTCTAATGCCTTGTACACACAATCGGAATTTTTCCATCGGAAATACCTACCATGTGTGTGCCCCATTGGAGAAATGCAGATGAATTTCATTGGAGTTTAAATATAGAACATGTTTTACTCTGATGAAATTCCGTCTGAATTCCGATGTGCTTTTGGCCGGGCAAAAGCCCAATCGTGTGTACGGGGCAGGAGGTTAAAACAAACAGATAGAAAAGTGAAATGCGAGAAACACGCCCCAATCACAATACAGAGTCCGCGAGACACTTCCACATCAAATGCCAATACCCACATCTAATTTCATTTGTAATTTACTTATTACCAAATCTAATGGGCTGCAAGTATGTTCAGCTGTATCCTTAGATGGAATATATTAAAAGATTATAAACAGCATTTATTTCAAAATAAAATATAAATAAAACAAAATAAAAACATAGAACCAAATAAAATCAAGAATTGTCTATAAAACTATAAACATCCCAATCCACGTTTAATCAGAGCGGAAGGAGGGAGTCTCAATACAGCCACCTTTTTCAAAAGTACTGATCGTAATGCATACATTTCTAAAGACAGCTGCCACCATCAGTCATGGATGAATGGGGTCCCCAAGGGAAAACTTCTCTGCATTAGACAGAATTGTTCTAATATAGTTGATTTTGATGTCCAATCTCAAGTTCTGATTCAAGGAGAAGAGATGATCCCTCCTCTTTGGATTCCACATTACATCTTGTCAGAAATATGGATAGGGATATGTTGTTAGCTGATAAACCTGCAAACCATGAGAGCCAGAATAACTTTGATTTATCTTTGGTTACAACTTATCTTTTAATACATTATAAGGATACAGCTGAACATTCATACTTGCAGCCCATTTGATTTGGTAATATGTGAATTACAAATTAAATTAGATGTGGGATGTGGGTATTGGCATTTGATGAGGAAGTGCCTCTTTGTCCCAAGAACTCTATTGTGGTTGGGGTGGGTTTGTTGCACTTCCACGGGCCGGATTCAGATACAAAGGTGTATCTTTCCGGTGAAGTAGCGTTTACTCTTTACACTACGCCGCCGCAAATATTATGGGCAAGTGCCTTCTTCAGAAAGCACTTGCTCCATAATATGCGGCGGCGTAGCGTAAAGTGCACGGCGGAAGGCCGCGCAATTCAAATTGCTGAAGTGGGGGCGTGATTCATGTAAATGAATCATGACCCCACGTAAATGATGTTTTTTTGGACGGCGCATGCGTCGTCCGTGGACGTTCCCAGTGCGCATGCGCAAAATCACGTTGCTTTTTGTCAATGTAAACAACGTGAATGTAACTAACGTCGAGCCCCATTCCCAAACGATTTACACAAACAACGTAACCAACGTACTATTCGACGCTGTCCTGACGTCCATACTTAACATTGGCTACGCCTCCTATAGCAGGGGTAACCTTACGCCGCTATAACGCTAACGCAAACTACGTAAACTACAACGCGCCGCCCCAAGTACGTTCGGGAATCGGCGTAAATAGCTCATTTGCATATTTTACGCGGAAAAACACCGTAAGCGCCACCTAGCGGCCAGCGTAAATATGCAACTAAGATACGACAGTGTAAGCGACTTACGCCGCTCGTATCTTAGGAGAAAGCCGGCGTATCTTGTTTTCTGAATAGCAAAAAAAGATACGCCGGCTATTCTTAGTATTTACGCAGCGTATCTCTTGATACGCTGACGTAAATTCTTTTTGAATCCGGCCCCACGTCTCTATCTGTTTGTTTTAGACTAAGTTCTTCCTACAATGTGAGAACAAGGTTTGGTTGCCATCTTCCTTTTTTACATTCAGGCTGCAGAGATGAAAGTGAGGCTTGAATCGCTCCTTACTTAGTGCAATGGCAGGAAATAACACTCATGCCCCGGAAGAAGTCCTTTTGCTGACGAAACCAGTTCGGCAGAGCTGCCTGTTCCTACTATCGCGCATTTCCATTCATATCTGGATGTTTAGTGGCGGCCGCCTTTTTATATGATACAATGTTGGTTTTAACTTGGATATCTGTAAGTGCAATACTTTTAATAGATTCTATTACTGAGAGGTTTTACACTATCTAGCGTTTATATATCGTTGTATGGGCGGAGTCCTATGGATACATTTAAACTGAACCTGATGCGATTCCTTTCCTACCCCTTGTGGGTGGTCTCTACTGTGATTAGTGCATCAAGCCTGTTTGACCCTTCTTAATAAAGGGTCCACGCTCTCTGGTAAGAGTCCAACCTTTTTGTGGTGGTGGTGTATACTCCTGATGGAGGGATTTGAATCTATTTTCATCCACAGCTGAACCGCTGAGTTTGTTAAAGTGCCATTGAGGGACCAGAGAACAGGGTTACTCTGTGCAAAACCATGGCACAGAGCAGGTAAGTATGTTATATTTGTTATTTTTGTAAAAAAATTGCATTTACAATCACTTGAATTAACTAGCATTGAACAGAAGGAGAGAATAGAAAAGTAAGCAAACAAGTTGTAGTAGCATACTACAGAGCAATAATAACCTGATGCAGGGCAATAATAAAACACAGAAATATTACATGAATGTGGGCCAGAACAGAGGTGAAGTGAGACAGAAGACATTGTGAATTGCTGATGGTCATTCAAATGCAACAGGTCCACTTTATTAAAAGTTTTACACTAGTGTATTAACCAGTTCCTGCCCATGCTATAGCTGAAAGACGGCTAGAGCACGGGTTTACAATGCCACGAGGGTGGTGTGCTCTGTGATCACCTATTCCTTCGGACTCAGCTGATCACAGATCAGGATAAAGGGCCAATCACATGACAGCTGATCACAGGATGTAAACAGAAGCCAGTTATTCCCCCTCACACTCACAGAGTAAAGAGAGAAGAGAAAGCCGATAACGGGATTCTGTTAAAGGGACGTTGGTCCCAACATTGTCCACCAGTGCTTGTAATCTGTGCCCACCAGTGCTGCTAATTAGTGCCCACCAGTGCCACCCAGCGGTGCCCATTTGTGCTGCCAATCAGTGCCCATCAGTGTCACATATCAGTACCGCTTATCAGTGCCCATCTGTGCTGCCCATCAATGCCTCATCATCAGTGTCACATATCAGTACCACCTACCAGTGCCTATCAGTGCCCATCAGTGTGACCTATCATCGCCAGTTTTCAGTGCCACTTATCAGTGCTGCCTATCTGTTCCGTCTATTAGTGCCCCTATCAGTGCCCATCATCTTATTAGTGGCCATCAGCGCAGCCTAACTGTGCCTATCAGTCCAGCCTCATCAGTGCACATCAGTGAAGGAGCAAAATTACCTGTTTGCATTTTTTTTTTGAAAAAAAGGGGGTAAAAGAGCCCAGTGGGCTAATGGTTAAGAACGTTCTTGTACTCTGTTCTACAGGATTGTACACACAGAAGCCATTAGTAGAAACGCTGGGCACAAATTCCAGTGCCCTGTGCATGAGAAAGAACACCTTGGCCTGTAACTGGGAAGTTGTAGAAAAGGATTATTATATTTACTGGTTTAGTTAAGAGTTTTAATGAGGACAGATTGCTGTATGTAATTAGCTCATACTTAAAGTGCTTCACCCATCCCCTGACTAATCTTGAATGTGAGAGATATTAACACTAGCGCCTAATCTCCCTAAATCTTAGCCATGTGTAGATTATTCTAAACATAACAGTGATCACTGCACACAAGGGGCTTATGTATTAAAAGTGCGCCTGCAGCAACCAATCTGCTTCCAACTGTTATTTTTGTCGTCCAGAGTTGAACGTGAAAAACAAATATTCTGCCAATGAAAGGGGCCTGATAAGGTCGTCACTCTGCCCAATCTACTCTCTCCTCCAGTCCAAAATCTCCCAATATTAACCACTTCAATACCGGACAATTTTACCCCCTTCTAGCCCAGGCCACTTTTCAGCTTTCGGCGCTGTCACATTTTGAGTGTGCGGTCATACAACGCTGTACCCACAAAAACTTTTTATAATTCTTTTCACACATATAGAGCTTTCTTTTGGTGGTATTTAATCACTACTGGGTTATTATTTTTTGCAAAATACCGTATTTATCGGCGTATAACACGACGCTCGGATCTATGCGGCTGATTCCTCGAATCAGGTTCCGCATAGATCTCCCTTAGAGCCGACTGGTGTAAGTGAGTTACACTGTCGGTTCTTAGGCTGCATTCTCCCGCCGTCCGCTAGGTGGCGCTTTTTTTTTTCTACGTGACGAATATGCAAATGAGGAGAACCGCCGATTCAGAACCGAACGCCCGGCCGTCGCTTTTTTTTTACGTCGTTTGCGTTCGTCTGTTTCCGGCGGATCATTACCCCTGCTATATGCGGGGTAAGTGCGGCGGATCCTATGTTAAGTATGGCCGTCGTTCCCGCGTCGAGTTTTGAATTTTTTACGTCGTTTACGTAAGTCGTCCGGGAATACGGCCATACGTTAATTGCGTTAACATCGAAAACAATGACGTCCTTGCGACGTCATTTAAAGCAATGCACGTCGGGAAATTTTGCCGGCGACGCATGCGCAGTACGATCGGCGCGGGGACGCGCGTGATTTAAATAGTAAACTCCCCCTAGCCGCGGAATTTGCATTCCGCCGGGGGATTTACGATCCGCCAGGGCTAATTACGAGGCAAGTGCTTTCTGAATACAGCACTTGCCTCAAAAACTGACGCAGGCGGATCGTAAACAAGATAGATCACGCGGATCAAAAGATCCGCTGATCTACATGAATCTACCCCACAGGCACAGTTTACCCTCCATTTTCAGGGTAAAAAAGTGAGTGTTGTACGCCAATAAATACAGTAAATGAAGAAAGGCCAAAAAGTTTGAAATTTAAAAAAAAAAATCTTTGTTTCTGTTATAAAATTTTGCAAATAAATAATTTTTCTTCATAAATTTATGCCCACATGTATATAACTACATTTCTTTGGAGAAAATACCCCAAATCAGTGTATATTATTTAGTCTGTATGAAAGTTATAGACTCCACAAACTATGGTATACAGTATATCTGAAAATCGATCAATACTGTTATACTGACGGCCTCTTCTTGAGAACAGTACAAATTTCCCCCAAATGATCCCTTTTTTGGAAGTAGACAGTCCAATGTATTGAGTAAGAGGCATGGCGCCTTTTTTCGAAGTTTTGTTCTCACAATTTTTTGGAAAATTAACTGAAAATAAATCACTCTTTTCTTTTTACATTTTTACATACTGTCACCAGTGCAGTACAGCGTCATCCTATAACTGGTGTGGCAGTGATCAGGGACACTGACTGGTGACAGTATGTAAAAATTAAATACAATTTTTATTTTTAAATTCTTTGAATATTTTGTTTACCTTTTTCTTTTCTTTGTATATATATTTTTTTTACATACTGTGACCAGAGCAATACAGTGTTACCATAGTAACACTGAACTACTCTGAGGAGGTGATCACGATTTTTTTTACACGCTATGATTGGTTATAGAAGTGAATTTCACTGTTATAAGCAAGCATTTTTACTGAATGAAATAGATATATTCAATCAGTGTGTATTATTGAGATTAGCTTTGATTGGTCACAGCTAACCACATGGTATAGATGGGCTGTTATTGACCCCGTCTGTACTATGTGATCACTGTGACCAATCACAGCTAGCAACACAATTGTACACAATGAATGGCATGAATCTAAGCCATCCATTGTTTACAATTGTCATGTGATCTGCTGTAGTTGGTCACAGTAATCAAATGGTACCAGCAGTGGGCCTGTACACTGATCAATCATCCATTGTGTCCGGTAGACACAGCAAGTGACAGATCGCAGCAGAGCATGGCTTGTCAGGCCTGCACGAGGCGTGTTTTGGGGAGGACATCATATGACATCCACCCAGAGCAATAGGGCTCCTGCTTGGGTGTCATTTTACAATGGCCCAGATGGGAAGCAGTTAAACTGGCCATAATTGGCTTGAATTTTCAGCCAAAATTTGAGCTTTAAAAAAGTTGATTTAAAAATCGTTTGAGTTTGGTGGAAACTTATCAGCCGAACAGTGACTGCATCCAATCAGATGCAGTGGCTGTTTGTGTATTCAAGACAGCTGAAGGTGCTGCGACTGTTGGGGGACCCCCCATGTCTCCATAAAGAATACTCGTCATCTGCCCATGCTATCAATTAAGGGGCTTGATAGCCACCTTGTTATGGCAATAGAGTTAAATGAAAAACCCACTTTAAGAAAACAATTAAAAATAGTAAAAAAAATGAAAAGCACCTTCACCCCTTCCCTACGCATACATCAAAATGCACGCATGCATGTAAACAGCCATTGCACCACATGTGAGGTATCACTGCGAATGTCAGAGGAAGAGCAATAATTCTAAGACCATCATTCATGGTTAGCTCTATAACGACCACTTATGAAAAATTTTAGGTACTGTAGTTTGTCAATTTTGAGTCTTGACATGTTTGGTATCTATTTATTCAACGCAACATTATCTATTCTATTCTAGCACACAATGGGTATTTTATTGTGTTTGCACACACTAAAATTCATTTTAGTGTATTTTTTCCTTAAAATGTGAGTTTGACAGCTGTGTGAATATCGTATGAATTCGAAAAATTATAACAGCCACCATTTATTCTCCAGGTCCTCTGTTTTCAGAAAATATATGTTTGGGGGGTTGTAAGAAATTTTCTAGAAAATAATGCTGATTTTACCATGTGTGTGAAAAATGTAAACACTGCTCGTAACAGCAAGTGCCTTACTCTACTACCAGCCTGGGCTTCAGCTTTCCTAACCAAATTTTTTTTTCCTTTTGATTTGGCAATCTTGTTGTCTGCTGTTGCTTTGCCCATCTGAGAGCTTGCATTATGCTAACACTGATTTTTTTCTATTGTTGGATACTATTATTGTTCATATAAGCATGTAAATTTATGTGATGTATATCTAATATGTATCTTTTTAAGATATGTCATCCTCTCATGAACATATGGAAAAGGTACTGAGGAAGCACTAATGCGAAACACGTTGACCTTTTTTGGACTGTCGTATAATGAAATGATGTATTGAGAAATTCATATCATATACTGTAATCATGAGAGATGTGAACCCATACTAGGGATATATCATCCCTTGGTGTTTTTGAATCTTGTGATTTTTATATCATTTAATAAAGTATTTGTATTGTATTTATTGTAGTCTTCCCTGGTACCAGTAAAGGCTGCCTTTTTTTCTTTTTGTAGATGTCATAGGATGTGGTACTATTATTGGCAGCATATTTTTTTCAATTTGGTACTGTAACTTGTTGTCCGCTGTTACTTTGCCCCTCTGAGGTCTTGTATTGCTCACACACCGATTCTGGCTGTTGTTGGATATTATTATTGTTCATATAAGCATATAAATATATGTGATGTATATCTAACATGTATCTTTTTAAGATAGGTCATTCTCTCATGAACATATGGAAAAGGTCCTGAGGAAGCATTCATGCGAAACACGTTGACCTTTTTTAAACTATCATATAATGAAATGATTCATATCATATACTGTAATCATGGGAGATGTGACCTCATACTAGGGATACGTCATACGTTTGCATTTTTCATCTTTTTTATATCATTCAATAAAGTATTTGTATTTTATCTTTTGTAGTCTTTATGATACCGGTACAGTATGCCTTTTTTTAATTTTATTTTCGTAGATGTCATAGGATGTGGTACTACTGTTGTTGCTTTCCCCATCTGAGAGCTTTAATTGCTCTAATACCAATTTTGTCTGTTCGATATTATTATTGTACATATACTGTAAGTATATACATTTATGTAATGTATATCTAACATGTATCTTTTTAAGTTAGGGCATCCTCTCATGAACATATGGAAAAGGTCCTGAGGAAGCATACATGCGAAACACGTTGATCTTTTTTGGACTGTCATATTATTAAATGATGTGTTAAGAAATTCATATCATATACGATGTGACCTCCTACTTGATACTTTTGATATTTTTTATCTTGTGAATTTTATATCATTCAATTTGTATTTTATCTATTTGTATTTTTTTTTATTGTATTTTATTTTATTTTATCTATTTGTATTTTATTTGTATTTTATCTATTGTAGTCTTCCCTGGTACCAGTAAAGTCTGCCATTTAAATTTTTTATAGATGTCATAGGATGTGATACTATTATTGACAGCATCTTTTTTTTGTAAATTTGGAACTGTACCTTGTTGTTTTCTGTTACTTTGCCCCCTCTGAGAGCTTGTATTACTCTTATGCCCTGTACACACGATCAGACCTTTGTCTGACCAAATTCACATTGTGTGTATGAGGCCTTACACTGATCTTGTCTGTTGTTGGTTGCTGCCACTGTACTCCATGACACAGGGTATGACCAGTAAGGAAAAATGTATAGAAGAGATGATCCTAGGAGAGTAATGTTGCTTTGTGCTTTTAGATTCCACAGAGGGAAATCCAACCCTCCTTTTATGTCACAATGTAGAGTATAAGATTTCCTATCATCAGTGCCCAGTCTTGCTACACAGAGCTTATCCAGCTCTGAGCAATCCTCTTTTTTTGTTCAGTGAAAAAAACAGACTTACAGAGAAAAACCTTAGTCCGTTCCGCCCCCTTGCTGTGAGTGACAGGTTATTTACATATCTCATGCACTAGCCTGGAGACAGGCATTATTTTTCAATTCCCACCCCCACTCCTTTTCTGAAGTCATGTGGTTACTGTGACGGATCTTGAATACCCCAGGTGGGCACATCCGCCAGACCTGTGTCTCCTGTCCTCCAAACACAACCGCAGCCTGCAGATTTGCCATAACCAGCCCTTAACCCCTCAATCATGAGACAACAAACAGGTGTTGAGGGTTAAACATGCAGAGCATTAACAGTTTATTAAATCCAAGACATACAGTTTTACACACAGTTAGGGACACTCCCCTTAGCCTTGTCATAGAAGGGAGGGGGTGAGGGACAAGGAACAACCAATGGGAACTGAACATTTGTACATTGAAACAGGCTACAGATAAACATAAATGGATTATGGTAAGCAGGCAGCCTCTCAATACACACCCCCTGCGGAGAGACGCCTCTAGTCCAGACCATTGTCTATGTGACATATGTCATCACAATTAGACACAGCAACAAGGGGGGGAGAAGAGATGTAGCATTACATTACATTATCACATGGCCAGCTTGTCCTGGGTCTCCAGCCTCGTCTGGGCCATAGTCTGTGCGTAGGAGGCACGCGCACAGTCCCTTCCAAAACACACAGTGACAGTGGGTTCTGTCACAGTTACTTTTATGGATTTTGACTGGATGTTAGTGATCATAGCAGAATTTAGTGTAAGGAATACACAGGAAAAAATGCATGTTGACAAGGGGAGTGTAGAGGTGGGCGGGGAGTCTACTGACTTCACAACGCCACCCACAGACCTCCAGACAACAGATCCACCCACAGAATCTGCAGTTTTTCAGTTCTTATAACAGACAAAGGGGAAACATTTTACAGGTAAGGATACATGCAGGAGGCATCTATATCCTTATAGATCAGCACTATGGCAGTAGTTTAGAAAGGAAGAGAGTGGGTTTACTTCCACTTTAAGTATCCGAATAATTATTGTGGGGAGCATGATGACAGACAGCAGAGAAGGGTCTGAAAAATGCTACATAGAATATGAATTGCTGACAATTGACATTTTTCCCTTTTCCTTTCTATGAGCTTTGTCAGAGGCTTCACCTTGACAAGTCCTGGAAAAGTCCTGCTAGATGTGAATGAGCATTTTTTTTAACCTCTTAGCAGATGATGACAAGTTCTCTTGTATCACATTGTTTAGATCATTATTTGTTGAAGAATTTGCTATCTCTGTTTAACACGCTGTTATGTGCTTGCTCACCTAATTAATAAATAATGTATGCTTGGTATCTGCATGAAGCTATCCGCCAACAGAGTCAAATGAGATCAGCTGAGCACAGAGCAAAATTGTAGATTGTGTCTGTCTATGCTTCAAGTCAACATGTGCTTTACCCATGCAGACCAAGAAACAGGCCCACATTAATGACAGTCTCACCACTTACTTGTCTTGTAAGGTGAAGCGTGGTGTGGCGGGCAGTTAACACACACAGAGTCTGAGTTAGGCAATAAATGTATAAAAGCAAGTAAAATGCTGCACTATATTGAAGTTACCAATGTGATATGACACATATAAAGTGCACTAGTATCTCAGTGCAAAATGCATAATATTAACCGTTTGCCGACCAGCTAACGAACATTTATGTCGGCAGAATGGCACGGTTGCGCAAAGCAATGTATATATATATACGTCGCTTTGAATTCGGTGCGGGCGTGCGCGCGCCCCTGCCGCAAGCTCTGTGCCTGCGGGACCCACCGATGTCTGTCGGTGTCCCGCGATTGTGTCACAGAGCTGCAGAACAGGGGGTGCCTATGTAAACAAGGCATTTCCCTGTTCTGCCTTGTGACAGGACACTGATCTACTAGGTAATGATTAAGCAGAAGATGTAAGTGTGAAACGCGTCTACGTGACCTCTTGTTGGTGTCTTTGGTGTTATCACATTGAATAATAAAAGGCAATCGGAATTCCTGGATGTGCAACCAATTCTTTTCTTACCAGGACACTGATCTACTGCTCCCTGTCATCGGGAGCAGTGATCAATGTCATGTCACAGGCAGCCCAGCCCCCACACAGTTAAGATCCCTCCCTAGGACACACTTAACCCCTTCCTCGCCCTCTAGTGGTTAACCCCTTACCTGCCAGTGTGATTTACACAGTAATCGGTGCATTTTTATAGCACTGATCGCTGTATGAATGACAATGGTTGCGGAATAGCATCAAAAGTGTCCGATGTGTCCGGCATAATGTCGTAGTTAAGATAAAAATCATTACTAGTAAAAAAACGACTCCCTTTTTTGTAGACACAATAACTTTTGCGCAAACCAATCAATATACGCTTATTGCATTTTTTTTTACCAAAAATATGTAAAAGAATACATATCGGCCTAAACTGTGGAAACAAATATTTTTTTATATATCTTTGGGGGATATTTATTATAGCAAAAAGTAAAAAATATAGCTTTTTTTCAAAATTGTTGCTCTTTTTTTGTTTAACCACTTGCCGACCACCGCATGTCTATTTACATACAGGTACGTCCATTTGAATCTTCTAAGTGCGGCCGAGTTCCCGGGAGTCCCGCGATTGCAGTAGGCAAGAGCAGAACGGGGGAATGCCTTTGTAAACAAGGAATTCCCCTATTCTGCCTAGTGACACTGTCACTGATGACCGTTCCTCGTGATTGGGAATGGTCATCAGTAACGTGTCACATGTAGCCACGCCCCCTAACAGTAAGACTCACTTCCTAGGGAACACTTAAAGTCACAGTCACAATAAAAATCGATGATCGCCGCCATAATATACAAAAAAAAAGTTATTTATAAAAATGCCATAAACAGTCCCCTATTTTGTAGAAGCTATAACTTTTGCGCAAACCAATCAATAAACACTTATTGTGATTTTTTTACCAAAAATATGTAGAAGAATACATATTGACCTAAACTGTGGAAAAAACATTTTTACTGCAGTGTCCTAGCTTTCCTACCACTGAGAAAAAAATCCCAGAAACACAAAGAGGCGTATTTATAAACTAACCGCATAGCTGTTTGTCCATCGCATGTGAAAATGTGAAGGTTGCATAAAAAAATACTTTAGGATAAACATTAAAAAAAAAATATTTGTAGCTAAAAACGACGCAATAATTTTCTTTGAATCTTACAAATTTTTCAGTGACAACATCCAAAAATGTAAGTTGGGTGCGCAGCCCAAATTTTTGAAAGTATGTCTTATATATCTTTTTTGATATCTTAATTCTAATCTTCACAAGCCTTTCTCTTTTTTCCTTTAAGAGCGGGACTCGGTCTGCTCCCAGGGTTGCTTCCTCAAATACATGCAGATTTACGTGCATGTTTAATGGGCACTTCAAGGACATCTTCAAAATGCATTTTGTCAATATGTTCAGCAGCCTTTTCCTGCGGGTCCGTATTTATTTCCAGGTGTCAAGAATGTAGTACAGATAATGTGTTGGGGCAGAACTAGACTTTAAGCCATCGGCTTGATGATTTCCCCCTACGGACGTTTTAAATGAGCAGAGAATGTTAAGTACAGCAGAAGTCAGACTCCGCAACGGAGAAGAGGCAACTTCCAACCCCCCTGCAAGCTACTCGCTGGAAACGTCTAAGTCTTCCCACTGGATAAAAGTATCTCTCCTTATGACAAGATCAATTCCCTTCAATGAATGAGGCGAAGACGAGAAAACGATTAAGCCTATCAACCTTTAAAGGAGAATTCCACCTTATACATTGATATATAGTGGTAAAGTGAACCTTTCTTTAACTAATCTGTTCTGTAATCCACAAAAATACTTTATTTGCTGGCGTATAAGACTACCTTTTACACTTAAAAAAACTGGCCAAAAAACAGGGGTCGTCTTATATGCCGGGTCAGCTGCTCGGATGCCTGCTGACCCGGCATATACATACAGTATATACCGCTTAGCCAATCCCGGTGAGCGATGTATTCAAATTAATACAGAGCCTGCTCGGATTGGCTTTGAGAGTCAGAGAGGAGTGGGCTGATGATGTTAGGCCGCGTACACACGATGAGACATGTCCGCTCAAACATGTCCGACGGACCGTTTGCAGCAGACATGTCTCATTGGATTTTGGTCCGATGGCGTGTACACACCATCGGACGAAAATCCCCTCAATCTGAGGACGCGGTGACATGGCGGTGACGTTGACGCCGCCACGTCACCAAACCCGGAAATAAAATGCTTCCGCGCATGCGTCGAAACCGTTCGACGCATGCGCAGACAGTTCTGTCCGCTGGTTAGTGTACTAACCAATGGACAGTTCCGACGGACAGGTTTGTAGCGGACATATTTCAAAGCATGCTTTGAAATTTGTCCGATGGACAAACCTGTCCGCTAGCCCGTACACACGATCGGAGATGTCTGCTGAAACGGTCCGTCGGTCGTGTGTACGTGGCCTTACAGCCTCTGCCGATCCAAGCAAGCTTTGTATTCATTAATAGAATACATCGCTTGCCATGATTGGCTCCAGCAAGAAGGAAGAAGAATATGGCTCCAGCTCCAGCAAGAAGGAAGAAGAATATGGCTCCAGCTCCAGCAAGAAGGAAGAAGAATATGGCTCCAGCTCCAGCAAGAATGAAGAAGAATATGGCTCCAGCTCCAGCAAGAAAGAAGAAGAATATGGCTCCAGAAGGAAGAAATATGAAGGTTCGGAAGCCTCAGAAGGGGGGTCGTCTTATACGGTGAGTACAGGCAAAAAATCTTAAAAAAAAATTAAATTAGGGGGTCGCCTTATACACCGGTACATACAGTTGCGCTCATAAGTTTACATACCCTTTCATAATTTATGATTTTTTGGGCCATTTTTCTCAGAATATGAATGATAACACAAAAACTTTTCTTTCACTCATGGTTAGTGTTTGGCTGAAGCCATTTATGATCAATCAACTGTGTTTATTCTTTTTAAATCATAATGGCAACAGAAACTAACCAGATTACCCTGATCAAAAGTTTACATACACCAGTTCTTAATACCGTGTATTGGCTCCTTTAACATCAATGACAGCTTGAAGTTTCACCGATCTCATGCTTACCACCCTGGAGGAGAGATGTGGGGTCTTATTGACCCCGCATCTCTCCATAAAGAGGACCTGTCACACACAATCCTATTACAAGGGATGTTTACATTCCTTGTAATAGGAATAAAAGTGATTACATTTGTAATTTTTTTTTAAAGTGTAAATAAAATAAGTAAAAAAAATTAAAATGCCCCTGTCCCCGGTAGCTTGCGCGCAGAAGCGAACGCAGGCGTAAGTCCCGCTGACATATGTAAACGCTGTTTAAACCACATATGTGAGGTATCGCCGCGTGCGTTAGCGTGTCAGCAACAATTCTAGCACTAGTTCTCCTCTGTAAATCTAAACTGGTAACCTGTAAAAAATTTCAAAGCGTTGCCTATGGAGATTTTTAAGTACCGAAGTTTGGCGCCATTCCATGAGTGTGCGCAATTTTAAAGCGTGACATGTTAGGTATCTATTTACTCGGTGTAACATAATCTTTCATATTTAAAAAAAAAATTGGGTTAACTTTACTGTTTTGTTCTTTTTTTAATTCATGAAACTATTTTTTTCCAAAAAAAAAAGCGTTTGAAAGATTATTGCGCAAATACCGTGCAAGATAAAACATTGCATCGACCGTTGTTTATTCCCTAGGGTGTCTGCTAAAAAAACATATATAATGTTTGGGGGTTCTGCATAATTTTCTAGCAAAAGAATGATGATTTTTACATGTAGGAGAGAAGTGCCAAAATAGGCCCGGTAATGAGGTGTGTATAAAAGCCCTGTATTGAATTGGTTAAAAGACCTTTTCTCAAATACTCTGTGACATAAAATATTGCAACAATCTCAGTTTTATTCTCTAGGGTCTCTGCTAAAAAAAATATATATATGGGGGGGTTCTTAGTAATTTCTAGAAAAAAATACTAAGTGCATCACTAAAAGTGTTTTTTGTCTTCCGATTTTTCATACTGTTTGGTGAGTTCTTTTAGCTGCTCTCTTAACTCCTTCAGACGACCGTCTATCTCTTTGTGTTCCAGCAGCTTCTTCCTGTAGTCCCGCAGCGCCTTCTCCCGTGGCTCCGCCATGATGAGTAGTCGCTGCTCATAGGGAATGCCGGGAAGTGCCATGGCCGCCGGGGGGAGGAGCTCTGCGCGGACAACAAGGCCCTGCAGAGTGTTGGACAGATTGTTGGTGAAGTCCTTAAACAGTTAACAGAAGAAAAATTCATTGTCAAAGCAACAAATGGACCAAGATATGTTGTTGGCTGTCGTCGACAGCTGGATAAAAGTAAACTGAAACCTGGCACAAGGGTTGCTTTAGATATGACAACGCTCACTATCATGCGTTACTTGCCCCGTGAAGTAGATCCTCTTGTGTATAACATGTCTCATGAGGATCCTGGGAATGTTAGCTATTCTGAAATCGGTGGGCTCTCTGAACAGATCCGAGAACTCAGGGAGGTCATTGAACTTCCACTCACAAACCCGGAGCTGTTTCAGCGTGTGGGGATTATTCCTCCAAAGGGCTGCCTGCTTTACGGTCCACCAGGTACTGGAAAAACACTCTTGGCAAGGGCTGTGGCTAGTCAGTTGGATTGCAACTACTTAAAGGTTGTATCTAGCTCTATTGTAGACAAATACATTGGTGAAAGCGCTCGCCTTATTAGAGAAATGTTCAATTATGCCCAAGATCACCAGCCGTGTATTATTTTCATGGATGAAATCGATGCCATAGGTGGTGGGCGGTTTTCAGAAGGTACTTCTGCTGATCGAGAAATTCAGAGAACTCTAATGGAGTTGTTAAATCAGATGGATGGATTTGATACTCTGCATAGAGTAAAGATGATTATGGCCACCAACAGACCAGACACTTTGGACCCGGCCTTGCTACGCCCTGGAAGGCTTGACCGCAAAATCCATATTGAACTTCCAAACGAGCAAGCCAGGTTGGATATCTTGAAGATTCATGCTGGCCCTATTACTAAACATGGAGAAATAGATTATGAAGCCATTGTGAAGCTTTCGGATGGATTTAATGGAGCAGATCTGAGGAATGTCTGCACTGAAGCTGGTATGTTTGCAATTCGGGCAGATCATGACTTTGTCGTCCAGGAAGACTTTATGAAGGCTGTCCGAAAAGTTGCGGATTCTAAGAAGCTGGAGTCCAAACTCGACTACAAACCTGTTTAATGTAGAGATTGGATACATGGGTGATCTATGTGTGTTTCTGTTGCTCCTCTAGGTTATGGTTGTTATTAAAAGTACATACAACATCGTGGAAAAAAAAAAAAGTGTTTTTTGTCATCTGATTTTGCTGATCGTGTGTACTAGGCATTAGGACACCTCCCCCTCCCTCGATGTGTCATCACTGGTGCCTGAGTGGCTGAAAAGAAAAGGTAAGGTGAACATTTGCAGGAGGGGGACAGGACTATGGGGCCAAAGCACAGGATAACTTTAAAAATTAATTATAGGTATGACCATTTGCCTGGAACCTTATAATAAGCTTACCTGTAGGGCAAATTTTAACCCCTTCACGTTGACTTACGCAAATATGTGCCCCCACTGTTCTGGGCTTTTTATTGTGGGTGGACCCCTTTGTGCTGGCAACACGCTACATGGCGTGCTCCCAGCACAGAGATCGGGGTTTCATGATCTAAAGATCAGGACCTGGAACGTCTGAATATGGGTAACCTGATCGCTGTGATAGCCTCTGATTGGCTGTAACAGTGATCAGTCACTGTGAAGCCCACCCCCCGTGTTTTCTGTCTCTGTCAATGGACGATACAGGTACACTGTACCTTTTTCTGTCCTTGCAAAAAAAAAAGTGTGTGTAGAAAATAAATAAAAATAATAATAATGATAATAAAAAAAAAACCTGGATCGAGGTTTGCTCTAGGTCAGCCTCCGGGTTAGTGTTTGTGCCAAGGTCAGGGTCAAAGGTCAAGGACAGGGTCAGGGTCAGTATTTTTTTGGACGTGATTTTTTTTATTTATTTTTATTAGTATCAGTGTCAGTTAGTGTCAGTGTTGGTGTGTTTTAGGCAGGATAGAAGAAAAAAATATGTACTAGTGTTTCTGGGCTGTACTACAGGTACCTACAACCACTAACATACACATATGTAGTGTTGCTGCGATCATCAGGAGCAGGGGAATTTTTTTTGGTTTCTTCTTTGGTGGTAGGTTATCGTAGTAGCAAGAAGCATACAGTTAAAAAAAAAATTGTAGGGGGAAGTTTTCCTTTGATAATAATAAAAAAAAAATCAGGAGATATCCATTACCATTTACCACCAAATAAAAGCCCAAGGTATAATCTACCTGGATGCACAAAGTAGTTGTGATGATATTTACGGTTTCAACAAAAATATGTTAAAATTGCAAAGTTGGGCTTAGGCATTTAGATTCGAGTTACCCTTAGGCGCAAAGGGGTCAAAATTAGAGTTCCATTCCACTTTAAGTAAACCTGCCATCTATTTAAAGGGTAACTGTAGCTATGGGCCACCATGATGAATAAAAATGAGTTGTGTGTAAAGGGAAAGGACCCCTACACCTCCCAGTGTAAAATTAGTGACCCGCTTCTTGAATGTCCCATCCTTGGGGGAACGGGCAAACCATTTCCTCATCTCTGCTCGTTCGTTTATTTTTAATGCAAAGATGATAATACTTTTTCTGTAAAAGTCAAATCCATCAACTTGTCTATTTTGAAGCCAAGCGTCAATTTTTTTCTGAAAAAAAAAGATTATATTTTGTTTCTGAAGTGCAATCATAAATTTCTTAATTTACATTCAATCCCCATGATATTTGACCCAGATATGAAGCAATTTAATTGCAAATTAGAAATCTGGACTGTTCTAGAAATGCCTGGATCGTAATGTATCACACAAAATCTAATCTGATGTGTCTCCTGTATTTATTTTGTTGATTGGACAGCTGGAAAAGTCACCTTTTTTTGCATTTTAATGAGCTGCCAAAAGGAAAACAATTCATGAGAGAAATACAAGGTCTGTCACTACTGAAAATTCTAGTTGCCTGGCTGTTGGTTGCTTCGGTACTGACCTGGGTTGGGTTTGCAGATGGAGTTCTGCCAGTATGACATTTTATTTATATACAGTGGGAAAAATAATTGTTTAATTCCCTGAAGATTTTGTAAGTTTTTCCACTAAGGCCCCTTTCCCACTGAGGTGGGGACGGCTTCGGCAGTAAAGGTGTTTTTTTTAGCAACGCTTTAACGTCAATTTTGCGCCGGCATTCGGCCGTTAGCGGGGTGGGAAAGGGATAAAAACAACAAAGTGCTCCAAAGATGCTGCTAGCAGGACTTTTTTTACTGTCCTGATAGTGCACCACTCCAGTGTGAAAGCCCTCGGGGGCAGCGGCTGTTTCAGGTCGGTTTGCAGGCGTTATTTTTAGCGTTATAGTGCCTGCAAAGCGACCCAGTGTAAAAGGGGTATTACAAAGGGTCTATCATTTTTTATCATAGGTGTATTTTAACCACTTGACCACTGGGCCCTTTCCTAACCAGACCAATTTTCAGCTTTGGGCGCTCTCACATTTTGAATGACAATTATTCAGTCATGCAACACTGTACCCATATTTTTGTTCTTTTTTTTCACAAAAATAGAGCTTTCTTTTGGTGGTATTTAATCATCACTGTTTTTTTATTTGTTAATTGTGCTATAAAAGAAAAAAAGACTGAAAATTTGTTTAAAAAAAAAAATTTTTTTTGTTTCTGTTATGCAATTTTGCAAATTAGTAATTTTTCTTCATAAATTTTGTCCAGAATTTATACTGTTATATATCTTTGGTAAAAAAATAACCCAAATCGGTTTATATTATTTGTTTTTTTGTGAAAGTTATAGAGTCCACAAGCTATAGTGCCAATCTCTGAAAATGTATCACACCTGAAGTACTGACGGCCTATCTCATTTCTTGAGAAGCCAGGACAGCACAAATACCCCCCAAATGACCCCTTTTTGGAAAGTAGACATTCCAAGGTATTTAGTAAGAGGCATGGTGAGTTTTTTGAAGTTGTAATTTTTTCCCACAATTCTTTGCAAAATCAAGATTTCTTTTCCCCACAAAATTGTCATATTAGCAGTTTATTTCTCACACATCACATATACATACCACAAATTAAACCCCAAAACACATTCTGCTATTCCTCCTGAGCATGTGTGAGACTTTTACACAGTGTGGCCACATAGAGAGGCCCAATATGCAGGGCGCGCCATCAAGTGTTCTAGGAGCATAAATTACACATCTAACTTGTTGACTACCTATTACATTTTAAAAGCCCTGGAGCACCAGGACAATGGAAACGCACATAAAGTGACCCCATTTTGGAAAGCTAACACCCCAACGTATAATCTATGAGGCATAATGAGTCTTTTAAATTATTCATTTTTTTCCAGACGTTTTTGGAATATGCGGAAAAAAATGAAAACGCAATTTTTTTACGCAAAGTTGTCCATTTATAAGACATTGCCAGCACATAGCATGTACATAGCAAAAATGACACCCCAAAACACATTCTGCTATACCTCCTGAGTATGGCGATAACACATGTGTGAGACTTTTATACAGCGTGGCCACATAGAGAGGCCCAATATGCAGTGAGCACCTTCAGGCATTCTAGGAGCATAAATTACACATCTAATTTCCTAACTACCTCTTGCACTTTTGAAGGAGAATGGAAAAGCCCCAAAAATGACACCATTTTGGAAAGAAATGATACAGTGGTCTTTCCTTATGAATTTTAGGAATGGTAGCAGAATACAATAACAGCGTCATAAATAGTAATTGCCTAAATTTGACTCCTGAAAAATTGAAAACGGTTTTCATGGATTTTTCTCAAAGCTTGTGGTGCAAATGCCTTATTTAATCACCCCAATATGTATGGAGAAAGACTTTGCACTTTTAGATTCACCTAGAATAGACTTCCGCGGTTTTAATAGTCTATGAGCAAATGTTTTGGCAGAATGGATTGGGCAGTGTAATCAACCATTGCTGTTCCTCTACAAAACTAGTGCCTTGGGTGGTCTGCTGTATGGCAATGATGATTTCCAGCTCTGGAAGGACATGATAAAACCAAGCTTTGGTCATCTTTGGGTACCTGCACCATTTCAAAGAGAAGCAACAATCAGGTTAGGATTGGGCTGTGTGGGGTGTCTTTAGGAAGATATGGCAATTCTAATATTCTTTATCCACATAGGCAAAACTTCTACTTATCGGTGACAGACTACGGTGGTTGATCAGCGGTGAGAAGATGTCCCATTCTTTATTATTGATGATGAGTCATCTGCCCATTTATGGGCAATCTGAAGCTTCATAAAGAAACCCTATTGCCAACTTAACAAAAAATGCTGGTAAAAGCACAGAAAAATTATTATAAATTGCTTTCAGGGATTTTTCATTTCCGTAAACCAATATTTTACTCACTTGCAATGTGACTTTGAACTTTCAAAGGAATTTGACCACTCCAGGAAGAGTCAATTTCCTCCCACAGATCCCCCTCCCTCCTTGCAGGTCATAGCCTTCTCCACTTCTGGTCAAGTCATCTGTGCTGACACAGCTCCTCTGTTTCTCTCATCACCTTCTTACATAACTTAAAGGGGTTGTAAACCTTCATGTTTTTTCCACCTTAATGCATCCTATATATTAATGCAGGGATCCTCAAACTACGGCCCTCCAGCTGTTGCGGAACTACACCTCCCATGGGGCATTGTAAAACTCTGACATTCACAGACATGACTAGGCATGATGGGAATTGTAGTTCCTGAACACCTGGAGGGCCATAGTTTGAAGACCCCTGCATTAAGGTGAAAAAACACCTTGCAGTGTCCGGCCCCCCAGCCTCCGCCCCAGTTTTACTTACCTGAGCCCAGAATTTCCATGGGCGCGATCACGCGTTGCTCTCTGCACAGCTTCTTGGCTCTTCATTGGATAGATTGATAGCAGCACAGCCATTGGCTGCCACTGCTGTCAATCAAATCCAATGATGCGGACGCCGGGGGGCGGGGCCAAATCATACACTCAGCTGCTATGAACGCCGAGTGTATGACATGGGAGTGCCCCTGCAAGGTAACCCCCTTCGGGAGAGAGCTTAAATAGCGGGGAAACCTGCGATGGAGCATACACACGGCCGGGTTTTCCCGACCAAAGATCTTATGGTAGTTTTCCTGCTGGGGAATCTGGTCATGTGTAGGGGGGAAAAGCTACCAAGCAGGTTCTTGGTTTTTCCAGAAGGCTTTTTACCGCCGGAAAACCAGAGTTCCTGGGATAAAAAAAGGCTGAGAAAGGGTAGTATAGAGTGTTGTGTGAGTGATAGCTCTGAGTCTGCTCTGCCTGCTGCATCATATCCAAGATGGCGGCACCTAGCAGCAGTCTCAGGCCTTCTGGATGTCTACACAAGGTTCTATTTTAAAGGTAAATAACAGGCATAAAATACATTAACTATACAAAAAAAATATGGGAAGAATACTGTTGAAATGGATGGTCTAGCCGCGGTCTATCTTTAACCCTTTACATTTTCTGAGTAGCTGTGGAACCCATTGCCTGATCTTATTAGGCATTTTATTCTGGCAGTCCGACTAGTGTCTATTGAACATACCAAACAGTCAAGTGTGTTCATTAAAATATATGTCTACAATTACAACTTTTATCTCCTGGATTTCCAGCTCTGATAAACTCCCAAAATAATTTTTACCATATATTTTAGTATAATCTAATGCAAGTTTTTAACGATTTGCTCACCTCTAGCTAAGATGTCAGCAGTATGTGAGTGGAGGAGGATTATAGCCAACAATTTATAAGTGGAAATATCCAGCCATAAACTACTTTTTATCATTTTGTTCTCTCTTTGGAATTATGTTGCAATTCTCTTTATAGCCCTCAAGTACAGTCTACAGCAGTAATCGTTCTTTATGGGCAATATCTGAAGAGGGGCGACTAATGAGTTAGAGGGAAAGACTCCAGATTTTTACAGGCTACAGCTACAGAGAACAAAATCTGCCACCTAATGATGTGAATTTACAAACAGGGAATATTTAAAGGAAACGTGTCAAGAGAGAAACATGAAGATTGTCATTTATGTAAATGCTAGTTGCTTGGCTATCATGTAAAAGGAGAAGTATGGGGTTATAATAAAAAAAAACTCCCAGCATTGTGTGATGCTGCCGATGTCCCACGTTAACCCTAATACCAAGAACTGTGCGATCACACAAGCGCTGATCACTCAATTCTCAGTACACTCAGAACAAAGAGCAGTGACTGCCAGTCACGCTCTCTATTCTGCTCTTCCAGTGCTCACTGGGGCACCAGATTGGGGAAGGAGTAGGAGCAGCTTGCTCCGACTCTCATCCACATTCTGAGAAGTAGAGCCAGCTGTCAATAAGGCAGCCAGATGGATCCTGACAATATTGTTGGGATCCTTCTAGGGTCTAGAGTAGGCATTAGTCCCCTATCAGCTGACTCTGGGTCACAAAAGAGCAAAAGTATATGCACTCCTGTGACCCACAAGGGAAGCATGGCCAAAAAAGCATTGGTTATTCTTCTCTTTATACCATTTCTGTTCAATACTATAAGTCACTGACTTGGAACAAGCATGTACTATGACTTAGCAGATCTGTTTACGTACTTGATCTGGGTCAGAGAGTTTTAGAAAATATTGAAGCCAGTAGTTCGAAATAACAGTCAGACAACTCTCATATTCAAAGTGAAGAAGACTGGGCACTGGCATAGAGTGGAACAGTGGATACATCCCTGCCGTGGAGTCAGGGTTCCTCCAGAGGTTGCTAGGGGAGCCAGGGTTCCTCCAGAGGTTGCTAGGGTAGCCAGGGTTCCTCCAGAGGTTGTTAGGGTAGCCAGGGTTCCTCCAGAGGTTGCTAGGGTTTTTGTAAGCTGTGGCTGAGTGACAACCTATCTGAAGATGCCTGAATAGTGCTGAAGCCAATGCCACTTGGAAGAGCCAGAGGCATGACACCAGTTTTAGTAGCTATCTGTAGGGACTGATAGCCATTCTTCCTACTGACCAATTACAATTTTAACCGCAGTTCCCATAGACCTAAAAATGATATCAACTTTAATGATAAAAAAATATATATATCAAGAGCTATTCTGGAGCGAAACGGAGCTAAACGGTTGAGAAAGGCTTCTTTTTATATGACAAACACAATGTCAAATTCCACTCACATTTTCTTTTAATGTCAAATAAAAATTGTACTCACGTTTTAAACTTTTATAGTATATTTATATGACTGCAGGATTCCACCATATGGCCATTGTACACTGATAAATCCTCTGGCCAGGATGGGAAGCGGGCATGCTGGGGGACCTTCCTGCTAGCATATGTATCATCAGAATCTCCACCTCCACTTTTCCTTTGATTCTTGCTAGTAATGTGCTGGTTACAACATTGTGGGGTCATACCCCTTCCTCACCCTCACAACTCAACTTGGCTCCTCTCTATGTCTTTTTGCTATGTCCTATTGCTTTGTTTTATTGATGACCAATTATATTAATTTAAAGTGTTACTAAACCCACAACAGTAAAATTGTGTCTGTATATGCAGTAAAGCATGCTTGTTATACTGACACACACCGGATCCTGTGAACCTTACAGTGCGTTCTACCGATCACTGTTTACTTACTAGTGATGAGCGGAATACGCCATATTCGATTTTGTGATATTTCACGAATATATAGAAGAATATTCGCGAAATATTCGTTAATATCGAATATTCGTGATATTTTATCAACAAAAAAAATTTTGCGAAATTTCGCTAATGCGAATGCGAAATTGATTGCGAAATTCTCGTCAACACGCGAAAACGGAGATCATTTCCTGGATTACTAAACTAATATGCACTAAACACTAACTCTACTTACACAAACTTATATGACTAAACTAAAGCTAATTTTTTTTTGTTTTTTGTTTTTTTATACACAAAACACAGAAGGGCAGAGAAAGTATTCGCAAATATTCGTAATACGAATATTCGCATTGCGAATATTCGGCAACATAAAAGGATCGCCTCAGCCACTCGGCCCAGGGTCTCTAATCATACCAGCAATGCTTTTAGACGTCGATGGAGATCACTAGGATGTGATCTGTTTTAAAAATAAATTTGAAAAAATACGAATATTCGCAATAGCGAATATTCACCGCGATATTCGATTTATTCACGAATACTCGAATATGCAATGTTCGTAACGAATATTCGCAAGGCGAATATTCGTGAGCAACACTATTACTTACCTTGTATATTTACTGTGGGATTGCTACCAACAACCCACGTCAGCCATGTTTCAGTTTTGAACCATGAATATGGTTCGCAGGTCCTCATTTATCCCTTTTCGTACACAGCTATTTTAGGGATAGCTCCTAGTGTGGTTCCATCTTCCATCCACCCGTTTTTGAGAGGTTCCTTTCCTCCATTTGCGGCTTGTAGCTCCAGGTGTCCATCTCTAGCTGTGCAGATCACCTCTCCTGATGAAGCAACTTTTGTTGCGAAACTAGTCGAGATTCAACGGGCATGACCCCGCTCTTCTCACCGCCCCCCTCTGTGCAGGGCCATTTAACATCTCGGTGACCTGTTTGGTTGGTCATGCACTGTGTCACGTTTTTAATGTTGTCTTTGTTTTTATAATCCAACAATGTGTTCAATTTGCCCATTATTATGTATAATAAACGAATGTAATAATTTTTTACCTTATTTCATCTTTCCATTGTATTCCCTTGTATTCAGTACCGCTATAGTCCACTTGCCCACTCCCTCATTTCCAGGTTGCTCCTGGGCCATTTTGGGGTCCCAGGTACACTTGATCTATCTAATCGATATTTAGGATGATGGTACTTTTATGTTTATTGTTCTAGTGTTTACTTTAAGAGGCTCCAATTCAATCATGCTTGTTATACTGTGGAACCTAAGGGGTTACTCCTCTGCATTGTGTACAAAGGCTGTTTGATCCTGTCTTCACTGATCCTCCCCTTCTTCCCCAGTCCCCAATCCATCTTCAGGTAGAATAGAGCCTGGGAGACACTCTGCACATGCTCAGTTTTGTGTTTATTGCTATAGAGTTTTTTTTTTTTCATGGGAGAGTGCATGTGATCAGCACAGGGTCAATCAGCACTGTCCAGACAGAGGGTCAGGAGTCATGCAGCTTCATAGGACAGTCAGAGCTGAAAGAAAACTCTTCCTACAAGCTATACTCGGCAATGATAAAACTCCCAAGAGTGCTATACACTGCTGATGAAAAAAAGGTATTCACATTTGTGTTCACGGCTTTCAGGGGTTATACCGGGGTGATGCCTGAACCTGGTACCGTTTTTTAGAGCGGGCTGTCAGCTCTTTATGGATAAATACTGATGCGGCTAAAAGCTGCTCGTCTGTTATCCCAATGGGACGGGAGGGGAGACGTCCTCCCTCCCACCACCTTCTGCTGCTCGTTCTGGGCCTCCCAGGCCCAGCGGGAGACCCGGTCCACGCGCCGGTACTTCCGCTAGCTAGAGAGAGACTGTTCGTATGTTTGTCAGAGCACTAATACACTGATTAATAAGAATTCTCTTGCCTTTGTGACTGTGTGTGGTGAGGAGATGAGCTTGGGCGTGTTATTTGTATGTACTGTATTTATCAGGGTATAACACACATCTTCACTTGAAGGGAGAAGTTTCAGGAAAAATACTTACATTTTAAATAAAGAACTGTGAAGCAAAATAAGGGTTAGTGCCCATCAATGCAGCCTAATTAGTGCCCATCTGCAAATTTTAAAATGACTAAATTAAAAATTACAAAATTGAAAATTGCGGTGGTATCTCTCTTAAGTGTCACCCGCGCTTCCCTGCTGGGTCCCTAGCTTGGCACTCGGGATACCTTCAAGCTTCAGCCCTGTTGACCAGCTCGGTCCCTGGCTTGACTCAAGTGTCACCTCCACTGGTTGGGCCCCTGACTTGATCCCCGCCTGAAGTTTCCCAATTCTCCACTGTGCCCATTCGGTGAGAATACTGCTCCGGTACTTGCTTCAGTTACTCACTGTTGTCCCTGGTAAAGGCGATTGGTCCCTTTGTGGTTACAACTTCCCTTCTACCTCCGACCACGTTCTCCAGCCGTCTCCTTTGCCTGCTTTACTCTATCCAAATGCTTACTTCAAACATTACAAAACATAAAGTTACAATGTAAGTATACAGATTTAAAATGACTTATGATTGCTTTTATATTCACCCCCAAAGCAGTCATTTTGTATTTTACAAATTAGCATTTTGAAGGTCAGCAATAGCAGACTGCTTATTTTTTTTAAAGTTTATCTTGCAGGCAGGACAGAAAACTCAGTAAAAAATATGGAAAGTGAAATGCTGTTGGCATCTCTCTCTCTCTCTCTCTTTTTTTTTTCTTTTTGTTTGAGTTTTGAGCCTGCAGCAGAAGCTGACGCTTATCTGTGGCAGAAAACGTATCCATCCAGCTATTGCACAGAATGCAGCTCCAAAAATGCTTCATTAGGAATCAGCAAGACTGAACAAAGGAAAATTTAAATAGAATTCTAGTTGTGTCTATCTATCTATCTATCTATCTATCTATCTATCTATCTATCTATCTATCTATCTATCTATCTATCTATCTATCTATCTATCTATCTATCTATCTATCTATCTATCTATCTATCTATCTATCTATCAGTGGTGGCCCGTCCATAGAGGGCACACAAGGGTCGCCTTCCCTATCCATGTATTCGGCCCCCTGATCTACATATCAATGGCGCCAAACCATGGATTTCACACATTTGTCCCAGTCCCATTTCAATCTGCACAAGCAGCCTCCAAACAAAAGGCCACTATCCAGATGCTTTCTCTAGCCCCTGAAATACCTTTGCTTGACCAAACACTCTCAAACTTACAAACATATACCACTGAAACTGACATAAAACAATGGAATATTGCAGTCGGGGTTTATCTGCAAATAGGGGAAACCATGTATACCTGTAGCTAGTGCCCCATTATTCATTTTGCAATATCATGGGGTGGGACACAGAGGCTGGCAGGTGACATGTAAATTATTTATAAAGATTTTTTAATCCTAGGTCTTCCCTCTCTTGTTAAATCATATGGGCCAGATTCAGGTAGAGTTAGGCTGGAGTATCAGTGATACTCCAGCCTAACTGTCACTTTAAGCCGGCGTTTTTGTTTTCTGTAACCAGAAAACAAGAAACGCTGAGTTGGAGTTCCGATGCGAGCGGCGTAATTGAATTTCGCCATCGCATCGCAACTTTAATTTAAAAATGGCGCTGGGGGCGTTCCCGCTGATTAACGCCGAAAAAATATGTTAATCAGCGGGAATCGGCAATTCACGATCGTATTCGGGCGCGACGCAGTGACTTTCCGACGTTTCCGTAAGAGATACGCGGCGTAAATAAATACATGCCCCCTAGGTGGAGTATCCTATGTTAAGTATAGCCGTCGTCATCGCGTCGAAAAAAAAAATTTGCGTCGCTTGCGTAAAACGTCCATGAATGGGGATTTGACGTCATTGACGGTCACTGACAGAATTTGGAGCATGCGCACTGGGATGCATTGACAGTCGACGCATGCGCAGTACGTTCGCCGCGGGATCGCGCTTAGTTTAAATAATACACGCCCCGTACCCGCCCAATTTGAATTCCGCCGGCTCATTTTCGATACGCTGCCGCAACTTTAGGAGCAAGTGCTTCATGAATAACAGCACTTGCTCCTAAAATTTCGCCAGAGTAACGTAAATGAGAAACGTTACTCCAGATTAAAGATGCTCCCATCTACTTGAATCTGGCCCTATGTTTCTAGGTGCTCCCCCCACCCCAAAGCACCTTGTCCCCATGTTGATGAGGACAAGGGCCTCTTCCCGACAACCCTGGCCGTTGGTGGGTGAGGAGCTTATCGCAACCTGAAAGCCCCCTTAGAAAGTTAGACTTTCACATGACTGCTGTTCCTGCCTTGTCCATGGAATTGATGAGCGTGTGCACTGCGAAAAGTTACTCCCACATGCAGGGTGTTTGGCCCGGTCCACGTGGCGTAGTTGAGAGGTAAACGATCTCACAAGCATCCCTGCCCCTTTATATATGTGCAGCTACTGAGCAGGGAATCTCCTGCCCAGAGCTCATTGGCCCAGCAATGGCATCTAACTGCTGGGATTAGGCCAAACATAAGCTCATTTCTAGTTACCATCACAGGATTATGTAACACATGTTGCAGGACAAAACAAGTAAAACTAAAAGAGGTGTATATTAATTACTGTAAATGCAGACTTGGAGCAATAAAGTAATAAATACAAAGGGTTTCAGATCTAAAATGGGACCACCTGGTAGGGGCCATCTTTTTCTGGTCTCCTCATCCTTTTGCTGGAAACATTGCAAAAGCTATATTTTGACCACTTGCGCCTCAAATATGCTAACCATGGACCCGCTGAACTAGTCAAAGGTACATGAGTGTCTAAATCTTTTAATAAATACAACCCTAGCTACGGTATGAGCTGTAGATGGAAGGAAGGAATCCCACACAAACGGAAAGGCATAGCTGTCCAGCAGGAATTGGACGCCACTTTTGTGCATTCATGGTGCGTCAGCGCGCGTACGTGCATGCTCGGACGCCTGTCACCAACATTGGTGCCAAAGTGGCTATTTAAAGTGAGTGCACCAAAGACTCTTTGCTGTTTGGTCTGCAGCTTCTGTGTGTCTGAAACCTGTTACCTGTGCCGACTTCTGATCTTGAACCCGGCTTGCTCTCACTAACCTTGTCTGTTTGATACCCTGACTTTGGCTTGTTTTGGATTTCTCTTCTGCCTACTGCTCTGCCTGATCCACCTGAACGCTATCGACCCGGCCTGCCTGATTCTGCATCTGCTTCTCTGTCTGCTGCAGATCTGCTCTGCAAATCGCACCAGTTCCTGTCTTTTCTGTGGTCCAGCCTGCCACAGCTCTGGTCTACCCAGCCCTGCAGGTCTGTCTGTTGCATCACCAGTCACGAACATCCAGCCATACCAAATACTGGACTGATCCTAGGCACTCCTGCGTCACCGTGCTTCTGTGGCTACTGTCTCAACCTCAGGGTCCCACAAGCCAGTGCTGCAAGAAAGGCTCACCTCCACATGTCAGGCTCACGATCCAGGTACGTGACACAAACTCCTTGTAGGTAAAGTTCTGATTGGGAACCAAACCGAGTACCCTATTTCTTCAAGTCATTAGCGCCGACCACTGCAGAGATTTACAGCTTAAATTGGCTGTGTAAATGGCAGGAGATTTTTTCGGTATTTATACATCTCTGTTACTTGTATATTCACTGTCATGTATCTCAGCCTCCTGCACATTCCATTACATTATGAAATAGCTCCCTTACTCAGAATGACAGTATCATGAATTCAAGCTGAAGTTAGGGAGGGGAAGAGGACATTTTGTACTAGATGAAAATATTTTTCCTTCTGCTGAACTTTATTAGTGATATATATATATTCATCTCATACATAGATCAGAGAAATGTGGAAATAAAGACCTCAAAGAGCACCGTGCTATGATTCACCGCGCTGACACCAAACCTTAATTATCAAAGGGTTAGGTGAAATAGAAATGTCTAATCAATAGAAATATCATTAAATAGCCAGATGCAAATAAAGGTGACAGATGATGGCTCAAGCTAAGGATGCCGGGTCTTAAAGAGAACCAGTCCCTTTAGGCTTTCGTGAAGAATCTGAATTTTCAAGCAGGGGAGTCAAAGGTCACATGAAATCTGACAGTGAGAGCTTTGTCAACTGTTTGTCTTCACACACTGAGATTGAATTAAGTTGTAAGGATTGTTCACTTTGCAAGGGAAATTTCACCCATCTTATGGAATGTGGTACATGATTGGGTGAGAGAAATCAGCAGAAGTGGAAACTCCTTTGCAAAGTGAACATGCACTACTCCTTTAGTAAATCAACCCCACTGTCTCCAAACTTTTGGGTGTACTTAAAGGGGAGCTCCAGGCTCCCCCCAAAAATTAAAAGTTAACAGCTACAAAAACTGTAACTGCTAACTTTTAATATAAGGACTCTTAACTGTCCAGGGATCCAGCGATGTTCTCACGCGGACCCGTTCTTCAATCGGCTTTCGGTGCAGCCGCAGGCATCTCTAGTAAGGGAAACAGGAAGTGAGCATGCGCGAGTCCCGCACCCTGACCTGTGATGTGTCCCAGAAGACTGCGGGGGAAGGAGGAGGGGGAGCCAAACCTCCTGGCTCAGATGGCCTCAGCGGTCTGAGCTGGAAGTGGGAGCAGGTACCTGTAAAAAAACAAGTTCTGCTGTACCAGGAATGAAACTGATTTCCCTACAAATCCAGATACTTAAGCCCTGTACACATGGGCCAGAATCTCGTCAGGAAAAAAACGTTGTTTTTCCTGAAGAGATTCTTGCCAAGAATCTCTTGCTGCCCGAGTGTACACATACTCCTTTCAAAAGAACCATTGTTCTTTTGAAAGGCAAGAACGCGGTGACGTCATTGTGTACAAAGAGTATGCACTCGTCACATTGGATGCCGTCGCCACCATCTTTCTTCACCCTAACTATTCCGTGGAAGCTACCGCGCATACGTCAAAGTCATTTCGAGCATCGCGGGTTTCCACGGCGACAGGTAAGTATACAGACGCTCGGGTTTCTCGTCGGGAAACAGGCCGACAAGAATCTCAACGAGAAAATAGAGAGCAGGTTCTCTATGTTTCTCATCGAGATTCTGGGCAGATTTCCAGACGAGGAACCTGAAAGCCTCGTACACACGCTCGGTTTACTCAGCATTTTTTTTGCTGGTTCTTGCCACGAAACCCGAGCATGTGTACGAGGTTTAAGTCCAATATTGAGTTGGCCCACCCTTTCCAGCTATAACAGCTTCAACTCTCCTGGAAAGGCTGTTCACAAGGTTTAGAAGTGTGTCTATGGGAATGTTTGACCATTCTTCCAGAAGCCCATTTGTGAGGTCAGGCGCTGATGTTGGACAAGAAGGCCTGGCTCACAGTCTCAGCTCTAATTCATCCCAAAGGTGATCAGGGCTCTGTGCAGACCAGTCAAGTTCCTCCACCCCAAACTCGCTCATCCACACTTTATTTGGCAAAAGTATTGGGCCACCCCTCCAAGTCATTTGGTAGAGAAGGGATTATGGTGGGGGGTTGTTTTTCAGGGATTGGGTCCCTTAGTTCCAGTGAAGAGAACTCCTAAGGCATCAGCATACCAAGACATTTTGGACAATTTCATGCTCCCAACTTTGTGGGAACATTTTGGGAATGGCCCCTTCCTGTTCCAACATGACTGCACACCAGTGCACAAAGCAAGGTCCATAAAGACATGGATAAGTGAGTTTGTGGTGGAGGAATTTGACTGACCCACACAGAGTCCTAACCTCAACCTGATAAAACATTTTTGGAATTAATTAGAGCAGAGACTGCGAGCCAGTTCTCATCCAACATTAGTGCCTGACCTCACAAATGTACTTTTGGAAGAATGGTCAAACATTCCCATAGACACACTCCTAAACCTTGTGGACAGCCTTCCCAGAAGAGTTGAAGCAGTTGTAGCTGCAAAGGGTGGGCCAACTCAATATTGAACCCTACGGACTAAGACTGGGATGGCATTAAAGTTCATATGCGTGTAAAGGCAGGTGTCCCAATACTTTTGACAATATCTGCCATACATTTTGACAATATCTGCCTACATTTCAGCTTTAAGACGTGGTTAAAACATTGCATTTTAATGGTTAAGTGTTAATTTTCAGTGTTAGGATAAAAGTAAAAAGTAGGAGAGGGAGGTTAGGTGTTAGGGGTAGGTTGGCATAGGTATGCACTTTTATATGATCGGCCTACCATGGTAATGTACAGGGCACCATGTCCTACAGTCAGTCCTACACATTCATCAAGCTTGCCCATTGGCTGGAGGTTTACATGTCGCCCTGCTGATGCAAGAAACGAGACCTCCTTGTTATTTTGAGTTCAGTGACGATGTTGCTTGTGTCAGATGGTCAGCTCCTCATTATAGGAATTTTGGAAGTACGAGTCTCAAGGTTATTGACACAGCTGCATCATAATTCAAAATGAATCTACTAATGGCTTTGTGTGTAGCGGTGCCAGGATCAATTATGGAGCACAGCTGTGATGCAGGAGACATTTGTATCGGTGGAGAGACGCCTGAAAGGTGTTGAGAGTCTATTCCACAGAGACAGCCAGGTGATCCCCCAGAGAAACCTCTGCTGCAACTTTCTGTCGAAGATTTCAGTGGTAATAATTATATGAATTTACCAGATTTAGCCCTGGTTCACACTGGGCTGCGGGAGTGAAGCTGTGCAAATTCAGCTGAACTCGCACGATTTCACTCCCGCTGGTAGTCCCGATTTCGGCCGCGATTTAAGAGACATCTGTGCAGGGTTCACGTGAAATCTCATCGCAAATCGGCGGCATTTGCCAGGAATTGTCGGCAATGACACCGTCCTAATCGGTGCGATGCTGCATCTGCGGCGCCGCACCGATTTCAAAAAGTAGCAAATCGTACCCAGTGTGAACCTGGGCTTACAGAACAGAATGTGAACACACAATAATCCTATGATTTGAATTGGTATCAGCCAATCAGCAGTTGATTGTACAACCAAGCTTAGACTGGAAGAAGATGGAGCGACACATGAAGCCAGCCATGTATGCTGCAGTGCTCATGTGCTAATTAGTTGTACACTGAGAAAATTAGAGACTGGCAGATGAGCTCAGTAAGGCCCCTTTCACACTGGGGCGCAACGCTGTATCCTGGCCTAGGCCAACAAGGCCCAGGCCTAGGGCAGCACTTTGCAGGGGGGGGGGCAGCATGGAAAGAGTCCCAGCCGGCTTTCACTAGTGTAATGAGTGAGTGAGTGAAAAAAACGTATTATTGCATCTTCCTTATTATCTTCAGGAAGATGCAATAATATTGCGAAACGCGTCGAGGCTGCTGTACAACCCCACACTCTGGCTGCAGATCAGCAGGGAGGACCCTAGGAAAAGACTTTTTTTGATAACCACTCAGCGAACTTGCATACACGGTTGGAGACGCTTGGTGCCAGCATAGGCACTTTTAAATGTGAGTGTGATATCTATCAGTTTTTATACAATAAATTTGTTTTAAAACAATATCACACCATGTGGAGCACCTTTCTTTTCCTGTGAAACACTGTAGGAGAAAACAACATAATAACCCACCCAATTCACCTGGCAGCAGGAGGAATAATGCTATAGGATTGGTTATCCTGATCAATGAACCACAGGCCTGGAATATTACAACATCTGGTGAGTGTCCATTTTTATTGGTGATGGGATACCACATATTAAAGATAATCGAATAATAGTCTGAAACCATTGCAGAGGCACACTGCTGGGGCAGAATATTGGACGCTATATAAGAACTCTCACAAGACACATTTTTGTAATTTACATAGGTGCTAAACTGTAAATGCATATATTTTTTCTTAAATTTAAAAAAAAAAAAGTTTTTACTTTTTATTGTTTATGTTGATGAGATGATAATTTGGATTTTTTTAAGGTTTTTCATGTATGAAACGATATCACTGTAAAACATAGCACTAAGAGGGTCGAGCATTCCCAGCAAGGAGAATACTTCACTAGCAACACAATAGGAGGTGAATAATAACAATATAGGGGAGCGCAGTTTTCACTTTATTCTTTATACACTATTGGGACTGGATTCCCTTTTTAGGCAAACAGACCCATTTTTTCTAAATTGCAGCACACCCAATAGTTTTATATTTTTTTTCCACTAGCGCCAACCACAATCACACAAAATATAAATTAGTGTATATTGATTGGTTTGCACAAAAGTTATAGCGTCTACAAAATAGGGGATAGTTTTATGGCATTTTTATTATAAAAAAAATTGTATTACTAGTAATGGCGGTGATTTTTATCGTGACTGTGACTTTATGTCGGGCACATCAGACCCTTTTGACACATTTTTGGGACCACTGACAATTTTTCACCGATTACTGTAGTTTTATAAAAATGCACTGATTACTGTGAAAATTACACTGGCAGTGAAGGGGTTAACCACTAGGTAGCGCTGAAAGTGTTAAGTGTGGCCTAGGGAGTGATTCTAACTGTTAGAGGGAGGAGCTACCAGTGACACGTCACTGAACAGGGAACATTTCGATCAGTGACATGTCACTAGGCAGAACAGGGGAATGCCTTGTTTACAAAGGCATCCCCTTGTTCTGCCTTTGTTGACCGCAATCGCGGGCAACCCGAGAACATCAAGTTTCCGGGACCCGTGAGCGCACTCACGAGGCACGAGGCCCGAGTGCACGCCCGCTGGGCGACAAATTTAAAGGGACGTACAGGTATGCCCATTTGCCTGCCTGTGTCATCGTGTAGACGTAAAAGTGCGTGCGCTGGTCGCTATGTGGTTAACATCTTTAGCGCCACTTCTGCTAATGTTGTGTTATGGTTAGCATTACTTCTGAGCATGCGTGTTTGTACTTTGCATGGACAACACACAGTTGTTGGCGGAAAATTTTAAAGCATGCTATCCATCATTTCTTGGCAAAAAATCTGACAACAATTTTCCGATGGAGTATACAAATGGTCGGATTTTCCGACAACAGCCTGTCATGACACAATTCCCATCGAAAAAAACAATCGTGTACGAGGCTTAACTCTCAGGACTGGATAGACAGAAAAACAAATCCTTTGGCAGGTAAAACAGCTTCCATACTAGTGTTGCTCACGAATATTCGCATTGCGAATATTCGCTACGAATATTGCATATTCGAGTATTCGCGAATAACGCGAATATCGCGGCGAATATTCGCTATTTCGAATATTCGAATTTTTTCAATTTTTTTTTTAGAACAGATCACATCCTAGAGATCCCCATCGACGTCTAAAAGCATTGCTGGTATGATTAGAGACCTTGGGCCAAATAGCTGCAGCGCTCATTTTATATTGCCGAAAAATCGCAATGCGATTATTCGGCAATAGCGATATCGCGCGATTTTTTTATATTGTAATATATCACGAATATTCTGAGCCAATCAAAGTGCTCCATTCCGCATTTCTCGAAATTTCGCAATTATTTTATATTGTAATATATCACGAATATTCTGAGCCAATCAGAGTGCTCCTTCCGCATTTCTCGAATATTCGCAATTATTGTGTATTGTAATATATCACGAATATTCTGAGCCAATCAGAGTGCTCCTTCCGCATTTGCCGAATATTCGCAATTATTGTGTATTGTAATATATCACGAATATTCTGAGCCAATCAGAGTGCTCCATTCCGCATTTCTCGAATATTCGCAATTATTTTATATTGTAATATATCACGAATATTCTGAGCCAATCAGAGTGCTCCTTCCGCATTTGCCGAATATTCGCAATTATTGTGTATTGTAATATATCACGAATATTCTGAGCCAATCAGAGTGCTCCATTCCGCATTTCTCGAATATTCGCAATTATTTTGTATTATAAAATATCACGAATATTCTGAGCCAATCAGAGTGCTCCATTCCGCATTTCTCGAATATTCGCAATAGCGAAAATTCGCAATAATTAAATTTCCAAAAAATATCACGAATATTCGTATTTAGCGAATATTTCTCGAATATTCGACTATATATTCGAGATATATCGCGAAATCGAATATGGCATATTCTGCTCAACACTATTCCATACATGGATTTTATCCATCTATTTCCCTGTTTGCAAAACACCCATTACCAGTAAAATAAAACCTTTAAAAAATAAATAAATAACTGTATGGTATTAATTTGCTGCTATTCAAACGAGAAAACAAAATAGGCTAAAACTAAAAAAGTGTAAATATAATTGGTAGAAATAAATAAATTTAATTAAGAAGTGCAGGAAAATAAAAGCTGAGGGGAGAAGGCAGGAAGAAGTTTATTAAGGATAAATAAGGGTTAAATAGGTAACATTTTATTTTTAAATAAAAAAAATCTTAACTTGCCAGGTTGCTTTAACTTCCTATGTGCAGAAATTAAATTCTTTTGATTGGCACATGAAGAAACGAATTGTTATTTTGTTGCAATGTATTTATACGCAAACTCTGCAAACAGTGTTTATTTGCAGGGTTTGTTTGTATTAATTTATGTTAATTAATTTTGTGATGATTAAATCCAAAAAAATGTGCTTTGTAAAAACAAAATAAATTTAGCATTGTCAACAAGAAATTTTAATGCAAAATGATGTATGTAGAATGCATTCTGTGATATGAAAAATTATTTTATTGTTATTATTATTATTATTGTTATTATGTTGCTTTTTGTGTCTTCTCACCATATCAATATTATGTTGTCTTTTATCCAGCAAGCAGATGAAACTTTTGAATCTTGTTTACACTTTTTCATTTGGTCATTCTTCATTCTTCACCAAGGTTATAAAAAAAAGCTTGGTGTTTACCAGAGCTTTTTTTTCTCAGAACTCAACCACGACCCTGTTCATATTTCACAAACAGTAGAAGGGTCTTAAAGGGGCATTAAATACCAGGATTGCATTACATGCAGAGTTCAGGGGGCTTACACACAGAGTGCAGGGCTGTCACTTATAAACACAGAAACCAGACTTCTGTGTTTACAAGTTATTATAGTGAGCAGGCACCCAAGGGTCTAAGCCAGAGGTGGTGGAACTGAGTTCCCCCTGAAAAAAAGCCCTGGTGTTTACACACCTTCAAAGCTCAAGCTGAAATTTGCACACGCCAATGGATGAGTCAAAGGACTGCCTTGTTTCTTGTTATATGGCTACGCTAAAATTTGAATGAGAAATATTGTGAAAGTTAGCTTTTGCTAGGATGTCACTTTAGCTAACCCAATCTGCTCTAGGAATCCTTTGGCATATATTACAATTATAGAGCACTTTATTGGTACATGATTAAAATCAAACAGATTAAAATCCAACACGTATCTGTTGCATGATCAATGATGTAATAAAATTACCAATTTTTACCAGCGTAAAAAATAATAAAATCTAACAGCTGCTGAATACTCCAGGTTAATTTACAAAGAAATCTCAGGTAATTAAAGTACAAAGAATAGTGCAGCGCTAATTATAACAAATGATTCATCTTGTCATCCGATAAAATAAATAATATATTCATTGGGAGAAATACGTTTTTTTTTTTTTAAGTTCATAAGAAGTTCATGAAAAGATAAAATCAGGATTCCAAATAAAGTGACAATGTGCATCAATGAAGACTGAAATTCCATGATTTTGTGATAATTAGCACTGCACTATTCTTTGTACTATGATCACGAGCGGATTTTCCGATAGGAACTTTTTGCATCTAAGAACCTGCTCTCAATCTTTTGTTGGCGGAAATTCCAACAGCAAAAGCCCGATGGAGCCTACAGGCGGTCGGAATTTCCGACCAAAAGCTCAGATCTGACTTTTCTTGTTGGAATTCCTGATCGTGTGTACACATTTAACTGAGGTGAGAAAATGGCATTGCAAATTGAATTTGCCAAAGATAGACCTGAACTCCTAAAGAATTGTCGACCCGTGCAGGACACACAGTGACTAATCCCAGCTTCTTATCTTGACGTTTCACACTGACTCATCTTGCCATTTTAATTAAAATGCTCAATCTGGATCTCATCAGAGGTTCCCAGCCTGATACAACATTACACCTCTTTCTTATAGATGATCTGATAGGAATTAAAGAACCAGTATTTCCTTCATTGTTATAATATATAATCCTATTTCTATCAAATCTCATACATTGCTGATAGACCCCATGCGGTATTCACCACAGCAACATGTGTGCAAACCTCAGCTAACTCAACTGACCCTACAAGTCATCAGAAAGAACTGACAGGTCCCTGTAATATAAAAGCTCACCTCTTTGGTGTCTTGTGTCTCCTAGGTTTCCTCCATTCAAAATCTACAGCCTCAGTCAAACTCTTTAACATCCTTCACTTTTGAACATAGCCGACACCTTGTCCTGCCAGATGTGTCAAATGCAGAAGAGTCTGACTTATGCTGGCCACTAGGGATGAGCCGAACACCCCCGCGTTTGGTTCATTTAGAACCCCATTGAAGTCTATGGGACTCGAACGTTCGAATTCAAAAACGATAATTTTAAAGACAAATTTTCAAGTTATTGTTGGAAAACGTCTTTCAGAACCCGGGTCTTGCCCCAGGGAACATGTATCAATGGAAAAAAGTTAAAAACGGTCGTTTTTTCAAGAGCAGGTTATTGTTGGAAAACGTCTTTCAGAACCGGGTCTTGCCCCAGGGAACATGTATCAATGGAAAAAAGTAAAAAACGGTCGTTTTTCCAGGAGCAGGTTATTGTTGGAAAACGTCTTTCAGAACCGGGTCTTGCCCCAGGGAACATGTATCAATGGAAAAAAGTAAAAAACGGTCGTTTTTCCAGGAGCAGGTTATTGTTGGAAAACGCCTTTCAGAACCAGGGTCTTGCCCCAGGGAACATGTATCAATGGAAAAAAGTCTTAAAAACGGTCGTTTTTTCAGGAGCAGGACTCCTGAAAAAACGACTGTTTTTAAAACTTTTTTTCCATTGATAGTAGTATCAATGGAAAAAAAAGTTTTAAAAACGGTCGTTTCGTTTCACTCAAATTTCCCGCGAACGATCGTTTTTGTTCGAAAATTCGACGAACAATCGAAGCTCCTACTGGCCACGAACATATGAACATTTGCCCGAACATTGTCAGTAAATTTGATGATCTGCCTAGTTTGCCTTTAACATCCAATTTTGGAATGAAAGTAATTCCAAAAACCAAAACCACATACACTGTTTAAGATTTTTTTTCCATTCTGTTCCTTCAAATTTTCCTGTCAATACGAATGTTGATTTGACCCCAACAATGAATATAAAACAAACACTATTACAATTTTCTAACAAAATTCCTCTAGTCTATAGTTAGCTTAAAGTGGAACTAAACCCATCAATTTAACAGTTCCAAAAACAGTTAAATTCCCAGGAATGTAATTGTAACCACAATGTCAAACCATCAAATGGTTGGGGTCATAATTGATTACCTGTGCAGCATCATGGCAGTTCAGTTCCAGAAACTAAAGCCATCTAGTTAAAAAATAAGTTTGGGAATCGCAAAAAACTCAACTAGATTGCTGCAGTACCGATCCCATCTGAATCTGTCCTCTAAGACAGAGAACTGGGCAATCACCATTGCTCGCTCAGCTCTTGGTCCTCAGCCTGCAAAGAGCCGGTGACTGTCAGTCACTGGCTCTCTGCTCTGCCCCTCCAGCGCTCACCAGAATGCTGAGTTGTGGAAGGGGTGGGAGCAGCTGGCTTCACCTCTCAGTGGCTAGCTCAGAGGCTGAGCCAGCTGTTGGTCCAGGCTTCTGGGGGGATCCTGACCATATGGTCAAGATCTTTTCAGAGCCTGGACTGGCTGTGACAGCGGGCTTTAGCGGTTAACAGGAATGTAGAACTAACTGCACTCATGTGACCCACAGGAGAAGTATAGCCAAAAAAGCTTTGGCCATACTTCTCCTTTAACTGTATCCAAGAACAGTTACAGTCAAGGCATGCTGTGAATGATAACTTTCAAAGCTTCTTGTGCTCTCAAAGAAAACTGCCAAGTCATCAAATGGCTGGGGTCATAACTGATCAGATGTGCAGCACTATGGAAACTGCAGATCAAACAAAGGCTTATGCCGCGTACACACGGTCGTTTTTTGTGATGAAACAAAACGACGTTTTATAAAACGTCATTTAAAATGATCGTGTGTGCAAAACGTCGTTTTATGTCTTCAAAAAAACGACCAAAAAAAAATTCGAACATGCTTGAATTTTTTATGTCGTTTTTCAGAATGTCGTTTTTTGTTTCACAAAAAATGATCGTGTGTGGGCAAAACGACGTTTAAAACAACGTTTTTAAACCCGTGCATGCTCAGAAGCAAGTTATGAGACGGGAGCTTCAATGGAACAGAGTGCCGTCGAAAGTGTCTTACGTAACCGCGCTTTGCAAGAGCATTTTCAGAAAACGATGGTGTGTATGCAACATTGTTTTTTAAAATGAAGTTTGAAAAACTTTGTTTTGTTTCATGAGATAAAACAACGTTTTTTACATCTCAAAAAGTGATCGTGTGTACGCGGCATTAAATGGCAGCTTCATTGGCTGAAAAAGATTGGAGGGTCAGGGGTGTCAAACTGGCAACCCTCCAGCTGTTTCGAAACTACAAGCTCCATCATGCCTCTGCCTGTGGGAGTCACGCTTGTAACTGGCTACCTTGCAATGCCTCATGGGACTTTCACAACAGCTGAAGGGCCGCCAGTTTGAGACCCCTGGTTTAGTTCCACTTTAACCACTTGATACCCGCCCACCGTCAAATGACGGCAGGCGGGATACTCCATTGTCCTGACAGGACGTCATATGATGTCCTGTCATTTAAAGCTGCTAGGGGCGCGCGCACCCGTCGCGTCACTGAGATCACCGTGCGTGTGGCCGGCGGCCGCGATGGCCGCCGGGCACACGCGATTGCCGACAATTGAGCTGGGATGTGGAGCTCTGTGTGTAAACATAGAGCTCCATGTCCCTGTTAGGGAGAGAGGAGACCGATCTGTGTCCCTTGTACATAGGGACACAATCGGTCACCTCCCCCAGTCACCCCCTCCCCCTACAGTTAGAACACTCACTAGGACAAACATTTAACCCCTTCCCCACCCGCTAGTGGTTAACCCCTTCCCTGCCAGTTACATTTATACAGTAATCAATGCATATTTATAGCATTGTTCACTGTATACTTGTAAATGGTCCCAAAAATGTGTCAAAAGTGTCCGATGTGTCCGCTATAATGTCCCAGTCCCGAAAAAAAATCGCAGATCGCCGCCATTCCTAGTAAAAAAAAAAAATCATAATTATGTCCCCTATTTTGTAGACAATATAACTTTTGCACAAACCAGTCACTATACGGTTATTGCAATTTTATTTTTAATTTTTTTTTACCAAAAATATGTAGAAGAATACATATCGGCCTAAACTGAGATAATTTTTTTTTTTTTTTTAAATGGGATATTTATTATAGCAAAAAGCAAAAAAATATTGGGCCAGATTAATGTACATTGGCCTTTACGTTAGACCGGCGCAATGTAGAGGCGCAATCACCGTATTCTTGTAGTATTTGCGCAGAAATTAGCGCCGGTGTAACGTTAATTCCGAGGCGTAAGGCGGAGTAATTCAAATTGGGAAGGACAAGGGCGTGTTACATTGAAATGAGCCGTGACCCCATGCAAATGAAGGGCCGGCCGGCTCGCGCATGCGCACATGAAGCAGACCATGGTCAGCACCTCTGTGCGCATGCTCACAACTCGGGAACGGCGCAATCAGTGAAATTGGAAGTGGACCCGGGCAACTTAGTGAACTACGCAGACAGCATTAATAGACAGACACAAAGCACTTCCTTTGCAAAAGGACATCCCTTTGTATCCCTTCCTATACAGCAAGGTGCTTTTGTTCTGTTGTTTGTTGTGTTGTGACTTATCTTTGTGATATTTGTTGACTGTTTGATCTAGTGTTTTGTAGAATATATTTGAAAGTGTTTTTGGGTGACTGCTTGTGAGATTTTTGGTTGATAGATTTTTGTTTGTTTGTTTTGTTGCTTGTTTTTGTGAGTGATTTTTGGTGATTGTTTGAGAGAGAGTTGTTGTATGAGTATGACTGAGAGGAAGCGGAAGAGCAATTTTTCTTTGGGGGAGAAACAAATTATTGCCCGGGCCATTACCCAATATGGGCGTTTCCTTCACGGCCCGGAGAGTGCTAACACCACCCCGGCCAGGAAAAAGGAGATTTTGCAGAACATAACTGACCAGGTGAATGCATTGGGGGGGGGGGGGAGACCCGGACACGCGAGGGGATCGTCAAGAAAATCAATGACCTCCGGCATCTGGTCAGAAAGAAGCTGGCCAAAATAGCAGCCCATGCCAGGGGCACAGGAGGGGGCCCACAATGCCCTGTTAGGCTGACAATGGAGGAGCGTGCGGTGGTCCACACCTTTAACCACTTAAGGACCGCCGCATGTACATTTACGTCGGCAGAATGGCACCGACAGGCACATCAACGTATATATACGTTGGTGCCTTGGGGGGGATCGGGGGTCCGATCGGACCCCCCCTCGTACATGCGGCGGTCCGCGCGGCTGCAGGAGCGATCCGACAAGTGGGGGCGGCTATCCGTTTTCATCCGCCCCCTCCGGATCGCTCCCAGCCAATGCGCGCGCCCGCCCGCCCTGTCACTTCCTCCTCCTGTGTAAACACAGGAAGGAGGAAGCGACGTGATCTCTCCCTCGGCGTTTGTTTCAAGCGCCGCTGAGGAGAGATCACAACACACCAAGTAAGTCTGCACCAACAGCACACTTACACACACACAAAAACACATTTAACCCCCGCGATCGCCCCCCCCTCCCCCCTGTCACAGTGTCACTGAATGCAGTAATCATACATGTATGATTACTGTATTTAGCGTCAGTGTGACAGACAGTGTGACAGTCAGTCAGTGTTAGTGTCAGGGTAGCCCCCCCACCCCCCCCAATAAAGTTTTAACCCCTTGATCACTGCCCTAGTTAACCCTTTCACTCCCTATTGCCAGCGTCACTAAGCGATCATTTTTCTGATCGCTGTATTAGTGTCGCTGTTCCCGCTAGGTAGCTAATTTTTTTTTAATGCGATTTTTTTTTTACTAAAGACATGTGGCTAAATAAATTTTGGCCTAAATGTTTGACTAAAATTTAGTTTATTGTTTTTTTATTATAACAAAAAGTAAAAAATATTGTTTTTTTTTCAAAAATGTCGCTCTATTTTTGTATATAGCGCAAAAAATAAAAATCGCAGAGGCGATCAAATACCACCAAAAGAAAGCTCTATTTGTGGGAAAAAAAGGACGCAAATTTTGTTTGGGAGCCACGTCGTACGACCGCGCAATTGTCTGTTAAAGCGACGCAGTGCCGAATCGCAAAAACCCCTTGGGTCATTTGCCAGCGTATTGGTCTGGGTCTTAAGTGGTTAATAGACAACAAGTGGAGGGCCTGCCTGGCTTTGACTCCAGTCATGAAGGAGCGATGCCAGGTAAGGTTTTTTTTTTCCTATCTGGTGTGTAAGCATGTGTGGGGGAGGGGGGGAAAGGAATATGTGGTAAGTGTGTGGATCCTCCAACCTGTGAATGTTTTGTGTCATCCACAGATGTGAATGAGGGTGCTGGTGCCATCTGGCCCGCACCATCCCCGGGACAACAGCCTGATGAGGACCCCCCGACAAGGCCGGAGTCCTTCGGAGGAGTTGGAGGAGGAGGAGTTGGAGGAGGAGGAGTTTGAGGAGGAGGAGGATGTCATGTCAGCCAGTGGATTATTATTTTTGGAGGAGTCTTCCTCTCTGGCTGGCAGCAGCCAGCCCTCCATAAGGGCTAGCCCCTCCCACTCCTCCCCCAACAGGGCTCCCCTCCCAAGGGCCTCCCCTTCTCCCTGGCCACAAGCATCAGCTGGAGGCAGGAATTCGTCCCAGAAGACCAGGGGGTGGCCGAGGTTCTGCCCAAAAATCTCAGAAGGGACCAGGCCATTCAGACCCGCCATCTGGGACAGGTCAGCCAGACTTTGGGGCGGATGGAGGAGAGCCTGTCCTCCATAAAGGATACGCTTGGGGACCTGGACTGCCACTCCCTGGCTCTTACAAACTGCCTAAACGTACTGCAGACTACTACAGCAGACGTTGGGCAGGATGTGAGGGCCCTCACCCAGGCTATCCAGGCCAATACGGCATCACTAAGTGCTGGCCTGACCAGAATTGCCGTGGCCTTGGAGGGCAGGCCGCCAGGTGGGCAGAGACCAGGGGCTGCTCCTCCTTCCCCAGATTACCCCCCCCCCTCATGAGTCTCCCCTGAGGGCCGTGGTCGCCCCAGGCGTGGGTCACGCGCCAGCGGCATTAATTTGGTTTCCCCCTTTTTTCTTTTTTTTTCAGGACTTTTTTTTCTTTCCTGTTTTTTTTTTTTTGTGTTATGAATAATTTCTGAATGTGGGGATGACATTCCTGCCGGAAAAGGGGTGTCACCCTCATTTGTGGTGGAGAAGGGTTCCCCAGGACCAGGGGGAAGTGATCCCCAGGTCCGTGTGAATGGTGTATGAATGTACAGTGACATAATTGGAGCCGTGGCGTAGCGTTGCTGCTCACAAGTCCAGCATGGTGGGCTTGTGCCAATCCAATTTGATGAGGATGTGATGTGTCTGTGCTAGGGACCACAGTGGTGTGCATGCATGCATTCTCATTGTGCCATGATTAATGTGTGTGTTTAATGTGCAAAGATGCCTAATGTGAGCTGTCTCCTGGCTGCTCTTCCCTCAGAAGACAGGGGTAGCCTCGGTTAGGAGGGATTGTCTGGTTCAGGGGTCAGGTCATCACGTATGTCAATCTGCAGGCCCTTTCTCACTGCGAAGTTGTGCAGAATGTAACATGCACCGATGATCTGGCACACAAAGTTTGGGGAATACAACAGGGTCCCCCCAGACTTATCCAGGCATCGGAAACGTGACTTCAGGAGGCCAAAGGTGCGCTCCACGACTGCACGTGTTTGGGCGTGGGCTTCATTGTATCTTTGCTCTCCTAGGGGTTTGGGGGTTCCGGATAGGAGTCATGAGATGGGGTCCCAGTGCATATGCAGAGTCACCTGTAAGGGAAAAGACAGGAGGATGTTAGTCATGCATGTTCCCCCTGTGATGTGTGCATCATGGGAGGGGATAGTCATGCCTGACTCCCATGTCACTCACCAACCAGCCAGGTGTCCCCAAACACGTTCTGTTCGAATTCCATTGGGATGGGGCTCTGATTGTATATGTAGCTGTCATGGCTGGATCCGGGGTGTTTGGCACGGACGTGCCATATGAGGCCTTGGGCATCGATTATCACCTGTACGTTGATGGAATGCCAATGCTTCCGATTGCAGTATATGTGCTCTGTCTCATGGGGGGGCTGGAGTGCCACATGTGTGCAATCAATGGCCCCCACGGTGCGTGGGAATCTGGCAATTCTGTAGAAATCTGTCATTGCCTTCAGCCGCAGCTCCTCAGTGGTGGGTTTGATGATTTGGTTGGCCATGCGTCTGAGGACTGCTGGGATAACCTGGTGCACACATCTGCTCATGGTGGATTGTGCCATCCCAGCCACCACTCCACTTGTTCTTTGAAAAAAACCACTGGCAAGGAAATGGAGTGTTGCCATGACCTTGACCAGTGGCTGCACTGCATGTGAGCGGTGTTTTCGGCTGGTGATGTCATCCTGCAGGGTTATGGTTAATTCCAGGATGGCATGAGGGGTGAATCTGAAGATGCGATACACCTCAGAATCACTCATGCCAAAGAGGTCTATGCGTATATATCCTCTCCCTTGCCCTCCTCCGTGCCCTCCTCCTTCTTTGCTCATCTAAAGTCATTAGTATAGCTATGAGCAAGGATGCCCCGGGCATCTTGGCATAAAGTTTGTTGTCCAGCAAGTGTGACTGCTCAGCTCCTCACTAACATGCTTTCGCTGACATGTAGACAAATTGTCTAATTTTATACCACCTTTTATATGGTCTAATTTTAGACAGGACGTGCAGCTGTTGCGCACAGCGTGTAGCCTGCGCTGCACCAACTTTCTTTTGTGGATCCCCGTAACTCCCTCATTTGCATATTTGAATAGCAAATCAATGGTGTGTCTAGCGCAGTTTTGCGCGGACGGATACGCCGGTCTATCGAAATTACGCCGGTCCAAAAAAGTAGATTTCTTGCGTATTTCGTTTTGGGGATGCGGCGCATCGAAACGCATGCGCAAAATTAGACTTACGCCGCACATCTCCTGTAACGCCGGCGTAATCGCTCTGTGAATCTGGCCCATTGTGTCTTTTTTCAAAATTGTCGCTCTTTTTTTGTTTATAGCGCAAAAAATAAAAACCGCACGGGTGATCAAATACCACCAAAAGAAAGCTCTATTTGTGGGGAAAACAAGGACATCAATTTTGTTTGGGAGCCACATCGCACGACCGCGCAATTGTCAGTTAAAGCGACGCAGTGCCGGAAGCTAAAATTTTGTCTGGGCAGGAAGGGGGAGTAGGTGCACAGTAGGCAAGTGGTTAAGGTTGCATCACTAAAATTTCCTAAAGTAAGAGACATGGGCCTGAAAAAGATAGTTCAATACCTTTTAGATTTTTTAGCTTTCATTTTTAGAATGTACTAACTATTGAGAAATTTGAGTTCATTTACTGAAGGCAAATAGCCTTTTCACTTTGCAATTGAAGTTGTACTTTGCAAGGAAAGCCCTCCTGACTTCCAAGATCTAATCGTGTGCAAGTAATAATAAATATTTTTTATATTCCTTGCATGTAATTGGGCATTTTTTATAGAGGAAAATATCACCACAGTAATTAAAGGGTTGTAAATCCTCATGTTTATTCACCTTAATGCATCATATGACCAAAATTAATTGGACAATTAAATCAAAAGCTATTTCATGGCCAGGTGTGGGCTTCTCTTTCATTCTTTCTCTATCAGTTAAGCAGGTAAAAGGTCTGGAGTTGATTCTAAGTGTGGTATTTGCATTTGGAGTCTACTGCTGTTAACCTACATCATGCGTTCAAAGAAGCTGCCCATGCAAGTGAAACAAATCCATCAGAGAGATAGCAGCAACATTAAGCTTGGCAAAATCAACAGGTTGGTACATTCTGAGGAAAGACAAACTCACTGGTGAGCTCAGCAACATAAAAAGACCTGGATGTCCACTGAAGACAACAGCGGTGGATGATTGCAGGATCCTCTCTATGGTAAAGAAAACCCATTCACAACATCCAGACAAGTGGTAAAGTGGTAAGTGGAGTGGAGGTTCACCTTGCAGCAGGACAACGACCTTAAACATACAGCCAGAGCTACAATGGAATGGTTTAGATCAAAGTCCAGACCTAAATCCAATTGATGCTACAAAATCTATAAATCCATACAGTGCTCAAAATTCCTGGAGACTGTCACCATGGGCAGAGGTTGCTCTAAACTCAAGCAGGTCAATGATCTTCTGATTGGAGAGGCACACTCTGGAGTACCTTTGGGATTGCCTGTGTATGCCTTCTGGGCTTATTGGTCAATTGTTTCCTACCAGCGAACTGCTGCTGCCTCTTGGAATGCCAGAATTACTAACCACTAAGCATTGCCTGTGTTAAGGAACTATGCTTTGGTCTGACTTACACTAATGAGCATTATTGGGTCCACCTGGAGCATTTGACAAGAATCACACTCCTTCACTCCTCTATGCGTGGCAATACTCATGCTGACCATCCTAACGACCTCTGCCCATATTATTGTTGTTCCTTCCTTTTTGATTTCCTTAAATGGAATAAGCTACTGTAAAGCTCCTGAAGAAGCATCTATACAACGCGAAACATGTTGGGCTAAAACACTGTGTGACATCCCACCTTTCTGAGAATTCAACTGGTCTTCAAACTCCACACCCAGTGGTTTCGAGTCTCCCACTTTTTGTCGATCCTTTGTATATGTATTTCTAATTAGTAGGTGGTTTGTCACACCAATGTGTTTATAATTCCTGGCCATATCTATGGCACTCTGTTGTTTTACTAACTTTGTACTATAATTTTATAATAAATATCCAATATAAATAAATATCCATATTTTAACTTTATTACGCCTCTAAAGTCCATCATCCACCCTATCCATATGTGTATATATTATTTGCAATCCTATCGGGACTTGGCACTTGTAATATCTCCTCATATCCACAGCCCCACTCTGTGATGGACTGATTTTTCATTCTAAATCCAATTGATAATCTGTGGCAAAAATTGCTGTTCACAGACACTCTCCATACAATCTGAAAGAGCTTGAGCTATTCTGCAAAAAATAATGGGCAAAAACTCCACTCTCTAGATGTGCAAAGCTGGTAGAGACATCCCCAAAAAGACTTGCAGCTGTAATTGCAGAGAAAGGGGGTTCTACAAAGTATTGATTTAGGGGGGCTGAACACAGATGCACACCACACTTTCCACATATTTATGTGTAAAAGTGTTTCCTTTAACTTCACAATTATGTCCCACTTTGTGTTGGTCTATCACATAAATTCCCAATAAAATACATTTACGTTTTTGGTTGAAACATCACAAAATGTAGAAAATTTCAAGTGGTATCAATATTTTTTCAAGGCACTGTATTTGTCAGTCTGTAGACTGTTCTACGTAAGGTCCAAAAATCTGCATTGTGGAACAGATTTTGCTTGTCTGTCTGGCCGAAGCTAACAAAGTCCCCCAAGACTTCTTCGTGGCATGGGCTATTTCTTCATCATTGGAGACTTCAGTTTAGCATTTCAATATTTCTTTTCATTTCAGGCCAAGTTCTGGTCAGGCGTGAAAAACCTCATCCAATTTCTACATCAGTGATAAAGAAAGATAATAGGTGGAAATGCCAGAAAGTTACAAGTGTGTTATTAATATTGCTCAGTCAACGATAGTTAAGATGAACATGAAATAACCTTTTGAAAGTGTTCATTCTTGTGGCAAAGTTGAAAAAAGAACTGTAGTCAATGCAAAATAGGTCAACGAAGACAGAGCTTTTCTGGAGTCATTCTTCTCCTGTTCTTTATTTAGGTAATAAACATTTCCTTTGCGCGAAACATTAGTCGGAGGAGGGCCAAGAATGAAAATGTTTTAGTTCCCCTTCGTGTCCTCCCCGCAGCATACAAAGCTTTAGACTTACTAATGTATTTCTCATTTTCCTTTACAATAGTTTATCGTCTGCACTGAAGAGTATTATGAATCATCCTTGTATTGTGTCTTGTATTGGGTGATAATGCAGAGGATGTTTTTTTTCCCTAGAGTCAGTTTGATATTAAAGTGGACCTGTACTTAGCGAGTGAAGATTTGTTATCTAATAGAGAATATCTAGAAATGTTATATGAGAATTTAATAGCAATGTTAATTGTTTCTAAGTAGTACCTTGAAAAATATCTACTTTTTGTCTTCAATTGCTTCTAAAAAACAGCAGTGCACTTCCTGGCATGAGCGTTTTGGCAAGCTGGATTTGCTGCCAGTTCCCGCCAAGCTGACCAGAGGCTGTATCCAGCTTCTTTTTCAATGTGGATATGCACATATTTGTTTGGGAGATGTTCTCCGCTATTTTATGTCTCAGTTACTTACTTGTCTTAGTAATGACCCACTGCCGTCACATTACTTACAGTTTTCCAGCACAAGGCCCACCTTCTCAATTAAAAAGGTCAAGACAAAGTGCTGCTTCAATTACAGTGGAACCTCGGATTACGAGCATAATCCGTTCCATGAGAATGCCCATAATCCAAAGTACTGGCATATCAAAGCGAGTTTCCCAATTGAAGTCAATGGAAATGAAAATAATTTGTTCCGCGTTGAGTTCAATGGGATGTAATTCCTCATGCGGCCAGAAGTGTGGGTGTGCCGGAGAGCCTCAGAAATGGTCGAAAAGGCCAGAGGACACTTCGGCTGACCTCAGCAAACCTCGGAAAGACTTCCTACCTGAGATTTGCCAAGGTCAGCCGTGCTGTCCTCTGTGCCAATCGGCTGCGATCTGTGACGTTCTGCTCCGGTGCCCCCCCACCTCAGGCCAAAAGCTGTACTGCACACTGCTTTGGCCTGAATTTTGCTCCTTTTGCGAGACAACACTTGCAAACCGAGTCACGATTTTTTAAAATACAGTGCTCGTATTGCGAAACGTTCGTTAACCGTGTTACTCGCAATCCAAGGTTCCACTGCAGTTACTAAAGAACTTCAAGATAATACCTTAACACAGTGTTTTTCAACTCCAGTCCTCAAGGCACACCAACAGGTCAAGTTTTCAGGATTTCCCTCAGATAAAATGGCTGCGGTGATTACTAAGGCAGTGAAACTGATCAAATCACCTGTGCAAAATAATGGAAAGCCTGAAAACATGACCTGTTGGTGTGCCTTCAGGACTGGAGTTGAAAAACACTGCCTTAACACACAGCTTCCCAACTTCCGAACTTCACAAATACACAGTAGAACACTTAAGTGCCCCCAAACCCAACTCAAGTCCAGCCATCTTCCCAAATGCTCTTTCATCCCAGAAATGGGTCCTCACATGGAATCCTCTCACTGGCCTAGACCCAGCATGCATACCTTTCTTCAAGGCTACAAACCTACATGCTGTAAGTCAGGGGTAGCCAAGTCCCATCCACCGTCTGCCCGTGGCCCCACCCACACCAGAACATAAAGGGCACTATACTGCACCCAGTGATATCATAAGAAAAGTCTCTTTAAAGCCTAGTAGTACACACAGGCCGAATGTCGGCCGGTACATTAAAACAGGCTGACATTCAGCCCGCGTGTATGGCAGTCGTTCCGGCAGAAGCCAGACAAACAGACAAGCATGCTGGAAAACCAGCAGCCAACTGGATTCTGATCTCCACTCTTAGCTAATGGCTGAGAGCGTTGACTAGAGTGTTCTGGCGGGGGGGCATGTATACCAGGCTTAAAAGGGATACTACCACCTGCTTACAAGTGCATCTAGGCACTACTCTGTCCTTAGTCTCATAGCTGTTTAGGCTGCACCCGCTAGTCCCTAAAGATTTAAAATGAGATTTGGTAGTGACACTACTGTCACTGTGCTGCTAACTGTTCCCCTTTGCTAGAAATAAAACTGTGATGCAAGGAGGACCGTCCTGCTTCTGCTTCATGTAGACTCTGACCCCACATCCTTTAGTTGCCTCTTAAAAAATTCTCCACCAAAAATAAGACATCAAGGGTGCAGCCCTGAGATAGGAAAGCAAAGCTCTGTCTCAATCAAGGTGGCTATCTTCTCATGGAAAATACAGGTCATCAATCTGATTGTATTGTCTAAAAGAGATACATTCTCAGGACTGGATGGACAAAATTCCAAATTGTCTTGCATGTAAAACGGTTATAAAATATATGTTTAAATTGTGTATTTATTTGCTGAGGGAGCACCAGATCCTAAAGTGGGTGAGAAACTGGGGTCAGAGTCCAGCTTTTAAAGGCAGGTCTTTTTCAGCCAGAGAATTACAAAGAATACATTTCGAAAAGTAGTCTGTAGAATATTGAAATGTTGAGAGTGCCACAAGGTTTGAACAAGTCCAGTAAGAATTTTAATAATCGAGACACATAAACAGCAAGCTAAAGTCTCGTACACACGATCCAACTTTATGGCCATAATTGCCTGATGAATGTGTTGTGTCGGATAATCCGACCATGTGTATGCTCCATCAGACAATTATTGGCTGAATTAATGACAACAAATGTTGGCTGTTCATGCTCACCAATTGTTGTACAAGTTACGTTGGTTTATCCGGTCGTGTGTACGCAAGTCCTTCTAACTAACACGCATGCTCAGAACCATTGCTAAACATCAGACAACAATAGCAGAAGTAGCCCACGAGAGTGGCAGTAAAGAGCTGAAAAAACATGTGATTTGGTGAATGTTGGCTGAAAATGTTGGGCCGCGTGTATGCAGAACACGTTCACGGCCAATGCCATTCGGAACAAAATCCATGGAAAAGTTGTTTAGAAGTCTAATGATGTGTACAAGGCTTAAAACATTTGGGAACTCAAAACTCCAACCTGATCTTGGTTGTGAAATAAGACAACATGATATGCTATGAGCAGATTATAAAAGACTTTAGACAATGATCAATAGCGCAATAACAATGTTATGTAGTTTACTAGACAATGACTACCAGTCTAAGTGTACTTTCAATAGGTAATATAATTTGAGAAGAAATCACCACAGAAAATAAATAAAAAATACATATTAAAGGTTATGTTAATATATATATATATATATATATATATATATATATATATATATATATATATATATATACAATATTTCTTTAAAAATAAAAATAAAATTTTCCCCAAATAATTGCTGTTTTATTTCTCAGCTCTGACAAAGAAGTTTTATACCTTGTACACACGATCTGATTTTTCGTCAGGATAAACTCTGATGGATTTTTCTGACTGAATTTTGTTCAAGCTGTCTTGCATACACACTGGGGCTGATTTACTAAACGATTGTGCCTTGTTTCATGGTGCATCGGCATGCGCAACGGCCGTTTTGGTATTTACAAAATGAATGTGCCAGCAATGCAGTTCTATTCCCTTTTTACTATTATGCCTAATGCGCCCAGGAGGGACCTGGCACACGGCATCTACAAATGTAAATTAAAAGAAGATGGAAGTGAGTTTATTATGGGGGGGATGTGAGATGATGTGGGGAAGTGTAGTGACAACTGTTCGTGTAAGTGACTTTTGTATAAACCAGCCTCTGCGCCTGCAGGTACTTCTTAAACCTGCAGGAGGTTTATTTGTGTACTGCACATGCGCGAGCAGCATTTTTCGGCCATTCAAGTGTGCCTCTTCACTATGCCGGAAAAATCTTGATAAATATCAAGTGGCGTAGCTGCATTTGCGTGGGTTGAAGAGGCGCACCTCTAAACCTGCCTTTTTTTTGTTACGCTGATCATGAAAGGAAACTCTGCGCCAAATTTTAAATAAAAAACGGCGTGGGTTTCCCCTTAGGAGCATACCAGGCCCTTAGGTCTGGTATGGATTTTAAGGGGGAACACCTATGTTGGGAAAACGGCGTGGGGGTTCCCCCAAAATCCATACCATACCCTTATCTGAGCACAGTGCAGAGCATTGTTCATAGTAAACCAGCCCCACTGTCACACCAAATTCCGACCGTCAAGAACGTAGTGACGTACAACACTACGATGGGCCTAAAAAAATGAAGTTCAATGCTTCCGAGCATGCGTCCACTTGATTCTGAGCATGGGTGTTTTTTTCTCCGTCGGAGTTCCCTACAGACAAACTGAATTTCCGATAGAGATTTTTTCCGTCTGAAAAAAAGAGAACATGTTCTCTTTCTAAATTCCGACGGGAAAAGGTCAGATGGGGCACACACACGGTTGGAATATCCGATGAAAAAATTCCGTCTGACTTTTTCCTTTGGAAATTCCGATCATGTGTACAAGGCATTAGGCTCCCAAAACACGTTGAATCAGGGCCATCTTAATGCAAGGGCACTCCTGGGCACTGCCCAGGGGCTCCAGGTACATGGGGGGAACCACAATAATCTTGCATTACATCATACTTGCCAACTGTCCTGGATTTTCTGGGACAATCATGCTTTTTACTAAACTGCCCCGATATTGTTGTGTCCTGTAACCTATACTGTGCCCTCCTGATCCCAGTATTGTGCCCTCCTGACCCCCCCTGTACTATGCCCTTCTGCATTCCACCCTGTGCTGTGCTCTTTGTGTTGAGTAGTCTTTGATCTATGGAATGTTTTCCTTTTGTAAAATCAATTTTATTGAAAGTACTAATGAATATGGGCCGGATTCACAAAGCACTTACGCAACGTATCTCCAGATACGCCGACGTAAGTACAAATGAGCGCCGTCGTATCTATGCGCCGACCCACAAAGCTAGAAACGTCGAAAAATAGTCTTCATCTGACCAACGTAACTTGCATACGCCGGCGTATAGTGGGCGCATAGTTACGCTGGACGCATTTGGCACTCCCATTGATTTTCAATGCACATATGCAAATGAGGGATATATGCCGATTCACAAACGTACTTGCGCCTTGCGCCTGGCGCATGTTTTAAGCGATTTGCGTAAAGTTATTCCCCATATTGGAGGCACAACTCATGCAAAGGTATGTTTACGTAGTACGTGAATATGGCTGGGCGTAGGTTACTTTCACGTCGTAGGCAGTGATTCGCCGTATCTTAGCCAGTTGTTTCGATGTGATTGTGAGCATGCGCACTGGGATACGTCCAAGGTACGACGCATGCGCAGTTCATTTTAAGTACTTGTCTGAAGCTCAGCCCATCATTTGCATAGGGTCACGGTTCATTAAAATGGATCACGCCCACTTCCAGCCCACTTCCACCTACTTTGACTTACGCTGCCTTACGCCTACACGCTACGCCGGTGCAATGTTGGGAGCATTTGCTTTGTGAATTCCATGCTTCCCTCTCTGCGTTGTGCCGGCGTAGCGTAAAGAAGATATGCTACGCCGGCATATACTGTATATGCGCCGAGGTATGTGAATCCGGTAGAATATGTCTTATTCTATCAACTATTTATATATTATTTCTTGAAAGTAGGTGTGTAAATTGGGGCAAGCTGGTAGGGGTCCCAGTGCATTACTTTGCCCAGGGGCCCATGATGCTATTAAGGTGGCCCTGCGTTGAATTTCTGTTGACAGATAACATTCTTAATGGGTTTTTTTTTTTTTCAAACTTTATGGCACTCCCATTCTTCCAATATTCTATAAATTGTGTATTTAGCCATCTACATGGAGTTCAGCTTTAAACCAGATATGTAGAAAAATCTTATAAATGTATGGGATACTAGGAGAAAGGTTTTTATTTCTTGAAAATGTTTCTGTTGTCTGACTGGTCACAAATTAAATATTTCTTTCTCATTTTAGGTGCAGAAATATTGTGCCATGCAATTAGAAGTATTCCCTATGTGGCTGCATATGCCGAAGATTTGCAAACTTCTCATAAACAGGGTATAAAGGTGAACTATTTGGTAGATAATTCAAAAGGTATTTGTGCTTGGAAAAAAAAGGAGCTTTCCAGTGTTTCTATGGAAATGGCTATTCTAGGGACTCACCATGCTTGAGCCTCAGGGAATGGAAGACATGCTGCCTTTCCATCTTTCTCTGTAATACATATTTATGGGGCAGATTTACATGTAATTAGCCCAGAAATCACAAAGAATTGGGTCGCTTTGCAAAAAAATATTTATCGAGCTAAGCGGTTTGCACACTTGTTGCCCGTCCGTAAAAAAGCTGGTGAAAAAAAAATGAAAGATAGGACAGGGTATGGGGAACTATTTAAAAGTTTCAGCACATTGTTGTATTCCTATCTGGGTGTTCTTTGAAAACGACGTTACAAGCAACAATAACACAACACAGGGCCTAAAATAAATATAGATTGTGGGAACTAAATCCGAAAAGAATTGATTTTACCCTGTACAGCACACAGATGTGCTAGTGACCTTGGTTTTAGCCAGCCGTATCTAAACATAAAGAATATCTAATCCCAAAAACAAAAAAATGTAATAAATTGCAGATTACCAGTTCATAGATGTGGTGGCTGCATTCATTTTCTTTTTTTTCAGTCTTTGTTTTATTTTTAACACATAATTCTGCCAATCACACACTTTGGCCCAGATTCACAGAGCGATTACGCCTGCGCAACAGGAGATGCACGTGCGTAAGTCTAAATGTGCGCGTGCGTTTCGATGCACGGCATCCCCAAAACGAGATACGCAAGAAATCTACTTTTTTTTGTCCGGCGTAATTTCGTTACCATTGATTTGCTAGTCAAATATGCTAATGAGGAACTTACAGGGATCCACAAAAGAACGTTAGGGCAGCGCAGGCTACGCAGTGTGCGCAACAGCAAAATGTCCTGTCTAAAATTAGACCATATAAAAGCTGGTCTAAAAAGAGAAAAAAAGTCTACATTTTAGATAAAGCAACACTGTTAGTGAGGAGCTCAGCAGTCACACGTGTTGCACAACAATCTGTATGCCAACATGCCAGGGGCATCGTCGCGCATAGCTATACTACTGGCTTTAGATGAACAAAGAAGGATGAGGGCACTGAGGAGGGCACTAAGGAGGGCACGGGAGATGTTTTTTTTTTTTATTTGCTTATATAAACTTTACAATTTAATCTAATCTAATACAATATTCTTATCTGATACAAGCCCCTCACTCTTCACTTGATATATCACACATGCATAGACATCTATGGCATGAGTGATTCTGAGGTGTCTCGCATCTTCAGATTCACCCCTCATGCCATCATGGAATTACCCACAACCTTGCAGGAGGACATCAGCAGCCCAACACATGGCACTACCCATGACACCCATGACAGCTACATATACAATCATAGCCCCATCCCCACAGATTTCGAACAGAACATGTATGAGGACAGCTGGCTGGTTGGTGAGTGACATGGGTGGAAGGCATGACTGTCCCCCCCCATGATGCACACATCACAAGGGGCACATGCACTACTAACATCCTCCTGTCTTTTCCCTTCAAGGTGACTCTGCATATGCACTGGGACCCCATCTCATGACCCCATCTCATGCCAGCTCACATATGCATCTTTGCACGTTAAACACACACATTCATCATGGCACAATGAGAATGCATGCATGCACACCACTGTAGTCCCTAGCACAGACACATCACTTCCTCATCACATTGGATTGGCACAAGCCCACCATGCAGGACTTGTGAGCAGCAACGCCATGCCACGGCTCCAATTATGTCACTGTACATTCATACACCATTCACACAGACCTGGGTTTCACTTCTCCACCACAAATGAGGGTGACACCCCTTTTCCCGCAGGAATATCATCCCCACATTCCAAAATCATACACAAACAGAACCAAAAAAATAAAATAAATGACGAGCAAAAATAAAAAATGCCCAGCAAAAATATAATTTAAACAAAATAACAACAAAGAAAACACATAAAAGACAAAAATCACTCTGCAAAACAGTCCCCAAATATCTCAAAGACACGTCACAAACAAACAAACAAATGCTAATAAACAAAAGCACCTTGCTGTATAGGAAGGGAAACAAAGGGATGTACTTTTGCAAAGGAAGTGCATTTGTGTCTGTCTATTTATGCTGTCTGCGTAGTTCACTAAGTTGCCCTAGTCCACTTCCAATTTCACTGATTGCGCCGTTCTCGAGTTGTGAGCATGCGCACAGAGGTGCTGACCATGGTCTGCTTCAAGCACGCATGCGCGAGCCGGCCGCCCTTCATTTGCATGGGGTCACGGCTCATTTCAATATAACACGCCCACGTCCTTCCCAATTTGTAATACTCTGCCTTACGCCTCTGAAACAACGTTACGCAAAAGCTACGAGAATAGGGTGATTACGTGGCTACATTGCGCAAGTCTAACGTAAAGGCGGTGCGCTACGGCGGTCCAATAATGCGCAGATGTACCTGAATCTGGCCCCTTCTGTTTTAGGGTTACACCTGTCACTCACTGCATTGTATCCCATGGAGGGAGTGTGTCGATTGCTTTAGTTTAAAGTGGATGTAAACCCAATATTTTTTTTCTTTTTTAGATGTCACAATGTACAGTATAAGATTTCCTATCATCTGTGCCCAGTCTTGCCACACAGAGTTAATACAGCTCTGAGCAATCCTCTTTTTTTTTTCAGTGAAATAAAACAGACTTACAGAGAAAAACCTTAGCCCCCTTGCTGTGAGTGACAGGTTATTTACATATCTCATGCACTAGCCTGGATACAGGCATTATTTTTTATTTTCCACCCCCACAACCTTTTGTGAAGTCATGTGGTTACTTTTCTGGATTTTGACTGGATGTTAGTGATCATAGCAGAATTTAGTGTAAGGGGAGTGCAGAGGAGGGTGGGGAGTCTACTGACATCACGACTCCACCCACCGAGCTCCAGACAACAGATCCACCCACAGAATCTGCAGTTTTTCACTTCTTATAACAGACAGAGGGGAGACATTTGACAGGTAAGGATAAATGCAGGAGACATCTATATCCTTATAGATCAGCACTATGGCAGTAGTTTAGAAAGGATGAGAGTGGGTTTATATCCACTTTAAATTTCCACCATGTTTTTATATTTTATCTAATTTAGAAAATAAATAAATATATAAAAATAATAATACTACAATATAAAATAATACATATTTAGTGCATGTCATTGCTGTTCCCTGGCTGTTGTGAAGTCACGTGGTAGAATTATGGCAAAATAATTATAAAAAATAACAAAAAAAGACCAATGGATTACCCCGACAGCCAGACAACTAATATTTTCAGACGGTGCTAGGCATTGGCTTTCTTTTATCTTGAAAGGTCTCTTTTTACATTTCCAAAATACACTATATTACTAAAAATATTAGTATGCCTGCTTTTACATGCTTTTACATGCCCATGAATTTTAACCACTTAAGCCCTGGACCATTTTGTTGGCCAAAGACCAGGCCACTTTCTGCGATTCGGCACTGCGTTGCTTTAACTGTTCTGTTTTAACGTCCCTGTTCTATCTCTCATGCCCATTGTAACGGCACCCAAAAGGGGAAAGGGGTTAAAGCCATTTAGGATATTCCCTTTCTGAATACAAGACAGCTACCGACACTCCACAATCAGGTGAACAAGATAATAATTCTTCCCCAGAGACGAGACGACGCTCTGTATAAATTTCAAGCAGGTCTGACCCTTTATTGAGAAATACAGGCTCTTATATACAATTTAGGATACCGCAGTAACCAAATGAACAATGACACAATTCTACCCACAAAATCACACAATGGTTTACCTAATGCCCCCCCCCCTCCCCAATACACATCATTCTCAATATATCTCTTTTGCAGACATCCTGACTCCGGGACCTGACCTAATTTACATGAGCTAATTAAATACAGCTGATATGACTCAGACACCTGACCTTTAGGCTGTCTGTTAACTTACAATACACATTATCATGGGACTCCTTCACACCATACAGGGTCAATTAGCACAAGCCACAGAGAAATAGAACTTAGAAGTTAGTCTGGATTCAATTTACATTACACAGAAAGCCAGGTAACATCTTTCAATTAACCTGTTGCGTTCAGAATCAACAAACAATAATTAGTTCTTTACAGATATCCTGTAATATATTGTGGATAATAATTACATAATAATCCCATCACAGGTAGTCCAAGATATATTCTGAATGTCCATTATTTTCTGGCTCATGCTTTCTAAGAGCTTCTGAGTTCCACGGGCCAACGGCGGACTAAGCATGGGGCGGAGGGGGCGGGCCACACCGGGTGCCACACACTGGGGGGGTGTCAGGCCGACGCCCCCCCCCCACCGCGACCCCCCCTCCGTGACTGAGGCGTGGCGCAGCCGCGGCGCGGTGACAGCATGATTGATGGCACGGTAGACTAGGTAAAACATCAGGGGGGAGGGGTCTGCGAGCCGTGCCCGAATGTTACCCACCGCCCGGGACCCGCCGCAATGATCCCCTTCTCCGTGGCAGCGCAGCGTGGCGCCCGCGGCACTGATGCTGTCGGCTGTGACTGTCTCTGTCTGACAGTCACACAGCTGAGTGTGAAGCTGCGGCTGCCTCCCCCCTCCTCCTCTGTACACGTGCTCTGCTCTGTGAGGCGCGCCAAGTCTGAAGGCAAGGGGGTATCATGTCACAGTCAGTCTGCACTATTGTAAGGGGGTGTAATGTATATGAGGGGTGTACTGTATATGAGGAGGGGGTTCTGTATTGGGGGGTGTCGTGTTCTGTATGGGGGGGTTCTGTATTGTGGGGGGGGTGTTAGTATGGGGGGGTTCTGTATTGTGGGGGGGGTGTTAGTATAGGGGGGGTTCTGTATTGTGGGGGGGTGTTCTGTATAGGGGGGTTACTGTATGTGGAGGGGGGGTCGGGTTCTGTATATGAGGGGGGGTTCTGTATTGTGGGGGGGTGTTCTGTATAGGGGGGTTACTGTATATGAGGGGGGGTCTGTATTGTGGGGGGGGTCGGGTTCTGTATATGAGGGGGGGTTCTGTATTGTGGGGGTGTTCTGTATAGGGGGGTTCTGTATTGTGTGGGGGGTGTTCTGTATAGGGGGGTTCTGTATTGTGTGGGGGTGTTCTGTATAGGGGGGTACTGTATATGGGGGGGTTCTGTATTGTGAGAGGGGGGTACTGTATATGAGGGGGGTTCTGTATTGTGTGGGGGTGTTCTGTATATGGGGGGGTTCTGTATTGTGAGAGGGGGTACTGTATATGAGGGGGGTTCTGTATTGTGGGGGGAGTGTTCTGTATAGGGGGTACTGTATGTGAGGGGGGTTCTGTATTGTAGGGTAGGGGTGGTATCTGTATAGTGGGGGGTTCTGTATTGTAGAGGGGGGTGTTCTGTATTGTAGGGGGGTCTGAACTGTAGGGGGGGGTTCTGTATTGTAGGGGGTGGTATCTGTATAGGGGGGGTTCTGTATTGTAGGGGGGTATTCTGTATTGTAGGGGGTGGTATCTGTATGGGGGGTTCTGTATTGTAGGGGGGGTCTGCACTGTCCAGTAATGTAAAGGGGTCCAGAGGTGCAGGGTGCTGTGTAATGTAAAAGGGTCCAGAGGTGCAGGGTGCTGTGTAATGTAAAGGGGTCTAGATGCAGGGTGCCATGTAATGTAAAAGGGGTCCAGTCAAGCAGGGTGCTGTGTAATGTAAAGGAGTCCAGAAGTGCAGTGTAATGTAAAGGGGGTCCAGAGGTGCAGGGTGCTGTGTAATGCAAAGGGGTCCAGAAGTGCAGTGTAATGTAAAGGGGTCTAGAAGTGCAGTGTAATGTAAAGGGGTCCAGAGGTGCATGGTGCTGTGTAATGTAAAGGGGTCCAGAAGTGCAGTGTAATGTAAAGGGGTCTAGAAGTGCAGTGTAATGTAAAGGGGTCCAGAGGTGCATGGTGCTGTGTAATGTAAAGGGGGTCCAGAGGTGCAGGGTGCTGTGTAATGTAATGGGGTCCAGAGGTGCAGTTTTGGAGAGGGGTACACAGTAGTGACATAGAGATATTGAAGGATGCAGTGGGGTGTTTTTACATTTTACCGTGGGGGGGGTGCCAGATATAGCATCCGCCCCGGGTGCCAATTGCTCTAGGTACGCCTCTGCCACGGGCCCTTCCGTTACAAACATGATCGCGTGTGTTCGGTGGTCATAGCGACCGATGGCCACATGCATCGGCACCCCCTTAGTGCAGTGCGCGCGCCTGCTTTCCCGCTTAAAGGGACCAAGGTACAGCTATGATGGTTCGTGGGATCATGCCGACTTGCCGCAGTATGAAGGTAGCTGGTTGGCAAGTGGTTAAAAGATGTATACTGATATTGCTAAATTTGGTCTGGGCATCTAAGCACCAATTTCCACACAAGAGTTAAAGATAAAGGACCAAACTGTGTGGCACTAACTATAAAAATACATTTTAACTTAATAGCAATGACAAAAAGGCCACATGAAACAATTGCGCATCAAACAATAATTTCATTTCGCTTTTGCTTTTCTAGGCCCAAGGCCTTGGGTCCTCTCCACACAAGGTAAAAAAGATGTTCCTTTAATTTTTCAGGGCTGTAAGTAAACACTACATTCTCTATGGTGCTATTATTTCTGCAAAGGTTCCAGCACTTGAAAATTTGATTATTCGACGACTTTATGTGATTAGTTCAATATGAACATTCTCTCCTTATTATTTAAAAGACTGAGCGCCATGTTGTGAAAGTGTATTTTTGTTCCGTTGAAATGTTGCTCCTGTCAGAGGGTAGCCCAATTTATTTAATCCGGAACCCAAATAACTCAGACAATGGCTTGTTATCGAGCTGAGATGAACGAAAATGGAGTGTAAAATAGTTAACTACCCGACAAATAATCTACAAATTAAAATATCATGTCGTTAAATTGTCTGATGTGAGATAATATCATTGTGATATATATCCCCTCTGTGTGCGGTGTATCTGCTTGGAATATAAAACGCTGCAGCTGGTACCTTCAAGGGACATTGGAAATGCCATTCTCCTACCTAATTCTAAAAAAAAAAAAAACTGAGCTGAATCTGGGAAGAGAAGTCTCCAAATTAGGAGTAAAAGAGAGGCAACAAACACAGGGCAAATAGTATACAGCTGTGGTCAAAAGTTTTGAGAATGACACAAATATAAGTCTTCTGCTTCAGTTTTTATAATGGCAATTTGCCTATATTCCAGAATGATCAGATGATTTTTTTTTATGGTAATCCACATTTCAATAGTTTGTATAATTTATATATATATATATATATATATATATATATATATATATATATATATATATTTTTATATATATATGTAGCATTACCCCCAGTGGACCTGCTTGATTTTTGGGCGGCGTGGTACCTCGTGGCTCCTCCGAAAATTCCTATAGGTGAATGATGTGTATTGCATGTAGTAGAAGTAAAGGAATGCCCAGACATGTGCTCTTTGCTGTGCTCTTTATAACCCAGCCGGGTAAAAACAGTAAACTTGTGGTGAGTGAGGAAAGTAAAGTTGAAGAAGGAGAGAGAACAGTAGATTTAGGCGTGATGTTAGGGAAACAGTCCTGCTCCCAAACGTAACACTTCTCTGCGCCACTCCCACCGGAATGGGTTTAGTGTACCCGGACAGGCCTCTCTCACTGACCTCGCAGCCAAAGTATCACTCGGACAATTGTAGAATAAAGTCTCTGCCACAGACCCTCCTTGGTGAATTTTAACTTGAGAGAAAGTCTCTGCCACAGACCCCTCTTAATGAGCCTCAGAAAGATACCTTTGCCACAGGTCCCCTCTGGGTTTAATTCTTGGAGATATGCCTCCTTAAATGAGTTACGTCTGGATCTCCTTAAACTTGTCGCCCAGGTACCGACTGACACGTGATCAATCCCTCAGTGTCCGGCTACCTCTATCCCCGGTGGTTTGTCCAGGCCCCTTTGGACCGCCAGCCTCTCAATGGCGCTCCTCAGACAGACTCCCCACTGAACAGGGGTACAGCTTGGGATCTTCAAAGTGGGAACCCAGTCACTCACTGGGTCCCCGTCGCTGGGCCCTGGAACCAGGAACACTGCGTGGCACGCACATCGGGTTCCTGGTAGGCCATAACACCAGGGCGCCGTGATGTGGCCACCCTAAATGTGGGTGCCACACTGGACCAAGAAGACCCAGAACCAATGGCATCTGTCCCATAAATACCCCTCCCAGCATGCACAGTGAAGACAAACCCTTGTGATTGGAAAATAGGGGTAATACTGCGCTGTCTAAGTAAAATTCAATTGAAATTGCAAGCAGCTACAATAGTGAGATACTCACGAACAAACCAGTAAAAATAAAAAAACAAGCTGCGCAACTATAAGAAACTCTAAGATGATAAAGAGCAATACCAAACAGTAAATTCATCTATAAAGTCCATCCAGCTATCAGTACAAGTGGAAGAACATCTGATGGTATAAATCGGCAGAGAAATTCCTTATGTTCAAGCAGATGGTGACATCACAAACAGGAACCTCAGAAAAGTGCAAACAGATAGGGAAGACACCTCCACCGATGGAATACACTGTCCCTTACCGGAGGGGAAGATCCCAACTAGAGACCTTCTGACCGCAGATGGCTTTCTCCCCAGCCAGGGGGTTCGATGGCACAAAGTTCTATGGTCAACAACTCACTTGTGAAGAAACACACAACTTCCTTCGCTCTCCCCTTCCCAGCACGGCTCCTAGGAGGAGCGATCGCGGATGTCCGTCGGTGACACGCGAGTCGGGCACGCGCGTCGGCATCAGGGACGAGCGGGGGGCGTGTGTGCGCGCCCCTATTGGCTGCGCAGCGAGATGACGTAGATCTACGTGATCTTGCCCAGCAGAGCCGACCTGCCGTCTTATAACTGTGGCGGCTGGTCGGCAAGCAGTTAAAGGTGGAAAAAGTTCTGAAATTATTAATCTTTGTCTCATTTTTTTACATCACAGAAACTTGACATTTTAACAGGGGTGTGTAGACTTTTCATATACACAATGGGCCAGATCCACAAAACTATAAATTTCAAATTTAAATTGCGCAGCCTTACGCTAACACTACGCCGCCGTAACTTACGGCGCAACTTCTTTGTGGATAAGGAACCTGCCGCTATAAGTTACGGCGGCATAGTGTTTCTTAGATACGATACGCCTGCCTAAAGATAGGCAGTTCTTTGTGGATCGGGCCCTGTAAGTCTAGGACTTGTGTAAGATCAACTGCTAGTCAGACAAACTGGTTCACACTGCAAAATGAAATTATATGAACAGATAGAAATCAGTAAATTGTATGAAATGTCCATCAAAAGCCTCCTTATTTTGAACATGGTCTCCTGTCTGCTGCAGCTCCAAGCAGCTGATGTATTAAGAGATGTTCTATAAAGTTTAATAAAATAAGCATGTTAATGTAAAAGTGCCCCCAGGCAAAGTGCAGAACTGTCTTGGGAAAACAGAATCATTGGAGCCCCAGGCATGCTCCCCATCCACACTGCCGAGCAAGAACAACAGGAAGGATTTGGGATTAATCCATTGGCAGTTGCAGTAATATTATTATGCTGTTTTTAAATAGGCCAGTTATTTAAAGTGTAAGACTGTTTTTTTTTTTTTGTTATTAGAGTGGGAAAGGATTAGAACACTTGTCTTGTGTTTACTGCCGTCTTGAGCAAATTTTGGGAGACTTCTTCAAATTGTATTGTTTCCAAAGAGAAAGCGAGGGAAAAAAACGACAACATGTACATAGCCTGCAATAAAAAGTACATTTATATCTGTGTATTAATATTCTTCTCATAATACAAGATTTACAAAGTGCCAACAGTTGGTGCAGCTCTTTGCATTATAAACGGAGATGGCAAAATACAATTCAGTACAAGAGCATTCAGAGGGAGATTACAATCTAGTAGGGAGGGGGCAAGAGATGCAAAAGGTAACAATTGTGGGGGGATGAGTTTTTTTTTATTATGAAATTTGAATTTTATTAACCACTTAAGCCCCAGACCATTATGCAGCTTAAAGACCAGGCCACTTTTTGCGATTCGACACTGCGTCGCTTTAACTGACAATTGCGCCGTCATGCGACATGGCTCCCAAACAAGATTGGCGTTTTTTTCCCACAAATAGAGCTTTCTTTTGGTGGTATTTAATCACCTCTGCGGTTTTCTTTTGCGCTATAAACAAAAATAGAGCGACAATTTAGAAAAAAAAATCAATATTTTTTACTTTTTGCTATAATAAATATCCCCAAAAAATATATATATATAAAAAAAACTTTTTTTTCCCTCAGTTTAGGCCGATACGTATTCTTCTACATATTTTTGGTAAAAAAAAATTGCCAAGTCAGGATGTGTCATGCTGAAATATTCATACCCAAAAAGAGTGTTGTAATAAAATCAAAAGGTGCTTCAACAAAGTATTAGTTACAGGGTGTGTACACTTATACAACCATATTATTAAATTTTTTTATTTTTACTTCCCTCCACCTAAAAGATTTCAGTTTTTTGTTCGACCAAGTTGTACAGTTTATAGGTCACAGTTGTACAGTTTATAAAAAAAAATGGCAATAAGTGTTTACTGATTGGTATGCACAAAATTTATAGCGTCTACCAAATAGGGGATAGTTTTATTGCATTTTCATTAATTTTTTTCTAGTAATGGCGGTGATCAATGATTTTTATTGTGACTGCGACATTATGGTGCACACATCGGACACTTTTGACACTATTTTGGGACCATTGTCATTTTTACAGCGAACAGCGCTATAAAAATGCATTGGTTACTGTAAAAATGCCACTGGTAGTAAAGGGGTTAACCAGGAGGGGGCGCTGTAGGGGTTAAGTGCGCCCTAATGTGGCATTCTTACTGTGGGGGGGCGTGGCTGGGCATGTGACGTCACTGATCATCGTTCCGTATGACAGGGAGCAGACAATCAGTGACAGACTCACTAGGAAGCACGGGGAGAGGTTTGTTTACACTTACCTCTCCCCGTTCTTCCTCTCTGTAACGCGACCGCGGGACACCGACGGCGATCGGGTCCGCTGTTCCTGCAGCGACAGTCACGGAGAAGACGACCGGGTCGCGAGCGTGCCGCCGGCGTCATGCTCGGGACCCACTGCTGGGATCTTAAAGGGGACGTACATGTATGCCCTTGTGCCCAGCCATGCCATTTAGTCGACGTATATCGTCGTGCGGCGGTCCTTAAGCGGTTAAAGTTCAATCTATCAAGCCATTGTTATACAACCTTATATACATAAATATAAAACATTCCAAAATATTCTATTCCAAAACTTATATGAGTGACACACCCAACTTAGGTAGAGAAAAAAATGCAAAAAGAAGAGAACAACCCCCCACCCCTTTACTCACTCCCCCTTTTGCACATACCTTGTTTATAAAAAAAAAAAATGGGTCGGCTCCGCTACTTCCATTCATGGGGACCCAAAACGTTCTACTCAAATTCCTAGTGTCCCTTGATTCTGCCACCAATCCCTACCCTATCTTTCACAATATAAAAAAAACTTTACTGTTGTCTTATTTTTTAATTCAAAAAAGTGTTGTTTTTTTCCAAAAAAAGTGCGCTTGTAAGACTGCTACGCGAATACGGTGTGACCAAATGTATTGCAATGACGGCCATTTTATTCTCTAGGGTGTTCGGAAAAAAATGTATAATGTTTGGGGGTTATACGTAATTTTTCTAGCAAAAAAAAATGTTTTTAACATGTAAACACAGGCTCGGTCCTTAAGTGGTTAAGTTCCACTAAAGCGCAGGAAAAGTGCGTTTTATAATTTCATTGGGAGCTCCCTTCATTTTGTATTTTCAGTGTGTCTGATGCAGTCCTGTGGAGTCAATACACAATGTCAAACCTGGGAAAAAACTGCTGTCATTTCATTTTTACAGTGTACAGAGATTCTAATTCAATATGAATGCAAAGTTGCAGTGACCTTGGAAGCGCCTTGTTATCTCTGAATAGTGTTGGACAGTGTAAAAATCCCTTACTAGTCAATACGGTACATGGTTCAATCCCATCCCTGCCCCGAGTTGATTTTTATCTCAAAACAGACCAGATTAGAGTGACTTTAAGTGGACCTGTCATTAAAATTCACACTTCACTTCAATCAATAGGATACATGTCACCAATACCAAATTACATTATAATTTTAAGTAAAAAAAAAGTACCTCTTGTTTTCCATGGATACAAATGGCGATGTTTAGGGCCAGTTTAAGCCTGAATCACGGTCCACATTCCTGTGCGATTCTTGTGCGATTCCTGTGTGATTAATTGCAGTGCAATGTTTAGCCCATTTGTTTGATTGGGCTGAAGTTGCACTGGATCACACCAAAAATAGTGCATACACTACTTTTCAAAACGTACTTTAACCACTTGCTTACTGGGCAAATATACCTCCTTCCTGCACAGATGAAATTTCAGCTTTCAGCACTGCGTCACTTTAACTGACAATTGTGCCGTCGTGCGACGTGGCTTCCAATACAAAATTGACGTCCTTTTTTTCCCACAAATAGAGCTTTCATTTGGTGGTATATGATGATCACCTCTACGGTTTTTATGTTTTGGCTCTAGTGGTTGTAAAAGACGGGGACGTCATATGACGTCCTGTCAGAACAATAGATCTATCGTGCTGCTGTCAATTAACGGCGGCCGGTAGTATAGTGGTTAATCCAATTCAATCCAATCCAATGTAGGCAAGCACACCTTATTTGTAATCTGCATTGATAAGAATTTGTAATTCTATTTACATTTATTTATTAGAGAAGAATATCCACGCATATTCCTGAGGAAGCTGCAAGGTGAAATATGTAGAACATAAGTGTGGAACAACTATAGAGGAAATGTACTTCTTTCTCTAGATACAACAGTATTGTATACTTTTTCTATTTTTTTTCTCTGTGTAATAGTAAAAGACATGTTTATAATATACCGTATTTTTTGCACTATAAGACGCACCTGACCATAAGACGCACCTAGGTTTTAGAGGAGAAAAGCAAGAAAAAAAAATATTCTGAACCAAATGATGTATTAAAATATTTTATATTATACTACTACTATAGGTGGGTGGTGGACACACAGCAATACCACCCCCACCTATCAAATCAGCTTAGCTACACTATATCTGGTGGCGGACACAGCAACCTCCCCCCTTCCCAAATCTGCTCAGGGTGGCAGGGCAGACACAAACATCCACATTAGCTCAGGTGATGAGCAATGGATACCATGCCAGCTCACACCTCCCACCCCCTTATCAACAGCTCACCTCAGGCAGTGGAGGACATTGCCATTATAATGCTCTCTGGCTGGCTGGCTCTCAGATGTACCCAGGAAGCAGCTAGAAATTAGTTGTGGGGACATTTTACAGCAGCAGCTGCAGGGGAAGGAGCAGGAAGTCAGACAGGACTAGACCACGGCGTCGAAAGGGTGGGGGGGTTTTGGCTGAAAAAAAAACCCCAGCAAAGGCTCTCACTGCCTTCGGGATGGTGTCACCTCTGGCGGGTGACACCCAATCTGGGTGCGGAGCGCACCCCCATAGCACTGCTACTGACATCCCCCCTGTTTTGAGAAAAACGTCCCCCCCCCACTCCCTCTTGGTATGCCCCTGCTAGGAATGCGTCTTACGTCCTGTCCTTTCTGTGAAGGAGAGAGGGATTCTTCTGACACGGCGGCGACGGGGGAGGGAGCAGTGGCTGGTCAGTATTCACACTATAAGACGCAGGGACATTTCACCCCGTTTTTTCTGGGAGGAAAACTGCGTCTTATAGTGCGAAAAATACGGTAATAGTTGTGATATAGTTTCACTGGTACACAGCACCTTGAAAGTCCCAGAAAAATGTAAGCTGTTATAGCTGCAAAGGGTGGGCCAACTCAATATTGAACAATACAGACTAAGACTGGGATGCCATTAAAGTTCATATATGTGTAAAGGCAGGTGTCCCACTTCTAGTAGTATAGTGTCTAACAGAAGGTCCCGTGGGACCCAGAAGCTCCCCGGTGCCTCTTATGTGTAGAACCCTCTGTGTCTCTAATTGGCGCACAGGGTGAATGAGAACCCCACTATGGTCTGGGCTAGTCATATTTAATTGTATATATTATATATATATATATATATATATATATATATTGTGTGTGTTGGCTGTAGTGTACTATAAGGCCTGCTGTGATTGCATTCTATTGTCTGTTGTGATGTAAATGAATCTAGGATGGCTTCTGAGGATCTGTCATTGTGGCTTGTGCTAAGTGACACTGTATTGTGTGAAGGAGTCCTGTGATAAATGTGTATCGCAAGTTAAAAGACAGTCTAAAGGTCATGTAGCTGAGACATCAGCTGTAGTTAATTAGCTCATAAATTATGTCAGAGCTAGAGCCAGAGGCCCAGATTCACAGAGCAATTACGCCTGTCTAACTGGTGTTAGACAGGAGTAATTTCAAATTTTGCACGCCGTATCACTAGTTTGAATCCTCAAACCATGATACGGCGGCTTCGGGCTTCGATCCGAGAGGCTTACGTCTTCGTAAGCCTTCGGATCTACGCTGCGATATTTTTGCGGCCGCTGGGAGGAGTTTGTGTCGTTTTCATGCGTCGGGATATGCAAATGAGTTTTTACGGCGATCCACGAAGATACGAGCGGTCTTCGCAATCGCTTACGTCTATTTTTTTTTACGTACTGTTAGACCAGCTTTTTTCTGGTCTAACGGTGCGTAGCCCATGTTATATATGGCCGTCGTTCCCGCGTCAAATTTAATTTTTTTTTTTTTTTTTTTACGTAAGTCGTTCGGGAATAAAAATGTCCGTAAACGACGCTACTCAAACAACGAATGACGTAACAACGTGATTTCGCGCAATGCACGGCGGGAAATTTCTGAACGGAGCATGCGCAGTTCGATCACCGCGGGAACGCGCCTATTTTAAATGCTTCACGCCCCCTACTCGCGTAGTTGGCTTGCGCCGGGAGAAATACTCTACGCCGCCGTTGTTTACTGGACAAAATCTACCGGGATTCCACGTAGAGCCAGGTAAAAAACGTTGTATTTCTGTTACTCTACGCTAATCTAATTCTCTCTGAATCTGGCCCAGAATGTCTATAAAAGATGTGTATTGGAGCTTGTTAGGAACCATTGTGTGATGATGTGGGTGAAGTTGGGTCGTTATTGGGGTTCGTCTGCCTGACTGTGGAGTGTCAGTAGCTGTCTTGGGTTCGGGAATGGAATATTTTAATCGGCTTTAACCCCTGTCACATTTGGGGTTCTGTTACATAGTGTATATCAAATTATTAAGTGTCACGGAAAATTGAAAAAATAAAACAAAGAGATCCAAATGTGAAGTCAAAAACTGTGAATTCAGTGATTCTTCAATTACAAGGAAAATGACATAAGCAGATACCAAATGCCGCCAAACTTGTTAATGAGGTTGAAAACTTAGCAATCACTATGACGCTTTTCATCTAGTTTGTTAAAATCATTTATAATCCATGTGTAATCCATTCACTATCGCTTATTAGTTACTTTTTTTTTAATTTAGAAAAATTTGGTCTTCCATGATATTTCTGGGCCATCTTCAGTATGGTTTTCTGCGTCCGCTTTGAATATCACTTATGCCGCACACACACGTGCTGGATTTCTGATGGGAAACTTTCCCCTTCGGAAATCCCAAGGGGAAAGCCGAGAACATGCTTGGTCAGACCTTCCCCTACACACGGCCGGTTTTCCCGCATAAGAAAACTGCCAAAAACCACCGGGCAAAGTCCACCGGTTTTCCCGGTGGCGAAAAAAGAGAGCTGGTTCTCTTTTTTGTCCGGCGGTTTTTGGGCAGTTTTCCCGTCGAAAAAGCTGTGAGGAGCATACACACCAGGCCAAAAGATTTCATTGCAGTTTTCCCCCCCTTTCGTGTTTCCCTTGCCACAATCTTGCGCATGTGCAATTATGTATTGCCCAAGCCTCGTTATCAATCCGACGTTACTACGGCAACGGAGCTCCACATGAATTACATAATCATGCTTTACAATTTTCTAGCCATTCTGGGTCTGTGTGCCTTTCAATCTTCTGATCATGCTGCGGCTGTTCGCTGCTCTAGGATTCATGATGATTGCCCAGGTTTACTCCCCATGTGATGTCACATGGTAACATGGGGTGTACAATGAAGCTAAGAAACACTCTGCAGTCTCACGAGCTGTAAGAGCTGTACCGCAGGGAGCGGAAATCTCACTCACGGCATCCTGTCAATAGATGGACAGCACACAGAGCTGAACGTGAATTAAGGGAAGGCAAGAGCATGGGCTGGTGACGTAATTAAACAAAATGGGACGGATTACTAACAAAACAAGAAGAAGAGGCGTGGGGGTGACAGTATAGGAAGAGACAGAAGAAGTGGAGGGGACATTATAGGAGGGGGCAGAAGAAGAGTGGAGGGGACATTATAGAGGAGGACAGAAGAGGAGTGGAGGGGACATTATAGAGGAGGACAGAAGAGGAGTGGAGGGGACATTATAGAGGAGGACAGAGGAGGAGTGGAGGGGACAGAAGAAGAGTGGAGGGAACATTATAGGAAGAGACAGAAGAGGAGTAGAGGGGAAATTTTAGGAGCGGTGTCAAAGAACGTTTTTTAGAAGAATTGGAACACCTGCGAATTCCCAGCAAAATCGAAGATTGGCACATAGAAATTCGCCAATGGCACATAGAAATAAACCATGTGAATGCGCACAGGCTCGAACAACCACGAGGATCCATGTGCCGAAAGCGCACGCAATGCACAACAGATTCTGTTTGCACCCAGTGGACTATTTAAAGCCAGCAGTATGAGCCATTAGTTGCTGGATGATCTTCAGTTTCCCTCTGTGTGCTCCTGTTCTTGTTATCATTGGATTTTCTGTTATCGACCTGGCTTGCCTTTGACCTGTCTTTTCTCCATTTATGGCTTTGACACTTGGCTTGTTCCAGTGACCCCGCTTCTGCCCGCTGATCCGTGTTTGACCCCTGGCTTGCTTTTATGACTCCACTGCTGCGTGATTACCAGTGTATGACCCTGGCTAACTTGCTGCTTCACTCCTGGCTGACCTTCCATGCATGACGTCTAGCCTGGCTCCTGACTCTGCTTCTGACTCTCCCTGCTTACAAGCCTCACCTGGTGCTCCTGCCCAGCAGTGCATCTTGCTCATCAGCCGCCATCCAGAAGACATATCTTCATCACTTCAGCCTGTCGCAGCTGGCAACCCCTGCTTCTCTGAGCAAAGCACTCCCTGTTACCACCTCCAGGGGCGCTTTGCACTTAGCCTTAACTTCGGTCTCTGACCAGGTACGTGACAAGGGTCAGAGGAGGAGTGGAGGGGACATTATAGAAAGGGGGCAGAAGAGGACTGGAGGAGACATTATAGGAGGAGTTGCATAGTTACATAGTCAGGTTGAAAAAAGACAAACAAAATAAAAAATATCGTACAATCCCACATACCCAATTCTATACCCACAGTTTATCCAGAGAAGGCAACAAAAAAAAAAAAAACAGCAGAGCATGCTCCGATTTGCTACAACAGTGGAAAAATTCCTTCCTGATCCCCCGAGAGGCTTTTCTCTTGATCGACTTTACCTATAAATGTTATACCCAGTTATATTATGTACATTTAGGAAAATATCCAGGCCTTTCAATCTACTGAGCTGGCCAGAACCACCTCTGGAAGGAGTGTATTCCACATTTTCACAGCTCTTACTGTGAAGAAACCTTTCCTCTTTTCCTCTAGACATGCATGTCATTATTGAGCTTATGATCTACCAAAACCCCCCAGATTCTTCTCCACAACAGATCCCCCCAGTTGTACTCCCCTAGCATGAATGAGGCATGCATATCTTAGCCCCCAAGTGCATAACTTTACATTTCTCAACATTAAACCTCATCTGCCACATAGTAGCCAAATTAGACAGAGAATTAAGGTCGGCTTGTAAATTGGAGACAGAAGCAGAGTGGAGGGAACATTATAGTAGGGGACAGAAGAAGAGTGGAATGGACATTATACAGTAGGAGGAGCCAAAGAAGAGTGGAAAGGGCATTATAGGAGGGGACAGAAGAGGTGTGGAGGGGACATTATAGGAGGAGACAGAAGAGGAGCAGAAGGGACATTATAGGGGGAGACAGAATAGGAGTGGAGGGGACATTATAGGAGGAAACAGAACAGGAGTGGAGGGGACATTATAGGAGGAAACAGAAGAGGAGTGGAAGGGACATTATAGGAGGAGACAGAATAGGGGTGGAAGGGACAATATAGGAGGAGACAGAATAGGAATGGAGGGGACATTATAGGAGGAAACAGAATAGGAATGGAGGGGGATATTATAGGAGGAAACTGAATAGGAGTGGAAGGGACAATATAGGAGGAGACAGAATAGGGGTGGAGGGGACATTATAGGAGGAAACAGAATAGGAATGGAGGGGACATTATAGGAGGAAACAGAATAGGAGTGGAAGGGACATTATAGGAGGAAACAGAAGAGGAGTGTAGTGGAAGGAGCATTATAGGAGGGAACAGAATAGGAGTGGAGGGGACATTATAGGAGGAGACAGAAGAGGAGTGGAGGGAACATTATAGGAGAGGATAGCAGAAAAGTGGAAAGGGCATTATAGGAGGGGTAGGAGAGGAGTGGAGAGAATAACATATCAGGAGAAAGAAGATGTGTTGAGAGAACAATAACAGGGGAGTGGAGGGGACATTATAGGAGAGGACAGAAGAAGAGAGGAGAGCGCATTATAAGAGGGGTTAGCAGGCTGTATCAGAGGATATAGCAAATAAATAGAAAGGACAGTATAAAAGGTGATAGCAAAGGATGGGAGGATATAGAAGGGGATAGCAGGGGTGGAGAGTGCATGGTATAGTAGAGGACAGTAGGAGAGGAGTGGAGAAGAAAAGAAAAGACAGCTGAATAGACAAAAAGGGATCAGAAGAAGAAAGGCCTATAGAAGAAATAATAGCAGAAAAAACAACTCAACAGTATAGGAAAGAAAAGGACACTAAAGGCGAGGAAAGAATAGAATGGTTTATAGAAGACACCAGAAAAGATGACATGATGACTGAAAAAAAAAGAGAAGATGGAAGCGTAAAAGAGAGAGTAGAACATGAGGGAGTAGTAAAGATGAGGGGTAAGGAAAAGAGGAAAAAAAAAGAACTTAACTTTTTGAATAAAATTTCCATTCACCTTGTAGTAACATTAGTGTTACATTTTCTGAAGAGATGTGAAGTAAAGATAAATAAAAGCAGTCTCTAAAATGATTGACTACCCAGCAAGAGGTCTAGGTAGTGCTAGGAACAGGATATTTCTTTTTTTGTGTTTACAGTTTTGTTTTAAATAACCTCACAGATGTCCTGAAAAAACATTAAAGATCTTTAAATTTCAAGTACCGCTCAGGTGATACCTTAAAAGCCTTTAGAAGTTCAAAATGTAACCCTGAACAACTTTAACTTGTTTCAAATAAAATGACTTCAAGAGCTCCAGTAGGATGTTACTGGAGCTCCTAAATAAAATGCAATTGGATGTGAGTCACATTATTCTTCCCTCAAGGGATACCTTTAACAACAACTTCATCATCATTTGTGATAAATGCTGTCATTTAATCTTTTACCGTACCTATTACCTACACATAGAGAAACCTATATGATTATCCATTCTCTAAGAGTCAACATTACTAAGACAACTCAACATCAACATTTACATGGCTTATGTTTGTGAATCACAGGTTCCCGGTAAATTGACAGGCTTTACATCCATGAATATTCATCATCCAGAACTGGGCTGTCTCTCTTGTGTTAGGTGAAAGGTACATACATCGAGCGTTAAAACCAAAGAGGAAGATTGACAGAAAGATAAGAAAGACGTAGCCCCGTCATATGCTCTAGGAAAAGGTTGACTTTCACCTTTTTTTAAAGATTGCTGCAAACAAGAAAAATTTGCAATTGTCTTAGGAAGTCCTAGAAACACTAGAAATATAATCTATAAATCTAATATTTTTACCATCTGCCCAGCATAAAAACCTAAGCCAAAATTCAAAAGTTAAAGCGGTATTTCACCCTAAACATAAGATCTCCCATGCGATCCAGCATACTGGCGTCAGCGCCAGTATGCTGGGTTTTTTTTTTTTTAATAGCACACTTACTGTATTATTGTGGAATTCCTTTTCTGTCCCCCGTGGTGGACGGCGCCAGTATAGCGCGTCACATCTTCCTAAAATACCCGATATGGACTCGGGTAATCTCGGCGAAAATGCGGCGCCTGCGCACAGACCTAGGAGCTGACTGCGCAGGCGCCGTATTTCTCCGAGTCCTACGGCTATGGCGCGTCACGCCCTCCGAAATAGGACTCGGAGAAATACGGCGCCTGCGCAGTCAGCTCCTAGGTCTGTGCGCAGGCGCCGCATTTTCGCCGAGATTACCCGAGTCCATATCGGGTATTTTAGGAAGATGTGACGCGCTATACTACAGCCGTCCACCGCGGGGGACAAAAAAGGAATTCCACAATAATACAGTAAGTGTGCTATTAAAAAAAAAAAAAAAAAACAGCATACTGGCGCTGACGCCAGTATGCTGGATCGCATGGGAGATCTTATATTTAGGGTGAACCTATGCTTTAAACATTCTACTTTCCAAGAAAAATATATTTCAAGCCACGAATAACATCATTGGGAAATTTTGCTGCACTTCCTGTCTTAGAAATGATTTCCTTAATTTCACTGCCAATTTATTCAGCACTGGGTACTAAAGTGTAACTATAGGCAAAATATAGGCAAGCCTTTAAATACTTAAAGGGGCTGTAAAGGTTCATTTTTTGATTTTCTAAATAGGTTCCTTTTAGCTAGTGCATTGTTGATTCACTTACCTTGTTGGTTTGCTAACACCGACTTGTTCATTCCCAGACTTAGTTGGGGTAGGCGGTACACTTTGGTGGGGGTGGGTCAGCCTTTGACCTCTGGGAACCCCAATTCCTGAGTCCTAGCCATATTCTTGAATGGGAAACCCTAACCCTAGCCTTTAATCCTAACCCTGACCCTAAACTCTAACCCTAACCCTAGCCCTAACCCTGGTTCACTTACCTAATACCTTCTAAATGTTTTTTTCTCACTTCCTGTTTCTCCTCAGTAAGCTTGCCCCCATAATCCGAGCCGTTCTGGCTGGGGGTTAGTCAGTATGTTTGCCCCCTCCCTTGGGACTACATCCCTGCGGGGAGATGCTGTAAACCTATTTAGAAATTAAAAAACGAACCTTTACAACCCCTTTTTTTTTCAATTTGGATTTTTGATTTTTTTTAACTTATGTGTCCAATTGAGGAGATTTATTTTAACTTCCTGTCCCATAACATAAAGAGGAAGTGAGAGTAAATCCCTCCAAAGTGAGGGAACACCGGTGTGTTACCAGAACTAGTGTCCCCTTTGGAAGTTTTCCCCTCTATCAGTGTTCTGATGTCAACTGGAAAATTGGTAAAAATGATTTTACTTCCACTTTTAATGATAATGATAAACAGGACAAATACAGAGAGCAAATCTCCCTAACGAGGGCACAGACAGCAATAAAAACTGGTGTTGTAATAAATCTCCACACTATCCAAAACACTATCCATCCCACTGATCGACAACCTTCTTTTTTTTTTTTTACTTTTAACCACTTTGTACAAATATTAGTTCTTAAGAGGAGCTGGAAGCTGCAACTGTGGCTCTCTTGGGTTGAGGAGTTGTACCTTCACGTAATCCATTCTTGAACCCCCGGTACACAACCTTCAGATGTCTCATGCGACTGGTTCCAGTGGTGTTGCGTCTCTTGGCCTTGGCACTCCAGTTGTACTTTCTCTTGCGCTTAGCTGGCTATTCACACTTGTCACAGGTGGACTTCTTTAAATGGAAGGCTTTGGAGCCACATCAATGGCACATAGTCTTATTGCGGCGCTTTCCGAATGGTGATGTTCCCTTTCGTCATCTTCCCCGGCGGCCGAGACGATAGAGCACAACATTCTTTTCACTTACCAGCGAGGTAAAGGGACTCTTCTTCCACTGACCACTAGTGTGATGTGGTTTTGTTTACTGTGAGTTGTAGATTTAACCAAGTTTAGCGGGGGTTCCATAAACTCACAAAATTATTTTAAGGGTTCCACTATAGTAGAAAGGCTGCTCTAGTGATTTCACTGGACGTTCCTTCACCTTTTACCTGAGCAAGTGAAAGTCTGAGGCCTTATACACACGACCGAGAATCTCGTTGTAAAAGAAACGTTTTCCTTGACGAGTTCCTTGTCAGGCTTGACGAGAATCTTGTCAAGCTTTCCTTGCATACACACTGTCAAGACAAAATCTCGTTGTTCTCAAACGCGGTGACGTACAACACGTATGACAGCACTATAAAGGGGAAGTTCAATTCAACTGGCGCCACCCTTGGGGCTGCTTTTGCTAATCTTGTGTTACCGCGTGTTAGTAAGAGTTTGGTGAGAGACGATTCGCGCTTTTCAGTCTGTTACAGCGAGACAAATGTGCTATCTACATTACGAACGCTACTTTTACCGAAGGTGCGCTCCTGTCTCATACTTTATTCTGAGCATGCGCGGGTTTCTAAGTATACACACGAATGTGTTTCTCGTCGTAAACCAGGCAAATCTCGGCAAAACACGATGAGGAAATTGAGACCCCCGACGAGAAAAAAGAGAGCATGTTCTCTTTTTTCTCGTCGATATCCACAACAGTTTTCTCGACGAAAAACATACACACAACCGTTTTTCTCGGCAAAAATGCTCTGCCAGCATTTTCTTGATGGATTTTGGCAAGGAAAACGGTTGTGTGTACGAGGCCTGAGAAGGTCTGCATTAATATGGACCTGTTATGCTGGTTCCATGATATAGTAAATTTAAATTTAGCATACATTTTAACATTTACTACAAATGCTTGCCATCAAAGTTTTGTAAACCTCTCTATGGCATTGGATTGTCTGTACTTTTTAGAATTACTGTACAGTATTTATCAGCGTATAACATGCACAGGCGTATAACACGCACCCTAACTTTAAAAGGGAAGTTTCAGGGAAAAACGTACCACAGCCCCCCGCGTATAACACGCAGGCACAGTTTACCCTCTATTTTCAAGGTAAAAAAGTGAGTGTTATACGCTGATAAATACAGTAAATGATATCTAAGGTCAAATATTCTATTGAACGGATCACGCTATTTATAAAAACAAAGGACAAAAGCCATAAGGCAACCGCACATATCACTTGGTTCATTATAACTGCTCCCATATCCGAGATGATGGAACACTGCAAGAGTATTCTTTCCTTTTAAATTATAATAAAGCAATAACGGGACTAGGCGACGTGTGTGTTTTTGGTGAAAATGATTTCATGAGACAGATAGAAAACGAGGGATATTAACATTTTCTCCTGTGGCAGAACTCATCAAGACTGAACCTGATTTAGGTCTCTGCTGATCTTAGCTGCAGATTTTTTTTTTCTGTATAGATAAACTTTAAATGTTATTAAGTCTTTGAAGGTATAGTCGCTGGACAAGACTTGTGACCTTCCCAACAGGACATCATGAAGTGTAGCAAAATGTACGCTCTCATTTACTAAGGCAGGTAGAAATGTACCTGCTTGGAAATGCAATAGATAATGCAGTTATGGTTTTTCAGGCGTAAAATCCATTTGGTGCTCTAATATCTGGAGGAGGACATGCTTTTGAAAGAAAGATAAAAATGACTTTTTACACTGTAAACATACCAATGCATTTAATAGGCACCTCCAGCTTTCATCTTATCCAAGGGAAATCTAAGTATATTGTCCAAAAGCACAACTAAACCCATAAAATGTGAAATTGTACCTTGAAACACACTGAGCATTAAGATGTATTTCACAGGGTGTTTCTTTAAGCCACATTCAAGATCACTAAAATATATCTGATGTGGCTCGGAGCTTACAGAACATCTGGCAATTATCTGATATCTAGAACAAAAATGGTCTATTTTCTATTATTTAGAAGATTGAAAAATTTGGGCAGTTAGCCCATAAAATCATAGAGTGTCAGACACTACTGAACAGGTAATCATCATTATCTTTGTCTATAGGTGTTCATAGGCAGTCTATACATCTCTAATATTTAAAGCAGATCTTCACTTTCTCAATCAACATTGACTATTTTTTTGCTGCTACCTGCTAGCATTAGTAAATGGCATATTTATCAGCGTATAACACACACTTTTTCCCCCTGAAAATAACAGGTGCGTGTTAGGCCGCATACACACGATCAAATTCATCTGCTGGAAACGGTCCGACGGACCGTTTCAGCAGACAAATTTGATCGTGTGTACGGGCGGACAGACAGATTTTTCCAGCAGACAGATTTTAAAGCATGCTTTAAAATCTGTCTGCTGGGAACCCGTCCGTCCCACATGTCTGCTGGTTAGTACACTAACCAGCAGACATATCTGCCCACACATGCGTCGAATGGATTCGACGCATGCGCGGAAGTGTTTTACTTCCTCGTGCGGTGACGTGACGTGGCGGCGTCAACATCACCGCCACGTCACCTGACAGACCGATTTGATCAGATTTATTTGGTCGTGTGTACGCGGCCTAATACGCCGATAGCGTACCTCGGATGTGAAGGAGGGGGACGAGCACCACCAGAATCATCAAGCTCTTTTCCTTTCTGATTTCCTGCACTGCATGAGCGATGGTGAGGCTGCAGATAAGCATCAGGCTGCATTGGATGAGTCCAGATCAGGCTGCAAATGGGCACAGAGGCTGCATTGAGGCTGCAGATAGGCATCAGGCTGCATTGGATGGGTGCAGATCAGGCTGCAAATGGGCAAAAAAGCTGCATTGAGGCTGCAGATGGGTATCAGGCTGCATTGGATGGGCGCATATCAGGCTGAAAATGGGCACAGAGGCTGCATTGAGGCTGCAGATAGGCTTCAGGCTGCATTGGATGGGGGCAGATCAAGCTTCAGATGGGCACAGAAGCTGCATTGAGTCTGCAGATGGGCATCAGGCTGCATTGAGGCTTTAGATGGGCACTAATCAGGCTGCATTAATTGGCACTGACTATTATTTTGCTTTAACGTGGTTTATTTTAAAAAAAGATATGTTTTTCCTGAAACTTCATTCTTAACCCCCCTGGCGGTGTTCCTGAATGAATGAATGAATGAAAACTTATATAGCGCGGCACATGCAAACTAAATCGCCTCTGGGCGCTTGTTGTTCCTGTCTCCTTTGGTATCAAAAGAGATGAGTCTTGATCTTTCTCCTGAAGGCTAAGTGGTTCTCCTCCAACCGAATGCTGGTTGGTAAAGCGTTCCATAGTCTGGGACCTTGGACCGCGAATCTTCTATCTCCTTTGGACCTGTAGTTGGCTTTCGGTATCTGGAGTAGATTTTGATTGGTGGATCGCAGGACGCGATTGGGATTATGAGCTTTTATTTTTTCGCATAAATAATGGGGAGCATTCCCATTAATACATCTATGCGTTAGACAGAGTGCTTTAAAAGTGATTCTGTCTTTTACTGGCAGCCAGTGAAGGGATCTCAGTGAAGGTGAGATTGATTCCCAGGGTTTTTTCCCAGTCACAAGTCTGGCGGCCGTATTTTGAACGACTTGTAGACGAGCGATTTGGTACTTAGGGAGTCCGAGGTAAAGGGCATTTGCATAGTCCAATTTGGAGTTCACAATTGCTCCCACCACAACCGCAATGTCTTCTTTGGGAATAAAAGGGATGAGTCTACGTAGTAGGCGCAGCAGATGGTGAGATCCGCTGACAACTGACCCTATTTGTGCGTCCATTGTCATGTAGGAGTCGAAAATGACCCCGAGACTTTTGACTTTGGCACAGGGGGTGATGATTTTCCCTAGAATGGGTGGGGGACTCCAAGTTGTTGCAGGTAGATTCTTACGCTTGGCGTGAAACAGGAGAAGTTCTGTTTTCGCTCCGTTGAGTTTGAGATAACTCTTTGTCATCCAGTCCTCTATCAAAGAGAGGCATGTCTCTAGATTGAGGTGGTGATCCTTTTTATTGCAAATGCGGAAATACAGTTGCGTATCGTCTGCGTATGAGTGATAAAGCAGTTTTTCACTGCTAATAATTTTAAAAAGAGGACAAAGATAAATGTTGAACAACACCGGCGACAGGGGGGATCCTTGAGGGACTCCGCATGACACCGTGCGTTTTTCAGAAGTGAAAGGTCCTAGCTTCACTATTTGCGACCGGTTTTCCAAAAAAGAGGAGAACCAAGATAGATCGCTTTCTGCGACTTTGGCTACTTCAGCTAGCCGAGTCAATAGAAGCTTGTGGTATTCCTGAGTCTGACTCGGGGTTAGATTTCTGTGCTGCGATCGGTAACCCCGAGTCAGACTCTGGCTCACCTCGCTGAATCCACAGGCATGGTTTACTTACCTTGTTCCTGGATCCAGCGATGCATCCACGCTGTGTGAGCAAGCCGGTGCTCGCTCGATTCACACAGTGTCCCCGTGTGCCGCCGAGCTCCGTTCCCTGCGACGTTATGACGCACAGTGGCGGAGATCGGCGCCATATTCAAATAAGTAAACAAACACATTTCATACAGTATACTGTAATCTTATAGATTACAGTACTGTATGTAAAAAATACAAACCCCCTTTGTCCCTAGTGGTCTGCCCAGTGTCCTACATGTCCTTTTATATAATAAAAACTGTTCTTTCTCCCTGCAAACTGTAGATTGTCCATAGCAACCAAAAGTGTCCCTTTATGTCAAAAATTGTTTAAGAGCAGCTAAAAAACAGCGATAATACATCAGAATCATTTGCAATATGGAGCGATAGCGATTTGTGGGGAAATTCGTCATAAAAAAAAAATAATGACAGCGACAATTCTGCAACTGAGCAAATTTCAGTGATTTTGATTTGATTACATTATTGAATAATTTTTATTATAATTATATTATTATTTGTTATAATTATTTATAATTATTTATTATATTATAATTTATCATTTTGTTTTTAAAAAAATGTCATACCCGGGATGCCTATTAGACTCTTGTTTCGTCAGATTTAAGTGGGTTATTCCTAAGAATTACAAGCCTACAGTATAAAACTCCAAATTTCCTTGCAAATAATGGTACCGCTTTCAGCACCTAAAATCTGAAAGAATCATACCGCCAGGGAGGTTAAATTGGGGTGTGTGTTATACGATGGAGCATGTTATACACTGATAAATACAGTAGATAGGAAAGTATATCATATTTACAATAGGTATAGAAAAGAATAACCCCTCCTTTAAAATAATCACATTTTGTTGCTTTGTAACTTGAAATCAAGACAGACACAGTTTTTGTTTAATCCAGCTGTATTTACTCAGTGCAACTTATAACATCCAAGTGAAAGATATAACACCAACATGTCAGGGAATAAAATAGAAAAACAGAATCACTGAGTTGAAAAAAGGACAACCCCACCCTCCTCCCTTGTGTCAGTATTTTGTTGAACCGCCTTTTGCTTTAATTACCTCTGCCCCGGGGGAAAAAAAATCCTCTTTGGTTATATTTTTATATATATACACTACTACTCACCCAATATCTGTGTTAAAAAGCTCCAGAAGAAGCGTCAAAAACGTCAAACATTGTTGGGCTAACCATTGTGCGACACCCCACCTATAGAAACTGTACCGGTTCCCAAAATTCTACATAACTATAGTAGATGTGAAACATCTACGTTTTGGTTACCTTGTGTATATATATATGTACAAATACTTTCTTGCGGTCTGTCTCACTCTGACATATGCTAATCAACTGCCACTTTTTGTGACAGTTTATGTTTTAATTAATATATACTTTGTTTTTTCTTTTTTGTATGTAATAAATAATCCATTTTCAACTGTACTACGCCTAGAAAGTCCGTATTTTACTATACACTCGTGTATGGTTACATGGTATATATCCAACTATCTACAATTGCTTTAATTACAGCCTTTAGGCAGGCCATACATGGGTTGAATTTTGAAAGAATTTTCTTTCGAAAATCTTATCTAAGAATTTTTGTTCATATTTCACACCATTAGTGGGCTGCAGCAACAGCCATCAAATTTGAGGAATCGGATATGTTGGAAATTTTCGAATCAATGATGGGAGAATCGTGCGAGAAATGTAAATGCACATGTAGCTCCCCTGTACTTCCAAGTACGGACTTTGTTTAAATTTAGAGGGGGATGAGAGAGTTACTTAGCTCTCATCCATGTGATTCATGTCAATTTAGTCACTGTGCTGTGCTGTCGTTTCATTCTGTGTTCCAAAGATGACTTTCCATCTCGGAGCGACAGGTGGCGGCAGTGGAGACCAGTGGGAGCGCCTTTTTGCCTGCAGCCAATCAGAGGAGGTTTTCCCTCGTGGGGCATGCTGGGGAGTGTACTTCTTGGAGGCGCAATTTTGGCGGAGGGGAGTTCAAGGTTGGATCTGGGTGCGGCACCCACCTTTAGGGTGTGCGCAAATCACGGGCCCCGGCGATATGGCCTACCAGGCTGGGGCGCACGTGGGGACTCTGGGCTCTCATGGCCCAGAGCAACTAAAGCTGCACAGGGGCCTCAGTGACTTACTGAGTCCCCACATCTATAAGAAGATCCCAAGCGAGTTGTGCTGTTTGGTGGGGAAGTCGGTCTGAGGTGAGCCCGGAGGCAGGCGATCCAATAGGGCTTAGATAATCCACCGGGGATCCGAGTTGCCGGACACTAACAAGTTATTTGATGTAACTTGTCAGTCGGTGACTCCAAAATCAACGACGTTGCCTGAGGGGAATTCAGGCAAATTTGATTAATGAGAAGGAATTGCTCTATCAAGCTGTGTTCTAGAGCAAGGGCCTGTGGCAGAGGCACCACTCCTATTTCCATTGAGCCAAGTCTGTGGCAGAGACTTGTTCCTCCTTCTCAAGACTCTTCGGCTGCCAGTTCTGTTGGAGAGACTGTCCGGGTACATTATACCCACTCCGGCTGGAGTGGCGACGAAGCAAAGGTACTGCTTCTACAAATATGTGTAAAAAAAGTGTAGCGCTGACAATGAATAAATTGAAATGATTGAATAGGTGAACAGATTCCAACGGTGAAAAACAGAAGATCCACCACCACTTATGACAAGGGGCTTTCTGGATGGATTGGACCAAGAAGGGCATATACTGGCTAGGCCAATCAAGCTTATGAAGATACACTGGGAATGGTACACCATAGATGTCTCACAATCTGGTATTTTTGATGAAGACCTCAGATAAACAATTCAGGAGTGGTTCACACCAACCAATGGTATACGGCAATTCCTAAGGAGGGTATATCAATTGTCCATCCGGTAAGCCCCTTGTCATAAGCGGTGGTGGATCTTCTATTTTTCACCGTTGGAATCTGTTCACCTATTCAATCACTGGACTTTTTCTTTTGTCTAGTTGATTTGATTACGGTTGCCCTAGGGAGGTAATCATTCACCCATTAATGAGAATGTGCCACATCCTTGATAATATGGATTTTTTGAAAGGGGCATGAAAACATGCCTCTAACTGGGAAAAATTTGGACTTTATAGGCACAGAGTTTAAAAAAATATATATGTATTTAATAGAAAAAGACACAACAATTACAACACGACATTTGCACTGTACTATGCATTGGAAAAAAGGAAGAAACATATAAATAATAAGAACCACATAGGTCACTCTGAGAAACATTCACTTATTAGCCACAGGGCTATATGTAATTCAAACAGTATATGCGCTGGGTAGAGAAATGGTTTCAGATGAGGACCCTTGGTTGGTTCTTAGGCGATATAAGAGCTGCTCTACATGTTTTGCGACTATATTGGCGTCGCTTCTTCAGGAGCTTCTAGATATCAAAAGACATATACATAAAAATTAAATAAGAAATACATTTTTATTTACATATTGGCCTAAATAATAGGCAAAACAGTGATTAAAAAATGCATGCATGTATATGCGATGTACTCACCGAAAATCCCGGTGTTTTTTATTTATTTGTTTTGGAAAAGGAAAAGAACGCTGGCATACTGTGTCCCACAATTAGAGCCCGACTATCAGACCGCACCCAACAGAGAGCTGATGATGCAGCCTAAATCCCTCACCATGCGTCACGGCAACAACCAGTAGAGGCAAAAAGGAAAAATTCTGATGAATAATAAAAATATATAATGATAAGCCATAAAATAGTTGACATTGAGTTTGCCGTGACGCACGGTGAGGGATTTAGGCTGCATCATCAGCTCTCGCCCCCGACAGTGTTGGGTGCGGTCTGATAGTCGGGCGTTCTTCGCATATACATTTATTTCTTATTTAATTTTTATGTATATGTCTTTTGATATCTAGAAGCTCCTGAAGAAGCGACGCCAATATTGTCGCGAAACATGTAGAGCAGCTCTTATTTTGCATAAGAACCAACCAAGGGTCCTCATCTGAAACCATTTCTCTACCCAGCGCATATACTGTTTAAATTACATATAGCCCTGTGGCTAATAAGTGAATGTTTCTCAGAGTGACCTATGTGGTTCTAATTATTTATATGTTTCTTCCTTTTTTCTAATGCATAGTACAGTGCAAATGTCGTGTTGTAATTGTTGTGTCTTTTTCTATTAAATACATATATATTTTTTTAAACTCTGTGCCTATAAAGTCCAAATTTTTCCCAGTTAGAGGCATGTTTTCATGCCCCTTTCAAAAAATCCACTTTTTCTTTTGTCAACGTAATACTTCTGACGTCAGTCGGATCTTACTTTCTTTTTTTTCTTTCATTTAAGGATTTATGGACTTTATTCAATATAATTTATCACTACCAGGTCACATGTGGTGTTATTTATTAAGTCATTAGATTGGTTTATTTCAATTTATTCATTGTCAGCACTACACTTTTTTTACACATGTCTTTTTAGCAAATTTGATCTTTCTTGCTGTGTTAGCTGCTCCCTTCATTTATCACTAGATATATTTTTTTTTTGTAATTTTTGCTTCTACAAATAGTTGAGGCCTGAATCTGCAACTTCCTCCTCTTTTCACCATCTTTCTCTATTCACCTGAAGTTACCCGTTTGCCGTGTTGAACAAAAAAATAAAAGCACAGAAAACGACACCTTGCTGTTTGGACATTCCGTCATTGCTCACATCATCTATTCATCATCATACCCCTAGACATGCTACAAAGGTGACACGCCGATCCCAAATCTATCCAGCGGCTCCTGAGGGGGTAGCGCTACACACATATGCAAGAAAAGAAAATTCCCAGGAAAGAAAAGAAGATTCCCAGCCACGAAAATGCTTTTCTGAAGCAACATGAGGTGAAATTGAAGGCTTGGTTGGTCGAATTTTGAAATCAATGGTGGCACCATCGGATCACAAAACGCACAAATTTTCGAAAGAAAATTCTTTTGAAATTTGACCATGTATGGCCAGCCTTAGTCTGTTGGGATATGTCTCAACTAACTTTACACATCCAGACTTTACAATATTTGTCCACTCTTCTTTGCATAACTACTCAAGTTTAGTTAAATTTAATGGTGACCATTTGTGGACTGAAGTCTTCAAGTCATTCCACAGATTTTCATTGGGGTTTTAGTCTGGGCTCTGACTAGCCCATGCAAAGACATTCATCTTTATCTCCTTCAACCACTGTGTGGTTATTTTTGCTGTCTGCATTGGGTCATTGTCATGTTGGAAGATAAACCTTCCTTCCATAGACCATATTTTTAACTTTTTGCTATAATAAATATCCCCTAAAAATATATATTAAAAATATTTCCTCAGTTTAGGCCGATATGTATTCTTCTACATATTTTTGGTAAAATAAGCGTATATTGATTGGTTTGCGCAAAGTTATAGACTCTACAAAATAGGGGATAGTTTTATGGCATTTTTATTATTATTATTTTTTTTACTAGTAATGGCGGCGATCAGCGATTTTTATCGGGACTGCTACATTATGGCGGACACATCGGACACTATTTTGGGACCATTGTCATTTTTAAAAGCGATCAGTGCTATAAAAATGCACTGATTACTGTGAAATTGACACTGGCAGCGAAGGGGATAACCACTAGGTGGCGCTGAAGGGGTTAAGTGTGCTCTAGGGAGTGATTCTAACTGTAGGGGGGTGGGCTTTGTGTGACACAGTAGTGATCACAGCTTCCGATTAGAGAAAACTGTGATCACTGTCCTGTCACTACAAAGAATGGGGAAATGCTTGTTTACATCAGCATTGCCCCCTTCTTCCACAGGGTGACACGATTGCGGGTATGCCCATGGACATCCAGTCCACAAGACCCGCGGTTGGAGTCACGGACAATAGAAGATTGGAAAAACATTGCCTGATCTGATGAGTCTCGATTTAAGCTGCACCATTCAGATGGTAGGGCCAGAATTTGGCGTAAACAACGTGAAAGCATGGATCCACCTGACTTCTATCAACAATTCAGGCTGGTGGTGGTGGTGTAATGGTGTGGGGGATATTTTCTTGGCACACTTTGGGCCCCTAACTATAACTACCAATTGAGCATCTTTTAAACACCACGGCCTACCTGAGTATTGTTGCTGACCAAGTCCATCCCTTTATGACTACAGTGTCCCCATCTTCTGATGGCTACTTCCAGCAGGATAATGCACCATGTCACAAAGCTCAAATCATCTCACCACTGGTTTCTTGAACATGACAATGAGGTCACTGTACTCCAATGGCCTCCACAGTCATCAGATCTCATCCAAGATGTGGTGGAATGGGAGATTTGCATCATGGATGTGCAGCTGACAAATCTGCAGCAACTGCGTGATACTATCATTTCCACAATCTCTGAGGAATGTTTCCAACACCTTGTTAAATCTATGCCATGAAGAATTAAGGCCATTGTGAAGGTAAAAGGGGATCCAACCCGGTACTAGCAAGGTGTACTTAATAAAGCGGCCGGTTAGTGTAAGTAATGAAGTTGTGCAGAGGTACAGTCCACAACTCACAGTCCTCCAAAATAATCTTTCCAATGTAACAATACTTGTGGCTATCCGTGACAGATGTGACCCACTCCACTGTGAATAAGATAATAACTCTCATGTGTTCCCTCCAGGCTCCCAGAACTCTCACCTCTGATCTGGAAGAATGAAGCATTTAATCAAATCCTCCAAACTCCCAGCTCCTAGGACAAGGACCACTTTAGCCTCCATAGACAGGAGGTCTCCCTTGTGGTACTAATCAATGCCTCCAGAGAATTTGGGGTGTAGTGCCTTTAAGACAGCATGGACAGGAAGTGATGTAATAGGACGTTTAGTATTCAGTTTTGTGCATGGTTTGTATGGCGTTTTTTTATGTCTAAGTGTGATTCTTTTAATAAATTGGCTGCTTTTTAACCACTTTAGCCCCGGACCATATTGCTGTCCAAAGACCAGAGCACTTTTTGTGATTCGGCACTGCGTCGCTTTAACTGACAATTGCGCGGTCATGCGATGTGGCTCCCAAACAAAATTGGCGTCCTTTTTTCCCCACAAATAAAGCTTTCTTTTGGTGGTATTTGATCATCTCTGCGGTTTTTATTTTTTGCGCTATAAACAAAAATAGAGCGACTATTTTGAAAAAAATGCAATATTTTTTACATTTTGCTCTAATAAATATCCCCAAAAAAGATATAAAAAAAACAATTTTTTTCCTCAGTTTAGGCCGATAGTATTCTTCTACATATTTTTCATTAAAAAAAATCGCAATTAGCGTTTATTAATTGGTTTGCGCAAAATTTATAGCGTTTACAAAAAAGGGGGTAGTTTTATGGCATTTTTATTATTATTTTACTAATAATGGCGGCGATCAGCGTTTTTTTTTTCGGTACTGCGATATTATGGCGGACACATCGGACACTTCTGACACATTTTTGGGACCATTGGCATTTTAATAGCGATCAATGCTATAGAAATGCATTGTATTACTATAAAAATGCCATTGGCAGTGAAGGGGTTAACACTAGGGGGCAGGGAAGGGGTTAAGTGTGTTGCTGGTGTGTTCTAACAGTATGGGGGGGGGGGGTGGCCTCACTAGGGTAAATCACTGATCTTCTGTTCATACATTGTATGAAAAGGAGATCACCGTTTCCCCCGCTGACAGGAACGAGAGCTGTGTGTTTACACACACAGCTCCCGTTCTCCGCTCTGTAACGAGTAATCGCGGGTGCCCGACGGCGATCGTACCCGCCGGGCATGCACGCGCCCTACAAGCTGCTAAAGGGAGGACGTAGAGCTATGTGCTCCCGCGTAGCAGTGCCACCGTCCCGCAGTAATATGACGGCGGGCGGTCGGCAAGTAGTTAATATTGCTACACTATGGAAACCCTCTATTTGTGTTTATTATGTTGAGAGCAATGCACTATGGATGCATGAGTAGGGATCTTAAAGGGACTGCACCTCCGAAATCCCTGTAGGCATTTAATAGTACACCAAGGGAGTCCCTGTGGACAGAGGCTAAAGTAGTCCTTGTCCTAGGTGCTGGAAGTTCAGAGGATTTAACCAAAACATGCTTCATTTTTTCAGATTGGAATTTTTTTGGGGTGTGATGCCTTTAAGATCCCTTAACCACTTAAGCCCCGAGCCTCTTGTTGAGATTCGGTGTTTACAAGTTAAATTAAATTTTTTTTGCTAGAAAGAAGAGATTATTTAGAACCCCCAAACATTATACAGTTGAACCATTGGATTACGAACATAGTCCATTCCAGGAGTATGCTCGTAATCCAAAGTACTCGCATAGCAAAGCGAGTTTTCCTATTGAAGTCAATGGAAACAAAAATAATTTGTTCCGCATTGACTTCAATGGGATGCAATACTGAATGCGAACAGTGGTGGGGCACCAGAGAGCGCCGATAACAGCCAAAAAGGCCCGAGGACACTTCTACTTGTTTCCTGCGCCCCCGTACCTCAGGCCAAATTAGGTACTGCAGGCCTATTTTTGGCTCTGCTCAGCTTCTGCACCCCCGTAGGTAGTGCAGGCCTATATAGCTTGAATTCTGCTCATCTTGCGAGTCAAAACTCGCAAACCGAGTCAGAATTAAAAAAAAAAGTTGCTTGCAATTCAAAACGCTCTCAAACCAAGTTACTTTTAAACCAAGGTTTCACTGTATATATTCTTTTCTAACACCCTAGAGAATAAAATGGCGTTCTTTGCAATACTTTTTGTCACACTGTATTTGGGCAGCGGTCTTAAAAGCGCACTTTTTTGGGAAAAAAAAAACTTTTTTTATAAAAAAAATAAGACAACAGTAAAGTTAGTCCAATTTTTTTTATACTGTGAAAGATAATGTTACGCCGAGTAAATCGATACCCAACATGTCACGCTTCAACGTTGCGCCCGCTTGTGGAATGGCGACCAACTTTTACACTTAAAATTTGAATTATTGCTTTTTCGCTAATGATCGCGTGGTTTTGTCTCTTTGACCCGAGAACAGGAAGTGAAGTCAAGAATCTATCTATGGTGATAGAGATATATAATCTGCTGCCTGTTCACTCCCTGAATTTACACAGACACAAACCTCCAGCTTTGCAGCTCTCATTGGCCCTCTTATGACTCATCCACCCTCCCTTCCTGGCAAACTCTCCCGAGAGTGAGAGAGAGCTGCGAATGATCTCATAAGCCTAGGCTTTTTTACCAGACAAGAAACAGGAAGTGGGCAGAAGATATAATAAATGGAAAGTTGAAAGAATGACTGACGTTCCGCTTTAAAATCTTCTTTGGGCACCGTGGGCTGATATAAGGAAAATAAGCTATTAGTTTTGCAAGGGAAGTTGTACTTTGCAAAGGAATGTGCCTCAGCTTAGTGAAGGAGGTGGAAGCAAAAATGCTGTTTTTACTTTGCATATGATTGGGTAATCTTTGCCAATTGAAATTTCTCCCCATTCCCTAACTTCTGGGAACAATTCCCTTGCCTAGCGGACTAGTATAGTGTTTTCATTGCTTCTCTCACATTTGTTGGTAAATTTGAAATCCAGATTTTTCGGTGCAATAGACAGAATCACAGTCCAGTTTTAAAAATGACAGGGCAGGCTGGAACGTGTAGTTCCACAAGTTGAGTAGTCCACTGGCTGCACTGTGTGTGTGCATCCTTCTATGAATGGTCTGTGTGTGCTCATAGAATCTGATGTCTTCTGCAGCCTGGGCTCTGATTCAGCACCCTGGACAGCTCCCTGTACTTCTCTATGCAGTCCTTGTGCTGCTGGACAGCTCCGCTCAGTGCTGATCACCACCTCCGCCTCTGTAATATCCCTGCACTCTGCCATCAATGGAGTTGATTTACTAAAGGCAGTTGCCCTCTGCAAGAGCAGTTGCTCCAGAGCTTAGAAAATGAGCAGAAGCTCTGCTGACTTCCATCATCCAATCAAATGGAGCGAGTACAAAAAAAGGGCAACAAAGCTAATAAAGGGTCTGGAGGATATTAATTATGAGGAAAGGTTGTGAGCACTGAACTTATTCTTTTGGGGAAGAGAAGCTTGACATGGGATATGATTTCAATGTAAAAATACCATACCGGTGACCCCACAATAGGGGTAAAACTTTTTTGTGGAAGGGAGTTTAACCACTTCAGCCCCGGACCATATTGCTGGTCGAAGACCAGGCCACTTTTTGCGATACGGCACTGCTTTGCTTTAGCTGACAATTGCGCGGTCGTGCGACGTGGCTCCCAAACAAAATCGGCGTCCTTTTTCCCCACAAATAGCGCTTTCTTTTGGTGGTATTTGATCACCTCTGCGGTTTTTAGTTTTTGCGCTATAAACAAAAATAGAGCGACAATTTTTTTCCTCAGTTTAGGCCGATACATATTCCTCTACATATTTTTCGTTAAAAAAAATCACAATAAGCGTTTATTGATTGGTTTGCACAAAAGTTATAGCGTTTACAAAATAGGGGATAGTTTTATGGCATTTTTATTAATATATATTTTTTCCAATTAATAACGGTGATCTGCGATTTTTATCGGTACTGTGACATTATAGCGGACACTTTGGACACTTTTGGCACAGTTTTGGAACCACTGGCATTTTTATAGCGATCAGTGCTATAAAAATTAATTGATTACTATAAAAATGCCACTGGCAGGGAAGGGGTTAACGCTAGGGGGCGAGGAAGGGGTTATTTATGTTCCGTGGGTGTGCTCTAACTGAAGGGGGGGGGGGTGGACTGACTTGGGGAAATGACTGATCGCTGATTATACATTGTATGAACAGATGGTCAGGCATCTCCCCCCCCCCCTGACAGGACTGGGAGCTGTGTGTTTACACACACAGCTCCCGGTTCTCGCTCTGTAACAAGCGATCGCGGGGCACGCGTGTCGGTGTCAGGGGCGAGCGGGGGGCACGCGCACACACCCCTATTGGCTGTCCAGCGAGATGACGTAGATCTACGTGATCTCTCCCAGCAGAGCCGACCTTCCGCCGTAAAACTGCGGCGGCTGGTCGGCAAGTGGTTAATAAGACACATGGGCACTCATTAAAATTAGAAGAAAACAGGTTTAACCTTAAACTACTTAGAGGGTTCTTTACTGCAAGAGGGGGCAAGGATGTGTACTGTAATTCCCTTCCACAGGCGGTGGTCTCAGCGGGGGGCATCGATGGTTTCAAGAAACTATTTGATAAGCACCTGAATGACCACAAAATACAGGGATATACAAGGTAATACTGACATGTGATCACACATATAGGTTGGACTTGTGTCTTTTTTCAACCTCTATACTATACTATGTAACTGTGCAAGCAAAAATGATGGGGAGATTTACTAAAACTGGTGCACACAGAATCTGGTGCAGCTATGCAAAGCAACCAATCGGCTTCCAGGTTTTATTGTCAAAACTTAAGTTAAAAGCTGATTGGTTACTATGCACAGCTGCACCAGATTCTGTATGCTCCAGGTTTAGTAAATAACCCCCTATATGTTGTTTTAAATTTCCTTGCACATGATTGGATATGAGAGATGCTGATGTCTTCTGCAGCCTGGGCTCTGATTCAGCACCCTGGACAGCTCCCTGTACTTCTCTATGCAGTCCTTGTGCTGCTGGACAGCTCCACTCAGTGCTGATCAACACCTCCGCCTCTGTGATATCCCTGCACTCTGCCACCAGTGGGGTTGATTTACTAAAGGCAGTTGCCCTCTGCATGAGCAGTTGCTCCAGAGCTTAGAAAATGATCTCTGCTGACTTCCATTATCCAATCATGTGCAAACAAAAATGCAATTTTTTTAAAATGTCATTGCACATAATTGGGTATTCTTTGCAAAGTGAACCCCTACATTATTTACTAAGCTCTGGGGCAACTGTACTTGCAGAGGGCATCTATTTGTCTTTAGTAAATCAACCCCAGTACCTGTGCACTGCTATTCAATTACGGACTGCCATCACTCCCTGTGCACTGCTGTACAATCACCGACTGCTATCACTCCCTGTGCACTGCTGTACAATCACCGACTGCTATCACTCCCTGTGCACTGCTGTACAATCACCGACTGCCATCACTCCCTGTGCACTGCTGTACAATCACCGACTGCCATCACTCCCTGTGCACTGCTGTACATTCACCGACTGCTATCACTGCCTGTGCACTGCTGTACAATCACCGACTGCCATCACTGCCTGTGCACTGCTGTACAATCACCGACTGCCATCACTCCCTGTGCACTGCTGTACAATCACCGACTGCCATCACTCCCTGTGCACTGCTGTACAATCACCGACTGCCATCACTGCCTGTCCACTGCTGTACAATCACCGACTGCCATCACTGCCTGTGCACTGCTGTACAATCACCGACTGCCATCACTCCCTGTGCACTGCTGTACATTCACCGACTGCTATCACTGCCTGTGCACTGCTGTACAATCACCGACTGCATCACTGCCTGTGCACTGCTGTACAATCACCGACTGCCATCACTCCCTGTGCACTGCTGTACAATCACCGACTGCCATCACTCCCTGTGCACTGCTGTACAATCACCGACTGCCATCACTCCCTGTGCACTGCTGTACAATCACCGACTGCCATCACTCCCTGTGCACTGCTGTACAATCACCGACTGCCATCACTCCCTGTGCACTGCTGTACAATCACCGACTGCCATCACTCCCTGTGCACTGCTGTACAATCACCGACTGCCATCACTGCCTGTGCACTGCTGTACAATCACCGACTGCCATCACTGCCTGTGCACTTCTGTACAATCACCGACTGCCATCACTCCCTGTGCACTGCTGTACAATCACCGACTGCCATCACTGCCTGTGCACTGCTGTACAATCACCGACTGCCATCACTGCCTGTGCACTGCTGTACAATCACCGACTGCCATCACTGCCTGTGCACTGCTGTACAATCACCGACTGCCATCACTCCCTGTGCACTGCTGTACAATCACCGACTGCCATCACTCCCTGTGCACTGCTGTACAATCACCGACTGCCATCACTCCCTGTGCACTGCTGTACAATCACCGACTGCCATCACTCCCTGTGCACTGCTGTACAATCACCGACTGCCATCACTGCCTGTGCACTGCTGTACAATCACCGACTGCCATCACTGCCTGTGCACTTCTGTACAATCACCGACTGCTATCACTCCCTGTGCACTGCTGTACAATCACCGACTGCCATCACTGCCTGTGCACTGCTGTACAATCACCGACTGCCATCACTGCCTGTGCACTGCTGTACAATCACCGACTGCCATCACTGCCTGTGCACTGCTGTACAATCACCGACTGCCATCACTGCCTGTGCACTGCTGTACAATCACCGACTGCCATCACTCCCTGTGCACTGCTGTACAATCACCGACTGCCATCACTGCCTGTGCACTGCTGTACATTCACCGACTGCCATCACTGCCTGTGCACTGCTGTACATTCACCGACTGCCATCACTCCCTGTGCACTGCTGTACAATCACCGACTGCCATCACTCCCTGTGCACTGCTGTACAATCACCGACTGCCATCACTGCCTGTGCACTGCTGTACATTCACCGACTGCCATCACTCCCTGTGCACTGCTGTACAATCACCGACTGCCATCACTCCCTGTGCACTGCTGTACAATCACCGACTGCCATCACTGCCTGTGCACTGCTGTACAATCACCGACTGCTATCACTGCCTGTGCACTGCTGTACAATCACCGACTGCTATCACTGCCTGTGCACTGCTGTACATTCACCGACTGCTATCACTGCCTGTGCACTGCTGTACAATCACCGACTGCCATCACTCCCTGTGCACTGCTGTACAATCACCGACTGCCATCACTGCCTGTGCACTGCTGTACAATCACCGACTGCCATCACTGCCTGTGCACTTCTGTACAATCACCGACTGCTATCACTCCCTGTGCACTGCTGTACAATCACCGACTGCCATCACTGCCTGTGCACTGCTGTACAATCACCGACTGCCATCACTGCCTGTGCACTGCTGTACAATCACCGACTGCCATCACTGCCTGTGCACTGCTGTACAATCACCGACTGCCATCACTCCCTGTGCACTGCTGTACAATCACCGACTGCCATCACTCCCTGTGCACTGCTGTACAATCACCGACTGCCATCACTCCCTGTGCACTGCTGTACAATCACCGACTGCCATCACTCCCTGTGCACTGCTGTACAATCACCGACTGCCATCACTGCCTGTGCACTGCTGTACAATCACCGACTGCCATCACTGCCTGTGCACTTCTGTACAATCACCGACTGCTATCACTCCCTGTGCACTGCTGTACAATCACCGACTGCCATCACTGCCTGTGCACTGCTGTACAATCACCGACTGCCATCACTGCCTGTGCACTGCTGTACAATCACCGACTGCCATCACTGCCTGTGCACTGCTGTACAATCACCGACTGCCATCACTGCCTGTGCACTGCTGTACAATCACCGACTGCCATCACTCCCTGTGCACTGCTGTACAATCACCGACTGCCATCACTGCCTGTGCACTGCTGTACATTCACCGACTGCCATCACTGCCTGTGCACTGCTGTACATTCACCGACTGCCATCACTCCCTGTGCACTGCTGTACAATCACCGACTGCCATCACTCCCTGTGCACTGCTGTACAATCACCGACTGCCATCACTGCCTGTGCACTGCTGTACATTCACCGACTGCCATCACTCCCTGTGCACTGCTGTACAATCACCGACTGCCATCACTCCCTGTGCACTGCTGTACAATCACCGACTGCCATCACTGCCTGTGCACTGCTGTACAATCACCGACTGCTATCACTGCCTGTGCACTGCTGTACAATCACCGACTGCTATCACTGCCTGTGCACTGCTGTACATTCACCGACTGCTATCACTGCCTGTGCACTGCTGTACAATCACCGACTGCTATCAGTGATGTCTGTGCAGGTGATTGGTCTGATGATACACTATATGCGGCTTGACTCCTTGACAGGTCCTGTTTCCTTCAGCCTAATCCCCGACAATTCCTTCCAGTACAATTTTATAGAGATCGCTGCTCTGTGTATCAATCATTAAATCCCTGTCACCATTTAGCTTCTCAGGTCACCATTCCAACAGGTATTAATTGTACTCACTGAAAATGTTATAAGGCTGAAAAATGAAAACGCATGCAGCCACCACATCTGAGATATGATCAGCAGGGGGCAGTTCTTCTGATTATCTCAGCATTGAATGACAATGCTGCAGCTATTTGCTGAACAGCTCCAGTCCCAACCGCAATTCTGTCCAGATCCTCTTCTCTCCAGTATTATGGGATCTTTATTATTTGGATTCCCTTATGATCCTCTGATTGTCTCCTTTCCTCTCCCCCTACAAGCCTGACACTCAGCATTTCTCCATGGACTGGAAGACACACTGCAGCTGCTGGACAGCTCCCTCTGCATTCAGCACTGTGACCAGTTCCTAGACAGGTCCTCTTCACTGTAATGTCATTGGAGCTCAATAGTGATCGCTCTGTGTATTCTCTATGATCACCACTAGAATCCAGCAAGCCCTGCAGCCACACTGACCTTCTCTGATATCCCAGACAGCTTCAATCTGATGCTTCTTACTGGGATAGATAACTCACACTGCAGTAGGCATCCTACTCAATGACAACCCTACACCAAGACACCATTCTATTATATTCTACATCCACTTCTCTCATAACCCCCATGTCCTCCTTATCTGATATGTCCTATACATCCTCTGCACCACCTTCTCTGGCACCCCTTACCCCCTCTGTCTGTGACAACCCATTGTCCTCACTTTCTTCTCTGAGCCCCTTCTCTGACACCCCTTACCCCCTCTGTCTGTGACAACCCCCTGTCATCACTTTCTTCTCTGACACCCCTTACCCCCTCTGTCTGTGACAAATCCCTGTCCTCACTTTCTTCTCTGATCCCCTTCTCTGACATCCCCCTTACCCCCTTCTCTGACACCCCTTACCCCCTCTGTCTGTGACAACCCCCTGTCATCACTTTCTTCTCTGACACCCCTTACCCCCTCTGTCTGTGACAACCCCCTGTCCTCACTTTCTTCTCTGATCCCCTGCACCACCTTCTCTGACACCCCTTACCCCCTCTGTTTGTGACAAAACCCTGTCCTCACTTTCTTCTCTGACATCCACTGCACCACCTTCTCTGAGAACCCCATGCCTTCCCTTCTCTCTTTGACACCCCCTTTTCTGACATCTCCCTACACCCACTTTCTTGTGTGACAAACTCTATACCCTTTTATTTCTTTGACAACCCCTCTATCAAGTTATAATTCTGTTATACCATACATCCACTTCTCCATAAATCTCCATATATCCACCTTCTTCTTTATTATTTCCTACACCCCCTGGCCCCACTTATCTGACAGTACCCTCTACACCCCCTTCTCTAACATTCCTTACACCCCCTTCTGTGACATCACCTACATCCTCTGCTCTGATATCCCTTACATTCCCCCTCTCTGACATCTCCTAGACCATTCTCTAGAATCCCTTACACACCCTTTTCTGACATCCTTTACACCCCATTCTCTAACATCCCTTACACCCCATTCCCTGACATCCCCTACACCCCCTTCTCTAACATCCCCTACACCCCCTACTCTGACATCCCCTGCACCCCCTTCTTTAACATCCCTTACGCCCCATTCCCTGACATCCTCTGCATCCCTTCTCTAACATCCCTTACACCCCATTCCCTGACATCTCCTACGCCCCCTTCTTTAACATCCCTTACCCCCCCTTCTGTGACACCCCCTTCTCTAACATCCCTTACGCCCCATTCCCTGACATCCCCTGCATCCCTTCTCTAACATCCCTTACACCCCATTCCCTGACATCTCCTACGCCCCCTTCTTTAACATCCCTTTCACCCCCTTCTGTGACATCCCCTTCTCTAACATCGCTTACACCCCATCCCTGCCTACACCCCCTTCTCTAACATCCCTTACACCCCATTCCCTGACATCCCCTACACCCCCTTCTCTAACATCCCTTACACCCCATTCCCCAACATCCCTTACACCCCATTACCTGACATCCCCTTCTCTAACATCCCTTACACCCCCTTCACTAACATCCCTTACACCCCCTTCTCTGACATCCCCTACTGCCTTTTTTCTGATATCCCTTACACCCCCCTTCTCTCAACTCCTGCACCCCCCTTTCTGACATCTCCTACACACCTTTTCTGACATCCCCTGCACCCCCTTCTCTGACATCCCATACATCCCCTTCACTGAAATCTCCTACACCCCCTTCTCTAACATCTCCTACACCCCCTTTTCTAAATTCCCCATACACCCCCTTCTCTGACAACCGATGCATCACTTCTTCGACATCCCCTACACCCCATTCTCTCTTCTTCCTTCCCCCTCTGACACCCCTTGCCCCCTCATTCCCCTCTCTATCTTCTCATCCCCCTGCACCCCCTACTCTCCCATAAGTGACCCCCCCTGGACAGGTCACTTTCCCCCCATCCTCTCCTCGCTCTGAGGATTGATTGGCCGGCGGACAAAGAGGCCAGGCACCATCTGCCGCGGCAGATTCCAGGCACAGCTGATCAATGATCCCCCCCCCCCCTCTCCTCCCGGCTCCCCCTCCCTCCTCCCCGGCACTATTTTGTCTCTCTCCGCTCTCCTTTCTCCAGTCACATTACAGGGGAGGAGAGAGTTAAACACGTAAGCACCGCCGATGCCTCCTAGTCTGCACTTGGCTGCACCACCGCCAGGTCCTCCTGCCTGATCCGGAGCTCTCCCCTCCTCCTCCTCCTCCTCGGTCGGTTTGTCGGTCCTCGGTCGGTCGGATCTAGTCACCCCTCGTACACCCCGGAGAGGACACCATGCTGGACCCGTCTTCCAGCGAGGAGGAATCGGATGAGATTGTAGAAGAAGAATGTAAGGAGGTTCTGGCTCCCAGTACCGGGGCCCGACTCTCCCCCAGCCGGACCAGCGAGAGCTCCGGGGGAGGGGGGCTGCAGCCGAGCAGTAGGAGCAGCAGTGTGCGGCCGTCCAGTCCCAGCCCGTCCGTGGTCAGTGAGAAGGAGAAGGAAGAGCTGGAGAGGCTGCAGAAGGAAGAAGAAGAGAGGAAGAGGAAGCTGCAGCTCTATGTGTTTGTAATGAGATGTATCGCCTATCCCTTCAATGCCAAGCAACCTACCGACATGGCCAGGAGGCAGCAGAAGGTGGGTACCACCCTACGGGGGGGGGGGGGGAGTATGGGGGGGTCACCTTATCACATCCATGGATGGGGGCAAGAGCTTCTGCAGCAGGAGTGGGGCCTGGGATCTGGACCACCAATACATTGCAACCATTTATTTCTATTTCTTTTTTATTTTGCACTCTCTTTTTTGCACCCCGTTTTATTGCTGTCTCTTTTTTGCATTCTCTATTTTGCACCCTCTTTGGGGCTCTCAGGTTAGGAGAGTCAATCAATGGGAGCTCCAGAATCACAGCAGCGCCCTCCCATAACCCAGCAGCATCTCCTCCATAGGCGTCACCATCACCCGGCTCCCTGCAACAGCGACACCTACAGGCCGCAGCCGCCACACAGGGGAGGGATAGCTTACTGTCAGCTTTGCTCCAGGATCATTTGTTTATCTGCCATCCAGAAAAACAAAACAAAAAACCTTCCATTCATAGAAAACAGCCCCCCTCCACCTGGGCTAATACCCTCCTCTGAGCCATACAGTCAGGTTCGCCGCTGCGGTGTGCGCTCCAGTCTAAGAACTGGCCGGGGGTAATCGATACACCTCTGTGCAGCATGCTGGAATGATTGCAGCATCAGTAAATCACGGTGGGCTTTTTCCCTGGGGGGTGATATCGTAAGCTTGGGTGAAAAAAACAAAGGCGTGTAAAGAGCGGAGAGCAGGTTGGATGTTGGTCATTGAGGTTTTTCGATATCGTTGTTTCCCAAAAAATAATCCGTACACATCCACTACTGAAAGTGACACTCAACTCTGGTTTTAAAAAGAAAAAAAATATTCTAGCTTGTATTCTGAACTCAAAAAAAAGTATTTCCTGTTGCTCTCAGATTCCTTTAAATCTTCAAATTTTGTTTGTTTTTGCTCCTGCATGGCCCCGCTGTATGTAGGAATGTAGTCATACTATGGGTTATGGACTATAGACTTTAGGGCATGAGCTATGGACTAGGGGTTATAGACTATGGGGTATGGACTGTAGACTTTAGTGTATGGGTTATGGACTATGGGGCATGGACTATAGACTTTAGGGTATGGGTTATGGACCATGGGGTATGGACTTTAGAGTATGGGCTATGGACGATGGACTATAGGTTATGGGGTATGGACTATAGACTTTAGGGCAGGGATCCTCAAACTATGGCCCTCCAGCTGTTGCAGAACTACACATCCCATGAGGCATTGTAACACACTGACATTCACAGACATGATTAGGCATGATGGGAATTGTAGTTCCTGAACAACTGGAGGGCCGTAGTTTGAAGACCCATGCTTTAGGGTATGGACTTTGGGGTATGGACTATAGTCTTTAGGGTATGGGCTATGGACGATGGGTTATGAACTTTGGGTTATGGGCTATGGACTATGAACTATAGGTTATGGGATATGGACTATAGTGTTTAGGGTATGGGTTATGAACTATGGGTTATGGGCTATGGACTATGAGTTATGAAATATGGGTTATGGGCTATGGACTATGGGTTATGAACTATCGACTATGGGTTATGAACTATGGTCTATGGGTTATGGACTATGGGTTATGGTCTATGGGTTATGGTATATGGGTTATGGTCTATGTGTTATGGTCTATGGGTTATGGGCTATGGACTATGGGTTATGGACTATGTGTTATGGTCTATGGGTTATGGTCTATGGGCTATGGACTATGGGTTATGGACTATGGGTTATGGAATATGGGTTATGGACTATGGGCTATGGACTATGGGTTATGGACTATGGGCTATGGACTATGGGTTATGGACTATGGGTTATGGACTATGGGTTATGGACTATGGGTTATGGGTTATGAACTATGGACTATGGGTTATGGACTATGGGTTATGGTCTATGGGTTATGGTATATAGGTTATGGTCTATGGGTTATGGTCTATGAGTTATGGTCTATGTGTTATGGTCTATGGGTTATGGACTATGGGCTATGGACTATGGGCTATGGACTATGGGCTATGGACTATGAGTTATGGACTATGGGTTATGAACTATGGGTTATGGACTATGGGTTATGGAATATGGGTTATGGACTATGGGTTATGAACTATGGGTTATGGACTATGGGTTATGAACTATGGGTTATGGAATATGGGTTATGGAATATGGGTTATGGACTATGGGTTATGGACTATGGGTTATGGAATATGGGTTATGGAATATGGGTTATGGAATATGGGTTATGGAGTATGGATTATGGACTATGGGTTATGGACTGTGGGTTATGGACTATGGGTTATGGAATATGGGTTAGACTAGGAACTGAATTTATTCTCTCTTGGGAAAAGGAGAATAATGGGGGAGATGGTCACTATGTACAAATACATAAGTGGTCCATATAGTGAACTTGGTGTTGAGTTACTTACTTTAAGGTCATCACAGAGGACAAGCGGGCTTTCTTTATGCTTGGAGGAAAAGAGATTTAATATTTTACTTCTTCACAGTAAGAGCTGTAAAAATGTGAAATATACTCCTTCAATAGCTGATTCTGGCCAGCTCAGCACATTGCTTTAAAACAGGTCCTGGATTGGTTCCTTAAAGTGATTGCAAACCCAAAAAAAACCCATAACAAAAAAACTCTATAAGACAAAGGCATAATGAGCTAGAATGCATTGCATACTAGCTCATTATTAAATACTTACCTTAGATCAAAGCTGTTGCTGCGGCCCCCCGCACACCAATATGAGTAGCGACATGTCTCCCAGAGTTATTTACGGTTTCGTGGGCTCCGGCTCTGTGATTGGCCGTAAATGGGATGATGTCACTCCCGCACATGCACGCAGGAGCCGCCGGTCATGGCACGCTGCTGAAGAAACAGCACAAGTTTCAACAGTGTGCATACGCCGATGACTTTGGCGCACGCTTATATGGTAAATATCTCCCAAACCGCGCAGGTGTAGGAGATATTTGCAGTACCTACAGGTCAGCCTTATTATAGGCTTACCTGTAGTTACAAGTGGTGTAACAGTTTACAACCACTTTAATGTACATATTATAACTGGATACTAACATTTATAGGTAAAGTTGATCCAGGGAAAATCCGATTGACTCTCCGGGGATCAGGAAGGATTTTTTTTTCCTGCTGGAACAAATTGGATCATGCTTTTGCTGGGGTTTATTGCCTTCCTCTGGATCAACTGTGGGTATGGGATTGTAAAAACATTTTTTCCCTATTTATTGGTTGAACTAGATGGATTCAACCAGACTAGCTATGTACCTATGTGGCTATGGGCTGTCGGCTATGGGATTTGTAGTGTGCATAGAGCATTGCACATGACAGGGGTCTCAAACTGGCGGCCCTCCAGCTGTTGCGAAACTACAAGTCCCATAAGGCATCACAAGCCTGACAGTTCCAAGCATGACTCCCACAGGCAGAAGCATGATGGGACTTGTAGTTTTGTAACAGCTGGAGAGTCGCTAGTTTGAGACCCCTGCTCTACATATTACAAATCTCATAGTCCATTGGTTTCCAAACTGTGGCTTAGGAGCAAGATTTGGCCCTTTGCTTGCTTTTATCTGGCCCTCAGGGGCACTATTCCTGCCATTGACACCAACAATGGGGCTCTATTACTCCCCCAATACCAAAGATGGGGTACTGTTTACCACCTCTAACACCAGGATCATTTCTACTCCCATTGGCCGCAGTGCAGCCCTCCTAAAGCCTGAAAGACACTAGGGTGGGGCTTTGTTTAAAAAGTTTGCCATAGTCTATATCAGGAGCGAGCAAGAGAGGGTGGCTACATCCTACATACAGTGGGGGCCAAAGAGAACAAATGTAGCCACCCTCTAACAGGAAGTCAAATCACAACAGAAAAAAAAGAGGGGGGTTTTGGAGGGGGCTGAGAGCAATAAAAGGGACTTTCCTGAGTTTAAATATCATACCGTTTTTGTTTTGTTTTTTTAATCCAGAGTTTAGTGTCACTTTAACATCCCAGCACCATGGCATAGTGGTTAGCACTTCTGCCACGCAGCAGCGGGGTTCTTGGAATAAATACCCAGCCTGGACACTATCTGCATGGAGTTTGTATGTATTCCTTGTGCTTGTCCTCTCACATGCCAAAGACATTTTGGTAGGTTCATTGGCTTCAGTGATGTGTGCCCAAGATGGCTGCCTCCCCTGCATTAGGGGTATGGAATCAGCATGGCATTTAGGTGGCCTGTCTGGGGGTTCTGGTCACCAGCACCAAGGGCATAACTGTAGTCATTATAGACTACATGGCTGCTCTAGGGGCCATCAGTAAAGGGGGCTCACTATGGTCTGGCCCAGAATGGTGGGTGACATATTGTCATATTGGATGAAACAAATGCATTCCATCCAGTTACCTGCATTGCTGCAGAAGCTATTATGATGTCACTCATTTGGAATGTCACAGGTTTTAATGGCATCTTAGCCTTGCAGTTCTGGGGACCTCAGTCTGTACCCCAATCAGGACACTACCTGCATGGGGGATGAATGTCCATTCATTATATAGATTTATATAGCAACTTACATCATAAACTGCCCTCAAGGAGCTTACAATCTAATCTCCCAATCTCCCTATGGGCTTATATTTCTAAAGGCAAACCAGCTCTTTACTTTGCATAGGAATATGCACTTTGCAAGGGAATTTGCCCCAGAGCTTAGTAAATGAGGTGAGGCTCTGTTGACTTACATGATCCAATCATGTGTCAGCAAAATGCTGTTTTTTTTCTTGCACGCCATCAGATATTCTTTGCAAGGTGAAACTTCACCGCATTTACTAAGCTTTGCGGCAGACTTCTATGCAAAGTGCAACATCCCTTGCAAATAGAATCATCCCCATATGTGTATATTATTAATATTAAATTTTACTAGATTCCAATTAAAGTGGTAGGTTCACGTTTAAAAAAATAACAAGCATGTCATACTTACCTTCACTGTGCAGTTCATTTAGCACAGAGTAGCCCCGATCCTCCTCTTCTTGGGTCCCATGGCGGCTCTCTCGGCTCCTCCCCGCAATAGCTAACCCCCTCTGGGAAGCTCTCTCCTGAGGGGGTTACCTTGTGGGCGGTGTCCATAGACGCTGAGTGTATGACTTGTCCCTGCCCCCCGGCGGCCGCATCATTGGATTTGATTGACAGCAGTGGGAGCCAATGGCTGCGCTGCTATCAATCTATCCAATGAAGAGCCGAGAAGCCGTGGGGAGAACGACGTTAACACCTATGCGATCCGATTCTGGTGCGGACCAAAAAAAAGGGTCCTGTGCGAGTTTAGTCCGAATGTGATGCGATTTCAGCCATACTATCTGTAAGCTGAGATCGCATTGCACGGACATCACGTGCGATTTTGCACCACGCAGCAGCGTGAACCGGGCCTGAATGTGTCAAAACATTCAGAGACGTCTACAATATGCCTTGTGCTAGAAAAAAAGTGTAGCTGAAGGAAAAGCCAACACTTTGTAACCTTCTAGGAAAACTCCGTTTTTTTTTTTGTGAGTACAAAGTGTATTGTTACAATTTATTCACCATAAAATATACTTTGTCCCACCTTTAGGCCTCATGAACCCTGGCTGTTTGCCCAGCACCTCTAAGGCCCTTATGTACACAGGGCAGTTGAAAACCCTTTTCTGAACACTGGACACTTGACAGCTGGAAACCACTTCAGCCCAGGAAGGATTTACCCCCTTAATGACCAGGCCATTGTTTGCGAAACGGCACTGCATCACTTAAACTGACAATCGCACAGTTGTGCAACACTTACCCAAACAAAAATGTATTTATTTTTTCACACAAATAGAGCTTTCTTTTGGTGGTATTTGGCCTGGTCATGAAGGGGGGGTAAACCTTCCGGAGCTGAACTGGTTAATAATTGCTACATCCTAGCTTGTATGTAAACCAGGAAACAGTGATAACCTTATGTATTCACTACAACCAGATTTTTCAAAAAATAAAAACCTATTTTTATTACACGTTATAACACCTACCCACATTTCCCCAACGCCGTGCAAACCGTTCCCTTCATATTTATAAAGGCACTTTTCAAATATATTGGACCCCTGATTTTATATAAACAGCAATAATAATTATAATTACCGTTTTTGCCGGCGTATAAGACGACCCCCTAATTTTCCAGCTAAAATGTTGGTTTTGTGATATACTCGCCGTATAAGATAACCCCCTTCCTACTAGTCATGCCTCGCCTAACCTCACTGTGCCACCATTACATGCCTCACTGTGCCACCATTACATGCCTCGCCGTGCCACCATTACATGCCTCGCCGTGCCACCATTACATGCCTCATTGTGCCACCATTACATGCCTCGCCGTGCCACCATTACATGGCTAACTGTGCCACCATTACATGCCTCGCCGTGCCACCATTACATGCCTCACCGTGCCACCATTACATGCCTCTCCTTGCCACCATTACATGCCTCACCGTGCCACCATTACATGCCTCGCCGTGCCACCATTACATGCCTCGCTGTGCCACCATTACATGCCTCGCCGTGCCACCATTACATGGCTCACTGTGCCACCATTACATGCCTCGCCGTGCCACCATTACATGCCTCACTGTGCCACCATTACATGCCTCGCCGTGCCACCATTACATGGCTCCCTGTGCCACCATTACATGCCTCAGCGTGCCACCATTACATGCCTCACTGTGCCACCATTACATGCCTCGCCGTGCCACCATTACATGCCTAACTGTGCCACCATTACATGCCTCACTGTGCCACCATTACATGCCTCGCCGTGCCACCATTACATGCCTCGCCGTGCCACCATTACATGCCTCACTGTGCCACCATTATATGCTTTGCTGTGCCACCATTGTATGCCTCACCGTGCCTCCATTACATGCCTCACTGTGCCACCATTACATGCCTCACTGTGCCACCATTACATGCCTCGCCGTGCCACCATTACATGCCTCACTGTGCCACCATTATATGCTTTGCTGTGCCACCATTATATGCCTCGCCGTGCCTCCATTACATGCCTCACTGTGCCACCATTACATGCCTCACTGTGCCACCATTACATGCCTCACCGTGCCACCATTACATGCCTCGCCGTGCCACCATTACATGCCTCGCCGTGCCACCATTATATGCCTCGCCGTGCCTCCATTACATGCCTCACTGTGCCACCATTACATGCCTCACCGTGCCACCATTATATGCCTCGCCGTGCCTCCATTACATGCCTCACTGTGCCCCATTACATGCCTCACTGTGCCACCATTACATGCCTCACCGTGCCACCATTACATGCCTCGCCGTGCCACCATTACATGCCTCACCGTGCCACCATTACATGCCTCGCCATGCCACCATTACATGCCTCGCCGTGCCACCATTACATGCCTCGATGATCCCTTACCTTATCCCTGACATGCAGAATCTCAGTCAGACCGCGGGTGTCCATTTTTCAAAAGCCGCGCCTCCTCCTTGTGCTTTTCTGTGAAAGGCGGAACACTTGGCTTCCCAGCAGACACTGTGTTCAGTGTTCCGCCTATATCGGATCCCCTCTCGTCCGAGACCGAGGACGAGAGGGCATCCGTGATAGGCGGAGCAATGAACAGAGGCTCTGCTGAGAAGCTGAGTGTTCCGCCTATCACGGAACAGCATGAGGAAGAGGCGCGGCTTTTGAAAAATGGACGCCCGCAGTCTGCCTGCAAGTCTGCATGTTAGGTACCGGCGTATAAGGCGACCCCCGACTTTTAAGAAGAAATTCTTGTGTTAAAAAGTCGTCTTATACGCCGGAAAATACGGTACAGGGATTTATATAATAAATGTTATTATGCAACACAGGATGTTTTTTTGATTTTTTTGTAAAATTACACGTAATCACTGTTTTGTGTGAATGCTTGTTGTAAGGTAGCAGTTGTTAAAAGTGTAACGGGGTATTTTTACCCCCTTCCTGCCCAGGCCAGTTTTCAGCTTTCGGCGCTGTAACATTTTGAATGACAATTGTGCGGCCGTTCGGTCATTCAGGAGAGGTTAAACAACGTCCCGTGTACATAAAGCCTAAATCCAATCGTTTTGAAGACACACTGGGATAGATTTACTAAAGGAAAATAGTCCGTGTAGTTTGAAAGTGCAGTTGCTCTAGAGCAGTGGTTCTCAACCTTCTAGTGCTGCGACCCCTTGATAAAATTTCCCAAGTTGTGGGGTCCCCTAACAGTAAAATGATTTTCTTAGCGTAGGTTGTCAGCACCCAAGGCAAGAAAAGGTATTTGCGCCCCTAACCCACGGACACTTAGGTGCTCTTTTATCAAGATCATCTGCTGATCTGAGAACTGTAGTGGGGATTTTTAATGGCAACTATAATCACAGGTAGTGTTACTCACTGTGTCCCTGACTTTGTGGTGTCTCGTAGCAGTGACACCTATGCCACAATCAGGAGATAGGGTCTCCTCCAGCCCCTCCCACTTCACATTCCTCACCAGTCTGCTGACCTCTAGTCTCTGCCCCCAAGCAATGGCGTGAACTGAATGGATGGCTGTGAAGAGGCTGAGTGGGCGGCTTTGGGATCCAGGAACAGCCCTTCTGGGCGGCCGAAAATAGTCTGAGAGAGCGGCGTGGACTTCAGGAACAGCCCAGGATTTGGTGACCCCTGGCAAATCGTCATTTGACCCCCAAGAGGGTCAAAACCCCCAGGTTGAGAACCACTGCTCTAGAGCTTAGTAAATGAAGGGAATCTGCTGACAACCTATCTATCTTCCAATCATGTGCAAGCAAAAATGCTGTTTTTTTTGTTTTTCCATTACCTTGCATGTGATTGGGTATTCTTTGCAAAGTGAAGCTTCATCTCATTTACTAAGCTCTGGAGCAGCTGCACTTGCAAAGTGCACAGACTGTTTGACGTTAGTAAATCCACCCCTATATACATTGAGACATTGTTGTGTATTGATAATAAAAGAAGCCTGTTTTGCATGGCATAGATTACATTGACTCTTTGGTGGTCATAACTTGGTGGTCCTACATCTCCACGTCTGGCTCTCCAGAAAAGCGTCTCTGGCAGAGCCTCAGAGCCGGTGAAGGTGCCTGTGTATGTTCTAATGGAAACTGGCAGACCTCAATACACGACTTAACAATACATCAAAGACCTCAGCCTGGGATTGGCGCACCCCCAGCCTTTGCGGCGCTGCCTTTGATTCTTTGACATTAAAGGAAGCCCTAGCAGACCCCTTGCAGATAGACAACCATGGAGTTCACTTGTGGCTGAAAGATGTACCCAGGGATTAAACCACAGGGGCGGTCATTTCATCTCATTCCATTGCTGTTTTATTTGGTTTGTTATTGGGAATCATATGGTACATAGCATCCATTGAACCAAGGCAACCTTATTTACTAACAAGAATTATATTGTTGGCCCTAGCAACCAATCAGAATCAGCTTTTGGCGGTTTATTATTATTTATTATACAGGATTTATATAGCGCCAACAGTTTGTGCAGCGCTTTACATCAGGGAAGGCAGTACAGTCACAATACAAATCAATACAGGAGGGATCAGAGGGCCCGGCTTGTTAGAGCTTACAATCCAGGTTACAGCCAATGTGAACCCTAACTGAATGGCATTCCGTTTGCTAAAGCACCGTATATCAAAAACATTATCATTGTATAGCAAGTATTTATTAAAATACTTATTTTTCAGATTTAAATATTTTTATTATATTTATTAACCACTTTAGCCCCGGACCATATTGCTGTCCAAAGACCAGAGCACTTTTTGTGATTCGGCACTGCGTCGCTTTAACTGACAATTGCGCGGTCGTGCGACGTGGCTCCCAAACAAAATTGGCGTCCTTTTTTTCCCACAAATAGAGCTTTCTTTTGGTGGTATTTGATCATCTCTGCGGTTTTTATTTTTTGCGCTATAAACAAAAATAGAGCGACTATTTTGAAAAAAATGCAATATTTTTTACATTTTGCAATAATAAAAATCCCCAAAAAGATATAAAAAAAAACATTTATTTTCCTCAGTTTAGGCCGATACGTATTCTTCTACATATTTTTCGTTAAAAAAATCGCAATTAGCGTTTATTAATTGGTTTGCGCAAAATTTATAGCGTTTACAAAAAAGGGGTCGTTTTATGGCATTTTTATTATTATTTTTTTTTACTAGTAATGGCGGCGATCAGCGTTTTTTTTCGGTACTGCGATATTATGGCGGACACATCGGACACTTTTGACACATTTTTGGGACCATTGGCATTTTTATAGCGATCAATGCTATAAAAATGCATTGTATTACTATAAAAATGCCATTGGCAGTGAAGGGGTTAACACTAGGGGGCAGGGAAGGGGTTAAGTGTGGTCCTGGTGTGTTCTAACTGTATGGGGGGGGGGGGGGTGGCCTCACTAGGGGAAATCACTGATCTTCTTTCCATACATTGTATGAGCAGAAAATCAGCGTTTCCCCCGCTGACAGGAACAAGAGGTATGTGTTTACACACACAGCTCCCGTTCCCCGCTCTGTAACGAGCAATCGCGGGTGCCCGGCGGCGATCGTACCTGCCGGGCACGCGCGTGGGACTTGCGGGACGCGTGCGGGCGCCCGACAAGCTGCTAAAGGGAGGACGTAGAGCTACGTGCTCCCGCGTAGCAGTGCCACCGTTCCGCAGTAATATGACGGCGGGCGGTCGGCAATCAGTTAAAGGGGTGTTCCAGCCAAAACGTATGTTTATTAAAAGTCAGCAGCTACAAAAAGTGTAGCTGCTGGCTTTTAATAAACAGACACTTACCTGCTCCAGCGTTCCAGCGACGCGCCGGCCGGGGCTCCGCTCCTCTCCCCCCCTCCCCGACCGGCATCCTCATTGAGACTGTGGGCACCCAGCCGTGACAGCCTTCGGCTTCATGGCCGGGCACCCACTGCGCATGCGTGAGCGGAACTGCCACTGATTGGACAGGCGATCGCATGGGACCTGTCATGTGTCCCATGTGATCGCCTACAGGGAGGGGCTGCTGTAGGCGATTAAGCTTAATCGCCTAACCAGCCCCTCGGCGGAAGCAGGAAGTGGGACAGGAAGTCCCACTCCTCCTGAAACCCCCACTCCCTCCCCCCCAAAAAATGACATGCCAAATGTGGCATGTAAGGGGGAGGGGAGGGGAGTGGAACAAGCGGAAGTTCCAATTTTGGGTGGAACTCCGCTTTAATGCTCAGTGCTGCTGATGTATTGCTACCTTCTTGTAGCCCAGGGGTCTCAAACTGGCGGCCTTCCAGCTGTGCTAAAGTCTGTGGGAGTCATGCTTGTCAGCCTTGCAATGCCTCATGGGACTTGTAGTTTCGCAACGGCTGGAGGGCCACCAGTTTGAGACCTCTGTGTAGCCACTTCCTGCCCACCTGCAATCCAGATATACTATATACTAAACAATGAATAATAGAAAAAGAGTGTGTACGAGCCAGGAACAGAAACGCCAGAACCACTGCACAAACTTCCAATCACAAAAAAGAGCCATGTAGGTCTAAAAAGTCTAACGCGTTTCAAGGGAAATCCTCTCTTCTTCAGAGGCCCGAGGTGCTGTGTTGGCTTCCCTTCTGCACAACTACCACAAGGGGTTTGTTCTCTTGGAGGAGGATTATAATTTCACCGCCTCACCTTTCCACCTTGGCCAATCAAAGAACACTGTGCATCCATTAAAGGATCACTAAAGATAAAATAAAAAAAATTACAAACATGCTATATTTACCTCCAGTGTGCAGCTCATTTTGCACAGAGTGGCCCCGAACCTGGTATTCTGGGGTACCTCGGCGGCTGTCTCGGCTCCTCCTTGCAAGAATTCACCACCTTCATGTGAGCTCTCTCGCATGGTGGTGAGTTCTTGCGGGTGCGCTCCAGTGATACAGCTGGCGGCTATAGCCTCTCACTTTATAACCCCCCCCCCAGCTCGCATTGGGTGCGATTGACAGCTGGTTCATGACGCTGGACTTTCGAGGGGTCAGGTAAGTAAACGGAGGGTTCGGGGGGCTGCTAATCCACAGAATGCATTAAGGTGAAAAAACTTTTACCATTACAACCCCTTTAAGACAATACAAAGTGTTTACTGAATGGTGCCCGTGCCAAGCAAGTGACCTCATGTGTTCATTAAGTAGCACAGCAGTCACTCGGAACGGGACCCGGAAGCTAGCTGCCATCATTGCAATAGTGGTACCAGCTTCAAAAGGGATTGGCCAGGTATGGTGTATACATACTTAATAAGGAGTAGTTGATGTTGCATTGGTCCCCCGCTGGCTCTAAGGCTTAGAACCAAGCAATCAAACATGCTGATCACTCAATTCTCTGAGCTCCCTAAGCATGTCAGTCACTGCTGTCTTCTCTGCCTCCCCCCCGCGCTCACTGGAGCACTGGGTTGTGAAGGAGGCAGGAGCATCTGGCTCAGCCTCTCAGTGGCTTGCTGAGAGACTGAGCCAGGTAGCGGTCCAGGCATGTGGGCGGATCCCGAAACATGATTTTGCCAGACACCGGCTCTGTGACGTCAGCTGACAGCGGGATTTAGCCTGCTGTCTGCTGAAAACAGTTCACAGGTGCGCAGAACTCTACAGGAGAAGTACAGCCAAACGAGCTTTGGATGTACTTCTTTACCTTCATCCAAGCTGGACCAATGCGACTATGCAAAAGTATTTATACCTAAACTTTATCTTTAACACTTACCTATTATACTGTACCTCTATTAAATTAAACAAGAATAGTTCATAATCTAATTTTCTCATAATTTAATTAGCATCTTGGCTATAATTTACCAACCCGACTATTTGTGGAAAAGCTTCCTGAGACTTACTTTTTGAAAAACGTGAACTGAGTGTGCAGTAAACCAGAGCAGCCAATCAATTTGCGTACTTTTAGAGCAGTGAGAATAATGAAAAACACTTGCTGATTGGTTACTGTTGGCTACTGTACAAGACACACTATCCCTCATCTCATTCAATAATCCTCAATGATTTTCAGGCAAAACAAAATGTGGTTACCATATTGTCTGAACGATTTCTGTTGTGTGTTGGTCTACTTTTATATACAATACTATGCTATGTATGCAGAGCCATCCGCAGCGTCTGTTTTGGGAGATAAGGGATGACCTACTGTTTAATAGTTAAACATGTAGCCAATCAGCTTTTAACTTAAGCTTGTTCAATTAAGCTTCGGCAATAAAACCTGGAAGCTGATTGGTTTCTAGAGCTGCACCAGATTTTGCACTCTCCAGTTTTAGTAAATCCCCCCTTGTGTTAGATATCTGAGATTGCTTTCCATTCAAATCTATAGATCAGGGGTCCTCAAACTACGGCCCTCCAGCTGTTCAGGAACTACAATTCCCATCATGCTTAGTCATGTCTGTGAATGTCAGAGTTTTGCAATGCCTCATGGGATGTGTAGTTCCACAACAGCTGGAGGGCCGTAGTTTGAGGATCCCTGCTATAGATGATAATTTGATGATCCTGCCCTGGTGGTGTCTGTATCTTCGTAGTTACAAAATACAAATATTCCCAGACAATTGTTGGATCCTGTATTCTACATGCCTGGTGTGAAAGCAATAAAAGGATTGAACGATATTCTGATCAGCTGTTTATCATTGATTTATATGTAAACCCAATCACTAAAATCATATAGAAGCTTTAACATGTTAAAGGGGTTGTAAAGGTTTGTTTTTTATTTTCTAAATAGGTTCCTTTAAGCTAGTGCATTGTTGGTTCACTTACCTTTTCCTTCGATTTCCTTCAAATGTTGTTTTCTTCGTCTGAATTTCTCACTTCCTGTTCCTCCTCAGTAAGCTGTTCTGGCTGACTAACCCCCATGGATGATGGGGGCAAGCTTACTGAGGAGAAGTTAGAATCTGATTGGCTACCATGCACAGTGACACCAGATTTTTCACTCTCCAGTTTTAGTAAATCAACCCTCATTTTTTTCTTCGTTCTTTGTTCGTTCTTCGCATAGTGACTTTACACCACAAATTATACCTTTGTATTGTAGACTTCATTAAAAATGTATCCAACAAGAAAATTGCATGGCGTGATCCAAACGCGGGTTTCTAGTTTCAAACCTGTGTGATTAAAATGCTTAGGAAACATTGCAGTGCTTATAGATAGATATAAAATATAATATATATATATATATATATATATATATATATATACATATCTATATATCTATATCTATCTATATCTATCTCTATCAATCTATCTATCTATCTATCTCTCTATATCTATCTCTCTATATCTATCTCTCTATCTATCTCTCTATATCTATCTATCTATCTATCTATCTATCTATCTATCTATCTATCTATCTATCTATCTATCTATCTATCTATCTATCTATCTATCTATCTATCACATCTGTCAGTCTATCTATCTATTCTCTGACTATATCTTGTCTGTCTGGTCTATATACTCTCCATAGCATGATAACATCTCCCTCTTATATATCTACCCATATATTTTTATATTTCTCTTTTTTTCATTCTTGAATCTACCTATCTTTCCTCTCACTATCTCTCTATTGTCTCTCTCATCTATATAGTTTACCTCTCCCTCAAATCTATCTATCTATCTATCTATCTATCTATCTATCTATCTATCTATCTATCTATATATCCACTAAATATGGGCACATTAGGTTCTTCAGTACATTTGGAGGACATCAATGACCAAGTGGTATTAAGCGTGGCAGTTCATCCACAGCAGTCAATGGCAGATCGTTGATAAGATCAATCCAATGCAATCCTGTCCAAAATAGCCCAGACCCAGCGGATAGAACTGTCACATATTATAAATACGGCTGGAGATCTCATTCCAAATTCAGATGTGCCGGTAACGGCAGCTAAAGTAACTTGATCTGTAACATGTAAGTGGCAAATGCTGTAAAAGATCCAATATGCGTTTGGCTTAAAATAAGAGGCTCAATTTTGGGGGGACATATTTTTCACTTTAGGAATATACAATTCACCCAAGCAAATAAAGCTCTTTCTCTCAGAATCTTGTTTCTGCCATAAAACAATAAATATGAGAAAGTAGTTAGTGATTATCACTTCTACCTTGTAGCAATGGGGCCATCGGTTTGAATCCCAATGACAACACTGTCTGCATGGAGTTTGCATGTTCTCCCTGTGCTTGCATAGGGTTTCCTCTGGGTACTCCGGTTTCCTCCCACACTCCAAAACCAAATTGGTAGGTTCATTTCCTTCTGTCTAAATTGGCCCTTAGTATGTGTGTGTGTGTATGCTTGTGGGATGGTGACCATAGATTGTAAGGTCCTTGAGGTCAGGGATTGATGTGACTCTCTCATCCATGTGTTTATGGAACTTGCTTTGTGTACAGGTCCAAATCATTTGGTGGAGGGGGGATTATGGTGTGGGGTTGTTTTTCAGGAGTTGGGCTTGGCCCCTTAGTTCCAGTGAAGGGAACTCTTTAAAGCGGAGTTCCACACAAAAATGGAACTTCCGCTTTTTGGAAGCCTCCCCCAGGGAGTAGGTGACGGACATGGTGTAGGTCACTGCGGTGATCTATGCCCGGAAGTGGAAGCAAATACATGGATTACTCAGGTATCTGCTCCCTGAAAGGTGCCAAATGTGACACCGGAAGAGGGAGCAGATACCTGAGTACTCCAGGTATTTGCTTCCACTTCCGGGCATAGATCACCGCAGTGACCTATGCCACGTCTGGCGACTACCCAAAAGACAACAGGGACCAGTGGGTTTGCGCAGCATGACTCGCGCATGCACAGTAGGGAACCAGGAAGTGAAGCCTCAAGGTTTCACGTCCTGATTCCCTTACTGAAGATGGTGGCGCCTCCATCCTAAAGCCGAGGGAAAGATCGGTTTCTGGTGCTGACATTGGGGCATCACAGGTTAGTGTCCATATATTAAAAGTCAGCAGCTGCTGTAATTGTAGCTGCTGACTGTTAATATATTTTTTTCGGAGGAACTCCGCTTTAAGGCGTCAGCATACCAAGATTTTGGACAATTTCATATTCCCAACTTTGTGGGAACAGTTTGCGGATGGCCCCTTCCTGTTCCAACATGACTGCGCACCAGTGCACAAAGCAAGGTTTATAAAGACATGGATGAGCGATTTTGGGGTGGAGGAACTTGACTGGCCTGCACAGAGTCCTGATCCCAACCCCATACAGCACCTTTGGGATGAGTGGGCACTGCGAGCCAGACCTTCTCATCCACATAAGTGCCTGACCTCACAAATGCACTTCTGGAAGAATAGTCAAACATTCCCATAGACACACTCCTAAACCTTGTGGACGGCCTTTACAGAAGAGTTGAAGCTGTTACAGCTGAAAAGGGTGGGCCAACTCAATATCGAACTCTACGGACTAAGACTGTCATTAAAGTTCATGTGCGTGTAAAGGCAGGTGTCCCAATACTTTTGGTAATTTATCTATCTATCTATCTATCTATCTATCTATCTATCTATCTATCTATCTATCTATCTATCTATCTGTCTGTCTGTCTATCTATCTATCTATCTATCTATCTATCTATCTATCTATCTATCTATATAGATATTATACCGTATTTACCGGCGTATAACGCGCACCCCAAGCTTACAAGGGAAGTTTAAGGAAAAAACGTACATTTTGGATGCTCGTCGGTTGTTTTGCCCGGCGTCCATCCGTGGCCTTGTTCGGCGTCCGTCTGCAGCCTTGCACGGTGTCCTTCCAGCCTTGTGGGTTTTCGTCTGCTGTCTTGCCCAGCATCCATCGGCGGCCTTGTCCGGCGTCCGTCTGCGGCCTTGCGCGGGGTCCGTCCAGCCTTGCTGGTGTCCGTCTGCGGCTTTGGAGGTGTCCATCCGCACCTTGGCCGGGGTTGCAGCGTTGTGTGTTTTTGAGTTTGGCACCGAGCTGTGCAGAGGCTGGATTTCCTGTGTGTTCTCGGCTCCTCTCGGCTGGCTGCGGGCGGAGCCGAGCGTGGCCGAGTGCGCAGTACACTTGGCTCGGTCTATGTCGGTGGACAGCGGGGATCGGCATATAATGCGCACCCACGATTTTCTCCTGATTTTAAGGGGAAAAAAGTGTGCGTTATACGCTGATAAATACAGTATATATAGATAGATAGATAGATAGATAGATATCTCTCTTTATACATATATATTTATAATTTTATATCTATCTATCTATCTATATATATATATATATATATATATATATATATATATATATATGAGGGAGGGAAGGAGATATAGAGAGGGAGATATAGAGAGAGGGAAAGGGAGATATAGAGAGGGAGATATAGAGAGGGAGATATAGAGAGGGAGATATAGAGAGGGAGATATAGAGAGAGGGAGATATATGTATATATATATATATATATATATATATATATATATATATATAAAAGCTTTGAGCACTTTTACTATCCATGTATGAGAGATTCAAGATTTTGAGATGGATATCCCACTGTTTCAGTATTTCAGTCGGCCTGATATAGGTGCTTGAAGGAGTAAGGAGATTGTTATTAGTCTGTTTTCAGTGTGGATTGACTGATATTTTTATTTGAATATACCTTTTTGGCAAAAGCATGCAAAAAAAAAAAAAGGGAAAATCCATGAATTTTAATATGTTTTTATGCTTTAGTAATAAATAAGTGTCCTATATACGTTACTGATTTTGGGTTAATTCATGCAAGTAGAAGTAGCTTATATCTTCTTTGCAGTGTATGATAAAAGTCAGACGCTCGCTGTCGTCTTGGGATATGGATGACTGAAAAGGTGGTGTCATTATTTCTGTGTAAGCAATTTATGTAGCTGCGGTAGTATATCTAAAAGCATCAGATCAGGCCTGTGACTCAACAGGCGAAAGATGCTTTTAGTCAAATGCCAAAAAAACAAGATGCAATTGGCTTCTGTCGTCAATGACTCACCTGCAGCTTCTTGTGGCCTTCCAACGTTTTCTTTGTTCTGGAAAATTTGGGGAATGGTGGGCAGTTCTAAAGGTTATTGATCTTAGCACTTGAGATTTAAAATGGTTCTAAAGCCTCTTTCTTTTTTTTTTCTTTTTATACCAAAAAAAAAAGAGGTTTATAGTTAAAAGAGAAGTAAAGGTTTTTGTTTTTTTTACCTATTCATACTTACCTCGGTGGATAGAGCATCAGACTGATGCTGCATCTGCCTCCCGGCATATCTGCACTGAGAACCGAGCCATCAGCAGTGTTTGGTGGCTCGGTTCTCAGAGACGCCGGAAGACAGATGCAGCAACACTTCTCCCCGAGCAGAGCGATGCTGACTGTCAGTCTTCTGCTCTACTTCTCAGCGCTCATTGGAGCACTGAGCAGTGGAGGGGTGGGGAGCGGCCATCTCAGCACCTCGCTGAGACTCTGAAACTGCCATCAATCAGCTGGCGGGTCCAGACTTGGAAGTCAGGACAAAGCGCTGCCCCGACTGATGGTAGTGATGTCAGCAGAGAGCGGACTTCAGACCGATCTCCACTGAAAACAGGTCACAGGAGTGCAAAACGAATTGCACTCCTGTGACCCATAGGAGTAGCCCAGCCTAAAAAGCTCAGGCTGGACTTCTCATTTAACTGCTCTGTGCACTTGTATTGCTCATAGTGGCCCCAAACCTCCTTTTCTGGGGTCCCCTGGTCCTCTTCTGTGTCTGCACCCTTACCAAGCTGAATACTATGGGGGTAGATGCGCAGACTTGCTCCCAAGGCAAGCTTCATGTGTTCATAGACACACACAGCATAGCTTGGCCCCGCCCCTTCAACCTCCACACAGTTTTTGACCGATAGTAGGAGGAGCCAATGCCTCCTGCTACTATCAGTCTGGCCTTTGAGACCAGACTGGACCAGCGCTAGTGCAGATGGGTACAGCTCTGGATTGATACAGAACTCAGATAATTATTGGGGGGGGGGGGGGGCAACAAATGTTTTTTTACCTTAATATAAATAAGGTGATAATAGCACAGTAAAACCTTGGTTTGCGAGCATAGTTCGTTCCAGAAACATGCTTGTAATCCAAAGCACTTGTAGATCAAAGCATTTGTTTTACAGGGTGTAAAAGAGAAGAGAGGCACCTCTAAGTGTAGCAATAAGTTGCTGAATGTTGTACCTTCATTAAATGTAACCATATTGCTACACTTAGAGGCTCCTCTCTTCTTTTTTTTTATACTCAGTTGTGACATGACGCTACTCTTATATCAAGACAGTGCTTTTATATCAAGGCAAAATGTATTAAAACATTTTGCTTGTCTTGCAAAACGCTCTCAAACCAAGTTACTCTCAAACCAAGGTTTTACTGTAATAGAATTTTCTGTAATAGAAATGAAAGCATACAGATAAAAATAATAGCCAGATAAGAAATGCAGATGATGAAAATTGTGGTCGAGAAGTGTCCCCTTCATCGATGGTCAATTAAGTGCCCTCTTTACTGGCCTTTCTTAACCCTTTATAACATGGAGGAATCCTTGAAAACACTTTCCAGACTCAGGGAACCCCTGCTTTTATTACTATATTTGCAGTTTAAGGTCTACAGAGTGATGGTCTCCGGGAAGAAATTTGCAGTCACTGGAAAGAAAGCTCTCCTTACAGATGGCTAAAAAGATCATTGGTGTCTGTGGTTACTTATCTGAGAGGCAGAAATTGCCTGTTGCTCCAGGAACCTTTGGCAACTTCTGGAGGAACCTTGGTAGACAAAGGCTGATCTGGAGGAAACCTGGTTGGCAAAGGCTGATCTAGGGAAACCATGGTTGACAAAGGTTGATCTGGAGGAACCCTGGTTGACAAAGGCTGATCTGGATAAACCCTGATTAACAAAGGCTGATCTTGGGGAACCCTGGTTGACAAAGGCTGATCTATGGGAACCCTGGTTAACTAGGACTGATATAAAGGAACCCTGATTAACTAGGACTGATATACAGGAACCCTGATTAACTAGGACTGATCTAAAGGAACCCTGGTTGACAAAGGCTGATCTTGAGGAACCCTGGTTGATAAAGGCTGATCTATGGGAACCCTGGTTAACTAGGACTGATATAAAGGAACCCTGATTAACTAGGACTGATCTAAAGGAACCCTGGTTGACAAAGGCTGATCTAGGGGAACCCTGGTTGACAAAGGCTGCTCTAAAATGTTATGTATGGGCTATCAATTGTTCCCTTTTCCTGAAAATCAACCTAGTGCTAGAGGCTTTGTTTCTTAATGCTTTTATTGTGTCTATTTCTCCTCCCACATGCAAGTCCCTTGTTAGTAATAAACTGAGCTTTTACAATTTTCTCTGGGGGGAACAGATGGCCCATGTGCCTCTATAAATGTTTGCTGGACTTCAGTAGATATGGGTCAGCAATAAACTTTTTTTGTTGGGCCATCTATGGCATATGGTTCCATAGCATTAAAGTGGATGTAAACCAAAAAAAAAAAAAATTTTTTTTTGATGTCACAATGTAGAGTATAAGATTTCCTATCATCTGTGCCCAGTCTTGCCACACAGAGTTAATCCAGCGCTGAGTAATCCTCTTTTAAAGTTCAGTGCAAATGAACAGAATTCCAGAGAAAAACCTGCCAAATTATAAAGTCCGGATCTCTGTTATTGCTTTCAGTAACAGGTTATTTACATATCGAGCTTGGACATGTTTATCATAACAAGAGGTGATCCAAAGTTCATTGTATATTACTAGGATGTGTTATGATGTTATATCACCTCATGTTATGATAAACAAAAAACAACATATGATAAACATGTCCTAGCTATATTTGTAAATAACCTCTCACTCAAAGCAAGAAGAGAGATTCCGGACTTTTTGCTTTAGGCAGGGTTTTATCTGGAAGGCTGTTCGTTTTCACTGAACATAAAAGAGGATTACTCAGTGCTGGATTAACTCTGTGTGGCAAGACTGGGCACAAATGATATGAAATAATATACTCTACATTGTGACATCAAAAAAAAATTTTTTTTTTTGGGTTTACATCCACTTTAAAGTCCAGTTCTATTATTTTTGTAATCTTAAAAATACATTTCCCTGTTTAGAAAAAAAACAAACAAACACCTTTTGCTGCTATGTTCACCAACTCCCTCATAGACTGGCCATTCTGTGATCCAGCGCTGATCCTCTTCCGGGTGTAATGGCGCCCATCCTCAATCAACAACTTGGCAGTGTGTTATCAAGCTATCCTGAGCTAAAAGAATAATCCTACAGGAATTGGTGCTCACATAACTGAATGGGGGACTAGGGGAACGGGGGTTTAAATAAGATGACAGTGGGCTTTATACTGACCATACACATTACAGTGCAATTGTTCGATCGACTTTAGATCTAAGTCTGGCCACAAACACATAGGTATTGATTTACTAAAACTGCAAAATTTGGTGTGGCTCTGCATAAAAACCAATCAGCTTTCAGTTTTTTTTTGTCAAAGCTTAATTGAACAAGCTGAAGTTAGAAGCTGATTGGCTACCAGGCAGAGCTGCACCAGATTTTGCACTCTTAAGTTTTAGTAAATCATCCCCATAGACACACATAGGCAGTAGTGAATTTAGGTTTTGTGCTGCCCTAGGCCTAAGCTAGTGCACCCCATAATTTAAATATGACCCACTCCTTCCTGTCAAGGCCACACCCCTTTCTGTTTAAGACCCACCCTTCCCATACTCTATCCAAAATGAGAAAAAAAATGTTCCTATAGTTCTACTTTAGGCACACATTTCTGATAATTTTATGGAGAAGACTAAGAAGATATAACCATGCCAATGGTGCAGCAGAAAATACATAGCACAGTAAGGAAGGTTTGTGGTCCAGGATGATAGGGCAGTCAAAATTAGAAGCCCTGCCACCCCCACAGTTGCAGAATGCTGGCCGCCCGCATTCGAGAAACAGTGCGGTTTCTTTATGGGGGGCACTAGACTAATTTGCCTCTCTGCCCAGTCCGTCCCATAAGACTGGCGCTACACTAAGAGTGTAGCGCAAGCCGATGGGGCCTCTTTTCGTGCTGCCCCCCTGCAACTTGCTGCCCTAGGCCTGGGCCTTGTTGGCCTAGGCCAGGTTACAGCTCGGCACATAGGGCTGAAATAAATAAAAATCTTACAGATTCCTCCATCCACGCTGTAAAAAGCAGATTGATGATTGTCTCCTGACAGCTGTTGTATTATGACCTCTGATGTCGTAGTGGGTCCAAGATGTTAAATCAAGTGGTGAAGAGGCAATACAATGCCTACTCATCACCTGTCAAACACCTTGAAAAGCAATCGGGAGTGTGAATCGGTTTTCAGTCCCTGCCGCACATGTGAACAAACTCTAAAACAGAACAGAAATTGTAGTTCGCAGTTTGTAAAATACGTAGCCATCTTTAGTATAAACTGTTATGGACATACTGTAGCTTTTGAATAACCTTGAATTCGATTTAGCATTAGGAATTCTAAAAAAAAAAAGGTTTTCTTTGGATTGGAGTTTTTCTTTAGTATTTTTTAATAACTTCCATCCACTTCCCAGGCATATTTCTACAGTCTTCAGACAGTTTTTGTGCATGTTCTGATCTTCTTTGTAATTGTGTTAATTTGCATATAAAATATTCATTTAACATAGACAGAACACCAATATCCAAGTAATGAGTAATTGGTGCATGTATGCAGTAATTAGTACATATATCTGCATATTATTCTCCTTAGTTCCTCATTAAAAACGTAATATACTTCAACTTAATAGTTTAGTGTACTTTTAGCATTCTCCCTCTAGTCTTCAATATGGATCATTAGTCTTGGGTGGCACTATTTCAACCTTGGTGGATCTCAATGCAGGACTGATTTGATGCTAATAAGGTAACAACATAGAATTATGGGCTAATCTTTATAGAGTATGTTAAGGGTTAATTATGGTTAGGCTTAATTTCGCATTCTACTTCCCCATAATAAAAATAATTTCTGTTCCCACTTTAGCGCTGCAGTACAGTGCGTTTTGAAAAATACAAGTCTGTTTTTAGTGCATTGGGTCAATGGTTGTTAATGGGGTTCTTCTGAGAAATCCTCACTTCCTGTTTTTCTGTCTAACTCCACACAGTAATGCGAGGCTTTCTCACGCTGCTGTGCTCAGGCAGCTTTAAGAGCCCTGACTCAGATGCGGGGCCGCCAGCATCCCTAACAACCAGTGAATATCGGTGACACAACCCCTTGTGATGTCAATAGGGCGAGTTCACCAGGTGACATCACCGGGTGGCCCCCGCCTCTTAGTTATAAAAGAGCAGGATCTGGGGGCTTCCAGATTCTGATAAGGCCCCTGCCCGCAGACCCCTACAACCACCATCCAGGGTTGTGGGGAAGAGGCTCTTGTACTTGAATTATTTTTCCCATTATGGGCGAGAGTGGGGCCCCGTGTCAAGTTTTGCATAAGGCCTTACAAAGCCTAGAGCCTTCTCTGCAGATGGATTTAAGAAAGTAAATGCAACATGAATTGTCTGCCCTTATACATGATGGCCTCGGCTAGAAATGCTAGGGGTGGGGGTGTTTTTTTAAAGTGATTTTAACAAAATAAAGCATGGAGACATGGATAAATGGGTGAGATTGTTATGAATATTAAAAACGAATGAAATAGCATTTTCAGTTTGTAGTGCTCAGATGCAGTTTAGTTCTGCTTTAACATTTGGACATGTTTTATGTTTTTCCCATAACTTGGTAAGACAAGTCAGAGTTTATATTTTCCAGTTCTAGAGGTGAAACAAGACCGCAATATAAAGACATGGCGTTCAGCGACGAGCCTCTGGAGCAAATACCTGCCAACTCTATATAACAACATAGATTGTTTGTACAGCCAGATTTATTCTGGAGCTCCAGTGCATGGACCAGACAGCGCTGTCACCACAAATGTTATTAATAAATCAAGAGCAGCCAAAAAGTAGAGTTTGTTTATGTAGAGCATGAAGGTAAATTACATTTGTCAATATTTCAGTAGAATGACTTTCCATTACAACTTAGACAAATGCAAGATCCCGAGCAGGTGGCTGCTCTCCGATGTCTGAGGACATTAAAGCATGTCTCTACATTAAAGCATAGGTGCTCATAGTAATGTTATTATGTAGCTAGATCACACCTGTCACGTACCTGACGGCTAAACATGAAGTGCAGAGGAAGGCCTCTCGAAAAACTCCGGCTCAGGGACCATCGATGTTGTAAGAGTGGCCTCAAAAGCATGGTGGTCGAAGGGTGCTTAAACCTTCCGTGTGCAGGGTGCATCACCAGGGTGGACCAGATAGACAGACAGCAGATGTTAATAGATTAGCAGACTCTGGGCTGGTGGCAAGAGGTAGCTGGAAACTGGCAAGAGTATGCCAGGCTGAGGAGACAACAGATGCCTGGTCAGACAAGATGGTCAGATGCAGACATTGATGGTCAAGGTACAGGCATAGATCATCAACGTTAATTCAGGCAGATAAGCAAGAGGCAAAAGTCCAGATACAGGTCAAGGTCAGGATAACAGAGGTACAAAAGAGTCAGAGGCAAGATGGGTCAAATACAGGAATCAGCAGGATAAGGTTTCAGGAACACAGGTGCAGCTGCAGATCAGACAGCAAAGTACTAGTGAACCTGCTGCCCTTATATACGGCATTTAAAGCGCATACACAAGTATTTGTGTGCCTGTTGCCTACCAAATAATGATCCATGTTGGATCACACTTTTAAAAGCATTTGGCAGGTGATGAGGAGTGTTATGTCGCACGCTGTTATAATCCCGAAAAACCTGCACCACTTTACTGCAACTGCATTCATTGCACGTGGTTGCAGCGCAGCCCTATTCAGTTGATTAGAATGCTAAGTCCCCTTTGGAAATAATACCCATCACTTCCTGAATAGGGTATGCAGATAGCAGTTAAAACCTGGCAGAGACTCTTACCTAGCCTTTCTCACCCCACAGGAAACCTTCAAATAATTTTCAGATCTCAGTGAATCCCTAGTGAGATTAATTCCTTAGTTCAATAGGGGTCATTGGGTGGCCCTTACATTGGTGGTGGTAAGGGGGAAGAATGGCCCTCTTACAGGGGTAACAAGAATTGAAATTGAAGCGCCACACCACTGCTAAGAGGTCCAGATACTACTTTATTTGATTAAAAGTCAGGGGTACAGTCCGAAAAAGTACCCAATGCATTTCAGGAGTCCAAGCAACCCCTTCAACAGGGCTTGACTGGCAACGATGTGAACAAATCAGAAGTGAACTGGACCTGGAAACTATTTTTTCCAGCGTGCATTACAAGCATACGCCTATCCACAGCTTGTTTGTCAGCCACGGGTATGCAGATATCCATTAAAACCTGGCAGAAGCTCTTACACGATGTCATTTTTCGTCGGAAAAAACTTTGCTCAAACTTGGTTTGCATACACACAAAAGTTCTCTGAATTTTTTACTTTGAAATTGCGATGACATACAACACTACGACGAGCTGAGAAAAATTAAGTGTAATGCTTCCTAGCATGCCTTGAATTGCTTCTGAGCATGCATCAGAATTTTGCGTGTCGGAATTGCTACAGATGAACGGAATTTCCCATTTGTTTTCGTCAGAAAATTTAAGAGGCAGCTCTCAACCTTTTGTTGGCGGAAATTCCAACAGCAAAAGTCCGATGGAGCATACACGTGGTCGGAATTTCGGAACAAAAGCTTGCATCAGACTTTTCTTGTCATAATTTGCAATCGTGTGTACGTGGCATTGCTAAATTTTTCTCTACCCTTTTACCTCAGAGGAAACCTTGAAATGGTTTTCAGATCTCGGAACTCCTGGTAATATTGGGCGGTCCTTACATTTGTGGCGGTAAGTGGGAAGAATGCTCCCCTTACATGGGTGGCCAGAATAACACCCTTGCAGTCATACAGCTGGCTCTGCCAAGTGGTGGTGGGCCTGGAACTATGCAGGCACCATCTGATGGGAGGCTAGTTAGCCACAGCTTTAGGAAACCCTAACAATGCCTGGAGGAACCCTGGTTGCTCTAACCCATGGGTGCTTAACCCGTGGCCCTTCAGCTGTTGTGGAAATACAAGTCCCATGAGCATTGCAAGCTGCTGAAAGTTACAAGCATGACTCCCAAAGGCAGAGGCATGATATGACTTGTAGTTACGCAACAGCCAGAGAGCCACAGGTTGAGCATCCATGCTCTAACCCTTCCCTACTGTATCCACAACTAAATGTACAGTTTTGCCTGGGTGTAGACAGGTGTTGAATTATGGCCAGGCCCGAATTTCCCACAAGCCCACCGAGGCCAGGCCTCGTTGCGGCAGGGTGCCGAGGGTTAGCAGCGGCATGGAGTCCCGGAACATACAATCAAGTGTGGGGAATCCGCTCGCTCGTTAACAAGTGATTGCTGCAATGTCGCCAAAATTACTTGTAGAATGTGTGCTACCGTCTATCCTCCTCTCTCCCCTAAATAAAATTGAACTAACCGTGCAACCCCTGCCATCCGGTTGCCCTTTTCCGTTAGTTTGGGGGAGGGGGGTGGTTTGGTTGGCTAGGAGGAAGTACATTATTGCGGAACCTGGCCTTGGGGCAGCAGGGAGAGCAAATCCGGCCTTGATTATGGCAGGATTGTCCCTCAATGAAAGAAGACTATATAATGAACCAGGAGCTGGATCAGCCCACCATGCTCTACCCGTATCCAAAGTTTTACTTTAGAAGGACTGACCCTTTGATACCAACTCTTGCACTGAAAAAGCAGGATTGGTAGGGCAGGGTATTTTTCCTAAACGAGGTGCTCCAACACCACAACTGTTAGTCCTCTATGCAGTAATCAGAAGTTTGTCTGCCGACTAAAGATTTGTAGTCACTTAGTCAAGGAGCGATACAAAAATCAACCATTGTTTGCAACTCACAAGAAACTGAATCACTGGAAGATTTATCGAGGGAGGCTGGAAGCAATATAATTGCAAACTTCATCATATGGAAAGCTTTACTACAAGAGGAAAACCATAAAATACAGTGTTTTATTGGCATTGTCATGTTGGAAACAGAAAAACAAAATGATTGCTCAGAGTGCTGTTTACCTGCAAACCACAATTTTAAGGGAAAGGCTTTGTAATTATCTACATTGTATATTAAGCAAAGTGTAATAATGTCATTGTTCTAATGATGAAAATAAATTGTCGGGAGAGGAAGATAATGATTTCTTCTAATGTAACGAGGGTGACATGATTTAAAGAGAAGCCAATATGTAAAATCATTCAGTGAGCTGCTATAGCCATTCTGGAAAATATCTGGATTGCATTTAACCCAATGTTATTTGTTGATCTAAAGCTAGAGTCCTTTTATGCTTATGAGAGGGACTATAGCCTCTTGTCATAGGAGTCTACATTGCTACGCCCCTTTTGTGCTTCAGATGTATGGGTGGAGCCAGTGCTGGATTTATAAGGGGGCGCAAGGGGTAAATGCCCTGGCCCTCCTGACGGCGTGCGGGGGTCCCCCTGGCTCCGGGAGCGATCCGGGACGAGCGGGCGGATGTCGGCGTTTACCCGCCCCCCCGCGATCGCTCCCAGCCAATGCGCGCGCTCCCCCTTTGTTTCACTTCCTCCTCCTGTGTAAACACAGGAAGGGGGAAGTGATGTAATCTCCCATCGCAGCGGTATTTCCAACCGCTGCGATGGGAGAAACACCTCACAGTAAGTTTGCACCAACATTACACTGACACACACTCACATAGGCATACTTAACCCCTTGCGATCTGCCCCCCCACCCCCCCTGTCACAGTGTCACTGAATGCAGTGATCTAATCACTGCATTTAGTGTCAGTGTGACAGGCAGTGTAAAATCCGTTAGTGTTAGGTTCAGGATAGCCCCCCCACCCCCCCTAATAAAGTTTTAACCCCCTGATCACTGCCCTAGTTAACCCTTTCACTCCCTATTGCCAGCGTCACTAAGCGATCATTTTTCTGATCGCTGTATTAGTGTCGCTGTTCCCGCTAAGTAGCTATTTTTTTTTATCGCGATTTTTTTTTTTTACTAAAGACATGTGGCTAAATAAATTTTGGCCTAAATGTTTGACTAAAATTTAGTTTATTTGATTTTTTTTTAACAAAAAGGAAAAAAATAGTGTTTTTTTTTCAAAAATGTCGCTCTATTTTTGTATATAGCGCAAAAAATAAAAATCGCAGAGGTGATCAAATACCACCAAAAGAAAGCTCTATTTGTGGGAAGAAAAGGACGCAAATTTTGTTTGGGAGCCACGTCGCACGACCGCGCAATTGTCTGTTAAAGTGACGCAGTGCCGAATCGCAAAAACACCTTGGGTCATTTACCAGCGTATTGGTCCGGGTCTTAAGTGGTTAAAATATATAATAATAAAAATTACTTTCTTTCATTAAAGCGGAGTTCCACCCAGGAAAACAACATTTCCCCATATTGCTTAAAAAAATTAAATAAAAAAACAACTGAAAAAATAAATAAAAATACTCACCCAAAATACCTGTTGCTATGCGGAAGTCCGTAATCTGCCTCTTCCACACCGCGGTGTCCTTTCTTCTGCTTCTTCTGCTTGTGAATGGGGCGTGCTGCTTTCTGGGAACTGTGTGTGTTCTCATAGAGCAGCCGCCCATTCACAAGCCAGCGTGAGACCCACGCAGGCGCAGTAGGAAATGGGCAGTGAAGCCATACGGCTTCACTGCCTGTTTCCCATAGTGTGAATGGCGGCGCGGGACCCGGAGCGATCGTGGGACCGGCATCGGGGGGCCCATCAGCGCGGGCAAGTAGGACAAGGTAAGTGTCCTTATTTAAAGTCAGCAGCTACACTGTTAGTAGCTGCTGACTTAAAAAAAAAAAAATCGCGGCTGGAACACCCCTTTAAATGTATGTTGGGAAGTAATATATTGCTGCCCATCATCTGTAAAAAAATTTTTACTAAGAACTGGTACTATTTATAAAAAATTATTTTGGCAGCTCAAGCAAACAAAACATAGAGTTTTGATGCACTATGACTGCGCGTGTGTGTGCGTGTGCGTGCATGACCCCAGAGTGATGTTTTGTCATACATTTTAAAAATGTGTGACTGTCATTGAGAATGTAAACAAACTCAGGCTCCCCAAACCCCCCAAGGTCCTAATCTAGGCCTAAGTTGAGCAGCAGAAGACCATGGGAAAGGCTGGCTGTATTAAGGCAATAAAGCAGGATGGCCAAATGCAGAACATGCTTAGCTGAATGAACATTAAAGAGGGGTGACCAGACATCCCTGGTTTCCGGGGACAGTCCTCGGATTAAGGACATTGTCCCCGGATTGAGGACACTGTCCCCGGATTGAGGACACTGTCCCCGGACCAAGTCTGTCCCCGGATAGGATTTGAATAGGGGCTGGGGCAATTTCAAAGACAGTGCAGAATTAAAAAAAATATTAGAATTACATACCCCCGCTCTGTCCCTCCTACTAGCTTAGGGGGTGTATATTTTCTATTATCTGTGCCCCTTTCTGATTATCATGTGCTGGTCGGAGCGGAGGGAATATTTCTTCATTTTCGCGCGCATGCCCATTCCGCTCCGCTTGCATGTTCTACTGCCTTGGCTCAAGTGCTGGCCAGTCTCCTTACCTTCTCTGGCGGAATGATCTCCCTCCACTCCCCACCCAGTAGTAGCCGGGGCGCGGAGAGTAACACTTGACGTACTGTGAGGCGGAATGCGGCGGCAACGGGAAGAGAGTCGCTGATTGCACCATTACTAGTAAAAAAAATGTCCCCGGATTTCATTTTAAAAATCTGGTCATCTTACATTAAAAAAAATTCTCAAAGTGGGTAACTAGCCTGTGCTGGGTGCCTGCAAATGTGAGTTATTGTCCTCTGCTGAGTATCTAGCAGTGTGAGTTCCTCACATGTGCTGAGTGTCTATGAATTCCTGGCCTTTGCTGTGTGTCTACTCATGTGGGTTCCTGGGCATTGTGCTCACCAATGTGGGTTCCTAACCTGTGCTTAGTGTCTGACAATGTGAGTTTTCTGGCCTGTGCTGAGTGTCTACCAAATTAAGTTCTTGGCCAGTGCTAAATGTCTACCAGTGTGAGTTCTGCCTCTGTGCTGAGTTTCTATCAAATTGATTTCCTGGCTTGGGCTGAGTGTCTACTATAGGGTTTCACTACCGGTTTCCTCCAGAAGTTGCTAGGGGTTCCTTGAGCAAGGGGCAATTTCTGCTTCTCAGGTAAGTTCCCACTCACACCATTGATCTTTTTTTAGCTATCTGTAAGTGGGTAATTCTTCCCAATGACCCCAAATGTTAGGAGCATTCTTCCCATCACACCAATGTGTGATGAACTCCATGACTTTTCCATGACTTTTCCATCAAAATACAACAATACAACCATCAGTCCCTCCACTCACGCCAGGGTACTAGTAGGTGTAATCCTAGACTGACTTGTCATTTTAGCCTCAAGTCCAATCGTTGTCAAAAGTTTGTAGAATTCACATCCGTAACATCTCTAAAATTCGCCCCTTTTTAAAAAATGAAACCACCAAGCTCCTCATTTACCCCCTTGTTATCTCTTGCCTTGACTATTGCAACTCCCTTCTCATTGACCTGCCTCTCCATAGGCTATCCCCTCTTGAGTCTATCATGAATGCAGCTACCATACTTATCCACCTTACCAATCGCTCAGTCTGCCAACCCTCTCCTCCAATCCCTACACTGGCTCCCAATCACCCAGCGAATTAAATTCAAAATACTAACCAAAAGTTACAAAGCCATTCACAACTCTGCCCCAAGCTACATCACCAATCTTGTTTCCAAACATATCCCAAACCATCCTCTCTGATCTTCTCAAGACCTGCTCTCACCATGTAATGATAGTCATAATAGTAGGTTTGACAGGTTTCTAATATTTTCGTAGAATCTGAAGACTCTACATTGGTTTCTCTGTCTAGGATTCTGAATCCTTGTAGTGGCAATCATGAGAATTTTCAACCAGCTTGGGGCACACATACAAACGCCGCAACTCATTGACCTGGTCACTAAGGTATGCCAAGTACAGAAATGGCGGCACCTCCAGCACTGATAGTATTTCAGCTACAGAAAGAATTCCACATAGAAATTTTATTTTATTTAAAAAAAAAAAATTCAACCAGCAAGTACAGTCTACAATAATATGTCTCCTTACTCTAATAATATTGCAATTACGTATAGGATCATGCTTCAACCAGCTGTCAAGGTCACCCTTGTCCTTCTCTTGTGTACTGCTCATATTTCTTACTTGCAGGATTGTTTAGAAAGGAATGCTGCGCATAATGGCTTTCTGTAAAGCTTAGGCCTCGTACACACGACCGGTTTCCTCGGCAGAATCCATCAAGAAACTCGGTGGGAGAGCTTTTTTGCCGCGGAAACCGGTCGTGTGTACGTTTTTCATTGAGGAAACTGTTGAGGAACTCGACGAGCAAAAAAGAGAGCAAGTTCTCTTTTTCCTTGACGGGAGTCCAAATTGGCTGGTCGTGTTCCTCGTCGAGCTGCTTTTCGAAGAGAAACTCGAGCGTGTGTATGCTTAGAAACCTGTGCACCTTCGGTAAAAGTAGTATTTGTAATGGAGATAGCACATTTGTCACGCTGTAACAGACTGAAAAGTGCAAATGTCTGTTACCAAACTTTTTCCTAACACGCAGTAACATGAGATTAGCAAAAGCAGCCCCAAGGGTTGTGCCAGTGGAATCGAACTTCCCCCATGTGTTGAAGTCACCGCGTTTGAGAACGAGGAGATTTGTGTACGCAAAGCAAGCTTGTCGAGTTCCTCGACAATCCTAACAAGGAACTCGACGAGGAAAACGATGTGTTTCGCCCGACGAGTTCCTCGGTCGTGTGTACGAGGCCTGAGTAAGTAACACAAAGCAACCAATCCAAACTCATTTTCACTAACTAAAATTTGAATGTGATTGGTTGATATGGGATACGGCCCTCGCATGTAGTCATGGTCCTTTCCAGTGCCATCTTAGCCAAGCCTGTTATGGTTCAAAGTAACAGTTCTTCAGTCATTATAATAGGCAGCAGAGATTATATATATATATATATATATATATATATATATATATATATATATATATATATATATATATAACATATGTAAACCAGCTCAATTTAGAGCCGGTCACATTCACATGTAATGCAAATTGGATGCAGTTTAACCACATGATCACCGGGCTTATTTTGGCACTTCTCTCCTCACAATTTTTTTGCTAGAAAATTAATCAGAACCCCCAAACATTATATATTTTTTTAGCAGATATCCTTAGGGAATAAAATGGCAACTTTACTTCATTTTTTTATTTTTATACTTTTTTTAACATTTTGTTTTTTTTTTATCACTTTTATTCCTATTACAAGGAATGTAAACATCCCTTGTAATAGAAATCACTGTGACAGGTCCTCTTTATGGAGATCTTCTCCAGGCTTACAAGCATGAAATCGGTGAAAAAGAAAATCACAGATCACATGCCGACAGCCGCGATTGTGGCTTTGTTTACTTCCCGGGTACCGGGCTTGACGTCATAACGTCGAGCCCGGTCCTCCAACGGTCATAGAGATGTGGAATGAAGATTCTAATGCGCTACTGTCAGTATTGAAAATGTCTAGGAAAAAATCCTAAGCAAACGTGAAGCTGCTGTATCTCAAAAGTGATCACTAAATACACAAAACAGTAAATAAATTGGAGAAGTGATAAGCGCTTAATCACTTCCCCAATTTATTTTGGTCATAGAGATGACTGGTCACCAGTCATCTCTATGGTTCTTCAGCGAGCGCCGGTCGATTCGCTCTCCGGGCCCCCGATGGCAAGGGAGAGCCTGGAGGAGCACCGGATGGCGGCGGGAGGGGGGGGACCTCCCCTCCCACTGCCTATAAGAAGTTTTATGGTGCACAGAATTGCCGGCTGAAGACGGCGATATCTGAATGATGCCTGTAGCTGCACCCATCATTCAGATGTCTCCGCACAAAGCCGAGCACGTCCATGGACGTCCTTGGTGATTAAGCGGCTAAAAACTCCTCCAATTCCCACAACCCAGTTTTAGAAGACTTTTTATGCAGCGGTAATGAAATAATTATATACCGAGCTTTAGTGACCCTTTCTTTTTTTTTTTATAAATGTATACACATTTTTATAAGCACTTAGCTATAGTGTTATGGATGATATCCTAGTTCATGTGTTTACATACGGCAGATGGTTATTACAGAGGCCGTATTCGCCACCCACATTTCCCATCCATGTTTCGCTGCAGTCAGTTCTCACTTCGGGGTCTGTTGTGAGTGGGAACAATTGTAGATGAGAACATTACTTATGGCTTCTCTGTTCATTTTACGTGGCCTTAAAGAGGAAGTAAACCCTGTTGGTTTACTATGAAGAAATAGGTTTATGGCGCACGATCAACTCAGGCATACAAAATAGAAATCATAAATTAAAATCAGCATAGGTAACAGTCACTATGGGTCCATGTAGTAAAAAAGTTCATATAATATCCAGGAAGTCCTGGTTAATAAGAATGTAGTAGATTGGAAGGGGGACTTAGCAGCAGCACCTGAAGCAGAAGCGAGCCTCTGGAGGAATCAGGAAACACAAGAAAACGATGCGCCAATCTAAGTGCAGTAAGTTAGCATTTGTTACATAATGGGTACAAAACAATAAAATGGCTACTCACAAACACGGAGTAATAAAGGCCTTAATGTAGCTGTAGGTCAGGAGTCACCATGGTTGTTCTCCAAAAGAAGCCTAGTCCAGGTCTGTAAGCCACAGGTGTCGTATGAATGCGGAGACCAGGAAGAACAATCAGATGCGGTGTGCGTTTTACCATGGAGCGCGGCGTATCGTCGTCACACCGGAAGTGACGCGGGTGGCTGGCCGGGACCCCAGCGTCACTTCCGGTGCGACGACGATACGCCGCGCTCCATGGTGAAACACACGCCGCATCTGATTGTTCTTCCTGGTCTCCGCGTTCATACGACACCTGTGGCTTACAGCCCTGGACTAGGATTCTTTTGGAGAACAACCATGGTGACTCCTGACCTACAGCTACATTAAGGCCTTTATTACTCCGTGTTTGTAAGTAGCCATTTTATTGTTTTGTACCCATTATGTAACAAATGCTAACTTACTGCATTCAGATTGGCGCATCATTTTCTTGTGTTTCCTGTTGGTTTACTTCCTCTGTCTCCCTGCAAAAGTAAAGCATAATGGGCTACAATGCATTGCAGATTAGCCCATTATGTGACACTTACCTGCAGTAGAAGCCCGCAATGTCCTCCATGGCAGCGAGTGTCCATCTTCACCCCTCTTCTTCCAGGGGCCGCGAACTCCAGCTCTGTGACTGGCCGGAGTCACGTGACGTCACTCCCGCGCATGCCCGTGGGAGCCGCCTTTAACAGCTTGACCCTGGCTTGAAACGATACAAGACGGCACATGCACAGAAGAAGGCGTCGCTCAGGGAAATTGCAAATATCTCTAAGGCCGCGTGCACACGATCAGACATGTCCGATGAAACATGTCCGACGGACCGTTTTCATCGGACCATGCTAAAGTGGTCTGTTGGTCTGATGTGCGTACACACCATCGGACCAAAATCCCCTTGGACCAGAACGCAGTGACGTAGAACACAACGACGTGATGAAAAAACTAAGTTCAATGCTTCCAAGCATGCGTCGACTTGATTCTGAGCATGCGCGGGATTTTGGCCCGATGATTTTGTGTACTAACCATCGGACATGTCCGACGGACAGGTTTCCAGCGGACAGGTTTCTAAGCATGTTTTGAAACTTTGTCCGCTGGAAAACGGTCCGATAGGCCGTACACACGATCGAACATGTCCGCTAAAACTGGTCTGGGGACCAGTTTCAGCGGACATGTTCGATCGTGTGTGCGGCGTGAGACTTAATCCAGAAGATGTGCTTGTTTTGCAATACAAGAATGATAGCAGAAGAGCATTGAAAGAAAAGTATACGTCCTGAACTGTCCACCTGCATTTCCTGTTCAATTGCAGACACAGGCCCTGGTGCTGTGGTGACACATAATTGGTAATTAAAAGAGGTGACCCAATCGATCGAGGCAGCTGCAGAAGGCAGAAAATCTACAATTTAAAACAGTACTAATTTTCATGCTGCCATGGCCAATGTGATATTGGTGGTTGGTATTATCGATAAGTTAGATGTGATAGATCACTGTGGCAGCACTGCTTTGCATTCTGTAAGTGCAATTTCCATTTTAGCATGTTTTACTAGATGAATAATAAAGAGGCTTAGGTGCAAAGCAATTTAAAGCTGACCTGTCATTGGCATTCACTCAGACTGTAACATGGTATATGTAGTAGGATGTACTGTATGCCATTATGGACAAATCACATTCTGGGTCATGTATGAACTTTAATTCCTCCCTCTAGTACGGGGTCTCCAAACTATGGCCCCTGGACCAGATACTGCCCACAACAAGATTTTATCTGGCCCCCAACCAGGGTCAGTAACATATCCTCAGTGTTCACATATTGCGGATTCAGGTCAGCAGAGAATGGTCTCTGCTTCAACCTGATGTAAGGGGGAAATTGATGGGGACCCTGATATAAGGGGGACCCTGATAGGAGTCCTGGTGTAAGAGGGTACTCCATTGGAGCGCCAGATGTAAGGAGAGTCTTAGATAGGAACTATGATGTTAGGGAGACTTTGGTGGGGATCCTGATATAAAGTGGAGCCTGATATAAGAGAGTACTCCATTGGGGCTCCAGATGTAAGGGGAGATTTAGATAGGGACTATCCTGATCCTGATATAAGGGGGACCTTGATGGGGGTCCTGATGTAAGAAGGGACTCCATTGGGGGCCCAGATGTAAGGGGAGACTCAGATAGGGACTATGGTGTTAGGGGGAACTTTGATGGGGATCCTGATATAAGGGGGAACCTAATGGGGGTCCTGATGTAAAAGGGTACTCCATTTGGGTCCCAGATGTAAGGGGAGATTTAGATAGGGACTATGATGTTAGGGGAGATTTTGGTGGGGATTCTGATATAAGGGGGACACTGATGGGGGTCCTGATGTAAGAGTGGACTTCATTGGTGGGGCCCCAGATGTCAGGGGAGATTTAGATAGGGACTATGATGTTAGGGGAGACTTTGGTGGGGATCCTGAAATATGGGGGATGCTGATGGGGGTCCTAATGTAAGAGGGGACTTTATTGGGGCCCCATATGTAAGGGAAGATTTAGATAGGCACTGTAAGGTTAGAAGGGGACTTGATAAAGGGGCCCAGATAAAAAAGGGAGGATTGTGATGTAAGAGGGGACTTTGATTTGAATCCTGTTGTAAGGTGACTTTGATGATGACCATAATGTGTGGGGGGAACTCTGATGGGGACCCTGATGTAAGGGGGGACTCCATTGGGGGGCCCAGATAAAAAAGGGAGGATTGTGATGTAAGGGGGGACTTTGATTTGAATCCTGTTGTAAGGTGACTTTGATGACGACCATAATGTGTGAGGGGAACTCTGATGGGGACCCTGATGTAAGAGGAGACTCCATTGGGGGCCCAGATGAAAAGGAGGATTGTAATGAATGAGGGACTTTGATGGGAATCCTGTTGTAAGGTGGCTTTGATGAGGACCATAATGTGTGGGGGAAACTCTGATGGGGACCCTGATGTAAGGGGGGACTCGTGTATTTTAAAAACTGATTTTCTTTCTGCCTGTGCCTTTGTAAAATAAACTATGTGTCCCTCGTACTGAAAAGTTTGGAGAACCCTGCTCTAGGACATAAGAATTTGTTTTTGGCCCGTGGGAAGTGGGGGTGTGGTTTTCCGCACTGACCATGGTCCACTAAAGAAACGGGGTAAGGGTTACTGGGAAAAGGGGGCAGGGCTCCAGCACATTGCCCTGTGGCATATCATCAGGGAAGAAAACTAATTTTATCATGGCAGCCATTGGCTGCTTCAAACAGCTGCTGGTTGTTGCTGTGCTAATCGACTCAGTGTCACAAAAAAAAAAAAACTATTCCTTGAGTCTGAATCCTTTATTTCTTTGTCTCAACAAGCCCTGATGAGGGGGGTCTTTAGCCCCCAAAACGGGTTGGCTTTTATATACAGTATAATCTAGGTTTGGAATACTATTACAGTGTGGTGCTTTTGGATGTCCCTATCTCCATCACAACCCAAGGTGTTTGTAGAAAGCCTTCAGTGTGTAGAAACGGCCAGCCTAATATTTTCTATAGTCACACCACTATCATATGGTAGGACAATATAAGGTCCGTACACATGGCAGAGAAACTCGACGGGCGGAACACATCGTTCCGCCCGTCGAGGTTCTCTGCCGGCCGTCAGATTCGGTGACCCGCCCGTCGGGAAAAGCAACCAGCCATTCATCCCAACGGGCCGTCGAGCAAATAGAGAACCTGCTCTCTATTTGCTCGACGGGTTTCCCGACGGGCGGGGCTCGCCGAGAGCGTACACACGGCCGAGGTTCTCGGCAGAATGCCGCTCCCAGCGAGGTTCTCGCTGGTTTCTGCCGAGAACCTCGGCCGTGTGTACGGGGCTTCACTCAACTTTACCTTTAACCTAACCCTGCTTTAAGCTTCTCCACAACTTTAAACCTGACCTGTCTGGTGTGTTCCTTGGCGTTCATGATGCTATTTGTTCACTAAGGGTCTTTAATAAACCTCTGAGGGCTTCACAGAACAGCTGTATTTATACTGAGATTAAATTACACACAGGTGGACTCTATTTACTAATTGGGTGACTTCTGAAGGCAATTGGTTCCACTAGATTTTAGCTAGAGATATCAGAGTAAAGGGGGGCTGAATACAAATGCACACCATACTTTGCAGATATTTATTTGTAAAAAAAAAAATATAAAAAACATTTATCATTTTCTTTTACAATTATGTGCCACTTTGTGTTGGTCTATCACATAAAATCCCAAGAAAATACATTTAAGTTTTTGGTCGTAACATGACAAAATGTGGAAACTTTCAAGAGTATGAATACTTTTTTAAGGCACTGTAGAATGTATTTAGTTGCTTTAAAGTGGATGTAAACCCAGTCTCATCCTTTCTAAACTCCTGCTATAGTGCTGATCTATAAGAATATAGATGCCTCCTGCATGTATCCTTACCTGTCAAATGTCTCCCCTCTGTCTGTTAAAAGGACAAAAAACTGCAGATTCTGCGGGTGGGTCTGTTGTCTGGAGCTCGGTGGGTGGAGTTGTGATGTCAGTAGACTCCCCGCCCACCTCTACACTCCCCTTGTCAGCATGCATTTTCTCCTGTGTTTTTCTTACACTAAATTCTGCTAGGATCACTAACATCCAGTCAAAACCCAGAAAAGTAACCACATGACTTCAGAAAAGGAGTGGGGGTGGGAAATAAAAAATGCCTGTCTCATGCTCTCAGAGAGCATGAGATATGTAAATCACCTGTCACTCACAGCAGGGGGGAAGAACAGATAGGGTTTTCTCTGTTTGTCTGTTTTATCTGACTGGAAAAAAAAAAGATAAGAGGATTGCTCAGAGCCGGATTAACTCTTTGTGGTAAGACTGGGCACAGATGATCTGAAATCCCATACTATACATTGTGCCAGCAAAAAAAATTATAATATTTTTTGGGGTTTACGTCCACTGAAGGTCCAGTTGGGTTTTTATGGTTTGAGAGGGCATCAAACAACCCTCTTTGGTGGCAAAATGACCGAGGCACTTCCAGCATATCCAGCCTCCCTGTGAACAGACGTGGCCGCAGATTCTATTTCACAGACCCCCCCCCCTCGCTATCTGGTTAAATGATTAGCCATTTGCAAAACGTTATTATGAATATTGATTCTTTTTGGAGAAAATGAATTCCTACTACTTTGCAGACAGATCATTCCTCAGAGGAAATCCATAATGATCTATTTTATTTCAGACAAGCCGACGGAATGATTATAAGATTCTCCACTATGTGACCAGACTGCTCACTATAGAAACCTGTATGTGGAGCATAATATCACCGCCGTCCGAGCGCCGAATGCCATAGAAACATTTTACGCTTCCGGATTTAACAGCGTGCGATCGCAGCCCCGCCGTTCAGCAAGGCTTGGCGAGTAAGCTATTCGTTCTGCACTCCAAAGCACTTTTGTAACTCCTTGCTCTTTAATGTTACCGTTCCCGTATAGCTACAAGGAAATGAAACAGATGTCTCTAAAGAGCACAGATGGATTGAGATAGCATTACAAGAGAGAGCAAAAAACGGGAAATCAGAGAGCTACTGGGAGAGTAATCAGTACAAAAGAATCAGGGGTGCCGGGTCAACTATCAAGGTCTTTAATATAAAGAAGATGATTGCGAGGATTTGCAGAACTCTGGTGTAATTAAACAGCAGGGTATTCATTTAACCACTTGCTTACTGGGCACATATACCCCCTTCCTGCCCAGGTGGAATTTCAGCTTTCAGCACTGCGTCGCTTTGAATTAAAATTGCGCGGTCGTGCGACATGCCTCCCAAACAAAATTGACGTCCTTTTTTTTCCACAAATAGAGCTTTCTTTTGGTGGTATTTGATCACCTCTGCGGTTTTTATTTTTTGCGCTATAAACAAAAAAAGAGCGACAATTTTGAAAAAAACCCACAATATTTTTTACTTTTTGCTATAATAAATATCCAATTTTTTTTAAAAAAAAGTATTTTTTTCTCAGTTTAGGCCGATATGTATTCTACATATTTTTGGTAAAAAAAAAAATAATCGCAATAAGCGTATAGTAATTGGTTTGCGCAAAGGTTATAGTGGCTACAAAATAGGGGATAGAATTCTGACATTTTTTTTTATTATTTTTTTTTTTTTACTAGTAATACAGCGATCTGCGAATTTTGTCAGGACTGCGATATTGCGACGGACACATCGGATACTTTTTTACACATTTTTGGGACCATTCACATTAATACAGGGAACAGCGCTATAAAAACGTACTAATTACTGTATAAATGTGACTGGCAGGGAAGTGGTTAACACTAGGGGGCGAGGAAAGGGTTAAATGTGTATCCTGGGTGTGTTCTAACTGTGTAGGGGGAGGGGACTGACTGGGGGAGGTGACCGATGGTTGTCCCTATGTACAAGGGACACAGCATCTGTCTCCTCTCCCTGACAGGACATGGAGCTCTGTGTTTACACACAGAGCTCCACGTCCCTGCTCTGTTATTGCCAATCGCGGGTACCTGGCGGACATCGCGACCGCCAGGCACGCGCATCGGCATCTCGGGGACGTGCCGGGTGCACGCGCGCCCCCCAGTGGCCGGAGGACGCAAAGACATCAAAAGACGGCTTCTAGGATTTATAGAGCCACCTTGCCGCCGTCATTTGACTATGGCCCAGGGCTCAAGCAGTTAAAGAGGTAATAAACCCAAAAGCAAACATTTATTAAATTGTCGCATGCCAATTCATAGATGTGGTGGCTGAATTTGTTTCCTTTTTTTAGGCTTTCTATCTTTTTTATATCTCCACCTGGTGATCCATCCAGTGATGAGAACAAGCTGTCCTGCAGGGTGACACACCAGGGTTCCTTAGCTCAATGGTAGTGCCAAAACAGTGAGTTCACTCCACGGGGGATCACGTGAGCGCCCAGAGTTGCTGTAAATTAGGTATTTTTGACAATAAAGTTACAAAACGAGACTCACTGGACATTATATAATCTTTTTACAACAACTGATTACATCATTTTACAATGACTTTAACCACTTAAGACCGGACCTTTAGGCAGCTAAAGGACCCGGACAGTTTTTTGCGATTCGGCACTGCGTCGCTTTAACTGACAATTGCGCGGTCGTGCGACGTGGCTCCCAAACAAAATTGGCATTCTTTTTTTCTCACAAATAGAGCTTTCTTTTGGTGGTATTTGATCACCTCTGCGGTTTTTATTTTTTGTGCTATAAACAAAAATAACAATTTTGAAAAAAATTCTATATTTTTTACTTTTTGCTATAATAAATATCCCCCAAAAATATATAAAAACATTTTTTTCTCAGTTTAGGCTGATACGTTTTCTTCTACACATTTTTGGTAAAAAAAAATCGCAATAAGCGTTTCAAAATTGGTTTGCGCAAAATGTATAGCGTTTACAAAATAGGGGATAGTTTTATTGCATTTTTATTATTATTTTTTTTAACTACTAATGGCGGGGATCAGCGATTTTTTTTCGTGACTGTGACATTATGGCGGACACTTCGGACAATTTTGACACATTTTAAAAATGCATTGTTTACTGTGAAAATGACAATTGCAGTTTGGGAGTTAACCACTAGGGGGCGCCGAAGAGTTATGTGTGACCTCAATTGTGTTTCTAACTATAGGGGGGTGTGGCTGTAGGTGTGACGTCATTGATTGTGTTTCCCTATAAAAGGGAACACACGATCAATGACGGCACCACAGTGAAGAACGGGGAAGGTGTGTTTACACACGGCTCTCCTCGTTCTTCAGCTCCGGGGACTCATCGCGGGACTCCAGCGGCGATCGGGTCCGCAGGTCACGCTCACAGAGCTTCGGACCAGGTCGCGGGCGCGCGCCTGCGATCCATGGCTGGGCACTTAAAGAGGACGTACCTGCACGTGCCATTCTGCCGATGTATATGTGCAGAAGGTGGTCCTTAAGTGGTTAACTAGGGTTTATTTTTGGGATTAAAGATGTCATAATGATGGCTCCTGGGCTGACAAGGGAGGGGAAGAGAAGACACGCAACATAGATAAGACATCCCCTGAAATTAAGCCCTAGTGTGTTTTTTGTAGCTGAAATTAATATAAGACCTTATTTTCAGGGAAACACAGTATAACTCTGCTCTCTCCTCCTATCATCATGATCCTTGCACTGCAGCACAGCTGGATAACTCCTTATGCTGCAATGGAAATCTGATAGTCAGTCCAATTCAGGTACTGGCACTGCTTGCTTTAAAAAATAATACAGAGCTGCATTTTCTCTGCATTTTTCTGTATTGTAAACCTCTGAAACAAAAATTTGTTTGTACTTGCCACTTGATCCAAAGCTTCTAGTGTGATCCCTGTCTGCTCTCTGTCATGCCTCTGTTATCAGCGTAAATCACTTCTGACATTATACATTAACCCCCCCCCCAGCCTTGACTGTGCATATGTTCTTTTGGGACTTTGTAGGGTGGGGAGGTTGTCTATTCCTTCAGCTCATTTCTCAGATTACACTGGGCTCTCTACTGTAAGCTGTGTAACATGTGACATCATATCCCCATCCCCTGCCTTCGGGAGCTGAGGAATTCTGTGTAAAATGTGTGATTTAGGAGACTGTAGAGGAGAGAATGCAGATAAACAGATTCAACTTATGTAAGGAGATTTGTTTTACCTCTGTGTATCACCTAAGGCCAGTCACTTTACTGGGTATATGTGAGGGTTTACAAAGGCTTGAGTTCCCAGAAACGACAGAGCGAGGTGCAAATAATCTTATCAATGTGAGTGTGTTTGTTTTGTTGCTTGTCTCTGTGTAGAGTTTGTGAATATATATGTAGATAGGGACAGCTGTATTTGCTGATTATATATGCACACTGTGCTTGCTGCATGGTGATTGTACGTCACTGTTCCTCGCTATCATTACAAGTTTATACAGTAAGTAAAGAGATACTCTCTTCTCTAACGGGCAAAAGAAGCTTATGTAAGCAGTCACAAAGCAGGGCTGCTAATCACATTGCCTGGAATATAGAAGATCACTAGATGGCTCATTAACAGATCGGTACATGAAATATAAAAGCACATACACTAAATATGCAAACTTAAAATGATTTACATCCTCACATATACTCAGTGACTAGCCTCAGGTGATACACTGAGATGAAGCAAAGTCTCCTACGTAAGTTGCACCCATTTATTGATGTCCACATAGGTTGGGCTTGATGTCCACATAGTTTGGATTTGATGTCCACATAGGTTGGACTTGATGTCCACATAGGTTGGATTTGATGTATACATAGGTTGGATTTGATGTCCACATAGGTTGGATTTGATGTCCACATAGGTTGGATTTGATGTCCACATAGGTTGGATTTGATGTATACATAGGTTGGACTTGATGTCCACATAGGTTGGATTTGATGTCCACATAGGTTGGACTTGATGTATACATAGGTTGGATTTGATGTATACATAGGTTGGATTTGATGTATACATAGGTTGGACTTGATGTATACATAGGTTGGATTTGATGTCCACATAGGTTGGATTTGATGTCCACATAGGTTGGATTTGATGTCCACATAGGTTGGATTTGATGTATACATAGGTTGGACTTGATGTATACATAGGTTGGATTTGATGTCCACATAGGTTGGATTTGATGTCCACATAGGTTGGACTTGATGTCCACATAGGTTGGATTTGATGTCCACATAGGTTGGACTTGATGTCCACATAGGTTGGACTTGATGTCCACATAGGTTGGACTTAATGGACTTTTTTTTCAATGTGATTTTCTTTTCAACCTCACCTACTATGTAACTATGTTACAAGTAGGTTGGACTTGATGTCCACATAGGTTGGATTTGATGTCCACATAGGTTGGATTTGATGTCCACATAGGTTGGATTTGATGTCCACATAGGTTGGATTTGATGTATACATAGGTTGGACTTGATGTCCACATAGGTTGGATTTGATGTCCACATAGGTTGGACTTGATGTCCACATAGGTTGGATTTGATGTATACATAGGTTGGACTTGATGTCCACATAGGTTGGATTTGATGTCCACATAGGTTGGACTTGATGTCCACATAGGTTGGATTTGATGTCCACATAAGTTGGACTTGATGTCCACATAGGTTGGACTTGATGTCCACATAGGTTGGACTTGATGTCCACATAGGTTGGACTTGATGTATACATAGGTTGGATTTGATGTCCACATAGGTTGGACTTGATGTCCACATAGGTTGGATTTGATGTCCACATAGGTTGGATTTGATGTCCACATAGGTTGGACTTGATGTCCACATAGGTTGGATTTGATGTCCACATAGGTTGGACTTGATGTCCACATAGGTTGGACTTGATGTATACATAGGTTGGATTTGATGTCCACATAGGTTGGACTTGATGTCCACATAGGTTGGATTTGATGTCCACATAGGTTGGACTTGATGTCCACATAGGTTGGATTTGATGTCCACATAGGTTGGATTTGATGTCCACATAGGTTGGATTTGATGTCCACATAGGTTGGACTTGATGTCCACAAAGGTTGGACTTAATGGACTGTTTTTCAATGTGTTTTTCTTTTCAACCTCACCTACTATGTAACTATGTAAAATTGTTAGTCAGGTTGAAAAAAAACACAAGTCCATCTAGTTCAACCAAAAGGATGATGCCTGGATGATGGATGATGCCTGCAGCTACAGAGATCATCATGGTATCTTCTCTTAAGTGCGATTCCCTTCTGTGTAAAAGCCATCCTAGCGGCTGATTAGCTACTGGATTTCTTTTACAGGCAGCCGCACACCAGTGCCTCTCAGGGCTCTCCAGTGCGATCATAGAGCCTGGCATCAGGTCTGGCGGTGGCACCGGATTACCAAAGAACTGCCCCTGGACCGGATGGTCCCTGGCCATCTCTATGATTGAATTCATGTGCACAGAACTTGCAGTCAAGTTACAGGCAGTGAGCTGCTTGTAAAAATGGCACGCCTGGTCTTGTCCTTATGACAGAAACTAATCTAACACGAGAGACTTGCCAATGTGAAGAAATGTCAGAGACTTATTGATCATGTAATTATAGTAGAAGCCAAGCCGCTCTCCTAGCACATGCTTTGAAAGATTGCAGCAAGTGTACTGGAACGTTGCCTCTCAACTGAGGGGATATAAAATAAAAATCTTTGATATGGATCATTTGCTGAACCTTTCCATTTATGAACAAAAAAACACAACATTTATGTAAACCAGGCAAAACCAAACAAATAAACATAATGAAAGAATCATTATTAAGAGGGGTTGTAAAGGTTCGTCTTTTATTTTCTAAATTGGTTCCTTTAAGCTAGTGCATTGTTGGTTTACTTACCCTTTCCTTCGATTTCCCTTCCAAATTTTTTCTTTCTTTGTTTGAATTTCTCACTTCCTGTTTCTCCTCAGTAAGCTTTCCACCATTATCCGAGCAGTGGAAAGTCATATAATGTGCCTGCAGTTTCAGTTTTGTTTTTCATCTAGTTTCATGCTTGTGTGAAGTACAGAGACACAGAGCCAATACAGGGCCGTGTTTGTTTTTAAAATGAAACTGATTGGTTCTGAGAGGTTTTAGACACACAGGAATCACACCTTCTTGATTAGAGACCACAGAGAGAAGCTCCCAGGACTTTTTTCATAAGGAAACAGACAACCAGGAAGTGTGCAGAACAGAGAAGGATTACAGCAAAAACGAACAATGAGGACATGAAACCAAGACTTTAAGACTTTATTAGGGTAAAGGAAGCTATTTAGCTAAAAAAAAAAAAAAGTTTTGTGACCCTTTAAAGTAACCCATTTAGAAAATAAAAAACAAACCTTTACAACCCCTTTAATATAATGACTCAAATTGCAATATTTCACCAAAATGCAAGTATAAAAACACAATTGTGCCTAGACACACCCTAATCACCACGCGAAGCCCGCGATTCCCCCTACTGCCCGGCCTCCCCTGTGCCCCCATCAAACCCCACCCCCGCAGCACTGCAGGTTTCCATCCTCTCCTCTCCCACTGGCTGCTGTGTTTACTATGCTTCAGTTTGCCACTCAGCACAGAGCACTTCCCATTCATTCACTGTCCAGTACAGCTAAGGCTGCTGAGAAAAGGAACAGAGGAATCTCTGTCCTTAGCCTGTTTATTTGTCTCAAAATCTGTTTAGACCCCTGATATTTACTCAAAGCCCCCCACAGCGCTCCTAAAAAAAAAAATGTAAAAAAAAATTATAAAAAAAAATTAAAATACTGACACTGCCCTTTGCCCTACTGACAATATACACACATGCATGTGTGTTTGAGCTCTGCGCTCCTAATATAATAGGCTGTGCACACCAATGTTTGCACAAATTTGCACATACATGCGTAAGCTGCAGAGCCGCTACATGGCACCCCAGTATTATCTGCAGTCCTAACTATATACATTTTTGAGAGCCTCCACAGTGGAAACACAGGCCTCATAATGGATAGGCAGAGGGCAGGTAAGCCTAGAGGGAGCCCGCCCCTTCTTAAAGGCACAGGAAAGCACTGGACACCCAGCATAAGGCATAATGGCAACAAAGGTGTCCAGTGCATCCCCTCACCTGTATTCTAACAGTACAAGCAAATGGGCACTGTCCCACCTATAACTGGCCTTCGCAGGAAAGAAGTACATGGAAGGTCGACTCATGTCAAACAAAACCAAAGAAATTTCCCAGCTCAACTCACCAGCCAGCAAACAACCATATTATCCTAATAATACGAAAATACAGACAGCACAAAAACGTAAAACAAAATAACAGCAGCTGAACACTGAGGCCGCGTACACACGATCAGACCGGTCTGATGAAACTGGTCTGCAGACCAGTTTCATCGGACCAGTTCGATGGTTTGTACGGCCCATCGGACCGTTGTCCGTTGGACCAAAGTTTTAAAACTTGCTTTAAAATCTGTCCGACGGACACCTGTCCGTCGGACAGGTTCGATGGTTAGTACACAAAACCATCCGACCAAAAACCTGCGCATGCTCAGAATAAAGTCGACGCATGCGTGAAAGCATTGAACTTCGTTTTTTCAGCACGTCGTTGTGTTCTACGTCAGCGCGTTTTTGGTCCGATGGTGTGTACGCACATCAGACCACTTCAGCCTAGTCCGATGAAAACGATCCGATGGACCAGTCTCATCGGACCGGTCTGATCGTGTGTACGTGGCCTGAAGGTCAATAATGTCCTTAAATAGAGTACATGTAAAAAGAGCAGTGCAGCACTCAAAAAATAAATAAATGCAATAAAAATAAATGAAATATATTTTATATATTTCATTTATTTTTATTGCATTTATTTATTTTTGAGAGCTGCACTGCTCTTTTTACATGAACCATATTATCCTGTCTAACAGGTTACAGCATGGGTCTTCAAACTACGGCCCTCCAGTTGTTCAGGAACTACAATTCCCATAATGCCTAGTCATGTCTGTGAATGTCAGTGTGTTACAATGCCTCATGGGATGTGTAGTTCTACAACATCTGGAGGGCCGTAGTTTGAGGATCCCTGGGTTACAGTATCACCTGTAGACACTTGTATCCAAACAGCTCCTTCCAGGTGACATGATGACATCACTAAGCTCCGTCCTGACATGTTTCGTCACTTCCTATTTCTTTTTCCAAAGGAACAATTTATTGGTTTCCATAGGTGTGCGCAGCCTATTGCATTAGGGTGTGCACCCTAAAGCTCAAACACACATGCATGTGTGTGTGTCTACATATATATGACCCCGGAACATTAATTTCCCTGCCTCCACAGTGAAAGAGAAGAGCATAAACACTTCTCTTATGGCAAAGCTGGTATGAGGGAGATCTTTCCCATGTTCCTGCTACACAGAGTGATAATACTAATGCACATGGGATGATTAGGGTGTGCCTGGGCACACCTGGCACACCCTGTGCGCACACCTATGTTGGTTTCTATTTATTAACTTATGAAATCATGTTTTAATGGAGCTACCCACTAAGGTTGGATGCACGCAGCTGTCTAGAATATCTTTTGTATGCTATAGCATTTACAGTACCTTTTACTGGATACACCCGAATTCAATAATTTTGAGGGGGCACCATATGCTTTAGCTTTTTTTGAAAGGGGTGACAAGTGGTAGAAAATCAGTTCCTTATGATTTATATGCCATTCATTCAGAAAGAAAACATTACATTTGTTAAGTTTCGTGTACATGTATAATTAGGCTAATGCTTAAAGTGGAGTTCCACCCATTTTTTTTATGTTTGTCTGTGCTGCATGTCCTAATCTCATAGGCCCAGATTCATAAAGCAATTACGCCTGTCTAACTAGTGTTAGACAGGAGTAATTTCAAATTTCGCGCGCCGTATCACTAGTTTGAATCCTCAAACCATGATACGGCGGCTTCGGGCTTCGATCCGAGAGGCTTACGTCTTCGTAAGCCTTCGGATCTACGCTGCGATATTTTTGCGGCCGCTGGGAGGAGTTCGCGTCGTTTTCATGCGTCGGGATATGCAAATGTGTTTTTACGGCGATCCACGAAGATACGAGTGGTCTTCGCAATCGCTTACGTCTGTTTTTTTTTACGTACTGTTAGACCAGCTTTTTGCTGGTCTAACGGTGCGTAGCCCATGTTAAGTATGGCCGTCGTTCCCGCGTCGAATTTAAATTATTATTTTTTTTTTGCGTAACTCGTTCGGGAATAGAAATGTCCGTAAACGACGCTACTCAAACAACGAATGACGTAACAACGTGATTTCGCGCAATGCACGGCGGGAAATTTGCGAACGGAGCATGCGCAGTTCGATCGCCGCGGGAACGCGCCTATTTTAAATCCTTCACGCCCCCTACTCGTCTAGATGGATTGCGACGGGAGAAATACACTACGCCGCCATCGTTTACTGGACAAAATCTACCTGGATTCCACGTAGAGCCAGGTAAAAAACGGCGGCGTAGTGTATTTCTGATACGCTACGAGAATCCAATTGTCTCTGAATCTAGGCCATAGTGTTTAGAATGGACAATTTTTATTTATTTTGTTGCTTGTAAATACCTTTATTTTGTAGTCCTTCATTACTTCCTCCTCCTTATTAGCCTAGGCTATTAAGTCACAAGGCTATTTGCAAGGGTTTCTGGGATAGGCATCATGTTTCCCAGTAGTCCTTGCAAACCTGACTGAAACCTATTACATTGCTTGTGCAGCACTGAGCATGTGCGAGATATGCAAAGCTGAAATCCAGGAAGTCATACAGTCTGGCTTCATAATGCCCACACTTAAGATGGCCACGGTCTATTTCTAGATTATAAACTAAATGCTGTAACAACCTAACAAAATGGACCTTAGTTTACAGACTAACTTTACTAGAATACATTAAGCTTGTGTATTACAGGGGTATTTATATTTAAAAAGTGAAATTGTGGGTGGAACTCCCCTTTAAGCAATTTGTTATTTGCTCCCTTTCCTTGAACCAGTATTGTTTTTCAGAAATCTCCAGTCTCTTGAAGGAACAGATTTGATGGATCATAGTTGTGTCTCTTGTTAAATATATCTCAGAGTTTCAAAGTTCCTGAGTCTGGTTCAATAATACCAGGAAAAGAGGCAATTGCTGACATACTGCGGCTAAGCTGTAAAAATGAGAGCCCTACAATTCCCATCAATGGCACCATTATAATTCCCTCACCTTGTACCCACGAGTAATTATTTAAACCACTTTAACTTAATGGAATTAGAGAAAAGGGCAGAGTGATTTGCTCTCCCTTATTTCAAGAGTTACAGCTCTTTGAAATGGAGAAAATGCTTTGTGTACCGGAATAATGGTTTGGTGAGTTAGACAAATACTCAAATCCAGAAAGTGCCTCTGAATGTACAGGCTGAAGAAATGCATGAGGTGGTGCAGCTGGGGAGAACTACTACAAATCAGGAACTTTCTAGACTTATGGACCTTGGATACATCTCCAGTTTATAGCCTCGGGGTGTCAGCGCTGCTACTCAAAAATTGCTTGATTTTTGCCCATTTTTCTTCTCTAACCATTTCTCTGCCAGAGGCTTTTTTTTCCCATTTTTTGCACACATTTTTAAAATGCATTTTAGGCTTGAAGATTACATAAACCACCAAACATAATACATTTTTAAAGAATAAAATAGTGGGCATTCCAGATTTATGTCACATTCATAACAGTTTTATTGACAATGTGATTACATAGCGATCACATGATCACCGGGCCCAGAGTACCGGGATCCGCAACCCGTTGTGTTCACAGGACACGTTTAATTCAAAAGAACGTCATCAAGGGGCACCATTCGATGTTCTTTTGAATGAAATGCGTCAGGCCCGCCAGGGTGTTGCACGTGTATTATTGTACTATATGTGAACTTTCTCCTGCCTGTTTGTAAGTAGTTTTAAGCTTCATTAAAAGCTTTTTTCTTTAATTACTACACTACGGGGTTGATTTACTAAAGGCAAATAGACTGTGCACTTTGCGCCAGAGCTTAGTAAATGAGGTGAAGCTTCACTTTGCAATCCTACTCAATCACATGTAAGGAAAATAAAAAAAACAGCATTTTTGCTTGCACGTGATTGGATGATAGAAGTCAGCAGAACTTCTGCTCATTTACTAAGCTCTGGAGCAACTGCTCTTGCAGAGTGCGATTGCACTTTGCAAAGTGTACAGTCTATTTGCCTTTAAAGTGGTTGTAACCCCCCCCCCCCCCCCAAAAAAAAAAAAAAAAACCTGCAAGACAAAGGCAAAAAGAGCTAGTAGTACTAGCATACTAGATCATTATTCATTACTTACCTTAGATCGAAGCCCCCAAAGCAATCTTCGTCTCCCCCTCTGGCCACAGACACAGGCCACATTATCCATTCAGAAAACTGGCATTCTCAGTGTGCCTGTGCCGTTATATATATATTTTTTTTTAATTAACTCTTCATTTGCAAATGTATTGTTTGATAGATAGATAGATAGATAGATAGATAGATAGATAGATAGATAGATAGATAGATAGATAGATAGATAGATAGATAGAAAATCTCAATGACATATTTTACTTGATTGGATGATTGTTATTATGACTTTATGCTCTTTAAATTGATAGCGTAACACAATTTTAGAGCCATTAATCACTTAGACTTGGCTGCAGCTTCTCCTTGAGAGGATTGGATAGCACTCTTTGATCTAAAAAAAAAAAGAAGAAAAACATGGGAAGTGCCACCGTCTAAGTGTAGATTAAAAGTGAAAAAAAAACAAGCAACATATATAAAATTACACTCACATTTATTAAAAGGATCAAGGCATAAAAACCTCAACATTGAAAGACTGCAGAGCTCGTCAGAGTCGCGGCTGGAAATGTGCAACGCAGCCATCCCAGCAATGACCCTGCCAAACTCTCCAATGTGGATGTTTTTTATGCCTTGATCCTTTTAATAAATGTGAGTGCAATTTTATATATTTCACTTGTATTTTCACTTATAATCTACTCTTAGATGGTGGCTCCTCCCATGTTTTCCTTTTTATGTACGTATGTTATAGTGCCTGCATCTGCCACCCATATAATGTGGCAGGTCGGCAAGTGTATATACAAGCATATATATAAACACACAATAGCTAGTACAGTAAAACCTTGGTTTGTGAGTAACTTGGTTTGAGAGCGTTTTGCAAGACAAGCAAAACAATACATTTTGACTTGATATACAAGCGATGTGTTGATATAAGAGTTGCGTCACAACTAAGTAGAAAAGAGGAGAGGAATACAGTATGGTTACATTTAATGAAGGTACAACTTTGCTTTGATATACAAGTGCTTTGGATTACAAGCATGTTTCTGGAACGAATTATGCACGCAATCCAAGGTTTTACTGTATATCACTACAGCACCATCTATAGTTCAGAGTGCATATAGGCATGTAGTTCTTGCTTTTGCACTTCCAACAACAACTGGGAGCAAATGTACGAACTTGTTCTCCTGTGCAGACCTAAAGTTCTGGTATCATTATAAAGAACACCAAGGATGGTCAGGTGTGCGCAGCAGAGACGTGAGCTGCAGTGCTTAGTAATGACAGCAGATTGGAAAAGTCTAGACAGATTGGTATTAGGGTGACCACATTTCCAAACTACCATTCAGGGACACCCCCTTCCCAAAAATCAGCTTGTGCTGTAACGAATCACAGCACAGTGATTGGACACAAGAGGTGGGATTTATGATTTCTCCAATCACAAGCAGGGGGTGGGGACTGTGCTCCTCCAGGCATTCCCAGCCAGAACATGTACTGTCAGTGAGTAAAGTGGTGATGTGGTGGCCTTTTTTGGGGGCATTAGTTTGGCTTGGGGGAGGTGGCTGTGTTAGTTTCATTCCGGGACACTGTATTGTCCTGGAATAAAGGTGCCCAGGACCAGGTCCGTTTGAAGGAATTTGGGGGCCCCAAGCAAAATGGAGGCCCCCAAACACCCCCCCTTCCCACCGCACGCAAAGCCTACGTTAGTGCTACACAATTTTTTTGCACCCATGTTCTTACTCCTCCCCCCCTCCCTAGTCCCTATATTTTTCTATTCTCACCTCCTCTTCTTCCCTGTAGGCTGCCGCTGTAGTGTGGCCGAGCTTCCTCCTGTCAGTCCGGTGTTCTATCATTATGGATCCCCAGTCCTCTATCAGATAGTGCCCGGGCCTGGCTGGGTATAGCATGGTACAGGAGATTCAGTTTCCTGTGTTCCCGGCCGGACTAAAAGGAAGTGAGCACTCAGTGTGCACTTCCTGTCAGTCCGGCTGGGAACAGGAAACTGAATCTCCTGTACCATGCGTGGTACCCAGCCAGACTGACAGGACTCCAGGAGGAAGGAAGAGGGAGCTTGGCCATGCTACAGCCTGGAAAGGGGAAGTTGGGGGCCCTAGGCCAGCTCGGGGCCCCAGGCAATTGTTTGTTTTGCCTGTTCTGTAGCGACGGGCCTGCCCGGACAGACCTGCAAAATGCGGGACTGTCTCGGGCAATCCGGGACAAGTGGTCACCCTAATTACTATACCTACAATAGGTAGTAAAGAGGACCTTGGGATGCCTCGTCTTAGCTGGAACTTTTTTCTTCTAAATGATTTACCTATCTGAAAGATTGTCTTTATAAATAAAAGAGATATAAATATCGGTATTTGATTACCCTTTAAGACATACATTTCGTACAGGACACGTTCTTTTACCAGGAATATTACAAGAAACATTTGTAGATTGTGCATTATTAAAGACTCGGAAAAGGTGAACAAATAACTCATTATGTGCTTGATTTTCCTCTTGTAAACGGAATGAAATCTGTGATCTACTATTTGCTCAGGAAGCATGAATACATGAATATATTTAATACTGAGCTTATCTGATTAGAAAAGAGAGCATAAGACCGAAACTCCAGTTATTAAAAAGGAAACAAACACTAAATGATTTCAGCATTATCTTTTTTCCCCGAGAAGTGTTTTACCTATGAAAATGGTTGTAGAAAAACGTAGAAAAACTTGTGATAGTCAAGGACAAGGTGACCATGAATTTAGCAGTGTTATGCTGGATTCACACTTGAGCTCGTGCTTTTGGGTGTCTGAGGCTTTAGCGTTTCTTTTTAATTATTTTTAGCAAATGAAGTACATGATATGTGTGGTTTTGCATGTTCTTTCCCCATGTGGCTCCAATTAAAGCCTATTGGGGCCAAAAAACACTTGAAGCTTCACGTTTGTAGCTCAAAAGTAGCCTATGTACTTTAAAGTGGATGTAAACCCAAAACAATTTATTTTTTTTGATGTCACAATGTAGAGTATAGGATTTCCTATCATCTGTGCCCAGTCTTGCCACACAGAGTTAATCCAGATCTGAGAAATCCTCTTTTTATGTTCAGTGAAAATTAACAGCCTTCCAGATAAAAACCTGCCTAAATAAAAAGTCAGTTTTCTCTCTTCTTGCTTTGAGTGAGAGGTTATTTACATATCTAGCTAGGACATGTTTATCATATGTTATGTTATGTTTATCATAACATGAGGTGATATAACTTCATAACACATCCTAATATACAATGAACTTTGGATCACCTCTTCTTATGATAAACATGTCCAAGTTGGATTTGTAAATAATCTGTTACTGAAAGCAATAACAGAGAAACGGACTTTATAATTTGGCAAGTTTTTATCTGGAATTCTGTTAATTTGCACTGAACAATAAAAGAGGATTACTCAGCGCTGGATTAACTCTGTGTGGCAAGACTGGGCACAGATGATAGGAAATCTTATACTCTACATTGTGGGTTTACATCCACTTTAACGTGTGAACCATTGGAAAACAGGATTTTGGATGTTGAGAATTTTGGAACTTTGAATTACAAGCCACTCGGGTGTGAATCGGACCTTAGAGGACAACTTCTACCAAACACATCTGTTAGGCTGCGTATACAGGATAGGTAAACCAGAGGACACTGGTCTGATGGACCGTTTTCATCTGTAAAAACCGATCGTGTGTAGGCCCCATAGGTTATTTAACCTTCAGTTAAAAAAAAAGGCAACTTGCTTTAAAATTTAACCGATGGACGCCTAACCAATTGGTCAACACTGATCGTTAGTAGGCAGGACCATCAGTTAAAAATCCACACATCCTCAGAATCAAGTCGACGCATTCTTGGGAGCATTGAACTTCATTTTTTTCAGCACATCATTGTGTTTTACGTCACCGCGTTCTGATACGATCGTTTTTTTAACTGATGGTGTGTAGGCACATAAGACCATCAGTCAGCTTCATCGGTTAACCGGTCCGTTCTTATCAGATGGACTGATCGCGTGTACAAGGCCTTACCCGTGAAAAGATTTGAAGAGCAATGTATAGACTTCTGTAACCTGCCCTTACTATGCTATATAGTCAAAGCATAAGAAAAAAAGCCACATTATGACATTTCCACTCTGCATATTCTTTGCCTCTGCCCACTTCCCCTATCGATCATGGGGCCCCCCAAACTTTCTACACAAAGGGCCAGTTTACTGTCCTTCAGACTTTAGAGGAAGCCAAACTGTGGCCAGTGAGAGTAGAAATAGTCTTGGCATCAGTGTGAGGAATAGTGCCCCATCTTTAGTACTAGGGGAGGGAATAGTGCCCCATTGTTGCTGTCAGTGAGAGTAATAGTGCCTCATCTTTGTGTAGCGGCCTGCTATTTTCTAGCCGGCGCTGCTTTAATTTTAGAGGGTAGACTGAGAGTTAGGCCTCGTACACACGATCGGACATATCCGATGAAAACGGTCCGCGGACCATTTCCATCGGATATGTCCGGTCTGGAGTTTGATCCGATGGCGTGTACACACCATCGGATCAAATTCCCCGCCGGCGGACGGCGCGGTAACGTGTCGGTGACGCGGCGGTGACGTTGACGCCGCCACGTCACCGCTACGTCACGCACCAGGAAGTAAACACTTAAGCGCGCATGCGTCGGATCCATTCACAGGATACGACGCATGTGTGGGAGGATATGTCCGCTGGTTTCCCGTACTAACCAGCGGACATATCCGACGGACAGGTTTGTAGCGGACAAATTTCAAAGCATGCTTTGAAATTTGTCCGCTGGACAAATCTGTCCGCTAGCCCATACACACGATCGGAGATGTCTGCTGAAACGGTCCATCGGACCGTTTTCAGCGGACATATCCCCTCGTGTGTACGAGGCCTTAGTTGACTTTTTAGTTGATTTTTCTCAAAATTTGGGCCTCCGCTTGTATCTGTAAGATTAGATGTCCAGCGCATCCCCTCCCCTTACATTAGATGTCAAGAGCCACCGCACCATCAGAAGTTGAGTCCCCCCCTCTCCCTTACATCACAGTGCACCCTCCTTTCCTTATGCTGCTGCTGGGAAGAAGCTGGATGTATTGCTTGAAAGCAGAAAGTAAAGGGTCTAGAGTAGGACCAGAGGGGGGCTGAAATGACCTGGAGGGCCAGATTTGGCCCGCGGGCCTTGTATTTGACACCTGTGCTCTAGAGGAACCCTAGGCTACCAAAGAACCCTTGTTGAGAAAAGCTGTTCTGTAGACTACTGGAGGTGAACTACAGGAAGCTATAAAAATTGTGGTCATGTATTTATTGAATTAGTGAATGTATTTAAAGGCAACTAATGTCAGTCCCTGATTTATATTTTGTATAAGTCTCCTTTGTACAGTAGCACTCACACTAGGGGAAGGTGAGTTAGCACAGAGAGCCAACCACGCTCTGCCATGTCCCTGTATTCAAAGAATATCTTGCAGGAGGGGAGATCAGAGTAAACAGAGGGGTGAGCTTACCAGTATATTGCTGCTCCTTTATTGTCCAATCACAACCTAGGATGGTAACCTATATGTCCTGCTTTAACTACAGCAGATACAAATCAGGTCACCAGCCTGGCTGTGCTGTTTGACAGTAGATCAGGACTAAAAGGACATAAATACAAATCTCTTTAGCTATTGGTTTTAGTATCACCAAATTAGTGAAACCGACTTTATTTCTCCCCATCAAACAAGGTCACCTACTGTACATACCTCCCCTCCTATCAGCATGCCTAATGTAAGCCTAATTTCAGTTTTGCAGCTAGGACCGTACTGTACATGTCAATGTCAATGTGCCTGGTCATACCTAGTCCTACCCATTACTTTGTGTGTTTACAGAGCACTATTCTTGAAACCCTCCCACTGTGAGCTGCAGTGCCTGGAAGGGGGTGCATGTGAGACATAAAGGAAGGTTTGGCTAAGTCAGAGAAAGAAAAGGACTTTTTTTTTTGCTTACTTTATGAGGCTTGTGCATTACATAGCATTTGGATTTGGTACTTATTTAGACTGTCATGCAGGAGCCTTTAGTTTTACATTTTGACTACCTGAAAGTAATGTTAAATTGGTATGATTCACTCTCAGAGACAAATCTGTTCATGGGCTTGAGTAGCTTCCTATTGTTGCAGTGCTGCATAATAGGCCTTTGTGATTTGCACTACTGGAACTGATTATAATTGCTCAGATTGGTAATGTCTGTAATACTCAGAGGCCACTTAAACTGCTCATGTTTTTTTATCATGTTCATTTGATACGTCACGCTAAAATCTTACAGACCAAGGCCCCATTCACATTATCGTGATTTTGACATCAGGTGATTCTGTGTGTCGCATAGGGCGGCCTATTCACTATGCATGTTTTTTGCCTGAAAAGGAGCAGGAGCAGGAGCGAGGAGGACAAGCTTCACGTGATTGGTGAAGGGACGGTTTGGCCCGGTTGCTGATCAATCCCATGTGACAATCACGACAGAATCTCATCGCGTTTGTTGCGCCATTGAAGGATAATGGCATCCAAGCACGCACAGATACAAATCACAAGATGAGAACAATGCCGTAAAGCGGAGTTCCACCCAAAAAGTGTGTACCCTCTTTTTAGTGGGACTTCCTGTAGTGGAGGATCCGCAGTGGAAGGATCTCCCTGCTTTTGCTGCATGTATTCTGTGGATGTGTGCTTTGTCCACCTTTTCTGCTGCTTCTTGAACATTCCCCACTAGTTACCTGATCAACAGTCTTTAGGGCATGAGGAAGCAAAGCCCTGTTCCTTTACCAAAATGGCTGCCTTCACGCAATGTAGAACCTTGGCAAGTTGGTAATTGCAAAGTTTTAGCTGCAGGAAAATCACAGGACTTGTTCTTTGCCCTCTACTTCTCTTATTTGGACACAGCTTCCACAGTACATGTCCTCTTTTAAAAATTACATTCATGACAAATTGCAGTCATAGTAATTGTATTGTATGTAACTGTTGATAACAGTATTTTTATAAAATTTTGTCTAATTCCTCCCATGCACCCACCCACCTTCTCATCCTTTATACACCACCAGCAATCAACCTCAGATCAGCCAGCAACCAACTGCACCAACCAAAGCCTTTGCTGGCTTTAGTGGGCCAGATTCAGAAAGCTCTGCCTATCTATAGGCAGGTGTAGCGTATCTCAGATAAACTACGCCGCCGTAATTTTCAGTGGCAGGTTCCTTATTCAGAAACTATTTACGCCGAAAGTTACGGTGGCGTAGTGTATCTGTGGCGGCGGAAGGCCGCGCAATTCAAATTTGGAAGATGGGGGCGTGATTCATGCAAATGTATCATGACCCCACGTAAGTGGCGTTTTTTTTGGACGGCGCATGCGCCGTCCGTGGACGTTCCCAGTGCGAAATCACGTCGCTTTTTTCTCAATGTAAACGACGTGAACGTGACAAACGTCGAGCCCCATTTCCGAACGATTTACGCAAACGACGTAACCGACGTTCAATTCGACGCGGTCCCGACGTCCATACTTAACATTGGCTGCGCCTGCTATAGCAGGGGTAACCTTACGCCGCTATAACGCTAACGCAAACGACGTAAACTACGACGCGCCGCCGCAAGTAGGCTCGTGAATCTGCGTAAGTAGCTCATTTGCATAATTTACGCGAAGCGCCACCTAGTGGCCAGCGTAAATATGCAACTTAAGATACAACGGTGTAAGCCGTCGTATCTTAGAAGAAAGCCGGCGCATCTTGTTTTCTGAGTAGCAAAAAAAGATACGCCGGCTATTCTAAATATTTTCGCAGCGTATCTTGAGATACGCTGGCGTAAATGCTTTCTGAATCTGGCCCAGTATGTCTGCACACCTCTTCGCTGAGCAAGAGAACCACAACATACCGAACACGTTTTGACTTTTCTCCATAGGCTCCAATTGGGAATTTTCTACTTGCAAGAGACCTGCATGTGGAGAGATATGGCACAGAAGTGTATGTGACCAACACACTGGAGGGAGATGGCTTGGGGGGTCCGGGTGACATGGTGGAGTGAGTCCAAAAAACGAGTGCAGGACCGCTCAAGAGACTGAAGATTTTCTATGCCGCCGGTAATAGATAGGGACTGTAGAGGGTGCATCTGAGTGTAGCAGTATAAAAACTTATGGCAATTGGCAACTTACAAGACAATGTAGTGATATCAGGGATATACATGTAGAAACGTCATTCAGGGTCAGCTTATGAACATGGACCTTTGCAGAACAGGATGAACTTCCTTGGAGGGATGCAGTAGAGAAGTAAGGGGTAAAGAGCCCTATAACATGTGGGGCTTTCACCTCACGTGGGTCCAATCGTCCATAATTCATCCAGATGTAGGAGAGTCGAACGAGGTTCAGCTGTCACTGGAGCCTATGGATGAGCATGGGAGCTCTGGAGAGCACCAGGAGACCACAGGAAGGCCAACAATAGACATAGCGATTGCCCTTGTCCCTGTAGAATCTACAAATGCCAGTTTCCTGGCTGGCATCTTGATTCAATAATTTTTGTCAATTACGAAGAACCAACATGCCTATAATTATGTCTGACTTTTCATCTATGAATTTTTCTTCCAGGTTAGTAAATTTCAAACCTCATTGATCCTAGTTGGTCACCATACTAGCCATGCAACTCCTTAAAAGGAGATGTCTGTGGTGTGTCATGATGTGTCTTTTAGGAAAGGTTTGCCTTCTAATTCTCAAAGATAGAGGAGCTTAGGTGGGGCACACCTGTAGGGCAGCAGATGGAGATGGTTCAAAGGCTACAGGCTTACTTTAGTCAAATTAAAATTTGTGAATTAAAAGCTATGGGCCAGATTCACAGAGCCCTCACTCCTGTCTAACTCGCATTAGACAGGAGCACTTTCTAATTATGCGCGTTTTTTCACTACTCTGAAACCTCAAACCATGAAAATACGGCTGCAGGCTTCAATCCGACTGGCTTACGTGTTCGTACGCCTTCGGATCTACGCTGCAATAAATTTGCGGCCGCTGGGTGGAGTTCCTGTCGTTTTCCACGTCGGGGTATGCAAATGAGCTTATGCCAACGATCCACGAAGTTACAAACGTCAATCGCAATCTCTTACGACATCTGTAGTCATCTTTTTGCCGCGTAAAATTATACCAGCTTTTAGCTGGTCTAATATTAGACAGCCCATGTTAAGTATGGCCGTCGTTCCCGCGTCGAATTTCAACGTTTTCCGACGTCTTTTTTTATTTTTTACGTAAGTCGTCCGGGAATAGGAATGTCCGTAAACGACGCTACTCAAACAAAAAATGACGTAATGACGTTATTTCGCGCAATGCACGGCGGGAAATTTCTGAACGGAGCATGCGCAGTTTGATCGCCGCTGGGGACGCGCCTAATTTAAATGCTTCACGTCCCCTAATCGCGTATTTTGATTACGCGACGAGAAATACACTACGCCGCCATACCGTAAGGGACAAAATCGACCAGAATTCGGCGTATAGCCTGGTAAAATACAGCGGCGTAGTGTATCTCTGATACTCTGCGCCAATATAATTGTATCTGAATCTGGCCCTATAAGTCCAATCTGCCATCGTGGCAAATATCTGTGGGGCAGGGCAGTCTTTAATATTGATTGGACCCTGGGCAAATAATAATAATTCTGCCCCCCCCCCCAATGCAATTTTACTCTCCACCTCCTCTGAGACATACAATTAATATCAACTAGACTTAAAATCAGTTTACTGTATCAGATCAGGCAGTGATTGCGATTGGTTGCCAGAGGTTACAGCATATCATTATCACTTACTGACTAGTTGCTAGAGGTTACAGCACACATTACGGCTCACTGATTGCTTGCTAGAGGTTACAGCACATGATTTCTTCTTGTTGATTGGTTTCTAGAGATTACTGTACAGTAATACTGCTCACTTATTGGTTGCTAGATGTTACAGCACTTTATCTCTTCACTAGAGAGGGGCATGATATACATATGAATGCCGCCTTTATTTACATATGAATCCCGCCGGCCTCAGCTATTTACATATGAATGCTGACACTATTTACATATGAATGCTGGTTATTTACATGTAAACACAGGGTCGGCAGGTGAGTCATCTATACACAACAATAAGGCAGAGCTGGGCAGCATTAGTAGCAGCACTTCACACTGAGATATCAGGACACAGCACAAGACTAAAACATCAAGGAGCAAGGGAATTTAAACTGGGATAGTTGGCAAGTATAAGGCAGCTGCTTTGGGCCCCACAACAACGACAGGGCCCAGGGCAGCTTCCCCTTTTGCCCTGCCTTAAAGATGGGCCTGCTGTGGGGTATAAGAGAGGTGACGACGGCTGTAGTCCATTAATTACTTCCTCAAGACTCATACTGAGGTATGGTCCTGATGCTGGACGATTGCACCCATAATGCTTTGCTCACAGTTGCTGTGCTTTGCAGGCTCCAATGCAACAAATGAATAAATTCACTTGTTTCAATGAGGACGCATTTTTTATTGAATTTTTTTTACAAAACACAGCATATGCTTTTAAAATATGTCATGAGGGAGTTTCCCTTTAGGTTAAAGAACAAAATGGTTGTTTTGTGAAATGAACCATTTTTCTCAGTAAGTTTAACCACTTATTTCTAACTTTCCAAGACTCAAATTCATGAGAGGTGTGGTTGAGCTTTTCTCCAGTTTCCCATTGATATGGCTGACTTGGCATGTGGTATCACCTTCCGCCAGCGTATGAAACTGAAAGTCACGTGAAAATCAATATATGTAATGCGATGCATTGTACAGTGGGAGAAGATGTGACATATTGCTGGTAGCTTGCAGGGCGCAGCCTCATAAGCACTGAATGAATTAAAGAGCGGCTCATTAATAGTTTCTTATAATTAGTGTCTCTAGAAGTGTTTTACAAATGAGAACAAAAATGCGCCAGGCATTTTGCTTCCAAAGAATAATTAATTGCATCCTTTGCTGTACGTTGCCGTTACATGTCCTGGTCTAGCAGGTGCAGATATATGAAATCCCTGTCTCTATGGCAACCACAGTATGGACTAGGGGCTGTCAGTTCGCTGCGTCACATGGTTGTGTGAGAGGTAGGTGGGTTTTTATGTGTTTTACATTCTAGGATGTATATAAATAACACTGGTACGGGTAGTCAGCTATTTGGCTCTGGGGTTTCCACTTTTGGAGGCAGGACTTGGGACAAGCAGTTACGGTAAATACAGTTGGTATACATAGATGGGATTGGTTTTGCTTGCCAAAGGACTTGTAATTCTGTGCGGCCAATCTTGTGATTCAGACAGCAGAACCAGTTTCTTGAACCCTGTGAACAGCCTGCAGCAGAGCCTAAGGCCGCGTATACACGAACGGTCAAAACTGATGAAAACAGACTGAAGGTCTGTTTTATCGGTCCAAACCGATCGTGTGTGGGCCCCATCGGTCAGTTATCCTTCAGTCAAAAAAAGAGAACTTGCTTTAAAATTTGACCGATGGACGCCTGACCGATGGGTCAAAACCGATCGTTAGTATGCAAAAGCATCGGTTAAAAGGCCACGCATGCTCAGAATCAAGTCGACGCATGCTTGGAAGCATTGAACTTCGTTTTTTTCAGCACGTCGTTGTGTTAAAACTAGGGATGTCCCGATACCGATACTAGTATAGGTCCCGATACCAAGCATTTCCCTGAGTACTTGTACTTGGGGGGGAATGCTCCGATGCCTCAACCGATGGGGAGGCAAGGGAGTTGCAAGGGAGTTGCAAGTCTTCTCCCTCATGCTCGTGCTGTGTTTCCCCCGTGCTGTCTTTCCCGTGCAGTCTGCTCTTCTCTCCCCCGTGCAGTCTGCTCTTCTCTCCCCCGTGCAGTCCGCTCTTCTCTCCCCCATGCAGCCCCCCGTGCACCCCGTTCTTCTCTCTCCCCCCATGCAGTCCGCTCTTCTCTCTCCCCCCGTGCAGCCCCCCATGCAGCCCGCTCTTCTCTCTCCCCCCATGCAGCACGCTCTTCTCTCTCCCACATGCAGTCCGCTCTTCTCTCCCCCCGTGCAGTCCGCTCTGCCCCCCGTCCATGTCGCTCTCCCCCCTCAAGAGCGGAGGTAGGAGCCCCTAAACCCGGCTCCTACCTTTTCCGAATGAACGGAGATCACTGACTCCGTCCATTCATATAACTGAGCATTGTAACCTGTGTTTACGATGCTTCAGTTTATGAATGAAGAGGAGCCTCTCGATTCATTTTAGCTGAGGCTGCTGAGAAAGGGACTGGGGAATCTGTGTCCTTAGTCCCTTTCTCTGTCTTAAAGGGGAGATGTCAGGGGTCTGTTAACAAGATTCTGGGTTGTGTGAACAGGGCTTGAGTCCATAGGGTTCAATATTGAGTCCATAGGGTTCAATATTGAGTCCATAGGGTTCAATATTGAGTTAGCCCACCCTTTCCAGCTTCAACTCTTCTGGGAAGACTGTCCACAAGGTTTAGGAGTGTGTCTATGGGAATGTTTGACCATTCTTCCAAAAGTGCATTTGTGAGGTCAGGCACTGATGTTGGACAAGAAGGCCTGACTCGCAGTCTCCACTATAATTCATCCCAAAGGTGTTCTATCGGGTTGAGGTCAGGACTCTGTTCAGGTCAGTCAAGTTCCTCCACCCCAAACTCGCACCTCGTGTGCAGCCATGTTGGAACAGGAAGGGGCCGTCCCCAAACTGTTTCCCACAACGTTGGGTACATAAAATTGTCACCTGGACCAATATAATCGTGTATAAAACATACATACTTGCAATTTTTCTTTAACCCCCCTGCCGGTAAACCTGAGCGCGACTCGGGTTGGATTTTTTAGGTAAATAGCGATATCCACGAGTCGCGCTCGGGGTCAATATGCAGAGCCTGCAGCGCGCGCTGGCTTACCTTGGATCCAGGCGGGGTACTGTACTTACCTTGTCCCTGGATCCAGCGATGCATCCCCGCTGTGTGAGCGAGTGGCGTCCTCCATTCGACTCACACAGTGCCCGCGCGCCGCCGATCTCCGTTCCCTGCGACGTAACGGCGCACAGGGGCGGAGACCGGCGGCAAATTCAAAAATGTAAACAAACACATTACATACAGAATACTGTAATCTTATAGATTACAGTACTGTATGTAAAAAATACACACCCCCCCTGTCCCTAGTGGTCTGCCCAGTGCCCTGCATGTTCTTTTACATAATAAAAAAAAAAATTTTCTCCCTGCAAACTGTAGATTGTCCATAGCAACCAAAAGTGTCCCTTTATGTCAAAAGTGATTTTAGAGCAGCTAGAAAACAGCGATAATAAATTATAATCATTTGCAGAATTGAGCGTTAGCGATTTGTGGGAAAATTCGTCATAAAAAAATAAAAGTAATGACAGCGACAATTCTGCAACTGAGCAAATTTCAGTGATTTTGATTTGATTACATTAGTGAATAATTTTTATTATAATTACATTTTTATTTGTTATAATTATTTATAGTTATTTATTATATTATAATTTTATGATTTTGTGTTTCAAACTTTATCATACCCAGGATGTCTACTAGACTCTGGTTTGGACAAATTTAAGCGAGTTATTCCTAAAAATTGCAGGCCTACAGTATAAAACGCAGAATTTCCATGCAAAATAATTGTACCGCTTTTGGTACGTAATTCCAGACAGAATCATACCGCCAGGGAGGTTAAGCTAGTAACCTGCTTTTCCATAATCCAGAGTTCTGGTAGAAAATGCAGTCAAGTGCAGTAAACAGAGAAATCATGAATGGTTTATTCTTATGCCCCGTACACACCATCACTTTTTGTGATGAAAAAAAATGACATTTTTAAAAATGTCATTTAAAATGATGGTGTGTGGGCAAAATGTCATTTTATGTCTTCTGAAAAATGACCAAAAAAAAATTCGAACATGCTCGAATTTTTTATGTCATTTTTCAAAATGTCATTTTTTGTGTCATAAAAAATGATCGTGTGTGGGCAAAACTACGTAAAAAATGACGTTTTAAACCCGCACATGCCCAGAAGCAAGTTAGGAGACGGGAGGTAAAACTACCATTCATAATGGAGTAAGCACATTCATCACGCTGTAACAGACAAAAAAGCTGGAATCGTCTTTTACTAACAAGTAACCAGCTAAAAGCAGCCTCAAGGCAAATAGAACTTCCCCTTTAGAGTGCCATCACTTTTTTCATCATTTTCCAAAAATGATGGTGTGTACGCAACGTCATTTTTTAAAATGAAGTTTGAAAAATGTCATTTTTTTCATTAAGAAAAATGACATTTTTTTTCATCACAAAAAGTGATCGTGTGTACGGGGCATTAGTCTGGCTAAACTAAAGTACTAGACTAAGTGTACTCCAATAAAGTATTTGTCAGTTTTACTGAATACCAATATAAGGGGTAGAGACTGGGAGTGTTGATTTGGGTTGTGAGATCCATAGAAAGCCGTAGAGCGAGCACACGCATTCTGGCTCTCTGTGACATCTCTTTCCGCACCTCTTTGTAACCGGTCGGGTCCTTTGAGCTCTCTCAGCAGCTGGCGCCTGGTATAATAAGGAGAGTAATGTAGGTTTGCATAATTCATGATTACAAGGTGCATGTATTTGTTGATAGGAAAAATATTTCATCTACACAGCGACACGCGGAACGCAGCGAGGGAGCAGAATAACGCCGTGATTGTAAAAGGTTACACAGCACAGCGTGATTATTACAGCACTGGCAGCGGGAGCGGTCGGTTGATACGGCCATATATGACGTTGTATACCATAACACCACATAAAGATAACGTAAAATAACATAATAATGTAAGGCTTCCTAGGCACAAACATCGAGCTCTATTGAGCACCCTGCGCTTAGGTTAAAGAAAAATTGGGTTACGTTTGATATACAAGCCACTTAATAATTTAAAATAGAACTCCATGCAGACTAAGGCCTCTTACACACAGATCAGTTTTTCTTCAGGTTTTTCTTTTCAGTTTACCAAAACTATGTAGTACAAGGGCCTGCCTGATTGCATACAAATTGAGACTCTTGAGGTTTGACCTCATATTAGATGGATTTGGTAAACTGAAAAGAAAAACCTGAAGAAAAACTGATCTGTGTGTAAGAGGCCTTATTTATTATTTCTTAAATAGGAACTTCAGTCCCTGTAATGCTGGACCGGCTCCAGACCAACCACCCCCACCCAGGGCCGTCTTAATAGCATCATGGGCCCCTGGGCAAAGCTCTGGGGCCCCTACAATGATGACAGTGCAGGTAAACAGACATCAAGGAGACAGGAGGCAGACTGCCTCCCCTGTGTATCTATCACTATCTGTACCATCATGGGGCCACCAATTTCAGGGAAGCGTGGACTCAGGGAAGGTCCAGCTGCTTTGGGGAAAGTGCAGAGGCCCCCATGCAGCTGGGGCCCCTGGGCAGTGCCCAGGTGTGCCCTCTCATTAAGACAGTCCTGCCCCCACCGGCGTTGCCACATACACAGACGTTCCGAAGGGCTTTACCCAGCCTAGGAGACCTGTTATGCCCCGTACACACGAGCGATTTTCGGGAAAAAAACAGATGGTTTCTCTGACGGAATTCCGCTCAAGCCTGCCTTGCATACACACGTCACACAAAAGTTTGGTGAACTTTTGACTGCCAAGAACGCGGTGACGTAAAAGACTACGACAAACCAAGAAAATTGAGTTCTATGCTTCTGAAAATGTGTTGATTTGTTTCCGAGCATGCGTCGTAGATTTGGACCAGGGAATTTGTACACACGATTTCCGATCAGATTTTTTCCTGACGGTAAAAAAGAGAACCTGCTATCTATCTTTTTCCAGCAGTTTTTCCGTTGGAAAAAGTCTGATGGAGCATGCACATGGTCGGGATTCCCGACCAAAAGCTCTCATCAGACTTTTTTCACCGGGAAAACCGATCATATGGGGGATGAGAGTATATATTGTCAGCACACCATGGATCTTGAGAGAGTTGTCCACACAGCAATAACGTCACAGCAGTAGAGTGCAACGTTTTAGAGCCACCCAGTACCCCTTCATCAGGCATGTGATCATCATATGAAGAGGTCCAGCATGGCTCTGAAACTTTGTACTCTACTACTGTGAATAAACATTTGGACAACTTTCGCAATATCCATTGTGTGCTGGAGATATATGCTCTTAGTTATGATGTTACCTGTTTCTAGCTGGTAGTTCTGTGTTTACAAACAATCCACCCATTAAGAATGGAAGAAGGGGTGTGTCCTCTGTTTTAAATGGGCAAGAGAATGAGTGTTGTAAATGTTTCTAATATTTATACTTGTGATGGCTATGATTGGTTCACAGAGATCACAAGATGCAGAGACACTCTGATTGCCTCTGTACATTATGATTGTGATTCGAGCTGTCCAATGACTTCTCAGGTCAGCGCCATTCATGGGCGCACTGGAGTGTGTTTTATCAAATGACATTTATAAATGGCACTCCAGAAATACACTTCAACATTCCTGCTGTTATTTTACAATACGGCAGTATGGAGGTAGTTATGGTGTATGTAAAACCCAAACTTTTCTCTTTTTTGTAGGATTGGGTAGGTTAAAGTCAGTGTTAGTTTTTTCTCTCGCCTTGTCTCGTTGTTGGTTCCTGTTACGCCTCTCCAGAGCTTCCATGCCACTTTTTTCTCTATTGAAGCCACCAAAATAACATGTAACATGTTGGTGATGGAACTCCCAGGGGCGATGAACTCATATAACGAAAATTGATATTGAAGCGCCACACCACTGCTAAGAGGTCCAGATACAACTTTAGTTAGCGATGAAATCCAAACAAGCTGCTGAGAAGGTCTGTGCTTGTAGTTCACACTGGGAAATTCCTTGATGAAGGGGGGTGCTTAGGCTTCCGAAACACTTTGGCTACTTTTTTGGATTGTACCTCAGAATTTTAATGGAATAATGTTGTATCTGAACCTCATAGCAGTTCAGTTTCTATTTATATTACGTTACACTGCTAACCAATGAGACCGTGGTGATTCTCTGGGGTGTAGAAGCCACTTGCCCAAGAATTAGATCATTTACAGCAACATCAATACCCTTAGAGGGGTTGTAAAGGTAAAAAAAAAATCCCTATATAGCTTCCTTTACCTTAGTGCAGTCCTCCTTCACTTACCCCATCCTTCCATTTTGCTTTTAAATGTCCTAATTTCTTATGAGAAATCCTCACTTTCTGTTCTTCTGTCTGTAACTACACACAGTAATGCAACACTTTCTCCCTGGTGTGGAGAAAGCCTCTTGAGGGGGGAGGGGGCAAGCAGGAGGGTCAGGACGCCCACCAACACACAGCTCCTTTCTCTATCTGCAAAGTAGAGAGGGTCCTGACACTCCTGCTTGCCCCCTCCCCCCTGAAGAGGCTTTCTCCACACCAGGGAGAAATGCCGCGTACACACGGTCGTTTTTTGCGATGAAAAAAAACGACGTTTTTTAAAACGTCATTTAAATTGACCGTGTGTGGGCAAAACGTTGTTTTTTGTCTTTAAAAAAACGACCAAAAAAAAATTCCAACATGTTTGAATTTTTTGTGTCGTTTTTCAAAACGTCGTTTTTTGTTTCACAAAAAGTCACCGTGTGTAGCAAAAACGTCGTTCAAAACGACGTTTTTCAACCCGCGCATGCCCAGAAGCTAGTTATGAAGCGAGCTTCAATGGAAAAGAGTGGTGAACGTAACCTCTCTTTTTGTGAAAAAACGATGGTGTGTATGCAAAATTGTCTTTGAAAGTGACGTTTCAAAAACGTCGTTTTTTACTTCACAGAAAACGTCGTTTTTTTTTCATCGCAAAAAACGACCGTGTGTACGCGGCAAAAGCCTTGCATTACTGTGTGGAGTTACATACAGAAGAACAGGAAGTGAGGGTTTCTCATAAGAAATAAGGACATTTAAAAGCAAAATGGAAGGGTGAGGTAAGTGAAGAATGACTGCACTAAGGTAAAGGAAGCTATTTAGAGATTTTTATTTTTTACCTTTAGAACCCCTTTAACAATACCAGTAAGAAAACCCGACGGGTCCAGCACTAATCACAGCTAATGAACTACGGGTCCACATCTAATGAAGTCATGTGACAGTGCTTGGGGCTAGCAATTGGGCACTAGGCTTGAGCACCGCATCACGGGTGGAGGCCGTTGCAGTGCCGACCACCAATGGAGCGATGGGGGAGGTCTAAAGATGTGGGTGTAAAGCAGTCGCTGACTCTGGATTGGCAAGGTTACAGTGTCCCTTTAAATCCATATATCGTTATAATAGATTACTGTGATGGAATAAGATTTTCTCCATCCAGCACAGTTTTGTTAAATACATAATATTTATTAGATATTCTCTTTATTATATATGCACTTTCAGCAGTCGTGAATCTTAATGTGTCCTCAGATTAAGTTTACTGCAGTGTGCCAAAGCGAAAAATACCAAACTATAAAAGCAGAATGTGATTCTCATTTCAATGCATTGCTTTTTCAATAAGATCTTAGACTGAAAGGTTTAGGGGCTGCCAGATTATTTACTGTTCTCTGGAAGAGAAGTATAGTTAAAGGAATCCTTAGAAAAGTCGGTTTTCCAGGTGCTTAGGGGAAAAAAAATAACAGAATCAGGAAAGGAATAGCTATAAATACCTCACCACGGATCATTTTTGTTTTATAAATGCATCACTAATTAGCTTAATTATCTTTGAATAATCAGAGGCAAGACTGAGGAGGAAGGTTTTCTGAACAAAATTTTACTGTAGCTAAACGTGGTGTCAAATGGGTGATTCAGCCGCTGACAACAATGGCCAATAGTGGAAGTACCCAAGCCAGGGACTCCGTTCTTTTATAGGAAATTGGCCCCATGCTCTTCTGGGACACCATAGAACAGCGTTATGTACACACGATCGGGCCAAATCTCAACGGAATTCCATCGGAGAAAAATAGAACTAGTTCTATATCTAAACTCTGATGGAATTCATCAGAATTTCTGATAAAAAAACTCAGATGGGGCTACCCACGATCGGAATATCCAATGGAAAAAGTCAGTCAGACTTTTTCCATCGGAAATTCCGATCATATCTACAAGGCATTACTGAAACTTTTCACCCTAAAGGAACTCTTGTAATCATGTTTAGGCCTTGGGGAACCCCTTTTAAGATTGGTCTATTGGGAAAATGACCCTTACATTGGTGGTGGTCGTGAGAAGAATGCTCCTCTGACAGTGGTGGTCAGGATACCACTCTTACATGCTTCTGACTTTGCCAAGTGCTGCAATGGACCTGGAATTATGCAGGCATCATCATGTTGTAGAGGTGCACGATTCTGGCTAAAATGAGAATCACAATTTTTTTGCTTAGAAGATAGATCACGATTCTCGCGGTTTAACATTATCTTTCACATTAAAACAAAAAAAAATGGGCTAACTTTACTGTTTTTATTATTATTATTATTATTAGTCATTGAAGTGTATTTTCCCCCAAAAATTGCATTTAGACCCCTGGGCAAATACAGTGTGACATAAAATATTGCAGCAATTGCCATTTTATTCCCTAGGGTCTCTGCTAAAATATATATAATATTTGTGGGTTCCAAGTAATTTTCTAGCAAAAAATATTGATTTTAACTTAAGAAACAAGTGTCAAAAAAGGTTTGGACTTAAGTGGTTAAACTTCCTGCATTTACACACAAACGTTTTCTCTAAGAAGGAAGTTAGTTACAATGTTTCATGTTGTTACAAACTTGTCATACTACCCCTTTACACACATAAGTTTGCTCTAAGAAGGAAATTAGTTACAATATTTCATGTTGTTACAAACTTGGCAGACTGCCCATTGTTTTCTTTACACAGAAGTATGCTCTAAGAAGGAAGTTACTTACAATGTTTCATGTTGTTACAAACCTTTCAGACTGCCCAGATTTTTTCTTTACACACACACAAACACACACACACACACACACACACACACAGAATTTATCCCTTTGATTTAAAGTGAAGTTCCACCCTAAAAATAAACTTTCTATTAACAGCTTACCTTTACTAAAAAAAAAAAAATCACTTCTATCTGGCTGTTACTAGGCACATTTCGTAATCTGTCTATATCCTGGTCCTAGGTGGTTCAACTTCCTGTCCTAAGACCCCATTGCCTCCTGGGAAATTATGACACTCATTTCCCAGGAGTCGCTGGGCATTACTGTGCCTAAAAATCGCCCAGCATGCACCTGTCCCAGAAAACCAGGAAGAAAAAGGAACTGGGCTTCACATGCCCACACATATGATAAATACAGCCACAACATGAGCTGGAGGATATAAGGAAAGTGTTTGCAATGATTTGTGGAATGATTGGGAAGCTATTAATATGTTTTAGGGACTATTTAATGTGATTCATTTTAGCTCGCAAAAAAAAAGAAATTATGCCCGGAACCCCTCTTTCAGAAGGAAGCATTAGTTACATTGTTTCTTGTTAAAAACTTGGCAGACTCCCCAGGTTTTTTCTTTTGACAGCTGAGTGAGCAGATAAAGTCTCCACTTGTTATATGAAAAAATCTGCAAAAACTGCAACTGGAGTGCCCTCTACCTGGAAAAGCAGAATTGTGCATATATACGAGATTCTGCGCAGCTGGCCCGCACTGTAGCAGTAAAGTTACAGTGCGCGGTGAGCAGGTGGTTAAGGTGTATGTTATCCCAAAATTTCATATGCCTGAAATGTGTCCGTCTTACCGTGTACTAATAGTATGAAAAAATATCCTGCTTCCTTTGTGTGAAATACCTAGTGATCCTGCAGGTCCCCCTTGATCTTCTTTCAAACTGTCCACACCAGGACATGGAAGCAGATCCAACCCAGCATGGTCAGTTTTCTACTTTGCATGCTACTGGGAGGACAGCCTGTAATCCAATGATCAGACTTGTGCTGACACGCCTTCAGCTAATCACTTTGAAGATCTGTGTACTACTGTTTCTCTGTCTCCTGCTGACACACCCACTGAAGTCGCCACCCCTAGCTCATTAAGCAACTTATGCAGCTGAGAACAAAGGTTATTATAGAAAGAAGATTGAAATATAAATACCGTATATACTCGAGTATAAGCCGATTTTTTTTTAGCACATTTTTTGTGCTGAAAATGCCCCCCTCGGCTTATACTCGGGTCACCTTTTTGCACCTGATCTTCCAGAATTTTGGGACCTGGTCCGACCGGCCGTAGGTCCCCTGAACCCCACAACTTGGCACACATGTAGCCCCACTCTTACTCTACAAGTGGGCAAAGTTTGTTGTCCAGGGGACCTGCGGCCGGAGAGCACAGATTTTTCAAAGCCGGGCACCCCTTCCATAGACTCCCATGTTGAACAGTATTTTCTCCGGTGATTTTGGGGACCCGTTACCGGCTGGTTTTAGGTCCCCTGGACCCGGAACTTGGCACACATGTAGCACCATTTCTCCTCTATAGGTGTGCAAAGGTTGTTGGGGAGATCTACGGCTGGGGAACACCGATTTTTCAAAGCTGGCCCACCTTCTATAGACTACCATGTTAAGCATCAGTCATGGACACAGTGAGCAGGCCCGTCGCTACAGGACAGGCAAAAAAAACAATTGCTTGGGGCCCCGAGCTGGCCAGGGGCCCCCAACTTCCCTTTCCCAGGCTGAAGCGTGGCCGAGCTCCTCTTCCTTCCTACTGGAGTCCTGTCAGTCCGGCCGGGTACCGCGCATGGTACAGGAGATTCAGTTTCCTGTTCCCGGCCAGACTGACAGGAAGTGCACACTGAGTGCTCACTTCCTTTCAGTCCGGCCGGGAACACAGGAAACTGAATCTCCTGTACCGCGTGTGGTACCGGACCCGGGCACTATCTGATAGGGGACTGGGGACCCATAATGATAGAACACCGGACTGACAGGAGGAAGAGGAGCTTGACCACGCTACAGCGGCAGTCTACAGGGAAGAAGGGGAGGTGAGAATAGAAAAACATAGGGACTAGGCAGGGGGGAGGAGTAAGAACATGGGTGTAAAAAATTAGTGTAGCGCTAACGTAGGTTTTTGCGTGCAGGGGGGTGGTGGTAGGGGGCCCCCATTTTGCTTTCCTTCAAACGGCCCTGACAGTGAGGCATGCAGATAGACACCCTAGGCTTATACTCAAGTCAATAAATTTTTCCATTTTTTTATGGTAAATTAGGTTTCTCGGCTTATACTCGAGTATATACGGTATGTCTATATCTATACACACACACATATAAATATGTATATGTGTGTGTATAGATAGAGATAGAGATATATATAGATATATCAATATCTAATATATAAACATTTTGCCTTTCATCTCTATTATGAGATGAATAGGTTTTCAAGATGAAGGTTCACAAATACTCTAACCATGAACCTAACAAATGACAATGCCGCAAACATAACATTTATAGTATCGTAGCTATCACACCAATAGATAGTATCACACTAAAGATGAAATGTGACATAAAAGATCTAGTAGAGGGACATTTTGGCTCCTGTATATCAAATATTTGAAATGACTGTCTCCAAGACACATGTGTTGGGATTCTGCCCTTGTTTCAAATGGTTGAGCATCACTAGAATAGAATAGGGGAGCCCTTGTAAATGGTAATGAGCACATATGATTTTAACCACTTAAGCCCCGAGCCTGTTTTTCAGATTCGGTGTTTACGAGACTAAAACATTTTTTTTTGCTATAAAATTACTTAAAACCCCCAAACATTATATATATATTTTTTTTCTAACACCCTAGAGAATAAAATGGCAGTCATTACAATACTTTTTGTCACACCGTATTTGCGCAGCGGTCTTACAAGCGCACTTTTTTGGAAAAAAATCACTTTTTTAAATAAAAAAATAAGACAACAATACATTTTGCCCAATTTTTTTACATATTGTGAAAGATAATGTTACGCCGAGTAAAATGATACCCAACATGTCACGCTTAAAAATTGCGCCCGCTCGTGGCATGGCGTCAAACTTTTACCCTTAAAAATCTCGATAGGCGACGTTTACAGATGGCATTTTTTGAGATACAGAGGAGGTCTAGGGCTAGAATTATTGCTCTCGCTCTAACGATCGCGGCGATACCTCACTTGTGTGGTTTGAACACTGTTTTCATATGCGGGTGCTACACGTGTATGCGTTCGCTTCTGCGCACGAGCTCGTCGGGACAGGGTGATTTAAAAAAAAATATTTTTGTTTTCGTATTTATTTTTATTTATTTTACCAATTTTTAACACTAAAATAAAATAAAAAAATTATCACTTTTATTCCTATTACAAGGAATGTAAACATCCCTTGTAATAGAAAAAAGCACGACAGGTCCTCTTAAATATGAAATATAAAATATATTAAAGAGACATTTTTTTTTAAATGTCATTTGAAAAATGACATTTTACATATTTTTTTTGCATTTAAGCCTAAATATGAGATCTGAGGTCTTTTTGACCCCAGATATCATATTTAGGCTTAAATGCAAAAAAAATATGTAAAATGTCATTTTTCAAATGACATTTAAAAAAAAATGTCTCTTTAAGACGCTGGGCGGGACTGACGTTTTGACGTCACTTCCGCCCAGCAGAGCTACGGGGACGGATGAGGGAAATTTTTCCCTCACTCGCATCCCCACTGAGCACGGGAGAGGACCCGATCGCCTCCGCAGCGCAGTGGGAGGGGGGGGCCTCGCCCGCCACCAATAACGGCGATCTCGCGGCGAATCCGCCGTGTAGACCGCCATTATCATTCGACCGACCGCCCACTGAAGAGATGGATATCTCGGTTGTGGCAGCAGCTGCTGCCGTTACCGAGATATCCATCTTTAAAGTCATGACGTATAACGAGGGTGGGCGGTCGGCAAGTAGTTAAGAAGTGATCCAAATCTCTCGCCAAAGAACAATTGTTCTCTTTTCCACGTACAAAATGATTGTTTCTGTGTGTGTCCCTCATTTGAGTTTTACCTACAAGCAAAGCAAAACAAAAAAAAAAAATCATCAGTCTCATTAATTACTTGCTGTCTGGGGATTTTTTTTAACTTATCACACATTTTAAAATCAGCGTTTTTTTTTTTTTTTTTCTAGAACATTTTTCAGGACCCCCAAAACAGCATATATTGTCTGAAAGCAGAGGTCCCTGAAGAATAAAATGGTGGCTGTTGCTATTTTTTTTTGCATTCACAGCACTGTAAAAGTGGTCATGTTAACAAAACAGCCGATCTCTGCCTGAAAAAAATAATACAGCTGCAGCTATGGTCCTGTAATAATCACTTGCTGATAGGACGTTTTTATACATATACCAGTCAGAAAGTGGTTAAAGGAGAAGTCCAGCCTAAGCTCGTTTGGCTGGGCTTCTCCTAAGGGTCTCAGGAGTGTAATTCGTTTTGCACTCCTGTGACCAGTTTTTTAGCAGAGAGTGGTCTGAAGTCACAGAAATCAGTCTGGCACCGATTCATCCCGACAATGGAAGTCTGGACCCACCAGGTGCCTAGACTGATACCTGGCTCAGCCTCTTAGCGAGCGGCTGAGAGTCCGAAACGGCCGCTTCCTGCCCCTCCACAGCTCAGGGGGACAGATGTAGCATCAGACTGATGCTGCATCCACCAAGGTAAGTATGATGGATAAAAAAAAAAAAAAAAAACATACTTCTCTTTTTTAACTTTCATTTTTATCATTTTGTTCCCCACAAATAGAGCTTTCTTTTGGTGGTATTTGATCACCTCTGTGGTTTTTCTTTTTTGTTTAAAAAAATGAAAAAGACAGATTAAAAAAGATATATATATATATATATATATATATATATATATTTATATTTTGTTATAACATTTTGCAAACAGGTAATTTTTTTCCTTCATTGATGTACGCTAATAAGGCGGCACTGGTGGGCACTGGTAGACGGCACTGGTGGGCACTGATAGGCGGCACTGATGGGTGGCACTGAAGGCCATTGATAGATGGCACTGTTGGGGACTGAGAAGTGGCAATAATAGGTTGCATTGATAGGTGGCACTGATAGCTGCCAGTGATAGGCACTGATAGGTGGCAGTGATGGGCAATGATAAGTGGCAATAATGGGCACTAGGTGGCACTGATTGGCATCACAGGTGGGCATTAATAGGTGGCACTGTGGGCACTGATGAGGCTGTCCCTTGTAAACAAAACAATTACAGATCCTTTGTTTACATCATGTGATCAGCTGTCATTGGCTGACAGCTGATCACGTGGTAAGGGCCCGGGACTGGCCCCTTACACGGATCTGTGATCCACAGAGTCTCAGTGATCACAGCGCGGCGCATGCCCCCTGCAGGGGGCGCGCGTTGCGCGTGCAAAGTGGAGTACGTCTATTGACGTCGTCCCGGATTTTCAGGCCCGCAGTTGCGACGTGCAAGGATTACAAAAACACAGCATTTTTGCTTGCACATGATTGGATGGTGAAAGTCAGCAGAGCTTCCCCCTCCTATACTGAGCTGTGGAGCAACGGAACTTGCAAAATGCACAGTCTATTTTCCTTTAGTAAATCAACCCCATGGCATAGCTGAGAACAATGTTACTGAGAACAGTCAGCACAGGCAGGCATTTTTTTAGCCTGGACATAAAGGCAATAGGCAATCAACATAATAGTAAATAGCATGCCTAGGGGTATGGAAATGATTGACAAGTAGTGATTTAAAGGTAGAACCTCCTTCAAAGTCGGTGTTCTTACTTAGGTTGGTAAATTGAGCCTCGTTCATAAATTTCTTGTAGGATGACAGGCATTGGTTTTGTATTAATAGCTTTCCATTGACCAATCCTTGAATAGGGAAGGATATGCAGCAGTCTTGGCTGTGTTTAGACTTCTCATGAATTTCCACCATTATGGGAGATAGATCATAAGCAGCAATTGAATTTCTGTTAGATGTCCCTGGGCTGTTTGGCCTGTATTATTTACACTTGCCTCTCTGTGCAGAGGCATCTATGAAGGATGCAAGGAACAACTTATCAATCTTCCGAAGCCTTGGTCACCTTGAGCTATTGCAGTACATTTCCTCCAAATCATACATAAAACATGCAGGCGGACTTTAGGGTGTGATTTTTTTTTACATCATATGTGTAATAAAGAGGGGTGTCACTCGTTGTTTGCTAAGCTGGAACATTATTAACGAGTGATGCTTGTGGAAAACACTTTCTGCTACCATTGCCGACTTAAAAAAGGTGCAGGCTTGGGGCCACCATCGTGGGGCTGGCTTCAATAACCTGTGAGTTGCCTGCAAGGGGTCTCAAACTGGCGACCCTCCAACTGTTGCAAAACGACAAGTCCCATAAGGCATTGCAAGGCTGACAGTTACAAACATGACTCCCACAGGCAGAGGCACGGTGGGACTTGTGGTTCTGCAACAGCTGGAGGACTGTAAGCTTTACACCCCTGCCTTAACCACTTCCCGCCCGGTCAATGGACAATTGACGCCCAGGAAGTGGTTGTGAAATCCTGACTGGACGTCCATTGACGTCTGACACCCTGCATCTCCGATCTCGGTAAAGAGCCCCCGGCGAAGGCTCTTTACCACGTGATCAGCCGTGTCGAATCACGATGTAAACAGGAAGAGCCGTTGATGGCTCTTCCTCACTCGTGTCTGACGGGGGGGTTCGTGCTGATTGTTTATCAGCGCAGCTCCCCCCCCCGCGGGTGCCCACACTGGACCACCAGGGAAGGGCATAAAATAAAAAGGGGCAATAAAAAAAAGAATAGATGCCAATCAGTGGCAAATGGGCACTGACTGGCAACATGGACCCCTCAGTGTCCATCAGTGCCACCCCTCAGTGTCCATCAGTGCCACCCCTCAGTGGCCATCCATGCCCAGTGCCCACCCATAAGTACCCATCTGTGCCACTCATAAGTATCCATCAGTGCCACTCATAAGTGCCGCCTATGAGTGCCCATCAGTGCCGCATACAGCGCTGCCAATCAGTGTCCAACAGTGCCGCCTCATTGGTAACCATCAGTGCCGCCTCACCGGTGCCCATCAGTGCCACCTCACCGGTGCCCGTAATCGAAGTGGAAAACATACTTATTTACCAAAATACTTTACAGTACACATACTTTTGCAGAGGTGATCAAATACCACCAAAATAAATCTCTATTTGTGGGAACGAAATTATAAAAAAATTGTTTGGGTACAGTGTACAGTGTAGCATGACCGCGCAATTGTCATTCAAAGTACGACAGTGCTGAAAGCTAAAAATTGGCTTGGGCAGGAAGGTGCGTAAGTCCCTGGTATGGAAGTGGTTAAGGCTTTAGAACCACTTTAATATAAAAATGGCCATGCTCAGTTGCCACCACCCCCTGTGTAGCACCTCTGTTGTGAAGTGTTTAGCTGACACGGCTCCTCCCCCTATGTTTCCAGTAACCGCACTTGTCTTGGGCAAGTTCATGGAGCTGGAGACAAGCGCCATCAGCCAAGTCTCATTTATTATTGATCCCCTTGCTAGTGCATGGTTGGAGTTATAGCACCCAGACCCAGATGAAATCAGTGTTTGCATAGCAGGGCAATATGGGCTCAAGATGATATCAGCGTATAGGCTCTTCAGGATTGGTTCTTTAGCCCCACCGTATTAGTTTAAATGACCACTACAGTTCAACTTTGGCATTTGAGATAAAACTCAAGGTGGGCTCCACCAGTTCAATGATGCTCACTTGTCCAAATTGCTGACATGAGGTGTGGTACTGGGAAAACCTGGCAGAACTGCAATGCCAACCCTATGAAATTGTTTGTGCAGACCTTGTAACTCCACAAGGGCCCATTTAGGCTGATGGTCACCGAAACCACCTTTATATTTCATAGACCTTTTGTTATTGGACCATTTGGACTTCTAACATCCATCAATACAAGGGCTAAATATCTACCTCTATCTCAATATATCTCTCTATCTCTATCTATCACTCTATCTCCCTATATCTCTACAGTGGGGACCGAAAGTTTGGGCACCACAGGTAAAAATTTGTATTAATGTGCATAACGAAGCCAAGGAAAGATGGAAAAATCTCCAAAAGGCATCAAATTACAGATTAGACATTCTTATATGTCAAAAAAAGTTAGATTTTATTTCCATCATTTACACTTTCAAAATGACAGAAAACAAAAAAAGTTTAGGCACCCTGCAGAGTTAATATCTTGTACTGCCCCCTTTGGCAAGTATCACAGCTTGTACATGCTTTTTGTAGCCAGCCAAGAGTCTTTCAATTCTTGTTTGAGGTATCTTTGCCCATTCTTCCTTACAAAAGTCTTTAAGATTTCTGGGCTGTCTGTCACGCACTGCTCTTTTATGGTCTATCCATAGATTTTCAATTATGTTAAGGTCAGGAGATTGTGAAGGCCATGGCAAAACCTTCAGTTTACGCCTCTTGATGTAATCCCCCGTGGATTTTGAGGTGTATTTAGGATCATTATCCATTTGTAGAAGCCATCCTCTTTTTAACTTCAGCTTTTTCACAGATGGCATCAAGTTACCATCCAAAATTTGCTGAAATTTTATTGAATCGATTTTTTCCTTCTACTCCTGAAATGTTTCCTGTGTCACTGGCTGCAATACAACCCCAAAGCATGATTGATCCACCCCCATGCTTAACAGTTGGACAGAGGTTCTTTTCATTAAATTCTGTGCTCTTTCTTCTCCAAACGTACCTTTGCTCATTCCAGCCAAAAAAGTTATATTTTAACCTCATCGGTTCACAGAACGTGTTTCCAAAATGCATTAGGCTTGTCTATATGTTCATTTACAAAGGTCAAACGCTGATTTTTGTGGTGAGGACGTAGAAGAGGTTTTCTTCTGATGACTCTTCCATGAAGACCATATTTGTACAAGTATCTCTTTATAGTGGAATAGTGTACCACAACTCCAGTGTCTGCCAGATCTTTCTGGAGGGATCGTGCAGTCAAACGTGGGTTTTGAATTGCTTTTCTCACAATCCTGTGAGCTGTTCTGTCTGATATTTTCATGGTCTTCCAGAACTTGCTTTAACTTCCACTGTTCCTGATGACTGCCATTTGTTAATTACATTCTGAACAGAGGATATTGACATCTGAAAACGCTTTGCTATCTTCTTATAGCCTTCTCCAGCTTTGTGAGCGTCAACAATTTTCAGTTTTCTAGACAACTGCTTAGAAGAACCCATGGCGCTGATTGTTGGGACAAGGTCAGATGAGTCTGGACATTTAAAACCTTTGAGATTGACATTACCTGGTCTTCCCAGACGATGATTGAGAACAATCCATGACACTGGCAGGTCTCAGCTTTGCAAAGAGGACAGTGCATGCTATCAATTCTTTTGCAGACGCCATTTTTTTGTTTTCTGTAATTTTGAAAGTGTAAATGATGGAAATAAAATCTAACTTCTAAAATCTAACTTTTTTTGACATATTATAAGAACATCTAATCTGTAATTTGATGCCTTTTGGAGATTTTTCCATCTTTTCTTGGCTTCGTTATGCACATTAATACAAATTTTTACCTGGGGTGCCAAAACTTTCGATCCCCACTGTATATCTCTATCTCTCTATCTCTATCTATCTCTCTATATCTATCTCTCTATCGCTCTATCTCTATCTCTCTATCTCTATCTATCTCTCTATCTATCACTCAATCACTACAATACCTCTCTATCTTGATCTATCACTCGATCTCTCTATCTCTATCTCTCTATCGCTCTATCACTCTACCTCTCTATCTTGATCTATCGCTCTATCTCTATCTATCGCTCTATCTCTATCTATCGCTCTATCTCTATCTATCGCTCTATCTCTATCTATCGCTATATCTCTCTATCTCTATCTATCGCTCTATCTCTATCTATCGCTCTATCTCTATCTATCGCTTTATCTCTATCGCTCTATATCTAGCTCTGTATCTCTATCTCTATCCAGTACACAGCAAACAAGGGCAGTAGTTGAATGGGGTCCAAATATTGTTCTTGCACAGGGCCCTTTTGGTGATATTTTCCCACCACTGATGCTGCCAGTGTATATTTTTTTTACAAATATTTCAGATAAAATATGCAGCATATTTCATCTGTGTATTTGCCTAGAGTCGGCCGGTAATAAAGCAACAATGATTTGCCATTGATCTCTCCCGTAGTGGATATACATGAAAGACTAGCCTGCATATTCATTGCAGAACATAACAGGAGGGACTGTATTACAGCACGAAGGTCATTTTTCTTGTGCACAATGTCACATTTTGATGACCGCAGAAGAAGTTATTTTTGCCAGCTATTAATCAGAAATAAGATGAAAAACTGCTTAGCAGAAGAAGAGTTAGCCATGCTCTCAGAGCAGGTGTTGTGATCCATTTTCTTCAAAAGCAGGATTTTGAAAAAAGTAAGCTTTATTATTTTTTTCTTCGTATTTTAGTCTCTGCAGGAAGACAGAGTCTGCTCGGCTGACTAACAAAGTGCTGACGGTACAATACTATTGATATGAAACATCAGGCATTAGGGCTGAAGGGAGCCACGTGGGGAGAAATGAAGTCATGCAGCACAAAGCGGAGTCATTTTACTGTAGCGCAGTTAGAGGTCTGCGTTCTTTGAAGAACTCCAAAATAAAGACATTAAATTCTAACAGAATAAAATCTTCGCCTGTGCCAACTGCCAGTTTGTGCAGCAAGATTTTAAAGTGAATAGAAAAGTCTGATTGGTTGGTATGGGGTAACTTTGACCCACTGCAATTTCTTATTCTCATCATCATATTTTTTCAGTTGAATTAATTGTGCCTCTGGTATTCCCTTAGCAGTGAGTAAAACTTGTATATATACTTGTGGGCACAATGGCGAGTTCTGGAGTATATCAGGATAAGGAAGCATATAACTGTTTGCATATGTTCCAAATGAAAATTAAATTTGTCAGGAAGCCTTAAGCAGCCAACTTCATCCTGGCCATTGATCATCTGATCCCTGCTGGAGACAGGATCAGCCAACCACAATGTTTTAATCCCATGCCTAGGCTTTTGGTTATATGAGTAGTGTCAAAGGGAAACTAGAGAAGCATTTCCTCCAAAAAAAGTTATCTTGGCTGTTGCCATTTATTTCTTCATTCCATGGAGGTTGTTAACATAGAATTAAAGAAGGATTGTGGCCAGGCTATGGACATTCAACTTTTTATACAGGCATACCCCGCTTTAAGTACACTCACTTTACATACACTCGCGAGCAAGGACATACCCACGAGTGTATGTAAAGTGCCTTACAAGTACTGTAAAGGGAGCTGAGGCTCCGAGAGCATAGCCTGCCCTGTTCTAGTGTGCCTTTCACACCTCAACTACAGCCCCTGAGACCTCAACAACAGCTCCTGACACCCCCACTACAGCCCCTGACCCCCCCACTACACCCTAGAATTGAAAACATTTATTGTTTCACTTTAAGTACATTTTCGTTTTACATACATGCTCCGGTCCCATTGTGTACTTAAAAGTGGGTTATGCCTTTATATGTTTAACAAGCAGTAAATATGTTTTAAACCTCTAAAACAAGACCTTGCAGACCTCTTTAGCTGCAGGCAATGTGGAGCAATTCATCCTCAATGTTCACAAGACAAGCAGTGAAGTCGTTCAAATTGGGCATTTTTTCTTCCTCCATCTTCATCATAGATTAGAAGACTGTCAGACTTCAAACTCACTGCTTGATGGGGGTAACAAAAGTGCCTGTCAGCGCCTGTCAAATGCAGCCTTACCAGTGCCTGCCAGATGCAGACTCACCATTGTCTGCCAGGTGCAGCCTGCTTGTCAGATGCAGCTTGCCTTTCAGGTGGAGCCTACCAGTGCTATCAAATGCAGCTTACCAGTGCCTGTCAGATGCAGCCTGCCTTTTAGATGCAATCTCACCAGTGCCTGTAGGATGCAGCCTCACCAGTGCCTGGATCAGAGCAGCGATCTCCTGCTGTGTCACGGAGCTGGATTTAAATTTCCCAGGCCAGGCGGCCGCAGTAACAATGTCCAGCCTCCTGTTATATGTTACACTGATTGAATGTCCCGTCTATCACAGGAGGCGGGACATTGTTACTGTTGCTGCCTGGACAATTTAGCTCTGTGACACAGGGAGATCACCGCTCTGTGTGGGGAGGAGGGAGGGAAGGAGGATGAATGTCACCCCTACAATGTGCACACCTGGGACGGACCCCACCCCCTTTTCCGTGCCATTATCAGCACCTTTTTTTCTTTCGGCTGATTGAAGATTTTTTTTTTTCGACCGATATGTTTCAGTGGTCGAAATTTTAGTGCACCTCCAATTTTAAAGTTTTAAACGTTTACATTTTACACCTAATTTAGGGTGTTTTGTAAAGGGGAGGGCACCTGGGAAATTTGATGGGACCTTGTAGTCTACTGCAAGGTCCGCTTTAATGCCCCTCTCCCCTGTAGCGTATACTTACATTCCTACTACTTTAAGATAGACCTTACAAAGAGTTGATACATTTTCTGCACCTATTGGACAGTGCTGATCCAATCACCAAATTCCCCATTGGGCATGGTCATCGGTAACACAGATGCATATCATGCCTGAGTCCAACTGAAACATGCTCAAGCCTACTTCATTGATTAAACCAGGGCACAGTACAATGAACCTTGCCCGAACACAGTAAGGAGCAATTACATCATTCAACTGAACTGGACTTGGGGATCAAACATGCTTGTGGACAGTACGGATTGCCTAGTGTGAATATACCCTTAGGGTGCACTGGTTTGCACTCACACTGTGCTTTAAAGGAACCGTGGTTGGGCAATATTACATTATCACCTCTGCCAACTGTACCACAGTGATCTGTAGAGGGATCATACTGAAGCAAACTGTACCAGGTCACAAGTGAACTGTGTCCAGGTCCATCTCTTCCAAATGGTCCTGGGAACGGCATCCCTGCACTTTTTTCACAGCAGGAACACAGTTCCCTTTGCAGGACTAGAGCAGCCGAGAGCCACCCGAGCCAATCCTTCACTAAGCGGCGATGCCCAGCTCGAGTCACTGTCGCAGGATTTAGAAAGAACTTGCTTAATGTTCTTTCTAAATCCCGCGATAACTCACAGCAGACCTCTGCAATGTCTCCTGGGAACAACGACAAAAGCTCCCAGGAGACATTGGGGCATCGAGGAAGTGACGAAAATCCCGCACACTACCCGATGCGGTTTAGTAATTATGCATATGAGCGTATCATTTTATTTAATTTTTTTGGTGGGGAGTGGATCTTGGGTGGGTTCCCACACTTTTTTCCCCAGGACTTGACCCCTGGTGGGCTTGGTATGCTTAACCATGCCCAGGCATGGAGCAATCACGCTGCACAAACAAACTGGACCAAGGGGGTGAACCATGCCTGGGTATGGTTAAAACTTCTAGTGTGAGTTCCCCCCTATGCACTCTTGATATGGGCAACACAATGCCTTTTCTTCGTACCCTTTTGATAAATTTGTCCTGGAAAGAGTTTTTAGCATTTTGCATGTCATATTCTTTCAATTTAATATTTACGGTTGAAGAGGAGAGGTAAGAGACTTGACAGGCAGGAAACACAAGAGCAGCAATTTTTATGAACTGCTCCTTGTAATGAAACAAATCATTGTGCTACACATGACCACTTGCTTGGAATAATTACAGATTTTAACAGTTGGTCAGAAATACTGAGAGGAAAGTTGCTCATCCGTTAAACATAAATTCGAGGCGTAGATTTTAATTTCAGATGGACCCAGTTTAACTAATCTGCCCTTTTCCCAGCTAAATTACCACTGGATGATTTGTGGCCTCCTGTTTCATAGCGAATAATGTGCCAAGCCTAACGTAAAGTCTACAGCTAAAACCAGAAAGGAAAAAGAGAGAAACTGAATATGTGATGTGCTGAAGCTCTGCTAGTTTGTTAGTGACTCCAGGAATAGATGCCATCTGCATTGGCCTATGAGGGCAACATTACCACAGAGGCAACTCAGGGGCCTGAGGGCAAGGGGGCCATCCTTCTACCACAAATATCATGATTGTGCCTCGCCAGGCAATGCATGTACTGGAGGCATAGGCGTGCGCAAAGTGTGTGCCAGGTGTGCCTGGGCACACCCTAATCCTGGAGTTGGCAACCCATCAATCGTGGGCAGGTGACAGGACCTGAACAGGATAGGCAGCTGGAGTAGAAATTAATAGACCGATCTGTATTTTCTTCTGCAGCAGCTGAAAGTAGGCTTCTCCTCTTCCTCTCGCCAGTATTCAGCTGCCACAGGAGGAAAATACAGGGGGTGGGTACCCATATATACCACCCCTCTTGTCCCAGTTCCTTTTCTTTCTATGTGTCTATAATGTCTGTTTCCTATGATTGTTGGCTTCATCTAGTGGCAATAATGCGGTATTGTCCAAATTGAAGTATTTTCAGGAAAATATTGCATTATGGCCTCTAGATGGAGCTGACAAGCATAGGAAACAGTAGACATATTAGACACATTATGGGTATTATTCGTGATGGTCACTACCTGAGTGAGATGTTTGCTCTTTTTGGGGGCCTAAACTCACAGGGAGTGACATTCTAAACATTCGCCCAGTTAGGGAGTGACACATGGAGATGGTGAATGTTTTGTAAAAGGAAACACAATTGTGTATAACCCAATAAATTCTATTAAATGAATAATAAATGAGTGGAGCTATACATACACTATATTAAAACCCCAAACTTGCTTATTCATGTCTTTATGGGCCTTACTTCCTACACTGGTCTAAATCATTTAGTGGAAGGGGATTATGGTGTGGGGTTCTTTTTCAGGGGTTGGGCTTGGCCCTTTAGTTCCAGTGAAGGGAACTCTTAAAGCGGTTTTATACCCAAAAACACATAAAAAAAAAAACCTGCAAGACAAAGGCATAATGAGCTAGTATGACTAGCATATTAGCTCATTATAAATTACGTACCTTAGATCGAAGCCCCCGCAACGACCCTCGCTCCTCTCCTCTGCCGCTGCCATGATACCCGGAGTGACTTCCGGGTATCGCCGCTCCGACGCTGTGACTGGCCAGAGCGGCGCTGACGTCACTCCCGCTCATGCACGCGGAACCGCCGAGATCCCCCCACATGCGGGAGTTTCCGGCACTTTCACATCCAAGACCCAGCACGCTCAGTGATCAGCACCGTTGTCCGATTTTCTACAAATATCTCCTTAACCATGTCGGTTAAGGAGATATTGCAAGCACCTACAGGTAAGACTTAATGTAGGCTTACCTGTAGGGGCAAGTAGTATCAGAGGGTATACAACCGCTTTAAGGTGTCAGCATACGAAGACATTTTGGAAAATTTAATGCTCCTAACTTTGTGGAACAGTTTGGGGGATGGCCCTTTCCTGTTCCAACATGACCAGTGCACAAAGCAAGGTCCAAAAAGACATGGATGAGCACATTTGGGGTAGAGGAACTTGACTGGCCTGCAGAGAGTCCAACATCAGTGCCTGACCTCACACATGTGCTTCAGGAAGAAAGGTTCAAGATTCCCATAGACACACTCCTAAACCTTGTGGACAGCCAGAAGAGTTGAAGCTGTTGTAGCTGCAAAGGGAAGGCCAACTCGATATTGAACCCTACGTACTAAGACTGGGATTTCATTAAAGTTCATGTGCGGGTAAAGGCAGGCGTCTCAATAGTTTTGGCAATAGTGAAGACTCCCTTTTTTTTAAACTGGAGTTTAGTGTCATTTTAAGCATATTTGTATTAGTATATAGTTGTCAGCAATATGCTTCTTCCCTACGGTGCAGTTCAGATCATTATATACTGTATATATGAACATTTCCACACCCTATGCAAACAGAGAATTCACCGGAACATGCTGACCTCTTTATTATAGTAAAGGTCAGACAGCGCTTGTTTGTTCTCCTGTTCAGCTCCGATCTTACGTGATCTTATCTTCCTTCTTATGCCATGTCAACAAATAAAGAAACTCTAATAGTGTAAAACCTTTTAAAAATGGCTTATTAAACACTAAAAACCACATCCAAACTAAAACCGCACCAGCTTTAAGGGAGTGTACATTATCAGATCCCACTAGCCGAAGCAGGATGACTTACTCTTGGTAATGACCAATCAAAATCATGTGCGCAATGTAGCCCCGCCTCCCGACGCACATCGTCATCATCAACTGACTTGATTACGTTTCCGGTGGTGGGACTATGCATATGTGTTTAAAGCTGGAGCGGATTCTGAAATCCAATACACTGTTTTTAAAAAGTCTTAAGCCTCATACACAGGGCCGGATTTGCTCTCCCAGCCGCCCCAAGGCCAGGTTCCGCAATGCACCCCCCCCCCCCCCAAATTAACGGAGAATGGCAACCGGATGGCAGGGGCGGCACGGTTAGTTCAAATACTATTTTTTTCTTTTTTTTTTTCTTTTTTATCACTTTTTTTATTTTGTAGCTTGTCGTTTACTTTTTTTGTTTACATTTTTAATTACTATTTTATTTTAATAATTTAATTATTATTTCTTATTTATTTATTTTTATGTTTTTTTTTTTTTTTTACTTAACTTTATTGCTATCACACAGGAGAAAACAATCCTATGTGTGATAGCAATTGGAGGTGACAGGTTCTCTTTATTGACCCTGTCACCTCCAAAACAGGAGTCCTAGCACTGTGCTAGAACTCCTGTCACAGCTGAGATAGGAAGAGCACAGTTCACTCCTCTCACTGTGTAAATCGGTGGCAGGTACAGTCGCAGGAGACAAACTCGGCGGCCTGTGGGAGGTTGGAGTCCCGAAAACAGAGCCAGTATGTGGCGAGAGGTATGTGGGGGGGGGGGGGAGGACGGACAGCATCACACGTTTTACAAGTGATTGCGGCGACATTGCCGCAATCACTTGTTAAAGAGCGAGCCGATTCAAGAAAGCAACTTACCACCCTTAACTAGCCGTTGCCACCCCTCTGCACCCTGCCGCCCCAAGGCCTGGCCTTGGTGGCCTTGTGGGAAATCCGGGCCTGCTCATACACACGATCAGTTTTTCTGCGGACAAAGCGTAGAACTTTTGTTTGAAGGGCATTGGCCAGGAACTTGTATTGCATACAAACGACAAAGAATTGTCGGCCAACAAACACCAAAATATGTGGTTTTTCAGCTCTTTAGCGCCACCCTTTGGGCAACTTCTGCTAATGTTGTGTTATGGCTAGCATTGCTTCTGAGCATGCGTCTTTTGTCCGATTGACTTGTGTACACACAAATGGATAATCCAACAAGACACATTTGTTGATGGACAATTTTAAAGCATGCTATCCCACATTTGTTGGCGGAAAATCTGACAACAATTGTCTGATTGAACATACAAACAGTCAGATTTTCCGACAACAGCCTGTCATTACACAATTCCCATCGCATAATCTGATAGTGTGTACGAGGCTTAACACTGTTAGGCCACATGCACACAGGTGCTTAGGCCTAGGTGTGACACATTCTTGCCTTGGAGACACAACCTGTCAAAATCTAGGTTAGGCTGAAATATGCAGCGGCTGGACGCTGTACCAAGTGGTACTCACATTTAGGACCATGTGTCTTCATGGGTGTGTGCCTGGATTGCAGAATTCTGCATTTTGAGCATACGTCCCTGCTCACATGTAACCCCTAAGCGCAAGTACCACTCTTTACGACATCTAGCCGCCATATTTTAGGTTTTTACAGGCTGCTGACAGCGGTGCTAGACGCTGCACCTGTACTTCCAGGGCACCTGAAAAAAAACAAAACAAGGCCTAATGCCGCGTACACGCGGCCAGAAGCGTGGATTTTTTCTGACAGAATGTTGGCTCAAACTTGTGTTGCATACACACGGTTACACAAATCTTGTCAGAAATTCCGACTTACAAGACGTGCGACGAGCCTGAGATCAATGAAGTTCAATAGGCAGTTCGGTCCTTCTTCTTGATTCTGAGCATGCATATTTTTTTGCGCGTTGGAATTGCATACAGACGAGTGGAATTTCCAATAGGAACTTTTTCCGTCGGAAAAATAGAGAACCTGCTCTCAATCTTTTATTGGCGGAAATTCTGACAGCAAAAGTCTGGAGCATACACACGGTCAGAATTTCCGACTAAAAGCTCACATCGGACTTTTCTTGTCAGAATTTCCGATCGTGTGTACGCGGCATTAGAGTTTCTTTATTTGTTGACATGGCTTTGAGAGGAAGGTAAGAGAGTGTAAAGTTGGCCAATACACTGAGTGAATTTTGGCTAATTTCTTTGTGGGTGACCCTGTTGGCACCCTGCCGCCCGCCACCCTTCAATTGAAAAATTGTCTGTAATATTTTGGCCGAAAAACAGTTGCATCCAATCAGATACAGGAGGCTGCCGCAGTGTATGGTCAGCTTAAAGGGTTAATTCGCCTTAACAAAAAAACTGCCTATGCAGATAATAGGTGTCTGTAGATAAAAACAAACTGCAGCTCTGACTAAAGATGAATAATACATTTGCTTTAGGTGTAGGCAATTTACATTCCTTCCAAAGCCTGACTGGAATACTCGTAGGTTGCTAGATGAGGCCTAGTCATGACAGCTCACCTCCACCATCACTTTTTTCTCTGATTCCAACCCCCTCCCATGCTTTTTCTCCCCCTGACACAGTAGCTTTGAGCTCAGTGTGTGAGACGGCACCTGTAATGGTGAGGGTGAGAAATAAGGACTAGGCCTCACCTAGCAATGTCCTTTCAATGTACTGGGAGTATTCCAGTCAGGCTTCAGGAGGTATGTAAATGGCCTACACCTATAGAAATTATCTTATTTATCTTTAGTAAAAGCTACACAGATTGTTTTAACCTACAGACAACCCTTATCTGCCCAGGCAAATGTAAAGGTGAACCAACTTGTGCAATTAACATGGGATTCAGTGTGGTGCGATTTGAGCTCATTCATTTTGAACAGGCTCAAATCGCATCAAAAAAAGAGCTGGCACCGTTTTTGGAGTAGCACCGTAACCGCATGGTCATTTTGTACCTTGCAATTTGGTGCAGGCCAACCGTACTGCATTTGTGATCCTCTTGGGGTGTGATTCAAATGTGGTGCAGGAAATGCGCAAGGTTTGCGGTGTTTCCCACACCACATATGTGTAAATTTGAGCTTAAAGGATTAGTTCACCTTTCATACCATGTTATGAATGCACCGGCCCCTACACACTCCCCCATCCTCACTGTGACAGGATTTTCGCCCCCGTTTCCGCTGCCACAATTAAAAAAAAGACACGGTCGTACTGGGCTCCACCCACGTCTCTTATTCGCAGTCCTCTGTAAATGGAAAACTACGAAGTCCAGCAGCCTTTTGGGCTGTCTGCTTGTAGTTTTCAATGAACTACCACAGCGCTGTGAGGTTCATTGAGTCTTCCTGTCAGTATGTTTCAGCTTCCTTATATGAGCTACGAGCAAGCCGATACTCTGAGGTGCCGTACACACGGCCGAGGTTCTCGCTGAAAATCAGCGAGAACCTCGCTGGAATGCACATTCCAGCGAGGACCTCGGCCGTGTGTACGGTCTCAGCGAGCTTCCCGTCGGGAAGCCCGTCGAGCCGAAATAGAGAGCACGCTCTCTATTTCCTCGACGGCCCGCCCGGAAGAATGGCTGGTTGCCATTCCCGACGGGCGGGTCGCCGATTTCGACGGCCGGCAGGGAACCTCGATGGGCGGAACGATGTGTTCTGCCCGTCGAGATTCCCTGCCGTGTGTACGCCGCCTGACAGCTCTGCAGGAGACCAGCATGGCATCGGAGATCTGCTGATTGCTGGTGGGATGCTTTACAGGCTCCTGCAACAAAACATAATGAATGCAATTCTTTTATCTGCAAAAAATGTGCATTTATTTATTTATTTTTAAAAGTGAAGTTATGTTTAGGCTACTTTCACACTGGGTGTTGCACGTTAGCGGCGCTTTACTGTTGTTTTTGCAGCGCTATTCAGCCACTAGCGGGGAACTTTTTCCCCCCGCTACGGGCTATGTTTTTTAGCTCTATAGCGCCTGCAAAGCGCCTCTGTGTAAAAGTAGCCTAAGACCCCTTTCATACTGACAACGCCCTGCGTTAGCAGTAAATCGCTGCTAGTTTTAGCAGCGCTTTACCGTCATTTTAGCGGTACTTTACCGTCGTCTTAGCAGCACCTTTTGCCCGCTAGCGGCCAAAGAAATGGTTAATAGCGCCTGAAAAGCACTGCTGCCGAAGCGCTTTGCAGGTGCTTCGGCAGCGCTGTCCATTCATTCCAATGGGCAGGGGCGGTGTGTACATCACTCCTCCACCGCCCCAAAGATGCTCCTTGCAGGATGCTTTCTAACGTCCTGCAAGTGCACTGCCCCAGTGTTAAAGCCCTTGGGCTCTTACACTTAGGCTGCTGGGGAGGCGTTTTTCAGGCGCTTTACAGGTGCTATTTTTAGCCCAAAAGCGCGTGAAAGGGGTCTTAATGAACTGCAGTGGAGAACAATCAGGTGTCCTACCATACCGGAGGGGGCAGTATTGTGGGGCAGAGCTGTGCAACTACCAGGACAGGGTAGACAGAAATACCCTTGAATGTTTTTAGCTGTTTGCCTGAAGTTCAGATTTAATGGTTTATAGTTAGTGATCTAAACATCTCTGCCATTGCAACCTTTCTTTTAAAGGGGTTTTCCCTAAATAGCTTCCTTTACCCAATGCCGCATACACACGATCAGTCCATCCGATGAGAACGATCTGATGAACCTTTTCATTGGTTAACCGATGAAGCTGACTGATGGACTGTCGCGCCCACACACCATCAGTTAAAAAAACGATTGTGTCAGAACGTGGTGGCGTAAAACACGACGACGTGCTGAGAAAATGAAGTTCAATGCTTCCAAGCATGCGTCGACTTGATTCTGAGCATGCTTGGATTTTTAACCGATGGTCGTGCCTACTAACGGTCAGTTTTGACCTATCAGTTAGGAATTCATCAGTTAAATTTAAAACAAGTTCCCTTTTTTTTAAACCGATTGATAACTAACTGATGGTGCCCACACACGTTCGGTTTGGTCCGATGAAAACAGTCCATCAGACCGTTCTCATCAGTGCAGTCCTCCTTCACTTATCTCATCCTTTAATTTTGCTTTTAAATGTCCTTATTTCTTCTGAGAAATATTCACTTCCTGTTTTTCTGTCTGTAACTCACCACCGTAATGCAAGGCTTTCTTCCTGGTGTGAAGAAAGCCTCTTGAGGGGGGAAGGGGCGAGCAGGAGTGTCAGGACGCCCACTAACACACAGCTCCTTTCTCTATCTGCAAAGTAGAGCGTGTCCTGACTTGCCTGCTTGCCCCCTCCCCCCTCAAAAGCCTTTCTCCACACCAGGGAGAAAGCCCTGCATTACGGTGGTGAGTTACAGACAGAAGAACAGGAAGTGAGGATTTCTCAGAAAAAATAAGGACATTTAAAAGCAAAATTGAAGGATGAGGTAAGAGAAGGAGGACTGCACTAAGGTAAAGGAAGCTATTTAGCCACTTGTCATCTGCCCGCCGTCAAATGACGGCGGGCGGGATACTCTATTGTTCTGACAGGACGTCATGTGACGTCCTGTCATGTAAAGCCGTTAGGGGCGCGAGCGCTCACGCGTTGCGTCACTGAGAACACCGTGCGCGTGCCTGCCGGGCACCCGCTATTGCCGAGTATCTGAGCTGGGACGTGGAGCTCTGTGTGTAAACACAGAGCTCCATGTCCCTGTCAGGGAACGACCGCACAATTGTCAGTTAAAGCGACGCAGTGCCGGAAGCTAAAACTGTGTCTGGGCAGGAAGGGGGTGTGTAGGTGCACAGTAGGCAAGTGGTTAAGGAAAAATAAAATTTCCATTACAACCCCTTTAATACCTCCCATGCAGAAATCACCAGCACAACCATTGGCGCTCGAAGGGTGCGAGGTGATGTCCATTTACTGTTGATGCGCAATGTTCAGGTCCGTTTGAAGGATTTTGGGGGCCCCAAGCAATATGGGGCCCCCCACCCCGCACGCAAAGCCTACGTTAGCGGTACACACATTTTTTACACCCATGTTCTTACTCCTCCCCCCTCCCTAGTCCCTATGTTTTTCTATTGTCACCTCCCTTCTTCCCTGTAGGCTGCCGCTGTAGCGTGGCCAAGCTCCTCTTCCTCCTGTCAGTCTGGTGTTTTATCATTATGGGTCCCCAGTCCCCTTTTGGATAGTCAGTGTGCACTTCCTGTCAGTCCGGCCGGGAACTGAATCTCCTGTACCACGCACGGTACCTGGCCGGACTGACAGGACTCCAGAAGGAAGGAAGAAGAGCTTGGCCATGCTACAACCTGGGAAGGGGAAGTTGGGGGCCCCAGACCAGCTTGGGGCCCCAATCAATTGTTCGTTTTGCCTGTCCTGTTGCAACGGGCCTGGCAATGTTTTTGCGTCTGTGGCTCTAGGTTGCAATCCCTCTAATCCGAGATTAGACATTACGTAACATCGGAGTGAGATGACTTGTCTTTAGGACAGGAGATTGAGAATACCGGACTAAGAAATGGAGATTCTCTTCCTTACACTGTGCGCAGATAAACACGGCTCTCTGCCTTCCATGGGGAGGCGATGGGCTGACAGCGCAAAATTGCTGGTAAATGAAGGGAACCGGTTGCAAATGAAATAGTAATTGCTATTCTTCACTGAAGGAGATTCTCCGCTGAGGCGATTACACAGATTAGCGCTCCCCCTGAAACGTACCAGAATAAATATAGTCTGTGCTTGTCACATTGAGCCTCTGCTGTCTGCCAGCTTACTTATTAACATCTTATTGTGAAGGGAACACACTCTGCTAATTGTGCTCTGTGACTCAAAATGTTTTTTTATTTACTTTTTGTTTCTGGAAGTAATATTCTTTTTTTTAGAACAACTCAAGGCAACAATAAATTCAATTAGTAGACAGTATCTGCTATCCAGTACACACCGCAATTATACCAAAGTCGTAAAGGCTGCTCCACTTACATTCTTTTTTCACATTATCTCCCTTTAGGGAGAAGGCAAACTCCAAGGTTGGTGAGACTTGCGGTGCTTTGGAGCTCTAAAAGCAATTTCAGCATTGACAGTGCTCCACGCAGCCTCTCTGTTGCCTGCTTCCTGTCTTTTATTATAAAAAAACATTTAAATATTGGACGCTAGACAGCTATAAAATGGCTCAAATGAATGCAGATTTGTAATCAATAATTCATCAATAAATGTCTTTTTAAATAAAGGCAGGGCGATAACCTAATTAGGTGCTGGTATCAGTCTCTTGCAGTCCCTGTACAGCAGGGCATGAATTTATGAGGGGGAAGCAGCACCAGGAGCCAGTCACTTCATGTGCTGACAAGGAGCATGCAGAGTGACAGAGAGATGGGATCATCACTTTGCTGTTTCTTCTTTCACTGTCCAGTCACAGACTGGGGCAGGTCCGTCCAGGAAAATCTATGCTCAAAGGAAATGGTTTGAATAATGCTGGTCATCTTTACTTTAGAAACAAGTACGGCAGGGGAAAAAGCTGTTTGATGAGGTGCCTATGTGGGGGGGGGGGGGTTTCTACCAAATGATTTGCATCAGAAAATTGTCCCCTTCATTGATGTCATTGGGAAGAAAAATGCCCCCCTATCGATGTGATTGGTATTAAAAGTGCCCCCTTCATTAATGTAATTGATGTCATTGGGACCAAGAGTGCCCCCTTCATTGATTCAAAAATGTAGGGAACGGGGAAACATAAAAGCACTCACATATAGCCGACATCCGAAATAATTGAATCAAAAATAGAAAATTACTACATAGGGTAGTAGAGAGGCGGACTTTTTCAGGCAATCACAAGGACATAAAAGTTAAGAAAAAATATTTAATTATATATCATAAAATCCAAAAACAAAGAATAAAATATACAAAAACAGGGTATACAGAGTATATATGAGCAATATTAGCTTGCATCTCGCCTACGCGTTTCGCCTAGCGGCTTCTTCAGGGCGAGTTTGAGAGAGGGCTGATAGTATATAATTGCTAATTTCATACATCAAAAGAATTGCTATCCATCCGATTATATCGAAGATGAAGAAATAAGTATCCGTATGGCTTGTAAGAGCTCAATGCGGCAGACAAAATACACCAAAATACACGAAAAAGTATCCTATGGTTGGCAGCGAGTCATCATATAAAGATGAACAAATGTATTTCTGAAATAAAGCCAGAAATCAAGAAACAGACCCGGGACCAATCACAGCAGTGAACATGGAACATAACCAGGGAGGAGTAAGTATCCAATCAAATAGGCTAGACCAGGTTATAGTGTCCAATATAGGGCAGCCCAGTAAGTCAGGAGCCTTGGTATAGAACGCTGTTCGTGTGTCCCGGGGGGGTTTAGCCTGTGCTGCACAGGTGTATTTTGGTGTACTTTGTCTGCCGCATTGAGCTCTTACAAGCCATACGGATACATATTTCTTCATCTTCGATATAATCGGATGGATAGCAATTCTTTTGATGTATGAAATTAGCAATTATATACTATCAGCCCTCTCTCAAACTCGCCCTGAAGAAGCCGCTAGGCGAAACGCGTAGGCGAGATGCAAGCTAATATTGATCATATATACTCTGTATACCCTGTTTTTGTATATTTTATTCTTTGTTTTTGGATTTTATGATATATAATTAAATATTTTTTCTTAACTTTTATGTCCTTGTGATTGCCTGAAAAAGTCCGCCTCTCTACTACCCTATGTAGTAATTTTCTATTTTTGCCCCCTTCATTGATGTCATTGGGATCAAGAGTGCCCCTGTCATTGATGTCATTAGGATGAAGGGTGCCCCCCGTCATTGATGTCATTGGGATGAAGCGTGCCCTCTTCATTGATGTCATTGGGACCAAGAGTGCCCCCTTCATTGATGTCATTGGGACCAAGAGTGCCCCCTTCATTGATGTCATTGGGATCAAGAGTGCCCCGTTCATTGATGTCATTGGGATCAAGAGTGCCCCCTTCATTGATGTCATTGGGATCAAGAGTGCCCCCTTCATTGATGTCATTGGGATCAAGAGTGCCCCCTTCATTGATGTCATTGGGATCAAGAGTGCCCCCTTCATTGATGTCATTGGGATGAAGAGTGCCCCCTTCATTGATGTCATTGGGATGAAGAGTGCCCCCTTCATTGATGTCATTGGGATTAAGAGTGCCCCCTTCATTGATGTCATTGGGATGAAGAGTGCCCCCTTCATTGATGTCATTGGGATCAAGAGTGCCCCCTTCATTGATGTCATTGGGATGAAGAGTGCCCCCTTCATTGATGTCATTGGGATGAAGAGTGCCCCCTTCATTGATGTCATTGGGATGAAGGGTGCTTCCCGTCATTGATGTCATTGGGATAAAGCGTGTCCCTTGATTGATGTCATTGGGATGAAGAGTGCCCCCTTCATTGATGTCATTGGGATAAAGCGTGTCCCTTGATTGATGTCATTGGGATGAAGAGTGCCCCCTTCATTGATGTCATTGGGATAAAGCGTGTCCCTTGATTGATGTCATTGGGATGAAAAGTGCCCCCTTCATTGATGTCATTGGGATGAAGAGTGCCCCCTTCATTGAGGTCACTAAGAAGAAGAGTGTCCCCTTCATTGACCATTGATGTTAGTGAGATGAAAAATTCAGAAAAATTCAGTTCAGAAAAAACGTAAATTACGTGGGGTCATGATTCATTTACATGAATCACGCCCCCACATTACTAATTTGAATTAGGCGCCCTTACGCCGGCCACTTTACGCTACACCGCCACAACTTACGGAGCAAGTGCTTTCTGAATAAGGCATTTGTCCATAAAAGTTGCGGAGGCGTAGCGTAAAGAGCATACGCTACGCCGCCGGAAAGATACACCATTGTATCTGAATCCGGCCCAGTGAGTGCTGGAAGTATGAAAGAGAGTGGATTACACATGCGTGGGTAGGAAACAATGCCGAGAGGTCATCTTGGGCTGTGTAGTCAATGCTTGGTACATACAGGGCCATCTTTAAGGCAGGGCAAAAGGGGAAGCTGTCCTGGGCCCTGTCATTGTTGTGGGGCCCAAAGCAGCTGCCAACTATCCCAGTTTAAATTCCCTGGTCCCTTGAAGTTTTAGTCATTTGCTGTGTCCTGATATCTCAGTGTGAAGTGCTGCTACTAATGTTGCCCAGCTCTGCCCTATTGTTGTTTACAGATGACTCACCTGCAGACCCTGTATTTACATGTAAATAACTGTCATGCATATGTAAATAACGAGAGCTTTCATATGAAGTGCTGTAACCTCTAGCAACTAATCAGTGAGCAGTATTAGACCAGTTTCAGCGGACATGTTCGATGGTGTGTACGGCCTATCGGACCGTTTTCCAGAGGACAAAAGTTTCAAAACATGCTTAGAAACCTGTCCGCTGGAAACCTGTCCGTCGGACAGATTCGATGGTTAGTACACGAAATCATCGGACCAAAATCCCGCGCATGCTCAGAATCAAGTCGACGCATGCTTGGAAGCATTGAACTTCCTTTTTTCATCACGTCGTTGTGTTCTACGTCACCGCGTTCTGGTCCAAGGGGATTTTGGTCCGATGGTGTACGCACATCAGACCAACAGACCACTTCAGCCTGGTCCAATGAAAACGGTCCGTCGGACATGTTTCATCGGACATGTCTGATCGTGTGTACGCGGCCTTACTGTACAGTAATCTCTAGCAACCAATCCACAAGAAAAAAATCATGTGCTGTAACCTCTAGCAACTAATCAGTGAGCCGTAATGTGTGCTGTTCCTTCTAGCAACCAGTCGGTAAGTGGAAATGATATGCTGTAACCTCTGGCAACCAATCGCAATGGCTGCCTGATCTGATACAGTAAACTGATTTTAAGTCTAGCTGATATTTATTGTATGTCTCATTGCATGGGGGGGCCCCAAAACTTGTTTTGCCCAGGGTCCAATCAACATTAACCACTTCAGGTCCGCGTTATTGTCGAAAGACGTCAACAGCGCGGACCTGAGGCGCCGGGGTCACGTCTTTGGACGTCAATGCTTTTGTAATTCCCAGCGCGGGCCACTGGGTGGCGCGCAGCGGGGAAAAACAGTGCCGTCGCATCGCCGAGGATTCGATGCATGTACCCGGCGGCCGCGGTGTCCGTCAGGTACATGTGATCGGCAGTGACAGAGCAGGGACGTGGAGCTCTGTGTGTAAACACAGAGCTCCACGTCCTGTCGGGGAGAGAGGAGACCGATCTGTGTCTCTTGTGCATAGGGACACGGCATCGGTCACCTCCCCCAGTCACCCCCCTCCCCCTACACAGTTAGAACACACCCAGGATATACATTTAACCCCTTCCTAGCCCCCTAGTGTTAACCCCTTCAATGCCAGTCACATTTATACAGTAATTAGTGCATATTTATAGCACTGGTCGCTGTATAAATGTGAATGGCGCCAAAAATGTGTCAAAAGTGTCCGATGTGTCCGCCGTAATGTCGCAGTCCCAATAAAAATCGCAGATCGCCGCCATTACTAGTAAAAAAAAAATATAAAAAAAAAATCATAATTCTGTCCCCTATTTTGTAGGCGCTATAACTTTTGCGCAAAGCAGTCGCTTATTGCGATTTTTTTTCACAAAAATACGTAGAAGAAATACGTATCGGCCTTAACTGATATAGATATGTATCTATATATAGATATTTATTATAGCAACAAGTAAAAAATATATATATATATTTTTAAATTGTCGCTCTTTTTTTGTTTATAACGCAAAAAATAAAAAACGCACGGGCGATCAAATACCACCAAAAGAAAGCTCTATTTGTGGGGAAAAAAGGACGCCAATTTTGTTTGGAAGCCACGTCGCACGACCGTGCAAATGTCAGTTAATGTGACACAGTGCCGGAAGCTGAAATTTCGCCTAGGCACGAAGGGGGTTTATGTGCCCAGTAAGCAAGTGGTTAAAGATGGCCCTGGGTACATCCTGCCATCTGCAGGACACAGAGGGTAGGGCAGTGGAATATGCAGCTTAAAAAGTAAGTACTATTTTACAAAATGGAGTAGCACATAATAATGTACAGAGGACACTGTAATGCTTGGAGATATTTTTGGCAAAAGTCAGTAAAGGTGAACTAACCCTTTAAGCTGGGACGGAGAGCGGTGTTTGCTGGATAGCCTTAGCGGTTGACTAATTACCTTACTTGTTGCCGTGAATTGCTCTTGAGAACAATGCCGCACTTTTCGATTTTACCAAAGTACTTCTTTAATCCCTTCAATATGTTAAAATTGACTTTGTCTTTGATTTATCACCAATAGTTTTTCTGCTCATAGAACGAAGGCAGTTGTTTTGTTATTATGTTTCAGTCAACCATAAATCTCAGTGTGTAAGGCCGTGACATTGTTAGTTTTTCCCAAAACCTACACCGATTAATATGCATGTATCTCCTCCTGGTATATTTTAGTCCATTTGTCTTTTGTGGCGTAGCTGACGAGCAGTGACAGCTAATTTGTCATGTGCTGCCGGAATCTAAGTATTAACAAGCCTCTGACCTCAACAGGTCACCCAGTAATGTCACAGTGCTGGTCTAACAACCTGAAATTGTGCAGAGAAATTAATAATGTAGAGGGGGAAGCTGTGTTATTCTGGTTGCCCCCGTAAGGTGATTACAGGACACTGTTTATGGTAAACAAAAGTGGTGCGCCCCCCCCCCCCTCTTCACACACATAATGTACTTGCCTCTTCCGTGGCCTTGGAGTACACAATTCCAAATTTCTCTGCAGTGCCATCTGCAGGTAAAATTTGGTTTTGCATAGTTAGACATGTGCATTCGTTTTCGTTAGAATGCATTTTCGCCCGAAAATCTGTTTTTTTTCGTTATCGTTTTAACAAACGATAACGAAAGTGCAAGAAATGAAAACCGTAAGATCCGACATAAAAAATGCTTTATTTTCATTTTCGTTGCGGTAAAAATTAGATATAGAGAGATTCGACATTATAGGGAAAAGATTCGACACTATAGAAATAGTAGATTCGACATTACAGAGAATAGATTTCGATTTATGAGAAAATAGATTGGACATTATAGAGAATAGATTCGACATTATTACTAGTCATACAACATTAGAATTCTTGTAGGCGGAATGTTCGAACAGAAATGTACGATTAGATGTAAAGATTCGACGTTCCGTCGAATATTCTTTTGTCCATTCGACAGAAACCAAAAAGATTCAACGCTCCGTCGAATTTTCTTTTGGCCATTCGACAGAAACCAAGTATTATTGGATTTTCGGACGAAAGCTATTCCCCAACGAAAAACGAAATAAATCAAAACGATTTTCGGGGATAACTAAATAAATTTATTTTCCAAACGAAATCGAAAAAAACGAAACAAAATATTCCAGTCTTCACATGTCTAATGATAGTCATAGAAAACAATAAGGCAATCAGTCATCAGTCTAGGCTGGGTTCACATATGTGCAAATTGGATGCAGTTTTCACTGCATCCAATTTGCATGACAAATATGCATACTATGCATTAAGATGAAAAAATCTGTGTGCAGCAGCCCCCCTGAGCCCCCCTAACGCTTACCTGAGATCCCTCTCTGTCCAGCGATGTCCATAAGGGCTCTTTCACACGTCCGTTCAGTTTTTTAGATCAGTTTTTTCCCCCTTCAGTTGATCCGTTTTTTCGTCCGTTTTCCGTCCGTTTTCCATCCGTTTCCATCCGTTTCCGTTCCGTTTTCCGTCCGTTTTTCATCAGTTTTTTTCATCAGTTTTTTCATCCGTTTTTTTTTTTTTTTAGAACTTTTTTTTTTTTTTACATATATTGATGAAAAACTGACGTTAGCGGATCTGATGGTAAACGGATCATCCGCTAACGTCCGTTTTTCGTCCGTTCCGTTTTTTTGACGGAAGAAAAATAGGGTTTTCTTCCGTCCAAAAAAACGTAGCTTCCCATAGGGAAGCATTGAGGTCCGTTAACGGACGTCCAAAAAACGGACGAACTGAACGGACGTGTGAAAGAGCCCTAAGTGTCTCAGACATCTGAGATTCTCCCACCTGATTAATCAATGTCATCCAGCCAATCAGGGGTAAGAGGGGGTGGGACTGGTTCGGAGTGGACATAGGGAGCTGTGACTTGGATGGGGTGGCCCCATAGCAAGCTTCTTGTTGTGGGGACACTCAAGAGGAGGGAGGAGCCAGGAGCACTGAAGAGGGACCCGAGAGGAGGATCTAGTTTGCTCTGTTCAAAGTATAACATGTTGGTTATTTTTAAAGGAAAAAAAAAAAACGTTACAATCACTTTAAAGCCACATTAAAGGTTTACTTTTTTAAATAAAATAACAAACATGGTATACTTACCTGCTCTGTGCAGTGGATTTGAACAGAGCAACCCAGGTGGCCAGTGGCCCCAATAGCAAGCTGCTTGCTCTGGGGGCACTAGTGCGTTCTCGCTCCCGAACCCCACTTTATGCATCCATAAGACACACATAGCCATGGCTTAGCCCCGCCCCCGCTCTCTCCTCATTGACTCACTGGCTGTGATTGACAGTAGCAGGAGCCAATGGCTCCCGCTGCTGTCTCAGTCAATGAGCAATGAGAAACCTGGGAGAAGCTCAGCTCTCGTGCACATTGCTGGATCGAGAGGGAGCTCAGGTAAATATTGAGGGGGGCTGGGGACGACCACTGAATACAGAAAGTTGTTTTACCTTCATGCATAGAATTCATGAGGGTAAAAAACTTGAAGCCTTTAAAAACACTTTAATATAGCCATATCTGACTGTTCAATTACTTTGTCCAAATATGGCACTGCCCCTTTGTTACATGCGGCTGAGGGGTGGGGCATCCCATTGCTGAAGCTGATTGGGCCAGAGGTATGCTATCAATTGTCAGTTTTCTTATCTCATCCTTATTCTCAATTCTAAGCTTCGAAAACACAAGGCCCCACCGTTTTAATCCACCCAAATAACATTATTTTTGTGAGTTAAAAGCTTAATAAACTAAAGGAGCCTAACGTGAAAACCTCTCACATTTCTAAGCTTTGGTCATGTGATCTTCTCTAAGGGGGAGGACCAGAGTTCAGGCAAACGTGCTGATTGGCCATTTAACTAAGCTCCTCCAGCTGAGATCATGTGACCAATGCCTTTAAATAGGTCACATTGCTGCCAGCCTCTGGCCTATTTTATATCATTTATTGTTCTTATTGCTGCAAAAAAGCAGAATGAAGGGGTGAGGATTTTTTTCTATATAGATCCTCTTTCATCGACCTGATTTTAAAGTGGTTCTAAAGGCAATAATTTTTTTTACCTTAAAGCCAATTTTTTTATTTTTTTAAGCCAGCAGCTACAAATACTGCAGCTGCTGACTTTTAAAAAATAGACACTTACCTGTCCAGCGCGCCCGCGATGACGTCAGCCGAGAATGAGCAATCGCTCGTCCCTCGGCTACACCTGCCACCATCCTCGGTTAGCGAATCGGACAGTGAAGCGTTGCAGGTTCACTGCCTGTTCCCTACTGAGCATGCACGAGTAGCACGCCGCGCCGTCACTGGTCCCCGCTCTCCGCATTCCCGGAAGTGGGTGCAAATACCTATCTGCATCCCCCTAAAAGGAGGGAGGGTTCCGAAAAGCGGAAGCTCCATTTTTGAGTGGAACTCCGCTTTAATGCATTCCCTGCATTAGGATAAAAAAATGAATTGATGTGTCTGTGCCCCACCCTTTAAATACTTACCCGAGCCCGATCTCGATCCAGTGCTGAGCCATTCCGCATCAGCTTTTCCCCTCTCTCTTCTTACAGGAGATTCTTCAGCAGCTGGTGCTATTGGCTCTTGCTGCTGTCAATCATATCCTGAGTGGGGGGCGGGGGCTGAGCTGCACTGTTTGTCTATAGACGCATACAGCACAGCTCAGGATCAAGCCTGGGGCAGACTAATTTATTTTACTAAATAAAAAAAAAAAAACAACAAGCTTTACAATCACTTTAATTGTATTTGCTGGATTTCTGGAGTTGGAAAGCGCTGATTATTCCACCAAGACTTTTAAGTGGTTTACATGTAGACTCGTTCAGAACTTTTCTCATTTTCTTATTCCCTAAAATGTTCAATTTTTTAAGCTTGGTTGAATGATCTAATATTATTTTTTTTTCCACTGGAACATTGTCACAAGCACAGTACAGCATGATATAGATCTGTCAAGTGATTCTGATTTGTTATTTCACTGGAAGGCAATTTCCCTTCAGATCAGGTACCTGCAGGCTGCCTGATTTATCAGTGTCAGAATTATTTCATTGAGAAAACTCTCATTTCATTTTCTCCGATCCAATAAGTATTTCGTCTCCCATCTCCTTCTCTCCCAAACGATCAAAAAAATATAAAATATATATATATATATATATATATATATGTAGGTATACATATTATGTGTGTGTGTGTATATATATATATATAATTATGTATTTTTTTTCAATAGTAATAAAAGTAGCAAAATGGGAATTGGTACGTAGTAGAATTATTGCATGTGCAGCTGCTAAATGATTGTGTGATATCATTCACTCTGTTCATAAATATCATGTAATGTAGCCATAAAAAGCTTTATAACCATAAAAATAGAAATTCTAATAATTTAAGTTTAAAATATTCAAATCCTTTCATCTGCACATAAAATGTGGAATATTAAACCATTAAATAAAACATAAAAATACATTTATCTAATGATCATGTATTTTGTACTCAGGTAGGGTCCTAAGTAAATTAAAACCAGTGAGCTTCTTCCGTATTTGTCCTACTTTTGGTCTGAAGGTTAGACCTTTATTTAAAAAAAATAAGTGAAAGCGTTTTACTATTTTAAACCTTTTATCCGAACGCTAGATTATGATTGGTTATTTTAAAGAGTGGTAAAAAAAAAGAAGAGAACTTTGTACATTAAAGTGGTCGTAAACCCTTACATATACCCAGTCAGGTGATACACAGAGATGAAACAAATCCTCCTACGTAAGTTGTACCTGTTTATCTACAGTTTCACACCAGTCGCAAGAATTAACTTGCACCAACTTGTTGCACAAAGTTTATGTTAAATTTAGTTTAAAGTGCTAAAAAAAAAAAAATAACCGTCATGAGAAAATTACATCATTAAAGTTTGTTACAATATCAAATTTGAACATTAAATGTCGCAAGATGTTCACGTGATTCTGCATGTCACATAGGGAAGCCCATTCATTTGAAGCTCCTGCTTCTTTTTGGGTGATAAGCTTCACGCAATTTGAAAAGGCGTGGTAGAATTGCATCGCGTTTGGAGTTTCATTGGAGGATAATGGCACGCAAATGTGTACAGTGCTTTGATTGCCACAGGAGTTTAGTTTGTGGGCATAATCGCAGCGATTCAAATTAATGAGATGTGAACAGGGCCTATTTCTTCTTGAGCCATGCAATTGGCAGAGAGTGCCCTTTGCCCACATACTTTGAGCTAGAAGGTGTCCCTCTTTCTGATTTTCTTTGGGAAAACTGGGTTTGTGTAAACCGGGGGTTCTCAACCAGGGATCCATGAAACTCTAGAGTTCCTCTAGAGCAGGGTTTCTCAACCAGGGTTCTATGGAACTTTAAGGTTCCTCCAGAGGTTGCTAGGGGTTCCATGAGCAATGAGCAGTTTCTGCCTCTCAAGCCGCGTACACACGGCAGAGAACCTCAACGGGCAGAACACATCGTTCCACCCGTCGAGGTTCTCTGCCGGCCGTCAGATTCGGCGACCCGCCCGTCGGGAATGGCGACCAGCCATTCATCCAGGCGGGCCGTCGAGCAAATAGAGAACATGCTCTCTATTTCTGCTCGACGGCATTCCCGACGGGATGCTCGCCGAGAGCGTACACACGGCCGAGGTTCTCGCTGGAATGCAGCTTCCAGCGAGATTCTCGTTGGTTTCTAGCGAGAACCTCGGTCGTGTGTACGCCGCCTCAGATAAGTTCCCACTGACACCGTTGATTTTTTTTAGACATCTGTTCTTCCCAATGACCATGAATACAAGGAGCATTCTTGCCACGACCATCACACTAATGCATAATGGCTTGAAGACATACAGGGAGTGCAGAATTATTAGGCAAGTTGTATTTTGACCACCTCATCCTCTTTATGCATGTTGTCTTACTCCAAGCTGTATAGGCTCGAAAGCCTACTACCAATTAAGCATATTAGGTGATGTGCATCTCTGTAATGAGAAGGGGTGTGGTCTAATGACATCAACACCCTATATCAGGTGTGCATAATTATTAGGCAACTTCCTTTCCTTTGGCAAAATGGGTCAAAAGAAGGACTTGACAGGCTTAGAAAAGTCAAAAATAGTGAGATATCTTGCAGAGGGATGCAGCACTCTTAAAATTGCAAAGCTTCTGAAGCGTGATCATCGAACAATCAAGCGTTTCATTCAAAATAGTCAACAGGGTCGCAAGAAGCGTGTGGAAAAACCAATGCGCAAAATAACTGCCCATGAACTGAGAAAAGTCAAGCGTGCAGCTGCCAACATGCCACTTGCCACCAGTTTGGCCATATTTCAGAGCTGCAACATCACTGGAGTGCCCAAAAGCACAAGGTGTGCAATACTCAGAGACATGGCCAAGGTAAGAAAGGCTGAAAGACGACCACCACTGAACAAGACACACAAGCTGAAACGTCAAGACTGGGCCAAGAAATATCTCAAGACTGATTTTTCGAAGGTTTTTTGGACTGATGAAATGAGAGTGAGTCTTGATGGGCCAGATGGATGGGCCCGTGGCTGGATTGGTAAAGGGCAGAGAGCTCCAGTCCGACTCAGACGCCAGCAAGGTGGAGGTGGAGTACTGGTTTGGGCTGGTATCATCAAAGATGAGCTTGTGGGGCCTTTTCGGGTTGAGGATGGAGTCAGGCTCAACTCCCAGTCCTACTGCCAGTTTCTGGAAGACACCTTCTTCAAGCAGTGGTACAGGAAGAAGTCTGCATCCTTCAAGAAAAACATGATTTTCATGCAGGACAATGCTCCATCACACGCGTCCAAGTACTCCACAGCGTGGCTGGCACGAAAGGGTATAAAAGAAGAAAAACTAATGACATGGCCTCCTTGTTCACCTGATTTGAACCCCATTGAGAACCTGTGGTCCATCATCAAATGTGAGATTTACAAGGAGGGAAAACAGTACACCTCTCTGAACAGTGTCTGGGAGGTTGTGGTTGCTGCTGCACGCAATGTTGATGGTGAACAGATCAAAACACTGACAGAATCCATGGATGGCAGGCTGCATGAGTGTCCTTGCAAAGAAAGGTGGCTATATTGGTCACTGATTTGTTTTTGTTTTGTTTTTGAATGTCAGAAATGTATATTTGTGAATGTTGAGATGTTATATTGGTTTCACTGGTAAAAATAAATAATTGAAATGGGTATATATTTGTTTTTTGTTAAGTTGCCTAATAATTATGCACAGTAATAGTTACCTGCCCACACAGATATCCCCCTAAAATAGCTAAAACTAAAAACAAACTAAAAACTACTTCCAAAAATATTCAGCTTTGATATTAATGAGTTTTTTGGGTTCATTGAGAACATGGTTGTTGTTCAATAATAAAATTAATCCTCAAAAATACAACTTGCCTAATAATTCTGCACTCCCTGTAGTCATTTTTAGCAGGGCTTCCCTGAAACCAGAAAATTATTTCAAGAGTTCCTTTGTGTAGAAAAGGTTGAGAAAGGCTGCTCTAGAGGTTCCTGGGAGTTCCTTGGGAAATTAGCAATTTCTGCCTCCAAGTTTCCACTGGCACCATTGAACTTTTTAGCTATCTGTATAGGGTAATTCTTCCCAATGACCACAGGTGTTCCCACGGACCATCACACTAATGTATCATGGGTTGTATATATAGTCATTTTTAGCAGGGGTTTTCTGAGACCAGAAAGTTATTTCAAAGGTTCCTTTGTGTTGAAAAGGTTGAGAGAGGCCGGGGTAAACCTTAAATAAGGACATGTATGTTCCAGTGTGTTTTTGGTGTGTTCCAGTGCATTTTTGATATGTTTTACAGTGTTCCAGTGCAGGAAAAATGCAGCATGTTCTACTTTTTTTTTCTTCTGGAACTGCCATCACTGGTGTGAACTATGCCATTGAAAACCATATAACCTACTTTCCTTGTGTTTTTGATACAGAAAAAATACACTGGACTGGATGTGGTGTGAACTGGTCCTCAAGGCATGCAGGGAATGATAATTGTCACAGTTGCTCTTGCTCTCAACCGAACTGTCAAGCCATCAAATGGCTGGTGTTATAACTGATTACATGTGCAGCAGCATAACAACTACAGATCCAACAAAGACCAAGATGGCGGCTTCCTTGGCTGTAAAATTGGGGAGGGTTTAGTTCCACTAAAAGGTTTTTTTCTCAGATGTTATAGAGAACTACTGTAGAAGGTGCATATTGCAAGGGCAGCAGCCTTTTAAGGTATAAAGGAGAAAAGCACTTGAAGCTAGGGTTGTCCCGATACCGATACTAGTATCGGTATCGGGGCCGATGCCGAGTATTTGCGGGAGTAATTGTACTCCCGCAAATACCCCCGATACTAAAATAGAATACTTCCCCCATATTGCAGCCATGTATGTCCCCCATATCTGTATATATGATGCCACCGCCGTTAATCCCCTGCATTACAGCGTAGCGCCGCGCACGCAGTACAAGCTTCCGTTGTGAATACTTGGAAAGCGCGCGCCGCTATGCATAGACATAGACAATCACGAGAAGGGGAGTGTCTGAACATGGCGGCGCGCGCTTTACAATTATTCACAACGGAAGCTTGTACTGCGTGCGCGGCGCTACGCTGTAATGCAGGGGATTAACGGCGGTGGCATCATATATACAGGTATGGGGACCATACATGGCTGCATATGTGGGGGACATGACATGGCTGCAGTATGTGGGGGACAGGACATGGCTGCAATATGTGGGGGACATGACATGGCTGCAGTATGTGGGGGACAGGACATGGCTGCAATATGTGGGGGGACATGGCTGGGGGGACATGGCTGCATTTGGGGACACATTAAAAAAATTATCGGTATTCGGTATCGGCGAGTACATGAAAAAAAGTATCGGTACTTGTACTCGGTCCTAAAAAAGAGGCATCGGGACAACCCTACTTGAAGCCCATGGATTTTCATTTGTTGCCCACAAAGGTTGTCTGGGGCCATTTCATGTGCCGGTCCAGGCTTCATTTTTGTAGCTGATGCTGCAGAGTTCTCTTATTCCAATAGAAAATGAAAAGCATTAGCCTGCATTATCAGACACTTTCCACCAGACAGGCAAACGCTCTTCTTCTTTTTTTTGTCATACAAGATAATGGATATTTTAAAAATGTAATCTTATTAATTTTGCCTCTCGCGGCAGCCTGGCATTATAAATGGCTGCCAGCACTGATTAAGTGTCATCTCCCCCGTTTAGTCATCTATAGCGGCGTGTACACCACTGAGCAACAGATGTTATTGTGTGTGTGTTTAAAAGCAAATCAGATTTTGGAGCATTGAAAGTCTGCAGATATTTAAATGCTCTGCGCTTGCAGAAATGATTTTTTGCATATTTAGCAAGCTCAGTTTTATTTCTATACAGTCAAAAGTTCCATAAGCTTGTATTCTATTATTCATTATAATATCCAGCATTGCATTTTTATAAACAGAAGGTATTTACACGTCCTCCTTTCCAGTGCAAAACCCAAAAAAACAAGGAGCTCAGTCTTTGCTTAGGGGTAAGTGGGTGGGGCCATGCATATCATTACTTTTTGCCCCTTTTAGCCATTTTTTTGCACACGCTTTTATTGGCCTGAAAATTATGTAAAAACCACCAAACCATTATATATTTTCTGAAAGCTGACTCCAACTTTTTACGTCATACAATATAAGCGCAACAGTTTCTAAAACACAAAACTTGAGTAAAAAAAACAAAAAACACTCACGTTAATTTAAGGACACATAAACGCAATGGCCCAGATTCACGTACCTGGGCGCATCTTTGTGTGGGCGTAGCGTATCTTCTTTACGCTACGCCACCGCAACTTAGTCAGGCAAGTGCTGTATTCACAAAGCACTTGCATCCTAAGTTACGGCGGCTTATCGTAAATTGGCCGGCGTAAGCCCGGGTAAATCAAAGTAGGCTTGGAGTGGGCGTGTTGTAATCAACCATGACCCCACGTAAAAGACGTTTCTAACGAATGGCGCATGCGCCATCCGTGGACGTATCCCAGTGCCCATGCTCAAAATTACGCCGCAAATACTCATTGGTTTCGACGTGAACGTAACTTACGCAAAGCCCTATTCGCGAACGTTTTATGCAACCGTAGTAAACGATGGAAAATTCGACGCTGTCCCGACGTCCATACTTAACACTGCGTACGCCCCATATAGCAGGGGTAACTTTACGCCGGAAAAAGCCTTACGCAAAGGACGTAAAAAAATGCGCCGGGCGCACGTACGTTCGGGAATCGGCGTATCTCCCTCATTTGCATATTCTACGCATAAATCTACGGAAGCGCCACCTAGCGGCCAGCGTAAATATGCAACTAAGATACGACGGCGTAAGAGACTTACGCCGCTCGTATCTTAGCAAAATTCCGGCGTATCTTGCTTTCTGAATAAAGAAAAAAGATACGCCGGCGCATCCTAGAACTTATGCGGCGCATCAAGAGATACACAGGGCCAGATTCTCATAGAATTTCGCTTGCGTATCATAAGCCATTTACACTACGCCGCCGCATCGTACTAGAGCAAGTGCAGTATTCTCTAACCATTTGCTCCGTAGTTTGCGTTGGCGTAGCGAAAATGGCCCAGCGTAAGCCCGCGTAATTCAAATGAGGCGGCTTGTATTTAAATGAAGCGCGCCCCCGCGTCGAACTAACTGCACATGCGCCGGCCGGGGAAAAAGCTCCAGCTCACGTCGGAAAGCGTTGTTGAAACCGACGTCAAAACGACGTGAGCGTCACTACGCAATGCCCCTATTCGCAAACGAGTTAGTAAAACGGAAAAAGCCGACGCTGACCCGACGCCATACTTAACATGGCATCCGACGGTACTTCGTAAGGTTACTCCACATAGAAGCTGCGGTAACCGTACGCGGATGAAAACGACGTACGCGACGACGGGGCGGCGTAAAAGCGATCGGGAATCGGCGTACTAGCATATGCAATATGCATATGCAAATGAGAAAACAACGTAAAGGCCACCTAGTGGCCGGAGTTGTCATTACAACTACGATCCGCAAGTGTAATGGTTTTACACTTGTCAGATGTTGAAGCGTATCTATGCAAAAGTGATGCTAAGCATCACGCGCATAGATACGAGGCAAAAAAAACGTCGATACGGCGGGGTATCTGAGATACTCCGTCGTATCGCCGCTGAGAATCTTGCCCACGGACGTAACTTCTTTCTGAATCTGGCCCAATATATTACACAATTTTGGGTAAAAGATTAGGTTGTGCCCAGTAAGTGGGTACTCAGTTACCTGCGCCCTTGAAATGGCAACAAACTGAGACACCCTATATTTTCCATAGGTGATGCTTTAACCACTCGCTGACCAGCCTATAAGGCCTCGTACACACGACCGGTTTCCTCGGCAGAATCCAGCAAGAAACTTGTTGGGACACGTGTTTTGCAGAGGAAACCGGTCATGTGTACATTTTTCGACGAGGAAACTGTCGAGAAACTCGACGAGCCAAAAAAAGAGAGCATGTTTTCTTTTTCCTCAACGGGAATGGAGAACAATGGCTCGTCGAGTTCCTCGACAGCCGAACAGGGAACTCGACGACCGTTTTTTGGGATGTAAAAAATGTAATTTTTAATAGTCTAGAAAAAAAACAACGTTTTTTTTCAACCTAATCGTTAAACCGGCCTTGCCTACACTTGATTGTGAAGAAAAAATGCTCTAGCAAAGCGCGGTTACGTACAACATGTACAACACGTATGACGGCACTATAAAGGGGAAGTTCCATTCGGATGGCGCCACCCTTGGGGCTGCTTTTGCTGATTTTGTGTTAGTAAAAGACGATTTGCGCTTTTCAGTCTGTTACAGTGTGATGAATGTGCTTACTCCATTACGAATGCTAGTTTTACCAGAACGAGCGCTCCCCTCTCATAACTTGCTTCTGAGCAGGCACGTTTTTTTCACGTCGTTAAAGCCTACACACGACCATTTTTTACGACGTTGAAAATGATGTGAAAAATTAGAGCTTGTTCTAAATTTTTAATGGCCATTTTTTTGCATTGATCGTTTTTAATTACATTAAAAAAAAAACATAATTTTTTACAACCCAAAAAATGGTCATGTGTACGCAGCATAGGTTTTCAAATCAAAACTTCCATGGAGATAAAAGGTGTTAGACCTAAATAAATCCCATGTACATACGCCTCAAGATAGTAACTAATGACTCCCATAGTAAGCCCTGCATGCTCGCTCCCGAGCCCATAAGAAGGCAAAGCTGGGCCCGCCCCCCGCTCCCTCCTCACTGACTGTGATTTATAGAAGCGGGAGCCAATGGCAGAGAGCCAGGACAGCAGCTGCTCTCATGCACAGCACTGGATCTAGGTCAGGCTCAGGTAAGTATAAGGGGGGGGGGCTGCATACTGTACTGATGTTTTTTTAATTGAGCCTTTACAACTATTTCAAATCTGCATCAACAGGCATAAACATTCCCTCATTTAAATGAAGACAGTTCACAAACTGTAGACCTGCACCTGCTTGTTAGTGAGGTGGATTAATTCAGCACGGCGTGTATAAACTGCACGGCCCCCACAATATTTACGGCTTGCAAGTGACCCTCTGTATGTATAATTTAAAACAAGTGAGTCATTTATGCAAGGTGTAAACACTGGTTCGCTATGAGTTGACTTATATTTAGACTGAAATATGTTGTTTTCAGGACCTAATTGAGCCCAATAACAGTGTTAAGTTACAGTTTACAATTTTAGGTAAGAAAAAAAAAAACCTAGGCGATACTTTTGTTTGCCATTTCCGAGAGCTGCGGCAGATGGCCTGCACAGTTGTAAAAAATTGCAAATGACATTAAATCGGTGTGACACCACAGGACGGCAGTTTGTGCCATATTATCCTATTCACTGACCACATGAATTTAACAAGACTTGGGACTACGGAATTCTGCGTGAATGTTATGATGGTGATACACAAAATTTGAACCCAAAATTGTAAAAGAAAATAATGCCAATCCTTTACAGCTGAAATCCAGGCAAACATCTAATTTTGCAGATTAAATAAATTCAAGAGATTTTAAGGAGTTGTAAAGATTTTCTTTTCCACCTTAATGCAATCTATGCATTAAGGTGAAAAAACATTGAATGCTGCCATCCCCCCGAGCCCCCCTTAGACTTACCTGACCCCTCGAAAGTCCCACGCGGTCCCAATATCCTCTTGGACCGCCTGGCCGCTGATTGGCTAGAGCGGATGGATTGAGAGTGCTGTCAATCACATCCAGTGATGCGGCGTGCCGAGGGGCAGGGCCGAGTGATACAGTGAGCGGCTATGGCCGCTTGCTGTATCACGGGAGTGCGCCTGCAATTACTGACCACAATGCGAGCTCTCGCATGACTGTGGTGAGTAATTGTGGGGAGGACCAGAGACAGCCGCTGAGGGACCCCAGAAGACGTGGATCGGGGCCACTCTGTGCAGGAGGAGGTAAAAATAACATTTTTGTTATTTTAAATGGAAAAAAGGAAATTTCTTTACTAACGCTTTAAGTCAATCCAGTCCTAAAATTGACACAGACGTTACAACCAAGTCGATCATACCACTAACAATTATGGGGTACAGTGTTGTCTTCTCTACACCCCCAGACTTCTGACTGGACAGTGAAAAAGCAGCAGAAGATTGATAAGCACATCTTTCTGCTCACTATGCTTTCTCCTGCTATCAGCATGTTTATTGTGAACACCTTGGCATGCAGAAAATTTGAAAGGCTCTTATGCTCCGTACACACGATCAGAATTTCCGATGGAAAAAGTCTGATGGACTGATGGATTTCCCCCCTTTTATACTACATTGAAATTACAAAGCCTGATCGTTTGTACGTGGCATAAGTCTGAGCTTAGCTGTATAATGTTTAGCAAGAGGCAGATACCAAGTTACATTTTGTGATTGAATTAAAAAATATATTTAATGATAAGATCACTAAATACATACCTTTGAGTCTTCTATATCTGTCTGAAGTTCAGCTATAACTCCTGCACAACTAGTATTAGTAACTTTAATGCCGCGTACACACAGTCGTTTTTTGCTATGAAAAAAAACGAAGTTTTTTAAAACGTCATTTAAATTGATTGTGTGTGGGCAAAACGTTGTTTTTTGTCTTAAAAAAAACTACCAAAAAAAAAAATTCCAACATGCTTGAATTTTTTGTGTCGTTTTTCAAAACGTCGTTTTTTGTTTCACAAAAAGTCACCGTGTGTAGCAAAAACGTCGTTCAAAACGACGTTTTTCAACCCGCGCATGCCCAGAAGCTAGTTATGAAGCGAGCTTCAATGGAAAAGAGTGGTGAACGTAACCTCGCTATTTGTGAAAAAACGATGGTGTGTATGCAAAATTGTCTTTGAAAAGTGACGTTTCAAAAACGTCGTTTTTTACTCCACAGAAAACGTCATTTTTTTTTATTGCAAAAAACGACCGTGTGTACGCGGCATAAGTGTTTTTAAACCCTTACATATAGCCAGTGAAGTCAATCAGCTGGAGATCCCTCCCCTGTCACCTTTTTTCTCCTGGTGTCAGGAAAACCTGTCAGGAAGTGATTCATGCTGATAGCAAAGGAATGAAGCGGCTGACAGAAATGACACTTGGTGCTCTTTACTGACACAAGTACATACTATAGAAGGATATGCCTTGCTCATACTGTAGGTTTACAACCACTTTAAAGTGAACCCATCATGATTGGGCGTATGCAAAGTTGTGCATATTTAGGGCCCTTTCACACAGGGCGGATCAGTAATCGCTCCTTAGATCCCCGCTGAGCTGGCGGATGACAGGGCGGTCCCTGCACACTTTGCAGGGACCACCCTGTCTTTTCAAAAGATTCCCTGACCACTATGTGCTGTCTATAGAGACGACACAGAACCTTGCTTTGAGGCTTCCTTCCTCTGATTGAAACCTCCCACAAGCCATCTGATAAAGTATAAATGCATGCAGTGATGAATCATTTAAGTTCTGTAAACAATAAACATCTTTCAGCACAGCTGAAAGGTATTCATGCTGATAATGTAAAAAGGAGCTTGGAGCGCCACCTGCTGGACTACATAATACCTCACCTTATGTTATAGTTATAGTCGTATATGTCTTAGGCGGCGTACACACGAGGGGATATGTCCGCTGAAACCGGTCGGATGGACCGTTTCAGCAGACATCTCCGCTCGTGTGTATGGGCTAGCGGACAGATTTGTCCACCCGACAGATTTCAAAGCAAGCTTTGAAATCTATCCGATGGGAATCTGTCCGCCCGACATGTCTGCTGGTTAGTACACTTACCAGCAGACATGTCGGCCCCCACCGCCGCCGCGCCGCTGCCGAATGGATTCGGCGCATGCGCGGAAGTGTTTTACTTCCTGGTGCGGTGACGTGGCGGTGACGCGGCGGCATCAACGTCACCGCCGCGTCACCGCCACATCACCGCGCCGTCCGGCGGCGGGGAATTTGATCCGATGGTGTGTACACGCCATCGGATCAAACTCCCGATCGGACATATCCGATGGAAATGGTCCGCGGACCGTTTTCATCGGAAATGTCCGATCGTGTGTACGCCGCCTAAGAATAAGAACTAGGCATGTATTGTAGAGTTGTACCAAATATGTTTTTAAATGTTGTCCTGATGTACACCTTAATTATTAAATTTTACATTGGAAGTTATTCTAAATATCACATTAATCATTAAACCAGAATTTCTTAAAGTTCACTATTGCACTTTTCTTTTTTAAGGAAATAAAATTTCAACCTTTGTTAGAGGGCTAAAATGTTCTGGAGAAATCATCTGATATTCCGTGAAATGTTATTATTTGCTATTCATGAGAAAGAGTTGAGTTAGATGAAGCTAAATATTAAGTGAGTCATCCATCAAGTTTGATTAGAATCAGAGAGCTCCAAGTGGTAGGAGAGGAAGCCAGGCATGGCGGAAACCAATAACTCCATGTTCAGATAAAGTAATAGGCAAATCTGTCCGCTCGATTGAACGCTGTGACTGTACTACTTAAATCGCAGCAAGTAATAGGAAGTGCAGCGTACACTTGGAAATGATGTTACGACAAAGTAAGGATGACAAACCTGACAAAGGTGAAACAGCAGGCCAACTTAATTCTGATGGGCACTACAAATGTTAAAGCCTGATTAAAGTCAAGGAAATAGACATGGAGTCAGGTAGGCTTTGTACTAACAATCTCCATTTTCATAGTCTTACCTCTGCTTACCTGTCATAGGTTGTCCAATAGATATGAAGCCCTGTACACACGGGCCAGAATCTCGTCAGGGAAAAAAAAAGCTGTTTTTCCTGACGAGATTCTTGGCAAGAATCTCTTGCCGTCTGAGTGTACAGTACAGACACTCCATTCAAAAGAACCGCGGTGACGTCATCGCGTACAACGAGCATGCGCTCGTCACATTCAATGCCGTCGCCGACTTCTTGCTGCACCCTACCTATGCCTAGGAAGCTACTGCACATATTTCAAAGTCATTTCGAGCATGCACGGGTTTCCACGGTGACAGGTAAGTATACACACTCTCTGGTTTCTCGGCAGGAGAATCACGACGAGAAAATAGAGAGCAGGTTCTCTATTTTTCTCGTCAAGATTTTAGGAAGTCTTCTTGACGAGAAACCTGAAAGCCCCGTACACGCGCTCGGTTTACTCGGCAAGAAAGCTCTACCAGCAGTTTTCTTGCTAGTTCTTGCCGAGTAAACCGAGAGTATGTACGAGGCTTCAGAGTTAGACCAACCGCAATTTAATAAACCTGGTCAGACACGCCCCTACTTCTCTGCAATACAAGTCTGCATGTGATGAGGGGTGTGGATGTTACTCAGCTCTGCCAGCACAGGGCACTGCACCATGACTTTAGAAAGCAGCAATTTCACTGAGTGATTAGCATTTAAAGCGTTTTCTCGCAAAATCAATTACAAACCATACACATTCAGGGGAACTGGTCTAAAAAATGTGTGAGACTCCAGCTGGATTTTAAAGGAGTTGTAAAATTAATGTCTGCAAGTTAGACAGACAGAATAGTGTAATGATTCTGTTAAAAAAATAGTAAATACCTATTAAATTCCTTCATCTATATCACCCCCGGCATTCTAGTTTCTGTTCTCTCATTCACTTCCTGGTTTGCGGCGCTCGTTCATGTAAAAACTAAATTTCCCAGTATGCATTGCGGCACGCCCAGTAATTCACACCTCCTTGAAGTCTCTAACACGTAGAGATCGTCCTGCCGCACAGATGTAGTTCCCAGGAGGGGGCAAGCACCTCACTGACCACCGCAGTAAAGCCTCCCTTCACGGTGGTGAGAAACAATCAGACAAGCAGGAAGTGAACAGAACAGAGAAGAAATAGAGCAACTTCTGAGCAAAAACGAACAATGAGGAAGTGAAAAGAGGAATGTCTGCAGGTAAAGGATGCTTATTATGAAAAAATAATTCCTTTACAACCCCTTTAACGTGTAAGTTCACCTTTTAAAAAAAAATGAAAAGATGAACTAACACTGTACACAATCTCGCCACCGTTTCCTGCTCTAGTTACCTTTGTGGGTAAGAAGCTGTCAGTGGAATAGTTTGAGCCCCCCCCCCCTTTTTCTATAGACCATTCAAGAGAGATTAGAGTAATTCCAATTGGTCAATAGGGTTGCATGCTGGCGCTGACCAATAAGAACCGCTCTGATCCATCCCGAAAGCCCTACAGAAAACAGGAGGTGAAGAGTCGGGATTTTAAATCCCCAGACCATTGGACTGGCTGCATGGGCACTGATAGCTCAACACCCATAGAGGTAAGTACAGCAGGACTGGGGAGTGGGGAGGGTGCATGGTGTTAGTTTACTTTTTAATTTGTTTCTGAAAAGGTGAACTAACCTTTTAAGCAAACAATACACTTAGCAGTGATACAGGTCTATAGTTACAGGGGTGCACAGGGTAATGGGTAATGCTCAGATACTCTTGTGGCATATAAATAATATTTATTTAATATTAAAGTATAACTAAAAGAATCACTAAAGACAATTTTTTTTTTAAATAACAAATAAGTTATACTTACCTCCACTGTGTAGCTTGTTTTGCACAGAGTGGCCCTGAACCTGGTCTTTTGGGGTCCCTCGGCGGCTGTCTCGGCTCCCCCCACAAGATCTCAATGCCTTCATGCGAGCAAGCATTGGTGTTGAGTTCTTGTGGGCGTGCTCCCGTGATACAGCCGGCAGCCATAGCCGCTCACTGTATCACTCGGCCCCGCCCCCTGGCGCGCTGCGTCATTGGATGTGGTTGACAGCAGCGCAAGCCAATGGCTGAGCTGCTTTCAATCAACCAATGAATGAGCCGGGAAGACGGCCGAGAAGCCTACGCCTGCATAGAATGCATTAAGGTGAATTTTTTTTGACCTTTACAACCCCTAAAGGCAAAACTTTTTTGACCTCGGGGAGCCCCAACGGATTCCCTTAATTTTCGGGGATTTCCTCTCACTTCCTATTTTGCCTGTGTGAATTTAAATCTCCTCAATTGGACACAGATGAAAAAAAGACTGAGGCCTCGTACACACGAGCAGACAGATTTGTTCAAATCTGTCTGTCCGACAGATTTGAACAAATCTGTCTGCTGGGATTTTGGTTTGCTCGCGTGTACACACAAGCAAACCAAAATCCCCGCCAGCAGACGGCGCGCTGACGTGTCGGTGACGTGGCGGTGACGTTGACGCCGCCACGTCACCGCACCAGGAAGTAAAACACTTCCGCGCATGCGCCGAATCCATTCGGCGGCGGCGGTGCGGGACGACATGTCTGCTGGTAAGTGTACTAACCAGCAGACATGTCGGGCGGACGGATTCCCACCCGATAGATTTCAAAGCATGCTTTGAAATCTGTCGGGTGGCCAAATCCGTCGGCTCGGCCGTACACACGATCGAATCTGTCTGCTGAAACGGTCCAGCAGACCGTTTCCAGCGGACAGATTTGATCGTGTGTACGAGGCCTAACGGGTCAGTCCAAATTAAAAATGTATTACCTATTATTCTACTTTAGGTGATTTAAAGCCCAACTCAAAGGATTTTTTTTTAGTTTTGAACACAACAAACCTGCACATGCTTATTTTTGCTGGTGAGGGCATTTTGAGATTTCCTGGCATCGGGACAAACAATAATGGAGTCACAGGAAGACATAGATTGCAATGAAAACCCTCTCTAACCTACTCCATGCTACTGGAAAAAATGTTTTTGTTGCTTTGTTTGTCACCTTTGGAGAGATTTCTCTTTATGTTCAGTTCTTTTGTGTATTCTCTGCATGGCCATAAAGGGGGAAATCTCCCCTGTGGGGACCTGGCAGGGTTCTAACTCTTCCCCAACTCTTCGGGCTTTAGCAGTACTAACCTTAATCTTATTAGATGGAAGTCAGGATGGATATTTTCATTTTAAATTGAGAGTTTGATTTTTTTTTCATTAGTTGAATTAGATGGACTGTTTTTTTCAACCTGCCTATCTATGTAACTATGAGCATGCAAGCAGAGCAGTAAGATGCCCAAAGTTGGGTAAAAATAACCAATATTCCCAGGCGGGAGACAAAAGGGTCCAGAATTATGGCAGGTAGAACTCTCTGCTGCAGGCCCCAAAAGATATAAGATGTCGGAGCTCGACCCACCAAATTCCATCTATAGTGACAATCATTACTGGGTGGGTGGATGAATATTTAAGTTTTAAATTGAGATTGCAAGCAGAGGGGTAAGACACCCAAGGGTGGGCAAGAATACCCAGTATACCCAGGTTGGAGAGAAATGAGCCTAGAATTATGGCAAGTAGAACTCTCTACTGGAGGCCCCAAGAAATATAAGATGTCAAATGTTGACTCCAAATTACACCTATACTCAGGGCCGATCCGCCCTATAGGCTCAATATGCAAGCCGCTTAGGGCCCCCCAAATTACTAGAGGCCCTGGTGAGAAGTCATTTTCGGCCCCTCATCCTGCTTCTCAACTTGCTGGCTGCATGGGAGAAGAGGTAAGAAGTCAGCACCCCCCGCTTTTCACTTTAATGTAAGATGTAATTTCCGACAGCAGAACACCCCCTCCTCCCGCTTGTCAACTTTAATGTGACATGTCATTTTGCTTAGGGCCCCAGGGAGGTCAGGAATGGCACTGCCTATACTGACAATCGCTATTGGGTGCCATGGTGTTTGATTTGATGAATAACATGAGTTGTTAGCTAATGATCAGTTTGCAAAAGTTAATGCCCAACGCTACTTTTAGTGTAACCCTCCCAACCACCACCCTTCTTGAAGCACCCCCATCCACACATTTTCCAGTAACTTTGGCACCGGTGGGCAGTCCTTACACCCAGACAACTCAGAACTTGTATAACGATGTATGAGGCCAATGCTGTCTAGGGCTACTGTGAGCCCCATTCGGCCCCCCAAGGTGTGTGTCCATGATGGGCCTCAAAAGGCCAGCACTTTTGAAAGATCCATGCCACAAGCTGTGTGCACTTTGGAAGAAGTGTTGTTGCACACTGCCTGCAGGTGGCATTGTTCCATTTCTGAATACATGGGGAACTGATGATCATGTGACAGGAACTGGGTGTGTCTGGCACACCCTTGACTCACAGGAATGGTTGGATGACAACTAAAAAAATGAATTTGGGAGGCGGTGAGTGCTGTTTTTTTTTTGGGCTATACCAATTTTGATTACAAAAATAATAATGATGTAACATCGGGCTCCGGAAATAGTTTTCTTCGCTTATCAAGATCTATCTTAAGTGCAATCTGTCTACATCATTGTATGGCTTAGCATAACACATTCTGCTTTCACAATGAAGCAGCTGGTTCCTCCTAGAGCCTGCTGTTACAGGGAGCAAACTTGATATCAGAAAGGTAGCCTGTTGATGCAAATTAGCAGCCACATATAGTTAAAATTGTAATGTCGGAGTATCAAGTTACTTGAGAAAAGCAAGAGCATACTGTGATTGTATCTTGAAAATGAAGCGTGTGATTGTGAAAATGAGAATATAGGTATCAGAAAACTGAGCAACGTAAATCTTTGAGTTTTTTTTACTAATGTCAGGTTAGATCGTATCAGGAGAATTTCTGGGTAAATATAATAAGCCTGTTTCTGAATGTTTTTAACCACTTCAGCCCCAGACCATTTTGCTGGTCAATGACCGGGCCGCTTTTTGCGATTCGGCACTGCATCGCTTTCACTGACAATTGCGCGGTCGTGCGACGTGGCTCCCAAACAAAATTGGCGTCCTTTTTTTCCTACAAATAGAGCTTTCTTTTGGTGGTATTTGATTACCTCTGCGGTTTTTATTTTTTGCACTATAAACAAAAATAGAGCGATATTTTGAAAAAAAAAATATTTTTTACTTTTTGCTATAATAAATATCCTCACAAATATATATAACATTTTTTTTTTTTTCCTCAGTTTAGGCCGATACATATTCTTCGACATATTCTACAAAAAAATCGCAATAAGCGTTTGATTGGTTTGCGCAAAAGTTATAGCGTCTACAAAATAGGGGTTAGTTTTATGGCATTTTATTAATATTTTTCTTTTACTAGTAATGGCGGCGATCAGCGATTTTTATCGGTACTGCGACATTATGACGGACACATCGGACACTTTTGACACATTTTTGGGACCATTGGCATTTTTATAGCGACCAGTGCTATAAAAATGCATTGCTTACTATAAAAATGCCACTGGCAGGGAAGGGGTTAATTATGTTCCCTGGGTGTGTTCTAACTGAAAGGGTGGTGGGACTGACTAGGGAAAATGACAGATCGCTGTTCATACATTGTATGCGGACATCTTGTTACACCCAGACAAGTCTGGAATTTCATTTTACACTTGTTTTAGCAGTAAAATCAGTTTTTATAGACAAATACAGTATTGTAAATCTGTCCGCTGCCGCCTTCATGTTCTTTCACAATAAGAAACCTATTGGACCACATAGCGGCCATCCTGGAATGCATTGCGCATGCGCAGTAAGCACATATTTCTGGCAACGTCACTTCTGACAGGTCATCTAATCTGATGGAACATCGGCACAAAGCTCTAAAGAAGGAAACCACAGGCTGCACTAATTATTGCATAGACTGCATTAAGCTGGAAAAAGATACCATTTGCTAAAACTTGCCTATAAGAAAAAAGAACCTAGCCTGTAACCTTCTGCTACATTTTTCTTAGCTTAGGAGAGAATTCCCTAATGTCTGTCTCTTTTAGAGCAGTGACACAGAAAACAGATAGAAGACCAAACCATTCTGACCACATTTAGGTTAAAAAGGCAGAATAGCAGTAAATACGCTTTGCAAGTTCTTCTTCATAAAGGTGCATACCCCAGAGATAAAAATGTATCTACTAAAATATGATAAAAATGTTATCTGTTAATTATAAGATAATAATAAAATAAAAGCTTATCTAGGTCTTCACGTTAACAATTCACAATATACAGCAATAGTATCATTTCTCACAAAAATACTTCAACCTTGCGCTCCAGTCTGGTGACTTTGTCTAGGCTGAGATAATGTTATCAGTCTGCTGCAGGGAGAATCTTCTTCAGTCTTCTTTTTCCCAGCAATCTGGGTGATCTACGTACTTTATAATGATTTTACCAAACTTTGAATGCAGATTCCTACTTTTTTTATTCTGAAAAAATAACTTTTTGCCTCTGTCCATGTGCAAAGTGAAAGTGAAAGGGAGTGGCTTTAAAATTATCAATCAGCTGCAGCACTTATAGGGCTCTAATGAGTAAAGGGTCTCAATCTATTTAGATGTTAAGATACTTTGGAAATATCTCGCCAAAAATGAAATTTTTGTTGCAAAGGAGGCACGAAATCTTAGTGCAGACTTCTGGGAGAATCAGAAAACCAATCACACATGCAGGAAATTACATTTCTGGGGGATTTTCTGTACATAACAACTCCAGGAAGCCATATTGCATTTTACAGAAAATTACAGAGCTGCATATTGAAAAGAAAAGGTACTGTATTTATCGGCGTATAACACGCACTTTTTCCCCCTGAATACGGGGGGAAAATCGCGGGTGCGTGTTATACACCGATAGTACACCTCGGACTCGGAGGAGAACGAGTGCCGCCGGAATTCACCGAGCCGGAATCTTCCGTTTACTTTGCTCTGACGTCACACACACAGTCCTGCCTCCACCACTGGCATTGGACCGGTGTTCTGTCAATCACAGAGCTGGTCCAATGCTGATGGCGGAGGCAGGACTGTGTGTGTGACTCAATACAGATGCCGAGTGAACAGGAGATGACGGCTGTATGAGGAGATGGTGAATCTGCAAATGGGCATCAGGCTGCAGAGGGACACATAGGCTGATGGCGGAGGCGGGACTGTATATGTGACTGCCGACTCCAAGTGAACAGGAGATGACGGCTGTACGAGATGACGGCTGTATGAGGAGATGGTGAGTCTGCAAATGGGCATCAGGCTGCAGAGGGACACGCAGGCTGCAGAGGGACACGCAGGCTGCAGAGGGACACGCAGGCTGCAGAGGGACACACAGGCTGCAGAGGGACACACAGGCTGCAGAGGGACACACAGGCTGCAGAGGGACACACAGGCTGCAGATGGATACTGACCATTATTTTGCTTCTAAGTGGTTTATTTTTTTTTTTAAATGTATTTTTTCCTGAAACGTCTCTCTTAAATTGGGGTGCGTGTTATATGCCGGTGCGTATTATACGCCGATAAATATGGTATTTATTTAAAAAAAGAAAATATTAGAATATGACTTTTGTAGCAATTGTATATGCTATATCAACTTTTTTTTATTTACTTGTTTTTTATTTCTTCGAAAGTCGAGTCCCCTTTTAGGTGTTATGTCGCGTACACACGATCAGAATTTCCGACAAGAAATGTTCAATGTGAGCTTTTGGTCGGAAATTCCGACCATGTGTAGGCCCTATCGAACATTTCCTGTCGGAATTTCCAACAGCAAACATTTGACAGCTGTTTTTTTGATGGGAAAAGTTATTGTCGGAAATTCCAATCGTCTGTACACAATTCCGACGCACAAAAATCCTACGCATGCTCGGAATCATTAAACTTAATTTTTCTCGAAGTGTTGTAGTGTTGTACGTCAGCGTTTTCTTGCCTTTTCGGAATTTGTGACAAAATTTGTGTGACCTTGTGTATGCAAAACAAGTTTGAGCCAAAATGCAGTCGGAAAAAAATCCACGTTTTTGTTGTCGGAAATTCCGATCGTGTATACGTGGCATTACACTTATATCTTATTTTGCATGCATACACTTAAACCAGAATGCCAAATAGTTTGTTTGGCCAGCTTGGCTTAAACTACTTCTTTTCATGGCAGAACAGTCTGAATGCTGTGGATAACAGACTGTAGTAGCTTGTGTTATATATAGTAAGTGCTGTCATCTTCCTGGACAGACTGGACTTCCCGCCTGCTGAGATGCCCTACAAGCGACACGCTCTTTCCGGCAGCAAGTCCATGGTATCCATGCAGGAAGACAACAGTGCTAAATTTATGTAGCACAAGCTACTGCAATCTGCCAAGCTGGCTCAAGTTTTGGTTTATCTCATCGCTCTAGATCCAATTAAAGCCGAACTCTGATTTGAAATCGAATTAGAACACTTTAGATGCATCAAAATGAATGTCTTCAAAGTCCTACCGTAAATTTTCTTTAGAAAACAACCAAATCCTGAGTAGAGAAGGAGCTTTGCTCTCTGCGTGGAAGCAGTGGTCTTTCTGCAGAGGTTAGGCATGTTCCCTGCTGAGTCAGAGCCACAGCTCTCAAATCAGCTAGAGCTCTCTCTGTAGCGTGGTGGCAGGGGACAGGTCTTTTTTAGTCAGGCTGTGGCTGCTTTCAAAACAGCTGTAATGCCACGTACACACGATCAGAAATTCCGACAAGAAAACCGTGGATTTTTTATGACGAAATCTTGCCTCAATCTTGTGTTGCATACACACGGTCACACCAAATTTTGGCGGTCAAGAACGTGGTGACATACAACAACACTACGACGAGCCAAGAAAAATTACGTTTAATGCTTCTGAGCATGCGTCGACTTGATTCCGAGCATGCATGTTTTTTTTCTGCGTCGGAATTGCTTACAGATGATCAAATTTCCACAAGAACTTTTCTTGTCGGAAAATTTGAGAACCAGCTCTCAAATTTTTCTTGTCGGAACTTTTGACCGGAAAAATCCGATGGAACCTACACACGGTCGGAATTTCCGACCAAACGCTCACATCAAACTTTTCTTGTCGTAAATTTAGACTGTGTGTATGCGGCATTAGACTATGTACACCTTTTGTTTAATGGTGCCTGGAATGTATTTAGTTGGTTTTACTGGGAAATGGGAAAATTATATGCAGATAAAAGTCCTTGGTGCAGCTCAAGCTCAAGATTCTGATGCTCCAAGGCAAGGTCTCCAAACTTTCTAAACAAAGGGCCAGTTTACTGTCCTTTAAAGTTAAAAAGGGGGCACACTGTGACCAGTGGGAGTAGAAAATGTCCTGCCAACAGAGGGAGTAAATAATGCCCCATGATAGGTATTAGGGGGAGTAATAGTGCCCCATTCTTGGTATCCATGGGAGGAATAGTGTCCCGCTATTGGTATTAATGGGAGGAATGTATGTTTAAGCACCATGTTTGTTTTCTAGAATACAGAACTTCTCCAAGATCAAATCATTAAGTAGCAGTTCTATCCAGATACGTGTTCAAATAAATCTGTGATGTTTTGATGATTCTGGAGCACAATGATCAGTTAAAATATACCTCAAGTCATGGTCCTTTCCCCTATCTGTAGTCCAGTGTTGCCAACCTACCTGATTGAAATTTACTGACACGACACCCAAAACTGGCACAGTTTTTACTGGCATTTCCGAATTTCGGTATTTAGGCTACAATTAAGTACAATATGCAATTAGCGATGTGACTCTGGCCGCTCCGCTCGGCTCCCATGCACCATAACATTACATGACATGCCCAGGCATCACCTCCACAAGACCGCCCTCCAGCTGGTACCGCCTGAACACACTGTAGCAGGCACTTGGATGGTCTCGACCACCCCTGGATCCGAGTTGTGCATGCTTTGTGCAGTTTTTGAACCAAGCGTCACAGCCATATTTATTTTACTGGCAACCTTTTCCTCTCAGGCCCCGTACACACAGCAGAGAACCTCGACGGGCGGAACACATCGTTCCACCCGTTGAGGTTCTCAGCCGGCCGTCAGATTCGGCGACCAGCCCGTCGGGAAAGGCGACCAGCCATTTATCCCGACGGGCCGTCGAGCAAATAGAGAACCCGCTCTCTATTTGCTCGACAGGTTTCCCGACTGGCGGGGCTCGCCGAATCCGTACACACGGCCGAGGTTCTCGGCAGAATTAGGCTCCCAGCGAGGTTCTCGCTGGTTTCTGCCGAGAACCTCGGCCGTGTGTACGGGGCTTTACTGGCATTTACTGGCAGAAGAAAAGTGGCAGTTTTTTACTGGCATCCAGTAAAAATACTGATGGTTGGCAACACTGCTGTGGCCCTACGAGTGCTGTTGTAGTTGAGTCGTTGAAATCTACAGCTACAAAAGCAAAGCAACATTTTCAATCCTTAATACAGATTTTCTAGTGTCCCTTCTTCAGGCACCTGTCCTCACCTATTGTGCACCATTCCATCTAATTTCTTTGTTGAGGAGCCAGTGAATTCCTCATGTCCATTCTGAAGATTTTCCCATGTATTCCTATGGAGAAATCAGAGCTTTGATCAAACTGTTCTTGAGTCCCGTGAAAAGTAAGCCCTGGCATTCCGCAGTTACCACCAGCAGATAAGACAAAGCATGGCACCAAGGGAAACCATGAAGGTTCTGAAGCCTGTTTGCTTTGAATACTTCTACTTAAGATAAACATCTATAAATGTTGTCCAAAAGCAAAGAAAGCCAAAAAGAAAAGACAAAGAGCTTTGTGAATAGGAACTGTTGGCGCATTAGGCAAAGAAGAAACAAGGCATGAGCTAATATTTTGGAACACAACTAATTCCTCTTTACAAATCTTTTCTTTACAGTGGGTCCAACAAGACAACCTATAATTCCCCTAATGTTTTTTTCACTTTCCTTGAACTGAGACTTTACCACCTGTAGACAATAGAACAGGAAACATCAAACACTTTGAAGGATAGCAGCCGGGGGTTTCAATTCAGAACATGAGTCTTTGATTACGGCAATTAATTTGCTTTAGAGGAACAACATGAGATCTAACATTAAAGATGGACTTCATTTAAACATGAAATTCTTTGCAGATAGACGGAACCAGGGGGCACAGGCAACCTATTGAATGGTTACAGTCTATATCCTCACATTCATCTTCTGCACCTGTCTGCCAAAGATAACTAATTCCTTGTGGTTGCCAAAATGGCCATGAAATCATAACCCATGGTAATTCAGCCTGAGGTCTGTAATTTACAGTAGTAAGCCTCCAAGGCAGCTGATGCATTGGTCCCATTGGGGAAAAAGACAGGGGCACCTCTAAAGCCTCGTACACACGGCCGGTTTTCCCGATGGGAAAACTGCGAGGAGAGCTTTTGGCCGGGAATCCCGGCCGTGTGTATGCTCCTCGCAGTTTTTCAGACGGGAAAACTGCCCATAAACTGACAGACAAAAAAAGAGAACCAACTCTCTTTTTTCCTGCCGGGAAAATCGGCAAACTTTTGCCCGGAGGTTTTTGGCAGTTTCCAATGAAAAAACCTGCGATGGAGCATACATATGGCTGGGATTCCCGACCAAGGCTCCATCGCAGTTTTCCTGTTGGGAAACTGGCATAATCCTGAACTCTGTATTCTGTACAGAGCGCACCCCAGATACAACCGCCTTTGAGCGCACACCATATTTCTGATGTGGCCCATGAAGAAATTGAGTTTGACACCACTGCTCTACAATGTAAATGAACCCCTAGATCTTTTTTTTCCCCTTATTCTGACTGTGATTCCATTTGAGCAGGGACACAGTCTGATGGAGACAGGTGATATGCTCTTTATTACGCTGTCATAATACATTTTTGTTCTTGGATTTCGGTACACTTTAAATTAATCCAGGCACTTGAAAACATTTCCATTTCTCTAGCTTGTGAAATTCTAAGGTCTAATGCCGCGTACACGCGATCGGACTTCCGACAACAAAACCGTGGATTTTTTTCCGACGGAATGTTGGCTCAAACTTGTCTTGCATACACACGGTCACACAAATGTTGTCAGAAATTACGAACATCAAGAACGTGGTCACGTACAACACTGCGACGAGCCAAGAAAAATTAAGTTCAATGATTCCAAGCATGCGTCGAATTGATTCCGAGCATACGTAGGATTTTTGTGCATCGGAATTGGCTACAGACGATCGTAATTTCCGTCAAGAACTTTTTTTGTCGGAAAAATTGAGAACCGGCTCAAACCGACATCAAATGTCCGATGGAGCATACACACACGGTCGGATTTTTCAACAACAAGCTCACATCAAAAATGTATTGTTGGAAATTCCGACTGTGTGTACACGGCATAAGAGTCTTTGTACGGTTAGTATGGAAATAATTGATAGCCAATACAGATGAACATGTCTAGCCTGTTCATATTATTTATTAATTGCTAGCCGCAGGACATGTTTATATTCATGTATTGTTGATTTCTCACTACATCTGCCGAGAACTGGTTCCAGGTGTCTATTAATTTTTCAGTGAAATTATTTTTTTCTTGTATCACATTCGATCTTTCTGCTGTTGCATCTCTCAGGGTTCTCTTGCCCTTTTTACAGTGCAAACTGGTATGATGCTGATTTATTGGATTTTAAAGCAAGGTTAAATATAGAACTTTAAATCCATAAAAAATTGGATAAATGCCACTTGCCACATGTATAAGCAATTTAACTAAAAATAAAACAGTCTCATAATACAATGGTTGCTGCTATCAAATCTGTCCATCACTTCAAATCATAGGTTTCATAAGAAAATCTTTAAAACCTTATCAGTTCTCCTCGAGTGTAAGCAACCCTGAGTATGTGTGTAGTCAATGGGCCAGATCCACAGACACCATCTGCCCATGCGGCGTGTCCCATATACGCTACGCCGCTGTAAGTCACAGCGGCGTATTGCTAATCCTCAATGAAATGCTGCTGTAACTTACGGCGGCGTAGCGTAAATGGGCCGGCGTTCGCGGGTGTAATTCAAATGTACTAGTGGGGGCGTGTTTAATTATAATTATGAATGACCCGACGCAAACAGCGCTTTTTTTACACTGCGCATGCGCCGGCCGTGGACGTATCCTAGTGCGCATGCGTGAAATCACGCGGCAAATAGTCAATGAAAAGGACGTGAACGTAATTTACACCCAGGCCCATTCTGGATCGGCGTGCGCAAACGACGTCCAATACGACGCGGTCCCAAACGTCCATACTTAACATTGGCCGCGCCTCCATATAGCAGGTGTAGCTTTATGCCGGAGATACGCTTACGCAAATGACGTAAAAGGCTTGCGCCGGCCGCTCGTTCGTTTGTGGATTGACGTAACTTGCTCATTTGCATATTTTACGCTGGAAATAGACGGATGAGCCTCTAGCGTCCAGCATAACTATGCATCTAAGATACAATGGTGTAAGAAACTTACGCCTGTCGTATTTTAGCGTAAGGCCGGCGTATCTTGTTTTCTGCATAGAAAACAAAGACACGCCGGCGGGAAATTCGAATTACGCCAGTGTATCTGTAGATACACCGGCGTAATTCTCTGTGGATCTGGCCCAATGTTTCTGTGAGGGATAGTTCACATGCAGTCCACAGTTGTGAGTGAAATAGGTTTCTAGACGAATCTGAACACACAAGTAAGAAGACTATTTAATAGGCAGGGAAGAACTGTGACCCCAGTCACTGTATGCAGATCACCATGTCACAGGAAAGTCCTGTACACACCCAATATCTTCAATCCCTCCACACTGAGTGACCACACATCACATGGTCCCAAGCAGTGTTCAAATCAACTAGATAGTACAATTGGGCTTTTAGAGAAGGGAAAACGAATGAACAATCCATGCCAATATTCCCATCCGAGGGCTGACTTTAGAAGCTGCCTTCATTTATGGTCTCCATCTAGTGCTCATTTGTACTAACTACCATTTGTTTACCTATGGATCGTTTATGTGGCTTATTGCTCCAGTGTCAAAATGACACACGTCTGTTGCCTTATTTTCTCCATCTCTAAACATCACGGCTCATCTCTGCCGCCTTCCTTCGCACGTCTATAAAAATGTACAAATGTAAATCAGACAATCTCAGAATAATGCGGGTCATACATAGTATTCCCCACAGTTCTTCTAAAATGTATGTTACCAATTTAGCTTCTTTTCCCCTGAATGAAATTGCTGCTTCATTAGGCATCATGATGGGTTCAATATCTATTAACCTCAAAAGCTATCCTGCAAAGTGCCTGCCAAACAGATTGTACAATTTGCTTTTTCTTTTTTTTTCTTCCTCCCTCTCTGTAGTTCTGATAAACACACGGCAGTGATAGGGGCTGAGATCTACATGTCGGGCTAGATTCTTAGAGGGAATGGCACAGCATTAACCTCTGCCAAAGGCCTGATTACCCGCCTCGGCTTGCACTGTAAAGGTAGAAAAATAATGATGCTGTTCAGATGCATCTAGGCTCCCTCTTCTCCATGAAGCTAATTTTATTACTGAAAAACTTGAGGGTTAAGTAAGACACTGATTCACCAGTTTGTTGATGATTATTACCTTGTAAAGGCACTTACGCTCTCTTTTCTTGTTAAGCTAGTAAAATATAAAGCCCGGGATTCTGTTTTTCGTGAATGTCAGATTGGACTTTTACTCCATTGCTTACACACAGCTTTGTTAACAGTCTTCCTGGCATGGGTAGATAACGAGCACTAGTTAGGCTGAAATAATACTTATTCCTGGGGCAAATGCTTAATTAGGTTAAGTTTTTTACTGACCATATTTGTGAAGGCAAGTATTTTTATTTTATTTGAAGAGGAGATTCACAATTTATATTGGCTTATCCTACCTTTCAGCTGAAATAATCTGCCCAGGTGCCTAGGCCTTCAGACATTTGGCCAGCACTGCACCAATTAATGGTAGGGTGCCAGGTTACAACAACCTTCCAAGATGCATCTAGTAGGCCTAGTCAACTTGTGATCAGGAAGTGTTGAGGATCTACATTTTTAGCATTTATCTTCAATAGAGTTGAATCCAGGTGCCTAGGCCTTCAGACATTTGTCCAGTACTGGAGGGCGCTCACAACCGCCTTTTCTCCTGTAAACTGCACCAATTAACCGGAAGGCACCTAGTTACACCAACCTCCAAAGATGCATCTAGTGGGCCTGGTTAACTTGTACACACGATCGGAATTTTCTATGGAAAAAGTCAGACGGAAATTACGACCGTATGTATGCCCCATCTGAATAATTCCATCAGAAATTTCAATGAATTCCATCAGAGTTTACATAGAGAACATGATCTCTTTTCCTCCGATCGAATTCCGTCGGAATTCCGATGTGAATTTGGTCGGACAAAGGTCCGATCCTGTGTACGGGGCATTAAGCTTTTAAAAAGTTTTTCCAAGCCATTGAATGTTTCAGAAGTTCATTCATCTCCTATCATCACAAGGTTTTTGGTTTTTTTCCACAGTGCATTGTGTTTTGGCATAGAGCCATGGCATGCTGTGGAGCCACCCATGGGATTGTGCATTGCTTACTTTAGGTCTGCTTAAAGAGAGATGTGTGCTCATCTATGGCTAGTTGTACTCAGCTGTCACAGTCACATTCTGGCTCTCTACAGATTACTTAAGCTTTACCTCTGCTAGCCATCCATTTATCCATTAACTGATTTTCGTACTTAGTAGGGAACGGCTTAAAGTAGACATGCAATTATCCAAGCACTTTAGACATTAAGAAGTGTCTGCGCATATGATGCCTAAAGTGATTTGAAACCTTCGGGGATGCGAAGTTAGAACATTATTAAGACTGAGCTTGCTAAGCAATTTTCTCTGGTTTTCTCCAGGAAAATAACGCAAGAAGAAGTAAGCACCTTTAATCTGTTCTTATGCCAAGCCCAGTGATGACAATTAGTAAATCATATTGTTGTGTGCAGGGTAGGACTTAGGGTGGTGGGGGCCCTTGGGCTTGAGTCACTTTCGAGTCCTACCTTCTATACATTAATTGAAGTAGAACAAAATGATACATACACAAGCTATGTATTCTCCCACTTTAAAGCGGTTGTATACGCCTTTTTTTTAATTTGTACCTACAGGTAAGCCTATAATAAGACTTACCTGTAGGTAAAATTAATATCTCCTAAACCTACACGCTTTAGGAGATATTCACTCTGCAGGCAGTGAAGGTCCAAAGTATCATGCCAGGAACGGGGCACTCCAGAGCGTGAGGTCATCGCGGCTCCGGCCAATCACAACACCGGGGCATTGCAGTGCAGTGCATACTAGCTCATTGTGCCTTTGCCTTACAGTTTTTTTTCGGGTATACAATTGCTTTAAAGCTGGCCATGGCACCAGTTTAAACTTACTTTCCTGCCACCCTGTTGGCCACCAGGAATAATAAGAAGTTCTGTGTGAGGTTTAAGGCTAATTTTGGAGCTTACAGAGGGACTGTAAGTTTCAAAAATGTTTTGGAGCTTACATAGGACTGTAGGGAACACTGTCAAGTTCTTACCCCAACTGACAGTGCTGGGTGGCTGATACGCCAATCAGCACACACCAAGTCACTCATGTGGGTATAAGTGGATAGAGCCCATCTTGAAAGTATGATTCTATTGTTTTTTCCATTCCTTCCCTCCTGCATTAAGAAACAATGATTTTCTAATTACTTTCTACTTACCCTCTTTCCAATGCTCTACCTTTGGCAATCTTTTTGGCAGAATGGCACTCACGTCATTACATAGTTACATAGTTAGTCAGGTTGAAAAAAGACACAAATCAATCAAGTTCAACCATAAGAAATAAAATAATAATATCATACAATCACATATACCCAATTCTATATCCAGAGGAAGGAAAAAAAAACATGATCCAATTTGCTATAGCAGGGGAATTTTTTTTTTCCTGATTCCCCCATGAGGCAATCGGATGTTCCCCAGATCAACTTTACCTATAAATGTTAGTACCCATTCTTCCCATATCACACCATCATGCCCAATCGGCTGACAATACTCCAAGTTGGAGCGTCATTATGTAAGCACTGCTCAGTCCTATAAGAATGCCTTGGCCGGAGGGTGTACCTGTGCCCGCCACCCGCAGCTAAATGCCAGAGTCCCATGCACCAGAGCTAAACACCCAGTGTGCACGGGGCCTCAGATCACTGTCACCAAAAAAGGTGTTCCCATCAAATGATTTTTCCTTACCTTCTGTTCCATCTCCAACATTTTGTATTTCCCATCACTTTCTGTACAGGACACAATGGTCACCAGGATGAATGTAGAGGTTTATTCTCCCCAGCAGTTAAACAGACATCAATAAAAACCCAACAAGGGGTTTAACACCTCCGTACTCCATCCAAAACAAAAAAAATGGTTTGGCTGTACATGCATTTCTAGCTACCTCGGGGGCAGGGATTAATTTTCTATTGTTTAGTGTTCTTGAAAAATGGGGGCAATATATCAATGAATAAGTGAAATACATTGCATTAACAGTGAGGGGCCTAGCAACCGCTTTTCTTTTGCATTGCATTTTATACTTCTATTTACATTCTGTTGTTCATTCTGAGAGAGAAGGCGACCAAATGATCAGAAGGAAGCACACCGACACTTACCGATCAAGTAATGAGATGCAGAACACACAACTTATCAGTTACATTCTTTTTATAATTGTACTGAATATAATTATCGCCTAATTGCTATCTGTTTTGCAGTTTAGAATTAACCGGCAAAGGGCTTTCTGTTTTGCCGCACAATTTATCTTTGTTTCACATTGTATGTCGAGTTCAAATACAGTAACAAATTATAGGTAAGCAACCAAATGTATATACGTACCATTCAAGAACAGTAATGGATTATAGGAAGTAGCACCAAACTGCTCTTGTCATCCACATAAAATTGGTCTGCTGGATGTAAACAAAATTTTCAGTGCGCGTTAATATAAAAAAAAAATCCAAAAACTCTGTGATGATCAAGTAGCACCTAAAGAAAGATCTTTTTGTGTGAAATAAATTTAATAAATTTCATTTGTGTACAGTGTTGGGGGAGCAATTACCAGTTAGACCCCTTTTACACTGGGGCGTATTTCAGGCACTTTAGCGTTAAAAAAAGCTCCTGAAAAAGCTGCATCTGCAATCTCAATGTGAAAGCCTAAGTGCTTTCACACCAAAGCGCCTGAAAAACACTGCAGTGTGAAAGGGGTCTTATGCCGCGTGCACACAAACGTTTTTGATGTCATGGAAAAAAGCAATGTTTTTCTCGACGTGATTCTTGTCAAGCCTGCCTTGCATACATACGATCGTGAAAAAAAATGCTCGAGCAAAGCGCGGTGACGTACAACATGTACGACAGCACTATAAAGGGGAAGTTTAAACCTCTGCTCATTGACCCTGCATTGGTGTGCTTAGCTGAGAAAGCCCCTCCTTTTCTACTGAAGACTCCTAGGATCTATGACATAATTTTCCTAGGCATGGAACCAGGCAGTGGCAGCTGGTGCTCAATTTTTTTTGGGGGGGGCGCAAACAAACTGAAAAAAAACCCCCATCAAGCGCAGCCACTGTACCCATAAATTGCCGCTACTGTGCTAACAAACACAGCTACTGTACCCATCAATTGACGCCAGTGTGCCCATCAATTGCCACCACTGTGCCACATCAATTGCTGCCAGTGTGCCCCATCAATTGCTGCTAGTGTGCCCCATAAATTGCCACCAGTGTGCCACATCAATTGCCGCCAGTTTGCCCCATCAGTTGCCGCTACTGTGTCCCATCAAATGCTGCCAGTGTGCCCATCAATTGCTGCTCCTGTGCCCCATCAATTGCTTCCAGTGTGCCCCACCCGGAACTTACCTGTCTCGATGTCTTCTCTCGTCTTCTTCCCATTCTCTACTATGATTGGATGCCTGATAGGCGTCCAATCACAGCGCCTGTCGCTTCAGCCAATCAGGTGACAGGGTAACCAGACCAGAGCACCTGATTGGCTGAGAGGCGGGTCAGTGTTAGGGAAGTGATGCATTTGCTTCCTGAGGCCGCATACACACGATCGGTAAAAAAGTATACAACAAGAAAATATGATATACTTTCCTATCCATCTACTAATGCTAACAGCATAAGGATTAACACATAGTCAATGTTGATTGAGGGGAGTTCCTCTTTAGCTCAAGCCAACATGGCTGCATGTTGCAATTCATTTGGTGTCTAGTCGTGTTGGAAAGCCTCTGGATCACGTAGGGTCCTTTAGAGATGGTTGTTTATAATCTCTCAGTTTTTAAGGACAAACGAGAAAGGTGAATGACAATAATGGGAAATTGATAAGGAGGATGTGTTATTGATGGAGAACTTGCCCTGATGCATTCTCCGTCTTTGAGCGCTCCAGATTCCCTCCCACATAACACCTTTAACTAAGATAAAGTGCAGTTACTTTCATGAAGCTTTGATGTGTACAGACAGGGAGAGGGAAAGTGACACATTTGCTAAGAGGATCCTGGCTGTGATTTATATTTAGTCATGATGGAATTTGCACCACAATTGGATAGATTCAATATATATAATCAAAACTGGTTTATAGGTGTTAATATTCACTTACTCAAATGTAAACGTCATTATACAGAAACACTAGATGCTGATGCCTTAAAGGGATAGAAAACCCTAAAACAAAAATTGAATACATTTTTAGCTTACTAATTCTTACATTTGGTGGGTGCATGCGTTTTCTTTTTTAGGCTTTTTTCTCTTATTTTCACCTGGGAATCTGATCAGTAACACACTTCCTGTGTTATGGTGTCTCCCATAGGCCTAGGCACACCCTAATCTAGGGTTCGGCAACCTGTCAATCACGGTCTATTCGACCGCCTGTTGAATGTGGGCAGATGATGGATCAAGTATTTTGGTTCTAATTTTGCCCTTCATGTGCTTAGTGAATGAGGTGAAGATCTGGTGACTTCCATCATCCAGTTGTGTTCATTTTCCTTGCACGTGATTGGGTATTCTTTGTAAACGAATTTTCATCACATTCCACATTCACCAAGCTAAGGGAAAATTTACTTTGCAAAGTGAACAGCCTATTTTTCTTTAGTAAATGAATGTCTGTTGTTGTGTATAAAGGGCTCTCATAAACATCTTCTTGGTATACAGACCTCCTTTGTGATCAACATTCTGTCTCTACTGCCATCCTTCAACTTTTGCCTCAGCACTCAGCATGTACCTATTGCCCTCTAGCACCTTTAGTTTCAAATCAAGTGTTCTTCTGATGGCACCAAATATTAGTTCTGCAGAAGGTTCCTTCTGGTTGTGAGCTTGGATGCTTTCCAGAGTCCGTTCTTTAGTGTCTACCACTAGTGACACCAAGAGATCAAGCTCAACTCAGGTGTCTACCACCAGTGACACCAAGAGATCAAGCTCAACTCAGGTGTCTACCACCAGTGACCCAAGAGGTCAAGCTCAACTCAGGTGTCTACAACCAGTGACCCCAAGAGATCAAGCTCAACTCAGGTGTCTACAACCGGTGACCCCAAGAGATCAAGCTCAACTCAGGTGTCTACCACCAGTGACACCAAGAAATCAAGCCTAACTCAGGTGTCTACCACCAGTGACACCAAGAGATCAAGCTCAACTCAGGTGTCTACCACCAGTGACACCAAGAGATCAAGCTCAACTCAGGTGTCTAACACCAGTGACACCAAGATATCAAGCTCAACTCAGGTGTCTACCACCAGTGACACCAAACGATCATCTCAACTCAGGTGTCTACCACCAGTGACACCAAGAGATCAAGCTTAACTCAAGTGTCTACCACCAGTGACACCAAGAGATCAAGCTCAACTCAGGTGTCTACCACCAGTGACACCAAGATATCAAGCTCAACTCAGGTGTCTACCACCAGTGACATCAAGAGATCAAACTCAGGTGTCTACCACCAGTAACACCAAGAGATCAAGCTCAATTTAGGTGTCTACCACCAGTGAAACCAAGAGATCAAGCTCAACTCAGGTGTCTACCACCAGTGACACCAAGAGATCAAGCTCAACTCATGTGTCTACCACCGGTGACACCAAGAGATCAAGCTCAACTCTGGTGTCTACCACCAGTGACACCAAGAGATCAAGCTTAATCTAGGTGTCTACCACCAGTGACACCAAGAGATCAAGCTCAACTCTTGACACACAAACATATTGCAGGTCATCTAGAACACAAAACGTTAATCGCAAGCTGAAGCTAATCTTCCGCATATTAAATCATGGAAACCTTAAAGGATTTATTCCTATCTTGTTTTGATTCAACGACATTGAAGTTGCATATCCTGATCTATTTTTGGAAATTTAATTTATTTGACTTTCCCTTACTGTACACCATTGTCCCTTTTTTATTGATGATTATTTGAAGCTGGCTGGTAGACTAGTTGTGCGATCAAGGTTATTTTTATATCCCTGAGTGATACAGAGACAATAAAGGATTCCAAGTTCAAGCCAAGAAAGCAATGCGCGTATAGATTTTCCTACATCATGTCCTCTGCATTCTGTATTCGGTCAATAGTGTATCTTATTTAGTCCTGAATTCTTTATTGCTGTCTTACCTTGCTCCTCTGCTGTTCTGATGGTAAATATATCTAAGATAAAAGGTTTGTTATAGGGCTGACATCGAAATGTAGAACAAATTAAATAAATCCGAGTACACCTGAATCCTTCAAAGGTATTGAAATAGAAAGATTACCCATAAAGCAATGGGATAGGGGTTAAGGATTCTCAATGGTGTATCGGAAATAGATAAATCTATGAGTCTGATCAAGTCTCAGTAAGTATTGGTTCTTAGACACGTTCAGTGTTTTTGAAAAAATGACAAAGATTTATTTATACAAAAAATACAAAAACATTGTACAAAATTATTAAAAAACATTAATATTAGGAGAGAAAGTATATTAAAACTGCAGAATAACTGCAGACCATCTTCTGAGGTCCAAGCGTGTTTCAGGTTCAACTAGTTTCGCCCATAAGAGAGCTTCGTCAGGAACCCACGATTGAATGTACTTTCTATGTGAATACAAAAAAGTACAATGAGCTAACATATCAGAATAATAAAGAGAATGTTACATAATATAGAATATACATAATTACTGGTCTCTTGGCAAAACATATAACAGGTGGTATATTTGATCTTTAAAGAATTTATTATACTAAAATGAGGTCTAGGCGCAATTGTGTGGAGCGGGAGAGGGCACATACCTGAGACGGCTGAGAGGGTGATCTCAAGGAAGGGATGTCCACGAGGGCATAATCTCTGCGATTAGAGAAGAGGCCACCACGCGGGCGAGATGGATTATAGTCGCCCGGGTGGGGGTGACAAAGACAGCTGTGTTGCTAAGTGCTGATGATCTAATGGAGAGAGAGTATGATATGTCAAAAAACTAATTATCTGGGTAAATGGTTCCCAAACACTTCTGATAAGTCAGATAAGAAATCTCACTTACTGGTGCCTGATGGTAAAGGGACTGACTTGGACTAGATCTATGCTAAGTCCAAGAAAAGAGAGGAGGTAGGCTAATACTGGCCAATTGTAGTGGCTGCTAAATTGCTATCATCGAGTCCTATGTGTGAAAAACAGGATAGATGAGAACCAGTTAGTGGCCAAAAAAGATGAAAATAAGAATAAAGATAAAAATAAAAAATAAAAATGAAATATGAAAAATAATAATAATATAATGAGATGAAAAGGTAGATATGTAGATGGAAATGAAAATATAAAAATAAATATACATATAAATATAAATATAAATATAAATATAAATATAATTATAACCATATATGAATATGTGTAAATAATTAGAGCTGGGAACTGTTTGTTAGTAAATAGATATATATATAAGTAAATAAATAAAGCAACACTGTCCATGCATGGCTATACTGAGCCTTCTAATGCAAGAGCAAGGGCATAGAGCCTCATAGTTGCTGATTACCAACATTGTTAATAAGTAGCAGGAGACGCCTATAAGGGCAAGTCCATGTGCAGCTATTGCTACAACTGATTAAATCAGGTTGGCCTGATGTATAGAAATAAATAGAAAGGAAAAGAAAAATGACAATCAATATTGAAAAAAGGAAAAATAAAAATAAAAATAAAAATAAATAATAAGGTTCTTATTAAATTTCTATGTGCCATAGATTAGAATAACTACATGGCAGAGTGAGAAAATAAACAAAAACCAAAAAACAAAAAGTGTATCTCAGAGTATACCTGTAGGGAATGATGTTGTCAGCAAAAGGAGTGAGCAGCTTGTCTCTACCTGAGCGCTGCACTAAATGATAGCAGCTAACAGGGCTGTTAATATACCTCTCTCCATTAGGTCAAATACGCCTCAGCTGATAGCATGAGGCGGAGATCTGATTCAAGGTGGGCGGAGAGATGACACGTCACTAGGATTCCCCCTGTGAGAGGCATGAAGCCGCTCGTGCGTGATGACACGCAGAGCGGATTGCTCAGCTCACGGAGACGGAGGAAGCCGTGGACATCCCATGGGCGGAGCGGACTGCCGCTCGGCCAATGGGATTTGTCAGATTACGGACCTGGCCAGCACCCGAGCCTCCGCTTGGATTCGATGTTACAACTATGTGCATCGGGACAGGCCCCTACCTGCCCACATAGGCTCTATAGCAACTACAGCTGATCGAGCACTGTTGTTATCCAGCGTGTCCTTGGATGGGATGATGTTGGTACATTCAAGCCGCAGGTTGTGCAGTGCACTGTCATGCTCCACAAAGAGCGCATGGGGTTAACCTCACCCTGTGAACATATTAGTAATACATATAGATAATTAACTTATGCTTTTGTTGAGGTATAGGTACTTATGTGGAATGCCTGAATGAACAAACAAAACAACAGGTGATAGTAATAGCACCAAGTGCTACTGAACAGAAGTTATTACATGTTTATATCTATAAATAGGTGGACAATGCCTCTATTAGCAAAAAGCCCCGCAGGATGGCATAACAGTGATCTAGCACTAATGCATGTCTCTGGGGGGCACTGAAGAGCCAATAAGTCCAACGTATTGCCCTAAAATTGGTCTAAAATGCTTGTGTAATCATACAATCCAATTTGACGAAAACATCGATAACTGAGAGAGTCCTCAAAAGTATGTATATAGAGGATCTGTAGAGGTCAGGGACATCTGAATTTAATGACTGATAAATTGACGGTATTGACAGCAAAGGATAAGTACATATTGTACAGATGGATGACATTCAAAGAGATCTAACGCGGGATGAAACCAACTTAGATAGAATAGAATATGCAATCAAAAGGAACCATTGACTATGTATGATAGATAGTCTAATAGTCTAATTGTAAACACAGAGGGATTAGATTAACCCATAGAAGGCTGGATTAGAGCACACCCAGGAGCTCATAGGAAGGGCTTATAGCTAATATTTTCATTCAGCCCTGGATGTTGAGTGGCACATAATAGGAAGATCCACTTCGCTTCAATTTGCAAGAGACGTTTGTCGGCGTCACCACCTCTTTCATTGAGGGGTACATGTGCCAAGGCATAAAAACCCATCGATAAATTGTTATGGTTGTGATACAATCCTATATGTCGGCTGATGGGTGTCTCCATCAGCTTCTTCTTGACTGAGCGTACATGGTCTCTTATTCGACATAAGAAATTACGCTTTGTCTTGCCAACGTAGAATGCACCGCAATTGCATTTCATTATGTATATCACTCCCATAGTTTGACAGGTGACCCGAAATTTGGGAGTTAGTGTTTCACCGTTTGGGAGATTGATACTGCTGCCTTTCAGGATGTATCGACAAAAGTTACATTTACCGCAAGGGAATGTCCCCATGTGTGTAGGTTTGGGAGTTAGTGAAGTTGAGTAGTGACTGGATACAGTCTTATCCCTGATGGACGGGGATCTTTTAAATGTGATCTCAGGAGAAGCATTGATGAATTTACTAATTTTCTCATCCGAAGTGAGCAAATACCAGAATTTTGTATATATTCTCCGTATTGATTCATGTTGTCTATTGAACCGGGTAATAATTCTGGTAGTGCTGACCTCGGATTCATTTTTTGATTTGTAAATAAGCGAATTTCGTTCCTGTTGATTCACCTTATTGAAAGCTCTGCGGAGGCATGTTTTAGTATAGCCTCTGTCCTTGAGTCGCATATACAATTGTGCCGCTTCTCGTTTGAAGTCAACATCCTGTGAGCAATTGCGTCGCAGTCTCAAGTACTGGCTGTACGGGATACTGTTTATAAGGGGTTTGGGGTGGGAGCTGGTGGCATGGAGTAGGCTGTTTCCAGCCGTGGGTTTCCTGAAAAGTGTCGAACACAGAGACCCTTGCTCATCCAAATAGAGTTCCACATCGAGAAAGGTGATGCGTTCTTGACTGAAACTGTAGGTGAATTTAAGATTGTACTGATTCACCTGCAGTCCTTCAAGAAACGCTTGCAAATCCTCCTTGGACCCCGCCCAGACCATGAATACATCATCGATGTAACGGTGCCAGGTAAGCACATCTGTGGACAGGTCAACGTTGGTATCTTCCCCAAAAAGGTCACGCTCCCACCCCCCCAGGTACAGGTTGGCGTAGGAGGGGGCACAGCCCGCCCCCATTGCCACACCCTGCACCTGGAGGTAGTGGGAGCGTTTGAAAAGAAAGATATTGTGTGTCAAGATGAACTCCAGCATCTCTAGAATAAAGTTATTATATTTCGAGGTGTTCTTATCACGTTCGTTTAAGAAACTTCTAATTACTTGTACTCCTAGACAGTGTGGAATTGAATTATAGAGGGCCTCAATATCTATGGCTACTAGCCATGCCCCCTTGGGGATGCTGAGTCCATCAACAATCCTAAGTAGTTCCAACGTGTCTTTGACATAGGAAAATAGGCTCTGTACATGTGGGTATAAGTATTCATCGATGATTCGACTGGAGTTCTCTGTTAATGAACCGCAGCCTGAGACAATTGGTCTGCCTGGAGGAGGTATAACTCCCTTGTGGATTTTGGGTAAGGCATAGAACGTAGGAGTGGTAGGGTTCTCTATGTTCAAAAATTGTAAAGTGGTGTCATCTATAGTGCCAAGTTGGCGGGCACGGTTTAGAATCTGACGATATTCTTTGATGCTTTGTATCATCATAGAGGGTGGTACATGTCTATACCACTCTCTATTTCCGAGAATCTTAAGGCACATCTCTTCATATGTTGCCCTGCTCATGATAACTATGTTACCCCCCTTATCGGAGGGTTTCACGACAAGATCGTCGTTGTTGCGAATAGAGTTGAGGGCTGTCCTAAGATTGGGACTGAGGTTTTGGCGCGAGCCTCCCCTCCAATTGGTGGCCTCAATTTCCTTAGTAACTTGCAGGACGAACGCCCATATATTGGGGTTCCCCTGCAGTACTGGGAAGGATCTGGATTTAGGTTTGTAAGTTTTAGGGGTCACAAATACTGGTCTGTTGAGTCTCGATTGGACTGATTTACCTGGTATTACACCTGGTAGTTGGTAAGTCCAACCCTCTTCCTCGGGGTTGCTCTCGTCCCACAATACCATTAAGTCCTGTAGAGCCTGTAATTCCCGAATAGATACTTTATCAAGGATAGTATTATCGTTGCCAGTAAGGCTTAGATCGTTGCGAGTCTTATCGTATAGCACCTTGTACATAAGGCGTCAAGCAAATAAATGAAGGTCCTTGACTAGTTCGAATTTATCAGCTTCTCCATCCGGACAAAAAGATAGTCCAAGATGGAGTACTGTCTCCTGTTCTACAGTCAGGGGGTATGGGGATAGATTTATGATGTTATTGCTGTCCCGGCCTTCAGCAATGTGAGGGCCGGGACTTGCTCTTTTAATGTCTGCTGTGGGTTGGATGCAACAACACTAGATTTCTTTTCTATTGTGAAAATAGGTGCGGGTCGTATCTCTGCTGAGATGCTCGATGACAAAGGGGTAGCTCCCTGTGGTCCTTGGGTCATAGGGAGTGCCAATGTGGAAGTGGCCTCTACATTTGGAGCGGGTAGGGGCAGTGTAGTTGAGACATTGCTGAGGGTACTTGTATTAAGGGTGGTAGAACTGCTACCTCGTGATTTGTGGGGACGGGAACGTTTGTCTTTCAGCGGGAATTGAGATCGGGAGGTCTCATGTAGGCTACTGTCCAAGTCATTTTTCCTCTTTTTTTTATTTTTTTTTTTTTATTGTCGATGTTGCTACGACGTTCTATAGGGATATAAGACGAAGAGGATAAGGACGAGGTATCTGATTCTCGTCTTGGGGAATTAGTGTTTTTAGGGGAAATTTTGTTTTCAAAAGGTTTCCTGGTATTCTTCCGTTGTTGATTACTGGGCCATTTGTAGGCCTGTAAATTGTCGTAGGCCCTTTTGTCACGTTGAAATTTACTTTCTTTAATTTTAATTAAATTTGTGGCGTATTTAGTAAGATGAATTTTAAGTTTGTTGTCATATATCATATAGCCTGTATACGTGTGTACATTTTTGTTGGCTTCATGCCATTCAGTAATCTCGTTATCAATACCTACAATATCTCTACCATATTGTTCGCACAGAATGCGCATCATATTGATAGAGCAACATTGAAGGTTAGCTTCCCATGCTTCTTTCACATGGGATTCTACTTTGTTGATATTAGGGAAGATCTGCACCCTTAGACCCCACGGTATGATTTTATTTTCAATATATTGTTCGAAAAATTCCCTATGCCAAAATAGACGAGTTTTCTTTTCAACGAGTTTCTGCAAACCCAAGAAGAAGTAATTGGCATCTTCTTCGGTAGCTTCATCCTTATTACGAGATTTCTTTACATCCGCAACAAACCCATCCCACTCCTTACCACAGTATCCCGTCATAATGACAGTACGGTCTGACCGAGTATCTCAGTAGTAGAGTTTCGTCTAATAGTATGATGATTCCACTGTATTTAGCTAAGGCAAGAGAGAAACAAAACACAAATCTTAATACTTCATAGTAAAATTACATATCATGTAGACGATCCTAAACCGATAATTTTTGTCCAATAATCTGAGAGAGAAGACTCATAGATATGGATATAATATGTATCAATTGGATATCGTATGGAAAAAATATATTCGATTGTCAGAGCCCTATTAGAGGATAAAGTGGGTGTTTAAGTCCACCCGTGTTGGAAGTATATAAGGTTTGTTATAGGGCTGACATCGAAATGTAGAACAAATTAAATAAATCCGAGTACACCTGAATCCTTCAAAGGTATTGAAATAGAAAGATTACCCATAAAGCAATGGGATAGGGGTTAAGGATTCTCAATGGTGTATCGGAAATAGATAAATCTATGAGTCTGATCAAGTCTCAGTAAGTATTGGTTCTTAGACACGTTCAGTGTTTTTGAAAAAATGACAAAGATTTATTTATACAAAAAATACAAAAACATTGTACAAAATTATTAAAAAACATTAATATTAGGAGAGAAAGTATATTAAAACTGCAGAATAACTGCAGACCATCTTCTGAGGTCCAAGCGTGTTTCAGGTTCAACTAGTTTCGCCCATAAGAGAGCTTCGTCAGGAACCCACGATTGAATGTACTTTCTATGTGAATACAAAAAAGTACAATGAGCTAGCATATCAGAATAATAAAGAGAATGTTACATAATATAGAATATACATAATTACTGGTCTCTTGGCAAAACATATAACAGGTGGTATATTTGATCTTTAAAGAATTTATTATACTAAAATGAGGTCTAGGCGCAATTGTGTGGAGCGGGAGAGGGCACATACCTGAGACGGCTGAGAGGGTGATCTCAAGGAAGGGATGTCCACGAGGGCATAATCTCTGCGATTAGAGAAGAGGCCACCACGCGGGCGAGATGGATTATAGTCGCCCGGGTGGGGGTGACAAAGACAGCTGTGTTGCTAAGTGCTGATGATCTAATGGAGAGAGAGTATGATATGTCAAAAAACTAATTATCTGGGTAAATGGTTCCCAAACACTTCTGATAAGTCAGATAAGAAATCTCACTTACTGGTGCCTGATGGTAAAGGGACTGACTTGGACTAGATCTATGCTAAGTCCAAGAAAAGAGAGGAGGTAGGCTAATGCTGGCCAATTGTAGTGGCTGCTAAATTGCTATCATCGAGTCCTATGTGTGAAAAACAGGATAGATGAGAACCAGTTAGTGGCCAAAAAAGATGAAAATAAGAATAAAGATAAAAATAAAAAATAAAAATGAAATATGAAAAATAATAATAATATAATGAGATGAAAAGGTAGATATGTAGATGGAAATGAAAATATAAAAATAAATATACATATAAATATAAATATAAATATAAATATAATTATAACCATATATGAATATGTGTAAATAATTAGAGCTGGGAACTGTTTGTTAGTAAATAGATATATATATAAGTAAATAAATAAAGCAACACTGTCCATGCATGGCTATACTGAGCCTTCTAATGCAAGAGCAAGGGCATAGAGCCTCATAGTTGCTGATTAAATCGCAGAGATTATGCCCTCGTGGACATCCCTTCCTTGAGATCACCCTCTCAGCCGTCTCAGGTATGTGCCCTCTCCCGCTCCACACAATTGCGCCTAGACCTCATTTTAGTATAATAAATTCTTTAAAGATCAAATATACCACCTGTTATATGTTTTGCCAAGAGACCAGTAATTATGTATATTCTATATTATGTAACATTCTCTTTATTATTCTGATATGTTAGCTCATTGTACTTTTTTGTATTCACATAGAAAGTACATTCAATCGTGGGTTCCTGACGAAGCTCTCTTATGGGCGAAACTAGTTGAACCTGAAACACGCTTGGACCTCAGAAGATGGTCTGCAGTTATTCTGCAGTTTTAATATACTTTCTCTCCTAATATTAATGTTTTTTAATAATTTTGTACAATGTTTTTGTATTTTTTGTATAAATAAATCTTTGTCATTTTTTCAAAAACACTGAACGTGTCTAAGAACCAATACTTACTAAAACTTGATCAGACTCATAGATTTATCTATTTCCGATACACCATTGAGAATCCTTAACCCCTATCCCATATCTAAGATAAAATTAAAGGGGAGCTACAAAGAAGATGGAAATCTGGTTGACTTTTTCCTCACCTGGGAATTTTTTAGGAAGTTTGCATTTGTACTTTAAGTTGGAACCTGGTATCACTAAAGCCTAGTACCAGGCCCGTCGCTACAGGACAGGCAAAACAAACAATCGCTTGAGGCCCCAAGCTGGCCTGGGGCCCCCAACTTCCCCTTTCCAGGATGTAGCGTGGCCAAGCTCCTCTTCCTTCCACCTGGATTCCTGTCAGGAGATTCAGTTTCCTGTTTCCGGCTGGACTGACAGGAAGTGCACACTGAGTGCTCACTTCCTTTTAGTCCGGCCAGGTAAACAGGAAACTGAATCTCCTGTATCGCATGGTACCCCGGCCCGGGCACTATCTGATAGAGGACTGGGGAAGAGGAGCTCAGCCACACTACAGCGACAGCCCACAGGGAAGAAGGGGAGGTAAGAATAGAAAAAAAAATTATGTAGTGTTAACGTAGGCTTTGCATGCTGGGGGGGGTGCTTGGGGGCCCCCATTTTGCTTGGGGCCCCCAAATTCCTTCAAACGGCCCTGCCTAGTACACATTTGTCGAATGTCAAGCGGCATCGGCTGGTTCAATAGGAGCTGGCTGACATTCGGCACGTGTGTATGGCAGGCGGTCTGACAGAAGGATTTTCGAAGGTTCTTTCCCGAAAACGGACTGACGGTCAGCTTCTGATCAGCTCAGGCAATGGCTGAGAGCGCTGACTGGAGTGTTCTGGCGGGGGGCCGTCCCCCTCTCAGAACACAATAACACAGCAAGGGAGATTGTTGTACTAACATTGGATTGTTAGTACAGTGGCTCTGACTAAGCTGTGAGTTTTTTTTCGTTCAACCTACTGGGTTGAACAAAAATAAAACTAGTTGTGTGTACTAAGCTTTAGCCTCTGACGAACAACACCTCTCTCCATCTATGTATCCTCTTCTGTTTCCCCATTTCCCTGTTCTTTTGACTGTGGCTTAAAGCCGAGGTCCCGTGAAAAAAAAATATTAAAAGCCAGCAGCTACAAATACTGCAGCTGCTGACTTTTAATAAATGGACCGCGATGTCCGCGATGTCGGCAGCTGAAGCCAATCAATCGCTTGGTTCTCTGCTGCCCCCGCCGCCATCCTTGGTGAGGGAATCAGGAAGTGAAGCGTTGCCGATTCACTTCCCAGTTTCCTACTACGCATGCACGAGTCACGCTGCGCGTCCTAACTGGTCCCCGCTGTATTTTGGGACCTGTGTGTTTCCCAGAAGACAGCAGGGGGGGGAAGGGGCGTGACCCCCACAGGAGTCTCTCCTCGGAAGTGGGTGCAAATACCCCACATCTAATGACTGGTAAGCTGCAATATATTCCACCTTAAAGTGGAGTTCCACCCAAAAATGTAACTTCTGGTGTCACATTTGGCACCTTTTAGGGGGAGGGGGGAGCGGATACCTGTGTAATCCTGGTATTTGCTCACACTTCTGGGCATAGATCACCGCGGTGACCTATGCCACGTCCAGCGCCTACTCCATCCCCCCTACTGTCACACAGTGACACACAGGTCCCAGAAGACAGCAGGGACAAGTGGGATCATGCAGCATGTGCAGTAGGGAACCAGGAAGTGAAGCCGCTTACCGAAGATGGCGGCGTCTCCACCACCCGAGAGCCTAGGGACAAATCGACTTGGGGTGTCGACATCGCGAGCGCCCAGGACAGGTAAGTGTCCTTATATGAAAAGTCAGCAGCTGCAGCATTTGTAGCTGCTGACTTTTAATATTATTTGTATTCCGCGGACCTCCACCTTAACACGACCTGACACTTCACTTCAAAGGCATAATGAGCGGTGGAAGCTTTTGTTGATTAATGTTTGCATACAGAGAAAAATATCATTCCAAGTGGGCAGTCAGTAGAAATATGGCCCTCATTACTATTTTGCTCATTTAATTTCATGAGTGCGCATGGGGCACATTTGCACGTAGAAAACAAAAACACCAATTTGCATAAGAGGGATTTTATTAAAAGTCTGGATCCTCGCTGTTTGAAGAGACACGTAAGACTGTCGTCTAAACATATCTCCGTGAACGCCAGGTCATTATGCAGGGGATTTGTGTGGGAGGATGCTAATCACTCTTTTCAATCCTCTATTTTTTTCCAGAGCAATTTAGCGGAGATGTTTGCTAAAGAAGGGGGGCAGTGGAGGGCTCAATATATGAAGTAGAGATTTCAAATGATGGCTTCAAAGGAGGCTTGACATGTAAGGATCCAGACAAACAAGGATTATATTACTTCAAAGTCCAGGTATTAAAGGATTGTCATAGGTGGGTTTTACCCTACCTGTCACAATGGTGGGCAGATCAATATTCTGCCTGTCAAGTCATCAAAAAGTGCATACTTCCTAATATCTTATACAAAATAAATAAATGGAATATATAATCATTGGAGCCATCCAAACTCCACATTAAAAGGAAACTATAATGTTTTAGGTAACGGTTATTTTTAGTTTTTAGGTTTTATAATATATATATATATATATATATATATATATATACAGTGGAACCTCGGATTACGAGCATAATCCATTCCAGGAGAATGCTCGTAATCCAAAGCACTCGCATATCAAAGCGAGTTTCCCCCTAGAAGTCAATGGAAACTAAAATAATTGTTTCCGCATCAATGGCATGCAATACCGCACGTGGCCAGAGCTGAGGGGGAGCCGGAGAGCATTAGAAACACTTAGAAAGGCTCAAGGACAGCTTGGCTGAATTCGGAGTATTTCCAAGCATTTCTGAATGGATCTGATTAGCTCCGGCACCCCTCCACCTCAGGCCAAACGGCGGTACTGCACACCGCTGTGGCTTGAATCCTGAGTCAGGATTTAAAAAGAAAACTGCTTGTTTTGCGAAATACTCGTTAACCACGTTAATCGCAATCTGATGTTTCACTATATATATATACCATATTTATCGGCGTATAACACACACAGGCATATAACACGCACCCTAACTTTAAGAGGGAAGTTTCAGGAAAAAAACTTTCCACAGCTCCCTGCGTATAACACGCGTATAACACGCAGGCACAGTTTACCCTCTTTTTTCAGGGTAAAAAAGTGAATGTTATACGCTAATAAATACAGTATATATATATATAATTATTATTTTAGGTACTTATATAGCACTGTCAATTTACACAGTGCTTTACATATACATTGTACATTCACATCGGTCCCTACCCTCAAGGATATACATATATGGGCCAATTTAGACAGAAACCAATTAACCTACCAGCATGTTTTTTGAGGGTAAGAGCAAACCAGAGTACCCGGAGGAAACCCACGCAGGCAAAGGGAGAACATGCAAACTCCAGGCAGGTAGTGCCGTGGTTGGGATTCGAACCAGCGACCATTTTTACTACTAGGCAAAAATGCTAACCACTACACCACTGTGCTACCTTGTGTCTTGTTGCTGTGCTCAATCTTACCAAAGCATATGACCTGTGACATGAAACTGCCTTCCACAACCTCATCTTAGCATCTTAGTAGCAGAGTTTGACTGTTCCTCACCCAGTTTCAAGCCTCCCTCCTACACAGCTAATTCTGCCTCTGTTAATGACTGTGTTTTAACTTACATATGAAATTGATGATCATTAGCACCTGCTTGATATAATTGGTCAATCATACACTTGACTCTAAGGCCTTGTACACACGTCAGAGAATCTCGTCAGGAAAAACCTGTCGTTTTCCGTGACAAGATTCTTGGCAAGAAACTCTTGCCGCCGGAGTGTACTGACTTTTATTTCAAAAGAACCGTGGTTCTCTTGAAGGAAAGAATGCGGTATACCACCTAACTATTTACACTGTGCTGTACATTTTATACTGAATACCACTACACTGTCCTATACTGCACCGTTTCTGTCCATACACATTATACTGCTGTATGTACTCCATGCTAATCCATTGTATATACACCGGTGCATAATATACTGTGCCACAGTCTTTTGTGGCTACCCAGCCTACCTCTCAGTAGATTGCATTTATTGTGGTGCACCCTTTTCTGCCCAACCGGGTGCACATTTGGTGGTTTTCCCTCAAAACTTTAAAGCGGATGGCCCATTAAAAAAATATATTAAAAGCCAGCAGCTACAAATACTGCAGCTGCTGACTTTTAATATTAGGACACTTACCTGTCCTGGAGTCCAGCGGCGTCCCCAGCAGAGGACGAGCCTTTGCTTGTCTCTCTGCTGCTCCATCCACGGTGAGGGAACCAGGAAGTGAAGCGCTCCGGCTTCACTGCCCGGTTCCCTAGGCGCATGCGCGAGTCGCGCTGCGCCCGGCGATTGGCTCCCGCTGTGTGCTGGGAGCAGAGAATTCCCAGCACACAACGGGAAAAACCCGTCTTTTGCCCGAGACTGCGGGCCGGAAGTGGGTGCAAATGCCTGTCTTTAGACAGGTATCTGCACCCCCCTCCCCCCTGAAAGGTGTCAAATGTGACACCGGAGGGGAAGAGGGTTCCGATCAGCAGAACTTCACTTTAGGGTGGAGATCCGCTTTAAGGTTTCTTTTAAAACCAATTCCAGGCTTACATTTTGGTGAAAGGTCTACTTCAGTAGCGTGAGTGTGATATTTACAGGAAATCATTTAATTTGAAAAAAAAAATGCTTTTAACTCAAGGGTAGCTTCCCTATAAACATAGTATATCACGGAACTTTCCACTAAAAATATATGACAGACCTTGCAGCCAAACTGACGTCAGTGCTTTTTTTCAAGGAGGAAGCAAGGAACATTGCCATTGGGGATTAGAAGGAATAAATGAGGCTAATAAATGTATAGCAGAAGGTTTATGGGTCCCGTTTGTCTCTGCCATCTTTAAAGGACCCCCATTCAGGAGTAAACATTCATAATATCGGGATGTTCCTAGAACAGTTTTCTGGGCTTCTGAGTTACAGTTCTAATGAATGTTGTAAATCCCATCTGCTTCTGATAAAACGGTGCTTGTAAATGTCCAAATCCTGTCCCTGATTTGATGGATTGGTGTGGTGCTCGGGTAAAGATCAAAACATTTGAGGCAACCCTCGGAGGACTATAATGGGCCCTTCCATTGATTTTTCCATTTGTTAGAAATATTTCTGTAGAACTGTGTTAATTCTTATCTCTTTTTATTGAGTTGGGCCGTGGTTCTCAACCTTTTTTCCAGTCAATGTACCCTTTATAATTATGTACAATCTAAAATGCAAATAAACAAATCGAATAGGTTTGCACAATGCACCTAACATTATAGGTGGTTTGGTTTTATGAAGCAAATACACTTTTGCACAACGGTACTGATTAAGTATTCCAGCAATTCTCTTCTTCCTCAATTTCTCTCCCTCATCCAGCCAACATGACCCCAGTACTGATGGAGAGGGGCAAACAACAATGTCCTCCAACACCCAAAGACCTCTTTATCACCCTATGATGTCATTGTTTGTTATGACACTGACAGCTTGCCTGCATGGTGTCTGTGACAGATCTTGGATACCCCATATGGGAACCTCCGCTAGACCTGTGTCTCCTGTCCTCCAAACGCACCCGCAGCCTGCAGACTCCCAATTACCATCCCTTAACCCCTCAATCACGAGACAGGCCACACAAGTGTTGAGGGTTAAACATGCAGAGCATCAACTCTTTATTAAGTACCAGGGACACTCCCCTTAGTCTTGTCATAAAGGGGGTAGGGGACAAGGAAGAACCAATGGAAACTCAACACTTGTATATTTAAACAACTACAGTTAAAACACACCAAGGGATTATGATAAGCAGGCAGTCCCTGCTTACACATGCCCTGCTGGGAGGTGTCTCTAGACCTTTGTCTACATGCCATGACCCAACATAATTAAACACAGCAACAATAGGAGGGGAGGGGGGAGAAGGATGTAGCATTACATTACATTATCTCAATGCCATTTTGTCCCCAAGTCTCTCAGTCTCTTCTGGGCCAAAATCTTTGGGTAGGAGATATGGCTTGTAGCACCGCAATTTGTTTCTTTAACAAAAGAGGACACTTGTTCTACACATCAGATACGCTCTGTTGTTGTTTGTAAATAGTAATTTTCCTGATGAGGAAAGTGTAATGTCTACTGCCTTGCCTATTAAACCTGAATGGTCTACAATAAGGTCTCATGCACATTGGGTGTTTGTCCAGCACTTCTGAATGCCTTTTCTCCTGGCAAGAAAATAGCAGCATAAAAAAATGTTCTTAAAGCTACCTTTTGAAAATGCATATAGGCACAACAAGCATTCGGGCATTAGTTCATTCCATTGGCCAGAATATTCAGAATATTAAATGAATATTAAATGAACTGGCGCTAAACGTGTTTAGGTGTGTCGGGCGGTTTTTCTGCCAACGGCTCCTCTTCTGAATGTGCAAGTGATGTTTATTTATTTTTTTGCCTCTAAACACCCCTGCCTCTAAATCAGTGGTTCTCAACCTGGGGGTCGGGACCCCCTTGGGGGTCAAATGATGATTTGCCAGGGGTCACCAAATCCTGGGCTGTTCCTGAAGCCTGCACTGTTCTCCCAGGAAGGGAGATGATAAGAGGGGGAGGAACAAAAAAAAAGGGAGAGAAAGGAAAAAAATAGAAAGACAGAGGAAAAGATGGAGGAAAAAAAAAAACAAGGATTTTGGATAGAGAGAGATAAAAGGGAAAGAAAGAAGAACAAAGAGAGAGAGAGGTAAATCCTAAAATGTACCATAAGGGGTTTTAATACTGTACGAGTGGAAGGGGCTCAGGGAGAGCTAAATGTCCGTGGGTTAGGGGCGCAAATTACTTGCCTTGCCTTGGTTCTTTCTACCCACGCTATGAAAATAATTTTACTGTTAGGGGTCCCCACAACTTTGGAAAGTTTATCAAGGGGTCACAGAACTAGAAGGTTGAGAACCACTGCTCTAAATGCTTGTAACTAGGGTTGTCCCGATACCACTTTTTTAGGACCGAGTACAAGTACCGATACTTTTTTTCATGTACTCGCCGATACCGAATACCGATACTTTTTTTAAATGTCATGTGACAGTTTTCAAACCACAATACAGACTAAGGATATTTTCTTTAGAATTATGAAGAACTCTAACTCAAGACATTATAAAAGAATAAAAATGAGTAAAAATGTTTTATTTTCTTGTCACGCAGTAGTAAAAAACTCAAAGAATTTTCACAGAACATGTGAAAAAAGTATTCTATTTAGGTATCGGGAGCATTTGCGCGAGTACAAGTACTCCCGCAAATACTTGGTATCGGTCCCGATACCGATACTAGTATCGGTATCTGGACAACCCTACTTGTAACCAATGTAAGTAAAGGAGGACTGCACTAAGGTAAAGGAAGCTAGTTAGGGAAAAAAATTGTACCTTTAAAACCCCTTTAATATATTAACTAATTTAATAATGTGTCACGTGACACTAAAAATAGGTACTGGTAGTAATTGGTATCGGCGAGTACTTGAGAAAAAGTATCCTCACTCGTACTAAAAACTGGTATCAGTGCATCCCCAGTTATGGCACCCGGTGTCTTGTAGCGATCTATTTTGTTGTGTTTACTTTCAGACCATGTTCCTTATTAGCTTGTTTGGCAGTATCAGACCTGTTCCTAGACTAGGAGGGACGTTGGCATCGATCACAGAGTAGTACAGGAAATTACTGTCATACAACAAGTAAACACAGCTTTATTATATGAAGTTTCATATCCTTCATCATCAATATAGTTAAATTAAGTGAAAAGGTAGTCTTGTGGTGCAGAGCCAACGTACAGGAGACATGCACACCAACTGTTCCTTATTAACAGAGCCATCCTTTATAATCTTTTAAATCATATTTTATAAAATAAAAATAAATATAATTTGTTCTTAATACAAAACAAAATATCAGGTGTGGAGTCTATTCCGCCTACAACGCTCAGGCTTGATGCCATTTAACATAATTTTCCTGCATCTGGGCTCCTCCAAGTTTACACAGTTTAAATCGAAACACCATTTTTTGTTGTCTCTGCCCCATTGGTGACATTTCCATATTTCCAATTGTTCATACACTGTATGGGTGCTTAAAGTGAGGCTGTCATATAAAGATTTTACTAGTGCTGGCACCTCCTTTAGAGTCAACTTGTGGTCATGCAGGTCAAAGCAACCGGTTCATGGCAACCCTTCTAGCAGTTCACATATGCTTCCCTTCAACGATGCCAAATACTTTAGATATGGAGGAGCACATGACTCCCTTGCATTGCTCCCATGTGATAGCACCGATGCTTGGTAATTGCCTTCTAAGATACCAAGCATTGTGATGTAGGGTCAAAGAGAGAGTCCTTAGCTCTGTGTAAGCTCCAAGTCGTAACCTGGTGCTTACACGCACTTTCCTATCTTTGCTCTCAGGCAGCAGTATGAAGCAGCGAAGAATGAAAGGAAGCTGAATATATGAAGTTTTTTGCCTCCGCATTAAAGAAAACCTTTTGGTCTGTTCTTCAAGGTCAAGAGCAAGTTATTCAAATAATTTTCATTGCTGCCTGGTATTGCCAAAATCTGGCCCCACTATCTTACAATTAAGATATGATGTTACAAAATATTACAATGTTAAATTGGTAGTCCACCCTGAAGTGCTATTTCAGGTTGAATGGGTTACCCCCAGGCTTGAAATCTGATTACCACCTGGCCATGTTTTCTCCCACCCTGGGATCTTGGATGTTTGATTCCACCTTATTGGTTCCCATTATTCCTTTGACACTGACGCTCAGACCCCACCCCATGCAGCCTGTATGCTCGGGATGGAGCTACTGAAGTGGGAGCTGAGATCTAACTGGGAGTCCTGCCCCCAGACTTTTGAAAGCCCATTGCAAACCCAGCTGGCCAGGTATGTCTCCCCCCCCCCCTATATACTGCCTGACTGATATCCTAAACCCTAAGCTGTTGTTCAACTGTGAAGCTGTGCATTGCTGAAAGTTCTGTGGTCATCTCCTGCATTATGTCCGCAGTCTTTGACCATCTCCTGCAGTATATCCACAGTCTCCAACCATCTCCTGCAGTAATGCCACAGTCTCCAACCATCTCCTGCAGTATGTCCACAGTCTCCAACCATTTTCTGCAATATGTCTGCAAGTCTCTGACTGTCTCCTGTAGTATGCCCGCAGTCTCCAACCATCTTCTCCAGTATGTCCGTAGTCTCCTGCAGTATGTATGCAGTCTCCGACCGTGTCCTACAGTATGTCCCCAGTCTCTAAACGTCTCCTTCAGTATGTCCGCAGTCTCTGACCATTTCCTGCAGCATGTCGTTAGTCTCTGACTGCCTACTGCAGTATGTTCGCTGCCTCTGACCGTCTCCTGCAGCATGGCCCGCAGTCTCTAGCCATCTCTTGTGGTATGTTTGCAGTCTGTGTATTTATGTGCCGCTTTACTTGCTCAATTATTTGGGATTGCTCCACTACTCAGCGAGCAGTAATGATTTGCAGTAACCTATAGCAACCAATCAGTAAACAGTAGTTCTCTGCTGTAGTCTCTAGCAACCAATCAGTTAGCAGTAATGATGTGCAGTAACCTCAAGCAACCAGTCAACCGTAATAATGTGCTGTAACCTCTAGCAACCAGCCAGTGAATGGTAATAATGTGCTGTAACCTCTAGCAACACATCGATAGCGCTGCATGATCTGCTGCAGTAAACTGATTTAGAGTCTTTCTGCTTTTTTTTTGTATGTATTGTATTGTATGCAAAAATTGCCCAGGGTCCAATAGCTATTAACGATCACCCTGATTACAACGGGCTGCCACTCTAATTGATGGATATTTTACTTTATGGGGGTTACAAGAGAACAGACATATACTATAATTAGTCAGGAGTTCTTCTTTAGAACATATGGTGTATGCTTGTGCTTGTTTTGCTGGAATGAAGTAATTGATGCGGAGTGTGAGCTTCTAGGGTACACAAATAGATGTAACTAAGGAGCCAGTATCTCTCACAGGAGCCGTATCCCTGTATTCTGCACTCTCCTGCAGAGGTTCCACTGGGACTGCATTATACAGGTGGCAGGCGAGAACGTCCCTCCTGACTCCCATAGCAACTGAGAGTGTCTGCATTACCTCATGGGCTGTTTTCTAGAACAGTTTGTAAACCGCAGACATTGTAATCATGGTGTGCACACCCCCTGTCTGTCATCAGGTGACCTCTCGCATCCCTCGAGAATGTTAGTGCTACAAAACATCTCCCTGTGGAATGACAAGTGAAAATTACCTCCCGTGTGCAGATCATTCGCTTTGTCTCACATTGGCAACAGCGCACCGCGAGTCAGGGCTGCTCAAGCGAGGACGGTAAAAATGGCAGGTTGCATTGAAATCAACATTGGATTCCTTAATACTACTTAATGAATCATTCAATAGCATTTAAAGAGGACCTTTCAGTGCAATGCAGGAGTTGCTATACTATCTAGGCCCCTCACCCTGCATAAGCTTACCCAAGAAGGCCTTATTCACACAGGCAGATTGGCTTGTACAGCACACAAAATTGGCGATTTTGGGTACCCGGGAGCACAGGTGCAGCATACAGCACTGCAAGAAGTCATCAATAAGCTGAGGCTGTATGCAGCTCCATGCTGTTGTGAGCGGTACTCTCATAATGGGCCATATGCGTACAGGGACACATACCCTGACCACAGAAAGTCAATTTTCCAGACATACGTTCCTGTACACCTATGGCCCTGTACGGGAGTACTTCTTGGAATAGTGTACAGCCATCATGTACTTCAGCCTGTTGATATTTACTGGCTGCTGGTAGAAGGATTTATGGTGAACCTGTGCCTCAGGGGCACCCAATAACAGGTGGAGGGGGGCCAGACAGCATACAAGGACCTGGCATTGTACCACAAGGCCCTTTTATTTTCAGAACAACTGGTAGGAGCATCACTTTTAACCACTTCCCCACCGTCGTATAGTCATATGATGGAGGCAGGACCCCTAGTCCCTCCGGGCGGCCGTCATATGATGTCCTGGGATTCCCTGCAGTGTGGAGAGCGTGCGTGCGCACTCACCGCATCACTGGGGACCGCAATGTCCGCCAGGCACCCGTAATTTATCATCACAGAGCAGGAGACCTATCCGTGTGTTCCCATTACAGAGGAAAACCAATTGGTCTCCTCCCCTTGTGAGTCCCCTCCCCCTACAGTTAGAATCACTCCCTAGGACACACACACTTAACCCCTTGATTGCCCCCCTAGGGTTTACCCCTTCCCTGCCAGTCACATTTATACAGTAATCAATGCATTTTTATAGCACTCATCGCTGTATAAATGTGAAAGGTCCCAAAATAGTGTCAAAAGTGTTCGATATGTCCACCGCAATGTCACAGTCATGATAAAAAACGCAAATCACTGCCAGTACCAGTACATTTTTTAAATAAAAATGCCATAATTCTATCCCCTATTTTGTAGACGCTATAACTTTTGCGCAATCCAATCAATATATGCTTGTTTTTTTTTTTAGAGACATTGGTGGATGGAGGACTTTGCTCTAAGTATTAAAAATAAATGAAATGGCATATTTGGTTTGTGGTGCTCAAGTGCAGTGTAGTTCTGTTAGATGGTACGTCAGTGGTGAAACTACCAGGGTCGCAGCAGTCGCACTTGCGACCGGCCCCATGTGTTCCGCAACTGTGGTGGGCCCGCTGCCCATTCTACCACTGAGGAGCCCGTCACTGCTGCCCAATCTACCACTGAGGGGCCCGCCACTGCTGCCCGCTCTGCTATTGAGGGGCCCGCCACTTCTGCCCGTTCTACCACTAAGGGGCCCGCCACTGCTGCCCGCTCTGCTACTGAGAGGCCCGCCACTGCTGCACATTCTGTCACTGGGGTGCCTGCCGTTGCATGCCATTCTACCACTGAGGAGCCCACCGCTGCCCCCCATTCTGCTACTGAGGGGACCGCTGCTGCCACCCATTCTGCCACTATGTGCTTCATAAAAAAAGTAATCTGGGGTTGGGAACATGTCATGGGAGTAAAGGGCCCTGCGATCAGTGAAAAGGGCCTCAGGCTTGAAGTGGGGGGGGGAGGGCCTTCATGGTGTTATGCACTGGAGCCCTGAAGGTTCTAGTAATGCCTCTGGGGTATGTCTACCATATTGTGCCAAAAATGCAATTGCAAATGGCAACGGCACCTTGGCAAATATTTGATAAGGTATATGCCAATTCAGTAGGTTGACTTTCAAAAGCTTTATTGGTGTAAGGGGTACTGCACACAGATTAGAGGCCCCCTTGCCTCATGCGTTGTTTTTATATACCCCACCCCTGCTTAGTATTTGCTACAACAGATAGCGTATTCTATCAGAATTATATATTTACTACTTTGCACTCTCATTTACTTACACATGACTCCAGACCGTAGAACAGGCTGATGCATTACCATGTAATGCAGAAGATTCATTTCCAGGCACACAAGTTCAGAAGAACTATTAAAGAATCATATTGATCGGGCGCTCAGTGAGTATATTGGCAGCTTATAAAACCCTCAGATGAGAAACAATTAATAAAAGAGGAGCAGAGTGAAACAGATTGCAAACACTTGATTGTTATTAGAAATCCTTTTTTCTGGATATATTATCCAGCCTCAATAAGAGGGGATTGTTATAGCCTGTGCTTGGGGATGATTCAATATTTAATTGTATTGTGCTCATGCAACGGTGGGTTTTTTCTGCTTCTGTAAACCTTCCCGGGTTAGCAGCAAAAGTTATTTAACAGTATTTGGATTAAGGCATGAAGCTTTTACATTGAAGAGCTTAATCAATAAGGCAGTGCAAAGAACATAAGAATAAGCCAAAGACAAGATGGTTTTTATAACTGGAACTAATGCAATAGATCTGTGCAATCGGAAGTTGAAATTGAACCATGACTTTTACAGGCTGCTGTGGGCAACATGATTGTCCTGGTTGGCAATCAAGAAAATGTTGGACGGCCACTCTCTGATGCTACACTTGTGCAGAATCAATAAAATCCAAACTGTCAAACCATAGATCACAGGGGTGCAGGAACAAAACAACTGACGCGTTTCACACCAATGAAAGGTGCTTAATCATAGCTGGTTAGCACATTTTTCCAAAGAGATTGTCACAGGTTCTTTTATTCCCAGATCAGTGCAGAGGCAGCCAAGCACACAGCAATAGTCACTCTTTCTGGCTCAGTAAACAGTCTAGGGGTGTCTTTTGTGATGCCTTATTGCTAAATTAACTTGGACAGGGTGCAGGAAGCTGTGGGACACTCCGGAAACACTGTACAGTAATAAGAGTCTTCATAAAGGGTTTGTAAAGGATCATTTTTTATTTTCTAAATAGGTTCCTTAAAATTGATTTACAATAAATACATAAGATGATATTCAAAAATGAATCATTAACCTCCCTGGCGGTATGATTATTTCAGATTTTAGGTGCTGAAAGCGGTACCATTATTTTGCAAGGAAATTTGGTGTTTTACATTGTAGGCCTGTAATCCTTAGCAATAACTCACTTAAATCTGTCCAAACAAGAGTCTAGTAGGCATCCCGGGTATGAAAAAGTTTGAGAAACAAAATCATAAATTATAATATAATAAATAATTTTAAATAATTATACCAATAATAATATAATTAACCAAAAATTATTCAATAATGTAATCAACTCAAAATCACTGAATTTTGCTCAGTTTTTGTCGCTGTCATTACTTTTATTTTTTTAGGCCGAATCTCCCCACAAATCACTATCGCTCAATTCTGCAAGTGATTCTAATTTATTATCGCTGTTTTCTAGCTGCTCTAAAATCACTTTTGACATAAAGGGACACTTTTTGGTTGCTATTGACAATCTACAGTTTGCAGGCAGAAAGAACAGTTTTTATTATACAAAAGTACATGTAGGGCACTGGGCAGACCACTAGGGACAAAGGGGGTGTGTATTTTTTACATAGAGTACTATAATCTATAATATCACAGTATACTGTATGTAATGTGTTTATTTACTTTTTTGAATTTGGCGCCGTTCTCCGCCCCCGTGCGTCATAACGTCGCAGAAAACGAAGATCGGAGGACCCGCTCGCTTACACAGCGGGAAGGCATCGCAGGATCCAGGGACAAGGTAAGTAACTTTGTCTGTGGCTGCTGCGAGGCAAGCCTGAGTGTGGCTCGGGGATACCGCTTTTGGTACAGAAATCTTAGCCCGATCCTGACTCGGGAATATCGCCAGGGGGTTAATATACAAATAAGGGTGCAAAACTACATGTTTCGCCGTTTAGATGGCTTCTTCAGGAGAACTTTGATATCAGGCACAATGTATATGATCACTACAATGAAAAAGTACATATTTAGAAACCAAGAACAAACAAGAAAAAATACATATGTAAAAAACAAAATACAAAATAATAATCTTCCAGATTGGGAAGAAGACACAGATACAATGCATTAGTTCAGACTCTGACCTGTGTATTCAGTAGATAGGTAAACACCAAGATAAGGATGGATAAAATTGGATCAACTGGTAGTACCATAGAGAGAGATAATGCATGATATGAGGGTGCACCGTATCTCATCTAATAGGGCTCTGATACTTCTTTGGCCAACAGTGAATATTAAGGCTACAGCAAAATTCCACTCCTGTCAGAGGAAGGTGGAGAGACAACAACCATAAAAAAGGTAATCCCAATGGAACCTCACATTTATATATATCCCGGGTTTTCCTTAAAAGTTCCATAAACCTTGTTCTCATATATAGCTATGATAGTGTTGTTGCCATCAGAAAACCCACCTTGTGGAAGGCCACGGAGCCATTACTGAAGTACCTCTAGACAGGACGTGGCTGCAAAGAGCCTGCCTGAGATTAGTAGCACAGAGATGTATAAACAAAATAAAAAATCACGAAAACACGTATCTTATTTAAAAAAATAAAACAACAGTTATGTATGATACACCGAGCATTGGCAAAGTTAGTGTTTAGATATATTCGAAGGAAATTTAGAGCCTTTCTTGGTGATGTACAAGACAGAGGACAGCAGGCTGCCATATTTTATTCATCCTGTGAACAATGGCAGATGAAGAATGATAGGCAGGAAAAGAGCCATAGACGGACCCCTGACAATGTCACAAAGGGTCCAGAGCTGAAAGACTGCTCTGTGTGCCGAGGAGGAACCGACGCAACTTGGAGAGTCACCGATAAAAGGACGGCCACCTCGGGCTCTTATAGTGTTTGCTATTCTTATGTTCCTGAAAATAATGAAAAAAAAAGGAAGCTTTGAAGATACCATAAATGAGATGATCTGTATTCAAAGCCTCTCCTGATACTCGCTGTTCATTCAGAATACAAAGAAGGAAAACGGGTGAAATATTTACTGCAAATGTGTGACTTATGTGAGACCTACTAAGTTTTGTCTCATCTGCAGATATTAGGAGACGCTGGAAGTTACAACACTGGAGAAATAATACAAGTGATAGAAACACTTATATCGATAGATAGATAGATAGATAGATAGATAGATAGATAGATAGATAGATAGATAGATAGATAGATAGAAAGATTTATATCATCTTTTTTTCACACAAATAGAGCTTTCTTTTGGTAGTATTTGTTTACCACTGTTTATTTTTCATTATAGAAATGAATTAAATGAAAAAATGTTGATGAAAAAAAAAATATATATATATATATACCGTATATATATATATATATATATATATTTATATATATAATATATAGTGTGTGTGTTTTACTTTCTGCTACAAAACATATCCAATTAAATAAATAAATAAATAAAACATTTCTTAATGAATTTATGCCAAAATTTATTCTGCTACATGTCTAAGGCGGCGTACACACGACCGAGAAACTCGTCGGGCGAAACACATCGTTTTCCCCATCAAGTTCCTAGTTCGGCAGTCAAAAAACTTGTCGAGCCAAATTTTCCCATTGCCCAACGAGGAAATAGAGAAAATGCTCTCTTTTTGGCTCGACGAGTTTCCCGACGGGTTTCTCGGCGAAAAGTGTACACACGACTGGTTTTCTCGGCAGAATACGTCTCCCATCGAGTTTCTTGCTGAATTCTGCCGAGAAAACCGGTCGTGTGTACGCCGCCTTACATGTAAAAAAATAAAAGATAAAAATAAAAACCCAATAAGTGTATATTGATTGGTTTGTGTGAACCACCATGCTTCACGGTGGGGATGGTGTGTTCAGGGTGATGTGCAGTGTTGGTTTTCTGCCACACATAGCATGTTGCTTTTAGACCAAAAAGTTACATTTTGGTCTCATTTGACCAGAGCACCTATATGTTTACTGCTTCCCCCACATGGTTTCTTGCAGACTACAAACAAGACTTTTTATGGCTTTCTTTCAACTATGGCTTTCTTCTTGCCTCTCATCCATAAAGGCCAGATTTGTGGAGTGCATGACTAATGCCGCATACACACGATTGGAGTATCCGATGGTCTAAAATCCGATTCGATTTTTTTCATCGGAATTCTGTTCAAGCTGTCTTGCATACACACTGTCAGACTAAATGTCCGTATTTAATCCATCTGTTTTTGAATGAAATACGGACATACATTAATCTCTATAGGATAGCGGGTGTCAGCGGGTGAACATCCACTAACACCCGATCTCATCAGTACCCGCTATGGTCCGATTCTGCAGACGGAGGAAAATCCTTTTTTTCTATCTGTCTGCAGAGTGGATTGGTGAACATGGACAGATGGTCCGTGTTCATCCGATCCCCCATAGAGGAGAGCGGAGATCTGACAGGACGGTGCCTGCACAGTGTGCTGGGACCGCCATGTCATCTGCCGGCTCAGTGGGAATCAACGGAGCCATCTCCGCTGAGCAAGCGGATGAGACATGTACAGATCCTCATGGGATTCATACATGTGAAAGGGGCCTTGGGTAAGTAAATTAGAACCTCTGGAGGTACAGCCGTTTCCTTTTATTGAGGATTTCTATGGAGGCGGTCCGGGGCTAGCACTCGTAGTGAGGTTCCATCTGAGCTTATTCCATACACCTGGAGCAGCGGATTATTTGCCACAGTTGTGGCATGGTAAGTTGCCATTTTTAAAATTAAAGCAGGCGAGGAGGAAGCGCCATCCCGCTTCCTCACCACCTGTAAAACACCCTCTGATAAGCGATCCCCTGTGCAAGCAGTAGAGGAAGCGAGTGAACACCTATAGCTGATGAATCATGCAAACTCATATTTGTATTGCATTGTTTCAAAGGGGATTCACATAAACAATATACCATAGGGAAATCAGGGGACTCTAGTTATAAAACATCAGACAGCGGTTCTCCCATATGAGCTAGATTGCCCATAAGAGACCAAGCCAAGAAAATTCAGTAGTGTTTTTAATGAGCCAGAAGGGATTCGTATAAACATGATGCCTTGGTGATTCACATTGTCAACTTTGTGAGGCCACACATGTGAACAACTGACTTGGAATACAACTTTTATATGACTTTGGTGTGACTTTAATACGACTTTTACATTCTCTGAAGCCGTATCAAAGTTGCATCAAAGTATTGGTCAATAGGGTCAATTGGAATGACTCTCATAGAGATACATGGCAATTTACATGTCCTGCAACTTTGGGTCTCACAAGGCGGAGCCTAAGTCACAGAAGTGTGACTAGCTCATTATTAAATACATGAGGCTTATTTTGCACTTTCTATCTTTAGTAAATAAACCCCATTGTGTACTTAAAAGTGGGGTATGCCTGCAGTTAGCTTAGAACGATGCCCTGGATCAGTGTCAGCCATTTGAGTTCAGCGTGGACATCTTCCACTGGAGTTATTCCCAGGTTCACGGCTCTGGCGCTGTGATTGGCCAAAGCCACAATGACGTCAGTCCCGCACACGTGCGCGGGAGCCGCCAGTCACGGCACAACTCCTGAAGAGACGCACCAGCGGCCCGTTTCTTTAGCGCGCATGCATACACTGAATATCTCCTAAACTGTGCAAGTTTAAGAGATATTCAAGGTACCTACAGGTAAGCTTTATTATAGGCTTGCCTGTAGGTAAAAGTGGTGTAACAGGGTTCACAACCACTTTATTTGTTAAAGGTGTTGTAAAGAAAAAAAAAAATCCCCCCTAAATAGCTTCCTTTACCTTAGTGCAGTCCTCCTTCACTTACCTCATCCTTCAATTTTGGTTTTAAATGTCCTTATTTCTTCTGAGAAATCCTCACTTCCTGTTCTTCTGTCTGTAACTCACCACCGTAATGCGAGGATTTTATTCCTGGTGTGGAGAAAGTCTATTGAGGGGGGAGGGGCGAGCAGGCAAGTCAAGACACTCTCTACTTTGCAGATAGAGAAAGGAGCTGTGTGTTAGTGGGCGTCCTGACACTCCTGCTTGCCCCCTCCCCCCTCAAGAGGCTTTCTCCACACCAGGAAGAAAGCCTTGCATTACGGTGGTGAGTTACAGATAGAAGAACAGGAAGTGAGCATTTCTCAGAAGAAATAAGGACATTTATAAGCAAAACTGAATGGTGAGGTAAGTGAAGGAGTACTGAACCAAGGTAAAGGAAGCTATTTAGGGGGGAAAAAAATCCTTTACAACCCCTTTAACTAGGCCCTATAGTTTTCAGTTCAGTGAACTAGGCCTTAGGCCGCGTACACACGAGGAGACATGTTCGCGGAAACTGGTCCGCAGACCAGTTTCCGCGGACATGTGCGATCGTGTGTATGGCCTAGCGGACAGGTTTCCAGCGGACAAAAGTTTCTAAGCATGCTTAGAAACTTGTCCGCTGGAAACCTGTCCGTCGGACATGTCCGCTGGTAAGTACGCCTAACCAGCGGACCGAAATCCCCCGCATGCGTCCAATTAATTCGACGCATGCGTGGAAGCATTGTACTTCCTTGTTTGCGCACTTAGCGGCGTCACCGTCACGTCACCGCATTCTCTGTCCGCGGGTATTTTGGTCTGATGGTGTGTACACACATCAGACCAAATTATCCCAGGAGACTTGTCCGATGAAAACGGTCCGCGGACCGTTTTCATCGGACATGTCTCCACGTGTGTACGCGGCCTTATTAATTTCAGTTCAGTGAACTAGGCCTTACTGTAAAATAGGCCTTATTCTCTGTTCAGTGTACTAGGCCTTAATGTAAATGAGGCTTTATTCTCTGTTTAGTGTACTAGGCCTTACAGGGAGTCCCCGAGTTACGAACATCTGACTTACGAACGGGAGGCTGCGTGTCCACTTTTTGACGGCGGGCACATACGACAAAACCTTTTCCACAGCAGGCACATTCAACGGGACCTTTTCGTCAGCGAGCACATTCCACGGGACCTTTTCGTCAGCGAGCACATTCCACGGGACCTTTTCGACGGCGGGCAACATTCGACGGAACATCGGAAAACGGCGTATCTGCCATTCTGTGTGTGCTGTTCCGACTTACGAACATATTCGACTTAAGAACAAGCCTACAGTCCCTAACCGGTTCGTAACTCGGGGGCTGCCTGTACTGTAAACTAGGCCTTATAGTTCTCAGTTCAGTGCACTAGGCCTTACTACAAATGATTCCATATAGTTTTTAGTTCAATGCTCAGGAGCTTACAAGCATAACATTTTTGGAAGGATCAATAGGTATGTTTCTGTACTTGCAGAAAAATGTATGAAAAAAAATTTTTTTAGTCACAACCTCTTCATCTGCATTCAATGCTAGCACCATTACAACCAGAGAAACAACAGCATGTTAATGTTAAAATTCATAGGTGCCCTAAGGACTGGTAAGCTGGAATATATATTATTCCTGAGTTCAGACATACTTTAATATGCTAGCCTCCAGTTAATGGGAATATGCAGAGAGTAACATGAGCAACAGGTCCTCCACTGTATTTATTTTCCAGTCAGGCCTTTTCTGGAACAAAATGGCACTCGGGATCACAGTAATGCTTTTTCCTGTTTTTTTTCTCTTCTCTCTGTGCCGTTACAGTATTTGATTGAATTCTGCCTTTTTATTATCGGATTTTATGTTATGCAGTTTGTTTTTCTGTATAATTATGCAGATTTCCTTCAAAGCTGTTGTCCTCAAGTTATAAATAAAATGTCTTACATAACACTTTCTAAATTACTGAACTACCAAGGAAAGAATGAATTGTTATTCAGGCATTTATCAGGGAGATTATGTGAAGGACGTTCCTCGTACTCGTTGTCTGCCACAGTTGTTCTCACAAATATGTTCTGTGAGGGAGCGCAGACAGGAAAATTGTCATGTAGGAACTTATTTGAGGTTGCCAATTATCTCTTATTAGAGGGGACATCCCTTATTTTTGCGCCCCCCTTCCCAACCTCCACCCTGGGTTACTAATCGCCAGTAAATTTTACTGTCAGGCCCCGTACACACGACCGAGTACCTCGACAGGCCAAACACATCGTTCTGCCCGTCGAGGTTCTCGCCCAGCCGTCGAAATCGTCGACCAAGCCGTCGGGAAAGGCGCCGAGCCATGGTTCTCGATGGGCCATCGAGCGAATAGAGAACCTGCTCTCTATTTTGGCTCGACGGCTTTCCCGACGGGATGCTTGCCGAAACCGTACACACGGCCGAGGTTCTCGGCAGAATGAGGATCCCAGCGAGCTTCTCGCTGGTTTCTGCCCAGAATCTCTGCCGTGTGTACGCCGCCTCAGTCTGTAAAAATCTGTGATTTTTTTACAACTGCCAGTAAATATCAGGGGCTGATCATTTCATGCTGTGTTGAATTTTTAAGTGTAAATTAAAGGGGTTGTAAAGGATTTTTTTTTTTTCATAATAAGCATCCTTTACCTGCAGATATTCCTCTTTTCACTTCCTCATTGTTCGTTTTTGCTCAGAAGTTGCTCTATTTCTTCTCTGTTCTGTTCACTTCCTGCTTGCCTAATTGTTACTCACCACCGTAAAGGGAGACTTTACTGCAGAGGTCAGTGACATGCTCTCCCCCTCCTGGGAACTACATCTATGCGGCAGGACGCTCTCTACGTGTTAGAGACTTCAAGGAGGTGTGAATTACTGGGTGTGCCGCAATGAATACTGGGAAATGTAGTTGAATTAAAGAGAGGAATACTACACGAGGTAGTGACAAGGCAGACTTTTTGAGGCAATCACAGGGACATAAGAATTAAGAAAAAATTCTAAATTTAATTACAAAAAATACATATCATAAAATCTATTGAAAAAGAAATAAATAAAGTATACAGAATATACACAAGCAATATTTTCTTTCGTCCCGCCTACGCGTTTCGCCTAACGGCTTCTTCAGGGCGAGTTTGAGAGAGAGTTGACAATAAAGAATTGCTAGTTTCATACATCAAGTAGATTGCTATCCATCCAATTGTACCGAGGATGAGGAGGTCATAGATGTGCAGGTAGTGTATAGCTTGTAATAGCTCAATGCCACCCAATATAAGGAAAAAGTATCCTATAGTTGGCAGCAAACCGTCATATATCAAGGAGAGATAAGTGGATAGATTCTGAAATGAGGTCAGAACCAGAAGGACCGGGGTTGGGAGCCTTAGTGTAAAGCGAGTCTTGTATGTCCCAGGGGGGAGTGGGCGTGCAGCACTGGCTACTCCCCCCGGGACATACGAGACTCGCTTTACACTAAGGCTCCCAACCCCCTGGTTTGCCCTATACTGGACACCACAGCGTGGCTTGCCTACCCGTTTGGATTTAAATTCCTTTCTGGCTATACCCCATGCTTACTGCCTTACTGGTCCCGGTCCTTCTGGTTCTGACCTCATTTCAGAATCTATCCGCTTATCTCTCCTTGATATATGACGGTTTGCTGCCAACTATAGGATACTTTTTCCTTATATTGGGTGGCATTGAGCTATTACAAGCTATACACTACCTGCACATCTATGACCTCCTCATCCTTGGTACAATTGGTACTCTCTCTCAAACTCGCCCTGAAGAGGCGAAACGCGTAGGCGGGACGAAAGAAAATATTGCTTGTGTATATTCTGTATACTTTATTTATTTCTTTTTCAATGGATTTTATGATATGTATTTTTTGTAATTACATTTAGAATTTTTTCTTAATTCTTATGTCCCTGTGATTGCCTCAAAAAGTCCGCCTTGTCACTACCTCGTGTAGTATTGCTCTCTTTGATTCAATTATTTCGGATGTTGGCTACATGTGAGTGCTTTTTTGTTTTCCCGTTCCCTATTTTTTTTATGGGAAATGTAGTTCTTACATGAACGAGAATAAAAAGAAAAGAAAATCAGCTCAAAAATGACAAATGAACCCCTGTATAGCACCTGAACACCAGGGTCAATAATCACAAAATCCCTGTGGAGAAACACATACAGATTGTGCAACGCTCAAATAAAATAATAAAAGATGAATAGAACATCCATAAAATCGCAGTACACCTCCAGTGAGTGCCAATGTAGACAGACAGATGACTGTGTAGATAACTTTACACGTGCCAGACACACATCCACCACCACGTGGAATGGCCTCTCACCTCACCACCTGGACCCTTTTATTATTACATGAACGAGCACCGCAAACCAGGAAGTGAATGAGAGAACAGAAACTAGAACGCCGGAGGTGATGTAGATGAAGGAATTTAATTTACTTGTTTTTTAACAGAATCATTACACTATTCTGTCTGTCTACATATGGGGTGCCTTGGCGCGGCTCTGTGGCTCACGCATGCGTTTGCAAATGCGTGCGGACAAAACCCCTGTTTTTAACGCACATTGTTAGACAGGTTAATTGGTTGTTCTGCTAGCTGGTCGGTAAGTAGGCTTGGTTATCCCCTGGGCATTCCCCAGGTTCTTGTTGTTGTCTGTCTACCTTGCAGACATTGGCCCACATTCACATACAATTAGATTCGCGTAGAGTATCAGAAATACACTACGCCGCCGTATTTTACCTGGCTCTACGTGGAATCCCGGTAGATTTTGTCCAGTAAACTACGGCGGCGTAGTGTATTTCTCCCGGCGCAAGCCATCTACGCGAGTAGGGGGCGTGAAGCATTTAAAATAGGCGCGTTCCCGCGGCGATCGAACTGCACATGCTCCGTTCAGAAATTTCCCGCCGTGCATTGCGCAAAATCACGTCGTTACGTCATTCGTTGTTTGAGTAGCGTCGTTTACGGACATTCCTATTCCCGAACGAGTTACGTAAAAAAAATAAAAAAAATTTTAATTCGACGCGGGAACGACGGCCATACTTAACATGGGCTACGCACCGTTAGACCAGCAAATAGCTGGTCTAACAGTATGTAGCAAAAAAATGGCGTAAGCGATTGCGAAGACCACTCGTATCTTCGTGGATCGCCGTAAAAAGTCATTTGCATATCCCGACGCTGAAAACGACACGGACTCGTCCCAACGGCCGCAAAAATATCGCAGCGTAGATCCGAAGGCTTACGAAGACGTAAGCCTCTCGGATCGAAGCCCGAAGCCGCCGTATCATGGTTTGAGGATTCAAACTAGTGATACGGCGCGCGAAATTTGAAATTACTCCTGTCTAACACCAGTTAGACAGGCGTAATCGCTCTGTGAATCTGGGCCATTAATTTTAGGCAAACATTTTTTTACCTTTACAACTCCTTTAAGCAAATTTCTTTGTTACAACCAAAAGAGTAAATGTATTTTATTGGGATTTCATGTGATTGACCAACACAAAGTGGCACATAATTGTGAAGTGGAAGGAAAATTATAAATTTTCAATTATAGGAAAGAAGTCGTACAAGGTCCGCTGAACTTGCGCGATTTCACTCCCGCATGTCAGTCCCGATTTCGGCCGTGATTTCAGAGACATCTGCACAGATGTCAATGTAAATCTCAGCCCGAAATCCCAAAAAGTGGTATAGAAATGACTTTTTTAAATCGGTGCAGCCCCACAAGTGCGGCGTCACACCGATTAGGACGGTGTCATTGCCGGCAAATGTCACCGATTTGGCAAGCGATTTCACATGTCAAAACGCACCAGTGTGAACCAGGGCTTAAGGATACTTTTCTTGTGGCTGCTCTAGTTCAAGATGGTTTATTCTTGCAGGTCTAATTATCTCTTTATTGGTAGCATAGATTCATTGTAATAAATTTAACATGTTTTTGTGTCCTATATAGCATCAAAAAACAATATCTTCTATTACTCTGAGTATAGGATGTACAAACTCATTTTTTCTTTATTTTCTCTCTAAAAGTGATTTTGCAGTAAGTACAGGTGAAGGCATATTGGCTATAATGCTGAAAGCGGCAGGGTGCCAGTTCAGAGAGAGCTATGATTAATCCTTCCCTGGACCTAGGAGAATAAGCTGCTTTCATATATTGCTCTGATGAGATCTAGTAAGATCAAACAGCTGTGTACATGATGGATATATCGGCCATATCTGTAATATATTATAAATCCAGCTGTGGTAGAGAAACGGTGATGGTCAAAGAGGTAGAGGTGTCTATATCACACCTTACAAAATTAAACATCACATATCTAATTAAAACTATTGGGTTTGTTTAATGTAAAACTGTCATGAAAATAACGTGGAAGTAATCATTGGTGACCTCTCATTCTAAAAATGCTAAGTTTTTTGGGGATTTTTTTCCTGACTTGTACCAGGGCAAAAACTTAGGCTCACATTAGGGCATCACGGGTGTTGGCGGTAAAGTGATTCTATTTTAAGGGGTGCTTTACCGTCATTTTTGCAGCGTTTTTCGGCCGCTAGCGGTATGCTTTTAACGCTGCCTGCAAAGAGCTGCTGCAGTGGCGCTCTGCAGGGGGCTTGGAGGCGCTGCCTATTGATTTCAATGGGCAGGGGTGCTTTAGGAGTTGTGTATTCACCATTCCTACAGCGCCTCAAAGATGCGGCTGGCAGGACTTTTTTGAGCGTCCTGCCAGCGCACCACTCCAATGTGAAAGCCCGAGGTGCAAGGTGCTTTGCAGGCGCTATTTTAAGCGATATAGTGCCTGCAAAGCGCCTCAGTGTCAAAGTAATCTGAGGCCGCGTACACATGATCGGTCCAAACCGATGAAACTGGACTTAAGTCCAGTTTCATCGGTCCAAACCGACCGTGTGTACGGCCCATCGGTCCGTCGGACCAAAGTTTTAAAACTTTCTTTAAATCGGACCGATGGACGCCTGACCTGATGGTTAGTACGCAAAAGCATCGGTCCAAAAACCCGAGCATGCTCAGAATCTAGTCAACGCATGCTTGGAAGCATTGAACTTTGTTTTTTCAGCACGTTGTTGTGTTCTACAGTACGTCACCGCGTTCTGACCTGATCGGATTTTGGACTGATGGTGTGTACGCACATCAGACCATCAGGTCACTTCAGCGGTGAACCGATTAAAGCGATCCGTTGGGCAATTCTCAACAGTTTGAACCGATTGTGTGTACGCGGCCTTATAGGGGTTGATTTACTAAGGCCTCTTTCACAGTGAGGTGCATCTAAACTGCTTTTGAAGAGCTTTCTATTAATTTCAATGGAGGGGGGGGTTTTTTCACCACCCTGCCAGAGCACTGCCGCAGTGTGAAAGCATTCATTTTTTTTGCTGCCTGCGTCCAATCTGGGAGATTGACCTTCACATTCTGCCCCAGAGCCATGACAGCAAATAAGAACGGATCACCCCAATGTGTGGGAGCTTCCCCACTTAGTCCTCATGCACGCTGAGCGTTTAGCCCCGGCACATAAGGCTCTGGCATTTAACTGTGGCTGGAGGGCACAGGCGCACCATCCAGTCCCACTGCTACGAAAGTCTGATAGCTGCTGTGACAGGATAGGACTGAGCCGTGCACCTAGTAATATGTATGTTTACGACAGTATGTATCCAAGGATGTAAGTTGGGAATGCAAGCAGCCTGTGTTCCAGGCATTCAACCCTGGGATCATGATACAGTTGAACCTCGAATTACGAGCATAATCCGTTCCAGGAGAATGCTCGTAATCCAAAGTACTCGCATATCAAAGCGAGTTTTCCCAGTGAAGTCAATGGAAACGAAAATAGGATGCAATACCGAATGTGGCCAGAGAGCGTTGAAAACGTCCGAAAAGGCCCTAGGACACTTTGGCTTGTTTTCTGCACCCCGTACCTCAGGCCAAATGAGGTACTGCAGGCCAATGTTCGGCTTTTCTGAGCTCCTGCACCCCGTACCTCAGGCCAAATGATGTACTGCAGCCCTATTTTGGCTCTGCTCGGCTTCTGCGCCCCTGTACCTCAGGCCAAATTAGGTACTGAAGGCCTATTTAGCTTGAATTCTGCTCGTCATGTGAGTCGACACTCGCAAACCGAGTCAGAATTAAAAAAAAAAGTTGCTCACAAATCAAAACGCTCTCAAACCAAGTTACTCTTAAACCGAGGTTCCACTGTACTCCAAATGGAAGTACTGCGGAGTGCACCACCAACCCTGTCCAGCCGCTATCAAAACCTGATAGTTTGACAGGCTACTGGCAGCGGGACTGGACAATGAATGAATGAAAACTTATATAGCGCAGCACATGCGAACTGAATCGCCTCTGAGTTGTACCCTTCAAATGCAGCTAAAGGCCAGGTGCAGTTGTCACCAGAACAGGGTATCCAAATATTAGATTTCCTCTCACCTCCTGTTTCTATGAAAGCTCAAACCTGTTAGCATTTCCATCCCTTCTTGTCCCGGAGACAATAGACTCAAGTAGTAGGGTTGAATTTACACAGTGATGGAGACAGCAATTAAAACCCTACAGAGGTTCTAGACACTCTAAAGCTGTGAAAAAGGTTGTTGTCTTACATTCTAAGGTGGACCTAAATTCAGAAAAGCAAGCTATTTTAAGGCATTTTCTAGCAAATTCAATCATAAATCATAAAATGCTGTATGACAGGTCTATAGAGAGACACAAAATATGAGACTTCAAGAAAGATTTAAATATATTATTTACAAAAAGGCAGGAAAAAAGACCAGAGAAAAAAAATATTTCAGTGTTCCATTATTTGACATATTCCCTAAACAAACTTTTGGCAAATGCTTTAATCTATTACATGGAAATTAAATAGGGAACCTTCAACAACCACCTCATTAGATTTAATATATTTGATTAACAGTTTTCAAATAAAGCAATAAGAGTTTAATTGTAAGTGTTCGTAAAATGTAAATGAGAAAAGCTGATGGCTGCTACAAGACAAATTATGGAAAGAAGGAAAATTCTGCAGTGGAAAGTGAAGATTTTTGGCAATGAAAAATAAAGCTGCAGAAAATAATATCTGAGATGAAATTGTAGAAAAATAGCTTTGTTGATCTGAAATAGGAAAGGTTCAAAGTTTTTCAATTAAAATCTAAAACATAAGCCAGCTAATTCATGTGAAGTACAAAAGTCAGACCACAAAAGTGGTCCATGAGGTCACGAAGAGCCAGACACGACAAAACGACTGAACAACAATGAGATAGGCAACAGTCTCTTGTTGTAGCCAGTGGCGGCTGGTGCTCAAAATTTTTTGGGGGGCGCAAAGGAAAAAAAAATTGCAGTCTCACTGTGCCCAAACGCAGCCACTGTGCCATGCCATCAAATGCAGCCAATGTGCCATCAATTCGCACCACTGTGCCATGCCATTAAACCAGCCACTGTGCCATCAATTGTCACCACTCTGCCCTTTAATGGTCGCCGCTGTGCCAATTGTCCCCATTGTGCCCTGTTAATTGCTCTCCCCCCCCCCCCGGCACTTACCTTTAGTGGAGGCAGGCATCCATGTCCCACGATGTCTTCTCCCGCCCTCGATGACTGACAGGCGTCTCAGCCAATCAGGTTACCGGTAGCCAGAACCGGCCAACCTGATTGGCTGAGACACCTGTCATCCTATCCAAGGGGCGTACAGTCTGTGTGCTCCGAGAATAAGCTTCCGGGACCTGAGGGCTGTACTGGGAAAGCCTATCAGAGCTGTTGGCTCTGATTGACATTTCCGTACAGCCAACCAGCTCGCGTTATTCAGATGGCCGGACATGAGCGCCGACCATCTGAATAACAGCATAATAACATAGATTCGTGCAATGCATGAATCTATGTTATTAGACTCAGTGGCGGTGAGAGCCAGAGGGGGCGGCGCTCCAGCGCCCTCTATGGACAAACCGCCACTGGTTGAAGCAAAGAAATTGTTTTCAATTTTAACAATAGAAGATTCCTCTATGCTGAATTTCATGCAAATAGTTAAACCTTAGATTGTAAGCTTCTTGCGAGCAGTGAGTAGTGTGACTGTACAATATCTAAAATGCATTCTAAATTGTTGGCACTTTAAAAGCAGAGAAGAAAGAATAAATATATATAATTAAGCTATTTTACCTGCTATTTTACCTGCCAAAGGAATTGCATATCTGTCCATCCTATCCTGGCATTTAAAAAGCTTTGTCACATAACAATCAGGTGGATGATACCACTTATAGAAATGGAATTATTAATATGAATATAAAATTTGCCCAAGAATGGGCTTTAAAAGTTGGTGTCCAGGTGGTATCGAGTTCCAGCTACATTTAAGGTTATGTTTCCCTCCGCTGCCGATGTTTGCTGGAGATGTCACTCAGAGGAAGGCTCCTACCTTCACGTTTGGTGGGAATGCGCCCATTTTGGGCACAGATCTTTCAAATTTATACTGAAACATATGATAAACCATTGACGCCTTCCCCCTCCATCGCCCTTTTATCTTTACTCCCTGTCTCTATAAAATCCCAGAAGTTATGTCTCTTAAAATTATTCCTCAGTACAGGAAGGCAACTAATCCCCAGACATTGGAAGACCACCTCTCATCCATCCCTTTTGGAATGGGTAAGTGAAATCAACGATATCATGCATATGGAGGAGATGCATGCCAAAAACCTTGGATAATTGTGCTAAATTTTACACCATCTAGAGGCACTACTCCACATCTGAGAAATTAAAACAGAGAATTCAGTCGAGAACCTAACCCCAATATCACTTAGTAACCCTGCTCAAGCTCCCCCAATTTGCAACCCCCCTGGATTGGGGTCTCCACACCCCTCCTCTCCCTTATCTAAATACTCTTTTCTCTCTTTTTAAATCTCCCCCTTTATTTCTTCTTCTCTCTCTCTCTCTCTCTCTCTCTCTCTCTCTCTCTCTCTCTCTCTCTCTCTCTTATTATCTTCCTCTTGCTTATCTACACTTTCCCACCAGTTGTATGCAACTCTATTCTGGCATAACCAGTATTCCTGTTTTTTACCTGTGAACGCAAGGTAAAATGCTTTCCCAACTGTTTTAAATATACTTCAACAATATTTTCCTGGAAACATTGGATACTAGCTTCCACATGCTTTCATTTATATGTACTGAGGATGCAACATATGTTAACGTAAATGGTATTTAAGTTGGTTCCACCGGCTCACGCAACGCAGTATGCTCCCAATGGGGTGTCCAGGCCGACTGGAACTACGCATGGCACGTTATAAGAACCATACTTTGAACCACATGGCATTGAATCGCCCTCCTAGCTCTCATGTATAATATTTAGAATACATTGTTGATGACTGTACCATCCGAGCTTGTTACACCAGTGTGCGAACTGTTCATAATTCACTCTACCTTGACTAAGGCCCCTGTTCCAGCTGAAGAAAAACAGCCCCAAAGCATGATGCTGCCACCACCATACTTCACGGTGGGTATGGTGTTCTTTTGGTGATGTGAAGTGTTGTTTTTGCAACAAACATATCTTTTGGAATTATGGGCAAAACGTTCAACATTGGTTTCATCAGACCATGACACATTTTCCCATATGCTTTTGGGAGACTTCAGATGTGTGCAAAATTTAGCCTGGATCTTTTTCTTCGTTGTCACTCTACTCCATAGCCCAGACATATGAAGAATAACAGAAATTGTTGTCACAACTGTCACAGCTCATTTATTGTTGCTGTAGGCCTCTTGGCAGCCTCCCTGACCAGTTTTCTTCTTGTCTTCTTATCAATTTTAGAGGGACATCCAGTTCTTTGTAATATCACTGTTGTGCCATATTTCTCCAGTTAATGACGATTGTCTTCACTGTGTTCCATGGTATATCTAATGCCTTGGAAATGATTTTGTACCCTTCCCCTGACCGAGACCTTCTAACAATGAGATCCCTCTGATGCTTTGGAAGATCTCAATGGATCAGATCTTTTGCTGTAGGATGTGACTAAGAAAATATCAGGAAAGACCTACTAGAACAGCTGAACTTTATTTAGGGTTAATCAGAGGCACATTAAATTATGGCAGGTGTGTACTAACTGCTATTTAACATGAGTTTGAATGTGATTGTTTAATTCTGAGCTACATTCCCAGTTATAAGAGGGTGTGCACACTTATGCAACCACATTATAATTTTTTTTGTTTGTTTTTAGATTGGGTTGTACAGTTTATAGGTCATATTAAAGGTGGACAAAGTTCTTTGTCTCATTTTTTTTACATCACAGAAACCTGACATTTTAACAGGGGTGTGTAGACTTTTTATATCCACTGTATATATATATATATATATATATATATATATATATTAGGGCTGTTACTGATCAAAATTTTTGTGTTCGATTAATCGTTTTTTTTTTTAATCGATTAATCGACTAATTTTGATTAATTATAACGCACATACAGATCCAACTACTTTTAGCTGATCTCCTTGCAGGCTGATTGCCAGTGTAGCTCCCAACCACTGGAAAAATGGATAGCAGAATACGAAAAAACACACAAAGGCAGCGCTCGATGGGAATAGCATTAAAACTTTTATAGTCTTCAAGTAGGTAACAAAATAAAATATTGCACTGGAGAAAAAATCGATGTAGCTACATAAACTGTAAAAATGGTGCGAGTAATACCAAACGGTATCAAAAGCAGTCTTAAAAACATGTAGCTAGGTATGATACTGGTATAAAAATGTGTACAACGATACCACTGCTGAATCCAGATGAGGAGAGGTTAACATCAGTCCGTTGGCATGTAGATGTCCCGTGAAGGGAACTATCACAACTCCCAGTGGATGGCTGTAGAATCCCAGGTTGATAGAGGTAAGTGATGGAGGGAAGTGTAACAGCCCTTGCGTGTGGCAGATAGTAAGGTCCCGCCGGCATGCAGATATGAAGGCACAGCAAATGAGCCCTTCAGATAGACACGGCAAGCCCCGCCGGTGTCCATGCCGTTACCAGATCTTTGACGGAACTCCCTGAAGACCCGGAAGTCGGCGGAGAGGTGAGTACCAATCAAAAGAATTTTAAGCAGATTAATCGATCGATTAAAAGTTAATTTGCACAGCCCTAATATATATATATATATATATATATATATATATATATATTTTTTTTTTTTTTTGTGTAGAGCAAGGGAAAAGAAAACCCCGCCTTTCAAAACATTTTTTTGGTTCTCTATTTTCCACTTGAAATGTGTAATTCAGTAAACACAAATCTCCTGAGCACTTGAGATACACAGTCTAAGCTCCCCATGCCAGCCGAAGTGCAGGAAACAAATTCATATTTACAGTTGGATTGCAGACTCGCTAGAATTTTTATGCTTGTAATATGGAATTGTGAAATCCAGCAGCAGAGAGCTTGCTTTAGATCTTTTTGTGTGGTCACTGATCCCTTGCTGCATAAAAGAAGGTGCCAGGTGCTGGAAATAAAGAGAGTTAATCTACATACACAAAATATCCAGAATGCAAGCACCAAAGAAGCTTATGAATACTTAATTTTTGTAAAGAATTCTGTCATCTAAATGCATAAAAAAAATAAAAATTATAATAACTGTCAGTAAATCAGACACTGAGTTATGCTGTATGATAGAGCTGCACGATTCTTGCTAAAATGAGAATCACAATTTTTTGATTAGAATAAAGATCATGATTCTCTCGCGATTCTCGCGGTTTAACATCTTTCACATTACACAAAAAAAATTGGGCTAGCTTTGCTGTGTATTTATTTTGTTATTAATTAAAGTTTTTATTTTTTTAAATATTGCGTTTGAAAAACCGCTGCGCAAATACAGTGTGACATAAAATATTGCAACAACCACCATTTTATTCTCTAGGGTCTCTGTTAAAAAAATCTATATCATGTTTGCATGTTCCAAGTAATTTTCTAGCAGAAAATAATAATTTTTTTCTTCATTGACTTCCTTCATTGAGTTCTTTCCATTGATAAAAGAACTAAGAGATACTTTGTTTCCCCTTATTGTATTAAAACTTGGCAGGCTGCCTGGATTTTGTTTATCCAGCTGTGAGAACTCTCTGCACTTGTTAGAGAGAACTGTGACATGCTGTTTTGAAGATCGGGAAGGAAAAAAGATCGCAATTTCAATTATTCGCAAATAATCGGGCAGCTCTACTGTATGGTTTAAAACGGTATTCCAGCCTAGTTTTATGTTTATTAAAAGTCAGCAGCTACAAAAAGTGTAGCTGCTGGCTTTTAATAAACATGCACTTACCTGCTCCAAGGTTCCAGCGACGCGCTGGCCAGGGCTCCGCTCCTCCCCCCCCCCTCCCCGGCCAGGGTCTTTATTGCAAGTGTGGGCACCCGGCTGTGACAGCTTTCGGCTTCATGGCTGGGCACCCACTGCGCATGCGTAAGCCTCGCTGCGCCGTCCGATTGGACAGGCGATCGCCTGGGACCTGTGACGTGTCCCAGACGACCACCTACAGGGAGGGGCTGCAGTAAGGCGATTAAGCTAATCACCTTACCAGCCCCTCGGCGGAAGGAGGAAGTGGGACAGGAAGTCCCACTCCTCCTGAAGCCCCCATTCCCCCCCCCCAAAAAAAAATTACATGCCAAATGTGGCATGTAAGGGGGTGAGGAGTGGGTTAAGCGGAAGTTCCATTTTTGGGTGGAACTCCGCTTTAATGATTTCATTGCTGCCCAGTAAAATGACTGGTTCCATTCCATTTCAATATATAAAAAAAAAATCTTGTTTTAAGACCAGCGGCACCTGAGTTCACCTGCTTTGGGTGTGCTCTCTTTAGTTAACCTATAGGGCTCTGAAATTCCTTTGTTGTCAATTTAATAGGGAAAGAAAACGGGAATGTAACATCATCAAACAATAACATTGAAAAGTAAGGCTATTCCAAACCCTAGCATCCATGTAAAGTTCCATATATGGAATCCATTTACCGGACAATAGAGTACAGCAGGGATGGTGATCCGACTCGCGCTGCACGTTTCCACTGGTCCCTGCTGTTTTCTGGGACCTCTGTGTCTCCCAGAAGGCAGCAGGAGGGTGGGAAGTGGCATGGATACCCACGGGTGGCTCGGGTATCTATGCCTGGAAGTGGGAGTCGGGGGTTCCGAAAAGCAAAAGTTTCATTTTTAGGGTGTAACTCTGCATTAAGCCAACAGGGTTATGACACCATAAAACAAATTTTCCACCAGACATGCCTCTCTCTGTGACGTAGAAATTATACGCGGCATAAGAGACACAAGGGGCAACAACCATCGTATTGAGGAGATCTATGAATATGTACCCATGTGACCGAATGGATGAGGCCAAAGATTCTGATCCAAAATTTGAGTACTTTAGGGCAGTGGTCCCCAACCTTTGTGGCACCAGGGACCACTTTTGGTGTAGCTACTTTTTTCAGGGCCGGGTGGGGAGGGGGGGTGGGTGACGTCGTAAGGAAGGCGGGTGGTTTGTGGATTATTATGACCGACACTGCACTGTAAAGGAGCACTGTAATATAAAGGGGCCTGCACTGTAAGGATTACACTCCCCTTTATATCACAGTGATCTTTTGCAGTCATGGCCCCCCATTACAGTCTTCCCTTCAGTCATGGCCCCCATCACAGTCCTCCCTTCAGTCATGGCCCCCCCATCACAGTCCTCCCTTCAGTCATGGCCCCCCATCACAGTCCTCCCTTCAGTCATGGCCCCGCATCACAGTCCTCCCTTAAGTCATGGCCCCCCATCACAGTCCTCCCTTCAGTCATGGCCCCCCCCATCACAGTCCTCCCTTCAGTCATGCCCCCCCCATCACAGTCCTCCCTTCAGTCATGGCCCCCATCACAGTCCTCCCTTCAGTCATGGCCCCCAATCACAGTCCTCCCTTCAGTCATGGCCCCCCATCACAGTCCTCCCTTCAGTCATGGCCCCCCATCACAGTCCTCCCTTCAGTCATGGCCCCCCATCACACCCGTCCCTGCAGTCAAGACCCCCACCCCCATCACAGTCCGCCCTGCAGTTATGCACCCCCCTCCCCACCTCTCCAATCACAGTACTCCCTGCATATTGGCAATTTCCTTCATGTTTCAGCAAGAGGTGAGCTCTGTCACAGACCGCAGCATGTAGCAGCCTGTATGTCCTGTGTGTATTCTGACATTTCTCTTGAGCGGCCGACAATGTCAGTCTATTAGCAAGGCAGGGGGCGGGACGGCTGCAGATCGTGACAGGCAGCGAGAGACTCTTCATAATAACAAGTGGGCATTAATATAAGTTTGGCTGCTCTCGCTCTCTGTCACAATCTGCAGCCGTCCCGCCCCCTGCCTTGCTAATAGACTGATATTGTCGGCCGCTTGAGAGAAATGTCAGAATACACAAAGGACATACAGGCTGCTACATGCTGCGGTCCGTGACAGAGCTCACCTCCTGCCCTGATGGCGGCCCGCTCGACAACATGCCACGGACTGGTACTGGTCCACGGCACGGAGGTTGTTTACCCCTGCTTTAGGGCACTGCCACCAGATGTGGTACATGGTCACAAGTTGGCCACGTTGCCTAAAACAGTTAGGTGAGGCCTTCAGGGGCATTTTACAATTCTCATGGGTGCGAGGTACCATCTTAGTAGCGTCTTAAGCCCTGTACACAGGATCGGATATCTGATGGAATCTAATCTGATGGATTTTTTCGTTGGATATCTGATGAAGCTGACTTTCATCAGTCTTGCCTACACACCATCAGTCAAAAAGCCGAATTGATTCTGAGCATGGGTTTTTGTGTGTCGGAATTTTATACAGACGATTAACTTTTGCTGTCGGAAAAATTGAGAACAAGCTCTCAAATTTTTCTTGTCGGAAATCCCGATAGCAAATATCCAATGGAATTTCCGAATTTCCAACAAAAAGCTCACATCGAAAATTTGTTGTCGGACTTCCCGATCGTGTTTACGCGGCATAAGAGTAGCAAGCTGGATTTGGAGGTTGTGGAGAATACGTCTGTCCCCACGTAGGTTCATGTTTTAGTCCATGGTCACTGTTGATGCTTGAGAAAGTAGGATGACCACATTTCCAAACTACAATTCCCTTCCCAAAATTCAGCTTGTGCTGTAACGAATCACAGCACAGTGATTGGACACAAGAGGCAGGATTTATGATTTCTTCAATCACAACAGGGGGCAGGGATTGTGCTCAGTACACAATCAGTCAGTGAGTAAAGCGGTGATGTGGCGGCCTTTTTTGGGAGCATCAGATTGGCCCGGAGGGTGGTTGTGTACATTTTATTCCAGGACAATGTATTGTCCTGGAATGAAGGTGCCGGGACAGACCTGCAAAATGCAATCCAGGACACGTGGTCACCCTATAAGGAAGCCCATTTCAAGTTCCATGTTTGAATAATTAGGGTAATGTAGTACAAAATCCTGTGTTTCATCAGTGTTGCAAAGGTGCCTGTTAATTTGTAAGGTCCCAGGTCATTGGATTGAGGATAAAGTGAACGCTGATCTAATAAGCTTGAGCCTTTTGGATATTTAATAACACATTTCATGATCAATGATCACTTCTTCAGATTAATGTGTAGCTCAGACTTCACTCACAGCTGGATTGAGAGGCACACAGCTGTGAAAGTGTGTGGAAATGTATATACGATCATGAGTACAAAGCATTATGTTTACAAAGTGCTTCCTGAACTCTCTAATGAATATTGGATCAATGCACAGAACATCAGGTTGAATATTTTATGAACTCCTCTGTGGATTGACCAAATATTCATGGCACTGCTAAATTTCACTTTTTTAACATAGATGCTGTATAAATATTTTAAAGCTTAGGCATTTTATGTCAGAATCTTGCCTTTATATTGTCTAGGTTGCATAATAATTAACATTTGGGATTGTTTACTGAATATTGTGATCTTCGGAATCTACTATCAATTCCTAGGCATATCTGGCTGCATTTAAAGTATAATTCCAAGCAAGAGTAATAATAAGGGTTACTGGATATTAACACAGTAAATTGAAAATATTGTTTTAACATTCTGTCTAAAAAAAATATGCTCTAAAATAGTCCTGCAAACAAAATTTTAGTGTTGTTCTATGTCATGCCTTAAAGTGGTTGTAAGGCTTCATTTTTTTTTTTTAATAACAATCATGTTATACTTACTTCCACTGTGCAACATGTTTTGCACAGAGTGGCCCCGATCCACGTCTTCTAGGGTCCCTCGGTGGATGTCTCAGCTCCTCCCCGCATCAGCTAACCCCCTCTGGGAAGTGCTCTCCCAAGGGGGTTAGCTGGCGGCGCACTCCCGAGTCTTGTACTATAGGACTCGGCCCCCGGCCCTCGCGTCATTGGAGTGGATTTGACACCAGCTTGAGCCAATGGCTGCGCTTCTATCAATCTATCCAATGAAGAGGCGAGAAGACCGGGCCAACATCAAGCACGTTCTCGACATGGGACTTTCGAGAGCTCAGGTAAGTAAACAGGGGGGGCTGCCATCGCCGAATGTTCTTTCACCTTAATGCATAGGATGCATTAACCGCTTAAGGGCCGCCTAACGCCGATATACATCAGCAGAGCGGCATGGCTGGGCATAAGCACGTACAGGTACGTTGCATTTAATAGCCCAGTCGTGGGTCCCGCGATTGGAGCTGAAGAACGGGGAGAGGCAAGTGTAAACAAATCTTTCCCCGTTCTTCCTAATGAGAGTGTCACTGATCATCTGTTCCCTGTCATAGGGAACAGCGATCAGTGATGTCACACGCTAAGCCACACCCCCACACAGTAAGAATCACTCCCTTAGGTCACACTTAATCCCTTCTTATCATTATTATTATTATTATAATTAAAATATTTAAATGCATTTTTTGTGCATGAGGTTTAAATTTAAAGCATTATTTTCCCTCTTATTTCGTTACTGTAACTGTACTTTTTCTGTTAAGTGGTAAAATCCTTTAGTTGGCGGCACTAGAAAAGCTGGACCGCTGCTCTCACACACAAGCTAAAACCCAGCTATCCTATATGCCCCCATAAACACTGATCTAAGTTAAAATTATTAAAAAAGGAAAACTACAGCGCTGACCAACAGTGAATAAACGTAAAACAGTGAAAATCTTAAACTAAATTAAATGCAGCTCAAATCTGTTATGTGCTAACAACAATAAATGAATGTAAAAAGAAGGTGATGAGCGCAAATCCTAAACTAAACTAAAAGACGCAAATAGCGCCCCTAAAGGCAAAAAGTGTTAATAGTGCAGATTACAACCACAAAAACGTAAACAATGAATAATAAATAAACAAAAGTCCAGTGGTAGTGATAAATCACAACTGAATAAGATGGACGCAGAAACCAGTCCAAAAGGTGAAAAATGACAATAATCGTGTCAAACAATTCAATAGCTTCTATCACTTTAAGCAATCGGACAATCCAGAGACGTCTTCCAAGATATCTGTGCTCACAGAGCGCTTACCTCCCAGCAGAGAGAAAAGGGCCTCAACTCAATCCTAGATATTGTTGTTGGATTCCGTCTTGGATAGATAATGCTGTCCGCATCCAGGCGTGATCAGGGTCCGCTCACCGTGGGTTAAGCATATGCATGGAATGGAAAAAATGAAGCTCTCATCGTGAATTATGTAAAAACTGAAAACAGTTAAATGGGTAAATTCACTTACAAACAAAAAACGGGTAAAAACGCCAACAACGGCACTTCCGGTCGGACGGTCAGGGTGTCACGTCACTTCCGGTTGACCTTACGCGTTGCGTCACGTCACGTGACTTCATCAGAGGTTAAAATGATGTTGATTAGAACAGTATTCAGTGGGGACCTGTTTCCCAATAGGAGAGCATAGTCATTGCTTTTCCATAAGAGCCGTGTTCTGACTCTCATATCTGCTGGTAGCACACGGTTGTAAAGTTAGCTGATAGAAAAGAAAAAAAGAAACATTTTATTACTATATAAATGGTATAGCCTGGCTGCATTACAGTAATAAATTAGGAGGGTTCGGTAGTGCTTTAATAATTCATTACTTTAATAATTAATTTGCTTTGAATGGCCTGTAAGGACATGCTGGTAGCTCCACCATGGAATCATGCTTAATATTCCATGTCTTCTCTCTTACAGATTAGCAAACAGCAACTGCAGACTGTTAAGGATCGGTTCCAAGCCTTCTTCAATGGAGAAACACAGATTGTGGCTGATGAAGCCTTTATGAATGCAGTACAGAGTTACTATGAGGTAAGAGGTCACATGAACATTATTTATATGTTACACCTGTGTCTTTCCAGATGATTTTTTTTTATCAGTCAACCTACCAAATTTGGATAGTTTGTAGGACTGCCATAGCAACTGTATGCATGTAAGATATGTGATGGAGTTATTACAGAACCACTCCAGGTTCAATTGGAATTCTGGGGTTTAGACCCCATTCACACCTGAGCGTTTTGTAGCTTGAAGCCTAAAGCTACAAAACGCTGGAGGGTAAAAAATTAATTATTCTCTATGGAGATGGTTCACATCTCCACTACAAAACGCCTGAAACCAGAAGTTCCAAAACGCCTGAAGCTCAAACAAGTTCTGGGACTTTTTTTTTAGCGTATTTGGGCATTTTTCTGCTTTTAACATTGGTGACCCTAGACCTGTCCAAAATCGCAGTAAAAAACGCTGCAAATGTCGCGGTAAAAACGCTGCAAAATCTTGGCAAAACCCTACGCTCAGGTGCGAATGCAGCCTTAGAAATACATTTACTTTCACTCCTGTCTGCAAACACATATCATTTGCTAACATCTTTAAAGGGTTTGTTAAAGGAGTTGTAAAGGTACAAATTTTGTTCCCTAAATACTGTATTTATTGGCGTATAACACTCATTTTTTTTACCCTGAAAATAGAGGGTAAACTGTGCCTGCGTGTTATATGCAGGGGGCTGTGGAAAGTTTTTTTCCTGAAACTTCCCTCTTAGGCAGCGAACACACGATCGAATTTGTCCACTGAAACTGGTTCGATGGACCGTTTCAGCAGACAAATCCGATCGTGTGTATGGGCTAGCGAACATGTTTGTCCAGCGGACAAATTTCAAAGCATGCTTTAAAAAATTTCCGCCAGAGACATGTCCGTCGGAGGCCGCGTACACACGATCAAATCTGTCTGCTGGAAACGGTCTGCCAGACCGTCCCAGCAGACAGATTCGATCGCGTGTATGGGCGAGCCGATGGATTTGGCCAGCCGACAGATTTGAAAGCATGCTTTCAAATCTGTCGGCTGGGAACCCGTCCGCCCGACATGTCTGCTGGTTAGTACACTAACCAGCAGACATGTCTTCTCGCACACGCGTCGAATGGATTCGACGCATGCGTGGACGTTTTTCACTTCCTGGTTCCGTGACGTGGCGGCGTCAACGTCTCCGCCACGTCACCGCGCTGTCTGCCGGCGGGGATTTTGATCCGATGGTGTGTACACGCCATCGGACCAAAATCCGGAGGAGACATGTCTGCTGGAAACGGTCCGTCGGACATGTTTCAGCGGACATGTACCTCCGTGTGTACGCGGCCTTAAAGTTAGGGTGCGTTTTATACCCCTGTGCGTCTTATACGCCGATAAATACAGTAGCTTCCTTTACCTTAGTGCAGTCCTCCTTCACTTACCTCATCCTTCCATTTTGCTTTTAAATGTCCTTATTTCTTCTGAGAAATCCTCACTTCTTGTTCTTCTGTCTGTAAGGCCGCGTACACACGATCACTTTTCGGCATGAAAAAACCCAAAATTTTTCAGCATGTAGAAAAAACGACGTTTTTCCAACTTCATCATTAAAAACGATGTTGCCCACACACCATCGTTTAAAAAAAATGATGAGCAAAGCGCGGTGATGTACAACACGTACAACGGCACTCTAAAGGGGAAGTTCTATTCACGCTCCCATCTCATAACTTGCTTCTGAGCATGCGTGAGTTTAAAACTTTGTTTTTAACGTAGTTTTAGCCCACACACGATAATTTTTTACAACCCAAAAAACACATTTTTTTAAAACCACGTTAAAATGCTCGAATTTTTTTTTTTCAGTTTTTCAGAGGATGAAAAATTATGTGAAGACCACACACGATCATTTTAAATTACGTTTTTAAAAACATTGTTTTTTTAAATGCCGAAAAGTATTTGTGTGTACGAAATTTTTTGGATATTTCAAACTTCTTTAACAAATAAAAAACTGAAAAATTGGGCGTGCAAAATTATTCAGCCAGCAAACTCTCTCCAGAAGTTCAGTGAGGATCTCTGAATGATCCAAGGTTGACCTAAATGACTAATGATGATAAATAGAATCCACCTGTGTATAATCAAGTCTCCGTATAAATGCACCTGCACTGTGATAGTCTCAGAGGTCCGTTTAAAGCGCAGAGAGCATCATGAAGAACAAGGAACACACCAGGCAGGTCCCAGATACTGTTGTGGAGAAGTTTAAAGCCGTATTTGGATACAAAAAGATTTCCCACGCTTTGAACATCCCAAAGAGCACTGTGCAAGCAATAATATTAAAATGGAAGGAGTATCAGACCACTGCAAATCTACGAAGACCTGGCCGTCCCTCTAAACATTCAGCTCATACAAGGAGAAGACTGATCAGAGATGCAGCCAAGAGGCCCATGATCACTCTGGATGGACTGCAGAGATCTACAGCTGAGGTTGGAGACTCTGTCCATAGGACAACAATCAGTCGTATACTGCACAAATCTGGCCTTTATGGAAGAGTGGCAAAAATAAATCCATTTCTTAAAGATATCCATAAAAAGTGTCGTTTAAAGTTTGCCACAAACCACCTGGGAGACACACCAAACATGTGGAAGAAGGTGCTCTAGTCAGATGAAACTAAAATCGAACAATTTGGCAACAATGCAAAACGTTACGTTTGGCGTAAAAGCAACACAGCTCATCGCCCGGAACACACCATCCCCACTGTCAAACATGGTGGTGGCAGCATCATGGTTTGGACCTGCTGTTCTTCAGCAGGGACAGGGAAGATGGTTAAAATTGATGGGAAGATGGATGGAGCAAAATACAGGACCATTCTGAAAGAAAACCTGATGGAGTCTGCAAAAGACCTGAGACTGGGACAGAGATTTGTCTTCCAACAAGACAATGATCCAAAACATAAAGCAAAATCTACAATGGAATGGTTCACAAATAAACATATCCAGGTGTTAGAATGGCCAAGTCAAAGTCCAGACCTGAACCCAATAGAGAATCTGTGGAAAGAACTGAAAACTGCTGTTCACAAACGCTCTCCATCTAACCTCACTGAGCTCAAGCTGTTTTGCAAGGAGGAATGGGCAAAAATTTCAGTCTCTCGATGTGCAAAACTGATAGAGACCTATCCCAAGCGACTTACAGCTGTAATCGCAGCAAAAGGTGGCGCTACAAAGTATTAACTTAAGGGGGCTGCATAATTTTGCACGCCCAATTTTTCAATTTTTTATTTGTTAAAAAAGTTTGAAATATCCAATAAATTTCATTCCATTTCATGATCGTGTCCCACTTGTTGTTGATTCTTCACAAAAAATTACAGTTTTATATCTTTATGTTTGAAGCCTGAAATGTGGCAAAAGGTCAAAGTTCAAGGGGGCCGAATACTTTCGCAAGGCACTGTATATGGCTACTGCAGGACTTATTTTAACGCACACATGTTTACAGAAATAAACTTTTGAATGGATGTCGGTAACTGCAGGAAACTTCTATGGCTATGTCCTTATCATTCACTATAAATCTTAAATTTGCTTTGGTAATCTTCTTATACATTAATAATCCAATAAGGCTATCTGATATTGTAAAGGTTATCTGCATGCTGTAGTGACAGTAAATGGTCCCGATATTGCCAGGAAACTGTTCTTAGAGGTTTTATCTTGCGCGTCCCCTGCCGTTCATCTCTCCTGTGCTGATTTTTATACTCTCCAACATGCTCGATGGATGCTTATAGCACAACATGACGACCTGTAGATTCTCATATAATAGGAACGGCTGGTTACTAATTACAAGGGAAATTAATCTCCTGCAAAATATACAGTAAAAAGGGCCTGACATTTGTGGCATTGTTGGATATATAGTTATCGTCTAATGCCAAACATTTACAGGTATAATATCATTTATTGTGATTTGCAAACTATAGCATAGTAAAATAGGAAATAAAATAAGTGCTGTAATTAAGTCTGTCATTTTTATTGGCGAACCCCCTGCTTTTCTTGAACCCCCTCATCCAGAACCTGTTTTTTAAAACTTTATTTTACACATAGCTTAAAGTGTTTTTCCACTTTTGCAGTCAAATTTTGAAATGCGGTAATGCATTGGGCAAGTTAGGTGGCCGTGAGGCCCCTGTGAGTGTGAGGCCTTTGGCGACCGTCTAATTTACCTAGATAAAGAGCCGCCTCTGAATGTAGCATCCCTTTGACACCCCACAGGCAGTTAGGGTTAGGGGTCCTAGATACCATAGCAGATCACTTATAGACTTTCCAGAACAGTGTCAGAACATTTAAGCCAACCCAGAAAAACTGTAAGCATGTTCCCATATGTCAGTGCTTCCTCCAAGTGATTCACCTGGCCCCCCTGAGAGACCAGCCTTCTTTCTGGCTCTGTCCAGCAAGGGGCTTCCCCTGGGTCTTCTCCTTGGCACAGCTTCCTCCAGACCAGGAAGGACAGCTTCAGGACCACTTCAGCACACATTAGGCCCTAAAACAGGCTATTGGGCCTAATAGCAGAGCTCCATCCAGCAGAACCTTCTCAGGCCTCCTTCGAGGGAAAAAGAGCCAGCACATGGTCTCATCCAAAATGGGAAGTTCTGCTTTAATGCCTCCTACTCCCTCCTTTTTACTAAATGGCTCTTTTTTTGGAGGAGGTTGAGTGGATACCTGGTTTTCACCTAGGCAATGCGAGCGAGTGCTCCTCTCCACCTCCCTCCCCGCAGTCTTCTGAGACACGTCAGAGGTGCACATGCGCAGTGAGCACCCGGCTGTGAAGCTGCAAACTGTCACACCCAGATGCCCACAGTTGAAATGCCAGCACCAGGGACAGAAGACCAAGGGAAGGAGAGGCTTCGGGGAGGACATCGCTGGATCCTGGGACAGGTAAGTGTCTGCAGTTTTTGTAGCTGCTGACTTTTAATAAACACGGATTTGACTGGAGCTGCTCTTTAAAGTGGAAGTAAACCCATCCATAAAACTCTCATTTCTGCCACGTGCCGGAAATGTAACACTCCCATTGGTTGTGCTCTCAACCAAACTGTCAAACCATCCAATGGCTGGTGTCATACCTGATCACATGTGCAGCATCATGGCAGTTGTAGATTAAACAGAGGCCAAGATGGCAGCTTCCTTGGCTGAAAACGATAAAAGGGTTTACTTACACTTTAAGTTTAGAGAAAAATCAAGTGAAAAACACAGCCCTGCCAAAAACAAAATTGACATAGTAGCCCCTGATTAGGACAAGGGGGCTACAATAAAATAATATGGTATGCTTACTGACTCTGTAAAACTGTATTGCGCAAAGCAGCTTGGAACCTTCTCTTCTGGGGTCCCCCTGCTGTCACTTTTGGCTACTAATCTTTTCTGTGTGTCACCATAGGAAGTCACTTCCTATGGTGGCACACCTGCAGGCTCTCCCCCGAACTTGACTGTGTGCATCCATTGACACACATAGCACTGCTCGCTCCCACCCCCCCTCCTTCCTTAGTGTTACTAAACCCAGGACCCTACATTTACTATATCTGTTCTCCTACAGTACACAGGACATGGAAATGCAATTATTTTAATAAATATAAACTGCTAAATACCTTTTCTCATCAACAGTATATAGCAGTCTTGTGACTTCTATCATTGTCCGCCCGAGCACTGGTTAAAGCTTATAGGAGGAGTTTTCATTCTCCCCCGACTGTCCCATGAGGCTGCAGGAACCCTGACCCTCTGTATGGACAGTGCTTAAAAATGGCTAGAAATACACACCAAACTGAGCATGTGCAGAGTACCCCCCAAGGCTCAGTACTATCAGGCGTTGGATTGGGGGCAGAGGAAGAAGGGGAGGATCAGAGGAAACAGGATCAAACAGCCTTTTTTTTATCACACTGGAGAGTATTAACCCTTTAGGTTCCACAGTGCAGGGGTGGATTGACCATTCGGGCACTCGGGCACTCGGGCAAATATCCAAATAACATTTCCAAGCTCATCTCTTCATACACAGCCGCAAAGGCAAGAATATTCTTGTTGGGCAGTGTATTGGTGCTCGGGCAAACACACTTAATGGATCAAAGAATGTCAGGCAAAATAGTCGGCCCTCACACATGTTCACTTTATCAAATCTGGCCATCTTTGAAAAAAGTTTGGACACCCCTGCTTTAAGGAAAAGACTTAAAACCAGTCGCCTGTCAATTTAAACCATGGGTGCTCAACCTGTGGCCCTACAGCTGTTGCAGAACTACAAGTTCCATGAGGCCTTGCAAGGCTGATAGTTACAAGCATGACTCCCAAAGGCAGAGGCATGATGGGACTTATAGTTCCACAACAGTTGGAGGGCCACAGGTTGAGCACCCATGATTTAAACCATAAATAGTAATTGAAATTGCTATTATATTCATTCATTGGGTCTATTTCATTTATTGACAGTCCTATTAAAAGCCAGTTTACCCAGTAACATCTGTTTCTGAAATTGCAGGTTTTTCTGAAGAGTGACCGCGTGGCAAGAATGGTGCAAAGTGGGGGCTGTTCCGCCAATGACTCCCGTGAGGTCTTCAAAAAACACATAGAAAAAAGGGTAAGGAGTCTCCCGGAGATCGACGGCCTCAGCAAGGAGACTGTTCTGAGCTCTTGGATCGCTAAATTTGACGCCATCTACCGAGGAGAAGAAGACCCCCGGAAACAACAAGCCAGGATGACCGCCAGCGCCGCATCGGAACTTATCCTCAGCAAGGAACAGCTATACGAAATGTTCCAGCAGATTCTGGGGATCAAGAAGTTTGAACATCAGCTGCTCTACAATGCATGCCAGGTAAGAGGCCATGTATGATTTATGGAGACAGCTCCGTTCCCTTGGGTCTCTTAAATCTTTTATGTCAGATCAGAACTCAAGCAGACCAGTGCATCCATCAGCTGGGTCGCACGTTCTCGGCTTTCCTAGCCACAGATATGCTTGGAACAAAAAAAAAAAACATTAAGCAGCTTAGCACACAGCTTTTGTCAATAATTACACTGTTATGTTTGTTATTCTGCCTGGGATAGATAAAAGATGATGGAGACAAAGTGTACGCTATCCATATTAACCCTTTATTGTGACAAAGGACATAATACCCAACCGTCCCAGTTTTACCAGGCTTGCCAAAGACCAGAGCACTTTTTGCGTCTCGGCACAGCGTCGCTTTAACTGACAATTGCGCGGTCGTGCGACGTGGTTCCCAAACAAAATTGACGTCCTTTTTTTCCTACAAATAGACCTTTCTTTTGGTGGTATTTTTTTTTTGCGCTATAAACAAAAATAGAGTAAAAATTTGGGAAAAAAATGCAATATTTTGTACTTTTTGCTATAATAAATATCCCCAATTTTTTTTCTCAGTTTAGGCCAATATGTATTCTTCTACATATTCTTGGTAAAAAAAATCGCAATAAGCGTATGTTGATTGGTTTGCGCAAAAGTTATAGCTCTACAAAAATGGGGATAGTTGAATGGCATTTTTATTATAATTTTTTTTTTTACTAGTAATGGTGGCGATCTGTGATTTTTATCGTGACTGCGATTTTATGGTGGACACATCGGACACTTTTCACACATTTTTGGGACCATTGTCGTTTTAACAGCAATCAGTGCTATAAAATTGCACTGATTACTGTGAAAATGACACTATTTATTTATTAAAATTCTTAAAAGTACAAAATGGCACAAAACGCAGTCAGTTACCCATAGGCCTCGATGCGCCGAGAACAACAATACAGCAACAACCAAAAAAACACACAGGCAGCGGAACAGATCAAATTTTAAAATGGGTAGCAGATCAAAGAACTATAAACCTATGTGATTCCATAGGCTTGACTAAAAAGCTCAGTTTTTAGAAGCTTCCTGAACTTAAAAAGATAATTTTCAAGCCTTAATTTTAGAGACAATGGGGCAGATTCACATAGATGTAATCTTCCGCTGCGTAATCGAAATACGCTACGCTGCCGTCTATCACCAGACTCTACGCCGAATTCAGGTAGTTTTTTTGCGCGTACGCTATTGTATCGTATTTTTTTTCCGCCGCGCAATCGAAATACGTGAGTAGGGGGCGTGAAGCATTTAAATTAAGCGCGTCCCCGCGACGATCGAACTGCGCATGCTCTGTTCAGGAATTTCCCGCCGTGCATTGCGCGAAATCACGTCGTGACGTCATTCGTTGTTTGAGTAGCGGCGTTTACGAACATTCCTATTCCCGGACGACTTACGTTAAAAATAATAAAAGAAATCGAAAAACGTTGAAATTCGACGCGGGAACGACGGCCATACTTAACATGGGCTGTCTAATATTAGACCAGCAAAAAGCTGGTATAGTGAAACGGAAAAAAAAGATGACTAAAGGTGCCGTAAGAGATTGCGTTTGAAGAGCGAAATTTTGTGGATTCCAGGCAAAAGCTCATTAGCATACCATGAAGGTGAAAAACAACAGGAAGTCCGCCCAGTGGCCGCAATTTTCAGGCAGCGTAGATCTGAAGGCGTACTAACACGTAATAAAGTCGAAATTTAGCACGCAGGTGTCTTTTCATGGTTTGAGGATTTCGACTAGCGTAAAAACGCTCGTAAATCGAAATTACTCCTGTCTAACAACATTTACACAGGCGTAATCGCTTTGTGAATCTAGGCCAAGGAGTTCCAAAACTGTGTTCCCTGAACCGCACTCGTCCTCCCTCCGCATTTTTTCTTTCGAAAATTTAGGGATCACCAAAGTTTCCGAATTAGCAGACCTTAAAGTACAGTTAGGCACATATTTGGTGAATTTATCCTGCAGGTACACTGGCCCCTTGCCATGGGTAGCCCTATGCACCATGCAACCAGTCTTAAAACACTGGCAGTGAAGGGGTTAACCACTAGCCTAGGTGGTAATTAAGGGGTTAAGTGTCCCAGGGAGTGATTCTAACTGTTAGGGGGAGGAGCTACCATTGACACATCACTGATCACTGTTCCCGATCACAGGGAACAGTAGATCACTGACTTGTCACTGGGCAGAACAGGGGAAGGCCTTGTTTACAAAGGTCTCCCCCTGTTTTGCCTTTGCTGGCCGCAATCATGGGCCGCCCGGGAACATTGAGTTCCCGTGACAGGCGGGCGCACTCACTACGCACATGGTGGGCGTGCCCCCGCTGGGCGGCAAATTTAAAGGGAAGTACAGGTACACCCATTTGACGTACATCATCATGCGGCGGTCGGCATGCTTTTGAGACGTGGCCCATAGTTGGACATTGTGCTCACCTAGGTACACTTGAATGATGACACCCTTTTGTAAAAGTTCTGCCTCTCGTGTCATGTGATTTTTGAGTCTGCTTTATATCCATTGAGTCGGATTTATATTTATACTGCTGCTTTTTGACTGTACAGACTGAGAAATAAAAGAAAAGATAGACGATTTCATGTTTCATGAGTTGTAGAGATTATTCCACATCCTCTCCTCTGCATACCCTTCTTTCTATACTTCGGGCCAGATTCTCAAAAAATGGCGTATCTGGCGGCGTAGCGTATCGTATCGCGTTTACACTACGTCTAAGGGACACGGCCAACACAGAATTTCACCGCGGCGCGCTCTGGAGCGTGCGCGGGGAACGTGCTAGTGACAAGCTGTCAATTGACGGCTTGTTGGCAATTTAGATCTGCGCTGAAGCCGTCATTCGGCTATAGCGCGGATCTCAAGCGGTTAAGGGAGCCAATCAGCGCCTACAAAATAGGGGACATAATTATTCTTTTTTATTATTCTTTTTTTTTTACTAGAAATGGCGGCGATCTGCGATTTTTATTGGGACTGCGACGTTATGGCGGACACATCGGACACTTTTGACACATTTTTGGCACCATTCACATTTATACTGCTATCAGTGCTATAAATATGCACTAATTACTGTATAAATGTGACTGGCATTAAAGGGGTTAACACTAGGGGGTGAGGAAGGGGTTAAATGTATTCCCTACATAGTGTTCTAACTGTGCGGGGAGGGGGGGTGACTGGGGGGGGTGACCGATCTGTGTCCCTATGTACAAGGGACACAGATCGGTCTCCTCCTCTCCAGAGACAGGACGCTGTCTCTGTGTAAAACGGCAATGAGAGATGATCTATGAGATCATCTCTCATTCGCCGCACAGATCGCATCGCTAACAGCCACTCTGATTAGCCGTTCGCGGCGATCTGTGATTGGCTGTGTCCAAGGGACATGGCCAACACAGAATTTCCCCACGGCGCGCTCTGGAGCGCGCGCGGGGAACGTGCTAGTGACAAGCCGTCAATTGACGGCTTGTTGGCAATTTAGATCCGCGTTGGTTTCTATGCAGATTTTAGTAAATGAACCCCTTTGTTGCTGTCTGGATTCTGATTATAATATCATTGAACGTTCTGGTCACAATTTGAGGCCAGAGGTGGTCTAAAGGTCGAGATGCTCCGTGCCAGCTTCATGGCTTATGCACTCTGGTCTTATTGTGATAAGGGTCACATGACCTGTTAAGCTCATGTACAATTATGGAGCTTTTCTAAGAGGATTGATTTCACGTCTTAATCGTATACAGCAACTCCAACTGAATTGTTCTGTCTTGTTGGTTTGAAGACTGTAACTATTTGAGTACTCTAAAGCTGGACACCAAATGTATTAAAAGCAGGGCTTTTTTTCTGGGGGAACTTGGTGGAACTCAGTTCCACCACCTTTGGCTCAGACCCTTTGGTGCCCGCTCACCACAATCACTTGTGAACACAGAAGTCTGGTTTCTGTGTTTACAAGTGACTGCTTTGTAACCTCCTGAACTCTGCACACTGTATGTAATGCAATTCTGGTATTTAATGCCCCTTTAAGACCCTTCTACTGTTTGTGAAATCTGAACGGGTCGTGGTTGAGTTCCTGCACCTATTTTCTGAGAAAAAAAGCTCTGATTAAAAGCATAATTTTAGTTTGATATACTGTATATATATTCAAAACATTTTTTTTAATTTTTAAATACAGATAGTGCAATTATCTGAATACTTTAATATACAGAGAAAACCCTCAGGAGAATACATTTTTAAAACAAATGAATGAACCATTGCATATTATGCGCTCATCTCTTGCATGCGCAGTACAACAAGATTACTGTGAGATAGCACAAAATCTCATGTGATTTTACAGATTGGGTACAAGACCTCCCTAATGGCACTGATGACTTTGCCTTTCCAGGGGGCATCAGTGTGGTTGGGGCTGCCTTATTAGTGCCTTGAGCGAAATCAGGAACCCAGATAGCAAGAAAATTTGTGGCAGTGTTGAATTGTATGGTCTCGTACACACGACCAAGGAACTCGTCGTAAATTAAACATTGTTTTCCTCGACGAGTTCCCTGCATACACACTGTCAAGACAAAATCTCATCGTAAACACGTACGACGGCACTATAAAGGGGAAGTTCGATTCCACTGGCACCACCCTTGGAGCTGCTTTTGTTAATCTCATGTTACTGCGTGTTAAAGTGGGGGTTCACCCAAAAATCAACTTTCTGCGATTAGATCCAGCATACTGCTGACATCTGCAGTATGCTGTTTTTTTTTTTTTATACTTATCGTTTTAGCAGCCGTTGTTATCCGGCTCCCAGCGGGGATTCCTTTGGGTATAGGCGTTCCTAAGCCAAGCAGAGTTTATTGACGGGCTGCTAAAGTTCCACCTCGACAAAAAACATACACACGACTGTTTTCCTCGGGAAAAAAGCTCTGCCACCAAGTTTCTTGATGGATTCTGTCGAGGAAAACGGTCGTGTGTACGAGGCCTTAGTCTGGTAACTTGCTACTCATTTCCACTGGCAAGTTGTACACTTGCAGAGCACTTGAAGCACGAGTTCTAGTTGACACTTTTCCAATTTGTAGCAAAGTTCAATGGCAAAACTCTAGCAAGAGCAAAGTTACAGTGGTGAGTCTACAGCAAGAGCTCTGCAGGTCTTCAGCATGGAAATTCAGCTACAGTGACCCCTTGTGGTGGGATGACTATTGCACAACATAAATAAACCAGAACTTGCAGCAGACTTGCAGAATTTTTGCAAAGAAAGTTGATCTGGAGTCATGCAATGCAGACTTGCTGCAATTGTGTAGCAATTGTGTAACAAACTTGTGAAGCTTGGCAAGTCTAGCAATAGCTTAGCGAGTCATTTTCAAACTTGCAGCTCAATTACTTGCTTTCTGGGAAGTGGACACAAGAAAAGTATAAAGGAAAGGGATGGTCGGCTCTCAGGATGACATCCAAATTAGTATTTCTTTATTAAATGCACAAAGCTGTAAAACATCCTACACATTATGGACGGTAGTCCTTAGTCATGGCTTTAGCGTCTAAAACGCGTAGGCTGTTTTACAGATTTGTACATGCATTTAATAAAGAAATACTATTTTGGATGTCATCCTGAGTGCCGACCATCCCTTTCCTTTATTCTGGTACGTTGGAGGTGTCGGCAGCCTCAAGGACTGAGCACCGGGTGAAGCTTTTATGTGGGAAGGTTGCAGCACCTATACACCTGTATTCCACAAGAAAATTATGTAGATAATAAAGGAAATTTAAAAAAAGAACACGCTAATGAAAATGTTGTTAAATAGTGAAAATGTTTACTTTAACCAGCATCAACCCTTACCAGCATTAATATTTAACCCCTATCTCCTGACTCTAAGCCTCAGTATAATGGAACCACTACTCCCTATAAAACACACACAACAGAGGGTGCACCAGCCTTATCAAGATACTCATCTATAGCTAAAAGGTCCATGCGACTCTGCAACCTCCAAAGCCCAGGAGAACCTCAGGATCTTAAAAATCTGATACGTTTCGAAGGATAGACCTTCTTCCTCAGAGCCAATTAGAGTTGTTTGACGGAGAAGGAAGGTCTATTATTATAAAAATGGGGCTACTTTACTATGCTTTTGAAGTACAAGCAATTCATGTAGGATTGCTGAAAGCTTATAATCCAGTATTAAGGTGCTCACCTGGAGTTCAGCTTTAAGAACAACAGTTTAATACATTGCGGCTTACCAGTTCTTACATGTGGTGGCTCCAAAAACACACTTTGTGATCTAGGACAGGGGTCTCCAAACAAGGGCCAGTTTATGGTCCTTCAGACATCAGGGGGGCCGGACTGTGGCCATCGGACGTAGAAAAGATCACAATGTCAGTGGGAGAAAACAATGCCCTGTCAGTGGGAAAAATTGTGCCCCATTGTTGGTGTCATTGGGAGGAATAGTATCCCATTATTGGTGTCATTGGGCCCCATTGTTGGTGCCATTGGTAGGAATTGGGCCCCATTGTTGGTGTCATTGGGAGAAATTGGTCCCCATCATTGGGAGGAATAGTGCCCCATCATTGTTATCATTAGGCTTCATTGTTGGTGTTCATTGGGAGAAATTGTAAAAGAATATCACCACCACACTCGTCATATGCCTGATGAAGGGGTCCTGCATGGCTCTCAAAAGTTGCAATCTGCTGTTACGATGTGATTGCTGCTTAAAAGCTCTGGACCCACTCTGGAGATTCTTGGTGTGCTGGTGATAGTCTTTTGATCTGACTTGACACGGTTCCATCCGGCGGTTGCTTCAGCACCCACTTATATGCACAGCCATTTCTACAGGACCATGTGCTAACCAGCAGACCGAAATCCCCCGCATTGATTTGACGCATGCGTGGAAGCATTGTACTTCCTTGTTTGCGCACGTCGCGGCGTCACTGTCACGTCACCGCGTTCTCTGTCCGCAGGGATTTTTGTCTGATGGTGTATACACACATCAGACCAAAATATCCCAGGAGACATGTCCGATGAAAACGGTCCGCGGACCGTTTTCATCGGACATGTCTCCTCGTGTGTATGCGGCCTTACACGTACGTTTTGTCTTACAACGTCATCAGGAAGCGATGATCATCACTTCCTGATGATGTTGTAAGACTAGATGTTTTTATTCTATTTTTAATAACATGGTAGAGAGGAAGTTGTTGTATGGAAGGCTATCTTGGTTAATCTCCAGTTGACACTCAAGCAAGTTCAAAGACCCACAAACCAAGTCTATTCCGACCTTCGTTTAGTTAGAGAGGTCATGTCTTTCTGGTGAGTAGGAAATCTCATCCACACACATCGGGTGCAACTGCAAAGATCACTGCCTATGGTGATAGTGTTATGATTTGCCAATATATCACAGAAATATTTATGGACTTTTGAAGGATTTTATTTTATTATATCAACTGTATATTCACTTACTAAGCACGGTAAACTTTATTATGCATATCAAGTTGGAAATGAAAAGTTTGATGTTTGTGATATTTCACTGAGCAGTTGCTAGCACTCTAGCGCCCCCTACCAGTGTTAAAAATAATTTAAGTTAGCATTGTCTACACTTTGAGAAGAACAGCTTGTATTATTCACAAATTTTTACTATATCTATAGCGCAAGGTTTACACATAATTTCAAAATGATAGAACTTGATTTCTGGCAGGATCGACATTTATTTTTTGCAAACTATATACCTGTTGCTAAGGAATATATTTTTTTTTAACAGAGATGTTGCTAAGGAATATTTAACTGAACAAAAGGAAGGAAACGAGAGAAGTGTTTATATATGTTATTGTTTCATGTTTTACTGGAATTTTTGGCAAACATTAGGCCAAGGTTAGAATGTTTGGACGTATAGTTCATGTTGCCCTTCCCTGGAAGTCGATCTGTCAGTCATCATTTTATGAAAAGTTTTCACATGTTTCACGGCTGCCACTGCTGTAGGGCAGAAAAACATATGGATACTAAGGTTATGTATCATCCGCTGTATGTTTTATTCATGCTATTTATACACACAAGGATTACCAATGGCCCGATATCTGGGCCACTGTTGTTTGCCTGCTGTCAGTGAATAAAGCCACCAGCTTGCCCTCGGGCACCAGTTTTCTCTCCATGACAGGATATGACATGCTAGGAAGTCTAGAAATAGCTTGGTGTGCCATGGAGCCCGCAGACACAGATTAGATGTGATGTAATCACTTGTTCATAATGTAACCCATAATTGATTCCACCTTGTCACGTTCTACATTCAGCGCACTGTGGTGTGACTCTGCATAATGCATATATGGAAGAGAAATTAAGGCTGAACTCTGCACAACAATACAGAATTTAATCTATATATGTATCTGCTAAATATAGCTGGTTTAAAGGGTCACTAAAGGATTTTTTTTTAGCTAAATAGCCTCCTTTACCTTACTGCAGTCCTGGTTTCATGTCCTCATTGTTCCTTTTTGCTATGATGTTGCTGTAATCCTTCTCTGATCTCCACACTTCCTGGTTGTCCTTATGAAAAAAGTCATGGGAGCTTCTTCATGGGAGGTGTGATTACTGTGTGTCTAAAACCCCTCAGAACCAATCAGTTTCATTTTATAAACAAACACTGCCCTGTATTGGCTCTGTATCTCTATACTTTACAGAAGCATGAAACTAGATGAAAAACAAAACTGAAACTGCAGGCACATTATATGATTGATTTTTATCTATTTTTAATCATTTTTAAAATGAATCAGTTAACTATTATGTCTCTATACCCTGTAAACAGTCATTTCAGCAGAAAATAAATACATAAATCCTTTACAACTCCTTTAAGTATGTAACTATATCTTTATGTTACAGAAGGAGGTCCAGCAATGTCAGAGAGCTGGCCATAGATTCGTTTTTTTTTTCATTCAACCAGCGTGTTTAATGATAAAAAACTGACTTGATTCCCCCATCCACACATTTGGAAAGTGGATGGGGGGATTCTTTCTACTAAATCATTGTATTCTGGCAGCAAGGAGACTTCCCACTTGCAGAATACACAGATCAGGGCTGTAGGCTGTAGCCTGCAGCCCTGATCGAGTGAAAATTTCCAACGGGGCGATTGTACAGAAGTTGATCAGTAGATCGACTTCTGTTCAACCACAGTACCCATACATGGATCAAAATATGCCTGGTCCCTGCTGAACCAGCTGGATTTTGATCCATGTATGGGCAGTTTAGAACATTAAAGTGGTTGTAAAGGATAAAAAAAAATTTAAATAACAAACATGTCATACTTACCTCTTCTGTGCAGCTTTTTCTGGGGTGCCTCTGCGGCTCTCCCGGCTCCTCCCCGCCTCAGATAAGAGCGCTTCCTAGAGGGGGTTACCTTGCGTGAGTGCTCTCGAGTCCTGTATTCGGCGTCCATAGCCGCTGAGTACAGGACTCGGCCCTGCCCCCAGGCAACCGCGTCATTGGATTTGATTGACAGCGGTGTAAGGCAATGGCTAGGTTGCTATCAATCCTTCCAATGAAGAGCCAAGAAGCCCGGGCAAAGGAAGAGCGCGTTTGCAACGCAGAACCTTCCAGGACTCAAGTAAGTAAAACTAGGGGGGTTGGGGGGCCAGTAATCGTCAGATGTTTTTTCACCTTAATGCATAGGATGCATTAAGGTGAAAAAACATGAACCTTTACAACTCCTTTAAATATACTTGCAGAAGAGAAGAGCAGTGGGATGACATTATCGATGTTCTGTTGGCCTTTCACTGCCCACTCAGTGGGCCGAGGCTTTGTATTCCTTAAAGTGGATGTAAACTCTCACCCATACCCAGTGAAGTAAAAAGCCTCAGATGATACAAATCTTCCTACATAAGTTTTACATGTATATCTGCAGTCTTCAGCTTTCTATGTTCGTTAGAATTTTAACATCGTGTTTGAATATTTACTTCCTCAGCAGTAGGAGTGGATTCTTGGTGTACACTGTGTGACAGCTGATTGGAGGAAAGGCGCACACCCCCTCTCTACATAGGCACAGGAAGGAAGGAATGTGCAGAGCTGTGCTGTGACAAGACAAGCTCTCTGCTAAACTATTTATAGCGCCCACCTTAACACAAATTTCAGGCTGGTTTTATCTCAGTTGTTGGAGAACTTGTCAGAAGTTATCATACTGATAACAGAGGAACAAAACAGCAGAAATACACAGGACTTAGGGCTTTGGAGAAAGAGAAGTAAACACCACAGATATATGTGCCCAGGTCAGATTTCACAAATCGGGTTTACATCCACTTTAAAGTTTTACTAAACCCAGGAGCCTAAATTCACTATATCTGGTCTTCCACAGTACTCAGAACATGGAAATGCAATTTTTTTTTGTAAGTATAAACTGCTAAATAAATTTTCTTATCAGCAGTATATAGCAGTGTTGTCACTTCTATCAGTGTCTGGTTAACCACTTGAGGACCGCCTAACGCCGATATACATCAGTAGACTGGCACAGCTGGGCACAGGCACGTACAGGTACGTGGCCCTTTAAGTGCCCAGCCATGGCCAAAGCTCCGTGACTCCGCCCATGGGACCCGATCACCACGGGAGCTGAAGAACGGGGAGAGGTGAGTGTAAACAAATCTTCCCCGTTCTTCTCTGTGGCTTGTCACTGATTGTCTGTTCCCTGTTATAGAGAACGACAATCAGTGACGTCCAGCCACGCCCCCTACAGTAAGAATCAGTCTCTTAGGGCACACTTAACCCCTTAGAGCCCGCCCTAGCTTATTTATTTTTTTACCAAAAATATGTAGAAGAACCTAAAATAAGTATCGGCCTAAACTGAGGGAAAAAAACGTTTTTTTTAATATATTTTTGGGGGAATTTTATTATAGCAAAAAGTAAAAAATATTGTTGTTTTTTTTAAAATTGAAGCTTTATTTTTGTTTATAGCGCAACAAATAAAAACTACAGAGGTGATCAAATACTACCAAAAGAAATCTCTATTTGTGGGGAAAAAAGGATGCAAATTTTGTTTTGGAGCCATGTCGCACGACCGCGCAGTTGTCAGTTAAAGCGACGCAGTGCCGAATCGCAAAAAGGGGCCAGGTCCTTTACCTGCATAATGGTCCGGGTCTTAAGTGGAGAATTCATTCTACTCTGATTATCCGATGAGACTGAATGACTCCTGAGCCTCTGTCTGGGCATTGCTAGTTGGCCCTGTGCTGATCACACACACTTTTCCCGCTAAAAAAACTCTCTAGCATTCCACACCAAACTGAGCATGTGCAGAGTGCCCCCAAGGCTCTGTACTATCAGTAGATGGATTGGGAACAGTAAAGGGGGAGGATCAGAGAAGACAGGATCAAACAGCCTTTTTACACGATGCACAGGATTAGCCTCTTAGGTTTCACAGTGAGTATAACAAGCATACTTTACAGAAGGGGTGCCCAACCTTTTGAAGAGCAAGGGCCACTTAAGCAACTTGGTAACTAGTTGAGGGACACAATGAGCAGAGCAGGCGGATGACAGGTCATGGCTACTCTATAGGCCCTCCGATCCGCCCAGATGAAAGGGGACGAATTCCCTTCGGTTTTTCGGATTGGAGGTAGGCGGGCGTAAACTGACGTCTGTCACGCTATAGAGGTGAATTGAGGGTCCCATTTGGTCAGGCTGATCGTCTGAAAAGGGTCTAAGACTGCTTTCACACTGATGTGCTGCGGTTTACCCACACCGTGGGTGCAGCGTTGTGCACCTGTTTCTATCCTGCGGATTAGCTGAACTTTGCCATTGACTCCACCTGTGGCAAAAGCCGGCGCTGTAGAGGAGGCATCAGCTTATGGGGCTATGTTTAGCAGCCGCTTTGTTCCTCTACCACCAGCTTCATTCACAACACTGATTCTGTGGTATGGAGGGTCGGCAACCTGTGATCTGGGCTTGCCAACTCACCATTCCAGAGCAGGAGGTTGCGGGCCACATTAGAGGGCTCCGCGGGCCACATGTGGCCCCCGGGCCACTTTTTGGCCACCCCTGCTTTACAGCATATACAGACTGATTTTACTGTTGTGGGTTTAGTAACACTTTAACTGAAAAAGAGAAAAAATCAATGTGGCGGAGGTTTGTGAATCACAACAGTAGCTAAAAAGATTTTGTGAATTTGACAAGTAAAATAGTGCATTTAGCTGTTTGCCTGAATTCCAGCATTAAAGTGTTTTTTTTTTTTTTTTTCACCATGCAAATAGAGAAGATAGATTAGATAAAAAGATAGATAAATGTTGTCAATTTTATATCATTGTAGTCAGGCACATTAGCCATTGACCCAAGGGAGCTTACAATCTAATTAGCTCGCTCCAGGCACACACACAGAAACACAAACCAGAGCCCATTTAGTTAAAAGCCAATTATTCAGGTAGTGTGTTTTTCCCATTGCCAGAGGAAACTTAACCACCCAGAGGAAAACCATATAACCAAAAGAAGAACATACCACCTCCGCATGAATAATGCCCTAGAGTGTGATCCAGCTCTAAGCAACAATGCAAACCCATTTACTCTCACTTACTATGGCAGTGCGTGTAGAGATGAGGCGTTCAGGGCATTTATTAATAGTAACCCATAAGATATAACCTTTAAACTGGATCGTCTAGGCCAGAGGTGGCAAACACAAGGCCCGCAGGCCGAATGCGGCCCTCCAGGTCATTTCATGCGGCCCTCGCACCTCTCCAGTCATCCCTTAGACCCTTACTTTCTGCTTTCAAGCAATGCATCCAACTTCTTCCCAGCAGCAGCATAAGGAAAGGGGGGTGCACTGTAATGTAAGGGAGAGGGGGGACTCAACTTCTGATGGTGGGGGGGGCTCTTGACATCTAATGTAAGGGGAAGGGATGCGCTGGACGTTTAATTACAGATACAACCGGCCCCTTTGAGGGCAACCATAATGCTGATACGGCCCACGATGAAATTGAGTTTGACACCCCTGGTCTAGGCAGAACACTGGCCAGAAAGATGGTTGTTATGTGTTAATTTGCATCTCACAGTCTTCTTTGCATTTGAGTAGGTTTTCAGCAATAATGCAATCTAAATACAACTGTATGGTATATGCCCAAATGTTTGGCCATCTCACCTGGCCATCACAGTCAGAGCAGGACTTAGGGCTTAATCATAGCTATGATTAAGCACCTTTATACAGTGTGAAACGAGTCAACAGCTTTTCCTGTTTTCTGTAACATGAAGTGACTGCATTGGATTTCATCTGCTACACAAGATATCAATAAAGATGCCTTCAACAGTGTGCGGTCGTCCACTGTCGGTAAGAAGAGGTCATGGCCATGGATTGAGACACTGATTAGAAAAAAAGGCCAGGTTGAAAGAGAGTTTTTATGTTGCGATGGACAGGGCTTTGGTCATCATAGGTGGGACATTTAGTGATTGAATATCCAAGTAAATGTGTTTAGTAATTGCATAGAGCACATTATGATGTACAGATAGAATTTGCATATGATTGTGGTATATTGTAGGGGTTTATCTGCTGGGCCTTATCTGTGCCTTCCATTCCTCTTGGTTCAATAAAAGACAGATAAATGCTACATTAAGAACCTGATGCGGCTATATCCAGTGCACATTCAAGCACAGATAATCTGAACAGACTTCCCTGCTGTGTTGCTGTTTGTTTTTTTGCACGGAACGGGAAATTCGGCTCCAGATGTTAGCATTGAGCTGAACAATAGGAAGAGATTACCCTGAGGTTTTAGGAGGATACAGGCATCATTAAGACCTCCTTTGACTTTCAGCTCTATATCCATATTTGCCTTTTAAACTGCTAATTTGGTTCCATCATGTAACCTTGTCTCAGAAATAGTCTACCTTCAGATTGAAGATCTTTTTGATGAACATCTTCGGATAACAAACTAATGAGTTTGATTAACAGACTCTGATAGTTCCACTCCACCAAGCATAATTTATTATCTGAAAATTGCCGCATAGAGTAACCCCATTAAAGAAAAGGAGCTTTCAACACCTGGAAGGAGTTAATTACACCTTGCTCTAACTTTGTAAAGTCATATATATATATATAAATTATCTAGGAAAATGTATTATATTTGAATTGTTTTGAAATCTATTATAAAAATTAGTGAATCTAAATAAGAGGTTTGACCTCTATTTGCAATGATGCATTAAAGGGAATTTAAACCCATGTGGACATAGTCGTCATGATCTAAGTGGTATATGCTATGATTAAAGTGACGATACTTATCTCGATTTGTGAAAATCAATCACCTGATCTTTATCCTTCGTCTTTGTAATAACTAAGAAATCTGTGCGTGAAGCATATTTTTAACATGTGTTACCTCTTGTCTACGTCACTACAGTGTTTTTTCACTTTTGCCCTGTATTTGACAGATCCAATTGGAATATTGGCAGGCCAGTCAAGCTCCTCCCCCCCAAACTCGCTCATCCATGTCTTTATGGACCTTAAATTGTGCACTGGTCCAGATCATTTGGTGGAGGGGGGATTATGGTATGGGGTTGTTTTTCAGGGATTGGGCTTGGCTCCTTAATTCCATTGAAGAAAACTCTTAGGCCTCGTACACACGATCAAATCCGTCTGCTGGAAACGGTCTGCTAGACCGTTTCAGCAGACAGATTCGATCGTGTGTATGGGCAAACAGACGGATTTGGCCACCCGACAGATTTCAAAGCATGCTTTGAAATCTGTCGGCTGGGAACCCGTCCGCCCGACATGTCTGCTGGTTAGTACGCTAACCAGCAGACATGTCTTCTCGCACACGCGCCGAATGGTTTCGACGCATGCGCGGAAGTGTTTTACTTCCTGGTGCGGTGACGTGACGGCGTCAACATCACCGCCACGTCAACGACACGTCAGCGCGCTGTCTGCTGGCGGGGATTTTGGTTTGCTCGTGTGTACACGCGAGCAAACCAAAATCCCAGCAAACAGATTTGTTCAAATCTGTCGGACAGACAGATTTGAACAAATCTGTCTGCTCGTGTGTACGAGGCCTTAAGGCAGCAGCATACTAAGACATTTTGGATAATTTTATGCTCCAAACTTTGTTAGCAACAGTTTGGGGTTGGCCCCTTCCTGTTCCCACATGACTGCGCATCAGTGTACAAAGCAAGGTCCATAAAGACATGGATAAGCGAGTTTGGGGTGGAGCAAATTGACTGTCCTGGACAGAGTCAATGTGCGGGCAATCCATTCGACGCATGTGCGGGCAGATATGTCTGCTGGTTAGCGTACTAACCAGCAGACATGTCGGACGGACGGATTCCCAGCAGACAGATTTTAAAGCATGCTTTAAAATCTGTCTGCTGGCAAAATCTGTCTGTCCGCCCATAAACACGATCAAATCTGTATGCTGGAGCGGTCTGTCAGACCGTTTTCAGCAGATAGATTTGATCGTGTGTACGCGGCATAAGTGTCATCTATACCAAATGTGGTCCGTAGTCCCCCTTTCGACCTTACATCTCCAACAGATATCTGCTTGTCCACTATTTATTCTATTTAACGCTACTGGGCTCCAATACCATCTCATTGCTATTTTGTAGTTTCTTTCTTGGTATTTGGTCACTAAAGATGTTTTATGAATTATTGAAAATATTTTCTCCCATTCTATCTCTGATATTGATCTCCCTATTTCCTTTCCCCATTTTTTTATTCCTCTTAATTCTCTAAGGGGTCCAGAAGGGATATTTTTTTAGTTGATTTTTGTTCATCTATTAAAATGTGTTCAAATTTGGTTTTTGGTCTATTTATTAAACTTATTAAAGTTATTTGTTATCTATGTGTAATTTTGTGTATGAAGATAGGCTCACCAAACCATGCTTTACAGTGGGTCCTGATTTCCTTACCATATGTGATGTTATTTATCTTTACTTTTGTAAGCTTATGGAGATGTATGACTTGACGTTACCCCAATGTTATCCTATAATGTGATTTATACCTTTCTCTTGTAAAAATACTTTTCAATAAAAAATTATTGAAAATTCAAATTTGGGATAGTCACAAATTGAAATGGAAGAATCATTTTAATAATTAGTATGTGGACTAAAATTCAGAATAGTTTTTGACTGTTTTTTAGGATGCTTGAACATTATTGCTTATACAGAAGCAGATTGAGCGACTATGTAAGAAATCCACTACGTTACATGAGATATTTTCAGATTTTGCTCATTGCTCTGCTGGGTCTGTATGGATTTATCTACAGTTGTCTACTGAATGCTCCGAAACAGCATACTGGGTCTCTATAGACCCCTGTGGCATCAAGGAAAATGTAAATGTTTCCCATTGGGATGAGTGAATATATGACAGTTTGTTTTGTGATAAAAAAAATAGGAAAAGTAGAAAATGCTGTTCATGAAGCAGATTTTTTTATTGCCTTGGTATACAGTATCAAGTTTATCAAAAAGGTGGACTTGTGCTTTTATTCTGTCTTTTGGTGACTTGCTTCTTTCGTTGGTGAAAGGTAAATCTGGATATACCCTATTACTTGCAGAATTGTCAGGTGCTAATGTTGGGCCCCCCTGACCTTATCATTCTGAGGACATTCAGTCTCACAAGTTGGATCCTAATGTCGCGTACACACGGTCGGAATTTCCAACAACAAATGTTCGATGGGAGCTTGTTGTCGGAAATTCCGACCGTGTGTAGGCTCCATCGGACATTTGCTGTCGGAATTTTCGACAACAAAAATTTGAGAGCTGGTTCTCAAATTTTCCGACAACATAATCCGTTCTCGTAAATTCCGATCGTGTGTGGACAATTCCGACGCACAAAATTCCACACATGCACTGAATCAAGTACGAGACAGAAGCGCACGGTCTGGTAAAACTAGCATTCGTAATGGAGATAGCAAATTCGTCACGCTGTAATGGACTGAAAAGCACGAGGCTGAAAAGCGTGAATCGTCTCTCACCAAACTTCTACTAACACAACTGGTATTGAACTTCCCTTTAATAGTGCCGTCGTATGTCTTATACGTCAGCATGTTCTTGGCGTTCGGAATTTCCGACAACATTTGTGCGACTGTGTGTATGCAAGACAAGTTTGAGCCAATATCCGTCTGAAAGTTACATTGGATGGAAGAGCCTCTGAAAAAGTCCTGAAAGCGAGCATGGGAGGAGGTAATAAGGGAGCTAGAGAGCAGAGGAGGTCTTGGGAGGAATGAAGAGTACAATTTGGTTGATATTTTGTGACCAAGTTAGATTCATTGGACCCCGCTCTTTTGCTCACTGGATATTTAGTTTGCTGACACTTAGCAAGTGTGGAGTATAGAACCTGATCTCCAGAATAGAGTACACACTCCCTGAGTGATCAGATATGGTACAAACAAGATATTGGGCTGATGCTAGAGACAGTTGGATACAGCTAGGAGTGATCCTAGGAGTGAGCGGAGGGATGCGCTCCTCAGTCTACTGCTGTTCTTTAATGATCTAATCACAGCTTGGGAGCAGGGATGGGACCAAGCTATATTGCTTAGCAGTAGTAGAAAAAGTCAGGCCATTAATTAGGATTGGCCTTCTGTCATGGCTGCGAAAATTCCAGGACCGGATGAACAGGAATCCAATATGTCTATGCAGAAATTGAAATGCTTGCTAATGGAAGCTGCTGTTAGCAGTTCAGCTTTATCTTGGGTATATCAGAGAGTTTACCCATATCAGATATCAGAGGGTATATCAGAGGGTATACCCATATCAGATATCAGAGGGTATATCAGAGGGTATACCCATATCAGATATCAGAGGCTATATCAGAGGGTATACCCATATCAGATATCAGAGGGTATATCAGAGGGTATACCCATATCAGATATCAGAGGGTATATCAGAGGGTATACCCATATCAGATATCAGAGGGTATATCAGAGGGTATACCCATATCAGATATCAGAGGCTATATCAGAGGGTATACCCATATCAGATATCAGAGGCTATATCAGAGGGTATACCCATATCAGATATCAGAGGGTATATCAGAGGGTATACCCATATCAGATATCAGAGGCTATATCAGAGGGTATACCCATATCAGATATCAGAGGGTATATCAGAGCCCTACTGGGAGGCTTGGGGAATCTTTCCTTCAACAATAAAGAACCAGAGACTATTGAACCCTGCCATACTGCACGTAATGTCTGTTTGAAACCTGCTCCACCCCATATTTCTGAGATTCCGTAAATCATGATAAAGCATGCTAGGATTATTTTTCCAATTTTGGGTCAAAAGCATGTTGAAGATGTCTTCATTAGACCTTATTTTAATGTATTTTCTCAGAAACCTGAGTAAAGCAGCAAATGTCTCTGTCATGGCATTAATAAAAGATATCAAGCCCCCTGTCCTGCTAAATTATAGATAAAGACACAGGAGAAAATATTTCTTCTATGCCTTATTTAGTTCATTGTTCCCATTCTGCCTATAAGGAAGAAGTGGACAGAACAGCCGACTCAGCGTTTGGTGTCTTAATAAAGCAACCTGACCTTAATCCGTTAAAATAACTGATTTTTTTTTCATTTACCCTTCCTTATGCAAATACAGAAATAGTTTGAGAATACCTTGGCTTGGAGATAAGTTGGTCTTTTGATAGATATGGGAATCTGTATATTTCCAGGGAGCAGAATATGTGCTAAATTCTTATGAAAGTAACTTGCATACATTGACTGTTTGTGTGACAAGGACAAATGTAGATGTCCTAAAATATAGTAGTTGTCTGTGGGTTTTTTTCTGTGGTTAGTATTTTTTTAAATTATATTTTTAGTCAAGTGAGTATGACTATTACATATTAATATTTCATATTTGGCATTATCAGCTAGAATATAGAACAGTAGGTCCCATTTTACTTGGTTAGTAGCCTCACTTTGAAGGGGTTGTAAAGGTTCATATTTTTTCACCTAATGCATCCTATGCATTAAGGTGAAAAGACATCTGATGATTACCGGCCCCCCCAGCCTCCTTGTTTTACTTACCTGAGCCCTGGAAAGTCCTACGTCGTGAACATGCTCTTTCATTGCCCAGGCTCCTCATTGGATAGATTGATAGCAGTGCAGCCATTGGCTTGCTTTGCTATCAGTTAGATCCAATGACGCGGGCACCGGGGGGCTGGTCCCAGTCCTGTACTCATCGGCTATGGTCACCGAATACAGTACTCAGAAGCGCACCCGCAAGGTAACCCCCTTGGAAGAGCGCTTCCCAGAGGGGGTTATCTGAGGCGAGGAGGAGCCGACAGGGCCCCCGGGGACCCCAGAAAACGCAGTTCGGGGCCACTCTGTGCAAAACGAGCTGCAAAGTGGAGGTCAATTAAAGATAGAGGGCCAGATTCTCAGCTGGGATACGACGATGTATCTCCAGATACATCGTCGTATCTCTGTTTCTGGCCCTGGGTATCTATGCGACAGATTCTTAGAATCAGGTACGCATAGATTTTGCTTAGATCCGACTTGCGTAAGTCACTTACACCGTCAGGTCTAAGTTGTAATGTTATGCTGGCCGCTAGGTGGCGTTCCCGTCGATTTCTGCGTCGAATATGCAAATGAGCACGATACGCCGATTCCCGAACGTATTTGCGCGCCGTCGTCGTAGTTTGCGTAAGCGTAAGGTTACCCCTGCTATATGAGGGGTAACCTTGCGTAGGTCAGGCGTACACCATGTTAGGTATGGACGTCGGGACAGCGTCATGTTTTTCCATCGTTCGCATAACTCGTCGCGAATAGGGCTGTACGTTAATTACGTTGCCGTCTAAATCAATGTATTTGCGGCGTAATATGGAGCATGTGCAGTGGGCTAAGTTTACGCCCAGCGCATGTGCAGTTTGTTCGGCGCGGGGGCGCGCTTAATTTAAATACAGCACGCCCCCCTCCTTCCCTATTTGAATTACGCGGCCTTGCGCCGTCCCAGTTACGCTACGCCGCCGCAAATTACGGAGCAAGTGCTTTGAGAATACAGCACTTGCCCGTAAATAGTGCGGAGGCGTAGCGTAAAGGGGATACGCTAACAAAGGGCAGGGCCCAGAGTGTCAGTTTGATTTACTAAAGGCAAATAGACTGTGTACTCTGCAAGTGCAATTGCTCAAGAGCTTAGTAAATGAGGTAAAGCTTTACTTTGCAAAGAATACCCAATCACATGCAAGGAAAATAAAAACAGTTTTGCCTGCACCTGATCGGATGGTAGAAGTCATCAGAGCTTTTACTCTTTTACTAGGCTCTGGAGAAGCTGAACTGGCAAAGTGCACAAGTAACTCAACCCCATAGTGACTACTGCTGCTAGTCTCTCTCTTTAAAAAAAAACGAAAATTCTTCCTAAAACTAGTGCACCTACTTAAAAAAATAAAAAATTATCTTCTGGGGCCATTGGTGTAGTTCCTAGGTCCAGGGATGGACTGGCCATCAGCACTACCGGGAGTTTCCCGGTGGGCCGATGGCTTAGTGGGCCGGTCGGAGATCTGCGGCGATCTACCCGTCAATCGCCGACAGCTGGCGCCTGACGAGTAGAACGAGATTTAGCAAACATGCAGAGTAGCAGGAAGCGTGTGTAATATGTTCTCTCTCCTGTCATGGCACCCACGATGCTCCCCGGCGGCCCCTCCTCTCTTCTCGTCCATCCCCATTTGCTTGTGACATCATCTGGGATGGACGAGAAGAGAGGAGGGGCCGCGGGGAAGCCGAGTGAGTGCTGTGACAGGAGAGAAAACATCTTACACACGCTTCCTGTGCTACTCTGCAAGCTGGCTGTTAACGATGTGCACCATAATGTGCCCTGTGCCCTGATGTGCTATGTTCCCTGTGTCCTGATGTGCCCTGTGTCCTGATGTGCCCTGTGCCCCATGTCCTGATGTGCCCTGTGCCCCGTGTCCCTATGTGCCCTGTGTCCTGATGCGCCCGGTGTCCTGATGTGCTATGTGCCACATGCCCTGATGTGCCCCAGTCCCTGATGTGCCCTGTGTCCTGATGTGCCCCTTGCCTTGATGTGCCCCATGCCCTGATGTGCACCTTGCCCCAATGTGCCCCATGCCCTGATGTGCCCCGTGCCCCGATGTGCTGTGCCTCAATGTGGTGTGCCCTGATGTGCTGTGATGGGCCCTGATGTGATGTGCCCTGTATGTGTTGTGCCCTGATGTACCCTGTGCCCTGATGTGCTGTGCCCTGTACCCTGATGTGCTGTGCCCTGATGTGCTGAGCTCTGCACCATGCCCTGATGTGCACTGTACCCTGATGTGTTGTGCCCTGGGCCGGTCTGGATGAAGTCCAGGGCCACATTTTTGTCCCAGCCCAGCCCTGCCTAGGTCTGTACACCTGTCTCCACTAATGAAATGGTACCCACTGTGCCTGCTGCATTGTATGGTATTTAGTAAATAAGGAATAGAATAGAAACAGATCAAAGGTGGGCAGAGACACCCAAAACTACTAGGAGGGTAGCAAGAGGGATAGTAATGGTGGCACTCCGTGATGTAATCCCCAAACAATTGAAAGAGTAGTTGTTATTTCAAAAGAAAAAATGAACCCAAATTGACCACGCTCCCCCTCTACCTCTGTCCCACTGTACTTACCTTAGGTCAGCAGGAAGCTCAGTCCAGGAGCCGTGAAGAACAGCAAACTGTTCTTAGCTGGAAGGGCCACGTACCATGGAAATGGACCAATTGTCTTGCTGTAGGTCTGTTGTGACACATGACCAATTTGAGAGGGTACATGGAAAGCATCACTGCTCTGTGATCTAATTATTTCAGCAACTTTTCACTGTACTCTGCATATTAAGGATTTATAATCTGCAGTTTAGTAAAGGGGAAGCACAAAATTAGAGTTTTGGCAGTCTGAAAAGGCCTCGTTCAAAGCTTGCACAGCAACGTATGTAGCTACGCCACTGCATTAGTATGAATCAAATATACAAAAAATACGCTTTTATAGAAGGGCTTATGTATGCTAAGCCCACAGATTTTGAAGTTATTTTTGTCCCTATAAAATCCCCAGCTTGTCACATTCTCTGTACTATTATAAGCAACATTAATATGGTTCACGAACACGGCAGCAAATCAAGCATATCACACATCGAACCGTTTCACAGGATGAGCCCAATTACAGGTCCCATGCTTTCCACAGGTTCCACAAATGAAGACTGTGGAGACTTCTTGGCACTTCAGAGGTGTTTACTATTAAAATGTATTAACAGACGTGTACCCTTGACACGACCTCCAGAAGGTCATTGATGCAGTAGGCAATATGACTAAACGCTCAGTACGGCATCTGTCCCAGATGAGTGAATCAGATCCACAGGAACTAAACAATTATTAAAACACTTTGACACGGTCGTATCCTGCTGTCATTGTTTGTCTATCTGTGCCAAGGCTGATGGAAATTTATTTCCTTACAGAATTTAACTCAACTGGATAAGCTGTGCTACTGCTTTCATTCCATTTTCCTGATTAACGTAATACAGCATAGTTTGCTAGAATACGTTTTCTTGCTTTATTTGCATTAAAACAGGAGTTTAATCGAAGCTGCAGATATATCCAACCCAATGCAATGATAGATCTGCATGTAGCGTGGCCTTCACATGAACCGACTTCCGCAGAGCAGATATTACATGGTGTACCTGCATACATAAGCTCAATGCTATCCAAAATAATTTTCTTGAAATCGGGGGTCTAACCATGCTTCTGCTCCTGGGGGTGAGCTTAAACTCCAGGGCCCATAGGGGCTTCCCAGCCAGTCTAGCTGTAGCCTTCTATGTCCCACACCAGGGATAATATATTTCAAATACTCAGGGTCATCACAGTGTCCACTAATATAGTGGCCCATTCTCTCACACTAGAGGTACATGAAGAGCTTCAGCATGACAAAATCAGACTAATTTTACACCTCCATTTCAAGCCCACTCCATAACAATAATCCCATTTTCCACCTCTCGCAAGTTCTTGAATGGGAAGATGTTCTTTATACCAGGAAAGAAATGCCCGGAGCAGAGGAGGAACAGAATCGGTGTGGGACATACATGACAGGGTGAGAAGGGGAACTGGGCTGTAAGGGGTTAATATTTCAAATTAATATGGTCAGTTAGGGTACGTACCTGATTAGTTTAGAAGAGGGTTTGACGGGGAGGGTCCAGGAGTTTTAGGGTCCAGAAGGGAAGGTCCAGGCACACTTGCTATAAGGAATTGATGGTAAAGCATCCCTCCCACCCACCCTGTAGTATGGGGTTTACTATGGTGATGTTTTTGATCAGCTTTCTGTTGTCTCAGGCACAATTTATAAAATTGGGCACGGTGGCACCGTCAGGGACCTCAAATCTTGAGCTGATAAGTGAGGTATGGCTATGTTACATTTATATGAACGTACGTTTCACGTACGTTTCACGTACGTTTCACGTACGTTTCTAGTGTTTTCTTTATTAAGTAGAGAGGGGTGGGTCAAATGGGGTTGACATATGTAGGGGTAGTCGCAGGTGAGCTCTTACCTACCCTAGTCATGTCAAGACCAGAAATGTGGTTACAAATCCTGCAAAATAATATTCCTAACAAAGTAGCTCTATGCAGTATATCCTTTGTTCACAAATTTCACAACATGGAACTCTTCACAGTGCCATTTAGAGACATGCAAATGATATCCAAAGCCCCTGACATACAAAATAAATGTACAGTTCTGAATCCATTTAGCAGTGGAGAAGCCCGACTTTTACCCAAAAGCTGAAGTGCCCAACCAGCGAAACAAGTCCTTCTTCCTAACATGAGGCCTTATTCACTCCCCAACAACCAACCACAACCCCCTCCCGTTGCAGCGTTAAATACTTCCTGGGAAACCAAAATGATAGCCAGGATGCTAGTAACATTATCAAGACAGCCTTCCATGAAAGGGGCCTACACCCCTAATACATGCAGACAAATGTGGCTTTTCACTGCTGCTTTCTGCTAGGTGGAGTCTACATTCTGCACTGCTTCAACTTCTAAAATCTATACTCTCAAGCCCTGATACCCAACGTGTGGCCCTTTGAAACTTATGTAGCCCGGGAGCCCCGACAGAAAGCAGTCTGTTTCCCTTACCTATATGCTTACTCGGGAATGCAAAAGAAAATATTCTTTAGACTGGGTTCTTTAGCTGGAATAGTGCACCATTGATGGTGTCAGTAGAGGGAATGGTGCTCCATCATTAGTGTCAGTTGGTGGAATAGTGACCCACTGATGGTGTCAGTAGATGGAATAGTGCCCCATTGATGGTATCAGTAGAAGGAATGGTGCTCTATCATTAGTGTCAGTCGGTGGAATAGTGCCCTACTGATGGTGTCAGTAGAGAGAATAGTGCCCCATCGTTGGTGTAAATTGGTGGAATAGTGCCCAGGGGGCCAGATGCAGGCAAGCAAAGGGCCAATGCTGGCCATCACTCAAACTGGGAACATCTTGGGGCAGAAAAGAAACACTGCTGGGAAGAGATCCAGAATGAATATGAATATCACTGCAAATTTTATTTCATGTTTTATTAGCTCTTCATTTTCTTTAGGTTGGCGTTCTGCTATAAAACCAAATCCTTAATGGCAGCTTCCACATGTCTGGGTTACTTTAACAGGGAGCATTCTAGCAATGACTTTCCTGCAGGATGATAAGAGGAAGCAAGGACATAAGTCTTTCTTTTTTATTTATTTTTCCTGAATACACGGACCCTGCAATTTGCAAAAACAATCCAGATGTTTGTGCCCACACAGTTGATGGGAGGGACTTTGCGAACACAGTGTAATGATGGCCTGATCCATGTAAATGCCGTGGAAATGTTATTAAATTAATGTAATGTGGATAATTCAGAAAATATTTAGAATGGCTTCCTATTTACATGCCATTAAAATATTTTCATCATTTAATTATGGTACATCATTACGAGGCTTTTGCAAGACTAATTCAGCATTAGAGAAAAGATATAAATAGAACAAGCCCCGGACTAGGCCCTCGTCATTAACGATTTATCCGTAGGAATTACAGGAGATATTTAACTACAGCTCATTAAGTTTTGCTGCCTGTAAAACACAGGCTTACCAAGAACTGACATGGCCCTTCCTTGTATTGTAAAACAGTGATGTACGCACTTGTATTTATTTTCACTATATCCTTGACCTTGAGAAAGCTTCAGTCAAAACAGAAAACGATTAGCTGGTGCTGTGAAGGTCTGACAATGTGTGGGGGCTATTGCTGGGAGTAGAGAGCGTCTTTCTTTTTTAAGTTTTAATTTATTTTACTTCTTTAACTGTTTCTCTTTAGATGTGGTGGCTGCTTATCTTTTTAAACTGTTAAACTTTTTACGTTTTTTAATTTTTATTTTAGTATGGAGATCCGGCCAGTAACACACTTTCTTTTCTAAGGTGGCTTACTCACTGTACAGTTTTTAGGGTGGAGGTACCTCTAATGACGACACAAGGCACAACGCGTTAGTGCGGAGCCGAGTGATGTAGGCATTGATACAGGAAGTAAGGTGGACTCACTGCTGTGAGCTGACGGTGATTTACTACATGCTATATTCTTATTTTATCTTGTGAGTGCATTACTTTGAAATAAATTACTAAAATTGTTTAAATAATACACTACAGTGGTGTTTTTCATGGTTCTGAGTTTTTGAAGTACCTGCTCTGATAATACAGAAGATTTAAAGGGATAGTACCGTGGGATAGGCCTCGTACACACGACCAAGAATCTCGTCGTAATTGAAACATAGTTTTCCTCGAGAAGTTCCTTGTCAGGCTTGTCGAGAATCTTGTCAAGCTTTCTTTGCATACACACTGTCAAGACAAAATCTCGTCGTTCTCAAACGCGGTGACATACAACACGTACGACGGCACTATAAAGGGGAAGTTCGATTCCATTGGCGCCACCCTTGGGGCTGCTTTTGATAATCTCGTGTTGCCGCGTGTTAGTAAAAGTTTGAGTGACGATTTGCACTTTTCAGTCTGTTACAGTGTGACGAATGTGCTATCTCCATTACAAACGCTACTTTTACCAAAGGTTCGCTCCCATCTCATACTTTATTCTGAGCATGCGCGGGTTTCTAAGCATGCACACGAACGTGTTTCTCGTCGTAAACCAGCCCGACGGGAAACACGACGAGGAAATTGAGAACCCTGATGAGAAAAAAGAGAAAACGGTTGTGTGTACGAGACCTTAGAATAAAGGAGGCAAAAGTGGTTGGAGAGATCATAGGCTAGGCACATATAGACCTATAGGTGCATCTCATAAAATTTGAATATCGTCAAAAAAGTTATTTTATTTCAGTAATTCAATTCAAAAAGTGAAACTCATAGATTTTATATAGATGCGTTACACACAGCGTGATATATTTCAAGCATTTCTTTATTTTAATTTTGATGATTATGGCTTACAGCTAGTGAAAACCCCAAATTCAGTGGGCCAGATTCTCAAAAGAGATACAACGGTGTATCACAGGAAACACCGTCGTATCTCTGTTTTTTGTACTGGGTATCTATGCGCGTGATTCCTAGAATCACTTATGCATAGATACAGTGAAGATCCGACAGGTGTAAACCACTTACACCGTCGGATTGTAGATGTAATTACTTTCCTGGCCGCTAGGTGGCCTTTACGTTGATTTCTCATTTGCCTATGCAAATGAGCCTAATACGCCGATTCCCGAACGTTTTTACGCCGCCCCGTCGTCGTTTACGTCATTTCCGTAAGCGTAAGGTTAACCCTGCTATATAAGGGGTAACCTTACGAAGTTCCGTCGTATGCCATGTTAAGTATGGTGTCGGGTCAGCGTCGTCTTTTTCCGTCGGTTATGTTGTTTTACTAAGTCGTTCGCGAATAGGGCATTGCGTAAGTGACGATCACGTCGGTTTCACGTCGGTTTCAACAACGTTTTCCGACGTGAGCTGGAGCATGCGCACTGGGCTTTTTTCCCGGCTGGCGCATGCGCAGTTCGATCGACGCGGGGGCACACTTAATTTAAATACAAGCCGCCCCCTTTGAATTACGCGAGGATACACCGGGCCATTTACACTACGCCGCCGCAAATTACGGAGCAAGTGCTTGGAGAATATGGCACTTGCTCCAGTAAGTTGCGGCGGCGTAGTGTAAATGGCTTATGCTACTCCACCACAGATTCTACCAGAATCTGGCCCAGTATCTCTGAAAATTAGAATATTACATAAGACCAATAAAAAAAAGTTTTTTCTTACAGAATTGTTGGCTTACTGAAAAGTATGTCCATGTACAGTATAGTATGAACTCAATACTTGGTCAGGGCACCTTTTGCATGAATTACTGCAGCAATGGGGTGTTGCATGCGGGAGATCAGCCTGTGGCAATGCTGAGGTGTTATGCAAGCCCAGGTTGCTTTGATAGCGGCCTTCAGATCATCTGCATTGTTGGGTCTGGTGTCTCTCATCTTCCTCTTGAGAATACTCCACAGATTCTCTATGGGGTTTAGGTCAGGTGAGTTTGCTGGCCAATCAAGCACAGTGATACCATGATCATTAAAGTGGAAGTAAACCCTCCTATCGTTTTCAGCCAAGGAAGCTGCCATCTTGACCTCTGTTTAATCTGCAACTGCCATGATGCTGTACATGTGACCTGTTATGAAACCAGCCATTGGATGGTTTGGCAGTTTGGTTGAGAGCACAAACAAATGTGACAGCTAGCATTTCTGGCATGCCGGAAATGTTAACTGTTTTCTGTAACTATCAAATTGAAAGGTTTACTTCCACTTTAAACTAGGTATTGGTACTTTTGGCAGTGTGGGCAGGTGCCAAGTCATGCTAGAAAATGAAATCAGCATCTCCATAAAGCTGGTCAGCCTACGTGTGAGCACCAGCTGTATATTGATTTTTTCTTATTACTATATGTTGTTTGATATTGGCAGCACACTATTATTTTATATCTTATTTGTATGGTGGCGTATTGTTGTTATCCTGGAACAGGAAGTGTGATAGGACTATAGAACAGCTCCCCCTCTTGTCATCTCCATGAATTGGTTGGGTGGGGTTCTGAAATGTTCTAAAGTCCAAAAAAACAGAACTGGCATGGCAGATTTCAATTCAGTACACAAGAAAAACACTTGATTTCTGCCAGGACCAACAACTTGTCGAAAATGTACTTAGCCTGAACAAAGAAAGCTAATGCAGGTACTACATCTAGGGATTGGTAAACTGCAGTATAATATTTTTTTTGTTCTTGTACATTATGGGCCAGATTCAGGTAGAGCAGAGCATCTTTGCTCTGGAGTAACGCATCTCATTTGCGTTACGCTGCTGAAATTTTAGGAGCAAGTGCTGTTATTCAGGAAGCACTTGCTCCTAAAGTTGCGGCAGCGCATCGCAAATGAGCCGGCGGAATTCAAATTGGGCGGGTACGGGGCGTGTAGTATTCTAACTAAGCGCGATCCCGCCGCCAACGTACTGCGCATGCGTCGAGTGTCCAAACATCCCCGTGCGCATGCTCCAAATTCTGTGAATGAACGTCAATGACGTCACATTCCCATTCATGAACTTTTTACGCAAGAGACGTGATTTTTTTTTTTCCCGACGCGATGACGACGCCTATACCTAACATAGGATACTCCAACCCCATGTAGGTATATCTATGCGCCGCGTATCCCGTCCGGAAACGTCGTACCGCCATTGCGTCGCGCCGGAATTCGATCGTGAATTGCCGATTTCCGCTCATTAACATATTTTTGGAGCGTAAATCGGCGGGAACGCCCCCGACGCCATTTTTAAGTTGAAGTAACGATGCGATGGCGAAACTCAGTTACGCTGCTCGCATCGGAGCTTCAACCCGGCGTTTCTTGTTTTCTGGTTACAGAAAACAGAAACGCCGGCTCAAAGTCACAGTTAGGCTGGCGGATCACTGGATCCGCCAGCCTAACTGTTCCTGAATCTGGCCCTATATCTATATTAAGATAAAGTGTAACTCCAATTTTGTTGAGAAAAAAACATTCCCCTCTGGGTGATCTCTGTACATTGCAAGGATTATAACAACCTTTGTTGCAAATTCCTACCTTTTGTTATTCTGAAGAAATCCCTGTGTGTTTGTCTGTGCCTCTTTACTAAGGGGTCTAATGGGAGTGGTTTCATAATCAACTGTCAAGTGTGGAGCTGCAGGGCACTAATGAGGAAATCTCTTGGGCCTGCATCCCTTTAGACATGCTCCCATTGAAAGTATCTCTCCAAAAATAAACATTTTGTTGCAGGGGATGCCTGAAATCTAACTTGTATCTTAGGCAGACTTCTGGGAAAATTGGTGAGCCAATCATACAAGCAGGAAATTATGTTTCTGGGGAGTGGTCAGTACATAATCTGTGTACAGAAAACTGCATTGCATTCTCAGATAATTAAGTTGGCTGCAGATTGAAAAGGAAAAGTCATTTATAAAAATAACATTAAATTACAATATGGTTAGTGTCGCAAATATATGTGCTTTATTGTTTTTTCTTTATTTGCTATTTTTTTCCCCATGATGGGTGGAATTGCCCTTTAACCACTTAAGGACCGCCTACTGCACATTTACGTCGGCAGAATGGCACGGCTGGGCACATCAACGTATATATACGTTGATTTTAGTACCCAGCCGTGGGTCGCGGGCGCGCCCGCGGGCGCCCGCCCGCGACCCGGTCCGAAGCTCCAGGACCGGGACCGCGGGATTCGCGGTCCCGATCGCCGCTGCAGTGCGGCGATCCGTCCCTGGAGCGGAAGAACGGGGAGAGCCGTGTGTACACACGGCTTCCCCGTGCTTCTCTGTGGCCGTAGCATCGATCGCGTCATCCCTGTAATAGGAGGACGCGATCGATGACGTCACACCTACAGCCACACCCCCCTACAGTTGTAAACACAACACATAGGCACACATCCCCTACAGCGCCACCTGTGGTTAACTCCCAAACTGCAACTGTCATTTCCACAGTAAACAATGCAAATTTAAATGCATTTTTTGCTGTGAAAATGACAATTGTCCCAAAAATGTGTCAAAATTGTCCGAAGTGTCCGCCATATTGTCGCAGTCACGAAAAAAATCGCTGATCTATTTACTATTAGTAGTAAAAAAAAAAAAAAATTATAAAAATGCAATAAAACTATCCCTTATTTTGTAAACGCTATAAATTTTGCGAAAACCAACCGATAAACGCTTATTGCGATTTTTTTTACCAAAAATAGGTAGAAGAATACGTATCGGCCTAAAGTGAGGAAAAAAAATGTTTTTTTATATATTTTTGGGGGATATTTATTATAGCAAAAAGTAAAAAATATTGCATTTTTTTTTAAATTGTCGCTCTATTTTTGTTTATAGCGCAAAAAATAAAAACCGCAGAGGTGATCAAATACCACCAAGCTCTATTTGTGGGGAAAAAAGGACGCCAATTTTGTTTGGGAGCCACGTCGCACGACCGCGCAATTGTCAGTTAAAGCGACGCAGTGCCGAATCGCAAAAAGGGGCAAGGTCCTTTACCTGCATTTTGGTCCGGGTCTTAAGTAGTTAAGCAAGTCTTTAAAACAAAATCTAAATCTTTATCCACCACCCTGGCTTGTCAAAGAAATCACTGGCAAGTCCGGGCATTGGAAGTGAGTTTGCAGAGAGGAATCTAAATCGCGGTATATTTAAGTACCAGAGGCTGCCTAAGACGGAAAGGCGAAGAGGATGGGGATTTTTATTTTGACATTTTAACTTTAATGCGGAGTTCCACCCAAAAGTGAAACTTCTGCTTAATCCACTCCTCACCCCCTTACATGCCACATTTGGCATGTCATTTTTTGGGGGGGAGGGGAGTGGGGGCTCCAGGAGGAGTGGGACATCCTGTCCCACTTCCTCCTTCCGCCGAGGGGCCGCTAAGGCGATACATCATATCGCCTTTTGGCGACCCCTCACTGTAGACGATCGCCTGGGACACGTGACAGGTCCCAGGCGATCGCCTGTTCAATCAGATAGCGCAGCGCCGCTTGCACATGCGCAGTGAGCGCCCGGCCGTGAAGCCGAAAGCTGTCATGGCCGGGTGCCCACAGTAGCAAAAAGGCAATGCCGGCTGGAGAGGGGGGGAGAGGAACGGAGGTCCAGCCGGCACGTCGCTGGAACATGGAGCAGGTAAGTGAATGTTTATTAAAAGCCAGCAGCTACACCTTTTGTAGCTGCTGACTTCTAATAAGCATTAAAAATTCCTGTAACTCCCCTTTAAATAGTTTTTTGATCAGTGTTTTGAGCAAATAATCAAATAATAGCTTTGCATTTTATTGTATAAGATTAAGACTGAAAATAGGTCTTATAGATATAGGATATTTATATAGATACAGTAGATAGATAGATAATGTTTTATTTCCTAATGGATACGTTCTGTAAGTTATCATGTAGTGTGTCTAGAGAATAGGAAAAAATGCAATGATGTATGACTGCTTAATGGAAAAATCAAATTGGACTTCAAATATATATTCGTCATTTCAAGCCCCGTGGGTAGGTTAGGGTGATTGAAAATAAAATGAAAAACGTATTCAGTATTTGCAAAGTTTGCACAGACACTCTGAAAAAATAAAACCCATAAATTCTGTCCCCATATCTGGAAAGACGTGATGTAAATCTTCTGAAATATTAATACTTGTAATTTGTGAACCATAATGTCATAAAGTGTACAGTAAGAGTGATGATGTCACAGGACTGATGCCGCGTACACACGGTCGTTTTTTGTGATGAAAAAAAACGACGTTTTAAAAAACTTCAGTTAAAATGATCGTGTGTGGTCATAACGTTGTTTTATGTCTTCAAAAAACGACCAAAAAAAAATGTGAACATGCTTGAATTTTTTATGTCGTTTTTCTGAATGTCGTTTTTTGTGTCATAAAAAATGATTGTGTGTGGGCAAAACGACGTTTAAAACAACGTTTTTAAACCCGCGCATGCTCAAAAGCAAGTTATGAGACGGGAGCTCCAATGGAACAGAGTGCCATCGAAAGTGTCTTACGTAACCGCACTTTGCAAGAGCATTTTCAGAAAACGATGGTGTGTAGGCAACGTCGTTTTTTAAAATGAAGTTTGAAAAACTTATTTTTTTTTCATGAGAAAAAACAACGTTTTTTACAAGACAAAAAACGACTGTGTGTACGCAGCATAATTTTCCATGCGCTCCATGTCATCATCCATAACTGTCACTGAAGGTGATGAAATACAAGCACCAACCACCAACTGGTTCTTAACCACTTACCGCCCGGCCTATAGCAAAATGACGGCTGGAGGTGGCTGCGTTATCCTGACTGGACGTCATATGATGCTGTCTGATACACCGCTACACCAATCTTGGTATAATAGAGGCTCTTTACCACGTGATCAGCCGTGTCCAATCATGACGGATCACAATGTAAACAAGAATAGCTGTTGATGGGGTCTGCGTTGATTGTTTATCAGCGTAGCCCCCCCTCGGATGCCTGCCCAGGACTACCAGGGAAGCCCATAACATGTGGATGGCCAGGTACATCCCCCATGGCCATCCACATAATCCTATACATGCCCAATATGTGCCAATAAGTGCCCACAAATGGGCACTGACTGGCACCATTATGAAACAAATGAAACCAGTGATGCCAAGCAATGCCACCCATTAGTGTCATCAGTGCTACACATCAGTGTCCATCAGTGCCACAAACCAATGCGACCTATCAGTGTCCATCAGTGCTGCCTATCAGTGCCACCTCATTGGTACCACCTCATCAGTGCCCGTCAGTGCAGCCATATCAGTGCCAATCATTGAAGAAGAAAACATACTTATTTACAAAACAAATGAACAGAAACAAAGAAAAACATAATTTTTTCTAAATTTTTGGTCTTTTTTTATTTGTTGCACAAAAAATAAAAATCGTAGAGGTGATTGATCATTTTTGAATACCACCAAAAGAAAGCTCTATTTGTTTGGGTACAGTGTAGCACGAATGCGCAATTGTCATTCAAATTGCGAGAGCGTTGAAAGCTGAAAGTTGGCCTGGGCAGAAAGGTGTATAAGTATCTGGTATTGAAGTAGTTAAAGAAGCAATATCACTTTTTTTTTAATGTTTTTTTTTAGTGGGACAAAGTACAGTATGTGTCCCACTAAGCTATGGGGCAAATTCCCATGCTGCTTTGCTTGTGGGGGGGGGGGGGGCTCTCATCTGTTATTAAGAATATACTGAACCCCTAATTTCCCCTTATGTTGCGTACACACGACCGTTTTTCGGGTTGTAAAAAATTACGTTTTTTTTAATGTCATTAAAAACGATCATGTGTGGGCTCCAGAGCATTTTTCACAATGTAAAAAATGGGCATTAAAAATTTAGAACATTCTCAAATTTTTTACGACATTTTCAACGTTGTCGTTTTTAACGTCGTAAAAAATGGTCGTGTGTGGGCTTTTATGACGTGAAAAAAAACGCGCATTCTCAGAAGCAAGTTATGAGACGGGAGCGCTCGTTCTGGTAAAACTACCGTTCGTAATGGAGATAGCACATTCATCACGCTGTAACAGACAGAAATGCGTAAATCGTCTTTTACTAACACAAAATCAGCAAAAGCAGCCCAAAGGGTGGCGCCATCCGAATGGAACTTCCCCTTTATACAACGGCACCTCGCTTTGCTAGAGCATTTTTTTTTCCACGATCGTGCGTAGGCAAGGCCGTTTTAACGATCGGGTTGAAAAAACGTCGTTTTTTCTAGACCATTAAAAATTTCGGGCTAGATTCAGGTATAAGAGCGTATTTTTGTGCGGGCGTAGCGTATCCTTTTTACGCTACGCCTCCGCAACTTTTACAGGCAAGTGCTGTATTCACAAAGCACTTGCTCCGTAAGTTGCGGCGGCGTAAGTGCGCGTAATTCAAATTAGGCATGTAAATGACGCGTCGAACGAACTGCGCATGCATCGGCCGTGGACGTATCCCAGTGAGCATGCTCAAAATTACGCCGCAAATACTCATTGGTTTCGACGTGAACGTAACTTACGCAAAGCCCTATTCGCAAGCGACGTAAACAACGGAAAATTCTACGCCGGCCCGACGTCCATACTTAACATTAAGTATGCCTCATATAGCAGGGGTAACTTTACGCCGGACTTACGCTTACGACGTAAAAAAAAAACGACCGGCCGCAAGTACGTTCGTGAATCGGGGGAATCTAGCTCATTTGCGTACTCGACACGTAAATCGACGGAAACGCCACCTACCGGCCAGCGTAAATATGCAACTAAGATACGACCGGAGACTTACGTCGGTCGGATCCAAAACAAATTATGCGTAACTTATTCTAAGAATCACTCAGAGTTACGCCGGCGTATCTGGAGATACGCCGGTGGAACTCGTACGTGAATCTAGCCCTTCATTTTTTACAATCCGAAAAACGGTCGTGTGTACGCGGCAATAGGTATTATAATTTTATTTTCTGACTTATTTCTTCACTTGTTGATCATTTTTGCCCGATAACGGCCCAATTCCTCCAGGCCCGTCAGGAGTTAATACTTTCCTGTCTGACAGATTCATATTTGTCCAACGTGCCGGGAAAGCTGACCAAGCTTTCTGTAACGACGTTCCGTATAAAGGAATGTTTGAACCGTCCCCTGTGGTTTGTCATACAAAGCAAGGGTGAGGATCTCCTTGAAACGAGACTTTGCACTGATGAATGAGAACACAAGCTACACACAGGCACCAAGAGGGACCCAGCGGGGTTTAAAAATACCTGATTGTGTGACAGCTGCTTGCTTCGACTGATCTGAGCTCACGGAACGTCATGTCTTTCAGTGGCGGAAATCAAGGCTTTAATCATTTTCCAGCTCCCCTTCAATAACAACAAGATCAGCCGGACAGAAGAGAAGCCATTTCCATTCCAATATCAAAGTTGGTCGGTTTTGTTTCAGCGACATTATAATTAGGACTGAAGTTACTCCATGTCCTTAGATCTGTGCTAGCTGTCCTTCCAAGATTATCAGAATCACTTTGGGATTTGTATTGTGTACAAGTGTCTGAAAAGTTTCAGAAAGTGTCTATGTTGCCATAGCAAGTCATTGAACTATTCTTAAAGGATGACTCCAAGCCAGTAGGAGAAAACACGCTTTAGTTGCTCGTGCATTTCTTCAAAGCCTCAAAATATTTTATTTATCTGAACAATGTCTTCATATGTGCTTCCACACACCTCATGAATTTTTAAATTAGTCTTGCAGTGGAAGTTCTCTCTTATGGAAGCTGAATTGAAAAGAGAGAGAGGTACTTGACTGGGCTTATCTCAAATGGAGATCTCCAGGAGGGTGTCACAAGTGCGGTGGTGTTCTCTAGTAGTCTTGAGAGAAGGCAAGAGGTCAGCAATTTCATTATTTGTGTCTAAACCTGGGGTTTCTTGAGTGATGTGCAAGTTCTGCCACTCAGATGACTACCACTGAAACCAATGATGTTTTTTATGTATAAAGGGAGGGTACTAATACGCGAACCACAAGGGTGAAAAAAGTAGCTTAAAGGAACACTAAAGGTCCGTTTTTTATTAGATCAATTGATTGCTGTAAGCTAGAGCATTTAAATATCACTTACCTCGTTTTTCCTTTTGACCTCCAAAATACAGTAATCCAGGTTTGAAAATGCCATTTCCTGTCTCTCCTCTCCTTGCTTTCCACCAGCATCTGAGCCGTTTTGCATGGTGGAAAGCAGAATGTGCTCACCCCCTCCCTATGACTACAGCCCTGCGTGAAGATGCTCTCTTATCCCTCACAGGCATGGAGGCTAAAGCCCCGTACACACGACAGAGAAACTCGACGGGCGGAACACATCGTTACGCCCGTCGAGGTTCTCTGCCGGCCATCAGAATCTGCGACCCCGACGGGCGGGGCGAGCAGAGAGCGTACACACGGCCGAGGTTCTCGCTGGAATGCAGCTCCCAGCGAGGTTCTCGCTGGTTTCTGGCGAGAACCTCGGCCGTGTGTATGGGGCCTAAGCCTAATGGGAACTGTAGTTCTAATTAGGCCGTGATGTAGCAAAAATGAACGCGCACCGCAAACCAGGAAGTCAGTGAGAATAACAATTCAGGAGTGACGGAGGTGAATAAAACAGCTCGATTTCAACAGGTATCAAACTAGTTATAATGCAAATCATTACTTTTTACTTTATCAGCTACTGTCAGACTTTAATTTAAGAGGAAAATATTTTTGTCTTTACAACCCCTTTAAACTAACAAAGCAGCTGCAGACATAAAAAGGTGTTCTCATACAAAACGTAAATGGTAAACATGTGGAATGTGGCGCTTACTAATTCTAATAATAATTAAAGTGGATGCAAACACGAAATTATTTTTTATTTTTTTGCTGTCACAATGTAGAGTAAAAGATTTCCTATCATCTGTGCCCAGTCTTGCCACAAAGAGTTAATACAGTTCAGTGAGATAAAACGGACTAACAGAGAAAAACCTTGGTCCGTTCCGCCCCCTTGCTGTGAATGACAGGTTATTTACATATCTCATGCACTAGCCTGGAGACAGGCATTATTTTTTAATTCCCACCCCCAAAATCTCAATTTTCTGAAGTCATGTGGTTACTTTTCTGGATTTTGACTGGATGTTAGTGATCATAGCAGAATTCAGTGTAATACACAGGACAAAATGCATGTTGACAAGGGGAGTGTAGAGGTGGGCGGGGAGTCTACTGACATCACGACTTTACCCACCGAGCTCCAGACAACAGACCCACCTACAGGATCTGCAGTTTTTCAGTTCTTATAACAGACAGAGGGGAGATATTTAATAGGTAAGGACACATGCAGGAGGCATCTATATCCTTATCGACCAGCACTATGGCAGTAGTTTAGAAAGGATGAGACTGGGTTTACATCCACTTTAAGCTAAAATCATAATTAAAAGTGGAATCCATGTGCAAATAACAATTAAATCTGTGCAAAATATTAAATGCAGAAATAAGTAGAAGAAATAACAATTGCAAAACTGGTACATGTGTGCCAAGTTCTGGGTCCAGAGAACCTACGACCGGCCGGTACCGGGTCCCCAAAATCACCAGAGAAATTTCCATTTAACATGGGAGTCTATGGAAGGCGTGCCCGGCTTTGAAAAATCGGTGTTCCCCGGCCGTAGGTCCCCTGGACAACAAACTTTGCACACTTGTAGAGGAAGAGTGGGGCTACATGTGTGCCCAGGTACCGGGTCCCCAAAGTCTGGGAGATCAGGCGCAAAAAGGTGACTCGAGTATAAGCTGAGGGGGGCATTGTCAGCACAAAAAAATGTGCTGAAAAACTTGGCTTATACTCGAGTATATACGGTAAATCAACCCAATTGTGCCTAGCTGTCCTTGTAACAGAACTTATGCTGAGGCTTGGATCACAGTCTCAGCATGTGTCTTCTGCCTGATAAGGTAAGTAGTTATTTTTCCTTAACCACTTGACCACTGGGCACTTAAACCCCCTTCCTAACCAGACCAATTTTCAGCTTTCGGTGCTCTCACAATTTGAATGACAATTACTCAGTCATACAACATTGTACCCATTTGAAATTTTTGTCCTTTTTCACACAAATAGAGCTTTCTTTTGGTGGTATTTGATCACTTCTGGGTTGTTTTTTTTTTTTGCGCTATAAAAAAAAAAAAAACGACTGAAAATTCTGTAAAAAAAAAAAAAAAAAACTTGTTTCTGTCATATTAGCAGGTTATTTCTCACACACAGCATATGCATACCACAAATTACACCCCAAAACACATTCTGCTATTCCTCCCGAGTATGGCGATACCCCATGTGTGAGACTTTTACACAGCGTGGCCACATACAGAGGCCTAACATGCAGGGAACGCCATCAGGCGTTCTGGAACACCCAGACCAATTCTGACATTTCTCTCCTACATGGAAAAATCATCATTTATTTGCTAGAAAATTACATAGAACCCCAAAACATTATATATGCTTTTTTAGCAAAGACCCTAGAGAATACAATGGCGGCCGTTACAACTTTTTATCTTGCATGGTATTTTCGCAAACATTTATTGAACGCGTGTTTTTAAAAAAAAAAACAGTTTTGTGCTTAAAACAAAACAGTAAAGTTAGCCCAATTTTTTTTCATAATGTGAAAGATGAAGTTACGCCGAGTAAATAGATACCCAACATGTCACACTTCAAAATTGCGCACACTTGTGGAATGGCGCCAAACTTCGCTACTTAAAAACCCCCATAGGCGGTATTGCAGAGTATCGTGCAGGGTATTGCAGAGTATTGGGGTATTGCAAAGTATCGTGCAGGGTATTGGGGTATTGCAGAGTATTGGGGTATTGCAAAGTATCGTGCAGGGTATTGGGGTATTGCAGAGTATTGGGGTATTGCAGAGTATTGGGGTATTGCAGAGTATTGGGGTATTGCAGAGTATCGCGCGGGGTATTGCAGAGTATTGGGGTATTGCAGAGTATCGCGCGGGGTATTGCAGAGTATCGCGCAGGGTATTGCAGAGTATTGGGGTATTGCAGAGTATTGGGGTATTGCAGAGTATTGGGGTATTGCAGAGTATCAGGGTATTGCAGAGTATTGGGCGGGGTATTGCAGAGTATTGGGCAGGGTATTGCAGAGTACTGGGGTATTGCTGAGTACTGGGGTATTGCTGTGTACTGGGGTATTGCTGAGTACTGGGGTATTGTTGAGTACTGGGGTATTGTTGAGTACTGGGGTATTGCAGGGTACTGGGGTATTGCAGAGCTGGGATGGATGGAGGGATGGCTGGATCTGTGACTGCATTTGTCACAGATCCAGCCACAGCGCTGCTGCTGACACCCCGCTCCCCCCCCTCTCCTCGCACACTGTACCGAACGGTACAGAGAGGAGAGGGAGGAACCGGCGTCATCAAATGACGCCGGTTTGTTTACAAGTGATCGCGCCGTCATTCGACGGCGCGATCACGTGGTAAACGGCCGATATTAGCGGCAATTTACCGTGATCCGTGATGCGCCGGGTCTTCTAGACCCGGCGAGCACGGACACTTCCGCGAGTGCGTCCCAAGGGACGCGCAATCGCGGAAGTGAAGGACGACGTCCCAGGGACGTCGTGTCACAGTAGCTCGACCGCGCTGTAGCAGTATTTTTGCTATAGCGCGGTCGGCAAGTGGTTAATGCATTGTATGCATGAAGGTGAAAATTCTTCTGTGTGCAGCAGCCCTCCCCAATACTTACCTGGGCTCCCTCTCAATCCAGTGATATGCATGAGAGCATCGACCCTCCGGGGGACTTTCCTTCCTCAATGGCTGAGACAGCAGCGGGAGCCAATGGCTATCTATCACAGCTAGTGAGCCAATGAGGAGAGAGAGGGTGTGGGGCCAAGCCACGGCACTGTGTCTGAATAGACACACAGAACAGCGGCTCAGAAGTGCACCTGCTTGGGTACCCCCAAAGCAAGCTGCCTGCTGTGGGGGCACTCAACAGGAGGGAAGGGACAGTAGCGCTGGCGGAGGCCCCCGAGAAGAGGAGGACCTGGGCTGCTCTGTGCAAAACCACTACACAGAACAGTAAATGTTTATTTTTATTTTTTTAAATATCACTTTAAGTGGCACACAGATATTTTACCGTATTTACTGTTAAGTAGGATTTTTTTACCCTTGTTTTGTGCTTATGTCCTGTGCAATCCTGCCTAAATGTCATTTACCTTTTGGACTGATGACATTGATTTGGAGGTTACAGGCTTGATGAAAAGAAGAAAAAATAAACTAGGATATCGACATCTATTTTCTCAAGGTCAGCTTGACAGGAATGAAGGTCAGCCTACTGTAAGGACTGTTTGCCAAACTGAAAACCTGACGTATTTTCTGGTTTATACCGGCAAGAGGCGTGCTTGACATACTTAAATAGTAATGGTTATTGTAAATAGTTATAATATATCTATCGTGATCAAAGCTTAAAACGACACTAAGCAATATCTTTATTCTCCAATTGAAGAATGGGTTTAAAGTTTTTTTCAGTTTTATGAATCACTAGATTATTACTTCCAGGGATCTCTTGATTCATGTAAAAGGATTGTTTATAAACCATAAAATATAATCCAATTTCTCTGTTGATGATTCGCATCTACTGTATCCTTATTGTGAAACCTGCGATTTAAAGGGGTTGTAAAAGTTTGTATTTTTTCACCTTAATGCATCCTATGTGTTCTGTTCTCGCTACACGTTTGCCCCTGCCGTGAACAGCTTTATCCTTGCATCCTAAATAACCAGACTGTCTGTAACTTTGGATCTTTATTACGATGAACAGGTCAGGGCCATCTTTTCCATTGGGCACGCTGGGCAGTTGCCCGGGGTCCACACTTGCCTGGGGGGCCCCACCTGCCCAGCGACCCCAGTAAAAAATTATGGAGAGTAGCGGGTCAGAACTGTGCATGCGCAGTTTGTGGAAATCGCCGAGCAGATCCGATCCTCTACGAGTGCTACCTCTGTCTGTCTGCCGATGATGACATCAGCCACACCACCGGCGCCGCCCACCAGACTTAAAAAAGCAGGAGGAGCTGAGGGTGGATGGACGGATCAGAGTGGTGACTTGTGGATTAGACAGAGCAGACAGCACAGCAGGCTTGAAGCAGGGTGCGGCGAGTCGGACCCCTGTCGGCAGTGCTGGTTTTCGTGAGCCTGTAACCTGCCCAGCCCCCAGCCTCTGACCATCTCCTGTACAATGTCCACCAGTCTCTGACCATTTCCTGTACAATGTCCACCAGTCTCTGACCATCTCCTGTACCATGTCCACCAGCCTCTGACCATCTCCTGTACCATGTCCACCAGCCTCTGACCATCTCCTGTACCATGTCCACCAGCCTCTGACCATATCATGTACCATGCCCACCGGCCTCTGACTATCTCCTGTACCATGTCCACCAGCCTCTGACCATCTCCTGTACCATGTCCACCAGCCTCTGACCATTTCCTGTACCATGTCCACCAGCCTCTGACCATTTCCTGTACCATGTCCACCAGCCTCTGACCATCTCCTGTACCATGTCCACCAGCCTCTGACCATTTTCTGTACCATGTCCACCAGCCTCTAACCATTTTCTGTACCATGTCCACCAGCCTCTGACAATCTCCTGTACTATGTCCACCAGCCTCTGACAATCTCCTGTACTATGTCCACCAGCCTCTGACCATCTCCTGTACCATGTCCACCAGCCTCTGACCATATCCTGTACCATGTCCACCAGCCTCTGACCATCTCCTTTACCATGTCCACCAGGCTCTGACCATCTCCTGTATCATGTCTACAGTCTCTGAGGGGGAGTCTGGAGAAAAGTCAAGAATGGGAGCGCTGCCGGGATGGGGGTCACGGGAGAAGTGAGACAGCAGACTATAGGATAAAACCAGAGCAGCCAAGCTGGAGCCATCTGACTGAGCCTTGTACGGTAGGGTGACCAGACATCCCCTGTTTCAGGGGACAGTCCCCTGATTGAAGACACTGTCCCCGGACCAAGTCTGTCCCTGGTTTTGTCCCCAGATTGGATTTAATAGGGGGCAGGGGCAATTTCAAAGACAATCAGTGCAGAATTAAAGTAAACAAAAATTAATTACACACCCCCTCTCCGCCGTGCCTGCTAGCACAGGGGAGTTGTATTTTTCCCATTATCTGTGCCCCTTTCTGATGATCATGTGCTGGTCGGAGCGGAGGGAATATTTCTTCATTTTCGGGCGCATGCCCATTCAGCTTCGCTCGCATGTTCTTTTGCCTTGGCTCAAATCCTGGCCAGCCACCTGCCTATCTCCTTGCCTTCCCTGGCAGAGTGATCTTCCTCCGGCCCCCATCCAGTAGTAGCGGGGGGCCCGGAGAGTAAGACTTGAGAGGCTGTAAGGCGGGTGGCGACGGGCAGAGAGTCGCTGATTGCCGCCATTACTAGTAAAGAAAAAATATGTCCCCTGATTTAATTTAAAAAATCTGGTCACCTTATTGTACGGTGCACCTGAGAGGAGGTCAGTGATAGCGCCACCAGGCCAGTTGTAAGAGGGGAGTGAATACAAAAATGTAAGGGGGCACTGCTATAAAGGTTCCCCCTCCTATATTAGTGACCCCCCTTACCTTAGTGTATTTCCTTTACGGAAGGTAGTCTCTGGTTGCCAGTAAAGGTCATGATTTTTGTCAGTAAAACATTCTCATGTGTGATTGTGTAGACATGGCTCCAGTGCACTGTATTGCCCGGGGGCCTATAATGCTCTTAATATGCCATTGGAACAGGTGGTGGCCATATAAGATGCGTATGAATAATGGTGAAACTAGCATATAGATAAACAGTCTTTATCATACCAGCGATGCTGTCCCAGGAGGATCAGGACTTAGGAAACATGTGGTGCAGGCTTAGCTGACTCCATATGGACTGTCCAGTGGAAAAGAGATGAAAGAGAGATGATAGGAAGTGAAGACAGTTTTCAATAACACAACAGGAAATGTACATTACCATAGAACTTGCCCATCAACAGTCCTTTGTTAACCACTTCATTACTGGGCACATAAACCCCCTTCGTTCCCAGGCGAAATTTCAGCATCCGGCACTCAGTCGATTTAACTGACATTTGCGCAGTCGTGCGACGTGGCTCCCAAACAAAATTGGCGTCCTTTTTTCCCCACAAATAGAGCTTTATTTTGGTGGTATTTGATCACCTCTGCGGTTTTTATTTTTTGCGCTATAAACAAAAAAAGAGCGACAATTTAAAAAATATATATATTTTTTTTACTTGTTGCTATAATAAATATCCCATTTTTTTTTTTTTAACTTTTTTTTTTCCCACAGTTAAGGCCGATACGTATTTTTCGACGTATTTTTGAAAAAAAATAAAAAATCGCAATAAGCGACTGGTTTGCGCAAAAGTTTTAGCGCCTACAAAATGGGGAACAGAATTATGATTTTTTTTATTATTATTTTTTTTACTAGTAATGGCGGCGATCTGCGATTTTTATTGCGACTGCGATATTGCGGCGGACATATCGGACACTTTTGACACAAATTTGGGACCATTCACATTTATAAATATAAAAATGCACTAATTACTGTATAAATGTGACTGGCAGGGAAGGGGTTAACACTAAGGGGTGAGGAAGGGGTTAAATGTATTGCCTGGGTGTGTTCTAACTGCGTGGGGGGAGGGGGGTGACTGGGGGAGGTGACCGATGCTGTGTCCCTATGTAAAGAGACACAGATCGTTCTTCTCTCCGCTGACAGCACGTGGAGCTCTGTGTTTACACACAGAGCTCCACGTCCCTGCTGTCATCTGTTCGGTTTCCCGCCGATCGCATGTACCCGACGGACATCGCGGCCGCCAGGTACATGCATCGGATCCCCAGCGATGCGGCGGGACAGTGTTTACCCGGGTAATGCACACAAATCACATCCAAAGACGTCAAGTTGGCGCCTCAGATCCGCACTGTTGACGTATTATGTCAATAGCGCGGGTCTGAAGTGGTTAAAGGGGTGGTTCACCTAAAAATAAACTTTTAACATTGTCATTAATGTCATAAATGCAATTAGAATCGGCCGTTTAAATAAAAAAAAATATGTCCGTACATACCGATTCCTATATGCCTTCTCACCGCTGCTTCCGGGTATGAGGGTCGGGGATGGGCGTGCCTAATTGATTGACAGGCATCCGACCGACGCATACAGCGCGTTGCGAGATGCGGAAAAAAGCCGAACGTCGGTGCGCAGGCGCCGTATACAGCCGCACCGACGCTCGGCTTCTTTCGGCATCTCGTGACGCGCTGTATGAGTCGGTCGGATGCCTGTCAATCACTTAGGCATGCCCAGCCTCGACGAACATACCCGGAAGCAGCGGTGAGAAGGCATATAGGAATCGGTATGTACGGGCGTATTTTTTTTTTTAAAACGGCCGATTCTAATTGCATTTATGACATTAATGACAATGTTAAAAGTTTATTTTTATGTGAACCACCCCTTTAAGAGTGACATCGAGTGGACATTATTTAAATTACAGAAGATATTACTGTTTTTTCCTTGTAGGCCAAAAACATGACACTATGCATTAAGGTAAAAAAAACACCTGGCAATGATGGCCCCCCCAGCCCCCCCTTTACTTACCAAAGCCCGTTCACTTGTTGTGCACGTTCCCCGGCGTCCTCTTCTTCACGGAGTCTGGCCGTTGATTGGCTAGATTGGATAGATTGATAGCAGCACAGCCATTGGCTCGTGCTTCTGTCAATCACATCCAATGAGGAGGGGCGGAGCTGAGTGATACAGTCGGCGGCTATAGTCGCCAGCTGTATCATGGGAGAGCGCACGCAAGCTAACCCCCTTGGGAGAGAGCTTCCCATGAAGGGGGTTAGCTCTTGCAGAGAGGAGCCGAGACAGCTGCTGAGGGACCCCAGAAGACCAGGATCGGGGCCACTCTGTGCAAAACGAGCTGCACAGTGGAGGTAAGTATGGTTTGTTTGTTTTAAAAAAAAATATATATTTGAATCTTTACAACCCCTTTAAGGCCCCTTTCATAAGGGCAGACCGTTCAGGTCCACCTGCCAGTTTTTTAGGCAGACCTGAACGGATGTTCCATATAGATCTATGGAGCGATGGATGTCAGCAGTGACATGTCCGCTGACAACCAACCTGCTCTGATCCTCTGAGTCTGACATATGGAAACCTTATTTTCCATCCGTCTATCAGATCGGATGAAAACGGACTCTACGGTCCATCTTCATCCGATCCCCCATAGAGGAGAGCAGCTCTGTGTGCATAGACAGACCTGTCATCTGCCTGCTCAGCAGGGATCAACAGAGCGATCCCTGCTGAGCAAAGCGGAACCCACACATGGACATGTCCGTGTAAAAGGGCCCTTAGAGAACTATGTATTGATTCCAGCTACATACTATACAGTATAATAACAACACAAAGTAAAACAGATCTACAGTTAATCCGAAAAGTATTCACAGCCAACAGTGCCCACCAGTGCTGCCAATCAGTGCCTGTTCATCAGTGCTACCAATCAGTGCAGCCTCATCAGTGTCACCCATCAGTGGCCATCAGTGGAGCCTATCAGTGCCCATCAATACAGCCTTATCAGTGAACATCGCTGCAGGAGAAAAGTTACCTGTAACTTTTATAACAAACTATGAAAAACTATTTTTTTTCAAATGTTTTTCTTTTTTTTATGTTTGTTTAGCAAAAAATTAAAACCCAAAGGTGATTAAAGGAGTTGTAAAGGTAAAAGGTGAAAAAACTTAAGGCATTACCAGCCCCCCGCTATACTTACCTGGCCCATCGAAAGTCCCGCGCTCGGCCCGACATCCTCTTCACCGCTCAGCCTGGCCGTTAATTGGCTAGAGCGGATGGATTGTAAGCAGCACAGCCATTGGCTGGCGCTGCAGTCAATCACATCCAATGATGCGGCTCGCGGGGGGCAGGGCCGAGTGATACAGTGAGCGGCTGTAGCCGCCGGCTGTATCACGGGAGCGCGTCCGCAAGGATCGGGGCCACTCTGTGCAAAACGATCTGCACAGTGAAGGTAAGTATAACATGTTTGTTATTTTTTTTTAGTTTTTCTTTACAACCCCTTTAAATACCACCCAAAGAAGGCTTTATTTGTGTGAAAAAATCATAAACATTTCACATAGGCCTAGTGCTGCATGACCGCACGTTTGTTATTCAAAGTGTTATAGCGCTGAAAGCTGAAAATTTGCCTGGGCAGGAAGGGGGTAAAAGTGCCCTGTAGGCAAGTGGTTAAACCCCAAACCAAAAATGTATTATCTAATGTTTACATCATCAAGCCCCATAACAGAAGGTCCTGGGCTGCTTTGTGCAAAAACACTACCCATCATGATCTTAGCTGCATTGCTCTGCAGGTTTGGATGCAAAAATGTAATAAATGCACATTTTGTATTTTCTTAATGTAGGTGCATTTATTACATTTTTCCAAAAGGTGGACTTTGATTTTAGGTCTAGTTTAAAGCAGCTCATGCTTAGAATGCATGTGTTTGATTCATACATTCTGCTTTCTCCGCAGAGGATGCGTTTGGCTAAGGATTTGTGTTAACGCTGATATATAGGGTAATGTCCCCCTTGTGTAATGTTCCAGCCATAGTCGGTGACTAGATCGGTAATTGCTGCGGTATAATACTCACTATGGGTCTAAGTTATTTATAGAAAAAATGAAGATGAAACAGCTTAGTAATGGGATTGATTTATGAACCTGAAGCAAAAATCTGGCAAAGACTTATTTATCAAAACCAGAGCAAAAGTGAGACTGTTGCACACTACAGCCAATCAGGATACACAATTTATTTTCTGGGAATTTGATTTGTTACCATAATAGGTGCAATTTTTCTCCTACTTCAATAAACTCTCCTCTCTGAACTATTTTATTGTAGAATATAGATAGAAGGAGTGATACAGAAATGCATAGTTCTTGGTGCCAAACATGGCTGATCTTCCACTATTAAATGTGAGCCATATGTTGAGTGTCACTGCAATGTCAGGAATTAAGCCAAGCAAAAAAAAATAAAAAATGTGCATGGTGTGGGGGAAGGATAAGAACTCCTGTTGGATTTTCATTTCTAGACCCAGGGGTTAAACACAAGTCCAGGGGCGGACTAACCATTGAGAAACCCTGTCACTGCCCGAGGCCCCTATGCCACTAGGGGGCCCCATCAGGGTTGCCAGGCTCATTAAAACCAGGGACAGTATGTAAAAATCTGTGTTTTTTTTACATCTGTCCCTGATATGTCCAAAACCGACATGCTTTTGATGTGAAAATCCCGAGATTTTAGCTGCCCCACCTCTGTACTGCCACCTCGCTTGGTGGCCATCTGTAAGCCCGGGGGCCCCATAATCTTCTGTTGCCAGGGGGCCCCATGAGTTGTCAGTCCGCCCCTGCACAAGTCAGCCCTGGAAGGATTTGGCCCCATTCCTGTCCAGGGCATTTTTTGTGACACAGCACTGTGTCGCTTTAACTGACAATTGTGCGGTCATGCGTTGTACCGAAGCAAAATGTATGTTCTTTTTTCCCAACAAATAGAGCTTTTTTTTGGTGGTATTTGATCACCTCTGCGGTTTTTATTTACTGCAAAAAAAGACTGTCAATTTTGAAAAAAAAGTGTAATATCTTGTACTTTGCCATAAAAAAAAAAAAAAAAAGAAAAAAAAAAAAATATTCATCGTTTAGGACGATATGTAATCTTCGACATATTTGTGGTAAACACATTGCAATAAGAATTAGCAACCTGGCGCCCGGGGAAGGAAGCTTAGGCCTGCAGAAGGCCACAAAGCCGCGGCCTCAATTACCTGTGTCTCCATGCCATATCCTGTGTCTCCGTGCCATATACTGTGTCTCCGTGCACCTCCACCTCTCGCACGGTGGGCCACTCCGGCCGGTAATTGAGACCGCAGTTTTGCGGCCTTCTGCAGGCCTAAGCTTCCTTTTATGATCTGGCGCCATCTTGTGGTGGCTGTTGGCATGACAAGTAAACCAGCAATTCTAATGAAGCTTCCCCAGTGTTTTCACTGCCATCTCCTTCCCTCTAATTTGAAACCTCCAAACATTATATATATTTTTTATTCTAACACCCTAGAGAATAAAATGGTGGTCACGCTTCAAAACTGCGTCCGCTTGTGGAATTCTGTAACAAACCTCTGAGGGCTTCAAGGAACAGCTGTATTTATACTGAGATTAAATTACACACAGGTGGACACTATTTACTAATTAGGTGACTACTGAAGGCAATTGATTCCACTAGATTTTAGTTAGGGGTATCAGGTTAAAGGGGCTGGCTGAAAATGCACCCAACACTTTTCAGATATTTATTTGTAAATTCACCCTCCCAAAAAGGTGTAGCGCCCATGTACTTCCAAGTACGGGTGCTAGTGAAATGTAATGGTAATGATCAGAGTGTAAGTGACTCTGATCTCAATTCTGATTAAGGTAAGGCTCTCTGTCTCAGCTTGGCTGTGCTGTGGGCTCATTCTGTCGTACCTGGGGTGTGGTTCCACCCCGAGTCGACAGGTGGCAGCAGTGGAGTCGGGACTTGAGTGCTTTTCCCAGCAGCCAATCGGGAGGCCTGAGCCTCGCTGGGCATGCTGGGAGAGGGTACTTATGGGACAGACGCCATCTTAGGTGGTCTTGGTTCCTGGAGTGTGGCACCCACCTTTAGGGTGACCACATCACTGTGACCTGAGCGTTATGGCCTACCTGGCCGGGGCGTGGGTGCTACGCGTTGCTGCACTGTAATACGACATAAAGCCGAGGTTCACCCAAAAGTGAACCTCCGCTTTTTGGAACCCTCCCCCCTCCGGTGTCACATTTGACACCTTTCAGGGGGAAGTGGGTGCAGATAACTGTATAAAACAGGTGTTTGCACCACTTTTGGGTCCGGCCCCTCCGCGTCGAAACCCCCCCCCCCCCTGGGACCAGTGGGAACTGCACAGTGCGACTCACGCATGCGCAGTAGGGAACCGGGCAGTGAAGCTGCAGCGCTTCACTTCCCGATTCCCTTACCGAGGATGGCGGCAGGGGAAGCCGAGAGCCGAGCTACCGCTCGGCTTCGCCTGCCGACGTCGCGGGCGACTTGGACAGGTAAGTGTTAATTTTTTTCAAAGTCAGCAGCTACAGTATTTGTAGCTGCTGGCTTTAAAAAAATAAAAATAAATAAGGTGAACCCCCGCTTTAAAAAGTTTGCAAGGAGCCAGAGGAGGACTAGAAGACTTTATAAATCAAGGCGGATTCTCTATCTCCAGTCTTGGTGCACAGCTTGCTGTTAGCGCCTCTTACAACCATCAAGCTGCAGAGATCTATAAATAGTCAAACACCTAATCTGGAAACAGGGACTTCAGTTCCCCTTTACAGAACATCTGATATAAGGAGAGGAATCAGGCCAAACTGCCGTTCAGCCCGGGTCATTATATATCTCTTTCCAGCTTCCCAGACAACAGAAGGCTTTTATCAGAGATAAACTGTCACTTTTTCATTATAAGCTGCAAACGGTTTTCTTTAACTTTTTTGCCCTCTGTTATGTGTAGAAGTCACAGGTGATAACAGTAATTCAGACTGCAATAACAGATGACAAATAAGCAATATCCTGTAATTGTGTTAGAAAATATAACTCTTCATCTATCCAGGTGGGATTCTTTTTTTGGATCTTGTTGGCGTCATTTTACTGATACACCAGATCCTGTAAAAACTGCTTGGGATTTGGGCAGATAGTTACTTATGGTCTTGTGTATGCAGAGCATGATATTTACATTTTTGTTTATAGCCACCAATACATGTTTAATGGTCCTTTCTGCACTTTAACCACTTAAGACCCGGACCTTTAGGCAGCTAAAGGACCTGGCCAGTTTTTGCGATTCGGCACTGCGTCGCTTTAACTGACAATTGCGCGGTCGTGCGACGTGTCTCCCAAACAAAATTGGCATCCTTTTTTCCCCACAAATAGAGCTTTCTTTTGGTGGTACTTGATCACCTCTGCGTTTTTTTTTTTTGCGCTATAAACAAAAATATAACGTCAATTTTGAAAAAAATTCAATATTTTTTTACTTTTTGCTATAATAAATATCCCCCAAAAATATATCTAAATAAAATTGTTCCTCAGTTTAGGCCGATACGTATTCTTCTACCTATTTTTGTTTAAAAAAAAACGCAACAAGCGTTTATCGATTGGTTTGCGCAAAATGTATAGCGTTTACAAAATAGAGGATAGTTTTATTTTTTTCTTACTAATGGTGGCGATCAGCGATTTTTTTTGTGACTGCAACATTTTGGCGGACACTTCGGACAATTTTGACCCATTTTTGGGACCATTGTCATTTTCACAGCAAAAAATTCATTAAAAATGCATTGTTTACTGTGAAAATTACAATTGCAGTTTGGGAGTTAACCACAAGGGGGCGCTGTAGGGGTTATGTGTGACCTCATATGTTTTCTAACTGTAGGGGGGTGTGGCTGTAGGTGTGACGTCATTGATTGTGTTTCCCTATAAAAGGGAACACACAATCAATCACGGCGCCACAGTGAAGAACGGGGAAGCTGTGTTTACTCACAGCTCTCCCCGTTCTTCAGCTCCGGGGACCAATCGCGGGACTCCAGCGGCGATTGGGTCACGGTCACGGAGCTTTGGACTGGATCGCGCCTTGACCCACGGCTGGGCACTTAGAGAGGACGTACCTGTACGTGCATGTGACCAACCATGCCATTCTGCCAACGTATATGTGCAGGAGGCGGTCCTTAAGTGGTTAAAGGGGTTGTAAAGGTTCATCTTTAATTTTTTTAAGTGGTTCCTTTAAGCTAGTGCATTGTTGGTTTACTTACCTTCGATTTCCCTTCTAAATGTTTTTTTTCTTTGTCTGAATTTCTCACTTCCTGTTTCTCCTCAGTAAGCTTTCCACCATCATCCGAACAGGGGAAAGTCATTTAGAACAGCTTACTAAACAGGAACAGGAAGTGAGAAATTCAGACAAAGAAAACAAAGAAAAAAACATTTAGAAGGGAAATCTACGGAAAAGGTAAGTAAACCAACAATGCCCTAGCTTAAAGGAACCTATTTAGAAGAAAAAAAAAAAAGCCTTCTTTTTTTAGATGTGGTGTTAAAAACATATTTTTTTTGCTAGAAAATGACTTAGAACCCCCAAACATTATACATTTTTTTTTTAACACCCTAGAGCAGGGGTGTCAAACTGGCGGCCCTCCAGCTGTTCCGAAACTACAAGTCCCATCATGCCTCTGCCTGCGGGAGTCATGCTTGTAACTGTTAGCCTTGCAATGCCTCATGGGACTTGTAGTTTTGCAACAGCTGGAGGGCCACCAGTTTGACACCCCTGCCCTAGAGAATAAAATGGCAGTCATTGTAATACTTTTTAGCACACCATATTTGCTAAGCGGTCATAGAAACGCACTTTTTTGGGGAAAAAATACACTTTTTTAAATTAAAAAATAAGACAACAGTAAAGTTGTGAAAGATGATGTTACGCCGAGTAAATTGATACCCAACATGTCACGCTTCAAAATTGCACCCGCTCGTGGAATGGCGACAAACTTTTATCCTTAAAACTCTCCATAGGCGACATTTAAAATATTCTACAGGTTGCATGTTTTGATGATTTGTTTCTGTATGTGTGTGATGACACTGTAATTATTTTAAGAATAATAATAAAGTATCTAAATACCTTTTTTTCTAAACAATATATAACTGTCACATGCTCTTTCCCAGCCTGCCTGTAGGAAAACAATGGCAGGATGAGCTTCTAGTCCTCTACTGCTGGTCAAATGTTCAAAATAAAAGAAAAAAAATATATGTAAGCCTTTGGGATACAAAGAAAAAATAAATACCCCATATTTATTGGCGTATAACACACACCCTAACTTTAAGAGGGAAGTTTCAGGGAAAAAACTTTCCGCCACCTCCTGCGTATAACACGCAGGCACAGTTTACCCTCTATTCTCAGGGTAAAAAAGTGAGTGTTATACACCAATAAATACAGTAATTAATATCAAATCAAATAAACTGTTTCAAAATGGCATACAAAATATATTTGAAATACAATCTTTAATATTTTTGGCAATAACATGGTGTAGGTAGACTTCTGTCAGTCACATGCTGTGTCACGCCCCTTCAGCCCGTGTCTTAGAATAACAGGGAGGTGAAGCCTCCATCAATCAAGATGTAATATTTCACCCCCATTGTGTTTATCTCGTTTGTGGACATGGAGAAGGGGGGAGGGAGTGGGGTGTCATTTACCACTGTGTATACGCCCACATGTGTGACTATAGTCACATGAGCTGCTCAGATGTGATAGGGAGGAAATGCTCAGGGTAAAAATACACTGAAAACTGAGCATTTGCCAACACAGCCAGATTTTTTGCAGAATACAGAAAATGAATTCCATGATGACATTCCATGAGTGAGTATGAACAGCATGTAATACAGCATTTATTGATAGTTTTTAATGATGTGGGTTTGATGACACTTTAAAGAGATTAAAATTGTCCACCGTCTTTATATGATCAGCCTGAGAATGACTTAGGCCCCGTACACACGGCCGAGGTTCTCGCTGAAAATCAGCGAGAACCTCGCTGGAATGCACATTCCAGCGAGGACCTCGGCCGTGTGTACGGTCTCAGCGAGCTTCCCGTCGGGAAGCCCGTCGAGCCGAAATAGAGAGCACGCTCTCTATTTCCTCGACGGCCCGCCCGGAAGAATGGCTGGTTGCCATTCCCGACGGGCGGGTCGCCGATTTCGACGGCCGGCAGGGAACCTCGACGGGCGGAACGATGTGTTCTGCCCACCGAGATTCCCTGCCGTGTGTACGCGGCCTCATAGATCTACAGTAGGAGTTTGTGCATTGTCATGCACTTAAAAGGCCTCAACCGTAATCCAATACTTTCAATGTAAGATAATGGAACACTTGCTGTGCTTTGAATCCTTCACTGTTATTGGTAGGAGAGCAATGGATCAGAACCTGCCTGCAGGGATATATCACAAAAAGTTGGAATTTCTCATTGTTTGATATCAAATGTTTACAACTGTGTTAAAAAGCCAGATAACTGCAAATGATACTTGAAATAAGGGCAGTTAAGTCGCATAAATGAAAGTTTAAAAGACTTACAGTAGGCCTCGTACACAAGACTGTTTTCCTCGACAGAATCCATCAAGAAACTTGGTGGCAGAGGTTTTTTGCCGAGGAAAACGGTTATGTGTATGTTTTTCGTCGAGAAAACTGACGTGGAACTCGACGAGAAAAAAAGAGACGTTCTCTTTTTCCTCGTCGGGAGTCTCAATTTCCTCGTCGTGTTTCTCGCCGGGTTGGTTAACGATGAGAAACACGTTCGTGTGTATGCTTAGAAACCCGCGCATGCCCAGAATAAAGTATGTGACGGGAGCGCACTTTTGGTAAAAGTAGCGTTCGTAATGGAGATAGCACATTCGTCATGTTGTAACAGACTAAAAAGCGCGAATCGTCTCTTACCAAATTTTTACTGAACACGCAGTAACATGAGAATAGCAAAAGCAGCCCCAAGGGTTGTGCCTGTGGAATCGAACTTCCCCTTTCTAGTGCCATCATACGTGTTGTACGTCACCGCGTTTGAGAACGACGAGATTTTGTCTTGACAGTGTGTATGCAAAGAAAGCTTCAAGATTCTCGACAAGCCTAACAAGGAACTCGTCGAGGAAAACAAAGTTTCATTTGGCTTGGTACACATAAGATATATGTGTTTCTATATTATTTAGGTTATAATGTGTGTAGTCATATGGTTTGGGGGGTTCTGCATGGTGTTGTGGCAGTAAACACGCAGAGTCCGATTGCAAAGAAAATAACCTGTATTAATGCAGAATCCAGTCATTTACAACAAACCCGGGCAGGAAGGCATCGTACCGGGAACACTCATGGCAATATCAGCAATGTTTAGCAGAGCAGGTCTAGATGTGCCGACAGCATCTGTCTTGAGGGGTGGATTGTAGCCTGGCCGGTCCAAACCCAAATGGGGAAGTCTTCAGAAGGATTGCATGTCCCTATCCTTTCCCTACTCGACTGTAGCCTCCTCCTCCCGCCAGAGGCGTATCTAGTGAAAATAGCGCCTATGGCAAGCACTGAAACTGCGCCCCTTTAAAAAAACATTTGAAACCTATCTTTCAGATAACCTTAACAAAAAAAAAACAGCTAACAAAACTAGTGATTTTTATCATCCCTCGTGATACCTTTGGTAGTGACATATCCTCTTTATGGAGAAATCTGGCGTTCATTAGACCCCTGATCCCTCCTCTGCCCTCCAAGGTCAGGTAAATGCAGAACCAATACTGGATGTGATGAAATCTTCATCACTTAAGGTCTCAGTTTTCACAGAGGAGACAGAGAAACTGATGTTCCTCCTTCTTTTTTGTGTGCTGCCAATCTGACCAGATGGAATGGGAGAGCCTGCGAGAACAGGGAAGGGCTGTGGCTGAACGCAGCAGGGATAGCGCTGCCATTGTCGATTAGCAAAGGTTCTGAAAAGGAGATCCTGCCTATGCTCGGGGGGAGGGAAGAAGAGACCCTCAGACCCTGGTAAGTACCTTGCTGCCCAGCCACTCATCAGCACCCCCTTCATATGGCGCCCATGGCACTTGCCATGGCTGCCATACCCTAGATATGCCACTGCCTCCTGCTAATCCCTGTCCTTGTCAGAGGGTGACCTGTCCCTACAATACCCACATGCAAAATGCTCACCAAGCCTGGGAGCCAGGGCCTTAAAATGGCTCTGCCTGACCCAAGATGGCCATCAGAGTCACATGGGGTGGCAACATCCAATTGGACAGCTTCCCCAGTGACCCAGGAAACCACAGAGGAACCATGTTCCTCTTGACTTCTTCTCCCCCCTGCAATGCTACTGCACTTGAGCGCCACCTGCAGTGGAGAAAACGACTGAACCTGCCTACAATATTAACACTTTAAAATCTTTGAAACGCCAGAAGATTCTTTAAGCAACATGCTTGATCTACTCAAACCCCCCTAAACACTGCCATACTCTCACGTTTCTTTTTGTATAGCATGCAACAAGAGTATAGTAGACCCATGCATAATAAAGCTGTGCTAGCCAAAACCAGCAGGAAGGAAGTCTTTTCTTGTTTCAAATATTGAAGTGTTTGCTTTTATTTTATACTCTGCATTAGAATAATGACAGATAGAATCCGATTGGGTGTGGCTTCAGCACAGTTTTCTTTTGCCAGTATTGCTTTTTTCACAATTGGCTCCCAGTGTCCTCTCTCTGATAGCTAGCAGGTATGTGGGTCTGTATTTTTTTTCCAAACTTGTAGAAATAATGGGGCAGATTCACAGAGCGATTACGCCGGCGTAACAGGAGATGCGCGGCGTAAGTCTAATTGTGCGCGTGCGTTTCGATGCATGGCATCCCCAAAACGAGATACGCAAGAAATCTACTTTTTTTTGTCCAGCGTAATTTCGTTAGGCAGGCGCATCCGTCCGCGCAAAACTGCGCTAGACAGACCATTGATTTGCTAGTCAAATATGCTAATGAGGGACTTACGGGGATCCACAAAAGAACGTTGGGGCAGCGCAGGCTACGCAGTGTGCGCAACAGCAAAATGTCCTGTCTAAAATTAGACCATAGAAAAGCTGGTCTAAAAAAAGAAAAATCGTCTACATGTCAGATAAAGCAACACTGTTAGTGAGGAGCTCAGCAGTCACACGTGTTGCACAACAATCTGTATGCCAACATGCCAGGGGCATCGTCACGCATAGCTATACTACTGACTTTAGATGAGCAAAGAAGGAGGAGGGCACTTAGGAGGGCACTGAGGAGGGCACGGCGTTTATTTATTTTTTTAAACTTTTTTTTTGCTTATATAAACTTTACCATTTAATCTAATCTAATACAATATTCTTATCTGATACAAGCCCCTCACTCTTCACTTGATATATCACACATGCATAGACATCTATGGCATGAGTGATTCTGAGGTGTATCGCATCTTCAGATTCACCCCTCATGCCATCATGGAATTAACCACAACCCTGCAGGAGGACATCAGCAGCCCAACACATGACACTACCCATGACACCCATGACAGCTTGTACATATATAATCAGAGCCCCATCCCCACAGATTGCGAACAGAACATGTATGGGGACAGCTGGCTGGTTGGTGAGTGACACGGGTGGCAGGCATGACTGCCCCCCCCCCCATGATGCACACATCACAAGGGGCACATGCACTACTAACATCCTCCTGTCTTTTCCCTTCAAGGTGACGCTGCATATGCACTGGTACCCCATCTCATGACCCCATCTCATGCCAGCTCACATTATGCATCTTTGCACGTTAAACACACACATTAATCATGGCACAATGAGAATGCATTCATGCACACCACTGTGGTCCCTAGCACACACACCCCACATCCTCATCACATTGGATTGGCACAAGCCCACCATGCAGGACTTGTGAGCAGCAACACCATGCCACGGCTCCAATAATGTCACTGTACATTCATACACCATTCACACACCTGGGTTTCACTTCTCCACCACAAATGAGGGTGACACCCCTTTTCCCGCAGGAATATCACCCCCACATTCCAAAATCATACACAAACAGAACCAAAAAAATAAAATAAATGACGTGCAAAAATAAAAAATGCCCAGCAAAAATATAATTTAAACAAAATAACAACAAAGAAAACACATAAAAGACAAAAATCACTCTGCAAAACAGTCCCCAAATATCTCAAAGACACGTCACAAACAAACAAACAAACGCTAATAGAACAAAAGCACCTTGCTGTATAGGGAGGGATACAAAGGGATGTACTTTTGCAAAGGAAGTGCGTTTGTGTCTGTCTATTTATGCTGTCTGCGTAGTTCACTAAGTTGCCCTAGTCCACTTCCAATTTCACTGATTGCGCCGTTCCCGAGTTGTGAGCATGCGCACAGAGGTGCTGACCATGGTCTGCTTCAAGCGCGCATGCGCGAGCCGGCCGGCCCTTCATTTGCATGGGGTCACGGCTCATTTCAATGTAACACTCCCACGTCCTTCCCAATTTGTAATACTCCGCCTTACGCCTCTGAAATAACGTTACGCATGCGCAATTTTGTGCGTAAAAGCGACGAGAATAGGGTGATTGCGCGGCTACATTGCGCAAGTCTAACGTAAAGGCGGTGCGCTACGCCGGTCCAATAATGCGCAGATGAACCTGAATCTGGCCCAATGGATTTATAGTTGCCACTTTTCTAATGTGATGTCCCTGATTTTTTCATCAAGCATTAAAGCGGAGTTCCACCCTTAAAATCACTTTTTTTCATTACATCCAGCATACTGGCGTCAGCGCCAGTATGCTGTTTTTTTTTTTTTTTAATGCGCGTACTTACTTTATATCACAACATTGAATTCCAGGCGCACCTCGGAGTGTCGCCGCTATAAGGCGTCACGCCTTCCGGAAACAGCCGATTAGCATTCGGCTTTTACTCGGCGCCTGCGCACAGACCCAGGAGCTGACTTCGCAGGCGCCGAAAATAGCCGGTCCTAGTTTGAGTTTTTTTCGGAGGGCGTGACGCGGCTATATACGGCGCCTGCGCAGTCAGCTCCTGGGTCTGTGCGCAGGCGCCGAGTAAAAGCTGAATGCTAATCGGCTGTTTCCGGAAGGCGTTACGCCTTATAGCGGCGACACTCCGCGGTGCGCCTGGAATTCAATGTTTTGATATAAAGTAAGTACGCGCATTAAAAAAAAAAAGCATACTGGCGCTGACGCCAGTATGCTGGATGTAATGAAAAAAAGTGATTTTAAGGGTGGAACTCCGCTTTAATTACTACCACCCACTGACCTTTAGATTAATTATTTATGGTAAGACGTTTATGAATATTTAAATATTGTTCTTGTTGAACAGAACAAAATCAAACTCCTACTTGCTAAAGGTCTTTTTGAATCCCTGCATCAAAGCAAACTAAGAACATTATAAGGCGTAAGCCGGTAGAAACAGCACGTCGCTTATCTTGTAGATGTTGCATATTGTAGTGATTTTGTGAAGAAACAATGCAAAGCTCAGGGCTTTTCTGCAGAAAGAGGAACATATACCTTGAGATTCCTCAAAAACACACCAACCCGAGCTGGAAAAACGTGCCCGATGATACACAGATGGCAAAAATAAGCTGACCGTGTTTATAACTCTTCCTTACTTTATCAAAAAATACCTAAAAAAATATATTTTAGACAGTTTCAGTATTTAAAGTGGTTGTATACCCGTGATTTTTTTTTTACACCTGTAAGGGAAAAGGCATATTGAGCTAGTATGCAACGCATACTACCTCATTATGAAATGCTTACCTTAGAGCGAGGCGTTGATGTCTCTCCGGCAGGGCTGGACTGGGACAGAAATTTGGCCCTGGACTTCACCCAGACTGGCCCACTTTGACAGGTCTCTCCCATGGCGGCCAGGCAAATCCCGCACCCCCCGGCCACTCAAGCCCCCTCTCCCCCTTCACTAGCCACTCTACTTTATTAGAGTAGAACGGCTGGTACTGGTACTCTTATAGGCAGTACCAGTGGGGAAGCTAGACATTATTTCACCCGTGGCAAAGAATCAGTTTGGTGCCCCCCTTATGGGACAAGATTAGGCAGAAGGGAGAAACTCCCAGGCCATAGCTGTTGAGTCAGCTGTCTGTCCCCTCCCCCCATGCTCCTCTGTCATCCCCCCTGCTGCTCTGGTCCTCCCCTGCTTCTTTGTTCCCCCCAGGTAAGTGCTACGGGGAGGAAGAGACAAAGGAGTTGAGGGAGGTGGCAGTCTGCTGTCACTGAAGCCGGCCCACTGAGCCATCGGCCCACCGGGAAACTCCCTGTAGTCCCAATGGCCAGTCCATCCCTGCGATCCGGGGTCCATACAGAGGCAGCTGACATTTCGTCTCGGCGTGTCCTCCGTGTATCGCGGCTCCAACGCTGTGAGTGGCTGGACCAGCGATGTTGTCACTCCCGCGCATGCGCGCGAGGGACTTCTTTCCGGCAAGGTCCGGGTCTTCAGCCAAGAATCCCCTGTGTGCATGCGCCGCTGCAGTCAGCGGCGCATTGCGAGGGAAATATCTCCTAAACCTTAAAGGTTTAGGAGATATTTTTTTTACCTACAGGTAAGCCTTAGTATAGGCTTACTTGTAGGTAAAAGTTACAAAAAAAAACTATACACCCACTTTAATACATTTTCATTAAATACAGGCAGAAGTTTCTCCGAATACCACAACCTTTAAAACAAAAAATACTTAAAAAAAACTCTTGACCATGCAATCATGTCTGTGTCCCTGCTGGGGAGATTCACACTGATCCCCCAAAGAAAAATTGTTACCTTACTGAATCAAAAAGGATTCTTCAGGTAGGTGTATCCCCTGTAGAACAATTAGTCATACAGAAAGGAAAAGTACACACTTTCGAACCAACACTACAAGGAAATATTACAAAACTAAAAATCTCATATCCTGTGATAGTACCCACATGAACTACCTGCTGGAATGCCCATGTGGGCTCCAGTATGTGGGTAAAACAATGAGGAAATTAGGGGTATGGATAGGGGAACAAATAATATAAAAAGAGGCTTTGCAAACACAGCATTTTCAGTAATTTCAGATAATAGGAATTATCTGTCTATGAGATTGGTAAAATAGAGGAATATTGGAGGGGTACAGATATCAGAAAAGAAGTATAAAAAAATGAGACGTGCTGAATCTACGAAAAGGGTACACTGACACCTGAGGGATTGAATATAGACATTGATCTTATTTGCTTTATTTGTAATTATTTGATTGACCAGCCTTATTTTTTTTTATTCAACCATCCATATTTTATAGTTATCGCTATTTATTTATTTTTGTCATATTTTTATATTCCTACTTATCTGTTGTTTTTAAAATAATGCATAACATAATAATTATGGTTTACTTTGCAATAGGGCTCTTTAGAATAGGGCAGTAATATGATGCAAATCGCAATTTGCTAAGTTTGCACAATATGGCACTGTTTATTACTGACAAAAGTTATGATAGTACTTGAGTAATTTATGGCATAATGGGGTCTATTGATGAAAATATACAGGTGCTAAGAGCTCCAGTTACCTAATTTCATGTTTAGAGAGAGACTATGGTTTACATAAATTCTAAAAGTAGAACTATAGGCAATTTTTTTTTATTATTTTTAATAGAGCAAGGGAGGGTTATAACCCATGTTAGTTTTTTGGCGATCTGTGCCCCGTTGCAGCGATTTCCCTTCACTTTCTGTCCCATAGCCAAACAGGAAGTGAGAGGAAATCCCTGCAAATTAAGAGAATTCCTCAGGGACCCCCAGGAGTTTTCGCCAGAGCAAGAGGTGAGGATAATCTCCCATAGAGGACACCTGTTCTAAGATAGTAATTTGGAAATTCATTCATTTTGAAGAGTCTTTCTCTTTTTTCCAGGTTGCATCTCCAGGTATATGTAAATATAAAAGCCCATGCTTTAAAGTAGATTTTCTTATTTTTTTATTTTTTTTTGCTGTCACAATGTAGAGTAAAATATTTCCTATCATCTGTGCCCAGTCTTGCCACACAGAGTTAATCCTGCTCTGAGCAATCCTCCTTTATTGTTCAGTGAGATAAAATGGACTTACAGAGAAAAACCTTAGTCCGTTCCGCCCCCTTGCTGTGAGTGACAGGTTATTTACATATCTCATACACTAGCTTGGAGACTGGCATTATTTTTTAATTCCCATCCCCACTCCTTTTCTGAAGTCATGTGGTTACTTTTCTGGATTTTGACTGGATGTTAGTGATCATAGCAGAATTCAGTGTAAGGGGAGTGTAGAGGTGGGCGAGGAGTCTACTGACATCACGACTCCACCCACCGAGCTCCAGACAACAGATCCACCCACAGAATCTGCAGTTTTCCAGTTCTTATAACAGACAGAGGGGAGAGATTTGACAGGTGGCATCTATATCCTTATAGATCAGCACTATGGCAGTAGTTTAGAAAGGATGAGCGTGTGTTTACATCCACTTTAAGTATTTTATCATGTTATAAAAAATCAATAATAAATAAAAAATGTGTGGACTAAATGTATATTACGTAAGGTTCAGAACACTTTTATTTATATATATATAATGAGTTTTATGAATATCGATTTGTTCTATATGATGACGAGTGATGTAGTCATGTGATCAGAGCAATGCCACCAAGGACTTTGGCTGAGTGATGTACATTAAAGCACTAATTGATTGATTGCCCATTAATTAGGAAATTTCCAAATTAGTGTCAAGCCAGTGACCCTTGAGGGCTAAGACAGACAACCGTGATAAGGATTAAACATCTCATAAAATGATTGCCATACTCTTCTGATTGGGAAGGGGAGGCTAACCCCATAGGACCGAAATGTTACTCTATTAAAATAGAATTAATTTATCCAGAGCCAATATGGCTGCAAACAGTCTTTAATAAACTGTCCTTTATGGCAGGAGCAGCTTGTGGCTGGGTGCTTATCTTCCCGAAAGTGCACTTCAATAAAATAATAAGAAATGTTTGCAAGTCATAATTATAATAAATATAATAATACAGTGACCTTTGGTTTCATCCCAAGTAAATACCGGATTACTAAATGTTGTCTGTCTTTACTTATAAAATATAAAAAAAAATATAAGAACAAGAAAACCACCGTGATCATATAACACGCTGCCCGCTGACAGCTGAATGTAAAAAGAAGAATTGCTGGTAAAAAAAAATCTGGAAAAAAAAACAATATGGGCCCCCCCAAATCCATTCCAGACCCTTATCTAAGCATGCAGCCCAGCAGGGGGTGAGCGATAAGATATTGCAGTGTACTACAGCTGCATGATTAATCGTCAAGAATCGTTATCGCAATTTTTTTTCCCCTTTGCGATCTTGACAAAGTATTTCCCGATCTTTCTATGCAGAGAAGTCGCTCTGCTGAAGCCGACAGCCGCCAAAAGAAAGGAAAAAAGAAATCCGGGGAGTCTGCCAAGTATCAGAACATTCTTTATCAGTGGAGGGGTTGTAAAGGTTTGTTTGCTATTTTCTAAAATAGGTTCCTTTAAGTTAGTGTGTTGTTGTTCACTTACCTTTTTCTTTTCCCTTCTAAATGTTTTTTTTTCTTTGTCTGAATTTCTCGCTTCCTGTTCCTCCTCAGTAAGCTTGCCCCCATCATTCATGGGGGTTAGTCAGCCAGAACAGTTTACTGAGGAGAAACAGGAAGTGAGAAATTCAGACAAAGAAAAAAAACATTTAGAAGGGAAATCGAAGGAAATAGTAAGTGAACCAACAATGCACTAGCTTAAAGGAACCTACCGTATTTATAAAATATAAAACAAACCTTTACAACCCCTTTAAAGTGGATCTCCACCCTAAAGTGAAGATCCGCTGATCGGAACCCTCCCCCCCTCCGGTGTCACATTTGACACCTTTCAGGGGGAGGGGGGTGCAGATACCTGTCTAAAGACAGGTATCCGCACCCACTTCCGGCCCACAGTCTCGGGCAAAAGACGGGCTTTTCCCGTTGTATGCTGGGAACTCTCGGCTCCCAGCACACAGCGGGAGCCAATCGCGGGCGCAGCGCGACTCGCGCATGCGCCGTAGGGAACTGGGCAGTGAAGCCGGAGCGCTTCACTTCCTGGTTCCCTCGCCGTGGATGGAGGGGGGAGCAGCAGGGTGACGAGCGATCACTCGTCCTCTGCTGCGGATGGCGCTGGACTCCAGGACAGGTAAGTGTCCTAATATTAAAAGTCAGCAGCTGCAGTATTTGTTGCTGCTGGCTTTTAATATTTGTTTTTGGTGAACCATCCGCTTTAAGTCTAAACATTGTAACAATTTGTCCTTTAGATCAAAGGAATAGACTTCTGTGTGTAAATGAGGAAAGTTTAACCACTTGAACACTAATGGCCAGATTCTCATACAAATTCGCCGGCGTAGCGTAACGCATTTACACTACGCCGCCGCATCGTACTAGAGCAAGTGCCGTATTCTCTAAGCATTTGCTCCGTAGTTTGCGTTGGCGTAGTGAAAATGGCCCAGCGTAAGCCCGCGTAATTCAAAGGGGGCGGCTTCTATTTAAATGAAGCGTGCCCCCGCGTCAAACGAACTGCGCATGCGCCGCCCGGGGAAAAAGCCCAGTGCGCATGCTCCAGCTCACGTCGGAAAGCGCCGTTGAAACCGAGGGCAATGCCCTATTCGCGAACGAGTTAGTAAAACGACGTAAGCGACGGAAAAAGCCGACGCTGACCCGACGCCATACTTACCATGGCATCCGACGGTACTTCGTAAGGTTACTTCTCATAGAAGCAGGGGTAAACTTAAGCGAACGAAAACGACGTACGCGACGACGGTGCGGCGTGAAAGCGATCGGGAATCGGCGTAGTAGCCTCATTTGCATAGGCAAATGAGAAAACAACGTAAAGGCCACCTAGTGGCCGGAGTTGTCATTACAACTACGATCCGCAAGTGTAATGGTATTACACTTGTCGGATGTTCAAGCGTATCTATGCCAAAGTGATGCTAAGAATCACTCGCATAGATACGAGCCAAAAAAAAACGGCGATACGACGGGGTATCTGAGATACTCCGTCGTAGTGCCTCTGAGAATCTGGCCCTAAACCTTTTTCTGAAATTTGTTGTTTTCAAGTTAAAATCATTTTTTTTTTTTTTTGCTCGAAAATTACTTGGAACCCCCAAACATTATATATATATATATTAGTAGAGACCCTAGAGAATAAAATGGTGGTTGTTGTAATATTTTGTCACACTGTATTTGCGCAGCAGTCTTTCAAATGCAATTTTTTGGGAACAATTTACTTTAATTATTAAAAAAATAATAAAAACAACCAGTAAATTTTTTTGTATAATGTGAAAGATTTTACGCCACGAGAATTGTGATCTTTATTCTAAGCAAACAAATCGTGATTCTTATTTTTGCCAGAATCGTGCAGCTCTACAGTGTACCAATCATTAGATGTGGTGGCTGCATTCTTTTTTTTTATGTCTGTTTTCACCTGGTGATCTGGCCAGCAACACACCTCCTGTATTAGAGTGCCCCCAATCTGGATGAAGTAGCACAGGGAGCACCTTGGGACAGCAACATTGTCAGTCTGGGGGAGGGGAGTCTTAGATGTACTAGCACATTTAAATACAGTAGGGTATTGAAGCCAAACTTCAGCTAATACTTTATAAGCAGTTACAGCAACATTCTTACCCTTTGGGAACAAAGTTTTACATAAATCATTAAATGCTGATCATTGTAAGTACCCCTGTCAGTGTTAAATGGTTTGTCTCATCCCGTCTGATACGTCGGCAAAAGAGCTTGTTCTTTTGAGAAAGAACAGACCTGCTGGCTAGAAAGAAAGCCTAAAAAAGAAAACTAATATGACCATCACATTGGCACTGCCCGCTAAACGCAAGGGGCGATTTTCGCTGTCGCTCACCCTATCTGGCTGTCTTTGCAGCTTAAGGGAGGGCCAGTAAGAAACGTGGGTCAGCTGTGTATCTTCATCACCCCTCCCAGCCACAAGTATAAAGAAATCATCTCACTGAAATTGGAATTGCTTGCCTTGTATCTCAGTGCATACTTATGAGAAAGCCAATGAGCCAATCACACAAGCAGGAAATTACATTTCCACTGATGTACAGCACACTTCCAGATTGCCATATTGCATTGGATTTATTGACAGCTTTACAAAATTGTAACAACTGCAGATTGAAATAGAAAGATACATTTTAATAACAAAAAATTAAAGAATACCTTGTGCTCATTTTTCTTTCAAAGTTGACTTTTCCTTATTTATTTCACCTCTGATTTTGTGACGTAAATGCTTCCCTTGTGTAGATATTTATATATATATATACGCATATACTGACACAATAGAGCTGTGACATCCAATGGGGTGACCAAATCAATTGCATGTGGATCAGCCCGATTTGGACTCTTTGGAAAAGGGGGCAGTGGATTTTAAAATATCTAGCCAATAGAAATTAATATTTCAGATTTGGATATATAATGGCAGTTAAAGGATCACTAAAGGAATTTTTTTTTTTTTAGCTAAATAGCTTCTTATACCTTACTGCAGTACTGGTTTCATGTCCTTATTGTTCGTTTTTGCTTTGAAGTTGCTGTAATCCTGCTCTGTTCTCTACACTTCCTGCTTGTCTGTTTCCTTATAACCACCATACTGGGAGCTTTCTCACGATGGTCTAAGCTGTCATTACTGTGTGTCTAAAACTTCCCAGAACCAATCAGATTCATTTTAAAAACAAAACACTGCCCTGGATTTGTTTGTTTTTGTTCTGTGTTTCTATTTCTACTTTGCAGAAACATGAAGCCAGTTCAAGTGAAACTAACCTGCAGTCACATTTTATGATTGATTTTTATCTATTTTAATCATTTTGAAAAGGAATCAGTTAACTTTTATGTCTCTATACTATACCCTGTAAACAGTCATTTCAGCAAAACATTTTTTTCCTTTAGTGACCCTTTAAATTAACCTTCGGGGACTCTAGCAATGTGATTTCCACACCCAAGTTCCCAGTGCCACCCATCTTTCATGGTTGGTAAAAGAAGGTCTCGCTTTCAGGGATGTATTCATAAAAACATTTGCATTGCTATTCATCCAGTGAAACTGCTGGTACTTCTGTTCTGTGTGAAAATGGGGTATTTTTTTTTCCTTCTAGTTCCTCTACAGGTTGAATGTTATTCAATCATAAAAAATTGAGTAGCCTGGGAAAATACTACATTATGGCCCCTAGATACAGTACAGCTCAGGATCCTAGAAAATAAGTATTTATTTCCTATGGTCGTTGGCTCTAGTGGCCACATTGCAAACTTTTATATATATGCACCCCTCAGTGTTTGATTTGGTTTCATGCGCAGTGCATCAGTGTGAAAGAAAGAGGGGCTAAGCTGGAGACATCTCACTTGTGAAATCAATTAGACTGGAGGACACTGGCTCGCCAGCATCTACAGTATCTATTATGCCGTGTACACACGGTCGTTTTTTGCGATGAAAAAAAACGACGTTTTTTAAAACGTCATTTAAATTGATCGTGTGTGGGCAAAACGTCGTTTTTTGTCTTCAAAAAAACGACCAAAAAAAAATTCCAACATGTTTGAATTTTTTGTGTCGTTTTTCAAAACGTCGTTTTTTGTTTCACAAAAAGTCACCGTGTGTAGCAAAAACGTCGTTCAAAACGACGTTTTTCAACCCGCGCATGCCCAGAAGCTAGTTATGAAGCGAGCTTCAATGGAAAAGAGTGGTGAACGTAACCTTGTTTTTTGTGAAAAAACGATGGTGTGTATGCAAAATTGTCTTTGAAAGTGACGTTTCAAAAACGTTGTTTTTTACTTCACAGAAAACGTCGTTTTTTTTCATCGCAAAAAACGACCGTGTGTACGCGGCATAAGGGTTGTCCCGATACAAGTACAAGTACCGATACTTTTTTTTTCAAGTTCTAGCCGATACCGATTACCGATACTTTAATGTCATGTGACAGTGGCACTAATTTGCATCACTCATAGGCTCTGATTGGTGGCACCGATGAGGCGTGGACTGTGTCAATCGTTTTTTTTTTTTTACAATTTCATTTTTTTCAATCATTTTTTTAAATGTGTGTATATATATATATATATATATATATATATATATATATATATATATGTGTGTGTGTGTGTATATATATATATATTTTTTACAATGCTTCATTTTTTGGGGGGGGGGGGGAATGGACATTAAAGGGGACTGGAGGGGTACACGGAGGGGGAACGGAGGACGGGGCGGAGGAGCACACAAAGGGGGATCGGAGTACAGGAAGGGGTTGCGGAGGAGGACAAGGGGGACCAGAGGAGCACACGGAGGGGGAGCAGAGGAGGACGGGGGGACTGGAGGAGCACACGGAGGGGGAGCAGAGGAGGACGGGGGGACTGGGGGAGCACACGGAGGGAGAGCGGAGGAGGGCGGGGGGACAGGAGAAGCACACAAAGGGGGAGAGGAGGAGGACTGGAAGAGAACACAGGGGGGGAGAGCGGAGGAGGGGGGGGGGGACCAGAGGAGCACACAAAGGGAGACCGGAGAAGTACAGGTAGGGGGAGCGGAGGAGGACAGGGGAGACTGGAGGAGCACACGGAGGGGGAACAGAGGAGGATGAGTGGGACTGGAGGAGCACAAGGAGGAAGACAGGAGGGACAGGAGGAGCACATAAAGGAGGAGCGGAGGGGGACTGGAGGAGAACACGGAGGGGGAACAAACGAGGGGGGATCAGAGGAGCACACAAAGTGGGACCGGAGGAGTACAGGTAGAGGGAGCGGAGGAGGACAGGGCAGACTGGAGGAGCACACAGAGGGGGAACAGAGGAGGATGGGGGGGACTGGAGGAGCACACAGAGGGAGAGCAGAGAAGGATGGGGGGACAGGAGAAGCACACGAAGGGGGAGCGGAGGAGGACGGGGGGACAGGGGAAGCACACAGAGGAGGACGCAGGAGCACATGAAGGGGGAGCGGAGGAGGACGGGGGGGCAGGAGGAGCACCTGGAGAAAAACAGGGGGGGGCAGGAGGAGCACACAAAGAAGGAAGACTGAGGTAGAGAATGGGGTGACTGGAGGAGCACATGGAGGGGGAGCGGAGGAGGACGGGGGGGCAGGAGGAGCACCTGGAGAAAAACAGGGGGGGGGGGCAGAAGGAGCACACAAAGAAGGAAGACTGAGGTAGAGAATGGGGTGACTGGAGGAGCACATGGAGGGGGAGCGGAGGAGGATCGGGGGACCGGAGGAGCCCACGGAGGAGGAGTAGAGGAGGGTGTGGGGGACTGGAGGAGCACACAGAGGGGGAGCAGAGGATGACGGGAGGGGATACAGGAGGCGCACACGGCGAGGGAGCGGAGAAGAAGGGGGGTACCAGAGGAGGATACAGAGGGGAGCCGGAGGAGGATACAGGGAACTCAGGGATGATTGGTGTGGCGGCGGGGGAAGTTATAATCACAAATCTCCCTGTGTGGCTTTCAATAAAGCAGCTGAAAACCACAGAGGGGAGAGGAGGAGAAATGGTTGTCAGCTGCTTTTATTGAAAAACACACAGGGAGATCTGTGATTAGAACGTCCCCCGCCACCGCACTGCTCATTCCTGAGTGTCCAGGTATCAAACTAGGAATCGGGGGCAAGAACTCAACTGCAAATGCTCGGTTTTGGCACCACAACTTGTATCAGTATCGGGACAGTCCTAGTGTCTATGTCCAAAATTTCAATGTTGGGTAATAATAGGAACAAGGAACAAGTACAAGGATTGTGATAAAATGAAATTCACATACAAACTGTGATTCCATTTTAAAAAACTTGCACATCCCTACTAAATAAAGACTTCCCTGGTAAACAAATACAGTATATATTGGATATTTGTTCTGTATTATATCATAACAATCTTAATTGTATTACAGACATTTATGATCTACTATTGATCTACTATCTACATTGATCTAAACTGCAAAACTGGTTTCGATTTCTTATACTTTTTTTTTTTCCTTCCACAGTTGGACAATCCAGATGAGCAAGCTGCCCAGATAAGACGTGAATTAGATGGTCGTCTACAAATGGCAGATCAAATTGCAAGAGTAAGGTTTTTTTTTTTTAATACTTAGGCTTCACGGCTAAATGTACTGAGCACAATATAATTGCTAACATTCTGTGATAAAAGATTTATGTTAGGTGGCTAACACCCTTCATTAAGGTACCTTTATGCCTCCTACACACGGCCGGACTTTCAGGCCTCGTACACACCAGGGAATTTATCCGCTGAAAATGGTCCGACGGACCAATTTAGCCGAAAAATCCGCTCGGACGGATTTATCCGGCAGAAAAGTTTCAAAGCATGCTTTGAAACTTTTCCGCCGGAGAGCTGCCCGTCAGATATGTCCGCTGGTTAGTACGCCTAACCAGCGGACATATCTGTCCGCACATGCGTCGGATCCTGTGAATGGATTCGATGCATGCGCGCGGAAGTGTTTCACTTCCTGGTGAGGTGACGTGGCGGCGTCAACGTCACCGCGGCGTCACCACGCTGTCCGCTGGCGGGGAATTTGATCCGATGGTGTGTACAGCCATCGGATCAAAACAGCCCGGCGGACATATCCGATGGAAACGGTCCGTCGGACCGTTTCCATCGGATAAATCCTATCGTGTGTACAAGGCCTCAGAGAAAACCAGTCAGACAGGCTTTTTTTCTCGGAAAGTCCGGCCGTGTGTAGCCTCCATCAGACTTTTTTTCTCGGAAGTCCAATAGACCTTAGATAGAGAACCTGTTCTCTTTTTGTCTGACGGGGTCACGGCGCACTTTTGCACGGTCAAAAGTCTGACCGTGTGTACGAGGCATTAGATAGAAGTCCTAGTCTGAAGGATGGTAGCACCAACATTGGCAAATATGGAGGAATGTGTAAATTGCAGGAATCCTTCCATGGAGGTCTTCCATATCTTCATTTGAGATGCAAACCAAACAATTGCTATCTACAGTAGATCCATTCCAGAAAATGTGTATTTTATTTGATTGTGGACGGGCTCAGTTTAAGCACCAATACTTTATGGATTTGTTCTCATAGCATCTAGAGGTTTCTGGAAACCACAGAATAAATCTTTATATTAACATTGAAGATTATGTTTCCAAAGTGAAGGCAAACAGCCTTTTGTTTAGCCTCTCTTACATGCCAAAAAATGTATCATTTTATTCAGCTACTTTTCTAATGAAGAAGTCCCTGCCAGATAGCAAAGCCAGGATCTGACCTCACTTTTCCATAATGCAGTGAAACCAATAAAACATTCCAGCCTTTGATTGGTTTGCATAGTGAAAAAGCAACACTGTTGAGTAAAGACTGATTGACCTGCAAGATCACCTCTTCCTATTCCTGTGTGATTCCTGCTCTGCGAAAATGAAGGCAGCTGCAGACTGATGTACTATTAAAAAATACATAATAAATACATAAAAGGGTTGAATGGGGTATTTTAAAATTCTATTTACCCATCTAAAGGATAAGTTCACTTTTGGAACATGTTACACATATTTTAGGTAGAACATATAACATGTTTCGGCTCCTTCTGCCTCTCCCCCCATTCCTGAGACAGTGGGTGGGGTTCTTCTCCCCACAGGCACTGTCACTTTTTGAAAATAGCGCAGCCATGCGGGGCTCTGCACACAGTAGCGTCATTCATTCACAGTTTCCTGTGAATGAATGAACTACAGGTACCATCAGCCACCATGGAAGACAGCTTGTAGTTCTGAATGAACTGTGAGGGCGCTGATAAGTGCCCTTGTAGTACATTCCCAAGCCCTACAGCTTGTAAACTGACAGCCTTAAAGGAGTTGTAAAGTATTTTTTTTTTCCCCCTAAATAGCTTCCTTTACCTTAGTGCAGTCCTCCTTCACTTACCTCATCCTTCAATTTTGCTTTTAATGTCCTTATTTCTTCTGAGAAATCCTCACTTCCTGTTCTTCTGTCTGTAACTCCACGCAGTAATGCGAGGCTTTCTCCCTAGTGTGGAGAAAGCCTCTTGAGGGGGGAGGGGGCGAGCAGGCAAGTCAGGACACTCTCTGCTTTGCAGATAGAGAAAGGAGCTGTGTGTTAGTAGACGTCCTGACACCCCTGCTCGCCCCCTCCCCCCTCAAGAGGCTTTCTCCACACCAGGGAGAGAGCCTCACATTACGATGTTGAGTTACAGACAGAAGAACAGGAAGTGAGGATTTATCAGAAGAAATAAGGACATTTAAATGCAAAATAGAATGATGAGGTAAGTGAAGGAGGACTGCACTAAGGTAAAGGAAGCTATTTAGGGGAAAAAATGTTTTCCTTTGCAGCCCCTTTAATGGAGGTTTGGGCTGAAAGCTGCTGAGCTTGTCTGCAGAAGCCTGACATTGCACCTGTTATTTACTAATTGCGGGTGCAATGGTTGCCAGGCTTCTGCAGGAAAAAATATTAAATGCACATTTTATTTCTGCAAAAATATGTGCATTTATAATTTCTATAAAAGTGAACTTATCCTTTAAATGAAATGTCCACCCGATAATAAATATAGTCATGAGTCCTGTATATCTTACTTGAGTATATTTTCTCTAAGGTTGTTTGTAATTAATATATCCTAGTCTCATCACACGTAACCTTACATGACTTTTTTTGCCTGCAGGAGCGCAAATTTCCCAAATTTGTGTCCAAAGAAATGGAAAACATGTACATCGAGGAGCTTAAATCTTCGGTTAATCTGCTAATGGCGAATTTGGAGAGCATGCCAGTGTCAAAAGGCGGCTCTGAATTCAAGCTCCAGAAGCTGAAACGCAGCCACAACACATCCATCATTGACATGGGGGAAGAGAATGAAAACCAGCTCTCCAAGTCCGACGTGGTCCTCTCTTTCAGCTTAGAGGTAAGTGCTAAAGTCTGGCTGTGTGCGCAGTCCATTACCGTGATAAAGAAAAACGGACTAATGATCGGTGTGTTGCCAGACTGAGCCGCTTCTTGTTGTAATAATAACAGCAGATTGAGATTCACAGGTCAACAATGCAGCATAAAAACATCTTCCCAAGCTGACGTTCTCAAATCAATGACTTGCATAGTTCTGTTGCAGATCTGTTCTTTTATTTTTTTGCAATGTTCCTAAAAAATATATTAATAATTTAATATAATCCAGTCCAAAAACAAAGGAGGACTGCAGATAAGCATTGTACCAAAAACAACATTTCAGGAAAACAAATTTCCACAGCCACCTGCACAGTACACGTACCCCTTTCCCTGCACAGTACACAGCCCCCTTTCCCTGCACAGTATACAGCCCCCTTTCCCTGCACAGTATACGTACCCATTTCCCTGCACAGTACACAGCCCCCCTTCCTTGCACAGTACACCCCCCCCCCTTTCCCTGCACAGTACACAGTCCCCTTTCCATGCACAGTACACACCACCCTTTCACCTGCACAGCACACATTCCCCTTTCCCTTCACAGTACACAGCCCCCTTTCACTGAACAGTACACAGCCCCCTTTCCTTGCACAGTATACAGCCATATTTCCTTGCACAGTACACAGCCCCATTTCCCTGCACAGTACACAGTCCCCTTTCCCTGCACAGCACACAGCCCCCTTTCCCTGCACAACAAACACCCCCCTTTTCCTTGCACAGTACACAGCCCCCTTTCCTTGCACAGTACACATGCCCCTTTCCCTGCACAGTACACAGTCCCCTTTCCTTGCACAGTACACAACACCCTTTCCTTGCACAGTACACAGCCCCATTTCCTTGCACAGTACACAGCCCCCTTTCCTTGCACAGTACACAACACCCTTTCCTTGCACAGTACACAGCCCCCTTTCCCTGCACAGTACACAGCCCCCTTTCCCTGCACAGTACACAACCTCCTTTCCCTGCACAGTACACAGCCCCCTTTACCTGCACAGTACACAGCCCCCTTTCCCTTCACAGTACACATCGTCCTTTCTCTGCACAGAACACAGCCCCCTTTCCCTGAACAGTACACAACCCCCTTTCTCTGCACAGTACACAGCCCCCTTTCCTTGCACAGTATACAGCCATATTTCCTTGCACAGTACACAGCCCCATTTCCCTGAACAGTACACAACCCCCTTTCCCTGCACAGCACACAGCCTCCTTTCCCTGCACAGTACACAGCCCCCTTTCCCTGCACAGTACACAGCCCCCTTTCCCTGCACAACACACACCCACCTTTCCTTGCACAGTACACACCCCCCTTTCCCTGCACAGTACACAACACCCTTTCCTTGCACAGTACACCGCCCCCTTTCCCTGCACAGTAAACAACACCCTTTCCTTGCACAGTACACAGCCCCATTTCCTTGCACAGTACACAGCCCCATTTCCTTGCACAGTATACAACACCCTTTCCTTGCACAGTACACAGCCCCCTTTCCTTGCATAGTACACAGCCCCCTTTCCTTGCATAGTACACAGCCCCCTTTCCTTGCACAGTACACAGCCCCCTTTCCTTGCACAGTACACAGCCCCCTTTTCCCTGCACAGTACACAGCCCCCTTTCCCTGCACAGTACACAACCCCCTTTCCCTGCACAGTACACATACCCCTTTCCCTGCACAGTACATAGCCCCCTTTCCCTGCACAGTACACAGCCCCCTTTCCCTGCACAGTACACAGCCCCCTTTCCCTGCGCAGTACACAACCCCCTTTCCATGCACAGTACACAACACCCTTTCACCTGCACAGCACACAGCCCCCTTTCCCTGGCGAGGCTTGAATCGCTTGTGGAGCACAGCGTGGAAGGGACAACATCAATGGCGGTGCGGAGGATGGTCTATGTGGACAGCTTTACCCCGGATGCCTGCATATTTAGATGTGTCTCTGTTAATCATCAACCATGTGAGTTGCTAAAAGTTGTACCGTCATTAAATGTAACCATATTGCTACACTTAGAGGCGCCTTTTTTCTGTTATACTCAGTTGTGACATGACGCTACTCTTATATCAAGACATCGCTTGTATATCAAGTCAAAATTTATTTACAAATTTTGGTTGTCTTACAAAACGCTCTCAAACCAAGTTACTCTTAAACCAAGGTTTTACTGTATACACCTTTTCCCCCTTTTTTTTATAAGTGCTCACATTACCTCTATTCTCAAATTAAGAGGAGAAACAGCAGTACGCTGGTCTTCCCAGTGAAAGGCTGTGCATGGGGGGGGGGGGGGTTGTCAGGACAAGTCTGATCATTGGAGGAGAACAGGCTGAGTTCCCAGCATAGCTATAAAACTGATCACAGTGTGTTCTTGTTCTTCTGCTTAGTGTGGTCGGTTTTTAATAGGAAAGCAGAGGGACTGGCAGGGACACCAGAGATTTCACAAAAAGGAAGCAATTCAAAGAGAACAGGAGACTCTCTCATACTAGTACATGGTACAGCAGACACATATCATGGATATGAAATGTTGGGGTAACATTCTCTTTAACGCCGTTCCTGGGGTACCTAGAGCAGTGACAGAACTGAGAATCCACCAATTCTGCATTGACTTTTATGCCATTTCCTTGAATTTTTCAATGACCTCTGTATTGTAGAATATGTGAAATCCAGGGGAAAGATGAAGGTCACACAAGGAAACTTAAACACCAACCATGCCGACTCCAAACTATGCAGAGTAATTTCTGTCAAAATAATCACTCCTTACATAAGGACTATTTGGTTTATTAAATGATTCCTCATACCCATTAATTTCCAAACCATCCAGTTGGCAAAGTTCTTGCTCTTTTGCTTCGTGCAATGAAATGACTTCTGGCTGAGCGCACAGTCAGCAGGAAATGTTAATTCACATATTGAACGTTTGGCTGCAAGTTACACTCAGTTCTGTTGACAGCTTTTGTAACTTCTATACATTAGTTTAATCAAAATGTTTATCAAGCTAAGCACAGTTGAACAGTCTCTATTTAAATGGGGGGGGGGGGGGGCGCTCTTTTGTTGTTTTGATTAGATTCCTGCTAATAATGTTTCATCAGATTGTGTTATTTTGTGTAAAAATGAATATGATGTTTTAGTAAATAGCACAGCTCTTTGAAAAGAAAAAAAAAATATTCCAAAAACTGAGTTTGGTTAAAGCCAGTCATGCACATTGGGATAGGGCCACTTGACTAATGTTTGCCGCATACACACAACCATTTTTAATGGTCTAGAAAAAAGTTTTTTTCAACCCGATTATTGTTAAACCGGCCTTGCCTACACACGATCGTGAAAAAAAAAAAAAGCTCTAGCAAAGCGCGGTGACGTACTACACGTACGACGGCACTATAAAGGGGAAGTTCCGTTCGGATGGCGCCACCCTTGGGGCTGCTTTTGCTGATTTCATGTTAGTAAAAGACGATTCGCGCTTTTCAGTCTGTTACAGCGTGGTGAATGTGCTTACTCCATTACGAACGCTAGTTTTACCAGAATGAGTGCTTCCGTCTCATAACTTGCTTCTGAGCATGCACGTTTTTTTTTTCACGGCGTTAAAGTCCACCCACACCCATTTTTTATGACGTTAAAAACGACAACGTTAAAAATTACGTGAAAATTTAGAGCATGTTCTAAATTTTTAATGGCCATTTTTTATGTTGTGAAAAATGCTCTGGAGCCCACAAACTATCGTTTTTAATGACATTAAAAAAAATGTCATTTTTTACATCCTGAAAAACGGGTGTGTGTACGAGGCCTAAGGCTTGAGGATGGACCTCCTTTTCTAAAACATATGGCCGTCTATCTCTGTTGCTTCATTTTACATACCGTAGCTGGACATTTTGACAACCATTTTGGACATCCACGTCATCGAAGGACAAAGGGAAAATAACAAAGTGACCACTTGTACTCACAAACAGTGATCATCCAACAATTCTCCATGTTCTTTTCAATTGATATCTAAGTGGACTGCAGAGTCTACTGCAAACCGTGCCCAACACAACCTTATGTGGCCTAAAACTAGCCTGTATATGGGTATATACACTCACCGGCCACTTTATTTGGTACACCCTACTAGTATCGGGTACTAGTATGTGGTAGTATTAATGATCAAAGAGAAGCAAAAGAAATGTAGAAAGCACCAATCTACAGAATGAATGAAGTAGAAGCAGGGAAATCCTTGTACTGCAGGTCCTCAGGTACACTTTCCTCTCCAGCTAGAAGAACAATGAACCGCGTAACTGTGAGATCACCAAATCTCACGAGATTAGTAAAAAGGCAGCAGTCACATAAAACCCGTAGGAATTCACTGGACATAGTTTAGAATTAAAAAAATGTGATGTTATAAAAGTTTTAAAAGGAGATATATTTGCTCATCATCTTCTCAAGTGACCCTTTCTAATGTATTTGCCCACAGGTTGTAATAATGGAGGTCCAAGGGTTGAAGTCTCTAGCACCAAACCGCATTGTGTACTGTACAATGGAAGTGGAAGGAGGTGAAAAGCTGCAGACTGACCAGGCAGAAGCTTCTAAACCAACGTAAGTTCCATACTGTTTGTTGCAATAATACTGCTCTATGTAAAAGAATGGAAAAGGTATGGTAAAATACTGCGCCAACCCCAAATGTGAACAGCCAACACAACGATGAGGCTAATTGTGAACAAATATGTGAATTAAAAGTGTAGCACTGAGAATGTGCTAGGTAGGTGAATCTAACCAAACCTTAAAGGCTAGATGTAAAAACAATCAATATAGTGAAAAAATACCTCCGTATTTTTCTCCGGGATCGAATTAAGCTTACGGAGATCTCCTCTAATAGAGAGGTACAACATAAACATGAACACACAGTGAGTGTATACAAAAGACCTCATGCGATGTGAAGTCGCAGGAAAGTCGCAAACACTAAAGTGCTAACAATGAGAAATTAGGCCTAAAGCTAAGGTTGGGACTTTTAATTGAGGCAATAGCTAGCATGCCTCCATCCCCGGTAGGTTGAATGGAAAGACTAAGGGTGGAGTTTTAAATGAAGCACATTACTAAAATGCGAACCAAATTATAGTAAAAAAAATTATTGATGCAAACAAAGGAGGCATATCATATACAAAGTAAGATAGTATAATGGTAAGAAATAAAAAAACATCTAGAAATTACATAATAGTACAAAATTAGTCCAACAAAACATACATGGTAATGCATAATAGTAATAGGTCTAAGTACATAATTCTAGGGGGTAAAGGATTGTACATAATAATAATCTAAGGTAAATGACCATAATAAAACATCTGGTATATGAAAACTGGCTTTGAAGTGGTAGCATGTAAATAATAAATATTAATAGAAATAGGTTCCCAATTACGGGATAGGGCATGGGACTATACGAACGCTAATTGGAGATTCAAATTGTATAAACGCTCTGAAACCACAGAGATCAAAGATTGTAAACAAGACTTATGTAGATATAAAAATATAAAGTTTAATAATTTACCAATTTTACACATTACATACAAACAGAACATTAAGGGAAAAAGATAAACAACATATATGAAATTGCATTTCACCATAGATGAAATAGATGGATAAAAGGTGTATACATCAGGTCCTACATGTTTCGCCCATTCAGGCTTCTTCAGGGACAAGAAGGTGTATACAATAATCTATAGATGAAAAAGTATAACAATAATCATTTTGATAATGTTAGAGGTAAGCACTATTTAGTAAGTAAAACATGTTATGATAAGTTGGTTCATAAAAGTACAATGTTGGAAAGTAGGTATTGGACATACACACTGTGACATATCATCATATAACATCTCTACGCGTTTCGTGTTCCCTTTAACACTCATCAGGAGCAGGTACACAGTGTACGGGTATCTATAATAGAAATAAATATGCCATAGTAAAATAATAGACATAATAAGAAACATAGAAAAGAGGGGGAGCAGTTATGGTCCCAATCACTCTCACCTAGTTTGGTAAAATGAGTAGGATCGTATGATGGTACTGTAAAAAAAAGTGCTAACAATGAGTTATATGATAAGTGACTATTGAAACCACAGTAGCAACGATACCTAGTTGCACCAAAAATTGTTATTGCATGGGCATAAAATAGTTATAGCCTAGAAAATGTAGATATCTGTGATTGAGAGGAAGATATATAATACAAAATTGCAAGGTAGGGAATAAAAGAAAAATAAGGGAAGAAACAACAAGAAAAGGGAATAATGGCACCTGGGATGCAAACCACGATGATTGGCTCAGAGGTGGCAGGAGGATGAGGATGCTTCAATGCAAATTATTATAATACAGGATTTATACAGTGCCAACAGGTTGTGCAGTGCTTCACAAAATAAGGGTAGACGATAGAGTTACAGTGCAATCCTATACAAGTTAGAAGGGCCTGGCTTGTAAGAACTTTCAATCTAAAGCTAAGGTGGTGTACTGCTGATTTTAGGCAGGTTGCCTACTGTGTGTATTTAGTTAGCACCTGACTTGACAGTTCAGGGGGAAAAGGTTATTGTTGTGCTGCCTTTTCCCCAGTGTGTTTGAGGGCTTTCACTGTGGTTCAGCTCCCCTCTTGTGTTATATAAAAAGGACGAGATCTGGATCCCAGGGGGCCTGAGGGTACTGTGAGCGTCTTCTCAGGAGGCCCAGGAGTGCCAAGTGTCCCAAGAGGCCTGGGAGTGCCGAGCGTCCCAGGAGGCCTGGGAGCCCCATGGGGAACACTTGGGAAATGCATGGGGGACCTAGGCTAAAGACTCGCTGGGACCTATGGTCCTCTCAAACTACGATTCACCAGAAGAAACCTGCAACATGGTCTTCTCTTGGGCAGGTAATCTGGGGCAGCCATAATTAGGTTTAGTTAGGTGTTATATATGTTTTGCCAAAAGGTCAGCAAAGTTGTTTCAACTGTTCAAAGCCTGGTCTGAAGTTACTTAAGGGGTGTGTGTGGGGGTACATGTAACATCACTAGCACAAAAGGTTAACCTGTAAAGCTAAGAAGAGAAGGAAATTGCTATGGGTAACTGGAACAAAGAACAGCAACCAGTCCATGGCTTGGTACCTGGAGTAGTGGGCATAGGCTCTGCATGTCTCTAGTCATGCTACACATACATCAGTACAAGTGTGTAAGACGAGGGACAATATTTTCTGGAGGAACTCCACATACACAATTATACACATGAGGCTCATCTCTGTGTTGGGGAACTGCCTTAATGTTTGGCTTTTCACATGACTGTTGCCCCTCCTGGTCCCACGCATTCATAGGCATCTCTTTAGGCAAGGTATTACTCTTGGTATAACCCAAAGAACCCACCCCAGGGTAGGTCTCCTATGTGACTCACACTTGGTGCCAACAAGGAGGGGAACATGGAAGGAAGTCCCACCGACTACCCCATCTCCCCACTTGATTGTTAGGAGTAAGAAGCATACCCGGACCTGGCTGAACATTGTCCAGCAGTTTGCAACTCTAAAGTTATCATTTCCATAAAGCCCATGTCTTCACTAAACAGTCTAAAGCCTCGTACACATGAGACCGGTTTTCCCATCGGGAAAACTGCCATGAGAGCTTTTGGCCGGTAAAACCGTCCGTGTGTATGCTCCATCGCAGTATTCCCGAAAGAAAAACTAGAAAAAAAAAAACAGCTCTTTTTGTCCCGCCGGAGCATACGCATGGCCGGGATTCCTGACCAAAGCTCCATGGCAGTTTTCCTGTCAGAAAAACCTCTTGTGTGTAGGGGGAAAAACATAACGAGCAGGTTCTCGGTTTTCCCTCAGAATTCTTGGAGGACCTTTAACCGCCAGGAATCCCGTACGTGTGTATGAGGCTTTAGAGTATTTGCACAAGGTCATGCCCTGAGGGAAAGGTGAGGAGGTGTAGGCTAATAAAATAAACAATCTTTGCTTCCATTTCAATTTGCAGGCACCTTGCTCATGCCTAGATGTGAGCTTAAAGCATGCATATCTTAACCAATGCTATGTGTGACTTTTCTGATATTGTATGAAAGTATCTGAAAATTGCTTTTTCAATCAAGAGGGAAATTAAAAGTGTCAGAACCATTGAAGACAAGTTGAAGACAACTCTTCAGCTAGCAGGGGCAAACAAAAAAAGTAAAGACTAAGGCCGCGTACACACGACCGAGAAACTCGTCGGGCTAAACTCATCATTCTGCCCGTCGAGGTTCCCGTTCAGCTGTCGAAAAGCTCATCAAGCCAAATTTCCCCATAGAACAACGAGGAAATAGAGAGCATGCTCTCTTTTTGGCTCGACGAGCTTCCCGACGGGATGCTTGGCGAAAAGTGTACACACGACCGGTTTTCTCGGCAGAATACGTCTCCCATCGAGGTTCTCGCTGGATTCTGCCGAGAAACTTGGTCGTGTGTACGGGGCCTAAGGCCTTGTACACACGACCGAGAAACTCAAAAGAATCCATCAAGAAACTTGGTGGGAGAGCTTTTTTGCCGAGGAAAATGATCGTGTGTATGCTTTTCATCGAGAAAACTGTCGAGAAACTCGACGAGGAAAATGAAAGCAAGTTCTCTTTTTCCTCGAAGGGAGTCTCAATTTCCTTGTCGTGTTCGTCGTCAGGCTGGTTTTCAGTGAGAAACACGTTAGTGTCTATGCTTAGAAACCCGCGCACCTTCGGTAAAAGTAGCGTTTGTAATGGAAATAGCACATTTGTCACGCTGTAACAGACTAAAAAGTGAAAATGTCTCTTACCAAACTTTTACCTAACACGCAGTAACATGAGATTAGCAAAAGCAGCCCCAAGGGTTGTGCCAGTGGAATCGAACTTCCCCTGCTGTTGTATGTGTTTAAGTCACCGCGTTTGAGAACGAGGAGATTTGGTCTTGACAGTGTGAATGCAAAGACAGCTTGTCAAGTTTCTCGACAAGCCTAACAAGGAACTCGTCGAGGAAAGCGATGTGTCTTTTCCGACAAGTTCCTCGGTCGTGTGTACGAGGCCTTATGCTTACAAACTTGCTTGAGTTACCTGGATAAATACACATGATAAGATGTGTTAGATATAATAACATTGTTCTTAAATAATTCATAATTAACATTGGATTCTCTGAAGAGCCTTTCTGGAAATCAATCAAAATCTGGCAAAAACCTAACCTGCATTGTCCGCCCACCAGTGACAAACTCAGAACCAGCTGCACTATCATATAAATGTTCCATCTGACATTTCGCTGGAATAAATATAATCCAGAAGCTATTTCAGCCCATATTTTCTAATATACACTTGCGCAAATAAAACCTGCTAAAACAATTAGCTGTGTCTTTAATAGTGACATAATGTTTGCTTTTCCCAAAGGTTATCTTTGCTATAATTACTGCAATCAAGATAATTGCCAGTATAACTTCACATTTTATTGCTTTCCACCGTAACCCTGAAGATAGATACAACCTAGAATGCAGCAGCTAATCCAGTTAGATGCTGAAAATAACACAAACATAAGACCAATGATGGGAATGGAGGTTATCATTAATTTTTTTAGTAAGGGCCATTCCACCTGGAGCAGGTATTTGACTTGTTGATGGTTAGTAGTGAGGTCACTCACCTGCCAATTCCTCATTGTCTCATTGGGGCTCTGGGTTAAGTTTGTGTTCCAGGCCAATTGATGCTATAAGTCCCATTCTTCTTGTTGAATTTTAATTATTTACAGTACAATGCAACAGAAGTGGAAAAACAGGAATATCACTGTTGATGCCATTCCAGGGAAACCTCAACTGGAGACCCCCCAAAACATATTAAGCCACCACACTGTAGAACAGCCATTCTCAACCAGGGTTCCTCCAGGGATAGTTAGGGGTTCAATTGTATTTGGCATGATAGGAAAACATCTGCACTGGAGGCTCCCCAAGACATAGGAAACCACCACACTCTAGAACAGCCATTCTCAACCAGGGTTCTGTGGAACCCTTGAGTTCCTCTGGGGATAGCTAGGGGTTCATTGAGCTGTGGCTAACTGATCTCCCATCGAATGGTGCCTGCATAGTTTCAGGTCCAAGACCAGTTGGCAGAGCCAGCGACGTGACTGCAAGGATGTCATTCTGGCCACCTCTGTAAGGGAAGGCTTCTTCACACTTACCACCACCAATGTAAGGGGCATTTTCCCAATGAGACTAATCTAACCAGGGGTTCCCTGAGACCTGAAAATGATTTTAGGGGTTCCTCTGGGGTAAAAAGATTGAGAAAGGCTGCTCAAGATATTGCTTATTGAGGGACTGACACTTTAACTTGTAGTGATAGCCCCCAAATAGGATATTGATCGGCCAGGTGTCCTCGCTGTAACCAAGTGAAACTCCTATAGTGCAAGTAGCAGACAACCATTTTTTTTTATTTCACTTTCTAACTCAGGGGTTCCCAAACCTTTTAGTACAATGGTCACATCATATATTTTACAAATATCCGCAGGCCCCATAGGTGACAGCTGTGGGGGAAGTGTGAATGGGGCTTTAGAAAGGTATCAGCGTGTATTGACTCATGTTCCCCAAAGACACTATGGGGGTTGATTCACTAAAACTGGAGAGTGCAGAATCTAGTGCAGCTCTGTATGGTAGCCAATCAGCTTCTAACTTCAGCTTGTTCAAATTTGGCAATAAAACCTGGAAGCTGATTGGTTTCTATGCAGAACTGCAAAGACATTTTCCACTCTCCACATTTAGTAAATTAATCCAAATGGCTTGGCTGGAGTTTGTACTCTGCATGATGCATCTACACAAGCTTTGGCAACCCCATGCTCAGCCAATGGGGAAGATTTGGCTGCTCAATGACCAGGCCATTTTTTGCGATACGGCACTGTGTCGCTTTAACTAACAATTGCGCAGTCATGCGATGCTGTACCCAAACAAAATTGACGTCCTTTTCCCCCCACAAATAGAGCTTTCTTTTGGTGGTATTTGATCACCTCTTTTTTTCTTTTTTTTTTGCGCTATAAACAAAAAAAGCGCGTCAATTTTGATAAAAAATGAATATTTTGTACTTTTTGCTATAATAAATATCCCCAGTTAAAAAAAAAAAAAATGTCTTCATCAGTTTAGGCTGATGTGTATTCTACATATTTTTGGTAATATAAATCGCAATAAGCTTTTATTGAACGGTTTGCGAAAAAGTTATATCGTCTACAAAATTGTGGAAATATTTATGGCATTTTTATTATTATTTTTTTTTTACTAGTAATGGCGGTGATCTGCGATTTTTTATCTGCAACATTATGGTGGACAGATTGGACACTTTTGACACATTTTTGGGACCATTGGAAATTACAGGCATACCCCACTTTTAAGTACACATTGGGGTTTATTTACTATCGCTGGAGAGTGCAAAAAGAGGCTCACGTCTGCATAGAGACCAATGAGCTTCTAAACCCAGCTTGTTCAAGTAAGCCTGGTAATAAAACCTGGAAGCTCATTGTTTTTTTTATGCAGAGGGAAGCCTGATTTTGCACTCTCCAGCGATAGTAAATAAACACCATTGGGTACTTAAAAGTGGGGTATGCCTGTAATTGTCAATGGTCCCAACCATGTGTCGAAAGTGTCCGATCAGGCAGGAAAAGATAACGTCAATGTGGGAAGGAGAACACAACTGGGTTTATTCCTTTTTTATGCTAGAAAGGCGATAGTTTTAAACTGGAAAAAGGCAGGAGTTTGCTCGATAGTACAATGAAAAAATCTAGTAAATACAAATCTGCCATTGTATAGGGAAACATACTGTAATAGAGGTCATGGGAGAAATATAAGAGAGTATGGGAATTTGTACGTGTTAAATGTATAATGTGAAGATGTTGTATATGTGTATGTATGTTTAATGCAAAATCAGGCTCACTTCTGCATAGAAACCAGTGGGCTCCTAACCCCAGCTTGTTCAATTAAGCTTTGGTAATAAAACCTGGAAGCTCATCGGTTTTTGATGCAGAAGTGAGCCTGATTTTGCACTTTCCAGCTTTAGTAAATAAAACCCATTGTGTACTTAAAAGTGTGTTATGCCTGTAAATGTCGCGGCAGGAAAGGGGTTAATACTAGGGGGCGATCAAGGGGTTAACTGTGTTCCCTAGTGTGTTCTAACTGTGGGGGAATGAGACTGACTAGAGGAGATGACAGATCAGTATTCCTAGCTAGTAGAAACTCACAATCTGTCTCTCCTCTCCTCACAGAACAGGGATTTGTGCGCCTGCTATGCCGCATAAAGGAGCCGAAGTACAGCTACGACGGTTTGCGGGATCGTGCCGACCTGCCGCGGTATAATGAGGGCGGCTGGTCTGCAAGTGGTTAATTGAACAAGCTGAAGTTAGAAGCTGCTTGGCTACCATGCACAGCTGCACCAGATTCTGAGTGCTCCAGTTTTAGTAAATCTCCCCTTATATGTCCAGGCCCTAAATCCAAGCCGCTGGTTTTTGTCCTCACCACTCTCTGCGAGAAGAAAGCGCAGGTTTAGATCACAGATATCTCTTTGTAATGCAAACTTTCTGGTAAAAGACAGACATAGGATTAATAATGAAAGATTAGTCAGGGACTTTCTCCTGTCTCCAGAGCCAGAGGCACAACCTCCATTTTTTCCTGATGAAGCGAACTGATAAAGCCTCGGGCTAATTCCCAGAGATTCTTACAGTCGTTTCCTATAAGAAGCCGCGGCGAATGGAGAAGTACTTTTATTTCTGGTACTTCTCCATTCGCCGCGACACTCCACACCAGGGAGAAAGCCTCGCATTACGGTGTGGAGTTACAGACAGAAGAACAGGAAGTGAGGATTTCTCAGAAGAAATAAGGAAATTTAAAAGCTAAATGGATGGATGAGGTAAGTGAAGGAGGACTGCACTAAGGTAAATTAAGCTATTTAGGGGGAAAAAAGTATACCTTTTTGCAACCCCTTTAAGGATTAGCACTTAAAAAAAAAAGGATGATGTAGGATCCCTGAGTGTAACCTCAAAGTGAATACATTGTGGGCTATTTACTAAAGGCAAATCCACTTTGCACTACAAGTGCAATCTAAAGGGGAAAGTGCACTTGGAAGTGCAGTTGCTGTAGATCCGAAGGGGACATGCAGGGTCAAATAAAAAACAGCATTTACGAGCGCTGTATTTTTAAAAATCTTGACTCGGTTTGCGAGTGTTGTCTTTCAAAACGAGCAGGATTCAATTCACAGCGTTGTGCAGTACCATGTTTGGCCTGAGGTGTGGGGGTGCTTGAGCCAAATGGCGATTGGCGCTGCTCAGAGCCATTTGGAAATGCTTAGAAAGACTCGGAAATACTCCGTTCCCGAGCCTTTCCAAGGTTTTCCGAGTTGAGCCAAGCTATTAAGATGATGATTAGGACAGCCGCACTCCAATCCAACGTGGCTTTATTGTAAGAAACTGGAAACTGGAAACATGCACTACAAGTCACAGCAACAAAACCTAGGACGCATTTCACACTAACTTAGTGTTTACTCGTAGCTTGGCTAAGCTGTCCTCTGGCCTTTCCGGGTGTTTCCGAGGCTCTCTACCCCCCCCACCTGTGGCCAAATGTGGTATTGCATGCCATTGAAGTCAATGCGGAACAAATTATTTTAGTTTCCATTGACTTCAATGGGGAAACTTGTTTTGATATGCGAGTACTTTGGATTTCGAGCATTCTCTTGGAGCGGATTATGCTTGTAATATTGGATGAGAAAATCAGCAGAGCTTCCCCTCATTTCAGATCTACCCCTCAGATTTACAGCGACTGCACTTCCAAGTGAACTTTCAGTGCAATTTCAAGTGTTTGCACTTGTAGCCCAAAGTGGATTTGTCTTTCGTAAATAACACCCAATGTTTCTTTATGGCTGGTGCACACAGGCATTTAATGTGACACTAAACTCTGGTTTAAAAAAAATTGTATTGAAGTATGTATTCTTATCTCCTAAATGTACCTTCTATTTCCTTTTATTTATTTTTCTTGTTGCTTTTGTCATGCACACAAATAGGAATGCGGAATGCATGCATCTGAAACACATCCCAGACTGGTTTCCAGGGTCACCGTTTACTGGATATGCATATGATTCTTTTTTTTTTTTATACATTTACCCTTAGGACTCCTTCCACTTGTGCTTTGGTCTCTGAAGAGCAATTTGTATTCGGATCACTCTTTAGAGAGCAATTGACAGGCAGTGAGAATGTGTTGCATTGCCAGCTCACCGCCTGCTTTAATCCCTCAGGCCCACTACTGGAGCGACGCAACCATGTGCAGTTTGCATGGTTGAGGGGCATTTGCAGAGCGACCCCATTCACTTGATTGGGTTGCGACTGGCAGGTGGTAATGGTTGCCAAAAGTGGCAGGGGGTAGAATTCCTGCTGTGGCCAAGAAGTTAAGCATCACAGCCTATGGCATGTGTAAATCCCCAGGCCTCTGCAACAAAACTAGGAGAGGTGTGGGATATGGTAAAGCCACAGCTCAGTCATGGAGTTTTACTTCCCCAAAACTGCTAGTGTGAATGGATCCTTAAATAGCTGCTATGACAGAAATTGGGGTAATGAAGGATTGGTATGGGTATTAGGATCCTTTTTATTAAAAAAAATCTGAATGTACTACATTTTTTATTAATTTTTTCTCTTTTGTTTATTATTTTATATATCTATATATTAGAACTGTTACTGATTAAAAATGTTGTGTTCGACTAATCCATTTTTTTCTTAATCGATCAATCGACCAATTTCGATTAATTATAACGCACATACAGATCCAACTACTTTTAGCGGATCTCCTTGCAGGCTGATTCCCAGTGCAGCTCCAACCACTGGAAAAAGGGATAACAGGATACAAAAAACACACAAAGGCGGCGCTTGATGGAAATAACATTAAAAATGTTATAGTCTTCAAGTAGGTAACAAAATAAATATTGCACTGGAGATAAAATCGATGTAGCTACATAAACTGTAAAAATGGTGTGAGTAATACCAAACGGTACCAAAAGCAGTCATAAAAACAAATGTATCTAAGTATGATACTGGTATAAAAATGTGTACAATGATACCACTGCTGAATCCAGATGAGAAGGGGTTAACATCAGTCCGTCGGCATGTAGATGTCCTGTGAAGAGAACAATCACAACTCCCAGTGGATGGCTGTAGAACCCCAGGTTGATAGAGGGAAGTGATAGAGGGAAGTGTAACAGCCCTTGCGTGTGGCAGATAGTAAGTTCCCGCCGGCATGCAGATATGAAGGCACAGCAAAGGAGCCCTTCAGATGGACACGGCAAGAGCCGCCAGTTTCTGTAACGTTACCGGATCTCCGACGGAACTCCCTGAAGGTCCGGAAGCCAGCGGGGGGGGGGGGGGGGTTGAGTACCAATCAAAACAATTTTGATCGATTAAAAAAATTAAAGATTAATCGAGGAATTAATAGTTAATTTCCACAGCCCTAATATATATATCTATAGATAGATAGATAGATGGATATCTATAGATATATCTATATAGATATATAGATATAAATATAGGGCCAGATTCACGAACAGTTAGGCTGGCGGATCGAGTGATCCGCCAGCCTAACTGTGACTTTGAGCCGGCGTTTCTGTTTTCTGTAACCAGAAAACAAGAAACGCCGGGTTGAAGTTCCGATGCGAGCAGCGTAACTGAGTTTCGCCATCGCATCGTTACTTCAACTTAAAAATGTCGCCGGGGGCGTTCCCGCCGATTTACGCTCAAAAAATATGTTAATGAGCGGAAATCGGCAATTCACGATCGAATTCCGGCGCGACGCAATGACGATACGACGTTTCCGGACGGGATACGCGGCGCATAGATATACCTACATGGGGTTGGAGTATCCTATGTTAGGTATAGGCGTCGTCATCGCGTCGGAAAAAAAAAAAAAAACGTTGCTTGCGTAAAACGGTCATGAATGGGAATGTGACGTCATTGACGTTCATTCACAGATTTTGGAGCATGCGCACGGGGATGTTTTGACACTCGACGCATGCGCAGTACGTTGGCGGCGGGATCGCGCGTAGTTAGCATACTACACGCCCCGTACCCGCCCAATTTGAATTCCGCCGGCTCATTTGTGATGCGCTGCCGCAACTTTAGGAGCAAGTGCTTCGTGAATGACAGCACTTGCTCCTAAAATTTCTGCAGCGCAACGCAAATGAGTAGCGTTACTCCAGAGCAAAGATGCTCTGGACTACCTGAATCTGGCCCATAGTGCCTTCAAAAAGTATTCATACTCCGTTTCATGAAGTTTTGTTATTTTATTGGGATTTTATGTGATAGACCGACACAAAGTGGCACATAATTGTGAAGTGGAAGGAAAACATTTATTACAAATACATATCTAAAAAATGCGGATTCAGCTCCCTTTACTCTGATACTTCTACCTAAAATCTAATGTAACCAATTGCCTTCAGAGGTCACCTACAGTAATTAGTAAATTGAGTCCACCTGTGTGTAATTTAATCTCAGTATAAATACAGCTGTTGTGTGAACCCCTCAGAGGTTTGTTAGAAAACCTTAGTGAACAAACAGTATCATGAAGGCCAAGGAACACACCAGACAGGTCGGGGATAAAGTTGTGGAGAAGTATAAAGCAGGGTTAGGGTAAAAGAAAAATCTCCCAAGCTTTAAACATCTCAAGGAGCACTGTTCTATCCATCATCCCAAAATGGAAAGAGTATGGCACAATTGCAAACCTACCAAAACATGGCCGTCCACCTAAACTGACAGGCCGGGCAAGGAGAGCATTAATCAGGGAAGCAGCTAAGAGGCTCATGGTAACTTCTGCAGAGATCCACAGCTCAGGTGGGAGAATCTGTCCGCAGGACAACTATTAGTTGTGTACTCCACAAATCTGACCTTTATGGAAGAGTGGCAAGAAGAAAGACAATGGTGAAAGAAAGCCATAAGATGTTCCGTTTGCAGTTTGCAAGAAGGCATGTGGGGGACACAGCAAACATGTGGAAGAAGGTACTCTGATCAGATGAGACCAAAACTTTACTTTTTGGCCTATAAGCAAAACGCTATGTATGGTGGAAAACGAACACTGCACATCACCCTGAACACACCATCCCCACCGTGAAACATGGTGGTGGCAGCATGTTGTGGGGATACTTTTCTTCAGCAGGGACAGGGAAGCTGGTCAGAGTTGATGGGAAGATGGATGTAGTCAAATACAGGGCAATCTTAGAAGAAAACCTGTCAGAGTCTGCAAAAGACTTGAGACTGGGGCAGAGATTCACTTTCCAGCAGGACAACGACCCTAAACATACAGCCAGAGCTACAATAGAATAGTTTAGATAAAATCATATTCATGTGTTAGAATGACCCAGTCAAAGTCCAGACCTAAATCCAATTGAGAATTTGAGGAAAGACTTGGAAATTGCTGTTCACAGACGCTCTACATCCAATCTGACAGAGCGTGAGATATTTTGCAAAGAAGAATGGGCAAAAAAATCACTCTCTAGATGTACAAAGCTGTTAGAGACATCCCCAAAAATACTTGCAGCTGTAATTGCAGTGAAAGTTGGTTCTACAAAGTATTGCCTCAGTTGGGCTGAATACAAATGCACACCACACTTTTTCACATGTTTATTTGTAAAAAATCTTGAAAGCCATTTATCATATTCCATCTACTTCACAATTATGTGCCACTTTGTGTTGGTCTATCACATAAAATCTCAATAAAATACATTTACGTTTTGGTTGTATGTAACATGGAAAAATGCAGAAAATTTCAGGGGGTATGAATACTTTTTCAAGGCACTGTATATATATATATATATATATATATATATATATATATATATATATATATATATATTCAACTTGTCCAGCAAAAGTGACAATCAAAAAGCTCTAATGCCCTGTACACACTAGAAAAGAAAATCAGGCAAACGTTTTTGTCTGAGTAAGACGATTGTATAATTTTCTGACTTTTGACAGCCAATTCCGACCTTCCTAATGAAAATTTACTTTGGAAAGCCTTTCTTTATATTGGCCACATGTTCTCTCAACCTTATATGAAGCATGCGGATAGTGCGGCCAATATATTGAAGCCCACATGGACACTGAACGACTTATACCACATTCTTCGTTGTACATGTAATAAAAGGCTTTATAGAAAACTGCTCACCGGTAGAACAAGACTCAAAAGATTCAGTCTTCTACATCAGGGGTGTCAAACTCAATTTCCATATTCGTGTTTGAAACCTGTGTTCTACATTTATTAGCGTTGCTATTACATAAGGGGCACTTTCTACACAAGAAAAAAAAAATTCCATTCTTTGAAAAAAATAACATTTCTTAGGGGGTTCAATAACATTTGGTTCTATTTGTAACCAAAGTGGGGGGACACCTCTAAAAATCACCTGTGTGATCCTAATACCCTATCATTACAAAGTATGCCCCAATGTTTTTTCATGATCTGTTTCACTGAATAAATACATGAGGATGGTGCGCTAAGCATTAAAAATTAGGGTTCCTTGAGGGTCAGAGCTGAGCTCCTCTGGGGCCTAGGATCCAGTATTATTAAATTACACTTATTAAATATTAAAAGAAAGCAGATGTATTGGAATGGGTAAAGATAAGACTAACGGCACGCTCAGTGCGCCTGTGCTATTGTCTACGGCACGCATGCACCGTAGACATCGTGCCCCTTTTTTGGAAAATATCTCCTTAACCGTGTAGGTCATAGGTGACAAACACAAGGCCGCGGGCCAAATCCGGCCCTCCAGGCCATTTCATGTGGCCCTCGCACCTCTCCTGCAACTGCAGCAGAGCTCCATCCCTCCTCTGGTCCTACTCTAGACCCTTACTTTCTGCTTTTAAGCAATGCATCCAGCTTCTTCCCAGCAGCAGCATAAGGAAAGGGGGTGCACTGTGATATAAGGGAGAGTGGGGGACTCAACTCCTGATGGTGGGGTGGCTCTTGATATCTAATCTAAAGGGGAGGGGATGCACTGGACATCTAATCTTACAGATACAACCGGCCCTTTTGAGGGCAATCATAATGCTGATGCGGCCCACAATGAAATTCAGTTTGACACCCCTGTGTAGGTTAAGGAGATATTTCTTGGACCTACAGGTACGCCTTAATCTAGGCTTACATGTAGGTTAAATGGTCTGTAAGGGTTTACACCCACTTTAAGGCTACTTTCTTTGGGTTGAATATCATTTATTCATGCCACATAGAGTGAATCATTAAAAGACCACATGATGGCCACTAGATGGAGCTGATGATCATGCCACATAGAGTGAATAATTGAAATACCACATTATGGCCACTAGGTGGAGCTGATGATCATAGTAAATAATTTACTATGATCATCAGCTCCATCTAATGGCCATAATGTGGTATTTCAATTATTCACTCTATGCGGCATGATCATCAGCTCCATCAAGTGGCCATCATGTGGTATTTTACTAATTTCCTATTTTCTGTATAAATGAATAACATTTCACCTGGGAAAGAAAAGAGCCCAATAACAATTTATGTTCCTCCCATTTTTACATAATAAATGTGCAGTTTGATGGGACAAATAGCTCTGCATTTTTTTTTTTTTTTTAAAGTACACCTCCTAATTCATACAATTTTCTTATTTAAGAGAAAATGTTGGTACAAGCTCTCTCCAGTGATGAACACATACTGTAACTGAAAGCCTTTGCACTTGTCTAGTAATATTTGCTGAAAAGGAAGATTGGCCAATCACAGTCCATACCTTCCCTTTTTTTTTGTCATTTGAGATCAGATAGGCAAGGCCTGATGATAGCTGACTTTAACCATTTCAATACCAGCCCATTGTCATTTGACGTCCAGAGATGGGATCTCCCATCCTAAGTGGATGTCAAATGACGGCCTGGGCTTTGCGGGTGAATATCTGAATGATGCCTGCAGCCAGAGGCATCATCCAGATATCCTCGGCGATTCTGCACGACATAAGAACGATCATAGCAGCGCTTGATCGTTCTTACAGGCCGCGGGAGGGGACATCCCCCCTCCCGCCGCCATCCGGTGCTTCTCCGGGCTTTCCCGTGTCTTCGGGGGCCCGGAAAACGAATCGTCCGGCGTCGGCAGGAAGCATAGAGATGACTGGTGACCAGATGATCACCAGTCATCTCTATGACCGTCGGAGGACCCGGGCGCGATGTGATGACGTCACGCCCGGGTCCCCGTAATTAAACAAAGCCGCGATTGCGGCTGTAAGCAACCATTCATGAGATCAGTAAAAAAAAAATCACCGATCTCATGGTTCCCAGCCTGGAGGAGAGATGTGAGGTCTTATTGACCCCGCATCTCTCCTTAAAGAGGACCTGTCACACACATTTCCTATTACAAGGTATGTTTACATTCCTTGTAATAGGAATGAAAGTGAAAAAAAAATCGAAAAAAAGTGTAAAAAAATAAATAAAAAATAAGTAAAAAAATAAATAAAAGTGAAAACAATAAAATTAAAACGCCCCTGTCCCCGGTAGCTCACGTGCAGAAGCGAACGCACACGTAAGTACTGCCGACATATATAAACGCTGTTTAAACTACATATGTGAGGTATCGCCGCGTGCGTTAGAGTGCCAGCAACAAATATAGCACTAGATCTCCTCTGTAAATCTAAATTGGTAACCTGTAAAAAAAAAATGAAAGCGTTGCCTATGGAGATTTTTAAGTACCGAAGTTTGCCGCCATTCCATGAGTGTGCGCATAATTAAAGTGTGACATGTTGGGTATCTATTTACTCGGTGTAACATTATCTTTCACATAATACAACAAAATTGGGATAACTTTACTGTTTTGTTATTTTTTAATTCATGAGACAATTTTTTTCCAAAAAAAGGGTGTTTGAAAAATTATTGCGCAAATACCGTGCAAGATAAAACGTTGCAATGACCGTAGTTTTATTCCATAGGGTGTCTGCTAAAAAAACATATATAATGTTTGGGGGTACTGCGTAATTTTCTAGAAAAAAAATTATGATTTGTACATGTAGGAGAGAAGTGTCAGAATAGGCCCGGTATGGAGGTGGGTATAAAAGCCCGGTATTGAAGTGGTTAAGGTCTCATTCACAAAATTCTGTACACTAAAATGCTGCAGGCTGGTGTCTGCTGTGTAAGAACATTGGGGGTTATTTACTAAAGGCAAATCCACTTTGCACTACAAGTGCAAAGTGAACTTGAAATTGCACTGAAAATGCACTTGGAAGTGCAGTCGCTGTAGAACCGAGGGGGACATGCAAGGTAAATAAAAAACAGCATTTTAGCTTGTGCATGATTGGATAATAAAATCAACAGAGCTTCCCCTCATTTGAGATCTACCCCTCAGATTTACAGCGACTGCACTTCCAAGTGCACTTGTAGTGCAAAGTGGATTTGCCTTTTGAAAATAACCCCCACTGTGATGCATTGTTAATTTTTCTTTCTTTTTTATTTGTATTTAATTTTTTTATTTTTTTATTCATTCAAGTCTATGCACGGCAGCTGCTATGGTTTGGACAGGCCACATAGAAATCGTTTTCTTTCTGCCCTAGCGTTGTGTCAGTCCCGATCTGTGCCGATCGATGCAGTTGAATGCAATAGATATGATGGAGCCCTAACTCTTTACTACAGTCAAGGTTGTCAACTCAATTCATTTAAAAATGAACACATATAAATTTCACGGGCTCTGTTACTAATTAAATGCATGTAAAGCACTGAGTGAATCTAATTAGTATTTTAACAAGCCACTGAACCTGTGTAATTCATATGTTCTCAGTTCTAAAGGAATGAGCTGGCAGCCTGAGTGCCAATACAGCTTTAGTCTAATGATTTTTATAGCGTTATTATCTCCTGTAAAGCTGTAAAGTAGCAGTCGCTCTTTCTGCTAACATTTGGGCTAACTCAGGTGCTACAGACTTATCAAAATAGCAACCGCAAACCTCTCAGCACTGACTTCAATCTTATAAGAGGTACCAAAACCAGCAAATGCGGTTATTTATGGTGTCTGTGGTGTTCTGCTGCCACCTTGTGGCAGAATTGTACAATTGCCTTTCTTCGTTTGCATCGCATAGCTGAACATAAACTCTAATGAAGCACTTTCATTGCAGAGAATGTAGTTTAATTAGTACCTTAGGCAGTCTAGGTACATTTGTTGCCTGATTTCTTGGCAAGTTATTGTGCGGTTGTAATCCAAACAACAATTTCCATTCTGAAGAGGAGAATTTTACTATAGTCCTTCACACTGAGACCTTTACGTGATCAGAATGGTAATAGAGCTGAATGGATTTTATTGCTTTGTTATTGTAAATAGGTTGTAAGTGTATATTTATGTAGATGGTGTTTTAGCCATTGTTGCAGAAGTGCTGCATTGCACAACATAGGATGTATATTTATCCTATTGTTTATTTTCAGAGAGCACTCATTTGATTAAAGTTGTTGTAAAGGTAAAAAAAAATAATAATCCCTAAATAGCTTCCTTTACCTTAGTGCAGTCCCCTTCACTTACCTCATCCTTCCATTTTGCTTTTAAATGTCCTTTTTTGTTCTGAGAAATCCTCACTTCCTGTTCTTCTATCTGTAACTCCACACAGTAATGCAAGGCTTTCTCCCTGGTGTGGAGAAAGCCTCTTTAGGGGGGGGGGGGGGCGAGCAGGAGTGTCAGGACACCCACTAACACACAGCTCCCTTCTCTATCTGCAAAGTAGAGTGTTCTGACACTCCTGCTCGCCCCCTCCCCCTCAAGAGGCTTTCTCCACACCAGGAAGAAAGCTTTGCATTACTGTGTGGAGTTACATACAGAAGAACAGGAAGTGAGAATTTCTCAGAAGAAATAAGGACATTTAAAAGCAAAATGGAAGGATGAGGTAAGTGAAGGAGGACTGCACTAAGGTAAAGGAAGCTATTAAGGGAAAAAATGTTTTACCTTTACAACCCCTTTAATTAAAATTGAAAAGAAGAGGACCAGTCATTTTTTCATCTTTCCATCTATTATATCTTCTGCCCTTGATGTTATACCTTTGGATAGTCATTTTTGTTCTGCCAGTAAATACTGTATATAGCCCACTTCCTGTTTCTTGCCGAGGCTTATGACATCTCGCAACAGCATTCCCTCTCTCACTGTCATGAGAGTTTAACAGGAAGGGATGGGGATGAGTCATAAGGGGACCAATGAGAGCTGCAGACCTGGACGTGTGCCTCTGTGTGTCTGTGTAAATCCAGGAGGTGAACAGGCAGCAGCTTCAGCTGCCCACAGTTAAAATGGATGCAGCCAGACTCAGTAATGGGGGATTTCTGCAGCATATTTGGCAAGTAGAGAATAGCAGTATATATAAAATATTATGCAAAGTTGTTGGGGGAAGCTTCAGGATGGCAAAGATGTTTTTATTACAAATTATATGAGCAGACTGCAGTTCCTCTTTAAGGCCCATACACACAATCAGAAAATTGGACGAAAAATACTGCTTTCAAAGCGATCGTACGATAATCTGATCGTTAGGACATAGCTTTCATCCAAAATGATCCAACGGGACAAACACAACATTTTGTCTCAACCATGGCAGATAAGGAGAAGACTTCTCTTTCCATTTTAATCCATTGTCAGCAGCCATGGCACAGTTCTTGCCATTTTCAGGCTAATACTAGGGGGACCCAGTGCGGACTGCCGATGTTACCTTGTAGATGTGAGTGAATAATGGAAAATCCACTCCATCAGTGATTCAACATGGGGGACTACATTTTTTAAATATTCAAACTGGCCAACGCAATCATTAGCTGGTAAAACCACTTACCTATTCACTGTTTAGTGCAACAACCTTTCCAATAAGGAAACGGGAAAGTTAGGTGTGTGACATCACTCACCTAGTAAAGACGAACGCCTCAAATATGGAAGTATGACTTTTATTAGGATTTCTGCCTCCAGTAAACCCATTCTTTGCCAATAGTAGGGTCTTGTTGAAGCATTGGATTCCTGTCTGGGAAGCTGATTTGCACTGAGTTGCATTGAATGTTGAGTTGGTAAGTGATTATTTGGCTTCCAGGCCAACTATAGTTCTGAATTGGATAGATTCTCTGCTAATTCTGACTAATATTAATTAATTAACTTTTCTTCATTACAGAAAGATTGCCCCATTAGGGGGCAAGAGAGCTTCTCCATTCTCATGATATTTTTTCAGTTCATTGGCCCATTCCCTGACCTGTGGAATATTGGATGACCTCCAATGCCTAGGGATTACTGCCATAGGTGCAAAAAGTAAAAATTGTAAGAGGCCCCTCTCTGCATTTACTGGGTTTCCTGGAAGAATGGAAAGGGGGGGGGGGGGGTGATTCCCACCAGGTCATTCCCATAATTTGATTACATAGGCTGAATAATTTCTTTCCAGAAAGGGCGGATATGACAAGTCCACGAAATATTGAGCATCCTACCTTATTCTTCTTCCAATATCAAGCAATGGTTGGAGTGTTAGAATATTTTATGTAGTGTAAAATGGCACCTATTCCACCTGCTTACTATTTGTTGTAGTTCCTTTCCTGGATCTGACATACTATGCTTGTTTTAAATGTCAAAACGGAATCCTATTTTTTTATACTTCTTGAGTACTACAGTTAAAAGTTACTATAAAACTCTTTGAGAAAAGGTAAGCAAATGCCTATATCTCTGCAAACAGACTGATATTTAACACTCTAGTGCCGTGTACACACGGTCGGAAATTTCCGACAACAAATGTTCGATGTGAGCTTGTTGTCGGAAGTTACGACCGTGTGCATGCTCCATCGGAAATTTGCTGTCGGAACAAAAATTTGAGAGCTGGTTCTCAAATTTTCCAACAAAATTCTGACTGTGTGTACACAATTCGATGCACAAAAATTCTATGCATGCTCGGAATCAATTCGACGCATGTTCGGAATCATTAAACTTAATTTTTCTCGGCTCGTCGTTGTGTTGTACATCCCTATGTTCTTGATGTTTGGATTTTCCATCAACAATTGTGTGACCGTGTGTATGCAAGACAAGTTTGAGCCATTATCCTGTGGAAATTTACCCATGGTTTTTGTTGTCGGAATGTCCGATCGTCTGTACGTGGCATAAGATTGAATGTTGTGTAGAGAGTATTTATTTTCTTAAAGTACCTTTATCCATTTTAGAGCCATTGCCATATATTGTACAGATTGGAGAGATTACCCATGCTATAGAAACTTCACATAGTAGAGCTTGGGAAAGCACACATGTATAAGAACTGCTTTTGTCCTCATGCAAGTCATTGGGAATGCAAAAGCAGCCCAGAAGCAGGTCAGAATGAATGTAGAAGCATCTCAAATATGTGTCAAATGAATGCTGAATTCATCTTAATACGTGTTCCACATGCCCACCTACACACGCCCTTTGGGAGACTGGCACTGACTACTCACGTTACACATTATAGACTTTGTTGAGAGACTGCAGAGCTATTTAAGAAAGGTCAATGTGCTGCTTACTGATAAAATACTTACATTTCTTGCAGAGAGTAGGCACCCAGCAGAGTGGTAATCCTTTTTTCTGTAAAACACTTCAATTGCTGAAAATTAGCTGACAGTGGCTAGGGAAGGATGACACAGAATTGTATTCGCAGTCTACAATTTTCTACATAGAAGTAGTGATGTTGGATGCAGTATTTGTGTAGAGAGTGGTACACAGTTGAAATATCCTTCAGTAAGGTTGGGCCTCATATGCTGTCCATAGACATGGTCATTTTTAGACAATTTAAACCACTTGGCACCAACTTTTGATTGAAGAAAACCTACCACCAACAATATAGCTACAGGGATGTACCCTTGCAGTACAAAACAATCACTTCCAGCACTCAGAGGTGAGGACACTGTTGAATAGGACTGTGCAACAATTCCAAATGTTAGGCAGGTGCAGCCTTCCATGAATAGGGGAATCCAAAGTGGAACTACAAAAACAACTAGTGCATTAACACAATATTGGCTAGATTCAGGTAGACTTACGGCGGCGTATCTACAGATACGCCGTCGTATGTCTGAATGTCCGCTGTTGTATCCCGGCGCCCGATTCAAAGATCCGAGCGGCGTAAGTCTCTTACGCTGTCGTATCTTAGTTGCATATTTACGCTGGCGCTTCCGTCGATTTATGTGTTGAATATGTTAATTAGCTAGATACGCCGATTCACGAACGTACGCCTGGCCGTCGTAGTACTGATACGCCATTTACGTACGGCGTTTTCAGGTGTAAAGATATTCCAACAAAAAGATGGCATAGCCAATGTTAAGTATGAACGTCAGGACCTCGTCAAATTCTATACATTTTACGTCCTTTGCGTAAGCCGATTCAGAATGGGGCTGCGCCTAAGTTACGTTCACAACGTTTTCATTGACTATTTGCGACGTGATTTGGAAAATGCGCACTGGGATACGTCCACGGCCGGCGCCAATGCGCAATTAGTTTGGCGCATCATTTACGTGGGTTTACCGTTAATTTAAATAAATACAACACGCCCCATACCTGCCCAATTTGAATTGCGCGCGGATACGCTGGCCCATTTACACTACGCTGCCGCAACTTACGGAGCAAGTGCTTTGTGAATACAGCACTTGCCTGTGAAAGTTGCGGAGGCGTAGCGTAAATAGGATACGCTACACCCGCACAAAGATACACGCTCCTACGTGAATCTAGCCATATATTTTTTTGAGCAAATACAATAAAAAGACATGGACCACAAGATGCCATATAGTATAAGATATGTGTGCTCCAATTGTATCCCACTGCATAGCCAAGCTGACTTGTTTCAGGGACGTATCGCATTCTGATGCACCCTCGTCAGTGGTAAGTTAAATTCTTCTGCACATTTCTGTGATTGAAAGCTAATTGAAATATTGTCCGGTGTTCTACGTATGGTAACAGTGAAAGTCCAATTCAAGTCACAGAAATAAATATGCCCACACCCTGTAATATATACCTCCATTTTCCAGTTACAGCAATTGTACAGGGTGTGTGTACATGACTGTGTTGTCCAGTAGGTACCAGAGCTACACCTAGTGCACTCCGTAACAGAACAGGTCAGACCCCCCCCTCCTTCTTTGCAATACAGGCCTTTGTGAGAGCACTTATGGTGAGGTGTGTGGTTGTTACTCAGCTCTCCCAGTACAGAGCACTGCAGTTTGAGCACAGAAAGCAGAAAGATGTATTTTAAGGCATTTCCATGCACAGCTCAGTCACAAATCATATCAGACTTCTTTGTAAAAAATGAAGGGACACAATGAGTTAAGTCCAGCGAGGTGCATGACACCTCCTGGGTTTAGCTCTGTTATTTATTTCTGACAGCTGTATAATAGTTCCAGAAGACAGATATCGCTGTAGCTATGCATCTTGAACCAGAGAGTCATTGCAGCTGCTATGCCTTCCCCTTTCCTCAGCCTGTCCATTCAAAGAAGCCTTTGTGTTAGGTGAACACATTCACAAAATACAAAGGCTTCTCTGAATGGGCAGCAGAGGGGAGGGGCAGGAATAGCTGCTCTATGTGACTTTATCCTCTCTCGGTATCTGGAGTGTATTCCCCAGCAGAGCAATAAACCTGTCAGATATAAACAATGACGATAAGCCCAGGAGATGTCATACAACTCCATGGACCTAACTTATAGTGTGCCTTCACTTTTTTACAAAGTGGTTAAATTCCTGGAATTCAGCTTTAAAGCAAAAAAGGTTTGATGCAAATAGGGTGTCTTAACACATAAAAATGTGAAGCAACATGCTACAGTTTCAGTCTCAGACATAAATGTATGACTAGACCCTCATAGAATAATCAGTCTCAAATCAATGGTAAACCAGGCTTGTACCACAGGGGGCACCAACCACACCACTGGCTTGATGCACATAACGTATTATAAGCATGTGGTGGGCAATATACCTTCATATAAAATAAGTTATAATGAGAGGTGCTCTTAAAGTTAAATGATATTTTGAAAATTATGTTTTAGCAGAAATTTCATTGTTGCATTGGCCATATGGACGATAGGAAAAACTATTTTAAAATTCACATTTTCAAAATGCCTTCGGAGGTCCATACGCTTTCCTTCTTTATTAGATTTCTAAAGCTTTAATCTCATCTTTGATCACGGTCTACCCATGCTGAGAGGTTTACGTCCTCTTGATCCATATGGCTTCCTGGGGATAATTACGTTTTGCAAGAATTTTCACTAAACTATATACTAAGTCTTTCAAGACTGAAAACTCTACCCGTCAGTTCTCTTGCTGTCCAATGGGCCCAGCAATCAGGTTGCCAAATTGTATTAAACAGTAAACCTTGGCAATGCAAACTGAACTTAAAGTTATAAAAATGCATGACCAGGACACTGAAAACCACATCAAAATATTAGGTATTTACTAATCTCCTATTCCCATGTGGTGTTTTGACCCTGCCTCATCTCCTTCCCTTACAAAGACTTTCTATTGGTCTTTAACAGTTGGCCTCAGTGATCAGTAGGAATCTTAAAGGGAGCAATATGCTTAGATAATTAGCATTTGTTATCCAATTGTCATGTGAGCAGAGCTTAATGGGTAAAGTGATCCTTATCTATCTATATATATATATATATATATATATATATATATACTTGCAAAAAGTTTGAAGTTTAAATGATGCCCTTTATTGGCTAACCCCAAACTTTCTGCATTGTGTTGGCTAACATGATGCTCCACTTTAAAGTGTATAAACAAGAGAGTGGAAATCTCTCAAAGCAAGGGTAAATCCTCTCTTAGGCCCCTTTCACACGATCGCTCCCGCAAAGATCCACCTATGCTTTTTTCAGGTGGGTCTGAGTGGGCCACCCATTGACTTGTTTAGGCAGGTAGATGTCAGCAGATATGTGTCCGCTGACACCCGCCTGCCAACCCGATCCGATCAGACAAGATCTGCTGAAAACAGGCGGATGGCGATACGTTCGCCATCTATCCAGCGGATCGGATCGAGCCAGATGAAAATCATGTAGACCTAGCAGCCAGTAGGCTTCAGGCCTAGCAGCCAGGATCTGTTTGACACACATCCGGCCAGGCTGCAGCCCTAGGCCGAAAGAACCCAAATCACCTGACTCCTCCCAAATAAATAGCCTATCCCAGCATGCGTATTGGCCGACAGAAACTTCTGCTAATTGGCTGAGACAACTTATTTACTCATTACCCGAATTCACTGTAATCCATCAACTTAATGCCAAAAGCAACTGTACCTACTATTGACAGAAGAGAGACTACTAATTGAACTCAGCCTTATGACAGAAATCAGTAGATCAAAGACTACCAATTAGCCAGGCTAGTTACCACCTAGCACAACTAGATCTGTTTATGACCAGGGTGCTAAATCTCCCCCTGCCAAGGAAATACAGTATCATTCCCGATATCAGAATTTCCTATATCCCCAACAGAAATGATAGTGGAATATCTAGAAGAGCTAATTGTTCCTTAAAGGACTGCCATGTGTATGAACAATTAGGATCCGCTGCTGTGAAAGACAAATTACCTCCCACTAATTGCAGTCTCTTTCAGCTTTTTGTTTGGCATCATTGTCTCACATCAGGGAGGGTTTGACTTAGGAGATTTATGAATAGCACAAAACTATTTTTTTTTTTTTACTCATAGCGCAATCACTTCACAATAATTTAATGAGCTACTGAAGTGCACGTCCTGTGATTGATGCTGTGTGGATGTAAAGTGCTTAATGGCAGCATAGCAATGACCATTCCTTGTGCAGTGTGGCAAACCAAGAACGTAACCTCAGCCAATGTCATTAAAGCGGGCATTGATGTCTGTAACAACTGGGCCCCACAATATACAGGGGTAGATTTACTAAAGGCAAAAGCAGTTGCTCCAGAGCTTAGTAAATGAGGTTAAGCTTCACTTTGCAAAGAATACCCAATCACGTGCAAGGAAAAAAACAGCATTTTTTTGCTTGCACATGATTGGATGATAGAAGTAAGCAGAGCTTCTGCTCATTTAATAAGATCTGAAGCAACTGCTCTTGCCTACTCTATTTGCCATTAGTATATCAACACCATATAATCTCACCCCTGATCTAAATCACAAGGCCTAAGTTAAAAAGATAAATACCCCAAACATTGCCGTAATATTTCCATAGACTCTGACTGTTGGCTTGTTTGTCTAGGCAAGGATGACATTACTCAGCATTCTCGATCCCGGTAAGTCGCAGGATTCTTGTAAGCTTCCACATGTTTTTTTTCCCCTGGTTTTAGATGCTCAATGGAGTAGCACAGAAATAAGGAAGGGTGAATTCATGGTGTTGGGGAGGGTGGAGTTAGGCAGCCTTTTTCATTTGCCATGCATGGGCAACTGAATTGGTAACTTTAAAGCCTAAGTTTAAATAATTATATCAGTATAATTATATAAGTATAGCTTATATAGCTCCCCAACACCATGAAATCACCCTTCCTTATTTTGTGCTACTCCATTGAGCATCTAAAACCAGGGAAAGGAAGCTGCGTGAGATTTACCAGGATCGAGAATGCTGAGTAATGTCATCCTTGCCTAGACAAACAAGCCAAAAGTGGGAGTAATCTATGAATGGAGAATGGGCGGATGAATGAAAGGTCCAACTTCTCCATTCATAGATCACTTTTCATTGATAGAAGCTATAGTATGGTTTGTGTGTACTGAGGAGTGGGGCCGAAAGGGCGGGTATGGTCGGCACTACTGATGAGAGTCTGTCACAGGTCCAGCACTGGAGGGGACAGAGGACTTCAGATTTCCTCCATGACAGTAGGCACCAGCATAATGGACATTTGGGATTTTTTGCTTCGATAGCTTAGGCTTCAAAAGAGTACAGTTGTCAAAACAGAGTCAAAAGCGTTGAGCCGTTGACTGGAATCAGGGCTCAAGTCCTGCAGGAACGCGTGGGAACGGAGTCCCTGCACTTTTTTCACAGCAGGAACGCAGTTCCTTTTGCAGGACTAGTGCAGCCTCGAGCAGCCCAGCTGCCTGAGCCAATCCTTCACTAAGCGGCGATGCCCAGCTCGAGTCACTGTCAGGGGCAAGTGAACCTTATTAATCCTCTGTTACTGACCGCTTCCTGTATATGGATTTATCGGGTAGTGTGCGGGTATTCCGCCACTTTCTCGATGCCACAATGTCTCCTGGGAGCTTTTGTCATTGTTCCCAGGAGACATTGCAGAGGTCTGTCGCGGGATTTAGAAAAAACTTTCTTTAGTAATTATGCATATGTGCGTATCATTTTTTTTTTGGGTGGGGGAATGGATCTTGGGTGGGAGTTTCCACACTTTTTTCCCCAGGACTTGACCCCATGACTGGAATGTATATTTAATACTACCTGACTGCTATGATCTCAGCTCGGCCTTTATTCTTTTTCAATTTGGTTGTCGGAAAATAAAGTAATATTTACTGTCTCTTATCAATTAGCGTTCCAAGAGTACTTAGAGCCATCTACAAACATGGTCTTTATTGCAGGCCTCTCTTGTTTAGGGTTTAGTCCCTGTGTGACAATTTCCACATCTTGTGAAAAAACCTGATGAAAACGATTGTTTGTTTTTTCCTTAGTAACATTTGTCGATAACATATGGTCTGAGAATGCTCGGCAAATATGAAGCTTTTAATAGTAAACAGGAGTGTCGGTTCAAAGGCAGATGCTGTCATGCAGTGCATGGAGCATTTCCTTCACGCTCTGCAAAGAATATCTATCACTTCCTTGACATTTTCCATTCCTGGGAAAAGGGAAGATGAAAATTAATTAGAGATGAGAAAGCAGATCTTAATATGGTCTCTGAACATGGGATTTTAGGTGTTGCAACATGTTGACTAATTGTTTGCTTCAGTGGTAACCGGAATCTAATATGTGCTAATATAGGTGAACGTTCCTGGATTTGAAGAAGGGCCAAATATATCTCGTAGTTCCTTTGTCACAGGAGAATCTCACTCACTACTAATCTAAATACATATGTAGCATTATTTTATTAATCTTCAAAAATTACATATTAATGTATAACTAAAGGCAACATTTTGTTTTGTTTTGGAAAGGGATTTAAAGGATGCATTAAGGTGAAAAAACACGATGCTTTACAACCCCTTTAAATACCCACCTTGGAACGAAACCCTTAAGCGCTGTAGAGTCACTGCTGAGAAGGTTGACAGGTTCCCCCTGTCTGTCTTTCGGTTTTGAGAGCTCCGGCTATGTAATTGGCTGGAGCTGCAATGTGGTCACTGTAAGCTGGACCCTTTAGAGCGCATGCACTGATGATGTCATTGGCTTTATAAACTCTGAATATTCCGAGTACCTACAGGTAAGCCTTATAGGCTTACCTGTAGGTACAAGTAGTAGTACAGAGTTTACTACCACTTTAAGGAGATTCACTCTTTCTATTTGTCCTGTTTACCATTATCATCAAAAGTGACAGAAAATCCCACATTTTGGGTTGTTCCAGGAAAAGTAATGGAAAGGCAGGGCTCAAGTTTTTGCTTCGATAGCTTAGGCTTCAAAAGAGTACAGTTGTCAAAACAGTGATGAGTTGTTTCGGGAAGAGTCAAAAGCTTTGACTGGAATCAGGGCTCAAGTCCTGCATGAACGAGTGGGAACGAAGTCCCCGCACTTTTTTCACAGCAGGAACTCAGTTCCTTTTGCAGGACTAGAGCAGCCGAGCTGCCTGAGCCAATCCTTCACTAAGCGGCGATGCCCAGCTCGAGTCACTTTCAGGGGCAGGCGAACCTTAGTAATCCTTTATGTTAATGGCCACTTCCTGTATATTGATTTATCAGGTAGTGTGCGGGTATTCCGTCACTTCCTCAATACCGCAATGTCTCCTGGGAGTTTTTGTCATTGTTCCCAGGAGACATTGCGGAGGTCTGCCGTGAGTTATCGCAGGATTTAGAAAGAACTTGCGTTTTAGTAATTATGCATATGAGTGTATAATTATTTTTTTTTGGTGGGGGAGAGGATCTTGGGTGGGAGTTCCCACACTTTTTTCCCCAGGACTTGACCCCTGTGGAAAGGAAATCTTCCAATGGGGACACTAGTTCTGGTGACTGGTTACCTGGGGGTCCCTAAGGAATTCCCTTAATTTGCAGGGATTTCCTCTCACTTCCTTCTTGGCTATAGGACAGGAAGTGAAGGTAAATCTCTGTAAATGGACACAGATGACGGACATAGTTCTGCTTTAATAGAAAAGAAACAAGCACAGCAGTAAACATCCCTAAAACCCCTTTAACACTGAGGAGTTTTTCAGGCGTTTTAGCGCCTAAATACTGCCTGAAAAAATCCTGCCCTGCAGTCTCAGTGTGAAAGCCAGAGGGCTTTCACACTGGAGCGGTGCACTAGCAGGACCGCTCCCAAAGTCCTGCTAGCAGCATCTTTGGAGTGGTGAAGGAGCAGTGTGTTTACCACTTCTCCACCACTCCTTCCCATTGAAAGCAATGGAAAACTGCAGTAATACCGCAGGCAATGCGCCTCTGTAGAGGCGCATTGCCGGCAGTATTAATCCTTTTTTGGCCGCTAGCAGGGGTTAAAACTGCACCGCTAGCGGCTGAATACCACGGCAATTCCACAGGAATTCTGAGGGTGTAGCTCCGCTATACCGTTAGCGCACCTCCCGCCCCAGTGTGAAAGGGGCCTTAAGGAAGGCACATTTCAACGAACAGAGTGGCTCTACGATTCTTAGGCACTATCTAGCCACTGGCCAGTGGAGTAACAAGTACAAAATCTAAAGTGTCCCAAAGCTTCAAAGGGTGAAAGAGCAATACAATCCACTAAACAGAGCTCTGGTGACAGCAACAACTTTTCACAGGCAACAGTCAAGTTCAATGCACACAGTGGCCTCTCAGCACACGGATGGCCATTGAATGGACTCTAGTCAGTAGTCTTTCCCCTGATGGCCACTCCTGTAGGCTGGATAGAGGTAGATAGATATATAAAGGGAAATAAGTGAGAGATGTAGGTCCCACTGTACCTGGTGGCCTCTGTGCTACTGTGATGTCTCTAAAAGCATTGGGGGGGGGGGGGGGGGGTAGGAGGCAGTCCACAATATACTGGGCTTCCATTCTCTAGCCCAGCTCAAACTTCTCAACACAGAGGAACCCTTGAAATAACTTGCTCAGGGAACTGCTAAAAATGACTATATCTACAACTCATGGTGTGATGGTCAGTGGGAAGAATACTCCTTAGGCCACGTACACACAATCAGACTGGTCCGATGAAACTGGTCCGACGGACCGTTTTCATCTGACCAGGCTGAAGTGGTCTGATGGTCTGATGTGCGTACACACCATCGGACCAAAAATACGATCAGACCAGAACGCGGTGACATAGAACACACCGACGTCCTGAAAAAAGGAAGTTCAATGCTTCCAAGCATGCGTCGACTTGATACTGAGCATACGCGGCTTTTTGGTCCGATGCTTTGGCATACTAACCATCGAATGTGTCCGTCGGACAGATTTTAAAGCAAGTTTTAATACTTTGGTCCGGTGGACAACAGTCCGATGGGCCGTACACACCATCGAATTGGTCTGATGAAACTGGTCTGCAGACCAGTTTCATCGGACCGGTCTGATCGTGTGTACGCGGCCTAATAGTAAATTGGAACAATGTAGCACTAATACCTGTGTAATGCTATGGAAAGAACCCACATCTAAAGATAACAAACCAAATCTACATATATTAATACATGATTAAATCTTAAAGTGTAACCACGTGACCTTACTAAACATATTAGTGTGCCAACATATAGTAAAGGCTTGCAAATAATAACTATGAATTGAAAAAGTGTATAAAGTGACTGGAATCGAAACGAAAGGAAATAAGGGTGACTTCACCACAGGAAAGTCCATGAAGTGACTAGAGTCCAAATTAATGTGGATAAAGATGGCTTCACCATAAGGAGATCTAAGTTGAAGATGGAACAGCTTGACAGAAGTGCCACCACCAATGGTAGAAAAGGGGGCTTACCACACATAGGGCCAGATTCAGGTAGATCAGAGCATCTTTTCTCTGGAGTAACGCTTCTCATTTACGTTACTCTGCCGAAATTTTAGGAGCAAGTGCTGTTATTCATGAAGCACTTGCTCCTAAAGTTGCGGCAGCGCATCGCAAATGAGCCAGCGGAATTCAAATTGGGCGGGTACGGGGCGTGTAGTATTCAAACTAAGCGCGATCCCGCGGCGAACGTACTGCGCATGCGTCGAGTGTCAATGCATCCCAGTGCGCATGCTCCAAATTCTGTCAGTGAACGTCAATGACGTCACATCCCCATTCATGAATGTTTTACGCAAGCGACGCGATTTGTTTTTTTTCCGACACGATGACGACGCCTATACTTAACATAGGATCCACTAGGGGGCTGCTTTATCTATACGCCGCGTATCGCTTCCGGAAACGTCGTAAAGTCACTGCGTCGCGCCGAAAAAGATCGTGAATTGCCGATTCCCGCTCATTAACATATTTTTTGAGCGTAAATCGGCGGGAACGCCCCCGGCGCCATTTTTAAGTTGAAGTAACGATGCGATGGCGAAATTCAATTGCGCCGATCGCATCGGAACTCCAACCCGGCGTTTCTTGTTTTCTGGTTACAGAAAACAAAAACGCCGGCTTAAAGTGACAGTTAGGCTGGCGGATCCATTGATCCGCCAGCCTAACTCTACCTGAATCTGGCCCATAAATGACTAGGGAAGGTATATACTGTACCTCCAAAGTCACCAAAGGCTCGTATTGATCACCCTGATCTAAACAGCTGGTCCTGGATCCAAACGGCTAATCGACTTGAGGGGTGCTTAAAATTATCAGCTTTTATTTATTTATGTAAAACCTTTATTCCAAAAGGTAAAAAAAAAAAGTTTGCTGCAACTGCTTATAAAGTGTGAGCTGGAGTTTGACTTGAATCTTGAAATCTGTTAGTATATCTAACAACCCCCCCCCCCCCCCCGACTGACAATGCTGTTGTCCAAAGGTGCCCCCTATGCTCCTTCATCCAGAGTGGGGGCTCTCTAATACAACCGCCATGTTACTAGCCAGATCACCAGGTGAAAACAGGATGAAAAAAAACCTGAGATGACAAAACGAATGCAGCCACCACATCTAATGATTGATAAGCTGCAATATATTGCCATTTTCTTATTGGGTCTAATACCTCTTTAAGCCCTGGTTCACACTGGGCTGCAGGAATGAAGCTGTGCGCACAATTTCACTCCCGCTTGTCAGTTCTGATTTCGGCCGCGATTTCAGAGACATATGTGCAGGTTTCTGCACAGATGTCATTGTAATTCGCGGCCCGAAATCACAAAAAGTAGTTCAGAAACTACTTTTTGAAATCGGTGCCGCGCTGCAGATGCAGTACCATTGCCGGCAATTGCCGGAAAATGCAGCTGATTTGACATGCAAATTGACATGTCAAATCGCATGTCAAAACACACCAGTGTGAACATGGGCTTATAGAAATTGGGCTTGGATCAGGATTTGAGTTAGGATTTATTAGTTCAGTATTTCCTCCATGTGTCCTGGCCTAGAAATCTTATGTCATTATATAGGGTTCATTTCATGTAAATCCCACCTTTCAGCTTTGAAAAAAATCTCAGCATTTATTTTACACAGAAGAAGCTGAATGTGCCGCTACCTGCATGCTCGGGGCATCCTCGTTTGTTGTAAAGTTCACAGCTGTCGTCCTGGGCAAAACGCATCTGTCTGCACCGATCTACTGCTGATGAAATTCATTTGCTGGCAGGCACCAGCTGTTGAACTCTATCCAGTGGAACAGAATTTGTGCTTTCCCAAAAGCATACAGTCTAGATTCTAGAAGAAAATCCCCTGTATCCTGGCCTCTTAATTTCACAATCCAAATGATGCTCAGTTACATGTATTTATAAGATCTGCCAATCACGCCAGTCTCAGGGCAGGAGAGGAGTATAAAAGAGGAGATAAAGGTTATACTTACAGGGCATTTCCTATACTGAACAGATAACTTTACACCTTCATACAGAGAGAAGATCTTACAGGTTTACAGAACAATAAGAGCGTCCCCAGAAACAAGACCCCCCCCCCACATTAAGATTGTAATTGTAGCCCCTAAAGCACTCTGACTTACTCTTTGATTTAATATTGATTCAAAAGGTTATTTTACCAAATATTATTCAGCTATTTGGATCCATGATTCCTTTTACCATTGGTTACACATGTCTGTGCGCGTGTGTTTTATTTTCTATTAAATCCAAAAAAAAATATATATACTTTGATTGGCTTGCTCAAAAAGTAAAAATAGGGAAAAATATAAAATTTTCACTTTTATATTGTTTCAATCAAGATAGTTATTTGGAGCCTTAATTCTTCTTTACAATTGACCACACAGGTGTTGTGTTTGTGTGTTTTTTTTTTAGTTTGAATAAATGATTTATTTAAATCATTTAATATAAAGTGTATTTCTGTTCATTTACCGTTTCATTAAAATATATGCCCAGGTTGATTTGCTCAGATTGAGTGAACTGATTTTTTTTATTTTTTTTAACACAACACACAACTTTAAAATAGCTGTAAAACCAAACACCAAAATCAAATGTAATGTCGCGTACACACGATCGGAAATTCCAACAAGGAAAGTTTGATGTGAGCTTTTGGTCGGAAATTCCAACCGTGTGTAGGCTCCATCTGACTTTTTCTTTTGAAATTTCCGACAGCAAAAATTTGAGCGCTGGTTCTCCAATTTTCCAACGGGAAAAGTTCTTGTCGGAAATTCCGAAAGTCTGTATGCAATTCTGATGCAGAAAAAACACGCATGCTCTAAAAAGTAATAATTGAACTGAATTTTTCTCAGTTTGTCGTAGTGTTGTACTACACCGCGTTCTTGACGGTCGGAATTTAGTGTGACCGTGTGTATGCAACACAAGTTGCAAAAGAGGCAAAATTCAGTCGGAAAAAATTTGACGTTTTCTGTGAAGTAAAGAACTACGTTTTTGAAACTTCAATTTTCAAAGACGATGTTGCCTACACACCATCGTTTTTTCCACAATGCTCTAGCAAAGCGAGGTTACGTTCACCACTCTTTTCCATTGAAGCTCTCTTCATAACGAGCTTCTGGGCATGCGCGGGTTGAAAAACTTTGTTTTAACCACTTGCCGACCAGCCGCCACAGTTATACGGCGGCAGGTCGGCACGGGTGCGCGAGAGCCCGTAGCTCTACGTCGCGCTTTTCGCGGCCACTAGGGAGCGCGTGCGCGCCGCCGGCGGCCCGCGCGCGCGCCCCCCGCTCGCCCCCGAGTCCCGTGCGTGTGCCCGGCGGGCGCGATCGCCGCCGGGCACACGCGATCGCTCGTTACAGAGCGGGGAACGGGAGCTGTGTGTGAAAACACACAGCACTCGTTCCTGTCAGCGGGGAAAACGCTGATTTTCTGTTCATACAATGTATGAACAGAAGATCAGTGATTCCCCCTAGTGAGGCCACCCCCCCCCATACAGTTAGAACACAAATAGGAACACACTTAACCCCTTCCCCGCCCCCTAGTGTTAACCCCTTCACTGCCAATGGCATTTTTATAGTAATCCAATGCATTTTTATAGCATTGATCGCTAAAAAAATGCCAATGGTCCCAAAAATGTGTCAAAAGTGTCCGAAGTGTCCGCCATAATATGGCAGTACCGAAAAAAAAACGCTGATCGCCGCCATTACTAGTAAAAAAAAAAAATAATAATAAAAATGCCATAAAACTACCCCCTATTTTGTAAACGCTATAACTTTTGCGCAAACCAATCAATAAACGCTAATTGCGATTTTTTTTACGAAAAATATGTAGAAGAATACGTATCGGCCTAAACTGAGGAAAAAATATTTTTTTTTATATATTTTTGGGGATATTTATTATAGAAAAAAGTAAAAAATATTGAATTTTTTTCAAAATAGTCGCTCTGTTTTTGTTTATAGCGCAAAAAATAAAAACCACAGAGATGATCAAATACCACCAAAAGAAAGCTCTATTTGTGGGAAAAAAAGGACGCCAATTTTGTTTGGGAGCCACGTCGCACGACCGCGCAATTGTCAGTTAAAGCGACGCAGCGCCGAATCTCAAAAAGTGCTCTGGTCTTTGGACAGCAATATGGTCCGGGGCTGAAGTGGTTAAACAATGTTTTTTGCTACACACGGTGACTTTTTGTGAAACAAAAAAACTATGTTTTGAAAAACTACACAAAAAATTGAAGCATGCTTCAATTTTTTTTGTCGTTTTTTACAAGACATAAAACAACGTTTTCCCCTACACACGGTCAATGAAATTGTCATTTTTTTCATCACATAAAGTGATCGTGTGTACGCGGCATAAGGCCGGGTACACACTGGTATGACATATGCTCCGACTGTAGGAGCACATGTCGCATGATGTTTACAAATCAATGGTTTCCTATGAGAGCTGTCTTAACTGGTCAGACACAAGTTGGTCTGACTTTAAAAAAGGTCCCTGCACTACTTTGATCAGTTTTCAGGCCATTCAATATCATTGAGGTCGGATCATCAAAGTCGGACCCTCGTCCTAATCATCCAACTTGTGACATCCGACATGGTGATTGAGCCTGGGTTCACACTTGTACGACAAACGCTCCAACTTTGGGAGCTCAAGTCGCATGACGTGTGAAAATCAATGTTTCCCTATGGGAGACATCTTAACTGGTCCGACACAAGACGCTCCCTGTACTACTTTGGTCTGACTTTGATCCTACTTCAGCCCATTGAATATCATTGAAGTCGGATCAAAGTAGTATCCTTGTCGTAACCATCCGACATGTGACATCCGACATGTGATTACAGCAGCAGTAAAAGGAATTTATGTCACTCTGGGATTGTTTTGATTGGTCAAAGGACAAGTCGGACTATCTCAAAGTTGGAGCAAAATCATATCCTGTTCATTCAAGTATTACCGAAGTAGGACCGATGTTGCAGGGCAAAGTAGGATGGCAGTCCTACAACAGTCCTGTCATACCAGTGTGAACCCGGCCTAAGGCTCCATGCACACTGGGCTTAGAAAATGCTGCTTCTAAAGAGGTTTTGCAGTTTGCCTGTAGAAGCTGCTCAATGGTATCCTATGTGGCTGTGCACATTGGGACATTTGGGGGCACATTTCAAGCTTGGCGTTTAGAGGCAGAAAAAAACCCTTCTGGTTTGCATGCAAACCCTTCTGGTTTTCTGGCAAAAAAACACACTAAACACTCCTAAACTCTCTTAAACACGTGTACAAAAATGCTCTATATGAGCTTTATTTCTGCTAAGATAACTGTCGTTAAGCACAGTGTGCATGGACCCTGAATGTGTTGATATTAGGGCTGTTACTGATCAAAATTTTTGTGTTTGATTAATCATTTATTTTTTTAATCGATTAATCGACTAATTTCGATTAATTATAACGCACATACAGATCCAACTACTTTTAGATGATCTCCTTGCAGGCTGATTCCCAGTGCAGCTACCAACCACTGGAAAAATGGATAGCAGGATACAAAAAACACACAAAGGCAGGGCTCAATAGGAAGAGCATTAAAACTTTTATAGTCTTTAAGTAGGTAACCAAATAAATATTGCACTGGAGATAAAATCGATGTAGCTACATAAACTGTAAAAATACCAAACGGTACCAAAAGCAGTCATAAAAACATGTAGCCAAGTATGATACTGGTATAAAAATGTGTACAACGATACCACTGCTGAATCCAGATGAGGAGAGGTTAACATCAGTCCGTCAGCATGTAGATGTCCCATGAAGGGAACTATCACAACTCCCAGTGGATGGTTGTAACAGCCCTTGCGTGTGGCAGATAGTAAGGTCCCGCCGGCATGCAGATATGAAGGCACAGCAAAGGAGCACTTCAGATGGACACGGCAAGCCTGGCTGGTGTCCGTGACATCACCGGATCTCCGACGGAACTTCCTGAAGGTCCAGAAGCCGGCTGAGAGGTGAGTACCAATCAAAAGAATTTTGATCGATCAAAAAGATTTTGATTGATCAAAAAAATTAAAGATTAATCGATTAAATAATAGTTAATTTGCACAGCCCTAGTTTATATATTTCAGATGTAAATTTCAATATTTTAAAATTAAGATTCTATAAAGTTTTACCTGCTGGCATTGAAGGGCCTTTTTCAGGCCCTTTCTGCTATAGGGGGGACAATGTTCTGTCCCTACCCCAGTTATGCTCCTTGCATTGTCAGAGCATTGTCATGGACATGGACTTCCAGTAAAAACAAGCGACTGTTTCAATACACATTACACAAACATAGCCGATCCGTGTCAATCAGCAAACCCAGCCTGAGAAATGCTATACAGCAATTGCTGAAGTGCATGTAGATAGTAAAAGACTGCAGGAGACCAGAAGAACCAAGATGCAACAAAAGATGAAAAAAAGATGAAAAAAATTAAAGTATTATATTAAAAAAGGTGATTGTTTGTGATATACATCACTTTAACAAACTAAATGTCATTCATATTGGATTTTCATCTTCTTTAAAGACATCAAAAATGACTGTCAAGTTTCCAGCCTGATGTTTTTTTAATGCAGTTTGATGAAATGAAATTTAATGCTGAAAAAAAATCCACTTTTGCTTTGATTTTTTTTATAAACTGTCACAATGTTGAACATTTTGTCAGATAGAACATTGTGGTTGGTGTCTGTCTGGATACCAGTAGACTTACTGCTGTGGGGATAGAACATATCTGAAAAATAAAATGACTATAACTTTATGAGGGGTCTCTATTGTAATGTAGCCTTGCAATAGGGTGGCTGTATGGCTTTTTAAGAGATGGACAGAAGATCTCCGTTCGTGTTGGGGACATTGCTTTCTTCAGTCCTATAATACTGTGTTGTATGCCTCTTATGTATTTCTTGTGTTATGAAGGCTGTTCTCTGTTGACTGTTAGGCCCTGTACACACGAGGAGACATGTCCGATGAGACAGGTCCAATGGACCGTTTTCATGGGACATGTCTGAAGGGATATTTTGGTCTGATGTGTGTACACACCATCAGACCAAAATCCCAGCGGACCAGAACGCAGTGACATAGAATACACCGACGTGCTGGCAAAAGGAAGTTCAATGCTTCCACGCATGCGTCCAATCAATTCGACGCATGCGCGGGATTTCGGTCCGATTGTTGGGCGTACTAACCATAGGACATGTCCGACGGACAGGTTTCCAGCGGACAAGTTTCTAAGCATGTTTAGAAACTTTTGTCCGCTGGAAACCTGTCCGCTAGGCCATACACACGATCAAACATTTCTGCTGAAACTGGTCTGGGGACCAGTTTCAGTGGACATGTCTCCTCGTGTGTACGCAGCCTAACATGTGCTTTGTTAAAGAGCAAAATAATAATCTATATATAGTGGAACCTCGGTGTAAGATTAACTTGGTTTGAGAGCGTTTTGATTTGCAAGCAACTTTTTTTTATAAAATTCTTACTCGGTTTGCGAGTGTTGACTTGCAAGTGAAGCATAATTCAAGCTAAATAGGCCTGCAGTACCTCATTTGGCCTGAGGTACGGGGCGCAGGAGCCGAGAAAAGACAAACATTGGCCTGCTGTACCTCATTTGGCCTGTGGTACGGGGGCGCAGGAAACGAGCTGAAGTGTCCTCGGGCCTTTTCGACCATTTTTGACACTCTCTGCCCCCCCCACCTCTGGCTGCATTTGGTATTGCATCCCATTGAAGTCAACATGGAACTAATTATTTTTGTTTCCATTGACTTTAATGGTTAACTCGCTTTGATATGCAAGTACTTTGGACTATGAGCATTCTCCTGGAATGGATTATGCTTGTAATCCCAAGTTCAACTGTGTATATATATCTATATATCTATATATATATAGATATATAGATATATAAAAAGAATGCCAAGGACACCCACTACATTACAAAACTCCTTGGCCATGTGCCTGTCTGTACTGCCGGGGTAAGGAGCTCAGTAATGCTAATCTGGATTTAGGACAGAGTGTTAGGTATGCACACTCCAGTTTCAGTGCCGACACCTTCTAAGATAGATTTATGTACCTGTTTCCAACAGATACATGAATTTGTTTTAAAAACCAATAATTTTGGTGTGAAGGTGCAAGGGAATTCCAACAGCTATTTGTATGAATACCCCCAGTATGTCTCTTCTGCAATGAAAAGCCTTTGTGATAGATTTTTCTTTTTAAGGCAAAGTTTTGTTTTGTTAACAATAGTTTAAGGGAGAAGGGTTTCCATAATAGATTTTGTTAAGGAATCCTGCTTTAATCCCACCTCTGGAAATTTTTAGAGGGCACCTAAAGTTTAAAGAGAACCTGTGCTTTGCCCATGCAGGGTGGGAGCATGTGACTTACCACCCTTTCTCCCACATTATAGAGGATTAGTCACTAAGACCCCCCAGCCTAAATTATATTCAGTGTTTTCAGCCACTGTAAAGGAAGCTTTAAATACCCCCATAAATACTAGTTACCAGAAATTGGTTAATAAAGAATAAGAGTTGTGCTACTGCTGATCTGCAACATCTTGCACCTACAAGATCTTAGCAGCAAACTACCATCCCAGACATCTGTCTCACATTAACTAGAGAGACAATTAACACATTTCTTGTCACTGAGTTGTAGCACATTTTTGTGCTATATTGTCGTTTTTTATTTAACCCATTGTCTGATTTGCATAGCATAAAGTTGCAAGTTGACTATTGTTTATTTGTTGTTTTACAGCTGGGGGACACAAGGGGACTTTAGCACCACACATGCGCTGCCTGCTGTCAAGGTCAAGCTTTTTACAGAGAGCACTGGAGTGCTGGCACTGGAGGATAAGGAACTTGGACGGGTAAGGAATATATACGTAACAATGTTACACCCAAATGTCTAAAGCCCTGTACACACGATCGGTCAAACCGATGAGAATGGTCTGATGGATTTTTCCATCGGTTAACCGATGAAGCTGACTGATGGTCAGTCGTGCCTCGGTTAAAAAAACGATCATGTCAGAATGCGGTGACGTAAAACACAACGACGTGCTGAAAAAAATGAAGTTCAATGCTTCCAAGCATGCGTCAACTTGAATCTGAGCATGCATGGATTTTTAACTGATGGTAGTGCCTACAAACGATCGTTTTTTTTTTTCTATTGGTTAGGTATCCATCGGTTAAATTTAAAACAAGTTTGATTCCTTTTAACTGATGGATAAATAACCGATGGCGCCCACACACGATCGGTTTGGTCTGATGAAAACGGTCCATCAGACCGTTCTCATCTGTTTGACTGATCGTGTAATAGTTGTACATTTTAGCATCAAGATATTTAGCTAAAAGACATACCGTTGACACGCCCTTGCTCCTCCTTCTATCAGCTCCCCACGGAAATATGGGCAACTCATCAGTGGTAGAATGTGTTTTTGGTTTCTTAATCCAAAACCATTGTAAAAAGCATCACCCACATTATTTACTGTATACTGGCTGCAAAAATAGAGTGGGCAAAATACCAACACGTGAGAACCAACTAAGACCAATTTTTGAGAAGCCAGATAACCGTACCAGTAGCTTTTAGAGTTATAAAAAGAAGGTGAAGGGCTTGGATTACGTTCACCCAATCATGCAGGGAAGGTTAGGCCTGGAGTAAGAAAAATAAAAACATGGACGGAGGACGTGACAGGGGTTAAAGGGACTTGGGTCCAGGAGGGGTATTTCTTGAGTTTTAAAGAAAAAATTATTGTAAAGACTTACTCGATTGGTGGACCAAATAGAATTGGGTGGAGCTGCGAGGGATGGTCAATCAGGGGGTCCCAGGATATCCTCAGTCAAAACGGAGCTGAGTTAATGTAAACTTCCCATCCTTTGTTACCGCTAGCTTGTTTTGTTGTTCCTTGTGAGCTATTTTGTGGTTGGTGTGGCAGAGTAATGGTGACTAGCAGAGTACAAGGTCCTTGTAGATTAGTATGGGGCACAAATTTACAGTGTAGGAACCCATCCAAAGGAACAGCTCCCAGTAGCTGATATGGTTGTGTCTGCATTTGTTGTCTCTGAGTCAGTGGTTGTTGCAGCTGGAGGCTTTTACAGTTTGTTAAAGTGATTGTAAGGGCAAATTTTTTCCTATAAAAATAAAAAATATGTTATACTTACCTCCTCTGTTGCAGTGGATTTGCACAGAGCAGCCCGAATCCTCCTCTTCTCGGGTTCCTCTTCTGTGATCCTGGCTCCTCCCTCCTGTTTATTATCCCCACAGCAAGCAGCTTGCTATGGGGGCACCAGAGTGACAGCTCCCTGTGTCCATTCAGACACAGAGCCCCGACCCTGCCCTGCCTCCTCTTTCCCCTGATTGGCTAGCTGACTTTGATTGACAGCAGCTGGAGCCAGTAGTGCCACTGCTGTGTCTCAGCCAATCAGGAAGGAGAATCACGGGAGGGTGAGACATCACTGAACAGAGAGGGACCTTAGGTAAGTATTACGGGGACTGAGGGGAGCTGCTGCACACAGAAGGCTTTTTATTATAGAATGCATTAAGATAAAAAATCTTCATGCCTTTACAACCCCTTTTAATAATGCTGCTATAACTTTTAACTCCAACTTGTTGTTGTGTGGTTACTTTGGTGTGGTTAAGGGGGGACTGATGTTCCGGGCAGAAGGGAGACCAGCTATCTATATTACCCTAGTCATTTATGAGTTGTATGCAGGCAGCGCCCTTATTGTTAATTGAAGTCTAAACCCCAGTGCCATCCATGAAGGGCATGCATTGCTTCTTTTTTTTCTCATTCCTGTAGACGCATCTGCTGTTTATTGTCTGACTGTTGTTTTTTTCTGTTTCTGTGTATATTTTAGGTCGTTTTACACCCAACACCCAACAGTCCCAAACAATCAGAGTTGCACAAAATGTCAGTGTCCAAAAACTGCCCTGATCATGATCTTAAAATAAAGTTAGCAGTCCGAATGGATAAACCACAAAACATGAAACATTGTGGGTAAGTACTTAACAAATTGTGAGGATTTACTCAATATATCTTGTCTTTTGTGTCTTTCCATCTACTATACAGGCATCCATTTACCTTGCTTCTATATTATCTGCTCTGTAGTTGTTGATTCCATGCAGACAGTAGTAGACCATAACAATTATTTTTACTTTACTTGTAGAATTATTCATTCTGCTCTTATAAATAATACCAACTACTACTGTATTCAGGTTTTGGTATTATTACTCATATTTAAAGGGGTTGTAAAGGTAAAAAAAAAAATCCCTAAATAGCTTCCTTTACCTTAGTGCAGTCCTCGTTCACTTACCTCATCCTTCCATTTTGCTTTTAAATGTCCTTATTTCTTCTGAGAAATCCTCACTTCCTGTTCTTCTGTCTGTAACTACACACAGTAATGCAAGGCTTTCTCCCTGGTGTGGAGAAAGCCTCTTGAGGGGGAGGGGCGAGCAGGAGTGTCAGGACGCCCACTAACACACAGCTCCTTTCTCTATCTGCAAAGTAGAGAGTGTCCTGACTTGCCTGTTCGCCCCCTCCCCCCTCAAGAGGCTTTCTCCACACCAGGGAGAAAGCCTTGCATTACTGTGTGGAGTTACAGACAGAAGAACAGGAAATGAGGATTTCCCAGAAGAAATAAGGACATTTAAATGCAAAATCTAAGGATGAGGTAAGTGAAGGAGGAATGCACTAAGGTAAAGGAAGCTATTTAGGGATTTTTTTTTTTTTTTTTTACCTTTACAACCCCTTTAAAACACTGCTCTTTGTGTCTCTTCCTGTGTATGACATTTTGGGTGTACAACAGGGTTGTCCAACCTTTTCACCTTCCTCAGCCACATTGGAAGAAGAGGAATTCTCTTGGGCCACACATAAAAGACACTAACAACAACGATAGCTGATGGGCAAAAAAAGACGGGCAGACCACAAGTTAATGATCACTGATATAGATAATATAATAATGAAACTTAATTTATTTGTATAAAAGTAAAAGATGGCAACATAAAATGAATGTGATATTTGACACTGTTTTTGATAAATGAATGCATCAGTATCTGGTTGGATGGATGTAGTATCAATTCTCAAGGTGCTTATCAGATATTTTGTTTCTAATTTTGGCCTTCGTGTGCTTCACCCTTAAAAAAAAAGTAGACGTCCAATTTGTTTTGTTTCAAATTATTTTTTTAACGAATTTCAACAAATTCGTTAATTCGGAAATATCCAAATAGAAACCCTTTTAACCAATTTTTCTGAATATTCATAAATTCAAATATTCGAAAATTTGTAATTCTGAACATTCAGAAAATAGAAAATTGAGGAATACGTAAAAAATACGTAGAAAATCTGAAAATTTAAAAATCTGAAACGATAACTAATAATAACTTAACTTTTACTAACTATTAAATTATAGGTAATAGAATTTCCTTATAAATTAGTGAACTTAGCAAATATGAATTTATCCAAAGTTAAGAATTATCTAAAATAACGTATCCAATAATGCTGTATCCAAACCAATGCTTTAAGGAACAGGATTTTATTTTAATTTTTTTAAAGTGACACTATAAGTTAGTTACTTACCTCCACTGTGCAGCTCGTTTTGCACAGTGTGGCCTCGAACGTCTTTTTTTTGGGGTCCCCTGGTGGCTCTCTTGACTCCGTTCCACATCAAACAACCCCCTCTGGGAAGCACTCTCCCAAGGGTGTTACCTTGCGGGCGTGCTCCCAAGTCCTGCATTTGGCGTCCATAGCTGCTGAGTGCAGGACTCACCCCCCTCCCCCGTGCGTGCACGCGTCATTGGATTTGATTGACAGCTGCGGGAGCCAAAGGCTGCTCTGCTATCAATCTATCCAATGAAGAGCCAAGTACTCCGGGCAAAGATCCAGCGCGATTCTCGACACAGAGCTTTCCAGGGCTCAGGTAAGTAAAATGGGGGGGATGGGGTTCCGGTAATAGTCAAATGTTTTTTCACCTTATTGCATAGCATGCATTAAGGTAAAAAACAGGAAGGTTTACAACCCCTTTGAGGGTTACAACCACTTTAAGAAAAGGCCTTTTTTTTTTCATTGAATACACAAGGTTTTCTAAATGAATGAGTTGGAACGACAGGCAATGATGCCACGATCTCCACCTCATCCAGTTGGAGAACATCTAGTATTCTTAAAAAACAGAGCTTTTTCTGAATGGTGGAAGTGCCAAGCAAGCAATCCCAGACCCAGAAGACTGCTGCTGACACTAGTAGCGGCGACTACTATAGGGATCATTCAGGTATGGGATATGCACACTTACATTGCTCTAAGCTTTTTAAAACTCTTAGGAGTTAATATTACAGCACTCAATAATGTCGAATATGATGTCATACTGTGGTTTGCTTGATATAAAATGTGTTCAGCTCAGTTTGTACAGTGTTCCCATTTTAGTTACTGTAGAGCCTGCAGAAAAGTCATCCCTGAGCTCAGCATTGAGTTCATTCTTTGCTGCTCTGTGGGATCATTTATCAGACATGAAATGGACCAGTCTGTAGGCATCTCTCTAGGAGCAATGGGCATCATGTATCTAAACAGATGAGACTCTGTTCTCTTGTCCTTCATAGGAAATGATATTATTAAATAAATCAAACTATTTCCAGACAAACCAGAGAAAAATAGAAAATTGAAAACATAATAGATATATTAACCACTTAAGACCCGGACCAATATGCAGGTAAAGGACCAGGCCCCTTTTTGCGATTCGGCACTGCGTCGCTTTTGGGAGCCACGTCGCTTTAACTGCGACGTGGCTCCCAAACAAAATTGGCGTCCTTTTTTCCCACAAATAGAGCTTTCTTTTGGTGGTATTTGATCACCTCTGCGTTTTTTTTTTGCTCTATAAACAATAATAGAGCGACAATTTTGAAAACAATTCAATATTTTTTACTTTTTGCTATAATAAAATCCCCCAAAAATATATAAAAAAAAGTTTTTTTTTCTCAGTTTAGGCCTATACTTATTCTTCTACCTATTTTTGTTAAAAAAAATATCACAATAAGCGTTTATCGATTGGCAAAAATTATAGTGTTTACAAAATAGGGGATAGTTTTATTGCATTTTTATTAATATTTTTTTTTTTCGTGACTGCGACATTATGGCGGACACATCGGACAATTTTGACAAATTTTTGGGACCAGTGCTATAAAAATGCATTGTTTACTGTGAAAATGTCAATTGCAGTTTGGGAGTTAACCACTAGGGGGCGCTGAAGTGGTTAAGTGTGACCTCATATGTGTTTCTAACTGTAGGTGTTGGACGTGTGACATCATTGATCGCCTTTCCCTATATCAGGGAACAGACGATCAATGAGAGTGCCACTGTGAAGAATGGGGAAGGTGTGTTTACACACACCTCTCCCCGTTCTTCAGCTCCTGTGACCGATCGCAGGCTGCGGAGCTTCGGACCGGGTCGCGGGCGACCCAGGGCTGGGCACTTAAAGAGGATGTACAGGTATGTGATTGTGCCCAGCCGGCAGAATGGCACGGCTGGGCACATCAACGTATATATACGTTGGTTTCTAGTACCCAGCCGTGGGTCATGGGCGCGCGCCTGCGGCACCCTCCCGTGACCCGGTCCGAAGCTCCGGGACCGGGTCCGCGGGATTCGCGGACCCGATCGCCGCTGGAGTGCGGCGATCGGTCCCCGGAGCTGAAGAACGGGGAGGGCCGTGTGTAAACACAGCTTCCCCGTGCTTCACTGTGGCCGCAGCATCGATCGCGTCATCCCTGTTATAGGGGGACGTGATCGATGACGTCACACCTACAGCCACACCCCCCTACAATTGTAAACACACACAGGGAACACTCAAATCCTACAGCGCCCCCTTGTGGTTAACTCCCAAACTGCAACTGTCATTTTCACAGTAAACAATGCAATTTAAATGCATTTTTTGCTGTGAAATTACAATTGTCCCAAAAATGTGTCAAAATTGTCCGAAGTGTCTGCCATAATGTTGCAGTCACGAAAAAAATCGCTGATCGCCGCTATTAGTAGTAAAAAAAATAAAAATAATAAAAATGGAATAAAACTATCCCTTATTTTGTAAACGCTATAAATTTTGCGAAAACCAACCGATAAATGCTTATTGCGATTTTTTTAACCAAAAATAGGTAAAAGAATACGTATCGGCCTAAACTGAGGAAAAAAAATGTTATATATATTTTTGGGGATTTTTAATATAGCAAACATTAAAAAATATTGCATTTTTTTCAAAATTGTGGCTCTATTTTTGTTTATAGCGCAAAAAATAAAAAACGCAGAGGTGATCAAATACCACCAAAAGAAAGCTCTATTTGTGGGGAAAAAAGGATGCCAATTTTGTTTGGGAGCCATGTCGCACGACCGTGCAATTGTCAGTTAAAACGACGCAGTGCCGAATGACAAAAAGGGGCAAGGTCCTTTAGCAGCATTTTGGTCCGGGTCTTAAGTGGTTAAGTAGTTAAAAAGTATAGATACTGCAATGTGTATAAGTTAGCTGCACCCAGCAACTGACGTCAATGTTTAAATTTGCTGTGAATAAAGGATTTTTGGCTTACCAGTATTACAATTTGGGTCTCCTACAGGTCCTCTTTAAGTCATTAAAGTGGTAGAGGGGCTCAAACGGTGGTGTGAAGACATAAAACTCACCTTGATAATTGTTCCCGAATCAGTGGGTATTGTAGCCTTTTAGGTCGAGCCAATGCCGTAACAGCTTCAGCTCTTTGTTTTTATTGTTTTGTGTTTTACAAAACCTGGAAACAGCTAATGACTTTTTCTTATTCCTGATAAGCTCTGTAAAAATTCTCTGTTGGTCTTATTACAGGTAATCATCAGACACCTTCCAGCAATTAATTTGCACTTGTTAATGTGTTATCTCTCAATTGTTCCCTAGGTATTTATGGGCAATTGGGAAAAATGTGTGGAAAAGATGGAAAAAACGCTTTTTTGTCTTGGTCCAGGTAATAAATGCATTTTAAATATTTAAAAATACTTTTACAGCTACTGAAATGTATGTGTTACTATAATGAGTGACTGATATATGTCACATAAATGGAAAAAAAAATCTTTGGGGTAAGGGTATCGTATCAATGCAATAAAAAAAACAAAAAAAAAAACTTAAATAAAGATCACAAGTTATACACCTATACCATATGTGTCAATTGCATACCATTAAACTGCTCAAGGACTGTAATCACAAAATAGATAAAGTACTGTATTTATTGGCGTATAACACTCACATTTTTACCCAGAAAATAAACTGTGCCTGCGTGTTATACGCAGGGGGCTGTGTAAAGTTTTTTTCATGAAACTTACCTCCTAAAGTTAGGGTGCGTTTTATACGCCTGTGCGTGTTATACGCCAATAAATATGGTAATTCTAACCTATAGAGCAATATCAATGCTTATTCCATTAGTTCAGACACGGAAATCTTCAAACAAGAGCACTGTGTTAGATGAGTTGGAAATGGCTAAGAAAACACTTTGCAACTCACTACTCATGGGGTTGGTTAACTAAAACTGGAGAGTGCAAAATCTGTAACCCATGTATCACACAATTTAAAAATTGCATGATTACAACATATTGTAAACAGAATAAAATTGACAGAATGATCCTGACTGTAAACATGATAGTGGCATTAACGTAGCTTGACGCGTTTCGTGGATGACCCCCACTCTTCAGGAGCAGATGCTTGATATATAGCTAAAATTAATAAGTTGTACACATTAATAATTGGCAATGTAGGAGAGCAGGGAAGGGGGAGAAAAAAAAGTATGGAAAATATCCACCCATACTTACAATTTAGCTATGAGTCTGAAATAGAGCGATGAGAGCTGCAGGCTGGCCGAACAATTCAGGAGCTGAAGTGGAAAGCTTAATTGAACAAGCTGAAGTTAGAAGCTGATTGGCTTCCATGCACAGCTACTCTAGATTTTGCACTCTCCAGTTTTAGTAAATCATACCCATTATGTGTGTTTATTTTTTACTGTAAATAACTTAAGTAGAACTAAAGACAAAACTTTGTTTTAATCCTGGAGTAAGAGAGGGTTATAACTCCTTTCTTTTAATTTTTTTTGTCACCTGGGAACATTTCCCTCCTTCACTTTCTACCCCACAGCCAAAACAAAAAGTCAGAGACATCCCATCCAAAGTGAAGGATTCTCTGGTTGTCACCAGGGTCACCAGAACTATTGTTCCAGTTGGAAGATATCCCCTCTTTTCCTGTTATGGGTTCAACCCAAAATATGGGATTTTCTTTGACATTCACTCTTGATGGTAATGGCAAACATTAGAGATGGTAAATCTCCCTAATGGGGGCATGTACAGCGAATAAAACCAGACATGTGCGCATATCCTTCTCTACACTATTTAAAACTATTTTTTTTTCAAAGAATTAAGAAATGATAGGGGTTCTAATTCTTCAACACTGTGTTTACGACTAAAAAAATTAAAGTTTTGTCTGAACACACACTTTAACCATCTTCCTACCACCGTTTTGTTCAAAAAAATAAAAAAAGGACAAGGAGGTGGATTTCTATTTCTTGAACATTGTTTATAAACATCACTTCAGAAAAAAGGCATAGACAGGGACTGGGCCTATTACATTTCTGAGATTGAGTTGTCATTAGGCATCTCAGATCTCAGACTGAAGACACAGAGCCAAGCCAAGTGGCCCTGTGCCTTGTAATTGCTGTGATGGCCAATCACAACGATCACAGATATAAACAGTGCTACTTGTTACATGGATGAGCCCATAAAGTGTTACCGTTCTCCCTGTGCTTGAACTGTGACCAGAAGATAGTATGTATCTCACTACCATACTTTCCAAATCCTTTAAGTACACACTTTATGACAAGTCTAAATTAACATCTTATGTTGGCTAGATTGCGTATTGATATTTGGCAAACCTTATCAGTCTTACGTTGCAGAATCACCGGCTATTAAGCCATTGGCGAAATCTGGGTTTGTAAATTTTGGTGCTTTTGTTTTGTGTTGTCTTATTATAAACTTTTATTTTTCAGTCATACTGATCGGTTTTACATTCAGTTGTTATATTTATTTGTCTATTTACATAAGATGACAGGCTGTAACATTGACACATTAGTTATGCCTTATATGAGTAATGCTATTGGCTAAGGTCAACTACGATCTTGTTCAAATTTGTGTACTTTATTTTAGCCATTAATAAAAATGTTGAGTTACAAAAAAAGTGCAAAAAAATAAGAATGCAGTCCAAAAAGTTGGTGAACAACAAGTCCCAGAATACAGCTTCATCGGTTTAGATCAAAAATGGCAATAATGGTGACAATCCCTGCACCTCCGATCTTAGTTCTATGTTCACCTCAAAGCATGGACTCCTGAGCTAACAGGTAGTCATGCCAGCAGATCCCACAATATCATTTAAAATTCCTCTCCAGAGCGTTAGATTTCAGTAGGGGCACCAAACCATGTATAATAAAAGAAAGAAAGAACTAAGTGGTCACTGTATAAACGTATAAAATGTATTAATGTCCAAAATGCAGACTACTCAAATCTAATCAGGGTAAAATAAGCATATAACACAAGCGTGTGTTGTCTGGTTACGAAGGATGGTAACAGGTGACATCATCCGTACGTGCCCCCCCCCCCCCCCCCCCCCCCGTATGCATTACATTCGTTTGAACTTCTTTCAATAAAAATGGTATAAAAAACAAAAATGGCTTGTTGGTCAGTTAAAAACATTTGTCCTGTAGGAGGGGAAAGGTGCCCTAACATTGGTATTAGTGGGGGGATTAGGTCAGTGGGAGGTATAGTGCCATTATTGGTGTCAGTGGGAAGAATCGTGCCCCATCATTGGTGTCAGTGGGAGGGATTGTGTCCCATCGGTGTCAGTGAGAAGAATTATGCATAGCGTTTTGAGACAGTAAAGCCTCGTACACAGCCGAGTAAACTGAGCGTGTGTACGAGGCTTTCAGGATTATCGTCTGAAAATCTGCCCAGAATCTCGACGAGAAAAATAGAGATCTTGCACTCTATTTTCTTGTCGAGATTCTTGTCGGCCTGTTTCCCGACGAGAAACCCGAGCGTCTGTATACTTATCTGTCGCCGTGGAAACCCGCGCATGCTCAAAATGACTTTGACGCATGCGCGGTAGCTTCCACGACATAGGTAGAGTGAAGCAAGATGTCGGCGACGTCATTGAATGTGACTAGCGCGTGCTCATCGTACGCAATGGCGTCACCCTGTTCTTGTCTTTCAAAAGAACCGCGGTTCTTTTGAAAAGTTTTAGTCGATGGTACACACGATCACTTTTTGTGATGTAAAAAAACGTTGTTTTATCTCACGAAACAAAACAAAGTTTTTCAAACTTCATTTTAAAAAACGACGTTGCCTACACACCATCGTTTTCTGAAAATGCTCTTGCAAAGCGGGGTTACGTACACCACATTCGACGGCACTCTGTTCCATTCAAGCTTGCGTCATTACTTGCTTCTGAGCATGCGCGGGTTTAAAAACTTGGTTTTAAACGTAGTTTTAGCCCACACACGATCATTTTTTGTGAAACAAAAACGACATTCTGAGAAACGACATAAAAAATAAAAAAATGTTCAAATTTTTTTTTTTTCGTTTTTCAGAAGACATAAAACAACGTTTTGCCCACACACGATCATTTTAAATGACGTTTTTTAAAACTTTGTTTTATTTCATCACAAAAAACGTCCGTGTGTACGCGGCATCAGTCTTAGGACTAAAATGGCATTTGAGTTTTAGTCCCATTTAAGTCTTCTGCAATTGTTTTAGTTTTAATCATAATTAGTCGACTTAATCTCCAGTACATTTTAGTCAACTAAAATCATTTTAGTCATCTAAAATCTAATAGGTGTAGTTAAATTGTAATGCATTATTTAAGCATTTCTCTACAATTTCCAAACTCATTATATACTGCTGGAGCGAAAAATTGAATATGTTATTATTTATGTTATTGAGGTATGAACATGCACTACAGACCAGTATTAATTTGGACATCAAATTTCAATTTAGTTTTAGTCTATTGAGTAAAATGGCATTTTCGTTTTAGTCCCATTTTAGTCGTTTAACTAAAATGCCATTTTAGTTGTATTTTAGTCATCTCAATTGTTTTTGTTTTTGTCATATTTTAGTCGACTAAAATGGTATTAAGTTTTCTCTGTTAAAAAAAAAAATGGTATTAATTTAGTCGACTAAAATGTTTTAGTTGACGAAATTAACACTGCATCAGCATGGTTCGATACATAGGTGCAGCATTAGGTCAGATTAGCAGGTTAGATCAGCATGACAGCCAGGAAACTGGTGTTTTGAAAAGTAGATTTACTTTTTTTCTTATTAGACAAATTTTGTAAGAAATTTTGTTTTGTGTCCCGCTCAAAGTTCTCTGCTATTCACAGACATTGAAAATATGACACAATAGCTGGCTGCACCATATGTGAGATGTAAACATCGGCTAGCCCCTCAGCAAGAGGGCATGTAAATGTGTCAGGCTTCAGTCAGGGATGTAGAAAAGAAGGCCCAGACTATTCTCCTGTGTACAGGCTATTGGCAGTCTGTATCCCCCCAGTGGTTGTATAGAAAAGGCTGTAAAAAAGAGCAGAACCGAGTGTTCTCAATCAGAATGAAATGCCTGCCACCACACAACTGTGCAGCTGTAGATACATCAGATGAAGTAAAAATAACGCTTCTCTTTTTGTATCAGTGACCTCGCTAACATAAATCATTCAATCTGCCAGTATTTCTGACATATCGCTGTCACAAGGAGGCCTTGTTATGACAGCCAGGGCCTAGAGCCCACTGTTGCTGAGGCTGTCAGCTTTCTAGTGCCAAAAATATAACTGTTTGTTTTTTTATGCGCTTCTGTGGGTGTGGGGGTCACTTTGAGACACCTGAGTTCTATCATTGACACTTGCCACTGGCGGCCGTCTGCCAGCGTATCTATACATCTGTAATGTAATGGCCTTTCTTAGAGGGGCCCTCATAGCATTCTGCTTCTGTCCATGCCGAGGTCACGTGACCACCATCGCACATACAAAAATGTATGAGATATGTTTAAAACGGACATTTATTTGATGTTACAACTCTTAAAAAGTGTTCTCTTAGATGTGACAGTGCAGCATTATATAAGCCCAGAGACAAATGGCTTTATTTAAATATTCACTCATGACAATTCCGATTCAGACTGACTCAGAGGCTTCCATCTTGTGCAGTTGGCTTGCTTCTGTAGATACACTATATTGTCAAAAGTATTGAGACACCTGTCTATACACACATGAACTTTAATGGCGTCCCAATCTTAGTCTGTTGGGTTCAATATTGAGTTGGCCTACCTTTTGTAGCGATAACAGCTTCAACTCTGCCCAAACCAGCTGCTCCCACCGCCTCCACATACCAGTGCTCAGTGCTCCAGTAAGTGCTGGAGGAGCATAGCGCTGGGGACTGACAGTCACTGACTCTCTGCTGACTTGGGATCAAGAACTGGGCAATCAAGGGTATTTGATCGCTTAGTTCTCAGTGTAGAGTTTTTTTTTTTTTTAGAATTCCGTACTTCTCTTTTAAGCTATGGTTTGAACTAGGGTTGTCCCGAGTACTTGTACTCCCGCAAATACCCCCGATATACCCCCCGAATACTTCCCCCCCATATTGCAGCCATGTCCTGTCCCTCATACCTGTAGATATGATGCCGCCGCTGCCGCATACCACCGTTAATCCCCCTGCATTATAGCTTAGCGCGCATTACAAGCTTTCGTTTTGAATACTTGTAATGCCCGCGCCCTTCTCGGGATTGGACGGATCTGTTCAATCCCGAGCAAGGGGAAGTGTCTATGCACGAATCCGCGTATAGACACTCCCCCGTGCTCGGGATTGGACGGATCCCTCCAATCCCGAGAAGGGGAGTGTCTATACATGGCGGCGCAGGCATTACAAGTATTCAGAACGAAAGCTTGTAATGCACGCTACGCTATAATGCAGGGGGATTAACGGCGGTATGCGGCAGCGGCGGCATCATATCTACAGGTATAAGGGACAGGGCATGGCTGCAATATGGGGGACATACATGGCTGCAATATGGGGGACATACATGGCTGCATATGTGGGGGACATACATGGCTGCAATATGGGGGACATGACATGGCTGCAATATGGGGGACATACATGGCTGCAATATGGGGGACATGACATGGCTGCAATATGGGGGACATACATGGCTGCAATATGGGGGACATACATGGCTGCATATGTGGGGGACATACATGGCTGCATAGGTGGGGGACATACATGGCTGCATATGTGGGGGACATACATGGCTGCAATATGTGGGAGACATGGCTGCATTTGGGGACACATTTTAAAAAAGTATCGGTATTCGGTATCGGCGACTACTTGAAAAAAAGTGGTATCGGGACAACCCTAGTTTAAACCATTACCATCTCAGAAAAAGGAGGCGGAACAGCGACAACAGTTCAATTCAACAACACTATTTAGGCTGGGTTCACACAATGCATATGAATTTCTATGCATTTTTAAGCGTTTTACATTGGCTCCCATTGATGTCAATGAAACCAAAAATACACACATATGGCACTAGCGGAGCTGCATGCCTGTATGAACTGCTATATCTGTGCAATAATAATTAGAAAAGATGTATAATGTTTTGCAAATAAGATATCGTTTCACAGACTTGGATCATCTTCATCTGGAGGGAATGGAATATATATTTGTATGACTATATAAAGAGAGGGATTCAGTATGTATGTATTTAAGTTATGTTTTATGTATCCACTACAGTAGTATTTCTAAAATCTTTTTTGTTTACCCCAGGGGCAAGGGGAACAGTGGTGGTCATACTTATGATTTTTAGACAGCTCATGTCTGTGACTCTGCCAAGTGGTAATGGCCCTGGAACAGTGCAGGGACCATCAGACGGGGAGGGACTCAGTTGGCACAGCTCAAGGAATACTATCAAGTTCTGGATGGACCCCTATCAAGTTCTGGTTGAAAATGACTGCTGTACAGTAGGGTGTCAACAACAGGATCCTATTGTAGAAAGCAAGGGATCACTTGCTTTGCTTCTTTAAAGCGGAGTTCCACCCTTAAAACCACTTGGTTTCATCCCATCCAGCATACTGGCGTCAGCGCCAGTATGCTGTTTTTTTTTTTTTTTAATGCATGTACTTACTTTATAACAAATCATTTAATTCCGTGCGCCTGCGCAGTCAGCTCCTGGGTCTGTGCGCAGGCGCCGAGAAGAGCCGAACGCTAATCGGCTGTTTCCGGAAGGCGTGACGCCTTATAGCGGCGACATACCGCGGTGCGCACGGAATTAAATGATTTATTATAAAGTAAGTACATGCATTAAAAAAAAAAAACCCTCTCTTACTCTGTCCAAAATGAAAAAAAAAGTGTTGCCTATAGTTCTACTTTAAGCACAAAGTTCTGATAATTTTTTTGGAGAGGACTAAGAAGATGCCAATCATACAGCAGAAAACGTATAGCACAGTGAGGAAGGTTTGTGGTCCAGGATGACAAGACAGTCAAAATTAGAAGCAGCGCTAGACTAAATTGCCTCTCAGCCCAGTCTGCCCCATAAGACTGGCGCAAGCCGATGGGAACTCTTTCCGTGCTGCCCCCCTGCAAAGTGCTGCCCTAGGCCTGGGCCTTGTTGGCCTAGGCTAGGATACAGCGTTGGCTACTGGAGAACCTGTCACCTTACCAGGTACCATGCCTATGACTGGTTGCAGTTTAGCCTCTTATTAAAGTAGTGTTATCAAACTGTTAGTGTGCTACTGTAGACTCGAACCCTTTTATGAGCGCCAGGACCCCACATGCACCCCTTGAGTAACATAAGATCAGGTTTTGTGCGTTTAAACAACTTTTACTGAAAGCTCTGCATGGAAAACATAACATGGCAAAACGTCCTTTGCCTAACTCTAACATACCTGCATAGGTAAAGTCCAAAGCTGGTAAGACTCGATTGGAGAAGATCACATATTGGGTGTGTACTGAAAGTCCAGTGCTCCGTAGACAAACTAAAACTTTAGGCAAATCCTGCAAGGTCTCTTGAGACCTGAAGCTCTGCCTTATATATGTCACAGGACAGGAGACTGGACCCCAAAAAGGCCAACAAACGTGAGCAGGGAATGCAAAGCAGAATCAACCCCTTCCCCCTAAACCTGGACAGCCACAGTAGTCTGGTTAGAATTAGGGAGACCACATGTCCCGGATTGCCCGGGACAGTGCCGCATTTTGCAGGTCTGTCCTGGGCACATTCATTCCAGGACAATACAGTGTCCCGGAATGAAACTGACACAACTACCCCCCGGGCTAATCTGATGCCGTCAAAAAAGGCTACCACATCACCGCTTTACTCACTGACAGTACTTGTCCTGGCCGGGAATGTCTGGAGGAGCACAATCCCGTCCCCTGCTTGTGATTGGAGAAGTCATAAATCCCGCCTCTTGTGTCCAATCACTGTGCTGTGATTTGTTACAGCACAAGATGATTTTTGAGAAGGGAGGATGTCCCTAAATGGTAGTTTGGAAATGTGGTCACCCTAGTTAGAATGAACACAGTAGGCAACCTGACTACACATGTGTTCCTTTATATATTGCTCCATGTTTTAGGATTAAGGTATAAAGGAACGCATTGACAAATGAGCACATTTAATCCTAAATACATGTCATTAATGTGACATCTGAGCGCAGAATGGACTGAAGTGCATGCACCACATTCCTACTGTATTAATTCCAATTGTTTTGTAGTAATACATTTGTCCAGCAGGTGACAGCAGCAACACACTGATTATGAAGTTGTCCCTTCTAAGCAAAGGCTGATCTGTCTGATGTTTAGCCAAGTTTATATTTGTCATACATTGGAACCCTTCTTTCCATAATCCTGTACTTGTACTAAATAATACCTTTCTATTAAAGTCCTTCTTCAAAAAAGGATTTTCAATTTAACTCAAAATGTGCATTTCAAAATTCCAGGAGCCACAACATATTTAAAAATTGCATTGTAGACACTTGATTGCCAGAAAAAAAAAGTAAAAAGGCATCCCTTATATATTTGCACGTCTGTTTTAGAACAAATATGTGTTTCCTGGGGTATATACTGTATATAGTATAGATTTAAATATATGTCAGCAAACAGTGCCTGCTTATCATCTATCTTCTGCTCCAACCTTTTTGTTTCCCTATTGTGCAGTAACACCTCTGAAGGTTTTACCCTCTTGCTGACCAGGCCATTTTTTTGTGATACAGCACTGCACTATTTTAAAGTGGTTGTTAACTCTGTACAACCACTTTTACCTATGTTATAGCTTACCTGTAGGTGCTGGAAAGATCTAAACCTCCACGGTTTAGAAGATATTTACAATAAAGCTGTGCGCCAATGTCTTCGGAGCATGCACACTTTAGGAAAGGCACGTTTCTAATGGGGTCATGCCTTGACTGCCGTCTCCCGCGTGCATGCGTGGGAGTGACGTCACATGACTCCGGCCAGTCACAGAGCCAGAATTTGTGGCCCCAGAAGGAAGAGCAGTGAAAATGGACGTTTCTAGACAGTGGGGACAGCGGTGACATTGCAGAATAGATAAAGCGATGAGCGCAAATTGATGCACTAAACAGCGAAAGACAGTAAACACTGATTAAATCTATAAACAAACCATGTGATAAGAAAAAATGTGCAATACGGACCTGAAACAAAATCTCAAGTGACCAAACTAACAGTAAATAAATGAACCAAAAGACATAAATTGTGAATAAATTCACTGAAAGTCCCATCCAAAAAACAACTGCAAAATGGTATCGATGATTGATAGGATGAATCTTCACAAAATGTTGAGCTCACAGAGCGCTTACCTCCCCACTGTGAGAAAATCGCCTGAACCAATCCTCAAATCACATGTATGGAGACTATGGGTCTTCACAGTTTATTTGAAAGATCCTGGTCTTCAAAATTAAGGGGACTCGCCAAAAGGTACCGATGGATTACCAAAGAAAAAGTAGAAGAAAATGGACTCCCATCGTGAAGTAAATCAATACAATGGGTTTAATAAGGCTAAAATTATGCTTACAAGCATGTGAATCAAAAAAGACGCCAATTGCAAACACTTCCAGTCTGGCGAGCGGGTTTCGCTTCACTTCCGGTCACGTCTGATACCTTACGCGTTACGTCACGGCACGGCACGTGACATTGCAGGCTTCGGTTTCTGGTAAGTGACACACAATGGGCTACTATGCGATGCAGAGACTCAGTAGTCACCACTGGGACCAAGACCCTGCCATAGGGAGGGCAGGCCATTTCCTACAATGCTGCGGTCCCTATAGTGTTGCGCTCTGAACTTATACAAGGACTGAGTGTGCTGATTTGAAAGCTGCTCTGAGAACATTATCACTGGTAAAAATGTACAAGGAAGCTATTGATAAATGGTACAGTGCACAATGGTGCTTCCATGTACATCCTCTGTGCCTGGTTATGTGATCTTTTGTGACCTTATCTAGCTTTTGGGGTGCATGTGGAAGGATCATTTTCTATGTAACTTCTCTGCACAGCTCTGCCCATAATGCTTGCCTTATTGTGAGTTAATTGTGGTCCATAAGTGTATGGGGGCATTAAAGGGAGTAGTGGTAAAAGGGGTAGGCACTAATAGGATATCCATCAAGTGTAGAAGATGCAGAAAGGGGATGTCCATCAAGAGGAAGTGCACAGTAAGTGGATCCCAGAAGGAGGCTATATAGTGGAGTGCAGCAAGGAAGTACCCCACACTGACAGCAAATACCTGCTATACCATAAAGTTGAAGATACTGTACAATTGTTAAAAAATTATACATTTAGAGAGGTTTGCTCCACATACAACTTTAAATAGGAATAATCAACTTTTCACCTTTAACGATTGAGAGGCTGTAGAATTTGGTGTTTTATTGGTGCCAAATAGAAATGATGAGGCCAAGGTAATTGTACCTAGAGGTATCTCAAAGACTCCAACATGGCTGCTCCCACAAAGACTGTACAATACTGAGAAGATTGGGGTCACACGAAAGACCATGCTTCAATGCCAGTATGAGAATGAACCAATCTCACACATACCTGCCTTTCAGGAGAAAAGGCAGGAGAAAAGGCACAAAGTAGATGCACCGCACACCCTCCCTCAGCAGAAGAGTGGAACTTCATCAGAAAGTGACAAGTGTTACTGGCTCTGTTGACATATCTCCTGACAACAGTTCATCACCCTGAGCTGACATGTGTGAAGGTGCAACATCAAATGAGGAAAACAAAATACTGGAATATCAAGTATTATTACAAAATAGTGCAAATTCAAGACTGGGCAAGATCCCTGAAAAATCCTGCACTGTTTAGGAATCACTAAGGACCATTTGACAGACTATACCAAAGTCTGAAGAGATGCTGACAAAGATTGTAGAGATCTATGAAATAAACAAGGGAATGGACCTACTGGGTGACAGCCACATGTATATATATTTGTACTTTATGTTACAATTTCAGTTGCATTTTGCAACTAGCATAAGTCCCATTTTTTTGTGCCAGTGTGGTCTGTTCAGCATACCACTAAACTGGACAAAAGAAGAGTGGTCTGGTGATTTGATTGGCAGTAGACGTGTCTTACCATACCTCTCAGGTACTTACATTTCCATAGTCACTCTCCTAAACATTATGCACATTCTTCCCAGAAGAGTTGGAGCTGTTATAGCTACAAAGGGTTGGTCAACTTAATATTGAACCCTATGGACTAAGACTGGGACGGCATTACATTCCATGTGCATGTAAAGGCAGGTGGCCCAATACATTTGGTAATATAGTTTAAGTATGTATGTGTATCTATATATATATATATATTGGAACAAAAGTGCAGCACTAATCCAGCAATAATTAACAATTAACATAAGTCATACATAAGTCAAAATAGGCATGTGCAGAAACAGATGACAGTCCCAAGGTGATAAATCTTCATCCACCCTTCAGCAGATAGCTTTTCATAAATACAGTAGTAACACCACACTGATCCACCACCTTATATTCAAATAAATGTACTTACCAAAGTAAATGGGCTTTTTCTACCAGAGAAAAGAGTCATAATTTGCTTATGTATCCATATGGTCCCGTCTGGGATAATGCACACCTTCTCTGGGTCTGATTAGACCCTCATGGAAGCCTCATCTTTCAACTTGTAATGCTCGAGCATGAAGCAAAGAGAGCCAAAAAAAAACACCTAGTGTAAAACCGCAATACGTTTTTTAATAAATATGCACTAATTACTCACAGTGTTAAAATGCATAAGTATTAACAAAGAAAAGCTGGTCCAGGAACTCAAACGGGCCGCTTCCTGGAATCGAGATGCATGATGACATCAAAAGCATTTCCTTACATCTGACGTCGTCCTTAGCAAGACCTGGTAATTATGCCATGAAGGTTCTTGTTCAGGCACTTCCCGTTAACCTTTCCTATTTGCGTTTGTCTACTGTGGCTTGTCAATAAATACATCAATATTTAAGAGCAGCGACCGAAGTGCGGATTATGTTTTTTTCATTTACTTACCGTTATAGGGTCAGTCTGCTCTGTCCCTTGTCTTTTAATTTTTTGTCTGTGTTCTCACCCTTTTACATAGGATTCCAATGGAGACAAGCTATTTATTTACTTTTCTACTAGTTATTTAAACACCCATTACGCAGGCATGGTCTAGCGTGTGGGAGCCCCCAGTCACGGCACGAGCCCCTTAGAAACGGCAACAATCACGCCCTTTGTTCAGTGCCTATGCACCGATGAAGTCGGTGCAAGTGTATTTGGTAAATATCTCTTAAATCATGCAGGTTTAGGAGATTTTTCCAGTACCTACAGGAAAGCCATATTATAGGCTTACCTGTAGGTATAAGTGGTGTAACTAGGTTTACACCCACTTTAAATAGAGTTTAGTATCACTTCAAGCTAACAGCGGTATCAAGTGATTAATAAGGTAAAACGTATATACATTACTTTAGCAAATAATCAGTTAGGGTTAACATCTACTCTAAAACATAAGATAAAAATAAAAAAATAACATCAAAAATTAAAATATGATCCAGAACTATTATAGTTTCTCTTCAATACTTGACAATTTTACCTCCTTCCTGTCCATGCCAATTTTAAGCTTTCAGTGGCTTGAATGGCAATTGTGCGGTCATGCAACACTGTACCCATATGAAAATACTGATGTCTTCATCTCCCAATGTGCCCACCTACCCAAATTGCAGACTACACATGCTGGTCACCTACACCCCACCCCCTAGCAATGCCAGACCAGGCAAAGTCCCAAACATTCCACCCGAGGGATAAATTAACACATTTGAAAACGACAATTGACAGTGCAGGATCATGAGAAAACATTCCTTAACATTCCTAGTCCCTAACCGCAGGTCTGTGGCTGCCCCAGCATACCTGTTTAAGCAAAGCACAATGTTAGCTGAGTCTATATCTGGAATTTAGCTCCAGCTTTGGCAGGACATAAGTCATTCAGACTCTGGCAACTGCGTCAGGCAGAGCATCCTTCTCCTGGTGGGTGTAAGTCTCTCTACTTCTCCAGCCCCCACCAGGATCCGTGCCCTATTCCATTTTACAGCACACAGGACCAGAGTTGGGATTTTAGGGATTATCCTAGAAAATTAATAACAGCTTGCAACTTTGGGAGCTATGTGGTGCATCCCAGATGTATCGGTACTCTGTACTCAGTGGCTGCCTCCTAAACACTACCTATAACACTAGGGGGAGCATTCAACCAGCTCAACAAAGTCCCTGCTATCTATAGTAAGTTATATCCACATCACGTTTAAATAACGGCATTCATTAATTACCAGACACTGGTGTTATCCTGTCCATTATGTCTCAGGCAATATCCTTAATTTCTCTTGAGATACAAATTTGCATTTCATTTCCAAAAAGAAAAAAAGACCTCATAAGACACATTGGCCTAAGTATTTTCCACAAATACCCAAACAGCAAAGTTTCTTCCAGAGGTCAAAAAAATGTCCAAACCAATAAGGCCCAGTACAGATCCTGGGATGTGACACAACCTTAACAAAGTCATTTGAAATCATTTGACAGTAAATTTCCCTGTAAGTTCCTAGCCTGCAGCCTGGAGAATCCTTTGCTTTCTAACAGTCTCCTTCCAGATTTTAAAATGCTAAATTCAAGCCGGGGTTTGATGCGGCCTGCCGCCTCCCTGCAGGCCATTCCTGGGCCTGACGCAGCCACCCCGGAGCCGACAGGGCAGCCGTCATCTCCCTGACATGAAATGTAACGTGTCAGGCCAATGGCAGCACACAGGAGTGAAAGCTGCCATTTACAGCACCCATGACAACAGCGACGGAGATCAGCCCAATTTGCCTTGATATGACTGGTACCTAGTAGTTAAACTGGCATTGTTTGTGACAGGGTGTCATTCTTGTGCTTGTCTCCTATGAATGATGAGCATTCTTGTCTTAACATGGCGAAGCAAAAACATATATTGATGTTTAGAAAATAGCTGCTGCCTTGTTCTACATTTAAGGAGATGCAAACCTTAACAGAATGACTTTTATTTTGCTAAAGTAATGCATATTATAAACAATCGTCTTTCTTTTTAAATAAAATACTGCTTTCATCTTTTTTTTATCTTTTGTTGCATCTCAGTGCTGCTGATTCCTTGCAGCCTCTTTGAATCTACTTTAAATCTACATGCATTCCAGCAATTCCACAATGACATTTTTTAGGGTTGGTTTCCTTATGGTGACAACAGTGCATGTGCCTAGGTAATGGATGTTCAAACAGCCACTTGTGGTCTCCTTTGAATGTGACACTGCAGGAGCACAATATGTTGTCACCCTATAACATGAAGTGCCTGAACAAGAACCTTCATGGTAGGATTTCCAGAATTTATGTGAATGAAGGCTGCAGATTTCAAAATATTGAAAATTTATTTTGAAATTGCATTAACATGTTATGGTTTATATGAGAATTTGTTTGCTGAGTATATATATATATATATATATATATATATATATATATATATATAGATATCTATATCTATCTATCTATCTATATACATGCAGTCTGTTTCCATCTGACTTCCCGTAGAGGAGAGCAGGCTGTGTATGTGTCCGATCCGATCCACAAGACGGTGGCGAACGTATCTCCATATGTCTGTTTTGAATGGATTTTATCAGAATGGATGCCCGGTGGGTGTCAGTGGACATCCACCGCCCTATAGAGTACAATGAGTGGTCTGATCGGGTCTGCCTTAACCACTTAAGTACCTTGCCTGTTTTTCAGACTCAGTGTTTACAAGTTTAAAACATTTTTTTTTGCTAGAAAATTACTTAGAACCCCCAAACATTCTATATATATATATTTTAACACCCTAGAGAATAAAGTGGCGGTCATTGCAATACTTTTTGTCACACCGTATTTGCACAGCGGTCTTACAAGCGCACTTTTTTTGGAAAAAAAAACACTTTTTTAATTAAAAAATAAGACAACAGTAAAGTTAGCCCACTTTTTTAAATATTTTGAAAGATAATGTTACGCTAAGTAAAATGATACCCAACATGTCACGCTTCAAAATTGTGCCCACTCGTGGAATGGCGTCAAACTTTTACCCTTAAAAATCTCCATAGGTTGCATCCTTTGAGTTACAGAGGAGGTCTAGGGCTAGAATTATTGCTCTCGCTCTAACAATTGCGGGGATACCTCACTTGTACGGTTTGAACACCGTTTTCATATGCGGGCGCTACTCACGTATGCGTTTGCTTCTGCGTGCAAACTCGTCAGGAACGGGTTGCTTTAAAAAAAATTTTTTTTTTGTTTTCTTATTTATTTTAATTACTATTATTAATTTTTACACTGTTTAAAAAAAACGGGTCACTTTTATTACTATTACAAGGAATGTAAACATCCCTTTTAATAGAAAAAAGAATGACAGGTCCTCTTAAATATGAAATGTGGGGTCAAAAAGATCTCAGGTCTCATATTTCGACTAAAATGCAATAAAAAACAAAATTGTAAAATTACAACAGAAAAATGTGCCTTTAAGACGCATTGGCGGAAGGGACGTTTTGACGTCGCTTCCTCCCTGCTATGCTATGAAGATGGATGGGAACCATCTTGCCCTCACTTGTATCCCAGCCAAGCAGCAAGAAGGACCCGATCGCCTCCGCCGCTGCCAATGGCTCCGGTTAGCGGCGGAGAGCGTGGGAGGGGGGCCACTCTCCCGCCGCCGATAACAGTGATCTCGTGGCAAATCCGCTGTGGAGACCACCGTTATCGTTTACAGGAACTGCTACGTTAAAGATGAATATCTCGGTTGTGGCAGCAGCTGCTGCCGGTACCAAGTTATTATTTTTTAAAGTGATGACGTATATATACGTGAGCCGGTCCTTAAGTGGTTAAAAAAATGGACGACAGGGTGACCTAATTGGTCCACTGGTGTGAAAGGGTCCTATGGAGGTTGTTATTTCAGAAGTCTTTAGTATTTCCTGTAGGTCTGATGCAGCTGATTTTTCCCCACTGATCTTTACTGACTTATCATGGTGTATTCCACACTGTGTAGAGGTGTAGCATTGCTACCTTACATCAGAGCTGCCCCTCTGATGAGTAACAACCATTTGAGACTAGCAATCAGAGACAGACGTGCTGAAAAAGTTCAATTCTTCCAAGAATGCGCCGACTTGATTCTGAGCATGCGCAGCTTTTTATCCGATGCTTTTGCATACTAACGATCAGTTTTGACCTATCAGTTAGGCGTCCATCGGTTAAAGCAAGTTCTCTATTTTTTGACCGAAGGATAACTGACCGATGGCGCCCACACACGACCTTCAGTCTGTTTTCATCGGTTTTGACCGATCGTGTGTACACGGCCTTAGATGATCTAAAGCCGGCCGTGCATGGTTCGAATTTTGAAATAATTTTCTTTTGAAAATTGTATCAAAGAATTTTCGTACAAATTTTGCACCGTTAGTGGGCTGCAGCAACAGCCGATTTTTCAAACGGCAATCAAATTTGAGGAATCAGACATGTTGGATTTTTTTTAAAAAACTAACGATTTTCTAATCAATGATGGGAGAATCGTGGGAGAAATGTAATATAAAAAAAAATGTGCATGTGCAATAAAAGAAAATTCCCGGAGAGAAAAGAATATTCCTGGCCACGAAAATTATTTTCTGTAGCAACATGAAGGTTTGGTCGGCCGAATTTTAAAAATCAATGGTGGCATCATCGGATCACAAAAAAACAAACTTTCTGTTTTTGAAAAGAAAATTTGTTTGAAATTCGACCGCTTTTCATTGCAGAAATACTATACAGCTTTATTCTCTGAGGCCTCGTACACATGAGCGCAGAGCATTTTTGTTGAGGAAAAAGATCGTGTGTATGTTTTTCGTCGAGAAAACTGTCATGGATCTCGCCGATAAAAAAAAAGAACATGCTCTCTTTTTTCGTCGGGAGTCTCAATTTCCTCGTCGTGTTTCTCGTCGGGCTGGTTTACGACGAGAAACATGTTCATGTGTATGCTTAGAAACCCGCGCATGCTCAGAATAAAGTATGAGACGGGAGTGCACCTTCGATAAAAGTAGCGTTCGTAATGGAGATAGCACATTTGTCACGCTGTAACAGACTGAAAAGCGTAAATCGTCTCTCACCAAACTTTTACATAACACGCAGTAACATGAGATTAGCAAAAGCAGCCCCAGGGGTGGCGCCAATGGAATCAAACTTCCCCTTTAGAGTGCCGTCGTACGTGTTGTACCTCATCGCGTTTGAGAATGACGAGATTTTGTCTTGACAGTGTGTACGCAAAGAAAGCTTGTCAAGATTCTCGGCAAGCCTGACAAGAAACTCGTTGAGGAAAGCAACGTTTAATTTACGACGAGATTCGTGTTTACGAGGCCTCAGAATAGGAGTGCCTAGGCACAGGAAGCACACCATTTAGTGCAAATTCAAGACAAAATTAAAAAATTTCAGTGTGCTACTTAGATAAATCTAATTTCTGAATGATGCCTATACCATAACAAGTCTTTATTTTTAAAGCGGATGGTTCAGCAAAAAAACAATATTAAAAGCCAGCAGCAACAAATACTGCAGCTGCTGACTTTTAATATTAGGACACTTACCTGTCCTGGAGTCCAGCGGCGTCAGCAGCAGAGGACGAGCGATCGCTCATCACCCTGCTGCTCCCCCCTCCATCCACGGTGAGGGAACCAGGAAGTGAAGCGCTGCGGCTTCACTGCCCGGTTCCCTACGGCGCATGCGCGAGTCGCGCTGCGCCCGGCGATTGGCTCCAGCTGTGTGCTGGGAGCTGAGAGTTCCCAGCACACAACGGGGGGGCGACGGGATGTCGCCAAAAAACCCGTCTTTTGCCCGAGACTGCGGGCCGGAAGTGGTTGCAGATACCTGTCTTCAGACAGGTATCTGCACCCCCCTCCCCCCTGAAAGGTGTCAATTGTGACACAGGAGGGGGGGAGGGTTCCAATCAGCGGATCTTCACTTTAGGGTGGAGATCCGCTTTAAGTTTAGGTCAATTTTAGTAAAAAAAAGTGCATCAAATTCCCAATTTCTCATAATGCTGTCTGTGTCTTCAGTACTTTTAAATCTTTTAGGCCTCGTACACACGAGGCAATCCATTTGTTCAAATCGGTCGGACCGACCGATTTGAACAAATCTGTCTGCTTGGATTTTGGTTTGCTTGCGTGTACACACGAGCAAACCAAAATCCCCGCCAGCAGACAGCGCGCTGACGTGTCGGTGACGTGGCGGTGACGTTGCCACCACCACTTCACCGCACCAGGAAGTAAAACACTTCCGCACATGCGTCGAAATCATTCGGCGCGTGTGCGAGAAGACATGTCTGCTGGTTAGCATACTAACCAGCAGACATGTCGGGTGGACGGGTTCCCAACCGACAGATTTCAAAGCATGCTTTGAAATCTGTCGGGTGGCCAAATCCGTCGGCTTGCCCGTACACACGGTCGAATCTGTTTGCTGGGACGGTCAGGCCGACCGTTTCCAGCAGACAAATTTGATCGTCTGTACGAGGCCTAATGCCGCGTACACACGATCATTTTTTGTGATGAAAAAAAAAACGACGTTTTTGAAACGTCACTTTTCAAAGACGATGTTGCATACACACCATCGTTTTTTTCACAAAAAGCGAGGTTACGTTCACCACTCTTTTCCATTGAAGCTCGCTTCATAACTAGCTTCTGGGCATGCGCGGGTTGAAAAACGTTGTTTTAAACGACGTTTTTGCTACACACGGTGACTTTTTGTGAAACAAAAAATTACGTTTTGAAAAACGACACAAAAAATTCAAGCATGTTGGAATTTTTTTTTGGTCGTTTTTTTGAAGACAAAAACAACGTTTTGCCCACACACAATCAATTTAAATGACGTTTTTTTAAAACGTTGTTTTATTTCATCACAAAAAACGACCGTGTGTACGCGAGTTGCTGACCCAGTTCAAGCACCAAACAAATAAAATCAAGTCAACTCCTGATCTGCACTTTTTTTTATCTTATTTGGATCGATAATTTAGAAGAACATGCAGAGAGTCAGTCCTTGTATTTCTTTTATGATGTGTCTACTTTAAAATACTTGAAGTTTACATTAATCACATGGATCTTTGATTATGTCTGCTGGTTAGTTTTGTTCTATTGTATAAGCTTTATTTCCTATGGAACTTTATTTTACATTTAGAGATGCAAGCAACCTAAGTGTTAATATAAATCAGTGGTACTTTACTTTGCAAAACCATGTGTTACTTTGCATGTATGAATAAAAAATATGTTTTTGTGCAATGCGAGATACTCTGATTCGTATTAACACATAAGAAACTTGCATCTGTTAGGGTGAGAGAGCATGCACTTTGAAAGAAGCCTGTATGCAACCAAAATAAAAAAAATATACCAGTTTTATTTATACTTGCAAAGCAGCACCTGTTTTTTGCATAGTAAAATAACACAGTATTTTTCATCACTTCAGTTCAATTCCGACTGCCATTAAGGAAAAAAAATTGTCTTGATGGGGTTCCAAGACACAGATAGTAAAAAGTTGACTTTGAAAGTTTGCTATGACAGATCTGTGTTTGCTGTTGGAACAGATTCTGAAACCTGAAAATTTCTGGATAAAGGGTATTTAACCACTTAACCCCTGGACCATATTGCTGGTCAAAGAGCAGACACTTTTGCGATTCGGCACTGCGTCGCTTTAACTGACAATTGCGCAGTGGCTCCCAAACAAAATTGTCGTCCTTTTTTCCCCACAAATAGAGCTTTCTTTTAGTAGTATTTGATCACCTCTGCGGTTTTTAGTTTTTGCGCTATAAACAAAAATAGAGTGACAATTTTGAAACCAAATTATATTTTTTACTTTTTGCTATAATAAATATCCCCCAAAAATATATATATATATAAAAAAAATGTCCTCAGTTTAGGCCGATACGTATTCGTCTACATATTTTTAGTAAAAAATAATTGCAATAAGCATTTATTGATTGGTTTGCGCAAAAGTTATAGCGTTTACAAAATAGGGGATAGTTTTATGGCATTTGTCTTAATATTTATTTTTTTACTAGTAATCAGTGATTTTTATCAGCACTGCGACATTATGGCGTCAGCGTCAGGGGCGAGCCTATTGGCTGTTCGGCGAGGTGATGTATAGCTACGTTCTCTCGCCCAGCAGAGTTGACCTGCTGTATAACTGCAGCGGCTGGTCGGCAAGCAGTTAAAGAATTTATGGGCACATTTGTATTTTTTTTGTTTTGGATCCCCCCCCCCCCCAATCAGTTTTAATTTGTAATTGTCTGTGTCACATTGTGGATATTTCCCTTCACTTCCTGTTGCAGACACTAAACATTAAAGCGTATGTTACCATAAAATAAAAGGGATCCTGTTCCTTTAACCACTTCAATACCAGACACTTACCCCCCACCCCCCATTTTAGCAAGGTTAAAGTAATTGTATAACTAAAGGCAAAACTTATTTTAGTATTGGATAGGTTGGAGATTAGAACATCTCTTAGGTTTTTTGTGTTGTCTGTGTCCCTGTTGGGGAGATTTGCCCTCTCTCTTGCTTCTATTTACTATTATCACCAAAAAAGAAAGTAAAGGAAAATACCAACTTTTGGGTTGTCCCCAAAACAGGAGTAATAGAGATATCTTCCAATGAGGACACTAGTTCTGGTGGCCCTGGAGATAACCAGGGATAAACTCACTGTCGAGGGATGCTCTCTCTCAATTCCTGTTTTAGCTGTGGGACTGGAAGTAAAGGGAAATCTACTCTATCCAAATTGGAATTGCGTTTTAATTATGCTTTAGTATAAAATATTGTCTGTAAAGATTTTCTAGTCTAGTTTTGTACTAACAGGTGGATATGCTTCTTTGGAAAAAGCCCCCCCCCCCCCCCGCCTGCCTTTTCAGAATGGAAAGCAGGGAGGTCCATGTACCTAAGCTCTTAGAGCACACATTTTACACACTTTAATGCATGTTCCCAGGTTAGCCATTGTCTTAAACGGTCCCAGTTCTTTGTGCCATGTGTTGTTTGAGACACTTTTTGATGCATCAATGCCTGGTAAAGGGTCTATTGATCACAATGGCAGCACATGTCAATGCACTTTACAAATGTGTGTCAAAGTACATTAATAAAGCACACACAAATGCATGAAAACACACACATACACAGTAATGTGTAAATAAATACAGCTTTAATGTGCCCTTTCTTTAATGCTGTGTGTATCCTGTACTTAGTCTATTGTCAAAAATGGTAACAAACTTTGTATAGACTTTTTGAAGACTTTTCTTGGATTTGAAAAATGTTCCCAATAAAACAGAATGATAAAGGGGAGTGGGGACGACTGATTAACATTTAAAGACATGTCTGTATTTGTACTATGTATATGTTTATATCATGTTTACGTGTCTCTGTGATTTTTAGGTTAGCCAGTACACATTCGCTATGTGCAGTTACAGAGAGAAAAAAGCAGAACCACAGGAACTTCTACAACTTGATGGCTACACAGTGGATTACACAGATCCACAGCCAGGTAAGTAAATTAGTGGCACATTATTTTATAGGGAATGTTTATTGTTTATGACATATTTCCTATCTGTTTTATTATCATAAGCATTCTAACTTTTTTTTTCAATGACAATGGTTAAAGGTTGAATTTGTTATGAATTTGGGGAGGTTTTTGCTTATTTCCTGTTGTCTATGTGGGGTTAGGAGAGGAGGAAGTGCCCAATATTCAATGAAATGCATGGGGATTATAGTTTGTGATCGTTTAATGAAAGTTCAGAACATGGTTAAGCCAATGCGTTTTGGGGGAAAAGAAAAAACTGCTATTGTATGTAGATGGTGAGCAGAGAAAATCCCATATGGTGGGTTTGTGATATCACAATCAGAGTTGCTGAATGATCGCTGTGTTTGCAGCAGCAGCTGTTGTGTATGTGGGACAGGATATAAGAAGAAATCTGCCCAATGGAGACACATAAAGCAGTAATAACTTGTCCGAGATCCTAAGACAATTTCATGGGCTAGCACAAAGGTATTAAAATTAAAACACAACACCAAGATACAATCCAACACATATTTATTAAATGGAAATTATATATGGCCACGGTGTTATCCATAGGGGTTAATTGCTTTATTTAAATAAAAATAAATAAATCAATAAATAAGTAACTAAAATAAATAGGCCAACTTGGCTAAGATATAATTTAAAGAGAATAACATGGTGTCCATCCAGCCAAGGCTGGACGACTAATCCCCACCGGCCGATGCCGGTAGAGCAGCTACCGGCTGAGGCCCCCCCACCACCGTGGCCGCTTCTATCAGATCCTGTAGCCCCATATTAAAAATGTCAATGCCAATGGGCGATAAATGGATCTTATCCTTGCGAAAAAGGCCTGGGATAAAGCCCTCCAATTCTGCATGGCGGAAAGACACGCCGCCAGAAGAAACTAGAAAACTATGAATGGTCCTGTTAAGTCTCCTCCGAATCCTGTCCAAATAAAACAAAGCACCCTGAGGAGACCACAACAGCCTTGGGATCATTTCAGAAAATGCCAAAACCGTATAAGGAAACATGAGCTTCACTGCGTGTAAATCCCTTTTTATTTCGCATAATAGTTCCCAAGTACCCAATTTACCCAGATCGTTGGCACCAGCATGTAAGACCAAGATTTGAGGGGGAGGCCATATATCCGATAAACGTGCTAAATGCTCTTTGATACCCCTCCACCGCAAACCCCTAACCCCTGACCATAATAACATGAAAGACGTAGAGTCCAGACCTAAATTTGTGGAATAGGTCCTGGATCCGGTGTGCTTGGCGGCCCAGAAAACATAAGAGTGGCCCACTATCCAAACCACCTTCCTGTTTTGATCTGAAAAAGAAATCACAAAATTAGAAGCTCAGGACGCACATATAATTTGTACCTAGAACTACTCCATCGCCCGACAGCCTTCAACCCCTCCTCAGCAAAACCCAAAGAATCCGCTACTGTGGTTCAAAAGCTTCAAACAAGAGGAAAAAACTGCCGAAAACTGGTATCTAGTCAATGGGGACAGATCTTCGTGTATAAAGAAAGAATCGGGAGATACTGGCCTAAACGCCATATACCTCTTCACTTGGGTGACCGGGCATAGCGCCTTGTTGCCTGAATTAGCGAGGGAGAACCAACATCCCCCACCGGCCGGAGACGATTTGGACCTGCTAAGAAAAATATCAAGGCGACCATCTTGCATAAGGACATGACCAAATCTAAGAAAAGATAGGGAAGTCTTGTTTGTAGCCGTAAATTCGCCAATCCTGAGGGCACCAAAGAAAGCGATAGAAAAGGCAGCTCTAAACAGAAGAGTTTCAAACTCGGATGTACATACCTCCCGAAGAGAACCCAGGAGGTCCAGCAATAAAGCAACCGAGATGGGACGTCTGTTGTCGATTGCCGGTCTGGACCTCCTGAAACCTTTGAGGACCTGTGACACTTGGAAGAAGGACGTTAAAGCTGGTACACCTGAAAACTTCAAGAAGAATGAAATCCCCGCCAGGATTTTGCTTACTGAGGCCGGGGAAAGGTGAGCCTGAATGAGGTTAGACAAAAAGGTTAAAGCTAACAATGAAGTGACCTTTAACGGATCCGAACCAACGTCACTGCAAAAAGAACACCACCTGGACCAAGATAGCCTATAGTCTGACCAAGTCTTACTTGAAACCGAGTTGCGTAGATTGCCGAAAATCACTCCCATATCAAGCCCCAGAGGAATTCTGGGCAAGGGGTCCCTTCCAGATCTGCTGATGGAGCCAGGTCCCGAAACTTTGCGAACTGTAGGCGAGATAAAGCATCGGCGATATTATTATGAATGCCAGCTATATGTTCAGCCTTAAGCCAGATATTATAACGCATACAGTGACAAACCATAAAACGCAGCAGTCTCACCACTGGCTCGGATCTTGATGATAAACCATTAATGGCAAACAGAACTCCCTTGTTGTCCGTATGGACCAAAATTCTCTTGTTCTCAAACAACTCTCTCCAGATTACTACAGAGACTATGACTGGGAACAATTCCAGGAGGACCAAGTTTTGCAAAATGTCCTCCCGCAACCATTCCGTATGCCAAGCCCTGGCGCACCAGTGCCCATTCAGGAATGCCCAGAAACCCGCCGACCCGGCTGCGTCCGTGAAGAATTCCATTTGGCTACTAACCACAAAATCCTGCTGCCATACTGTGGAGCCGTTAAATTCGCTTAGGAAAGTATCCCATACCTTAAGGTCCTCCTTAACTCCCCTCGATAGCCGAATATGGGCCCGCGGGTTAGTAAGGCCCCTAATGGCCAAGGAAAACCTACGGGAGAAAACCCTAGCCATGGGAATAACCCTGGCGGCAAAAGCAAATAGCCCCAGAAGCGACTGGGCTTCCTTCAACAAGACTTTCTTTCTGGATAAGAATGATGAGATCAGAGATCTCAGCTTCAGCAATTTTTCTTCCGGTAGCCTAAATTCCATACGAACCAAATCGATGCCTATCCCAAGGAATTCGATCGATGTGGAGGGAAGAGTGGTCTTTTCGTGTGCCAAGGGGACACCAAAGTCCTCGCAGATACCATAAAATGCTTGGAGGGCCTCGAAACATTCAGAGGTTCCGACCTTACCAAAAAATAAAAAGTCATCCAGGTAATGTAATAGAGCCCCATGGGGAAACTTCTGGGACATGACCCAGTGCAAAAAGGTGGAAAAGGCCTCGAAGTAGAAGCACGACAGGGAAAACCCCATGGGCATGCATTTATCAAAGAAAAATTTCCCCAAGAAATGAGAGCCCAAGGAGTTAAACCCCTGAGGGTGGACTGGCAATAACCGAAAAGCTGCCTTGATGTCGGCCTTCGCCAGTAAGGCACCTTGACCCATCCGTCTCAGGATGACTAAAGCTTCATCAAAAGAAGAATAAACTACCGGGGCTGCAATATCTGAAACTTCGTCATTCAGCGAGGATTTAGGGGGATAAGAAAGATGGTGTATCATCCTAAAAGAGCCCGTCTCCTTCTTTGGGACTATCCCCAGTGGGGACAAGCGAAAATTCAGAAAAGGGGGGCATGAAAAGGGGCCCGCTATCCTCCCCTCAGCCAGCTCCTTGGATATTTTTTCACATACCACGTCCGTATGGCTACAAGCCGAAAATAAATTTTTTACCATCACACAGCCCGGGCCCTCAAAGGACGGGACTAAAAAACCTTCTTTAAAACCATCAATTAGCAGAGCCGCCATCCTGAGGTCTGGGTAGCACTCTAGCCATGGGCGCATTGCGACTAACTTCACCGGAGTCTGCGCCTTTTCCATGACTATCCTTGTTAACTGGCTGAAAGGAGGATGCGGATGATTTGCGAAAGCACCTGCTGGCTGAATGAGCACCGCTGCAGCAGGAGCACTCGTGCCTGTAGCGGCAATTTGTAAGGAACCTGCACTGACCCTCATTGAAAGCAAAGCACAGGCCTTTGCGAAAACTGCCCTGACTACTTGCCGGGGGCCTAGGTGTAAACTGCGGTTTCGCTGGCAACATTAAGTTCAACCACAGGCCCACATCCTTCGTCCCCCAATGTAAGGTAGGGTGGACTGCCAGCTTCTGACGGAAATTCTCGTCATAGGTGAACCAGGCTGTACCCCCAAAATGGCGAAAGGCCTCGGCTATAATGTCCAAATGTTGGAACAGGCCTGAACACTTGCCGGGAAAGCGTTCACCCATTACTGCTGCATAAATGCAAAACGCCTGCAGCCAGTTTTGAAACGTTGCCTGTCAGCTTTAACTAGGAATTCCTTAGCGGAGGGCAGTAAAGACAGTAGCTCCAAAAATTCGCCCCTCCAGATTTTTTCTTTTGTTGCCTTAGGCAAATGAAAGCCCAATGGGGACAGGACGCACGGAAGGGGCTCCCTGAAGGAAGACTCGCCCACTGTCAATGCTGACGGCCTTATAGGCAGGGAAGGATTAATATTGGGGGCACTAGCGCCTCTCACAGCAAATGCTCTTTTTGTGTCCTGCAAAGCAGGGGCACTTGACTCCTGCCAAACAGGACCAACATCATCCAAATAATGTGCATTCTCAAATGAAAATAAGTCACTATTGCCATCCTGCAGCATGTAATCAGCACCAGAAAGCTGTGCCCTCTGGTATTCTGCATTACTTTGCAAATGTATGCTCTGCTCTGCACCAATAGATTGTGCCCCTGACAGTTCACCATAATTCCTTACATTACCTGCACCGGCCCCCCGTGCACTCTGAGTATTGTCAGCACCATTAGCATGTGCCCCCTGAAATTTCTGTAACACATTAGATAAAGAACCAACCAACATTGACAGTTGTGACACATCAAACATAGAATTCTCACCAGTAGGGGACAATGGCTGCTCGCTCGCCTCCATAAGCGTGGGGTGAGTAGCGCTGCTCTCCCGCGGACGAGATGCACCTCTTGATACAGCTGGCCCTTGTTTCTTCAGACCTGTTAGCTGAGGAGAAGGAGCTGCTCTCTGACCTTTTTTCTTTCTACCTGGCTGCTGCCTGGTTGCGCTACCCACCGCAGCTTTGCCTTTTTTCTGCACAGGAGGAGAGAGTGTAGGCTGTACCGCAGCGTTCCCTTCTTCCAGACAGCGGCGCAGCCACTCCTCACCTCCGCTGCTCTCTGCCCTCTCCATCAGCTGACACAGCAAGGCTTCCCGACTGCTGACAGCGCGGCGTTTCATGTCTGCGAGTGACAGACACGGCCACTGCTGCGACGCTGGCTGACTGAAAGGACTGAGGAGACCGCCGCGCTGGAGCCCCTATATAGCCTTCCTCCGCACGGGCTATCTCCCGCTCGATTCGGACCAATCAGCTGGTTCTTCTGCCTGCCAATGGGACACTGTTGCCGCCCGGCAGCTGGGCGGATACCTGGGGATAGAAACAGAGCAGGAGAACCGTACAATCTGTACTTTCTCCTTTGAGCCATCCCATGTTGGTCCAGCATATTGCTGGGACCTCTCATTACATTTAGTGCTAAAATAAGTAGTGGGAGTTCAACTTTAGTCACTGAACAGTTTGCCTAACAAGTCATAAAGTTACCTTTTTTTTTTCTTATTAAACAATGGGGTTAAAATATGTTGTCAACTTTCAGGGGGTAGGCTAATGGCTTGAACAAATGCTTTTGTTTTCAGTATATTCTGTTTCCTGTTGCAATCTAGATAGTATAACATATACTACCAGTCAAAAGTTTTAGAACACCTACTTTTTCCTACTTTCTATATAATTGTTCACCCTTTATTGTCTCAATGTACTCTGAAAATAAAGCATAGAACAAGTAAACAATTTGACATAAAAAATAAATCATGGAATCGTTTTCTTTTACGAAATGTTACCTACATTTTCGACTCAAAATAGCCACCTTTATTTAAATATAACAGCCAAACACACTTGTGGCATACTTTCTACAATGAAAATCAAATATTGTTCAGAAAGTTCTTCCCAACACCGTTGCAGAAGTTCCCACAAATGTTTTGCATTTGTTGGTTGCTTTGCTTTCACCCTTTAGTCCAGATCATCCCATACCAACTAGATTGGGTTTAAGGTCTGCAGACCGTGCTGGCCATTCCATTATTTGAAGCCTACCGTCTTTATCTTGTCTTCTAAGGTAGTTCTGACAGAGCCTGGAGGTATGTTTTGGGTCATTATCTTGCTAAAGGAGGAACCCCTGACCAACTAGTGCTGTGGGTTTTGCACAGCACTGCAAAATGCTGTGGTAGGTAGTCGCCAACCCTGGATCCAGCAAAAGAAACCCCAGACCATCATGCTTCTTCTTCCATGTTTGACAGTTGGTGTCTTACATTGAGGAACAATCCTTTCACCTTTTCTGTGGCGTAGAAAGCCCTGAGTGATGAACTGACGATCTCAAATTTTAATTCAGTGTTTCATAAGACTTTCTTCCAGACAAGCCTCTTTTTCTTATTTTGCCATCTTTCTTACAGCCACTCTCTTCACAGTTTGAAACTGATGCCGCGTACACACGATCGTTTTTCGGCATACATTTTTTTTTTTTGTTTTTCAGCATGTCCAAAAAACGACGTTTTTCCAACTTCATCATTAAAAACGATGTTGCCTACACACCATCGTTTTTGAAAAATGATGAACAAAGCGCGGTGACGTACAACACGTGCGACGGCACTCTAAAGGGGAAGTTCGCCTTTGGGCTGCTTTTAGCTGATTCCCTGTTAGTAAAAGACGATTCATGCTTTTTTGAAAGAGAGCGTTTGTTCTGGTAAAACTAGCGTTCGTAATGGAGATGGTACATGCATCACGCTGTAACAGACTGAAAAACGCGAACCGTCTCTCACCAAACTTTTACTAATATGAAATCAGCAAAAGCACCCCAAGGGTGGCGCCATCCGAATGGAACTTCCCCTTTATAGTGCCGTTGTACGTGTTGTACGTCACCTCGCTTTGCTAGAGCATTTTTTTTTTCAACAATAATGGGGTTAAAAAAAACATAGTTTTTTCTAGACCATTAAAAATGGTCATGTGTACGCGGCATAAGAGAGGGTGTATTAACACATTCTGTTTACCTTTGTACCACGTCAGGTTATTCATTGGACTTGAACTGTTAAAAATGTAGGTGTTCTAAAACTTTTGACCGGTAGTATAAACCAAATGCTACAAGGAGAGTGGGAACCCCTTCTAATGGTCACAGTAGATTTGCAGACCCTGTATTCCAAAAACAGATGCTGGATCATAAAATAATAAAAGTTGTCCAGCATGTTTCAAAAACTGAATTGTCTTTGAGCGGGCTCACACTTTAGTAACACATGTGATTTATAAAACCAATCTGCTTGTAAAGTATAAAACCCTTTAATAACCTAACAAATATTTTGACAGGCTTGGAAGGAGGCCGCTCATTCTTCAATGCAGTGAAGGAAGGTGATACAGTGATCTTCGCAAGTGATGATGAGCAAGACAGAATTTTGTGGGTCCAAGCAATGTATCGAGCCACTGGCCAGTCACACAAACCTGTGCCGCCGACTCAGGTTCAAAAACTTAACGCAAAAGGAGGAAATGTACCACAGCTCGATGCACCTATATCTCAGTTCTGTAAGTAATTCTACAGGCCTAGGAACTGTGGTATTCCTGTGAGCTCCATATATATTTAACTTAAGTATATAGCATGCTCCTATTATATCTCACTGGAGACATGTTGACATTGATCAAAAACTCTAATGAGATAAAAAAAAAAGTAGAAATTATATATACCCTGGGGGTCAGTAATGCATTGCTTTTTTTTATGGAGGTAAGTTAGTTAAAACAAAAACTGTCAAAACAAACCATATTTTTTATACACAATAACTAAATAGAAAGCAATGCAGCATATTATTTTGCTTTCTGGTTTTGAGCCATCAGGTAGAGTTATATGCCCTTTTTAATGTCCCAAAGGCTCTCAGTTTGCTCCTTTCATAGAAGAAGCCAGCTGTTTACATAGCTTATTACAAGTGACTCGTCAGTGACTCTTCCCATATCAGACAGCTCAGTCCAAAGTTTCAGATAGACAAATTATGCCCCAAAGCAGGCAGTTCTGCTATGCTGTCTCTAACTAACCCATACAGCTCTGGGATTCCTTTGTGATTTATTAAATGTTTATTAAAACAAAGATATTATATATACTATCAACATACTATATATATATGCGTAGTGGGTACCTTGTCAAGATGGCCGCCGCCAAATGGAACACACACAGGCAGAAAGGGAAAAACCTGCGGTGTATCTGCGTTGGAATCCCCCCCCCCCCTCCTCTCACACTCACAGACATCTGCCTGCTCTGCTCTCTCCCCTGTGACCCCATTGGCAGGGAGAGGGAGCCAATGAGAGGCAGCAGCAGCAGAGGATCATGGGACATGAAGTCCAAGCACAAAGCAACCTGACTCCTAAAGGGGTGGAACTACAAATCCCAGAGGGCTCTGCAAAAGTAGACAGCTGGCTAAGGACTCCATTTTGGAAGACTGAGGAGTGCTCCATGAGGCAAAGAAAAAAAACACAGAGGGGATCTATCCAGTCACAGTTACAGAGGTCGGTATGTTGATCCTGCCACAGCTCCAGAGGTTTGTGTGCTGATCTTGCAACAGTTCCAGGAGGTGGATGGCGATGGACATCCCATCTGAGAGGGATTCCGGGTGCATCTCCAGGCGTTCCTGAGGACGTGGACCGATCTGGTTACATAGTGGCCAGTCGTGCCTTTTGGGGAACCTGTCACTTTGGCCCCAGGACGGGTCAGTGGGCGTTGCCCATATTAAAGACACGGAAGTCAGGCAGCATTGCCTTAACAGTGCCCACATTTGTAGGAACACTTACACCTTTCTAAACAGTCACTACGTTTCACTTTGCCTACCAGGATACTGCTAGCATCCTACATTCCACTTTGCATTAAAAGGATACTTTCAAGTACACTTGGTTTGTCTGGCTCAACAGTACACCAAGTACACCAATGCCAGGCTAGCCGATGATCCTGGATATCTCCATCGTGAGGACCCTTTCTATTACTTCTTCAGTATCAGTAATTCAGTGGTTCCAGTGACTACCTTTTAAAGGGGAACTCTCACGTTAATTGTTAAGGTAATAATTTCCATTTTGTGGCCTATTGCCTCACATTCACTGCTTGGGTCTATGATTTCAGGATTTGAGGGAAACAGACTGACCGTTGTTAAGCCAGATTTGTTGCCCTTTATGCCGGAGTGCCACTCTAGATCTATTTAAGTTGTTTGACTGTGTTATTTTGAAATCTGCATTTGGTTTTGATTTATACCATTAAAGATCACAGTTTGCCATTTTTGACTACTGAGTTACCAGATCACTGTTTGATTGTGGAAAGTCTCCCAGTAAACAAACTTCCTGTTCACTACGTTTGTGTTTGTTTTACTGTTTTTGCAAGAACACTGTTTGCTAGGTGTGTCAGAGGGGCTGGGACAGTTCTTTTGGCTTCTCATGGAGAAGACAGTGGGTAATATGAACCTGATAGAGGTGTCGGTGTATCTAGATGACATCATTGTTTGAAGTATCAACCGGGCGTCAGGAACAAAGACATGAATGCATTGCCAAGAAGGCCCCAGAATGGGATCGGTTGCAACTGCACCAGGAGGTGGTCTACTAAAGGGGCCCCTCTGATGATCCTGAAGAAAAATGGCAGTTATTTACCGAAAAAAAATAGGGAGACAGTATTTTTTTTTTTTATATATATTTTATTAAGAAAGCACACATGGAGAAATTCCAACATTACAACAGAGACATACATGTCCTTAAAAACAAGTACAGAGGGGTTATGTATGCATTTCAGCCAACACTGTAAAATGACCCCGTACATAGACACACTTAGAGAGGAGTCATAACGACATGCACGTTGCAATCTATACCAGTATGGATAGCATCCAAGAGCCAGAACCTCCCCGTGCTTAATTTTATCTTAGATAGAAGTAGAAGAGAAATCAGGTGAAGCTGAGAGAAAGGAACAGGAGGGAGAAAAAAAAAGGGGGGGAGGGTGGAATGGGGGACACAGACAGGGCGATGGCAGGGAGCAGACGACACCACTCCTGACCGAGGCGACATCAGGGCCCGAGTAGGGATGCCCCTTGTCTGAGAAAATAAAAACATTCCAGATACCCCAGACCTCAGTAAAGGCCTCGTGTTTATGTTGTGCAGTGAGAATCAAATGGGAGTATTAACTGCCCTACACTACAACCTGAGCCTGAGAGGACTTTTCACCTGGTGAGGGACTGGTTCTAGTGGCCCTGCATGTGAGCTGAAGTTGAGGGCATTTGATGTATTCAAAGAAAGACTTTGCCTCACCAAGCTGCCTCAATGGGCCATCTTTACAGTCAGGGACCCATGGAGCTGGTGTGCATTGACTTTCTGTGCTTGGACCCTGATCTGAGTGGGCAGGGAAATATCCTGGTAGTGACTGACCACTTCAATCGGTATGCCCAGGCATTTCCTACAAAGGATAAATAGGCGTCCATGGTGGCCAAGATCTTAGTGTAGAAGTTCTTTGTACACTATGGCCTGCCCCAATGTATCCACTCTGATTAAGGGAGAGACTTCAAGAGCAACCTCTTCAAGAAACTTTTAGACCTGTTGGACATTAAGAAGTTCAGAGCCCCCCCGTACCATCCTCAAGGGGATCCTCAGCCAGAGAGGTTCAACCGAACCCTCCTAGATATGCTTGGGACTCTGACTTCAGAACTTCAGAACAAAAGCAGCACTGAAGCAAGCATATTGTGCATGCTTATAACAGCACCGCAAATGATGCCACAAGATACTCTCCCTATTTTCTGATGTTCAGACGGGAGGCCCGGCTGCCAGTAGAGTTGGCCTTTGGCACGTCCTTAGACGCTACCTCACCAACCTCCCACACAGGATATGTGGGCCGCTTATGGAAAAGTCTGAAGACCACCTATGACAAGCTGCCTCAGATGCCAGAGGACAGAGGAACAAAATACATTTTGACCTCAGAGTGTAGGACTTACATCCAGGTGACAAGTTATTGCTGAGGAACCTGGGTGCCCCTGTAAAGCACAAGTTGGCTGACTGCTGGAAGTCGCAGCCCTATGTCATTTGCAAGCAGCTGCCAGGACTCCCAGTGTATCAAATCTGGCCAGAAGGGAACAAAGTCCCGCTGATGACTTGGCATCATTAACATCTATTGCCTCTGTCAGAAGCAGTTTGTTTGCCACCAGAGCCAGATTCACAGTCCACACCAACGGCCTCTATAAGATCCCGAACAATGACTAGATCTGAGTCTGTACCCCTTGCTAAAGAGGATGAGAATAGTGATTCATATCCATGGCTAGAAAATTCATTTTTTAATCATTTTCAGGTGATTTTTTTTTTGATTATTTTGTAAAGTACCTTAGTAAGACAAGTTTTAAGCAATAGGCCTACAAAATATTAATCACATTAAAATAGTAACATACGTTTAGGGATTTTAATTGTGAGTACATATTGCTGTGCAATGCATAACTGACCTCCATATAGGTTTTAAGATCCTGTTATTCAAAATCAAAGGAGCTGGGCTATGTACATCAAGGCATTGGATGCAAAATCTGTTTCAGTAACAGAATTCAGTGCCTTCCTTGGTGGTAGAATTGAACGGAGTTAACTGTTCCAGACTCTGCAGTCCATATTCATTGTAATGCCTTTGTAAATTGAGCTGTTTGTCTTTGTACATCAGACATCAGGAAGTGTGCCTGGCACCACTTTCTGATGCCTATGTGTACATTTATGAGGCTTGTGTTCACAATTGGCAATTAAAGAGTAAAGGGCTACTTATTACACAGCCCACCATAAGCATAAGTAAAATTATGAATTTATAACTATTATTTGGGTTATTTTCCCAGGCAAAAACATATGAAAATTTGATTTTAATTCATTTCAACACTAGCAAAAGAAAAAAGATATGTGAAGGTGTATTATGTTGTTCATCTGAAAGTGCAATACTGGATTTACACGATAATCAGAGGTGGTCCCATAAGCTCTTCATTAAAACTAATTTGATATATATTTTTTTTATTATTCTAAGACGTTCTGCATTGATAGTTCCATGCTGTAGACTGCCGGGCTGTGTTATTCTCACAGTAGATTACTGCTACAGTGCCGCAGGAGCGAGGGAAGGAAGTGTGAAGCCCAGGTGGTTTGTCTCTCCCTTATCATAGCACATTGTTATCAAGTTCAAAAGTCAGTCGTTCTTAAATATGAAGACATGTTAAGTAGACGTTTTCACGCTGGCACCCCTGACAGTGGAGTTTACCACACACACACTGCTTTAAACTCTTGCTTTTTTGCAGGTAAAGCAGAAAAACGCACCTCTGTTTACCTCTAAATAAGCAGAAATGTCTGAATGTGTTACTTGTTAAGAAGGCATCCATTTGGGGGAGGGGAGGGGGAGAAAGTGTGAGACTGCCAAAGGTTTCGAAAAAGGGCAGCGTGCACAATCTTATGTCATATGGTCTAAGCATATGTTAGCACAAAAAAATGTATCACATTTCTACAATAGATGCATAATTATCCCTTTAGATCCCTGCAGGTAGAGAAAAGTTCCTGTTGGTCTAACATAATGCAAGTAGCTTCTAAGTCCTGTTGTCGGCTGCTTTTTTTTTTTTTTAACTGAGTGGAGTCAACCCTGCCCATTTTTTTTAACTACTCAACTTCTCCCACTGTCTCCATCTCCAAAGCTTAGCCACGAATTGACTTTGTAATCTTCAGATTAAAAAAACCCGGGAGAACTGAAAGGTATATTTGAGATAACACAAAGGAGTTGATTTACTTAAGGAAAATTGACTGTGCACTTTGCAAAGTTGCTCCAGAGCTTAGTAAATCAGGTAAAGCTTCACTTTGCGTAGAAAACCCAATCACGTGCAAGGAAAAAAAAAGAAAAGAAAATTAATTTTTTCTTGCACATGATTAGTTGATGGAAGTCAGCAGAGCTTCTACTCATTTACTAAGCTCTGGAGCTACTGCACTTTCAGAGTGCAACTGCAAAGTGCCCAGTTTATTTGCCTTTAGTAAATAAACCCCAAAATGGGCAGAGGACAGCTCTGACAAGATCAACAGGGTCATTGTTACACAGTTTTTTCTGCTGCTTCTAGAGTCATTTGGCATTTTGTTTCCCCGCCTCTGAACTCCCCTGCATTTTAGCCTATTGTTTTATGCACACATAGGCGTTTAGAGACATTTAGAGGCATGGGGCATTTAGAGGCAGAAAAAAAAAACACAGCCATTGTATCCAAGAGCAGCAGAGTTTTGACAGAAACAAAAAGTGTGACGTGCCTAAACGTGTGTAAACGAAGCTAAGTGCTAGCAGGTGCGGCCTGTCCATTAAATGCACACAAGCAACGACCCTCCTGTCCTTCGCTGCCTCCCCTATTCTAATGCGGAGGGGCTGTTTTTGTGAAGCACCATTTAGAGCCGGAGGCTCTAATAGACTTCAATATAGGGTGGGCTCTGGCCACAGAGAGTGCGCTCCTAGCCCATCCAGGTGTGTCACAACAACCATCAATATTCTCTATTGTAACACTGATCTTCCTCTCAGCCAATCAGGAAATGGGTCACCTGATTGGCTGGAAGGACAGGTGATCTTATAAGATGTCTAGGAGGAGGAGGGGAGGAGGAGCTGGAAGCCGCCATGGAGGAGAGGACACTCAGAGCCGAGCCGCTGCACCACGCTGCCTGCCACCCGCCATGATCGAGTGAGCGCCGAACTGACAGGCAAACAGCGGAGGGGGGGTGGTGCTTTCCGCTTGAGCGTTAGTTCATTTTTATTGACCAGAATAAATTATTAGTGCAGTGGATACCCTTGCAATGTTTTAAAGACATTTACAAACACTACAAAGGTGACCTAATTTTGAGCTTGAAAAATATTATATATATTATACATACTTATAATTTACAGTATATTTTAATAAATTATTGATGATCAAAACTATTTATAATGTCCATTTGAATTTTCTCATGTTTTTCATAGTTTATTTCTATTTAATTAGAATCTTTCGACTCTAGTCTTGGTGGTCAGCATTACTGGTTTGGTAAAGGTTTAGTACTGATAATGGTACTAGCTTAGTGACATTTGTCTGGCAGAGAGTTAATGTAGCTCTGTGATGTGCAGGCCCACACACCAGCCTATAGACTTCTCCTTCTCACGCCCTTACTTCTGAACACTAGCTGCTCCTATGACCTTACTTCCAATTAGGCATGCTAGGTGACAGTGCTTCTTCTTCTTTTTTTTTTTCAATACAAGCGCCCAGCCTTCATTGTTGTATTGGTGTTAAAAAGTGTAGATCACGTAATATTTATTTAGACTTAGTCAAAGGGATTTTAACCTAAAGCAAATCTTTATTCAGGAAGAATGTTACTAGTAAAGTTACTTAATAGCTACTTATGTGCACTTTTTTTTATAATTGTCCATTCAACAAGAACACTTCCACCTAAAATAACTCCCATGTTAAGGAAATTAAAAGGGTCACTTAACTCCTTGCTTTTCAGCAATACACACGTACCTTTGAAATGTTTGGGTAACATATTCTTTAATGTTACCCAACCTAGAAGACTGAAGAAATCCTGTGATTGCAGGGCCTCATAGATCAGCTTCTCTAGAAAGCTTGCCTCACATACAATGAATGTAGAGAGCAGTCATCACATCAGCACCACTTTTTGCATCATTGAGGATTTCCCACCACCAAAATGAAAATCCCAGATCTGAGAAGAACCCTGCAATTGACTGACCTGATAACATCTGAAAAAATATATGCATATAAAAACACAAGAAGCACCTCCAAAGAATGGGGAAAGGGGCATAACCTATTGCTATAGTCACCCTTATTTGCTGTTAGTCACCCATATCCCCATGGCATTTTAGCTCTTTTTCATTATAATAAGTACTTCTAACCATAGAGATATTGCAGTTAAATTACTAAAGGAGTAGACAATGTTACCTTTGCAAATTAAAAGCTCACTAAACGATAAGAATAGGATAAAGCTGTGTTAACATTGCTCATCCAATAATATTAACACACAAATGTTTTTTTTCCCCCTTACTCGTGATGGGTATTTAAAATGTACATGGCTTCACAATATTTGCTAATCTAAGTGGACAGTCTCAGTTACCTTATTAAATCAACCCCACTGAAGGGGTTTTTAAGTGTCTACAGCAGGGGTGTCCAAACTTTTTTCAATGAGGGCCAGATTTGATGAAGTGAACATGCATAAGGGCCAACTATTTTGCCTGACATTCTTTGAACCATTAAAATTTGGTCTAAGTGTGTTCGTTCGACCCCTTATACACTGCCCAACAAGAATTCTCTTGCCTTTGTGGCTGTGTGTAGTGAAGAGATGAGCTTGGGCATGTTATTTGAATATACCGCATTTATCGGCGCATAACACACACCTTCACTTTAGGAGGGAAGTTTCAGGGAAAAAAATGTAAATAAAAAACTGTGAAACAAAATAAGGGTCATTGCCCATCAATGCAGCCTAATCAGTGCCCATCTGCAGCCTTGCCATTGCCATGAATGCAGCCTGATGGAGGGAGGGGGGATAAGCACAGATTACATACAGGACAATCTCTTGTTTACACAGCAGCCTCTTTAAACAATTTCTCCCGCCTCCTATGATAGACAGAGGAGTCGTCCAATGGCAGCCCAGGAGACGGGACTTCCTATTACAGATGTCAGAGATTCTCCTGCATGTATACAGTATATATCCAAACTACTAGGGGGGCGGGGGCCGCAATTGGCCCCCGGGCCGGACTTTGGACATGCCTGGTCTACAGTTTCAGAAGCTAATAGTCACAAACTCAAATTATCCTGCGCGTGGGAGTGAGCCTGCTCCGGATGACTATACAAAATCTTCATCTTAGTTCAACAATGATAAGCCACGTCTTGCTGCCTCCTAAAGACTGGGGTAGTCTGGTATTCTAAAAACCACAAGAAAAAGAAAGAAAGGGCACACCAACGTAGTGCATTATCCTAAAACCATAATTTTATTGTTAAAAAGTGGAAAGTATTATACTTACAAAATCACAAATAAGTTAAAGCTCATCAAATTGTACAGCATCCAAATTCATTGCGTGGTACAGCATTGTTTAGTCCATAGTCGTGAGCTTTAACTCAATTGTGAGTTTGTGAGGATAATACAGTACTTACCACTTTTTAACAATACAATTATGGTTTTAGGATAATGCATTAGGTTGGTGCTTCCTTTCTTTCCTTTTCTTCAGTTTCAGAAGCTACACCGATGTTGATTTACTAAAGGAGTAGAGTCTGTTCACCTAGCAAAGTAAATGCCCACTTTGCAAAATGTTGATTAATGTATCCTGTTAGGTCAGTTGAAGCTGTGTTCTTGACTGTCATTTGAATAGGAAATTAAAAATTAGGATTGTTACTTGCTCATAAATGGATGCCAGACGTGAACATAGATTCACTTCATTCATTAAGCTGAGCAAACCTTCACTGTAAAATGAACATACACTTTGCAAAGTGAACATGGTACTTTAGTAAATGAAACCAAGCCATTGTTTAATGAATACCTTTATTTGTATGTTAAGAGCCAAAAGATATGAAAGGTTTCAGTGACTTTGCAAGAAACCGGGGAGGGCGAGAGCTCTGATGAAAAGAATGGTTGTAGAGGCCAAAAATAAACTAGAGGTAGGTATCGCAACAAGTCTAGAAACATTGCTTGTATGGGTAGTGTACCCTAGAGTCCTTGCTAGTATAAATCCTGTTTTTAAAAAATCTTTCAAAAGAGTTACAAAACACCCACTTTCTATATTGTATTTAATCACTTCAGCCCTGGAAGGTTTTACCCACTTAATGACCAGGCCATTTTTTGCGATATGGCACTACGTTACTTTAACTGACAATTGCGCAGTCATGTGACGCTGTACTTATACTTTTTTTCCCACAAATAGAGCTTTTTTATTTTTTGCGCTATTAAAAAAAAGAGTGAAAATTTTGCTTTCTGCTATACTGTAATACATAGCCAATAAATAAAATCGAATTTCTTCATTAATTTAGGCCAATGTGTATTCAGCGACATGTTTTTGGTAAAAAAAGAAATTCCCAATAAGAGCATATTGCTTGGTTTGTGCAAAAGATATAGCATCTACAGACGATGGGATATTTTAATGGGTTTTTGCTTCTTTTTTTATACTAGTAATGGCGGTGATCAGCAATTTTTACCGAGACTGCGACATTGCGGAGACAAATCTGATACCTAACTGACTTTTTGGGGGACCAGTGACACTAATACAGTGGTCAGTGCTAAAAATTTGCACTGTCGTAATGACATTGGCATTAAAAGGGATTAAAGCGGAGGTTCACCCTAAAAACATGTATTTAACATTCCATTCAGCATAATTCCAACATTTACACTATGCCGTTTTTTTTTTTTTTTTTTTACTGTACATACCGTCTTATTGTTATTTTCCCCCCCGGCTTCCGCGTTCTCACTCCCGCGGGAGTAGGCGTTCCTATGTAGAGTCTAGATGATTGACGCCTTGTGAAAAACTTCTCCCCGGCGCATAAGGTGCGTCACCAGTTTTCCGAAAGTAGCCAAACTGCTAGTCGGCTCTATACGGCGCTATACAGCGCCTGCGCCTGCCGTGTAGAGCTAACTGCGCAGGCGCCATATAGAGCCGACTCGCAGTTCAGCTACTTTCGGAAAACTGGTGACGTGCCTTATGCGCCGGGGGGAAGTTTTTCACAAGGCGCCAATGTTAAATACATGTTTTTAGGGTGAAACTCCGCTTTAACATCAGGGGTGATCAAAGGGTTAAATGTGTCCCTAGTAGTGATTGCTAACTGTGTGGGGGTTTCTTTGACTTGGTGACGACAGAGATCGGTGTTCCTCCTTAGCAGGAACACAAGATCTCCATCTTCTCCCCTGTCAGAACGGTGATCTGCCTTGTTCTGCCTTTCCTGGGAATGATCGTGGGTGGCTGGCAGGCATCGGATCCACCGGACCCACTGATTGGCATTCCCTGCTTCCAATCAGTGTGCGATCATGCCTCCGGGGACGTGCGCTTCCTAGTCAGGCTGTTGCACGAAATGACATACAGGTACGTCATTTCACGCAATAGAGCCAAACTGCCCCAGTACATCTGCAGTTGGCGGTTGGCAGATGGTTAAACAATAAAAGGCATCTACAATTTAATTATAGCTTCTATAAAACATTCAGTGCCTTGTCCTACCCTCAGAGGATACCTAAAGCAAAATAATAATAATAATATATTGAAGGACGACAGGACTAAAGAAACCTCAGTCCAACCATTTTCAATCTCTCCCACCTTTCCAACTATGTAATCTTGTGTACTCTCTTCCCTTATAACATGGTTGGATGGGGTTGTGTAATCTTCAGAAATAACTGGAACAATTTAAAATGATAAGAATGCAGCACGGCCAGAGAGCACAGGAATTTATCAGCTGTCAACAGGTATTTTTTGCAAATTTGAAACAAAACACTTTCAATTTATATATTTAGGAGACCAAATGGGACCCAATAAGCAAAGTTTATTGTTAGAGATTAGTTATTTTAAGGTTGTTATTAAGTGTCAGTGTTTTTACAAATGATATATACCTCTGGCTCCATGTACATAATCCAGTATTGCATTTTAAAAGCTTTAATTCTTTCTTTTTTTTCAAAAAGGTAAGGCGGTGTTGTTGTTCCTGTCTGTTAAATTAGTGGTACTTAAATTTCCCTGTCCTTTTGCTGTTTAATATATTTAGAATTTTATTTTTGTGTTCAAACTAATGTAGAACCGTAGATGAGCTTACTCCACCTAGAATCCAGTTCCTAAGCATTTCAACATGTGTTATATTGCAGATGACTAAACGGTTCACTCTTCCTTTCAGAGCTGTCTGTGTCGGCTTTTTAAAAACAAACAAAAAAATAAAAACTTTTTGATAGTTTTCCTTGCAAAATTACACTTTTTCAAATCAGTTAGAAAATTCTAACTTTGAGTCCAAACAAAGAAATGTATTTTTGGAGGTAACACAGCTCTGAAACTAAGGGTGGATTCCATTATTTGCGTTAAAAACTTGAAATCAGATCCTGCTATTCATTCATTTGTGTGACTCCACAATCACTTTTATTTGGCTAACTGGAGAAAGGTTCAGTGCCTTCCCTATGTTTTTTTTTTTTGTTTGTTTCTATTCTATGTCTTGTGTTTTATCTTTCTCAGTACCGAGTAAAATATATATATATATATATATATATATATATATATATATATAGATAGATTCATATATTGTAATGATACGGGCTGTCATTGAGAAAACACACCAAACTATTCTATTACATAAGCTATATAAAAGTGACCACCTATCCACAAGCACCTTTTGTCTGTCTTGTCTGTCGCAGTAGAACATTCAATCAAACACCTACCCAGAAATATCATTAAAAAATCCAATCTATTTCTATTTTTGTTAAATCAAAAAATGCTCTATAAGTTGATTTTTTTCTGCATTTATGTTTGAACCTTTTGAATTTTACTGCCATTTTTTTACATATATTTATTGATCAGGCACTTCTATCACAAGATACATAATTTTTACCATAGACATATTTTCATGTTGTTTAAAAACAGAAAAAAAAAATTAAAAAAAAAAAAAAACTTCTGACAGTTTTCTTTTTCATTCTTTGCCTAGTATTTAAAGTGTTTCTTTCATCTGCATGCAGTGGAGGCAGTCATTTTTTGGGCCTGCTGAATATCCAAAATAATGTTTCTTGGAAACTAGTGACCGCTGCAGATTTGGACACTTTGGCTTCTCAGTTGCCAGAAGTAGGTGTCATTGCAGCTTTACGTACTTCAGCCTATCTCTTCTCAAGGAGCACATGACATGACCAGAGCTCAAGGCACTGAATGTTGAAGGTTTTGGTGATACCATTAGTTCCTGGATAATTGATTGAATATTCAATCAGCTCTTAAAGTGACTGCCTCCTTGGCGTGTAGGGGACAGTTACATTTTAGCTTGCTAAACTGGGGCCCCTGTCTGCTTTCCTAAGTCTTTATGTTGTTCTGGTTTGTTTCTTCTTACCCTGCTAACTTCTAGCTGGACCGAAGGGTAAGTGCTCCCTATAGATGGCACAGTTCAGATAATCTGACCAGATTATCTGACATATGCAATGTGCTTTTTCTCTTTTAAATCTATCTCATGTTTAGAGTTGTAGTCAAAACTATTCATGTTTTCCTAAATTTAGGTTTGAATTGTAAGTTTCCATACTGAATTTTAAATGCATGTGATGTTTGCATAATTGCCTTCTCTCATTGGCTTGTACTTCAGCATCATATGATGCTGCTTAATCCAGATTTGTTTGGTTTTTATATTTCTTTTTGTTTTTTTTTTCTTTTGTATTTTGCGTTCTTCAAGAGCTATTATCAGTTAAGACCTCATTTTGCAGTTTTTATTATTTTATTTACAAATGTACATCACATGGATTGTGCAATGCTTGCAGACAGATCATCTTGCACAGCTCCAGGCATTTGCATTTGATTATTTTGTTTTGTAATACTCATCGGTTGTTTTAGTATGTTGCATGGATGAGTTGACCCAAACGCCTGTAATGTGCAGCAGCAAGTTGGAAAACATTAAAGGCATACTAACCCTATATTTTGGTTAAACAAATGAACAATAAAAATGTCAAAATTACTAATGAGAAATATTATTTAGCTACACAGTTTATAATTTATTAACATAAAAGTTTGAGCTCACATGAATCTTTTCTAAGTCCTTTAAATCTCCCATCAGTCTTGACCAGCTTTGATCATGTTTTTCAAGTGTACAAAGCAAAATAAGACCCAGTTCTCCTATATTAACATTTGGGTACAGGTATAGCTATCAGGCCTCAATATCATGGGCGCTGTGTAAAACTGGCATTTATTGATGTGGCTGGAGCTGTGTGCAGGCAGCCTATGCAGCTCTACCAGGACACAGCTGCCCATGCACACTGTCTGTGTTCAGGGGTGCTCATTTGCTCCTGCACAGCTGTCAACTTAGGACAGGCTTTTAGTGTCTGTACAGTTACTGCATCCCCATGGGGTTACGTATGCTGCCTGCATACAACTCCTGGCACTCCAGCATCATAAACAAATTGCTGTACAGGCAACTGTATAATAGAGGCCTTAAAGTAGAATTATGGACATTAGAAAGCTATGGACATTATTTGCATATTTTTCACAAATGTTAAATCAAGCCCTCATTGACCACTGTCCTTTCAATGACCTGTATAGTTGCAAGCACTGTGGAGCAATTCTTCCTCAAAGTTCAAAAGCGAAGCAGTTAAAACAAACTTCATTCTTAACAACCACAACAAATATTTAGTAGGCAGTGTACAAACTGGCAGGGGTGGTTTAGTAAGTGTTTGCTTTTGGGTTTAACACTGCTTTAACTAACCAGTGTAAGATGATTTAATATCAACATGCAGAGCTACATGCTGACATGACTTTTAATGAAGTGGGGGGGTACTTTAAGCTTTTCATGTCAGGTCTCCCCTCACCCTGTGCACACCTGCTGTGTCTTTACATTAGAGATTAATGCTGGCAGGCTTCCAACTCACCGCTGGAAAGAGGGAGTGGAATGCCCTTAGCTGCTCAAATAAAACTGAAAGTATGCTGTACACATTGAGCTTTATGCTGTAAACATTGAGGATTACTTGCTCCGCAGTGCCAGCAGCTAGGTATTGCCATAGATTAGTTGCTGCTTGTTAAGTATATTTTAACTATTGAATGCCCACAGCCTGGACACCTTTTACTCTAAAGGTGTGGGGCATACATTTTGTATCCATTTTTAAAACAATCAGATTGACTTATTTTATGTGTTTGGTAGTTATTAATTTTAAACATGCCCAACTCACCTAATTGAGTCTTTGCCAGAATTAATCTTATCCTGTTAGAAAATGTCAGCTGTTATGTAATCACATTAGCATTTCACCCTGAGTTTTGTTGTGGCCATGTAAAGATCAGCAGTACTGTAGTTGATCCAAAAACAATAAATTTTTTGATAAGACATTAATTTTAGATGAGCCTTTAATTTCCATAATGACCATAGACATAGTATGTTGGTCTAAAGTGCATAAATAATTTGTCCACCAAATAACAATTTTTAGAGGCAGATGGGTACATATACATCTGCCAAGTGGACACACCTAGAAAGTCAACCTCACCACAGGAAAATTGTTTACCTAACTTGGGGTGCTTGGTGGTACATGAGGTTCACTTTTAGTATGTGAGATGGAAAGAGACATCAAGAATATCTTCTTATCCAATACATCTTGCATATCAAGAAAATTATTTGACCTTTTCATGTGTTTTCCAAATTTGAGCTGGAACAACCTTGATTTCACACAGTACTACTTTTGCATGCTCTGCTTTACTGGCAATGTTGGCCACCTGTGAATGGTTACTCTATACTGCACCGAGCCTGATGATCTTTAATTGATCACCCTCTAAGCCTGCAAGTAGCCTGAAATAAAAGTAATGTGAAAACACTAGCATTTTAAATACAATACAATAAATATATTGTGAAAAAATAAATATAATTCCCTAAGAAATAATAATTTATTTTTATGTTAGAGTGCCTAAAACTGAATTTGTCTTTTGTACATACAAGACGTAATAATCTTCATGGTATATAAAGTGTAATATTTTTCATTAAAAAAAATGTTCTCCATCCCAGTTATGCTTTAGAATAGTTTGTAGAAATGTTGTCAACAGGATACCAATTTCTGTAATTGTTTTCAAAGAGTCATAGATCTCAGTTTTCCAAAAATGTTATTCCAACTTTTTATATTATATTGCTGCTTCAAAATAATAAAAATAGAAACTGTAACACTGATCTAGCATATTAATATACTACATTGTCTGATTTTGAGAATACAGTGGGCCAATTTTTAGTTTATGTTCTTTAATTTTGCATGCAACCTTTTATAGTATTATTGTTATATTTAGAAAATTCAAAATTTAAAGGCACTCTAACTTCAATTTATATCAGGAATTTTTGTATTGAACATAAAAAATGAAATATTGTAATCTTCGCAAATTAAATTGGCTGTATTTTTCACGTAAGCGATCCAAATAACAGTTTATTTTTAGAAATTTGTAATTTATTTATATGGATCCAAACAGATTACAGTTCAAAGAAAGACAGCTACATTAATAATTATTTTCAGATTTGACATATACAATGATGTATTTAGGCATTGTTGCCTATGAAAAATAATAGCTGCTATGCTGTCCAAATTACAGCAAGAAAATTGAGGTAAAGGTGCCTTTAAAGAGAGAATTGAACAAATGCATTTTGTCTTTGTTTTCTGTCATAGTTATGTTGTTCCTCTGTTGGCATTTAGTTTATTCAACTATAACTACCTATTTATTTTACATTTTTGTTTTAATATTAGTTTTCCTTTTGAAATACTTAAGAAGGCATACAATCTACTGGCCATGAGAGTTGGCAAATATGTATTTGGAGTATTTTGAATGCAATATGAGAAGGAGCAGGTGATGTCTTCCCTCCTGACCATGAATACAATACTCCTTTTCCTTCCTTCTTTCTTTCTCTCCTTTATTTTGCTTACATTCCCCTTGGATAGCAGGCAGAATTTAATCTCCACTTCTTCAAGCAGAAACAATATTCTTTTTTTGAGTGTCTGAATAGGACTCCAGCAAGCAATGCTGCAATATGATACCATGCTGGAGTTTGCTATTTTTTTATTAAAAATATCTACAAATATCTACACAAGTTAAAAGGGAAAGGATGAATGAGAGAACGAATGAATGGACTTCTTGAATTGAAATCTCAGTACTTGCACCATTCGCTATCTTGTGAGATCTTGACGATTGTTTGTTCTGCTTGACATAAATTTTTTAACACTCCATTCAGTTCACTGCTATGTTTTATTGTATGATCAACTCGTATCTGCTACATCCACTATTGATGTTTCAAGCTTTTCGGCATTTGGTAGGCCTGCTATAATCCATCCTCTAACTGGCTTGCCTTCAAGCGCCAAAACGCATGAAACCTAATTTTAACATTCCACATTAATAGCATGAATAAAAGTGCGCGCAAGTCACAGCAAAGCATGCAATTTTTTTACATATGTTCTTATGAACTGTGTTTATGAATTACTGGTCGCTCATGAAATATCTTGTATAATATATACAGGTTAACCCATATCACTTGTGTTACTTTGCAGTTTCCTGCAATACTTCATAATATAGATGCGCCTTAATTGTTAGGTATTTTAGGGTTTAGTTCTAGTACTTCATCAGACTGTACTGTATGAAAACTATTCTTCGATGGATCAACAAAAACGCCACCAGGATTTCTTTGATTAAGATAAATTTATTGAAGTTAGTAAAAATATAAAAGGGACCATTAAATTATTAGGTGTAGAATACATTTTTGAATTATATTACTGATGCGTACATGTAACTAGGCTTAGCTTTTCACCACATTGAAGAAAATTAAAAATAAATTGTGAAAAACACGTGTATGTGCACGTGTGTGTGCTAAGGTGATATGTATTTCAACATGTTGAAGTTGTAATGCAGAATACTTGACCTCCAAAATTATATCAATTTTATTTTAAGGTCTCATGGTTGTACTCTTTTTCGATTTCAGCTAAGCTGAAATATATATTTGTTTTGACATTTTGGTTACAGTGGGATTGCTTTAAAGACCTAATCAAATTAAGATGAATTTAAATAGGCAATTCTAAGAAAAAGGTGTAGGGCAGCTTTGGGATGTCTTTTTAGATTTTAATGTGGTTTATATAACCTTTGGGCAGATTTTCCTGAGTTCCAGTCAGGACAGCAAGTGATATGGATTTTTTCTTTTTTTTTTTGCAGATACATTGAGTAGAACTAAATCAAATTTTTAGTACAGTGAGGAAGAATTGAATTTCTGACAATGTTTTCTCTATAGTCTGCGCTTTCTGTGCTGGCCTCATTTCTTGTCTGAATGTCACAGGGACAGGAAAGAGGGGTACATTTCCCCAGTGAGGTGGAAATAAAAATCTGAGAGTATGGCTCCCAAGCATTCTATTATAGAATAAAAAAACTTTTTAACTGAAGTTGGGCATTAACTTAAAGCCAATCTTCACCCTCAAATACAAGTTGCCTCCTCTCTACCCTTACTCCCATCCTCTTCATAAAAAGTGCATTTTTTTACCTTGTTTTGTGAAAAAAAACTAGGGCCTGCCCTCCATGCACAGCACTTGCCTAAGCAAATGACATGCATCATGCCCACTTTGCCCTCTGCCATAGTCCTTCATTGAGAAAGAGGAAGAGGGTGGGCCTAGAACCACATCATCGAGAGGCCCGACGGCTGAACCCGTAAGAGCCGGAAGGCCTCTCGATGACATCACATTAGAAGATGTCAGTGTTGGAGTAAGTGGGGGCAGAATTCTCAGAGGATTCTGCAGGACACTGCTGGATCTGCTGAGCGGTTGGGTATCCAGGCTTCAAAAAAAATAGGGTGGAGAGGCTGGAGATCTACTTTAAGAGGTAACACATTTTCTTTACCATTTTTTGGTGTTTCAAGCAATCACATTTGCTAATATGGCATAAAACGTGCCCTTTAGTACATTCCCCCTTAAGCATGATCTACAATTAAATTATGAAACTGATGTGAGCCTTCCATTGATAGAATTTTGAAATAGAAAAATAAAAAATTCAGCTAAATAATATCCAGCATGGCTCAATGGCAGCTTCTTCTAATCATTTAGCCAAAGATATCTGTGACAGTTTGCTGGTGGCTATAGATATGAGCATCAAATCCTTATTCAACTGAAATGTTTTGATCAGGCAACGTTTACCTCATATCTATGAGTGCTTCTAGCGCAAATGTTTCTCATTTTAAAACATAGCTTTGGATGTTATATTTGCATGAACATTTTGTTAAAATGTATTTAAAACATAGTAGTTTCAGAGTTAATATTTATTGTATAAGCAGAAACCCAGGTTTAGAGCCTTAGGTATTTCTTACTAAAGGAATATTCCTTTATTGCACATTTAGTTTTTGAACCAAAAAATAGATTGTATTATTTCTAATGAAAAATATGTATTATCAGAAACTAGTAATGATGTTCTCAATAAATTAATTAAAGCATATTTAAATCCAAGAGAAAATCATGTTAATATTGTAGCCTACCAGTCCCTAGTTGTGGTGGCTGAATTTTTTTTTTTTTTGTTTTTGTTTCTGTTTTTAAGCTAAGTACATTTTCTGCAAACAAAGATTCTGCCTACTAAGCCTCTTGATCCTGCCTACTAAGCTTCCCAGCTATCATTTCCCCCCACCCCATGTTTTTGACTTGGGGAGGGGGAAAAGCATGTGTACGCAAAATCAGAGACATGATGGCGAACCTTGGCAACCCAAATGATTTGGAACTACATTTCCCATGATTCTCAACTACACTTCAGAGTGCATGAGCATCATAGGAAATGTAGTTCCAAAACATCTTGGGTGCCAAGGTTTGCCAGCACTGGTCTAGGGTGACAAAGCGGTTCCTCTATAGATACAGTGTTGTGGTTGAGTCTTGTAACGCTAGGACAGGAAGTGTGTTACTGGCAGGAATGCAGGTGAAAATAAAAGAATAAAAGCCATACAAAAAGGAAATTATTTCAGACACCCTATTTAAGAACCAATAAACTGAAATATATTATATTCTATATTATAAGTTTTGGGGTTTAGATTTTCTTTAAATGAATTTCTAGTTACTTTGAAGGAAGTATTAAAAGCAAACATCACATGACCTCACCTAATATTCAGGTTGGCAAACTTATTTGGTGTCTTTGTGTGTAGATCCTTTGTTTCCCTGTTTCCCTGTTTTTATTTTATTTTCAATTCAATGTATTTGATATATTAGGCCAGTATGTTATATTTTTAATTGTATATTTTTTCAGCTGTTTTGTATGAGAAATAAACAAGTAACTAAAAAAAATAATAATGAAGCTATTTTCTGCCCAATACTATTTTCCCCTTAAGATATTTTTTATATAATTTTGAGATAGACGGACATACATACAGCATGTGTAGCATTTTAATATAAACATTCTCTTACTCGTCTTCTAAATTAACACTATTTTAGTCGACTAAAATACGACTAAAACTAAAACAATTCAGATGACTAAAATACGAATTAAAGTAAAATGTAATTTTAGTCAAAAGACTGTGACTAAAGCTAATTCAAAATTTTACTCCAAAATGCAATTGACCATCACAAGACAACCCAAAGAGCTAATTTACTAGAGGATCATGGGCTTATTAAAGTGAACGTTAACTCTGTAAAGTGAATATTTACTTTATCTTAGTGAAGCTGTTAGTACCCAGTCATGTGCAAGGGATTTTAAAGTGGAACTCTTGGTGGCCCACAAAATAAATATTGACATGCCCCTTCCACTTATACTATATATAATTAAAATTTAGTCTAGGAGGTCTATAATAGAAAATGCCACCTTAATCCATGATCCAATGTGATTTCTATCCAGTGGGCCATGTCCCCTGAAGCCGCTCCCTTTCTCTAGTCATGTTGCTGCCCCATTGACAATGGTATCCCATACAGTGCAGGCGCCAGCAGTAGAGGGGAAGATCAAAGCACCAACTGCCGAAAGACCAAGGAATAAGATACATATTTTTCTGTATTACTTCCCCCTAGACAAAATTAGCAGTATATCCTGTAGCTTGGGATATGGATGTGTTTGACTTAAGGAAACGGTTTTACTTGCACACATTGGAATGATCTAGTTGGGCAGTAATTCACCCTAATACACAAAAACTAGCCATGGAAGGTTCAAATCAGGGCCACTTCAGCAGGGACCGGCTGAGATTTTAATTAGTTATTTTAATTAGTCAGATCTTACATTATAGCCACTATCAGTAAGTACTGTGTTTTCTCGGCAGGGACCGCTCCCCCCTCCCCTACCCCACCGAGAGAACACAGTGGAAGGGATTCCCCAATTTAACACTGACTGTGTTGATGGGGGAACCTAGTGCTTTTCTTTCCTGTGACCGTGGTTGCAGGAAAGAAAATCGTTCCATCTATGGCCGGCTTGAGTGAACAATCACCTTATGAAGTAAACATTCACTTTGCAAAGTAAACAATCTCTACTCCTATAAAAAAAAATAACCCTAACAGATCACAGTTTGGATGTTTACCTTGTTTTCCAAAAGTTTGTTCTTTTATGTTGAGTAGTAAACTTGTAATAAGTTATAAACTTAAAGCAGTAACATACTATATTAAGTTCACAACTACCATTGTTATAGGAACCATTGAGACAATATTTTTTTTTTGGCCTTTTTTTTTAATGTTTTTCTACCACTGAAATGCCATCTCAAAGCACAGAGTGTATGTGCTGGTCTCCCTGTAGCTGGAAGGCTGTGAGCGTATAGGTCCCTCATTGGGCTAATACCATCTCATTTGTCCTTAAGCATTGTGTCTGTGCTTTAAAAAGGGTGTCAAAAATTATGAGGCCCGGCCAGGTATCAGATTCTTCTGAATTCAAAGTGACCCAGGAAAGGGTGTAGGCCTTGAGGTAATTTATGTTTAGGTAATCACCCCTCCCCTACTCAATTGACTGCAACCCACGCCCCAGTGAAATGTAAAAAGGGGTTTTATTTTACGCCAGATCTATGTGAATATTTTTTCTAGAATGAACTGTTTGTTGTTTTCCACAAAATTTCACTAACCAACGTTTTAAGAAATCCAATACTATACAGTACAAATCTCATCAGTAAATTATCTTGAGAATTTGTTTGTGGAGCAAAACCTTTTCATGTCTTTAGTTAATGTTATTTCAAATTTTTCTTATTTACAATTATTAATGATAACTGGATCTTAGTTTTTTGGGGATTCACAAGGTCAAATTCCCGCACTGCCATTAGTTAATCAATTAATTTATTAGAAGGCTTGCAGATGCAATATGCAGGCCAGTTAGGTTGCACATAATCTTTTCCTTTCATAGTCAATTCTTCTTGTGAATACACAGGCCAAAATGAGTCCTGCGCCTATCACCCTCAGGCTGGTGATTAGTATGAGAGATCCTAATATTTTGGGTCATGCCTTAAAACAACTACACCCCCACCCAATGCTGAAGAGCATATAGTCTTGTACTTGCTTGGCGTTGGGGCCATGCTTAGAACCCTTGAGCTATATATATGTTTACCAGCTTTGTGTACATTGGTGTAGCACCTCTGGCTGGGGGGGGCAGTTACCATTTTGTATTATTTTCTTAAAAACAGAAAATATTTTTGTTTTTAAATATATTTTTTTAAAGAAATAATCCAACCACCAGTTTTTTCTTAAAATTCTTATTTTTTAATTCTTCTCATTAAAAGTTTTGGTAAGATTTTGCTTTTGCACAGTTGCAAGCTAAGACTTTTTTTTTTTGTTGTTGTAAGCTCGCAGTTCAGTAAAACACTTTTTAACAAGCCTTTTTTAAATTGTAAAATTGCAGTGGCTGTATCTTCATTTAATCTTTTGCAAAGGTTTTGCGTTTGACTTATTTTAATGATTATTATGGATTTTTAGTAAGGCATTGTTGCAGATATATGCACTTGTTTTATGTGAGCACTGCATTTTAAATTCAAATATATTAAAAGATTAGGTACTCAAGCTATACAATTCTAACAGCGGGCACAGTGGGGGATTGAGGGTTTCTCAGCAGTGAATAGGAGTCTTTTTTATGTCTGTTCACAAAGTTAGCCAGGCATTTTCAATAGTATATCTTCCCTTTATTTCAGTGTTCTCTCTTCATGCTTCATTGCATTCACCAATAAAGTCTACTAAATAAATAAATATAAGTTTATGTTTATGGGATAGCAATAACTTTTTTTAAACCACAGAAATTATTTATTATTCTTCATGAATATTATGTACCGTAATAGACCTATTTGCCTCCTTCTTAGTCATATAAGCTAACGAGGTCAGCAAAGACATTTGAGTTATTTCAAACACATGAGGCTGATCTACTAAAACAGGAGGTACAAAATCAGGTGCAGCTCTGCATAGAAACCAATCAGCTTCCAGGTTATATTATCAAAGTGTAATTGAACAAGCTGAAGTTAGAAGCTGATTGGCTACCATACACACCAGATTGTGCACTCTCCAGTTTTAGTAATTCAACCCCTTGAATTCCAGTTTTACTACAACATCTTAGCTAGGTAATAAGTAATCTTCATTTGTATTCTGTTTTAAAAGTGTATGGAGTCTTTTTTTTTGGATGAAGTACAGAATGTTGAAACCCTATCATGCTCTTTTATTATGTCTGTGTCCTTCTGGGGCAATTTTTCTTTACACCCTGTCTTAGAGACGCAAAAGGGAAGTGAGAGCAAATCCCCCTAAAGTAAGTTGAATTTACATCTTATGCCGTGTACACACGATCGGTTTTCCCGTTGGAAAAACCTTGGATGGTTTTTCCGACGGAATTGCGCTCAAGCTTGTCTTGCATACACACAGTCACACCAAATTCCACCGGTCAAGAATGCAGTGACTTACAACATGTACGACGAGCCGAGATCAATGAAGTTCAATAGGCAGTTTGGTTCTTCTGCTTGATTCTGAGCAAGCGTGTTTTTTGTGCATCGGAATTCCATACAGACGAACGGTTTTTCCGATAGGAATTTTTTCTGTCTGGAAAATAGAGAACATGCTCTTAAACTTTTGCTGGCAAGAATTCAGACAGAAAAAGTCAGATGGAGCCTACACACGGTCGGAATTCCCGTCCAAAAGCTCACGTCTCACTTTTTTTCGACATGAAAACCGATTGTGTACGCGGCATAAGATAGTTGACAAAGATTGGTTCCAACTGAAAGATTTCCCCCTACCTCATGCACTCATGACAATACTAAAATGTAGGATTTAAACTTACTTTCTGTCTCAGTGTTGTGGATCACCATGACACTAAAGCTGGATACACACTTTACAACTTTTGTTGTTTGATTTCCTTTAGATTTACCTTCAACTATGTAGTACAAGGGCCTGCCTGATTTCATACAAATTGAAAGTGTTTCGGTTTAACCCCATATTATATGGTTCTAAAGCAAAAAGGAAAATAAAAGAAAAATGCACAGTGTGTATCCAGCTTTAGAGAGGTGAATTTGCACAGAGGGGGACACAGATAGCAATAAAACTTGACAAAGACTCTAAACCTTCCCAGCGCTTTCCAAAACTTTTTTTTACATACAATACGCTTTGATTACGTTTTTTTATAAGGATATATTTTATATTACAATGTTCTAGAGCAGGAGTCTCCAAACTTTCGAAATAAAGGGCCAGTTTTTTGTCCTTCAGACTTGGGGGGCCGGAGTGGCCAGTGGAAACAGAAAATGCTCCAGCGTCAGTGGGAGTAAAAAAAATTATATAGTACCTATAGTCAATAGAAGGAGGAATAGTGCCCCATGATTGATATTAGTGGGAGGAGTAGTGCCCCAATGCTGGTGTCAGTGGGTGGAATAGTTTCCCATTACTGGTGTCAGTGGGAGGAATAGTGCCCCATCACTGGTGTCAGTGGGAGTAAAAAATGTCGTATTGTTGGTGCCAGTGAGAGTAATGGTTCTCCTCTGTTGGTGTCAGTTAAAGGAATGGTTCCCCACTGCTGGTGTCTTTAAGAGCAATGGTTCCCCACTTTTGGTGTCATTGGAAGGAATGGTGCCCCCTTATTGGTGTTAGTGGGAGGAATGGTGCCCTAAGGGCCAGATAAATGCAAGTAAAGGGCCGCATTTGGCCCACGGCCACAGTTTGGAGACCGCTATCCTAGAGGATGTAAGTAGCCTGTGCTTAATCACTGATCCTAAATAAATAAACCTTTTTTTGGTGAATCATCAATAAAATAAATGTTTACAATATTCCGTAAAAAATAACAACAGCTTCAATAAATCTAAATTGACATGCACTTTGTTTTATTGGTATTGCTGCACTTTTACAAAACCAGCATATTTATATTATTTGTAAATGTGTATCTAAAGCCAACACTTTTTTTTGCCAGTTTTTGGCAGCCACTTTATTGACATTTCCAAATCGCATGAAAAGTCACACCCCATTGCCAGCAATGGAACGTTCATATCGGCGCGACTCGTGTCACAGGGATTTTGAGAAAGGTTCATGCACTACTAAGTTTTACTGATTTCATTGCAATTTGCATAGACTTTTGTTAAAAGAAATCGGCAGTGCAAATTGCACTGATGTGCGGCTTTGAAATCTTGCTGAAGCAGAGCAATTTCAATGCCACGCTGGTGTGAAAGGGGTCTTATTCTCTTTGTTCCTCCTGGTAACTGCTGTCACCTGAAATGAAATTGAAGAAAAGTCCAATATTTTTAGTGGTCACCAGAACAGAATAAAGAGGTCATGCAAAGTATCCTTTAAAGGGGGAATCTTCCTAATGGGAACACTTGTTCCAGTGACATCTGTGTAAGATAACATTTGGGAATGTTGCTCAGTTTGGAAAGATTTCTTCTATTTTCCTGTTCTGTCTTTATAACAGAAATTGAGGGGAAATCTTCCCAACGGGACACAAAGGACAAGAGGAACCTGACAGGGTTTTTAACTTTCCATACTTTATACAATTTTTTTTTTTTATATATATATATATATATATATATATTTACAAGGCATAAAAAGCAGTGAATGTGACATTCATCAAACATTCAATGCAGTTAAATAATTGTACTTTAAAACACATACGGCAGGAAGATTAACCTGCAGGGAATCTTTGGTGAATGTTCCATTTAAATATTCTTTTTAGTGTTTTATTGTTAAGCAGATAGTTGAACAACAACATTCTTAATTTAATACAAATGTTAATGTAATTGTAACATTTGTTAAAAAGGAGTAACATTTAAAATGCACTTGATATATATAAGCAAAATTCTTGCTTAATATGCATTTTTATACATCAAAAAAACAAATCAGGAATACACTTTTAAATAGGAACTCCATTAATTATTTTCAGAATTGGCTCAACTATTAAAGGATCACTAAAGGAATTTTTATTTTACCTAAATAGCTTCCTTTACCTTACTGCAGTACTGGTTTCATGTCCTTATTGTTCGTTTTTGCTTTGAAGTTGCTGTAATCCTGCTCTGTTCTCCACACTTCCTGAGTGTCTGTTTCCTTATCACCACAATACTGGGAGCTTTCTCACGGTGGTTTAAGCTGTCATTACTGTGTGTCTAAAACTTCCCAGAACCAATCAGATTCATTTTAAAAACAAAACACTGCCCTGGATTTGTTTGTTTTTGTTCTGTGTGTCTATTTCTACTTTGCAGAAACATGAAACCAGTTCAAAAGTGAAACTAACCTGCAGGCACATTATATGATTGATTTTTATCCATTTTTAATAATTTTAAAAAGGAATCAGTTAACTTGTATGTCTCTATACCCTGTAAACAGTCATTTCAGCAAAAACATTTTTTTCCTTTAGTGACCCTTTAAGCAAAAAAAATTGACCCATTTTTTACATTTCTGATCATAGATGGGTATTTTTCATAAGAAAGCAAGCATATTATTATTTTTGGAACCAATGTATACTGAATATTTTTGTTGCTTATGTTACATTTAAATTTATTGTAGAACAAAATGGAAAACAAATTTCTAACAAGGTTATCATTCTAAGACGACCAGGCTATGATTGATGACAAATAATAGAAGATTTCCAATTAGGCAGTAAACAACAGTGAATTCAAGGGTTATTGGGAAGGGAAAGAATGTGATTAGAATGAATTATTCATGAAATCTTTATTGTTGGTTTATATCATGTCATCATAGTGCAGGGCTTTTTTTTAGTGGATAGCGTTGAAGGGTTAGAATAGCAGGTTTTATTGCTGCATGTGTCCTTGTTGGGGAGATTCACCCTCTCCATTTGTCCTGATTAACCACTTAAGACCCGGACCAAAATGCAGGTAAATGACCAGGCCCCTTTTTGCGATTTGGCACTGCGTTGCTTTAACTGACAATTGTGCGGTCGTGCGACGTGGCTCCCAAATAAAGTTCACATCCTTTTCTTCCCACAAATAGAGCTTTCTTTTGGTGTTATTTGATCGCCTCTGCGATTTTTATTTTTTGCGCTATATACAAAAATAGAGCAACATTTTTGAAAAAAAAAACAATATTTTTTACTTTTTGTTATAAGAGAAATCAAATAAACTAAATTATAGTCAAACATTTAGGCCAAAATTTATTTAGCCACATGTCTGTAGTAAAAAAAAAATGTTAATTAAAAAAAAAATTAGCTACCTAGCGGGAACAGCGACACTAATACAGCAATAAGAAAAATGATCGCTTAGTGATGCTGGCAATAGGGAGTGAAAGGGTTAACTAGGGTGGTGATCAAGGGGTTAAAACTTTATTAGGGGGGGTACAGGGGCTAACCTGAACCTAACACTAACTGCCTGTCACACTGACACTAAATACAGTAATCATACATGTATGATTACTGCATTCAGTGACACTGTGACAGGGGGGGATGGGGGGGGCGATCGCGGGGGTTAAATGTGCCTATGCGTAGTGTGTGTCAGTGTGCTGTTGTGCAGACTTACTGTGCGATGTGATCTCTCCTCAGCGGTGGTTGAAAAAAACGCTGAGGGGAGAGATCACATCACTTCCTCCTTCCTGTGTTTACACAGGAGGAGGAAGTTCACTGCAGGGGGAGCGCGCGGATTGGCTGGGAGCGATCCGGAGCGGGCAGACAAAAACAAATAGCCGCCCCCTCAACCCGGATCGCTCGGCCAGCTACGGGGACCGCCACATGTACCCGATCGGACCCCCGACCCACCTCAAGGCACCAACGTATAAATATGTTGATGTGCCTGTCGGTGCCATTCTGCCGACGTAAATGTTCATGCGGCGGTCCATAAGGGGTTAAGATTGTCACTGGGATTTTCATTTCCTGTTGTGCCTTCAAAGATGAATTGAAGAAAACATACTTGACAGGAGCATTAATCATATCTGAAGCCCCATAGACACTATCAGTTTTCCTGCAGGTTTTTCTCTTCAGGTTTACCAAGACCATGTAGTGCAAGGGCCTACCTGATTGCATACAAAATGAAACTCTTAAGGTTTGACCTCATATTATATGGTTTTGGTAAACCTGAAGAGAAAAACCTGCAGGAAAACTGATAGTGTGTATGGGGCTTTAAACAAAAAAAAGTGTTGGCTTTATACTATATTTGAAAATCTTTATTACAAAGGGTCTTTGCAGACTATTTTCACCACTAGGGCTGGGCTCATGTGTGTTTCGATCCTAGTCCCAACCCACCTGAGCAATCCCACCAGGAAGCCTTCACTGCCAACTGCCAATCATAGGAAGTGAGGCCTTGTACACGCGACTGTTTTTCTCGACAGAATCCATCAAGAAACTTGGTGGCAGAGCTTTTTTGCCGAGAAAAATGGTCGTGTGTATGCCTTTCATCGAGAAAACTGATGTGGAACTCGACGAAAAAAAGAGAACAAGTTCTCTTTTTCCTCGTCGGGAGTCTCAATTTCCTCGTCGTGTTCCTTGTCGGGCTGGTTTTTGACGAGAAACACGTTTGTGTGTATGCTTAGAAACCCACGCATGCTCAGAATAAAGTATGAGACGGGAGCGCACCTTCCGTAAAAGTAGCATTTGTAATGGAAATAGCACATTTGTCACGCTGTAACAGACTGAAAAGTGCAAATCGTCTCTCACCAAACTTTTACTTAACACGCAGTAACATGAGATTAGCAAAAGCAGCCCCAAGGTTTGTGCCAGTGGAATCGAACTTCCCCTGCCGTCATGTGTATTGTACGTCACCGCGTTTGAGAACGAGGAGATTTTGTCTTGACTGTGTGTACGCAAAGAAAGCTTGTCAAATTTCTTTGTCTTTTACGACGAGTTCCTCGGTCGTGTGTACGAGGCCTAAGGCATTTCCTGACCTGTAGCGGCACATACACGCGCCCTGACTAGGCTGCTCATGATTGGCGATGTGCAGTGATGGCTTTCTGGTGGGATTGCTCAGGTTGGTTGAAAGGAGGATCTGAACACACCCAAATCCATTCCTATTCACTAGTACTGTAGTTTTCACACTTCTGAAAATGATTTGAATTTATGCACAAAGGTATATTTTCAAAATTACTTTCTCCCTATTTTTAATGCTATTCTGTGGGGACTATTACTGTCTTGTTTCCATTTGAAATGGAAATGGTAGAGAGGGAATGATAGTCCAGCAGTTAGGATGGAAGCTGCAGTCTCCAGCCAGAATATCTCTTTGCTGTTGTTTTAATGACAAAGTAACAGATTGGTAAATCTTTCACCATCTTGGCATGTGTTCAGCACTGAACATCTCATTTGAGATCCACTTAACCTCTTCCATACAGGGCATTTTCACCCCCCTTCCTGCCCAGACCAATTTTTAGTTTTCAGCGCTGTTGCACTTTGAATGACAATTGCACGGTCATGCAACACTGTACCCAAATTAAATCGTTATGTTTTTTTCCCCACACAAATAGAGCTTTCTTTTAGTGGTATTTGATCATCTCTGCGTTTTTTTTTTTTTGCGCTATAAACAAAAGAGCGACAATTTAAAAAAAAACACAATATTTTTTCCTTTTTATTTAATACATATCACAATTTAAAAAAAAAAAAAACTTTTTTTCCCCTCAGTTTAGACCGATACGTATTCTTCTACGTATTTTTGGTAAAAAAAAACACAATAATCGTATATTGATTGGTTTGCGCAAAAGTTATAGCGTCTACGAAATAGGTGATTTCTGGCATTTTTATTTTTTATTTTTTACTAGTAATGGCGGCGATCTGCATTTTTTTTGTGACCGTGACATTGCGGCGGACATATCAGACACTTTTGACACGTTTTTGGGACCTTTCACATTTACACAGCTATCAAACTGCACTGATTACTGTGTAAATGTGACTGGCAGGGAAGGGGTTAACACTAGGGGGCGCTGAAGGGGTTAAAATGTTGCCTAAAGTATGTTCTAACTGTAGGGGTAGGGGGACTCACAGGGGCAGGAGACCGATGTGTGTTCCTCTGTACTGGGAACACACATCAGTCTCCTCACCGCTGACCGGAGTTGGATCTGTGTGTTCACACACACAGATCCACACTCCTGCCGTGACCAGCGGGTGCCCGGCGGCAATCCCGGGCGTTGGGCACGCGCGTGGGATCGCGAGTGGTGCCGCGGGTGCGCTTTGCGCGCCGGCGGCGGCGCGCGCCCTAGAACGCCGTGAGGAAAGGACGTTGTGTAACGTCCAGTCTCATCGGCGAGGGGTTGACACAGACGTCAATCCCTATGGCGAGGTAGGGAAGTAGTTAAAGCCATCGTAAAGCCCACATTTTTTTGATTTTGGATAAAGTGTAGGGTGGGGGGCAGGGGTTCAAATATTGTGAGTTTTTTTCCTCATGTCTGTGAGCCTATTGTGTAAATGATGTCTCCCCCTCTTTCTGTCCGTGTGACACCCATAGAAGAAATGAAGGAAGCGGTTGTTAAAGGGACAGAACAGCTTAAGCAGCAAGTACTAACCCTTCATTGCATCAAAAAATGTGTTTCTTTGTTTGTCTGTCTTCCTGTTCCCAACAGGAAATTAAGATAAATCTCTCCAACAGGTACACAGAAAGCAATACAAACCTGACATAGGCTCCAATCCTTTGCTCTAACTAAAACAAATAAAATTTTTTAATATAACTTAATTAAAAAGAGTATATAGTTCTGTGCTCTACTGTAAATTAAAAAGGAATAATAATTACCATATTTACCTAATAAGTTCATAAATAAATAATAACATGTTTCCTTATATGATTTCATGTTAGATAATCTAGTTAAAGGAGCTAGAGGCACATTTTGTTGTACTTTATATGTAGATATATTTGTCTTTTTTTTATCAGGTCTCTTTGGATTAAAAAAACAAGAGAGAAAAATTGTTTCTGTTTTTCTAAACTTTATTTTTTTCCACACATGGAAACAAACAGATGCTGACAGAGCCCAAAAACATGGCATGGATGAATTTATCTCCTCAAACCCGTGCAACTTTGACCACGCCACCCTGTTTGAGATGCTTCAGCGACTTACACTGGACCACAGACTTAGTGACTCATATTCCTGCTTGGTAAGCTGTCTCTTGGTTATTTTGTAGCAATGTATGTTTTTTGTAAATATAATTGAAATACATTTTTTATGCTTAGTAAATAAGGTTCAGTTTTTTTCTTTGCCTGTGCAGGTCACTTGTTTATTCTCCTTCCACTATTTGGCCACTAGGGGAAATACCTAACATTCTGGGTATAGGTGAGCATGTCACTTGCTCAGCTTCTTCCACATGATTCCTTCTGATTTACCCAGCTCTGTCATATGGAACTGTGGAAGAAGCCCGGAGTTCTGTGTGAGATTCATCAAATCAGTCTGAGGCTTTCTGAACATTCAGCACTCTGAAATGAACAGTCTCTGCTCCTTGAGTAAATTAATCCTATTGTTTCTGCCTTTTTGAACAGTCAAATTGGGACCATTTCACAGGCTAGACTCATCTTAAAGCATTCATAGTTAAAGCATATGCCATTGGCAATAAGCAAGACGTGGTTTTGTCTGGATACATACTTCCTATGACCTTTTGGTAAAAATCTTAGAACCTAACTCCTAAACTAAGGATTATGAGCCCCTCTGACTGTGTGTTTTAGTGTTTATATAGCAGCAATACATTCCGTAGTACTTAGTATTAGTATTAGCCTATTAGTTTTTACCCATTGATATGCCAGTGTGTTTTAAGATTAGGGGAGTCAAATTGGACACATAGAAGCATAGGCATCAATATTTGCTGCATTGAATTAAAGTCCCTTTCTCTTAGTTCATTAACAAACACAGCACTCGCCCCTCTTGTGTTTTTTCCCCATTTTACTTCTTTGTGAATGACTGAGCCTATACTGTAGGAGGGATGGGGTTTATATCAGCTAGGACTTCCCATAGGCAGTGTTGAGTTCTATTTCTGTCTAGTGTCCCACTCCTTAAGGTGGCACTATAAACCCTATGGTCAAGATTAAGAAGAGCGGTGTCTGTCAATTAACTCAAAAGTAACAAAAGTCCAGTTTTCTTTTCGATAGAACAGGCGAGGGTTAGTGTGTCTATAAGGTTTGTATTACTATCTGCCATATTAAGGAGCTCTGCAACAAAACACATTTTTAGTGCACTGCAGAAGGGATTGCACATTTGATAATTAATTACTGTCTGTTGATAAGATGACCGTATCCCACATTTCTGACAATGAGAATAAGAATTATTTTAGTGTAACTTAAAGCGGAGGTTCACCCAAATAACATCTATATCAGACCAACTTGTTTATACTTCTAACATGTACAGTCCGCATTTTTTTATTTATTTTTTAGGCTGTACATATCTTATAATCTATATTTTCAATCCGGCTTCCGGGTACTTCTCCCTGCGGGAGTAGGCGTTTCTATTCTGAGGAGGAATGTCCTCTGGGAGGTCGCCCAGATGATTGACGTCCTTTCAGAAATAGTTCCCCCCGGCGAATAAGGCCCCGCCACCTGTATTGCGTAGGCGCGTCACAGCGTTTCTGAAAGAACACGAACATGCAGAGCTGCGAGTCCACTATATACGGCGCCTGCTAGGAGCCATGTAGAGCTGACTGCGCAGGCGCCGTATAGAGCCAACTCGCTGCTCTGCATGTTCGGCTTCTTTCGGGAAAGGCCGTGACTCGTGATGTGCCTACGCAATACGGGGGGCGGGGCCTTATCCGCCGGGGGGAACTTTTTCTGAAAGGACGTCCATCTAATCTGGGCGACCTCCCAGATGACATTCCTCCTCAGCATAGAAACGCCTACTCCCGCAGGGAGAAGTACCCGGAAGCCGGATTGCAAATATAGATTATAAGATATGTACACAGTAAAAAATAAAAATAAATGCCGACTGTACGTGTAAAGAAGTTAGTCTGATATAGATTTTATTTGGATGAACCTCCGCTTTAAGTGCAAAAACAAATAGAATTTCACAGTATCTAAACCCAAAATGTAATATGTTGCTGCTTACCAGTCCTTAGGTATGATGGATCCATTTGTTTTGTTTTTTTCAGTCTAAGTACATTTTTTGCAAGTACAGAAGAATATGTATCAATTATCATTCTTATGCAGGATTTATAAATCACCAACAGTTTGCTCATTTTACAAAATGAAGTCACACAGTACAGTTGCAATACAATCCAGGAATGAGACAGCCTGATTTGGTTAGTTTTTAGGTGGAGGCAGTATAGGCTTCTGTAAAGAGATGGCTTTTCATGGATCATCTAAAGGTGGATAGACTAGGAGACAGTCAGACAGATTGGGGTAAGGAGTTCCAGAGGATGGGACAGGCTTTGGAGAAGTTCTTATGAATAGCATGGCATGTGGTTATGAGGGAGCTAGAGAGCTTGGGAAGAACAAAGATAACAAATGTGGTTGATATTTTGAGTCAAGGTTAGTGATGTAGCTGGGGGCATATTTGGGGATGGTTTTGTAGGTTGTTGATTCTGATAGAAATTCAAAACCCTTGTAACTTTGTTTGCCCACTGACAAAGAAATTATAAGTCTATAAGTTTAATAGTAGGTTTATTTTAACAGTGAGAGACAGAATAACAACAAAAAATCCAGAAAAACGTATGTCAAATAATAATGTTAATTAGCATTTTAATGAGTGGTATTTGACCCCTTTGCAAAACATGACTTAGTATATGGTGGCAAAACCCTTGTTGGCAATCACAGAGGTCAAATGTTTCTTGTAGTTGGCCACCAAGTTTGCACTCATTTCAGGGGGGATTTCGTCCCACTCCTCTTTGCAGATCCTCTCTAAGTCATTAAGGTTTCGAAGCAGAATTTTTGTCACTCGAACCTTTAGCTCCCTTCCCATATTTTCTATGGGATTAAGGTCTGGAGAATGGCTAGACCACTCCAGGACCTTAATGTGCTTCTTCTTGAGCCACTCCTTTTCTGCCTTGGCTGTGTGTTTTGGGTCATTGTCATGTTAGAATACCCACCCACGACCCATTTTCAATGACTTGGCAGTGGGAAGGAGGTTCTCACCCAATATTTAATGGTACATGGCCCCGTCCATCATCCCTTTGATGCAGTGAAGTTGTCCTGTCCCCTAAGCAGAAAAGAACATTGACAAGATTCTCCCCTGTAGTTCTGGGATGATTCCTCACTGTTCTCACGATCATTGAAACTCGAGGTGAGATCTTGCATGGAGCCCCTGACCAAGGGAGATTGACAGTTATTTTGTGTTTCTTCCTGTTGTCACTCTCTCACCAAGCTGCTTGTCGATGGTCTTGTAGCCCATTCCAGCCTTGTGTAGGTGTAGGTCTACAATCTTGTCCCTAACATCCTTGGACAGCTAATTGGCCTTGGCCATGGTGGAGATATTGAAATCTGATTGATTGCTTCTGTGAACAGGTGGCTTTTATATAGGTAACAAGCTGAGATTAGGAGCACTCCCTTTAAAAGAGTTCTCCTGATCTCAGCTCGTTAGCCAGAAATCTTGCTGATTGATAGGGGATCAAATACAAATTTCACTCATGAAAATGCAAATCAATTTATAACTTTTTTATAATGCGTTTTCCTGGATATTTTTGTTGTTGTTCTATCTTGCTGTTAAAATAAACCTACCATTAAAATTATAGACTGATCATTTCTTTGTCAGTGGGAAACATACAAAATCGGCAGGGGATCAAATACTTTATTTCCATCACTGTATGTAATGGAGTTGAGGAGAGGGGTAGGTGTTTCTACTCTAAATTAGGATAGCAACATAGGGTGTTAACACCCTCAAGAGAGTAAGCCTTGGCCACTCGAGGTAAAACGACTAAAATATGAAACTAATGAAGTCACCACATCTAAGGACTGGTAAGCTGAAACTTAATAAAGATTTGGTTTAGAGTTTAGTTACACTTTAAACGAGAGCAATCAAAAATACTCCTCCATAAAACATTTCACTGTACAGAATTCCTTATTTTTACAAATACACTCGGTGGTCATTCCTTTAAGCTTTCCCATAACAACAGTTTTAATTCCCAAGATGCCAGTCTGTTTACCAAGGTCCTGACCTGTTATTGAATAATTAAATACAAACCTACATTTTACTATGAAGGATTTGGAAAAATACAAAATCCTTCTTAAGGGGATTTGTCCACACAATAACTAGAGATTATAGTGAGAGCTCAATGTTGGGTGGGTATGTAAGCATGGCTATTATTCAAGACACCTTTTTAACTCTACCCTTTAATTTGCCTCTGGTGGTATATACTTTGCGTACTGACCATTTGTAATCAATACTAAGAGCAATAGCTATCAATTATGAGTAGGTTAAACGTAAGTTAAGACCATAACTGCAGTTTGTAATGGAAATCTATAATGATATAATTAAATCAAGCTCTGTTGCAGAGTGCCAATGTCCAGAATTCTCATAGCAGCCATCTGTCAAGTCATATACTGACAGGCAAATAAAGTGAAAGCAAAATGTTAGTAAAAAGTTCTGTTTTTCCTTTGTTGTTTTTTTAGTTTCCGTTATTTAGTTTCCACTTATTCAAAGTTATTGCAACTTACCGTATTTATAACACGCACAGGGATATAACACGCACCCTAACTTTTAGGCCACGTACACACGATCAGACCAAACCGATGAGACTGGTCCGACGGACCGTTTTCATCGGACCACCACTGAAGTGGTCTGATGGTCTGATGTGCGTACACACCATCAGTTCAAAATCCCATCGGGCCAGAACACGGTGACGTAGAACACAACGACGTGCTGAAAAAACTAAGTTCAATGCTTCCAAGCATGCGTCGACTTGATTCTGAGCATGTGCGGGTTTTTGGTGCTTTTGTGTACTAACCATCGTTTTGGTCCGACGGACAGGTGTCCATCGGACAGATTTTAAAGCAAGTTTTAAAACTTTGGTCCGATGGACAAAGGTCCGATGGGCCGTACACACGATCAATTTGGTCCGATCTTGTGTACGCGGCCTAAGAGGGAAGTTTCAGGAAAAATACTTTCCACAGCCCCCTGCATATAACACGCAGGCACAGTTTACCCTCTATTTTCAGGGTAAAAAAGTGAGTGTTATACGCCAATAAATACAGTATTTACGAAGCTCAATTTACATTTACTTTAATGAACATTAAAGTTAATGTGTGTCACGCATTGGTCGCATAACAACCACATTGTATTCTCACAGTGGGCACTTTTTTATGATAGGTTCTTAACCACTGAGGAATTAGAATCCTTTCTTCTTTATAAGACCCACTTTTTTTTTTCATTTTTAAGTTGTGGCACTTACATCCAAACTTTTCATTTATTTATTTTTTAATAACAATTTTTATTGATCAGAGGTTCGTGCTTACATAACTTACAGCCATATAAAACATAAAGCGAACAAAGATAATATAGAAAGAAGGCACATAAACATTAAAACGGAGTGCTCAATATCGTCGCTTACTGTAATCCGCTATACCAGCTTGTCTAGTGGATACGGTAGTGCCAATGTGGCGGAGTGCAAACTGGCCCTCATCCATAGGGACTACCTGTATGTTGTGGCTAGAATGAATCGTAAGCCTAACATCTAAATAGTATATCAGCCGGAGTCACAAGGGGGCTCCAGAGTTAGAGAGGAGAGAGGAAAGAAAAGGGAAGAAGAACAGAGCAGAGGGAAAGTTGGCCCACGTACCGTCTCAGGGTGGATCCCTCCGGCGATGCCATAGCTCCCAGACTGTGTCATGTGCCTGCAACTGGTCCTGCAATCTGGCGGTCATTTTCTCCTCCTCCTTGATCCTGGCGTATAGGGCCTCAGGGGGAGGGGAGAGTTTCCAATGCAACGCCACTAAGCATCATGCTGTCGTAAGGATGTGTTGGGCCAGTATATTATATGGGAATGGGAGCTTTAGCAGTGAAAGACCCAGAAGGAAATATTTTGGGGTGAAGGGAATCTGTATAGAAGTCGCTCCAGCAGCTGCGGGACCGAATCCCAGAAAGAGGCTATCAGCGGGCAGCTCCAATAAATATGGAGGAGGGTACCCCTTGCCCCAAGACAATGCCAGCAGCGGTATGAACTAGTGGGGTATATGGCGTGAAGGACATCTGGGGCCATGTACCAGAAGCATAGGTTTTTATAGGTATTTTCTTTCAAACTTTTATTTTATTGATCATCCCAACATATTGGGACTTTGTTTTTTTGTTTTTCAGTATTTTCAATCATATGTGCAAGAAAATTGTATTTTTATTTAAATTGTTTTCCTTTGCACAGGATCACGTATTGAAAGTAAACACAGAGGGCCAGATTCTCATAGAATTTCGCTTGCGTATCGTAAGCCATTTACACTACGCCGCCGCATCGTACTAGAGCAAGTGCCGTATTCTCTAACCATTTGCTCCGTAGTTTGCGTTGGCGTAGCAAAAATGGCCCAGCGTAAGCCCGCGTAATTCAAATGGGGCGGCTTGTATTTAAATTAAGCGCGCCCCCGTGTCGAACGAACTGCGCATGCGCCGGCCGGGGAAAAAGCCCAGTGCGCATGCTCCAGCTCACGTCGGAAAGCGTAGTTGAAACCGGCGTCAAAACGACGTGATCGTCACTTACGCAATGCCCTATTCGCGAACGAGTTAGTAGAACGACGTAAGCGACGGAAAAAGCCGACGCTGACCCGACGCCATACTTAACATGGCATCCGACGGCATCCGACGGAACTTCGTAAGGTTACTCCTCATAGAAGCAGGGGTAACCTTACGCGGACGAAAACGACGTACGCAACGACGGAGCGGCGTAAAAGCGATCGGGAATCGGCATACTAGCCTCATTTGCATATGCAAATGAAAAAACAACGTAAAGGCCACCTAGTGGCCGGAGTTGTCATTACAAGGTATTACACTTGTCGGATGTAGAAGCGTATCTATGCCAAAGTGATGCTAAGCATCACTCGTATAGATACGAGGCAAAAAAAACGGCGATACGACGGGGTATCTGAGATACTCCGTCGTAGCGCCGCTGAGAATCTGGCCCAGAGTATTTAGTAAGCTTAATGAACATTAACTTTGATAAGTAAGGCCGTGTACACACGATCAGACCGGTCTGATGAAACTGGTCTGCAGACCAGTTTCATCGGACCAATTCGATGGTGTGTACGGCCCGTTGTTCGTCAGACCAAAGTTTTAAAACTTGCTTTAAAATCTGTCCGACGGACACCTGTTCGTCGGACAGATTTGATGGTTAGTACGCAAAAGCATCAGACCAAAAACCCGCGCATGCTCAGAATCAAGTCGACGCATGCTTGGAAGCATTTAACTTTGTTTTTTCTGCACGTCGTTGTGTTCTACGTCACCGGGTTCTGGTCTGATCGGATTTTTGGTCCGATGGTGTGTACGCACATCAGACCATCAGACCACTTCAGCCTGGTCCGATGAAAACGGTCCGTCGGACCAGTCTCATCGGACCAGTCTGATCGTGTGGACAGGGCCTAAATGGTTTCTTCTTCTATAGGAAATCCACCCCATTAGTTCTGATTTAGTGAAGCATACCTAAGCCAATGCATTGATAATGCAGACAACCAACTGCTATCATCACAGTGGGCTTTTTTTTCAAAGGTTCTTAACCACTGAAGATCAGAATATTTTAAGACCAAACTGTTTGTTTATTTCATTTTCAAGAAGGGGCCGTTGAATTTAATCTTTTCATCTTGTTTATAATGCTTATCTCAACATATTGTAACTGTTTTTCTAGTGGCTTTCATTTGCTAGAAGATTTAGCATTACCCCAAAATATAATCCTCAAAGTGTTTAAAAGGCAAAGTTACCACATAAATGTGCAAAGTCTAACCCAAATGCACAGTTTATCTCTGAGTTTTTAAGATGTTTTTTCTTCCACTGTAACGTTACATTGTGATTCACATATAATATATTGGCAATGCACAGATTTGCTTTAAAGTATAGCTAGATGCATTTTTTTTTGTTTTCAACAGAGTAGGGAGGGATTAGAACACCTGTCAGGTTTTTATTGCTGTCTGTGCCCCAGTTAGGGAGATTTGCCCTTTGTATTTGTCCTGTTAACCGTTATTGAAAGTGAAAATTAAAACACATTCCAGTTTTTCACCAGAATGGAAAATAAGGGAAAATGTTTCAATAGGGGCACTAGTTTGGGTGACCCTACTGACAACCAGGGATTCCCTCAATTTGGAGAGATTTCCTCTCACTTCCTGTTTTTGCTGTAAGACAGGAAGTGAAGGGAAATCTCCCTAATGAGACACAGGTGGCAAAAAAAAAACTTGATGTGGGTTTTAACCCACCCGTACCCTATCTAAAATGGCAAAAATATTTTGCCTTTCATTCTACTTTAAAGTGGTTGTAAAGTCAGAAGGTTATTTTTTATTCTAATGCATTCTATGCATTAAGATAAAAAGCCTTCTGTGTGCAGCAGCCCCTTTCCCCCTTCCCAATACTTACCGGAGCCCCATATATGTCCCCGAGTGTCTCGGCCACCCGGGACTCTCCCTCTTGATTGGCTAAGATACAGCAGTGGCACCATTGGCTCCCGCTGCTGGCAACAAAAAAAAATCAGTTAGCCAATCAGGAGAGAGAGCTCTGTGTCTGAATAGACACAGAGAGCTGCAGCTTGGCTTGGGTGCCCCCATAGCAAGCTGCTTACTATGGGGGCACTTAACAGGAGGGTGGGACCATGAGCACAGAAGAGGGACCTAAAAAAAGAAGGATATGGGCTGCTCTGTGCAAATCCACTACAACAGAGCAGGTAAGTATAACACATTTTTTATTTATATAGAAAAAAAACAAGACTTTACAATCACTTTAAGAAACTGAGAAATGTGCTTATATCCCATAGCAGCCAATCAGATTTTCACAGCTGTTTCCACCGCACTCGCAAAATGAATATGAGAAAATGGCAGTGACGAAACAACAAGAAGAGAAGTTGTATCTTTATATAAAACTCGTAGGCAGTACCCATGATTGCTGGGATATGGGGATAGCCAGTAAACAATGTTCCTGGCAGAGATCAATAAATCAATAGTACATGGGAATTTATGTATAAAATGTGCAGTAAAAAAGGAATCAATGATTATGATTGGTTGCTGTTAAGGTCACTATTTAGCATTCATTTCACTTTGTTTTGGATGTCATTATGAAACATTTTGGTTAATTCACAAGAAATGTTTTATGTTTGCCAATCAGTAATAATTGTGTTAATCTGTTTTGTTGTAGGGTTGGTTCAGTCCTGGTCAGGTGTTTGTCCTCGATGAATACTGTGCGCGCTATGGAGTGAGAGGCTGCCATCGACACCTTTGTTATCTAAGCGATTTACTGGAGAGAGCAGAAAATGGAGCCATGGTTGACCCAACTTTACTCCATTATAGCTTCGCCTTCTGTGCATCACATGTACATGGCAATAGGTAAATTAAATATTCATTCTGTTTAGATTGGTATTTTCGACAAATGTTGGCATTGTAAACTTCTTGCATTTGAAACCTAACATCAGACATTTTTTGTTAGTTTAAGATAGATAACTAAAGAGTGAAAGTAATGTCAAGTTAAAAACTTTTGTCTTAAAGCGGAGTTCCACCCAAAAGTGGAACTTCCGCTTAATCCACTCCTCGTCCCCCTACATGCCACATTTCGTTTTAAAATGATCTGATGGTTAAAAAACCGATAGAAAAAATGATCGTCTGTTGGGAAATCCATCGGTCAAAAATCCACGCATGCTCAGAATCAAGTCGACGCTCGGAAGCATTGAACTTCATTTTACTCTGCACACGCGTCACCGCGTTGGACACGATCGGATTTTTAACTGATGGTGTGTAGGCAAGACTGATGAAAGTCAGCTTCATCGGATATCTGATGAAAAAAAAACATCAGTCCATTTTCATCGGATGAACCGCTTGTGTGTACGTGGCATTACTCTACTATAGAAAAGCATTTTTTTCAGTCTTTTGGAGAGTTTGGCTCACTTCCTGTTTTGTTATATGTTGTCATTAGGACAGGAAGTGAGGAAAAATCTTTCCTAGGTCAGAAACCAAGATAGCAGTAAAAATTTAACAAGGGGTTCCAATTCCAATCCTGCCTCACTATCCAAATCAAGAAACATAGGCCCAGATTCAGAGAGAATTGGATTCTCGTAGCGTATCAGAAATACACTACGCCGCCGTTTTTTACCTGGCTCTACGTGGAATCCAGGTAGATTTTGTCCAGTAAACGACGGCGGCGTAGTGTATTTCTCCCGTCGCAATCCATCTACGCGAGTAGGGGGCGTGAATACATGCTCCGTTCGCAAATTTCCCGCCGTGCATTGCGCGAAATCACGTTGTTACGTCATTCGTTGTTTGAGTAGCGTCGTTTACGGACATTTCTATTCCCGAACGAGTTACGCAAAAACAAAAATTAAATTCGACGCGGGAACGACGGCCATACTTAACATGGACTACGCACCGTTAGACCAGCAAAAAGCTGGTCTAACAGTACTTAAAAAAAAACAGACGTAAGCGATTGCGAAGACCGCTCGTATCTTCGTGGATCGCCGTAAAAACACATTTGCATATCCCGACGCATCAAAACGACGCAAACTCCTCCCAGCGGCCGCAAAAATATCGCAACGTAGATCCGAAGGCTTACGAAGACGTAAGCCTCTCGGATCGAAGCCGCCGTATCATGGTTTGAGGATTCAAACTAGTGATACGGCGCGCGACATTTTAAATTACTCCTGTCTAACACCAGTTAGACAGGCGTAATTGCTTTATGAATCTGGGCCATAGTTTTGACAGGATATATGCTTTAAAATTTCCATTTGGGTTTTATATCTGTCTCAATGAGGAGATATTCCCTGACTTCCTGTCACTGCGAAAATAATTTGATAGATCAGTTGTTATCAGGACAGGAAGGCACGGACATTAATATAAACATTGTTAGAGGTTCTAAGTCTTCCCCCAAAGAAAACTGAGCAAAACACAGTAACTCAAAAATGATATTTCATTAGTCTTTAATTAGTCATTCTCTGAAATGTATCAAGCGGATTATGGCATGTTAGTAAGTCTTTTTTAATACTTAAAAGAGACCCTGTCATCAGATCATTCATTTCTACAACACACTTTTCGTAAGAAGTTTTGAGCATTTAATGTATTTTATTCATATTTTTACCTGTAAAAGCCTTCCTTGTGTGGACTTCTAAGAGCCCTTAGACTGCTGCTGCATGCTGCCATTTTGGATGTGAGGCCAACAGCCCCAGCAACAGCCCCATAAAAATTCAGAGGTGTCACTCAAGTGATGCTTTGTAGTATTTCCGTTTGCTCCTTTTCCGGCAGATACATAGGGCCAGATTCACGTAGTCCAGAGCATCTTTGCTCTGGAGTAACGCTTCTCATTTGCGTTGCGCTGCCGAAATTTTAGGAGCAAGTGCTGTCATTCACGAAGCACTTGGTCCTAAAGTTGCGGCAGCGCATCACAAATGAGCTGGCGGAATTCAAATGTAGCGGGTACGGGGCGTGTAGTATGCTAACTACGCGCGATCCCGCCGCCAACGTACTGCGCATGCGTCGAGTGTCAAAACATCCCCGTGCGCATGCTCCAAAATCTGTGAATGAACGTCAATGACGTCACATTCCCATTCATGACCGTTTTACGCAAGCGACGTTTTTTTTTTTTTTTCCCGACGCGATGACGACGCCTATACCTAACATAGGATACTCCAACCCCATGTAGGTATATCTATGCGCCGCGTATCCCGTCCGGAAACGTCGTATCGTCATTGCGTCGCGCCGGATTTCGATCGTGAATTGCCGATTTCCGCTCATTAACATATTTTTTGAGCGTAAATCGGCGGGAACGCCCCCGGCGCCATTTTTAAGTTGAAGTAACGATGCGATGGCGAAACTCAGTTACGCTGCTCGCATCGGAACTTCAACCCGGCGTTTCTTGTTTTCTGGTTACAGAAAACAGAAACGCCGGCTCAAAGCCACAGTTAGGCTGGCGGATCACTCGATCCGCCAGCGTAACCTTTCCTGAATCTGGCCCATAAAGATTATGTAGCAAGGTGGAGATAAGGGCGGTGTAGCTGGGCCAGCACAAAATAATTAAACACTCCCAGAGGAGAAAAGGGCTAAAATGTCTAAGGGGGAAAGGGGCTCTGCTAGGGAATTGACTTTTCAAACAAGCTCAGAAGCATTCTGCAAATCAGTAAAAAATATTGGTGACAGGGCCTCTTTATATGCGCTTGAATGGGTTCAGAGTTGTTCTCACTGTTTATATTATAATATACTATACATACTGTACTATAACTGCAAGTTACACGTTCTAATAAAACAAACCAACAGCTCTGCTTTGTACTCCCTGCTAGCTTAACAAAAGCCCTTTAACTCCTGCAAGGGGTTAAGTAGCAGTAAAGTCACTGAGCCCTATGGCACACAACTAGAGATTTGTAAGGTTGTTGAAGCAATAACACAGTTCACATAATGTACACACGTAGACTTTCCTTGCCCTTAAGGTAAGTAAATTACTTTCTTTAATTAACAGGCACAATGAACTTCCAATGTCTGGTGCCTGGGGGCTTAGCCAATAAATAGACCTCATCTCAGTTACTACAATAGGACTCAGGCTGAACCTCTTACTTGGAATACACAACACAAAGAGAACCCTTCTACAAACATAGTTGCAATTTCTTTAGCCCGGTCTAAGCTGGCAATGGATTTTGGATGACGGTTAGGCTTTAGGAATAATTATCTTATTTCTCCCCATAACATACATGAATATCCAATAACTTTCTACCTTGTATTATTTTACGCTTCATGTACATGGGACATTGTTTAACCACTTCAGCCCCGGAAGAATTTACCCCCTTCCGGCAATTTTTTGCGATACGCCTTTGTCGCTTTAACTGACAATTGCGCGGTCGTGTGTTGCTGTACCTAAACAAAATGTACGTCCTTTTTTTCCCCACAAATAGAGTTCTTGTTTGGTGGTAATTGATCACCTCTGCAGTTTTATTTTTTGTTTAGGCTGATACGTATTCTTCGACATATTTTTGGTAAAAAAAATATTGCAATAAGCGTATATTGATTGGTTAGTGCAAAACTTATTGGGGGGATAGATTTATGGCAATTTTATTATTACTATAATTTTTTTACTAGTAATGGCGGCGATCTGCAACTTTTATCAGGACTGCGACATTACGGCGGACACATCGGACACTTTTGCCACTATTTTTGGACCATAGGACCATGCCCCCAGCTGCTGGCTTTCTGTGATCACACAGTGGGAGCTGATCAGAGGGTATAGTGGACTCAATGTCCACCAATGATCCAGCAGAGAGACAGAACAGTGGTCTGTCTATGTAAACAAGGCAGATTGTCATTCTGTAGGGAAGGCATAGATCCTGTCTTCCCCTAGGATCCATGTCTTCCCCTAGAAAAAAAACCTCCTGCTCTGTAGAAAAACAACAGCTAACCTTTTGATTGCCCCAATGTTAACCTCTTCCCAGCCAGTGTCATTAGTACAGTGACAGTGCATATTTTTTAGCACACTGATTACTGTATTAGTGTCACTGGTCCCCAAAAAGTGTCAGTTAGTGTCTGAATGTCTGCCACAATATCGCAGTCTTACTATAGGTCGCTGCTCGCTGCCATTAGTAGTAAAAAAAAAAATGACCATGCAATTGTCAGTAAGAGTAATACAGTGCCATATTACACAAAATGGCCTGGTCATGAAGTGTGTAAATCTTTCGGAGGTTAAGTAAAATGTATTTCTGGACCCTCCCACCTATTCACAAAATAAAAAAATATGAATTGTACCTAAACCAGCCTTTTACTTAACTGTGTTTGTTTTTGTGCCCTTCACAATTGCATGTTCAGATTGTAAAGACCAGTGGTCCAAAGCTGTCCCATCAATAGCTGTACAATTCTACTTTTCCCATCACATTATGTCCTGGTGACAGCAGCAACCAGGACAAATAAACAGGGTGAATCCCCCCAGCGGGACACAGACAGGGTTTTTTAACCCTTCCACTCTTTTTTTTTTGGAAAAAAAAAATTATTCAGTTTTTGCAACACAAATACAATACTAGGCCGAAACATGCGACCAACAATCACCGGTCAAAACACAGAAACCGGTTTTGAAAAAAAAATAAAAAATAAAAAGGGGGGGGGGGAAGGGGGGGAAAAGGTGGGGGGACAACAAAAAAATACATTAAATGTTCACAGACTACATCAAAAGCAGTGGAGTCAAGTTAAATCAAATCAAAATAGATCGGAGCTTGTGACCCCCCCCCCCCCCAGGACAATTAAAACCTTTTTGCCTAATCTTAATCTCAATGCAGATAGAGTATAACATGCAAAACCCTTTCTGGGAAAGAAAAGAGGTGAGAGACATCTCCCCTCCAGACTACACAGTTGCTCTAGAATAAAGAGGTCCATAGTCCGCCCCCACCTGATAATATCATACATACATTCAATGACTATACTGAACCCAGCTTAGTCCGACACTGTATCCACTGAGGCCATCCAACCTCCCCACACCTTATCAAATTTTGTCAAGGCCCCCCTGCTCTGGTAGGCAGCCTTGTAAAATGGAATGGCCTTATTGACCTGTACTTTCCAGGACTCCACCGTTGGGGCCGAGGAGCTTTTCCTCTTTTTAGCATAGAAAAAAAGAAGCATGAGGAGCGTTCTAATCGCCCTGGTCGTGGCCAGGGGCTCCACCAAATGTAGTAGACACACCTCCACAGTGATAGGAATCTAAATAGAAGTAACCGACCGTATACAGTCCACCACACCTTGCCAGTATGGTTGAACCCGGGGACATTCCCAAAAGACGTGCATAAAGTCTGCAGAGGGCATAGAACACCGCCAGCATACAGATAGCTAGTCTAGCAGGAGTCAGGTAAATCCTGTGCAGGAATTTGTAATGGATAAGCCTATCCCTGGTAGAAACCAGGGCCTGAAAAGCTGCCCCCCAGACATCATCCCAGTCGTCTCTGTCCAGTCCCGAGGTCACAGTCTCCCAGGCCCGTCTACATGGCGCAGGCAATTTAGTCGTTTCCTGAAAAAGGTCTTTATATAGGACATAAACCGTTTTAGTCAGCGATTCACCACGAGCCAATAGCTCCAAATCACTGAGCTCAAGGACAAGAGGACCCCCCCTAAATTGGGCCTGAAATGCATGCCTTAGTTGCAGGTACCTGAAGAAGTGCGTGTTGGGTAGGCCATAACGTGCCTTTAGGTCGTCAAACGGCATAAGAGTGCCATTGGCCACTATATGTCGCAGGCGCTTAATTCCAAAGTCGGTCCACACCACGGGGTCTGGATAGTCAAGAAAGTGTGACAGCTTGGGATTCCTCCACAGAGGGGTCTCAGGGGAAAAAGTGACACCATCCTGGGGTCTCAGCTCATGGGCCACAGACCATGCTCTGAGTACCGAACGCATAGAGGATGTCAAGGGGTAGGGGCCCTTGGTCCTCTATAGACCAGAAGCGAGAGCGCCTCATAGGAGCCCACACAGGCAGCCTCCAAGGAGACCGCAGCATCGTCCGGAGTGGTGATCGACCAGCGATTTGCCACCGCCCGCTGGCCGGCCAAAAAGTATTTATGGAAATTGGGTACCGCTAATCCTCCCTCCCCCCATGGTTGCTGAAGAATAGCCAGTTTGAGGCGAGGGAGCTTCCCCTGCCACAGGAAGGAGGAGATCATACCATCTATGGACCTGAAAATTGACCTTGGTATCCACACCGGAGAGTTCCTAAGGGTATAGAGCAGGAGGGGAAGAATCTTAATTTTAATCAGACTAACCTTCCCAATGAGGGACAGGGGGAGGTTGTTCCAGGAGTGGAGTTTTTTAGATACAGTATCCAGTAATGGAGACACATTAAGACTAATGAAATCCGTCACCGAATTCGTGATTTGCAGCCCCAGATATCTAATCTGGGTCACCCACTGTAAGGGATTGGAAGGGTCAACCCGCCCGGGCATCCCATGGGAGTGTAGCGGAAGGATCTTAGACTTGGTCCAGTTGACCTTGAGCCCAGAGACCCCAGCGAATCTACCCAGCAATGAGAGTGCAGCACGTAGAGAAGGGCCCGTATCCCCAAGAAATAGAACTAGATCATCAGCATAGAGGGCTACGGTCTCAGTCAGGGTGCCCACCCTAATCCCCTGTATTTGTGACGAAGAACGTAATGCAATTGCCAGGGGTTCCATAACCAGTGCAAATAAACCTGGGGACAGGGGGCATCCCTGTCTGGTGCCCCTGGATACCGGAAAAGTGTCAGACACCCCGCCATTCAAGCGGATTGCCGCTACTGGGCGGTCATAGAGCATTGCTATCCATTTGAGGAACACTGGGCCGAAACCCATGCGCTCCAGCACTTGGACCATGTATCCCCAATCAATGGAGTCAAACGCCTTTTCCAGGTCAAAAAACACCAGGGCCCCCCCATGGGACAGTTCCCCATCAATTTGCGTATGCGCGTACACCCTGCGTATATTAATGTCGGTAGCTTTTTTGGGCATAAACCCTGTCTGATCAGGGGATACCAAGTGGTCCAGGCATTGCATTAAGCGATTGGCCACCATTTTGGTAAGAATTTTAAGATCCATGTTCAACAATGCAATGGGCCTGTAAGAGGAACAATGAAGTGGGTCCTTATCCGGCTTGGGGAGCAAAACCACATGTGCCTCATACCACGTAGGGGGCAAGCTCCCAGTCTCAAGACATTCCGTATACAGGTTCAAAAGCCTGCGGGACAGCACCTCTGAGTAGGTCTTATACCATTCAGCCGGAAACCCGTCAGGTCCCAGCGCCTTACCATTCGGGAAGGAGGCAATTGCCGCGGCCAGCTCCTTGGAAGTAAAGGGGGCCTCCAAGTCTGCCGCCGCCTCCCCTGGCAGCACCAGGATCTGAAAGGAGTCCAACAGATCCGTCAGCACCTGACTGTCATATTGCGGGATAGCCGCATACAGATCAGAATAATAGGATACAAAAGCCTGCATAATACTCTCTCCATCCCTCACCAGGGCACCCCCCGCCGAGTAGACGCAGGGAATGGCCACATGAGGTTGAGCATTTGCCGCCAAGTAGGCCGACAATTTCCCATTCTTATCCCCCTTCTCAAATAGTTCCTCCTCCTTGCACTTGAATGTACATTGCGTAAGAGTTTGAAAATGGACCAAGAAGGCCCTCCTAGCCATCTGCAACTCTACAAGCGTGGATTGAGAAGGCGCCTCAGCATGTGCTTTCGAGCACTGTAGTTCATGTGCCTGGAGTGCCGCCGACTCAGAGTTCTTCTCAACTCCAGCGGCTTTAATGGCCGCTATATACGCCCCCCTGGTGGATGCCTTAAACCAGGGGTCTTCAAACTACGGCCCTCCAGATGTTCAGGAACTACAATTCCCATCATGCCTCGTCATGTCTGTGAATGTCAGAGTTTTGCAATGCCTCATGGGATGTGTAGTTCCCCAACAACTGGAGGGCCGTAGTTTGAGGATCCCTGCCTTAAACGCATCCCAAACCATATGACCAGCCGCGGAGCCCACATTCACATTTCAATATTCTGAGATATGTTCGGAGATCAACAGCTCCACAGATAGCTCATCCACCCACCCCGGGTGCAATCTCCAGACCCTCCGACCTCCACCCCCAGGGCGGCTTAGCGTCACCTGCAAGGGGGTGTGGTCCGAGAGTCCACCAGCCAAATAACTGACTTCCTCTACCTGAGGCAGCAAGGCCGAGTTTGTGAAGGCCAGATCAATACGGGAGGAGGAGGAGCTGACGTGGGAAAGATAGGAGTAACCTCTCTCACCAGGATGTTTCCATCGCCACACTTCCTCCAAAACCGCCGTGTCCGCCCACTGCCTGCCTGAGGTCAAGATTCCGCACCCGATTCGGGTTGGAGGGATCTAGTGTATAGTCAAGAATGTTGTTAAAATCCCCGGCCACTAATACTTTTAGCGGACCGAAGGCAGCAATTCTCCCAGAACCTGGTACAATACCTCTTTGCGAAAGGGGGGGGGGGGACATAGACATTCGCTATAGCCCACAGCTGAGAATCAACATTTAGAACCACAATTGCATACCTCCCATACGGGTCTGTTACTACATGTTCATTAACACATTGCAATTTCTTGTGTAATAAGATAACCACTCCCCTGGCATATGAGGAATAAGTGGAATGTATCGCCCTCTGTATCCAGTTCCTGTTCAGTGATAGGGTTTTATTGCCCACAAAGTGGGTCTCTTGTAAGAGCGCGACATGGGGGTTCAGGGATTTAAGATACTGAAGGACTAGGGAACGTTTATACTTAGAATTTAGACCGCGGACATTCCACGAGACAATTTTAATGTCATTCATTTATGCGGGCAGGGTTTAATAGAGAGACAGGAGGAGCCTGCAAAACAGGACGACCAGGAGGGAGGAGACTGGACACAGAGAGCCACACTGCAACACCATACAGCATCTGAAGAACATATATCACATAGGGCATAGAATAGTCCTCTGCACTGGCGGACAAGAAGCAAAACTCACATGTATTGAGAGGGGGGAACAAAATGCTGCTGTCCCGAGCAAAAGAAAAAAGAAGGGGGCAAAAAATCATATCAAAAAAATTAAAAAAAAAAAATCGGAAAAAAAACAAAAAGAGTGACAACTAAAAAAACCCAACTCCCTGTTTGCTCCAGGCGAACCAAACTAAAAAATGGAAACACCACTGGAGAAACTTAAGACCCAAAAACATAGTGGACAGAAGTGGAGTATCTGAAGAGTTCATCCACACAAAAGGAGGGGGGAAAGGGGAGTCCAGAGAGGCACACAAATACCCCAACCTTTGTAACTCAGTACCTGGTGCTCCTGTCAAGAACGGATAACTGATCATGTAAGCCCCTGTAGCATGCATTCTTCCACGAGAACCAACATCAGGAGGTAGCAGGAGTGAAGGAAAGGATCACAGCAACGAGGAACCACTGCTCCCAGCAACAACAGCTTAGGTAGGTGAGTATCTCCCAACTTCAGGCCACAGACATCACCATCATGGAGCCCTTGATCGGTTCGGAACCCTAGGCCAGCGAATCCAGCCAGTCCACCGCTTCCGTCGGAGAGTCAAAAAACTTTGCAGATCCGCGATGAAGCACTTTCAGCCGGCTAGGATAGAGCATGCTGTACACCGAGCCTTTTTCCCTCAATCTGCGCCGGATGTCTGTAAAGGAGCGCCTTTTCTTCTGCAGATCCGGAGAAAAATCGGGATAGAGATGAATCACGGCATTGTCATGCTTCAGCTCTTGGTGCCTACGAGCCTCAGCCAGGATCAGATCGATGTCTCTGAAATTCAGGAGGCGGACAAGGAAGGCCCGCGGCCACGCACCCGCCGGCCTCCTCCCCGCGGGCACCCTGTGGGCACGTTCCACCACATAGACAGGGGACAGGTTCTGCAGGCCCAGGAGCTCCTTAAAGAAGGCTTCCGCAAACAGTACCGGGTTGGCCCCTTCCGCCCCCTCAGGGAGCCCGACCACCCGCACATTATTGCGACAAAGGCAATTTTCGGCATCTTCAGAACGGGCCAGTAGGACCTTAACCTGCTGTTGCAACTCCCCCACAATATGAGTGGTAGAAGCCGCTGTGTCTTCCACCGCAGATATGCGTTGTTCAGCTTCAGACAGACGGCCCCGGAACTTGTCCATATCCTGTCTAATGAGCCCGCACTCAATTGCAAGAGTGTCAATCTTCCCCTCCACAGAGGACTTACTGTCAGCGATAGCCGCCAGGATCACGGCTGTGGACTGGCCCCCCCGCAGCTCCGGTGGCTCCTTCATCTCCACCGATGAGCCCTCTAGGTCCAGAGCCTCTAGGTCCGCCATCCAGGACTCTGTCTGCACTGCCACCGAGGCCGGGGGAGATGACAGGGATGGCAAGATGGCCGCCGCACGTGTGTTCGGCGGCTGGATCCGGGCTGAATAGCTGTCCGCCTTCTTGGCCGAATTGCGCTTCCCAGGCATCGGGAGGACCGGAAAGGAGTCCCCGGAAAGGAGGCAGGTGTTTGCTGAGCAGGATGGCTCTGTAAAGCGAGGATTCAGTCGGATGGAGAGCACGGATGGCAGGAGCACAGGCTGAACACGTCCGTCTCTCTCTACATCCCGGCCACTTTATATTTCAGTTTTTAGGCCAGCACATTAGTTGTCTTTCCATTGTAAAGAAAAAGTAAAATAGTTAATTTCTAAGTAGTAATTTCAGCAGCTCTTCATAAAAAATAATAATAATAATAATAATAATCTTTTGCTCTTTCATTGTTCTTTATTTAAAAAATAAAATAATAATAATCTTTTGCTCTTTCATTGCTCTTTATTTAAAATAATAATAATAATCGTATGCACTTTCATTGCTCTTCATTAAAAAAAAAAAAAAAAAATTATAATCTTGTGATTTTTCATTGCTCTTCATTAAAAAAAAAAAATAATAATAATAATCTTGTGCTCTTACATTGCTCTTCACTTAAAAAATAAATAAATAATATTGTGCTCTTTCATTAGATCACTTTTTAAATGTGTCTGTCTTTGCAAACCACTCTTGCATGCATACCCTTCAAAATTGCTGGAGGCACATTACAAACCGGTAAATGAAAGTAATCTGGTGGAAAAGCCTAAGGAGTTGTTCACTTCCACTGGGTTTCCTTTTTGTTTTTCATTTTAAACATAATCCTTATTTTGCCCAACTGCTTGAACAGCAGGGATCCTTCTCTGTCCATAGTTCCCATTTGTGTGTAATAGAAGGTTGTAATATTACTCATCTACACCTCAAAGGTATTAAAAAGATGACATTGCTGTCTATGTGTAGCACTATGGCATTGATGCATTTAAGGGGACCTTTAACAAAACAAAAAAAAAAATTCCAAGATCATCCCCCAGAACACACTAAATACAAATAGACTGTGCAGTTGCACTTGGTAAGCAGTTGCTCCAGAGCTTAGTAAATGAGGTAAAGCTTCACTTTGCAAAGAATACCCAATCACATGCAAGGAAAATTAACAAAACCACATGTTTGCTTGCACATGATTGGATGATCGAAGTCAGCAGAGCTTCTGCTCATTTACTAAGCTCAGGAACAACTGCTCTTTCAGAGTGCAGCATCTTTTGTCTTTAGTAAATCAATTCCACTGTTTCCACAAAGTCTATCCATCATAAGAACATTGCCTAAGCCTTTTTCTGACACCTGTTGCTTACAAGTTAAAATCAGTATTTTTTGCCAAAAAATTACTTAGCACCCCCAAACATTTGATATATATATATATTGTTTTTAGCAGAAACCCTAGAGAATAAAATGGCAATCGTTGCAATGTTTTATGTCACACTGTATTTGCGCATCAGTCTTTTTTTTTTGAAGAAATACACTTTATTGAATTAAAAAAATAAAAATACGGTAAATACAAAATAGTAAAGTTAGCCCAATTTTTTTGTATAATGTGAAAGATGATGGTACGCTGAGTAAATAGATACCTAATATGACAAGCTTTAAAATTATGCACACTCGTGGAATGACGACAAACTATGGTACTTTAAAATCTCCATAGACAACGTTTTAAAAACTTTTAAAGATTACCTGTTTAGAGTTGGGAAAGGGATGGTCGGCACTCAGACTGACATCCGAAATGGTATTTCTTTATCAAATACATGTACAAAGCTGTATAATAGTCTACATGTTTCGGACATTAGTCCTTTGTCATGGCTCATGACTAAGGACTAACGTCCGAAACACGTAGGATGTTTTTACAGCTTTGTACATGTATTTAATAAAGAAATACCATTTTGGATGTTGTCCAGAGTGACGACCATCCCTTTCCTTATTCTGGTACGTTGGAGGTGTCAGCAGCCTTAAGGTCTGAGCATCATGTGGAGCTTTTATGTAGGAAGGTGGCAGCACCTATACACCTGTTTTCGTTTACCTGTTTAGAGTTACAGAGGAGGTCTTGCGCTAGAATTATTACTCTCACTCTAACCAGTTGTGTGGTTTGAACACTGTTTTTATTTGCGGTTTATATATGCGCTTCTGTGTGCTAGAACGGAGCGATGAGGTGCTTTAAATGTTTTTTTATTTTTATTTTTTTATTTACACTGTCCCTTTAAATGTTTTATTTTTAAACACTTTTATTGCTGTCACAAGGAATGTAAACATCCCATGTGACAGTAATAGACAGTGACAGGTACTCTTTATGAAGGGATCTGGGGTTTATAAGACCCCAAATCCCTCCTTTGCACTTAAAAGCATTCAAAACGGCCAGTTTGGCTGTTTTGAATACTGTCATGTTACTGTCATACTGTCTTGATATCGCTTCCAAGTTACTAGATCCGAAACCCGATCAAAGTCGAATTCCAACTTTGTTCGGAATGTGCCGGCTGGTGGCCCGGTGGAATGGGAGAGCCTGAGCGAGCCGCAGAAGTAGACTGAAGGGGGGGATGTCCCCTCCCACTGCTTGTAATAACAGCTGATTAGTGGCTGATTAGCCATATCGGTTGTCATTACAAGAAAGCCGAGTCCGCTCTTATAAAACGGTATCGGGGTGATTAGCCTCCCTCTGGCACTCTTCCTGGCCATAGGTTGCTAAGTCAGTCCTCCACTTATATTACTGAAAGCCATGGCTGTCACCCTTGGCTGCTCTCCTGATATGAACTACAAACGTGTCCAAACCCTTCATCTCCATGGGACAGATTACAGGAGATAACTAGGAAGACAGACATTCTTTGGTGTAGCTCACAGAAAGTGACAAGGACCTGACATTTTTGGCAATATCAATAGCTAGTTTCTATATTTGCTGAAAATGTTCTTATTGAAAAAAGAAAAAAAAACGAATGCAGAATTTTTTATCTAGAGTTTCATTTTTTTTACGGAATGTTCAGTCAGTCTTGCATGGTGATAATGTTTTTTTCTACCACTGCTTCATGTTTCTTTTTATTTATGTCTTGTGTTGCTAAATTCTGATTTTCTTTTCTTTGCCCTGATTATTCTTTTATTTGTCATTATTTTTCTTTATGCTTTCTTGTTATGTTCTACTTGCATGCTTTCTAATCTCTCTCATTTTATTAACTTTATATGTGCTGGCGCTTTTCCATTGCATGTATGCTCCACACAACTCATTCACTATAGCCCACTAATGGCAGAATTACTTGGTGGCTCACAGCAAAATGCTGAGAGTGAGGGAGGCAAAGTGCCTAGCCCTTCTGGGATTGAACCAGAGATTAAGAGAGATTCTAAAAGGGATTCTAAAAAACGAAAAGATTCCAAATCTCAGCCGAATCCTGAACCTAAAAGGTAAGGTTTATAGTGGAAAACTGTCAACCCCAAATCCACCCAGTAGTTTAAAACTATCATCCTTGATATCTTGATGTGCTTCCTGTCTTTGTTACTAGTTGTAAATGCCCCCTCATACCTCATATTGTATTTAGCAGACCTTATTCCATAAAAATGTCTTGATTCCTAAATAGTAACTCATGAATACGAAATCTATTCGAATGAATTTTGCTTGGACCAGTGTAACTACACTATATTGCCAAAAGTATTGGTACATCTGCCTTTACACACACATGAACTTTAATGGCATCCCAGTCTTAGTCCGTAGGGTTCAGTATTTAGTTGGCCCACCCTTTGCAGCTATAACAGCTTCAACTCTTCTGGGAAGACTGTCCACAAAGTTAAGGAGTGTGTCTATGGGAATGCTCTAATTCATCCCAAAGGTGTTCTATTGGGTTGAGGTCATGACTCTTTGTGCATTCCCATAGACACACTCCTAAACCTTGTGGACATGCCTTCATAGAAGCGTTAAAGCTGTTATAACTGCAAAATATGGGCCAACTCAATATTGAACCCTACAGACTGGGATGCAATTAAAGTTCATGTGCATATAAAGGCAGGTGTCTCAATATTTTTGGTAATATAGTGTATGTAAATACCATACCTGGCTGATCCCCCTGACAGCTGGAAGTCACTGTAGTATTCACCGCTGCTACACTGATCTCTGCTAGCTTCTGGGTCCTGTGGGCCTTATACTTACTGAATAGAGGAGGTTGATTTCTCAGGGCGGGTGCCATTTAGAGAACGCTTTGTATTTTCTCAGTTAGGTGTTCTTTGATTGGATGAGGTGGAAAGACAAGGCTGTGATATCACAAGCTCCACCTCGTCCATTCAATGAACACTTTGCATTCATTATGTACAGTATACATGTAATTATGCATAAGATGGTTTAATAATTATTAGTAAGATGGTTTTGATTGACTGCTATAGGTTACTGGCCTTAAGAATTAAAGTGTATGTAAACCCTTATGCCGCATACACACAACCGTTTTTCATGATGAGAAAAATGCAATTTTTTTAATTGGACGTGAAAAACGGTCATGTGTGGGCTCCAGAGCATTTTTCTCGATAAGAAAAATGGGCATTAAAAAATTGGAACCTGCCCTAATTTTTCTCGTCATTTTTCACGTCGTGAAAAACGGTTGTGTGTACGCTTTAACAATTGGGAAAACACAAGTATGCTCAGAAGCAAGTTATGAGACGGGAGCGCTCGTTCTGGTAAAACTAGCGTTTGTAATGGAAATAGCACATTCGTCACGCTGTAACAGACTTAAAAACACGAAGATTGAGAAGAGCGAATCGTCTCTCACCAAACTTTTGCTAACACGCGGTAACACAAAATCAGCAAAAACAGCCCAAAGGGTGGTGCCATTCGAATGGAACTTCCCTTTTATAGTGCCGTTGTACATCGTTTGCTCGAGCATTTTTTTTCACGAACGTGTGTATGCAAGGCAGGCTTGAGAGGAATCACGTCGAGAAAAACTTTGTTTTTTTCCATGAAATGAATAACGGTCGTGACATGAATTAACATCTCTTATTTGCTCCCTTTTGGCCTGTTAAATATTCTATTGAAAGCATTATGTTAAAATGTTTATTATGTGCAAAAAAAAACTATTGATTCTGACAGAAATCTAGTGAGCACTTCCTGTGTTTTCTGCCGTGCTGCACTGTTATCAGTTAGCATTGTTCCCAATTCTCTCTACAGAATCCCCCCACCCCATGTTATGGAGATGAGGGGAGAGCGAGATGTTATGTAGTCTTAACACACTTTATCTCCTAAGGTGACAATGCTGTGAGCTACCCCAGAATAGGCAGTACTACATCCCAACACTTAACCCTTTCCTACCCCAAATTCCTAATCTAGTTAATAAGTGAATCCCTTTTCCCACATTTTATCACCCACTTCTCCATCACTAATCATAATGTTTACTATTCCATGGACTTTGTATAACCAGTTACAAAAAATAAAAATATGTTTCTATGCATTTCCTGTGCTCAGTCCCAGACCACACCCAGGTAACCCTTTTATAACTAACGGCACCATAATAAATTAGAAAAAATAGTTTGTGATTAGTCTGTCTTTTTGGCAAAATGTGTGACATAAGCTCACCACCCACACCAAGGGTCCTCACATCTGGTAAGTCCTACAATAACACTTCATAAAGCAAGTGCCTGTTGCCGCGGCTGCTTTTGCAGACACGGCATCCCCGCCATCCCTTCAGACATGAATGGGCCTGCCTTGTCCGTGCCAGGTACCGTACCTGCTATACTAGCATGGCATTCCGACAAACTTGCCCAAGGCCACTTGCTCAACTATCTTGGCCCACATGCAGGTTGGACACTCTTATATTATTCTCTTCATTTAAGCGGTGTTCCGGCCCGAAAAAATAACTAAAAGCCAGTTGCTACACACTGCAGCTGCTGGCTTTTAATAATAGGACACTTACCTGTCCTGGAGTCTTTCGATGTTGGCACCCCAGCTGATGGAATCGGGTGCTGCCGTCGCCGACATTGCGGGTAAGGGAACGCGGCAGTGGAGCCTTTTAGCTTCACGCCAGGAACCCTACTGCGCACCCACGAGGCCCTGCTCCTCTCTCCTATTGGCCCGGTGGCCAGGGGAGGAGGAGGGAGCCCCGCGGTGACTTCCCCACCTGCGGCCCTGTCTCCCGGAAGTGGGAAAGGATACCTGTCAAAACAGGTATCCTGCCCCCCCCCCCACAGAAAGGTGCCAATTGTGGCACCGGATGGGGGGGGGGAATCAGAGGGGCGGAAGTTCCACTTTAGGGTGGAACTCCGTTTTAAGGTAAAGCAATTTTCCAGTGATTGTATGGCCACCTCACCCCCGTTACACTTACCTGAGTCCTCTCTTGATCCAGTGCTGTGCCTGTCTGCTGGTCTCTCTCTACCCACAGAACACAGAGTCAATCAAAACCTGTAAGGAGGGAGTGGGGACACATGCAGCCCGGTTCAGGAGCGAGCCTGCAGATATTTCACCATAGGTGGCAGCTTGCTATGATGGTGCACAGAAAAAGGAGAAGCCAAGATCAGCAGTAGAGAACTCCAGAAGAGGAGGTTTTAGGTTGCTCTGTGCAATATTGCACAGAGCAGCCTAAAACCTCCTCTTCTGTAAATAACAAACAGGTATATACTTACCTACTCCTCCTATTGCACAGAGTGGGTAAGTATATACCTGTTTGTTATTTTACAAAAAAGGGGGGAAAAAAGCCTTTACAACTTTTATAAATAGTGAATGTGTCACTTCTAGACTGCTTAATCTGTGTCTCCTCAGACTGTTCTCAGCCTGAAATGACAGATAACAGAACCATGTAAATAGTGTACACTACTCTGTACTTTAATCACACAACTAATATATAATTCTATGTAAATCGGCATGTGATTTAAATTTCATGTGGACTTCTGTTTATTTTAATCTGCCGAAACAATATTTCCGGTGCATTAGTTTGATAGTCCTGAAAACTGATGGTTCCAGGCAGCTTAAAGTTGGCCAATTTACTCACAAGACTTAATTTCCATATGCATGGCTGTCTATTCATTCTGTTTTTAACACTAGATGCTGATTCACTTTTACATGGCCATAAAAGAACTAGTAGTTTAGTTTTCCGTGAAATGAGGCTGGCTGTCAGTCAGAATCTGCCACTCCGGTAATGAAGGTCAAGCACAACGAGAAATCCACATGGCTATCAATCTCTCTTATTTGAAAGAGACATTTGATGGTGGAGTTGAGGTGGGTTGTCTGTTTGGATCGTGTATATGGAAGGTCAGGCGGTTAGACATAAGTAGCTTGCAGTCAGTGAGAAAGTGCGGAGAGGATGCGATTCAGATGTTGTGGGACAGCCTGAAGGAGAGGACTGACAGCATGACATGTCATCATAGGCAGGCGGCTGGATTGCTGCTGTCCAGGGTGCTGTTCTGTGCACAGCCTTGGCACTGCATCTTCGATTAGCACTTGCAAAGAAAAGGGTCGTGTCCTGGCTGACCCTTGGCCTTGCTGTGACCTCTGTGGAATGTTAAATCAAATAGTGTATCTAGGTGATCAAGCTGATAGATGTTATCTTGACATCCGCTTTGTCAATACACAGGGGCTAACTAAATAGGCGCTGGAACAAAAAAAAAGAGCAGCTACACATTGCAGGCAAGAAGGTTTCACTTTTCCAGTAAAGCTGTCCATACACTGTATATGAACATTTCATTTGTGAATTTATTTTTATTTTTAAGAACGTTCATTCAATTTTCCAAACATCATTGGGGTCAAATCGACGTGTGTTGTTTACAGTAGCAACAAGAACATTTAAAAGAGCAGAATGGAAAAACTTTCTCCGACAAATTTCTAATTTCCTTTGAGAATGTCCATTCACTCCAAAAATCTAATGCTAAAGGCAAACATTTTTAAAATACTATTAAATACTATTGTGAATGCGCATCTTTCAGCTAGATTCTCTTGTACAGTAGAGCAGGGGTGCCCAACCTTTTGAAGAGCGAGGGCCACTTAAAGTGGAGTTCCACCCATTTTTTTATGTTTGTCTGTGCTGCATGCCCTAATATTATAGTGTTCAGAATGGACAATTTTTATTTATTTTGTTGCTTGTAAATACCTTTATTTTGTAGTCCTTCATTACTTCCTCCTCCTTATTAGCCTAGGCTATCAAGTCACTAGGCTATTTGCAAGGGTTTCTGGGATAGGCATCATGTTTCCCAGTAGTCCTTGCAAACCTGACTGAAACCTATTACATTGCTTGTGCAGCACTGAGCATGTGCGAGATATGCAAAGCTGAAATCCAGGAAGTCATACAGTCTAGCTTCATGATGCCCACACTTAGGATGGCCACGGTCTATTTCTAGATTATAAACTAAATGCTGTAACAATCTTAGTTTACAGACTAACGTAACTAGAATACATTAAGCTTGTGTATTACAGGGGTATTTTATATTTAAAAAGTGAAATTGTGGGTGGAACTCCCCTTTAAGCAACTTGGTAACCGGTCGTGGGCCACAATGAGTGGAACGGGTGGATGGCATGTCAGTTTCTGCTCTGCATATGCAGAGCGGACACAGCCCACAATACTTTTTAGCGGTTCGTATTGGGGTTAAACACAAGTCGGTTTATGTCTGGCACTACTTAAAGAGTGAATGAAGGGTCCAATTGGTCGGACTGTCAGGCTGACCGTGTGAAAGGGGCCCAAGGCTGTTTTCACACTAATGCGCTGCGGTTTACCTGCATCACGGATGCAACGCAGTGTACCTGTTGGCTTTCCTGCACTTTGCAATAGACTTCTATTATATTATGCAGGTTTGGTACAGTTTGAAAGCAGCCCAGTAACCACTGCAGAAAAGATATGCCTATATATACACTGTGATTTTAGTAATAAACTGACCTTTAATAACCATATTCTATTCTATCCCGAAGCAGGAGGCCGCGGGCCACATCAGAGGGCCCCACGGGCCACATGTGGCCCCTAGGCCACTGGTTGGGCACCCCTGCTGTAGAGGAACAATTTATTGAATAAGTGGCCACAGCCTGACAATAGTCCTACTCAATGCCCCTCTCTAGTTCTGTAAGTGCCTTCAAAAACAAGTAGATAGTAAAGCACAAGCACCTAGTGCATTACCACAAAAATGTACTTGAGCAAATAAAATAGATAAAAATTGGATACTTACAAAAGTAGAACTGGTAAAAACACATAGACCACAAGATGCCATATATTGTAAGATACAGTATCCCACAAAAGTGAGTACACATTTTTGTAAATATTTTATTATATCTTTTCATGTGACAACACTGAAGAAATTACACTTTGCTACAATGTAAAGTAGTGAGTGTACAGCGTGTATAACAGTGTAAATTTGCTGTCCCCTCAAAATAACTCAACACACAGCTATTAACATCTAAAATGCTGGCAACAAAAGTGAGTGCACCCCTAAGTGAAAATGTCCAAATTGAGCCCAAGTGGCAATAATTTGTGCGGCCACCATTATTTTCCACCGCTGCCTTAACATCTTGGGCATGAAGGTCACCAGAGCTTCACAGGTTGCCACTGGAGTCCTCTTCAACTCCTCCATGATGACATCACAGAGCTGGTGGATGTTAGAGACCTTGCACTCCTCCATCTTCTGTTTGAGGAGCCCCATAGATGCTCAATACAGTTTAGGTCTGGAGACATGCTTGGCCAGTCCATCACCTTTACCCTCAGCTTCTTTAGCAAGGCAGCGGTCGTCTTGGAGGTGTGTTTGGGATCATTATCATATTGGAATACTGCCCTGCGGCCCAGTCTCCGAAGGGAGGGGATCATGATCTGCTTCAGTATGTCACAGTACATGTTGGCATTCATGGTCCCCTCAACGAACTGTAGCTCCCCAGTGATGACAGCACTCATGCTGCCCCAGACCATGACACTCCAACCACCATGCATGACTGTAGGTAAGACACACTTGTCTTTGTACTCCTCATCTGGTTGCCACCACACACACTTGACACCATCTGAACCAAATAAGTTTTTCTTGGTCTCATCAGACCACGGGAAATGGTTCCAGTAATCCATGTCCTTAGTCTGCTTGTCTTCAGTAAACTGTTTGCGGGCTTTCTTGTGCATCATCTTTAGAAGAGGCTTCCTTCTGGGATGACAGCCATGCAGACCAATTTGGTGCAGTGTGCAGCGTGTGGTCTGAGCACTGACAGACTGACCCCCCACCTCTTCAACCTCTGCAGCAATGCTGCCAGCACTCATACGTCTATTTCCCAAAGACAACCTCTGGATATGACGCTGAGCATGTGCACTCAACTTCTTTGTTCAATCATGGCGAGGCCTGTTCTGAGTGGAACCTGTCCTGTTAAACTGCTGTATGGTCTTGGCCACCATGCTGCAGCTCAGTTTCAGGGTCTTGGCAATCTTCTCATAGCTAAAGCCATTTTTATGTAGAGCAGCAATTCCTTTTTTCAAATCCTCAGAGAGTTCTTTGCCATGAGGTGCTATGTTGAACTTCCAGTAACAGTATGAGAGAGTGAGAGCGATAACACCAAATTTAACATAACTGCCCCCCATTAAAACCTGAGACCTTGTAAAACTAACGAGTTACATGTCCAATTTGGACATTTTCACTTAGGGGTGTTCTCACTTTTGTTACCAGCGGTTAAGACATTAATGACTGTGTTTAGTTATTTTGAGGAGACAGAAAATTGATACTGTTATACAAGCTGTACACTCACTACTTCACTTTGTAGCAAAGTGTAATTTCTTTAGTGCTGTCACATAAAAAACATATAATAAAATATTTACAAAAATGTGAGGGGTGTACTCACTTTTGTGAGATACTATATGTATGCTCAAATTGTATCCCGCTAAATAGCCAAGCTGACGTGTTTCAATGGCGCACCCCCTTCCTCAGAGCTGAGCTAACCACTGTAACAATGAACCAGTGCTTAAATAGAAAAACACTAAGAAACCCCACCCAAAGGGAGGGCGGGGGAAACTGAAGAAAAAAAAAAGTGGACATCAATAAATCCAATAATTCACACAAACAGCATAACAAAATATATAAATAAATGAATAAATCATAAGGAAAAATAGAGCAGACCCTACCCGTAATCAAAATGTCATCTTTCTCTAATTTAGGCAGCCGTGCTGTTTTTCTACACTGGAACACATCCGGTGTTCACTGATGCGCAGACAGCGTCCACCCGCGAAGTGTGTTGATACCTGTTCCGAGTGGTGACCACACTGTGCCCACTCTGGGGGAAAGGATACAGATACACAGGAAAGATGGGGGTAAAGGTGGGGGTAGAGGAATCGGCAACATTGGCCAGACCCCATACTTGAGTGTCTGCCCGGTACACTGGCGTGCTAGTCTGTGTGTACAGTCTGCAGCCATTTGTGCCTTGCAGAATCCTGCTCCTGGCACTGCTGGAAGTCGAAGGTCCTGATGTCAGTCGATGATGCCTTCATAGAGTGCTATGGAAGGAGTTTCTATAGAGACTGAACATAAAAAATAAAGATTTGCCTAGAGATTGGGGGTTTTCACCTTTCTCTTGATCAACTGTGGGTATGGGATTGTGTATATAAAATTTTAAAAAATGTTTATATTTTTTGCCTTTTTATTGGTTGAACTAGATGGACTTGTGTCTTTCTTCAACCAGACTAACTATGTAACTACGAATTAAAGCTAGTACACAATATAGAGGAATATGCTTTGTTCATTTCCGAGGTTTACAACCACTTTAATTACTACCTTAACCACTTGCGGCCCTGCATATCGTCAATTGACGGCATCTTAGGGGATCTGAATATCCAAGCTGCCGTCAATTGACGGCATCGTTTTCTCCGGCCACTGGGGGGCGCGCGCCGATGGCGGCGCGTGCACCCGGCGCGTCCCCGAGATGCCGATGCGCGTGCCTGGCGGTCGCGATGTCCGCCAGGTACCCGCTGATCGGCAGTTTTAGAGCAGGGACGTGGAGCTCTGTGTGTAAACACAGAGCTCCACGTCCTGTCAGTGAGAGGAGACAGATGCTGTTTCTCTTGTACATAGGGAGACAGCATCGGTCACTTCCCCTAGTCACCCCCCTCCCCCCACACAGTTAGAACACACCCAGGACTCACATTTAACCCCTTCCTCACCCCCTAGTGTTAACCCCTTCACTGCCAGTCACATTTATACAGTAATTAGTGCGTTTTTATAGCACTGATCGCTGTATAAATGTGAATGGTCCCAAAAATGTGTCAAAAGTGTCCAATATGTCCGTCGCAATATCGCAGTCCTGACAAAATTCGCAGATCGCCGTATTACTAGTAAAAAAAAAAAAAAAATTGGCAGAATTCTATCCCTTATTTCCTAGCCACTATAACCTTTGCGCAAACCAATTACTATACGCTTATTGCGATTGTTTTTTTTACCAAAAATATGTAGAATACATATCGGCCTAAACTGAGAAAAAAAAATATTTTTTTTTTAAAAAATTGGATTTTTATTATAGCAAAAAGTAAGAAATATTCTGTGTTTTTTTTTCAAAATTGTCGCACTTTTTTGTTTATAGCGCAAAAAAAAAAAACGCAGAGGCGATCAAATACCACCAAAAGAAAGCTCTATTTGTGGGGGGAAAAAAGGACGTCAATTTTGTTTGTAAGGCACGTCGCACGACCGCGCAATTTTAATTTAAAGCGACGCAGTGCTGAAATTTCGCCTGGGCAGGAAGGGGGTATATGTGCCCAGTAAGCAAGTGGTTAAAGTAGAAATATAGGAAAGACTTTTTTCATTGTGGATAGAGCAAGGATGGGTTAAAACCTTGTAAAAATTAAGGAAAACCCCTGGAGACCCCCAGGTCTCCAGAACTAGTGTCCCCATGGGAAGATTTCCCCTCTGTATTACTTTTCTGGGCACAATCCAAAATGTGGAATTTACTTTACGTTCACTTTCAATGAAAATGGGAAAACAGGACAACAAATAGAGAGGGTGAAAATCCTGAATCGGGGCATACACAGCAATAAAACCTGACATGGGTTCTAATCCCTCTCTATTCTATCCAAAACGAAAAAAATAATAATTTGCCTTTATAGTTTAATCTGTTGTTGTGACTGAAAAATGCACACATAGACCACATATAAAATCACAGACAATGAGCATACTATGCACCTCCATTTCTATTTATTTCATGCAATTTTTCTACATTTCATTGGAAAACGGTGTGATGTTGATATATTTGCTTGAACAGCATGAAGAGCCTTAAGGGGAAAAGAAACAGTAAAAATAGACGGGGACAGTGTTGTAGGGTGTGGCTTATAGATCAAACATCTCTGTCTGAAAATGTACTTTGTAATACTATAGCCCATTTACAATAAACTATAGAAAATCTTCATGTTGAAAACTAATGTTAATGTAAGCCTGACACAAGATAATAATATAATCTAATTAGACTTGTATTTATTTCACCAGACTGTCCCTTGCATTAAAGAGGAGCTCCGGTCTGTAAAAAATGTTTTAAGTCTGTAGCTAAAAATACTGTAGCTGCTGACTTTTAATATAAGGACACTTACCTGTCCAGGGATCCTGTGATGTTGGCACCCCAAGCCGATTTGTCAATCTGCTTTGGGTACAGGCGTCAGCATTGTAAGTAAGGGAAATCGGCAGTTAAGCCTTCCGGCTTCACAGATGTGGCAGTAGAGGGAGGGAGAGTGTAATCAAATGGAGCTTCACCTTTTGGGTGGCGCTCCACCTTAAACTACATTATAACAGTGACCGTTGAGTCAAGGTTTGTTTATTGAAAATTATCCAATGCAAAATTTGCCATAGTATAGATTTTCTTTATTTTATATCATAAGTGTATAGTTTTATTGTCATGTTATGATTGTCTTTAAAAGTTGTCTTCTAAGCAGAAATTATAACTCTATATCAGTGGTCTCCAAACTTCCTAAACAAAGGGCCAGTTTCCTGCCTTCCAGACTGTGGCCAATGAGAGTAAAAAAAAAGCCCCAGTGTCGATGGGAGTCCACAATGTCTCAGGCTTGGTGGTCAGTGTGATTTAACACATGTGGTCAGTAGGGGGAATAATGTCCCATCATTGGTATCAGTGGGAGAACTAGTGCCCCATCGCTGGTGTCAGTGGGAGAAATAGTGCCCCATCGCTGGTGTTAGTGGGAGAAATAGTGCCCCGTCGCTGATGTTAGTGGGAGAAATAGTGCCCCATCATTGGATTCAGTGGAAAGAATAGTGCCCCATCGTTGGTGTCAGTGGGAGGAATAGTGGCCCATTATTGGTGTCAGTGGGAGGAATAGTGCCCCATCGTTGGTGTCAGTGGGAGGAATAGTGCCCCATTATTGGTGTCAGTGGGGGGGAATATTGCCCCATCATTGGTGTCAGTGGGAGGAATCGTGCCCCATTGTTGGTGTCAGTGGGAGGAATAGTGTCCCATTGATGGTGTCAATGGGGGGAATAGTGCCCCATTATTGGTGTCAGTGGGGGGAATAGTGCCCCATCATTGGTGTCAGTGGGAGGAATTGTGCCCCATCATTGGTGTCAGTGGGAGGAATAGTGCCCCATTGATGGTGTCAATGGGGGGAATAGTGCCCCATCATTGGAGTCAGTAGGAGGAATAGGGATCCATTGTTGGTGTCAGTGGGGGAATAGTTCCCCATCATTGGTGTCAGTGGGAGTAATTGTGCCCCATCATTGTTATCAGTTGGAGAAATATGGCCCTATCAATGGTGTCAGTAGGAGGAATAGTGCCTCAAGGGTCTGACAAAGGCAAGCAAAGGGCCACATACAGCCCTCGGGCCGCAGTTTGGAGACCACTGCTCTATATAATCCAGTTGGGTACATTATAAAATTATTAAATATATTTTACATAGAACTGACATAAGTACTCAGTCTGTGTTGATATCAGGCTCTTCCCTTGCACAGCACTGCTTAAAGCAAAAAAAGGGAAAAAAAACACTCTAAAGCCATACACGGTCGAATTTCGAACAAATGTTCTTTTCAAAATCAGAAAGTTTGTTTTGTGATCCGATGATGCCACCATTGATTATCGAAATTCGGCCGACCAAACCTTTATGTTGCCGGGAATATTCTTTTCTTGCACATGCGTGTTTTTTGTTCTATTACATTTCTCGCACGATTCTCTCATCATTGATCAGAAAATCGTTTGTTTTTCAAAAAATTTCAAGCATGTCGTATTGCTTTAATTTGTTTGCCGCACATAAATCGGCTGTTGCTGCAGCCCACTAATGGTGCGAAATTTGTACGAAAATTCTTTGATACAATTTTCAAAAGAAAATTCTTTCGAAATGTGAACCGTGTATGGCCACCTTTAGCCAGTGGTCATCAACCCAGTCCTCAGGGCTTACTAAGGCCCTGTACACACGATCAGACCGGTCCGATGAGAATGGTCCGACGGACCGTTTTCATTGGGCCACCGCTGAAGTGGTCTGATGTGCGTAAACACCATGGGCCAGATTCAGGTAGAGTTAGGCTGGAGTATCAGTGATACTCCAGCCTAACTCTCACTTTGAGCCGGCGTTTCTGTTTTCTGTTGTCAGAAAACAAGAAACGCCGGGTTGGAGTTCCTATACGAGCGGCGCAATTGTATTTCGCCGTCGTATCGGAACTGCAATTTTAAAAATGTCGCTCGGGGCGTTCCCCCTGATTAACGCCGAGAATATGCTAATCAGCAAGAATCGGCAATTCACGATCGTACTCGGGCCCGACGCAGTGACTTTCCGACGTTTCCGTAAGAGATACGTGGCGTAAAGAAAAACCAGCCCCCTAGTGGATTATCCTATGTTAAGTATGGCCGTCGTCATCGCGTCGAATTTAAAAAAAATTGCGTCGTTTGCGTAAAACGTCCGTGAATGGGGATTGACGTCATTGACGTTCCCTGACAGCATTTGGAGCATGCGCACTGACAGTCGACGCATGCGCAGTACATTCGCCACGGGATCGCGCCTAGTTATAATAATACACGCCCCCTACCCGCCCAATTTGAATTCCGCCCTCTCATTTTCGCTACGCCGTCGCAACTTTAGGAGCAAGTGCTATGTGAATACAGTACTTGCTCCTAAAGTTTCGGCGGAGTAACGTAAATGAGAAACGTTACTCTAAAATAAAGATTCGCCCATCTACCTGAATCTGGCCCCATCAGTTCAAAATCCGATCGGGTCAGAACGCGGTGACGTAGAACACAACGACGTGCTGAAAAAACAAAGTTCAATGCTTCCAAGCATGCGTCGACTTGATTCTGAGCATGCGCGGGTTTTTGGTCCGATGCTTTTGCGTACTAACCATCGTTTTGGTCCGACGGTCAGGTGTCCATCGGACACATTTTAAAGCAAGTTTTAAAACTTTAGTCCGATGGACAACGGTCTGATGGGCCGTACACACGATCAATTTGGTCCGATGAAACTGGTCTTAGCCCTGGTTCACACTGGGCTGCGGGAGTGAAGCCGTGCGAGTTCAGCTGAACTCGCACAATTTCACTCCCGCTGGCAGTCCCGATTTCGGGCCGCGATTTAAGAGACATCTGTGTGGGTTTCTGCACAGATGTCAATGTAAATCGCGGCCCGAAATCGCAAAAAGTAGTACAGGAACTACTTTTTGAAATCGGTGCAGCGCCGCAGATGCGGCGTCGCACCGATTAGGACGGTGTCATTGCCGGCAATTGCCGCCGATTTGAGATGCGATTTCACATGTGAAATCGCATCTCAAATCGAAGCAAATCGTACCCAGTGTGAACCTGGGCTAAAGGCCAGTTTCATCGGACCGGTCTGATCGTGTGTACGCGGCCTTACGGGTCAGATTTTATGTATTACCTTGAGGAGATGCAGACTAGAATACTGCAATCACTGTGCAGAAAATGATATCACCTGTGATGTATTTCAGTTATCTTGCAAACCTGGCCTGTTAGTGGGCCCTGAGGACAGGGCTGATGACCACTGCTCTAAGCCAATCAGAACTCGGTGACGTTGTACAGCACAGTCTGGAATTTGCTTACAAAGGCAGGGACATATGGATGGCCTCATTTGTGTGCAGTTGCTATTTCATTGTCATTTCACAGGGGCAAAGGGCAAGTCCTGGACCTGTTTTTTTTTTTTTTTTTATTCTGTCTTAGCTGATGTCTAGTCTGCTGAGAGGTCCAGGAACTCCTTGCACTGTCTGGATCACTATACAGACTGAACTGAATTTCCAATAAAAAATAACATTAAAATTAAGACAATGTGAGCATTTGAATATTAAAAAAAATATATCTACCACCTGACCCCCCATGCGCATTATTTCTGTGCACAATAAAACCTTATCTGATTGAAGTCTGCCGGCATCCTGGTTCTTGAATTTGACTCCTGCAGATAAACCACTTATCCTTAGTATAGGCACACTTGCCAGCCTGAATTTTCTTGCAGTTACCAGGCAAATTACCTTATATTTGCCAGTCACATTTTTTTAAATGATTGAAGTAACCAAGCTTCACTTTATTTACTAAGTACACATTCATTTTATTAATTGTTCATTCTGTTCATTCGGTACCCCTTAGTAAATCAACTCCAATGTATTTAATTTAGTAACACATCTCACTCTGCATCTTCAATCATAGATTTACTGGGCCAGCCTTATGCCGCTTACACACGATCACTTTATGTGATGAAAAAAAACAACGTTTTCTGTGAAGTAAAAAACAAAGTTTTTGAAACTTCAATTTTCAAAGACGATGTTGCCTACACACCATCGTTTTTTTTCACAATGCTCTTGCAAAGCGAGGTTACGTTCACCACTATTTTCCATTGAAGCTCTCTTCAACGAGCTTCTGGGCATGAGCGGGTTGAAAAACGTCGTTTTAAACAACGTTTTTTGCTACACACGGTGACTTTTTGTGAAACAAAAAACAACGTTTTGAAAAACGACACAAAAAATTGAAGCATGCTTCAATTTTTTTTCCCGTTTTTTTACGAGACATAAAACAACGTTTTCCCCTACACACGGTCAATGAAATTTAAAAACGTCATTTTTTTCATCACATAAAGTGATCGTGTGTACGCGGCATTAGGATTTGTGCCTTGGTAAAACAATTTTATTTATTATGAATTTATTAGTCTTGGCCCTACATATTAAAACTGAGCAGTTAAATTAATAGCAAGGAATTGCTCTGTTTTATTATTCTACAAGCACTCGTTTTTTAGTTTTGAACTGTTTGTGGGTTTCATAATTAATTAATGTGAAGATATACTAAAAAAATTAAATAAACATAGTTTATAAAAACAAAATTTAAACCCAGAAGTGGTATCTTTGTTTTTAAATTAAATTCTGGAATTAATAAGCAATGATTACGTGTGTAAAGAATTCATATTAAGGAAATGCAGTTGAGCAGCTATTCATGATCATAACTAGAGACTCGATAGATATGTAGCCGGCTGATAGTATCTGAAATTTGACAAAACCACTGAAAGCATTATTATTTGTGACACGGCTCAAGATGGGAGATTGTGAGGCGAGTAAAGATGACAGAACTGGTGCTATGCACTGTGACAACAACTTGAAAAGCAGGCAACATGACATCTTTCCTATAGTGCTGCCGAAAATGTCAACTTTGTGAAAGACAGTGAGAAAATGGTTTGCCAAAAATTTGAAAGGTAGATCCAAGAGATGCTTGTCATGTCAGATGTGATCTAATCCACAGCTGTTTGAGACAGGAAGTCCTTGTACTCTTGATGGCTCTCGCTTGGCAGGCCCTTCGAGACATCCATGAGACTTCCAACTTTTAAATGTGGCAGGAGCTGACCTGTGGATAGATAGACATATATGATGATAATGTATACATGATATTTATAGAGATAATTTTAAATGAGTGCAATCATAATTCCTGCAGCAATGACAGGTGCGCTATAAAATAATTATATATATATAAATATATATATAAATATATATATATATATATAATGGAGATGGGATTGCTGCGCAAAAAAATACTTAATGAATAAAGTAAAAATACATCAAGATTACATGGTATTTCAAGGTTAACAGTTTCGGGTAACAGATATTGCTCTTAATCATTAATTGGCTCCAGATTGCTTAATTACTTAATTGTAAGAGAGAGCTATACTGTATATCCAGCCATGTATGTGGTCATTTGTAGGTATTTTTTTTGAAGAAGAAGGGCGTTATCTGTCCAAGCCCTAAACTGTTAACCTTGAAATATCATGTGATCTTGATGTATTTTTTATTAAAAAAAAAAAAAAAATTGCAGCAATGCCATCTACTTTTTCTATATTATGGCCCTTGAGATTCCCTGTTTGTGCCTCCTATTCAGTGCTGCCTATCATGCAATCTATCAGTGCCCATCAGTGCCACACATCTATGCCCATCAGTTCCTCCTATCAGTGCCCACCAGTGTCATCTATCAGCGCCCATCAGTGCCACCTATTAGTGCCCTTTAGTGCTGCCTTTGAGTGCACATCAGTACCACCTTTCAGTGCTGTATATCAGTGCCACCTATCAGTGCTGCTTAATAATGCCACCTATCAGTGCTGCATATAAGTGCTTATCATCAGTGCCGCCTCATCAGTGCCCATCAGTGAAGGAGAAAACTTACTTATTTACAAAGTTATATAACAAAAATTATGGAAAACTTTTTTATTTCTTCAAAATGTTCGATATTTTTTTTTATTTGTAATGCATAAAAAGAAAATCCCAGTGGTGATACTACCAAAAAAAGCTCGATATTTGTGGCAAAAGCTGCGCAATTGTCATTCAAAGTGCAACAGCGTTGAAAGCTGAAAATTGGCCTCAGCAGGAAGGGTGGGGGGGAAGTGCCCAGTATTGAAGTGGTTAAAGCATATCTAAAGCCTAAACCAGTAAATGTAATATATTGTAGCTTACCAGTCCTGTCAGTAACACACATCCTATTTTAGGGTGACCACTCACTGACTGTAGTTGATCTATAAAATAAAAAAAAACATAACCACTAGTCCAGGCTGTTCTTCTGACTTGGACTACAGAACACCCCCACTTCATATGGACTACAGAACACTTCTGATCATGATATAAGGGTGGTGTTTCATAGTTCACAGAAAAATGCAGGGAAAGCCAATAACAACATTGTTTGTTATTTCAGTTCAGTACACGGGAAGTTACATGAGAACTTTTTCCATCGGAAAATTTGAGAACCAGCTCTCAAAGCTTCTTTGTTGGAAATTTCCGACAGAAAATGTCCGATGGGGCGTACACATGGTCGGAATTTCTAAAGCAAAAGCTCACTTAGAACATTTCTTGTAGTAAATTCCAATCGTGTGTACGCGGCATTAGTTCTTGAAAACGAATGCAATCACCATATCTAAGGACTGGTAGACTGCAATATGTGATGCCTTGTACACACAGGCAAGAATCTCGTCAGGAAAAAAACGTTGTTTTTCCTGCCGAGATTCCTGGCAAGAATCTCTTGCCACCCAAGTGTACACACAGTCCTTTCAAAAGAACCGAGGTTCTTTTCAAAGGCAAGAACACGGTGGCGTCATCGCGTACGACGAGCATGCGCTCATCACATTCGATGCCGTCGCCGCCATTTTGCTTCACCCTACCTATGCCGTGGAAGCTACCGCACATGCATCAAAGTCATTTCTAGCATGTGCGGGTTTCCACGGCGACAGGTATGTATACACACTCTTGGGTTTCTCGTCGGGAAACAGGCCGACAAGAATCTCGATGAGATAATAGAGAGCAGGATCTCTATTTTTCTCATCGAGATTCTGGCCAGATTTCCAGATGAGGAACCTGAAAGCCCCGTACACATGCTCAGTTTACTTGCTGGTTCTTGCCGAGAAAACCAAGCGAGTGACTTTTTTCCTGAGTTTAGGCATACTTTAAAACTTCCCACTATTAAGAAAGTTCCTTGTAACATAGCTTTGTCTGTACAACTGTTGTTTTCTAAAGTTTTTTTTCATGAGTTATCCATATTATTCCTGTATATTATAAGACGGATTTGTAGCTCAAGCGTATTATTGGTTTCTTTTTGAAATGTGAATATTTTGGTATTCCCAAGTGCCTGCCACAAATGTCACACATTATCAGTAGCAAGATCGGTGGAAGGTACAAAGAAACCATATTCTCTTGTGAAAGACCTCTCTTGTTAAGAGGCCGTTCAAACATTACAGTACAGATTGCAATTTTTGGAATTTAAGGTCTTTTGATTTGTTTAAGAAAGGGAAGTAAAGCTAACCAATTAACCCCTGACAGGAGGTTCATTAAAGGTTTGTAATCCTTTGCCAAGTCTTTTGTGTAACTAAACTAGACTAGTGCTGAGGATTTGCAAAGCTTAGTCCCTTCACTGGAGGAGGCCTCGACTTCGAACATTTATGCAGTTTTCACAAGACTTATATTACCAGAAGCAGACTGTGCTGACATAGAACGACATAGGTAATCATTGGATCCGCGCTCTTTGCGTGACAACAATAGCGAGTAATAACGATGGTTGTCTGGGCTGCTGATTTCTTTAGTGAATGGATTAGACTTGTCTCTTGTCCCATTCATATGGATTATGGTGCGGTGTAAATATTCGAGGGCTATCTATATTATGTAGCCGCCTGGGGATAAAAGCAAGAGGAAGTGTATACTTGTACTCTGTCACCTTATACGCCTTTCGTTTAGCAGCTCACAGTTTCTTCATTCTATTTCATTCTTAGATGTAAGGATTCATCTATACACATTGCATAGAGCACTGTTTTAACCACTTAAGGACCAGGCCTATTTTTCAAACTTGTTGTTTATCATTTAAAATATTTATTTTTTTTGCTAGAGATTTACTTAGAACACCCCAAACATATTTTTTTTCAGACATCCTAGAGAATAAAATGGCGGTTGTTGCAATACTTTATGTCACACTGTATTTGCGCAGCAGTCTTACAAGCACAACTTTTTGGGGAAAAAAATAAGACAACAGTAAAGTTAGCCCAATTTTTTCTATATTATAAAATATATTGTTACACCGACTAAATTGATACCCAACATTTCATGCTTCAAAATTGCACCCGCTCGTGGAATGGTGACAAACTTTGACCCTTAAAAATGTCTAAAGACGACATTTAAAAATGTCTACAGAGTTTCAGAAGTGGTCTAGGGCTAGAATTATTGCTCTCACTCTTCCAATAGTGGCGATACCTCATATATGTGGTTTGAACACCGTTTTCATATGCGGGCACGACTTGCATATGTGTTTGCTTCTGCACGTGAGTTTTTAAATTTTTGTTTTTCTTATTTATTTTCTTATTTTCTATTTTTACACTTTCTTTTAAAAAATATTTTTGGTCACTTTTTATTCCTATTACAAGGAATCTAAACATCCCTTATAATAGAAAAAAAGCATGACAGGACCTCTTTAATGTGAGATCTCACTTAAATGCAATAAAAAATAAACATTCTGAAGGTTTACTGGGGTATCTGGCACCAAGCCATTGGTAGCAGATACTTTAACTGCTTCACGACAGCCCCAGATTTACTGTTCCAGGGCGGCCGCTCTGAAGAATCACACATATATATATATATATATATATATATATATATATACAGTGCCTTGCGAAAGTATTCGGCCCCCTTGAACTTTGCAACCTTTTGCCACATTTCAGGCTTCAAACGTAAAGATATAAAACTGTAATATTTTGTGAAGAATCAACAACAAGTGGGACACAATCATGAAGTGGAATGCAATTTATTGGATATTTCAAACTTTTTTAACAAATAAAAAACTGAAAAATTGGGCGTGCAAAATTATTCAGCCCCCTTAAGTTAATACTTTGGAGCGCCACCTTTTGCTGCGATTACAGCTGTAAGTCGCTTGGGGTATGTCTCTATCAGTTTTGCATATCAAGAGACTGAAATTTTTTCCCATTCCTCCTTGCAAAATAGCTTGAGTTCAGTGAGGTTGGATGGAGAGCATTTGTGAACAGCAGTTTTTAGTTCTTTCCACAGATTCTCGATTGGATTCAGTTCTGGACTTTGACTTGGCCATTCTAACACCTGGATATGTTTATTTGTGAAACATTACATTGTAGATTTTGCTTTATGTTTTGGATCATTGTCTTGTTGGAAGACAAATCTCCGTCCCAGTCTCAGGTCTTTTGCAGACTCCATCAGGTTTTCTTCCAGAATGGTCCTGTATTTTGCTCCATCCATCTTCCCATCAATTTTAACCATCTTCCCTGTCCCTGCTGAAGAAAAGCAGGCCCAAACCATGATGCTGCCACCACCATGTTTCACAGTGGGGATGGTGTGTTCAGGGTGATGAGCTGTGTTGCTTTTACGCCAAACATAACGTTTTGCATTGTTGCCAAAAAGTTTGATTTTGGTTTCATCTGACCAGAGCACCTTCTTCCACATGTTTGGTGTGTCTCCCAGGTGGCTTGCGGCAAACTTTAAACGACACTTTTTATGGATATCTTTAAGAAATGGCTTTCTTCTTGCTACTCTTCCATAAAGGCCAGATTTGTGCAGTATACGACTGATTGTTATCCTATGGACAGAGTCTCCCACCTCAGCTGTAGATCTCTGCAGTTCATCCAGAGTGATCATGGGCCTCTTGGCTGCATCTCTGAACAGTCTTCTCCTTGTATGAGCTGAAAGTTTAGAGGGATGGCCAGGTCTTCGTAGATTTGCAGTGGTCTGATACTCCTTCCATTTCAATATTATCGCTTGCACAGTGCTCCTTGAGATGTTTAAAGCTTGGGAAATCTTTTTGTATCCAAATCCGGCTTTAAACTTCTCCACAACAGTATCTCAGACCTGCCTGGTGTGTTCCTTGTTCTTCATGATGCTCTCTGCGCTTTAAACGGACCTCTGAGACTATAACAGTGCAGGTGCATTTATACGGAGACTTGATTACACACAGGTGGATTCTATTTATCATCCTTAGTCATTTAGGTCAACATTGGATCATTCAAAAATCCTCACTGAACTTCTGGAGAGAGTTTTGCACGCCCAATTTTTCAGTTTTCAATTTGTTAAATATGAAATATCCAATAAATTTCATTCCACTTCATGATTGTGTCCCACTTGTTGTTGATTCAAAAAATGACAGTTTTATATCTTTATGTATGGAGCCTGAAATGTGGCAAAAGGTCGCAAAGTTCAAGGGGGCCGAATACTTTCGCAAGGCACCATATATGTGATTCTGCACTTCCGGGTTTTGGGTGCAAGCGCTCGCTGTCGGCGGGTCCCTCCCACTGCATTCTTACACAGCAGGACCCACAGACCTGATGTCCGCCAGGACCTGCCGATCTTTACTCTGACAGAATGACAGTCTGCCTAAGAAAAACAGTGCAGACTGTCATTCTGTAAGTACAGAAGTCTTGGATCCTGTGTTTCTGTGACGCAGAAACACTAATTAGAGGTTTGGAGTGCCAGCAATCAGTGCCCTCAAGTGCCAGAAATCAGTGCCCACAAATGCCAGAAATCAGTGCTTACAAGTGCCAGCAATCAATGGCCGTTAGTGATGCCAGTCGGTGCTGGCTATCAGTGCTGCCCATCAGTGCCCATCACTGTTGCCCATCAATGCCGCCCATCAGTGCCCATCTGTGCTGCCTATATGTGCCCACCAGTGCCACCTATCTGTGCCCACCAGTGCTGCCTATCAGTGCCCACAATTGCCACCCATCAGTGCTGCCTATCAGTGCCCATAAGTGCGGCATATTAGAGCCTCCACCTCAAAGCCATCTAATCAGTGCCCATAAGTTCCTTTCTCATCAGTGCCCAAAAGTGCCACCACGCCAGTGCCCATCAGTGAAGAAAAACAATTACTTATTTACAAGAGTTACTGACAGAAACAATTAAAAAAAATATTTGGTCTTTTTCTTTATATACTTTATATATTATTATACATATTTTTTTTGTGATTTCTAACTCTTTTTTTCTCTACTAGAAAATCTGCATTGTGTTTACAGCACTCTGCTACAAGTTCTCCTATGGAGCACTATTTAGCAAGATTCAAAGCCCAGGAGCTGATCATTTTGGCTCCCTGGTTTAGTGCTGGACCCCAGCTGCCCAGAATGGATCCAAGAGCATCGCTTGTCTAGGTGCCATTTAAAACAGTGCTGGGACACAGCTGCTCTTTCTGTGCCGTTTTAAAATAGCACCTGAGATTAAAGTGGAAAAACAAATATTTCAGCTGCAGTTTTCCTACCATAAAGCACAAGATTGTCCTCACAGCCATCATACTCACAGCTCATCTGGAACTCTGCAATACCATTAGCCAAGCCCTTACCAAAGTTGTGGGCTTTCTAAACATGCAAACACAGTCTTTTAGAAAGTTTGTATTTGCATAAGAGTGTCAGAAGGGTTCAGTGGTTATGGCCGTTTTTAATTAAAATGTTTTGGACAGTACATGTGGTATAAAGTGTTGCCAAAACTAAAGGTGATTTACATGTGATTTATGATCAATTTACACATAAGTGGAAGCAAACAAAAAACTCATCAATGATTAAAGTTTCAAACATTTTAACACATACCACATTTTTTCCAACTCTGTGATCTACTGATAATATAGATCAAAAATACAATCTATCGGCTATAAATATGAACAATCTATTAAAAAATATCACTCAATCAATCAGAATTACAATAGGTTCAGCTGACACAACAAGATATTTGTTTGATTAATCAGACGTGATCAATAATATTGTACCACAGCCGATCATCTTGGCTGACCAAAATCAAAAAAGAGCTCATTAAATGAATTGATTTGCGGATCTGTGGTTTTTGATGTCACTCTGAATAATCCATTGTATGATCATATCAATCTGTTTCCACCTTAAAGTGGTTCTAAAGGCTGAAGGATTATTTACCTTAATCCATTCTATACATGAAGGTAAAAATATCTGTGTGCTACCCCCCCTCCCAGACCTTACCTGAGCCCCCTCTGATCCAGCGATGTTCACGATAGCCTTGGTTGGATGGGGACTCTCCATCCTTATTGGCTGAGACAGCATCAGGAGTACCTAGAGACACATCTGAAAGTAAAGCCTTGTACACACTACTAGTTTTTTTTCCGAACAAAAAAAAAGGACCTGACAGTTTAGGTCGGAGATGTTGTACTAACTATGCAATGTTAGTAGAGACATCTCCCCCGCTGTTCTGTTTAGTTCTGATAGGGGGCGCCCCCCTCCCCAAAACACTCTGGCCCGCACTCTCAGACATTGGTTGAGAGCACTGACTAGTGGCCCAGTCAGCAGACCTCTTTTGGTCATGCCCATTTGAAGGAAGCCGGCTTCTGTCAGACTCGCTGTAGTACACACGGGCCGAATGTCTATGCTGCCCGACATTCCGCCCGCGTGTACTAGGCTTTAGAGGCAAACTCATCAAAGCAAGGAGATAGCCCATCTTAAACAGTTCTCACCAGGACAGGTATACCCAGTGGATGATATCTTCTCAGCTAATTTTTTCGACAGAATCAGGTCAGCCATACTTTATGGAGACCTGATGTATGTGCTATTGGAAATCAGGCAAAAGTAACCCTTCGACAAAAAACTAAAACCAAAAATGTTTTGGCTTGACTTACACTTTAAGTTAACTACCTCCTTTACATTTGCACTTGTTAGTAACATCTCTCTTCCCTCAGTTTACAGATTATAGACACAGTAAAAAGTGCCCAGTGTCCAGAGAAATGTTACTTCTAAAATATGGCCCATAGATCTTTATTAAAAATGAGCAACATGTATATCAAGCCAACGTGTTCCATTGGAATTGACACCCCCTTCATCAGGGCTGTGGCTGTGTACTATTTGGTGGGAATGATGCCCATGAGTAGTTATGTTGGATTAAGGTTTGTGAATAATAGGATGCTGGCTTTTTTTGTATAGGCAGCAATGAATATACAGCAAGCATTAGAAGCTGTACAGTACAGCAAGTCATGCATGCAATTATATTTGCAGTAATATTATTAATAATGATTAAATACTAATCATGATAGGTGTTGTAACAATTTACTGCTCAGAATCTAAGTACCATATAGTGAAATTTGTAGGATTAATTTTGTAGTATAGTAATACATAGTTTTTCTCTTTTAATTGTCCGAATATATATTCCTATACATTTTGATGCAATGTCATGTAGCATGACTCACACAGACAGGTTTACTGTACAGTCTCATCCGCTCTGACTGTGCACTGTATGCTGCTTCTTGTGTCAGTAGGTGAACCAACCAAGTCACTCATTTCCTCCTCTTGTCCTCCAGGCCTGATGGCATCGGAACGGTTACAGTTGAAGAAAAAGAGCGATTTGAAGAAATCAAGGAAAGACTTCGCTTGTTGCTGGAAAATCAAATCACACATTTTAGGTAAAGCATTTCTTAAGACGTGAAAAAAAAAAACATGTAACTTAATTAGCTCACTCCCTGGGAATAGGATTTACACAGAGGACATTTGTATATTCCTTTATTTGTAGGTATTGCTTTCCATTTGGCCGACCAGAAGGAGCATTAAAAGCAACTTTATCCTTGTTGGAGAGGGTAAGCAATCATTTCTCCTTACAGAGGTGTAATACTCCCCTCTCTTGCACCAATAAACTTATTATGGTCATACCCTTTGATCAACCACTCTGATGACCATGAAAGTGTTTGGAGCACATGGTAATTGTTTATTAGGAAGGAAAAATACTTAGTTGAGCTAACACAGCTTCTATTGTGCCTAACTATAGTGACTTACATTCTAAAAGCAAAATAATTTTTTTTAACTCCTAAAATTATTAGAAGTTTGTCCTTTTGCCTTTAAAAAGACCTGTACGTTTCACCTCCTGTTCTACTGATCTCCTGTTATTAAGGTTTTAATGAAAGATATAGTTACTCCAGTTCCTCAAGAGGATGTGAAAAATGTTATCCGGAAATGCCTGGAGCAAGCTGCTTTAGTCAACTACACAAGACTATCAGAATATGCCAAAATTGAAGGTAAGAGACTTATTTTATAACTTTGCAGGAAGCTCACTGGTTCACTTGGTTCATTGATTGATTCAAATGTTTACTTGGAAAGCACAGAAAGATGACTGGTTGTTTCATGTGCAAGGTTTTTTTAATACATGTTTTATAAAATGTTGGCAATTAAAACATTGCACTTTGGTTTTAATATTTGTCTATGTTTTGTCTTGGAATACCACTTGTCAATGTGTATTTTTGTACTTAGCTTTTTTGGAAGTTTGAAGATTTTAGTGTTTTGCTGTTTGGTCAACCGGAAAGTATTGGTTTGCAGTGAACATATGTTGCTATAAATTGTTTTGTTTATTTCGAACTGGGTAAATTTGTAGATCTAAAAAATAAAGTGCTTTGTATAGCTTTGTGGCATAGCTCTGCAAATGTACATTTTAACAAGTACGTATAGCTTATAAATTGTTTGGTAAAATGTGTTGTTGGTTTTTGCAATCCTTTATATGTTGAAAGGGTTTCTTTGTCCAAGTCCTTTGTAGGTCAAGTGGGTCTTAACTTTGCCCACCTGACAATGCTGAGGGAATGGCTGAAAGAGAAGTTATTAAACTTTGCCCAGTGAGAAACACTTAAGAATTGGGCACTAAAGGGATTTTTCTCTTGAATAGATCTTGTCCTAGAGATGACTGATACAAATAAAAGTATGCAGGTTTTGTTGTTGTTGTGGATTTGGATGATGAACTAAAGGCTATTTGGTTGGCAAAACAAAGACTTCAATTCCCTTGTTATATAAAATATAAAAACATAGCTGATTGGACGTGGAAGGAGTATGTTTCCGGGATAAATTTCCTCCATCACAAACTTTGCTTTGTCAGAGCTGTTCTTTCTTTAGTAAGTGCTAACTCGTTGGTAAGATCTGCTCTCTTGTTTCAGATAAGTCAATGCAAAACAAATCTTTTAAAAAAAAATCTGTAAGTAAAAATGCATTCATTTCCAACGTAGAACACTATAGCTCTTCTTTTGTGCCGCAGTTTTTCTCAGTTGTGTGAATACTTTGCCCTTTTTTTCTGCACTGTGACTTTTAGGTCTGGGAATACTTTGAAGCAACAATCCTTTTCTTTTCCAGCTCTCTGTTTAGAGAAGTTCCTCATCCCACACTACCTGCTCTCCGCTTCTTTCCCTCCTTACTCGTTATTGGCACAGCCATTTTCCCTCTGCCTTTCTGAAAGTGGTTGCTATGCCAATAAAAGAGCATGCTGGGATTGTTAACTCTTAACAACCCAACATCCACCAGTTGCATGAGTCTGGTTTTCTCTCACAAGCATAGTAAGGTTATTTTACTTCTACCTCAAAGGCTACCGCCCATTACTATTCAAGTTCAAAATCTCAACTCCCAACAATGGAGTAATTAAAAAAAAAAATTACCAATATAAATAAAAGTAACAAATTCAGGTGGTAGTGGTACATTTTCAGAGACTATGCTTGTGAGGAAAACGTTTACGTGCCTTGGATACTTAAGGCTTGAATGCTTAGTATCTTAAGCCAAATTTTGTCAGTTTTCTTTCCTTTTATGTTTGGATCATTTGAGTCTTGCAAAGAGTACAAAAATCCCTAAAAAGCACAAATAAACTGTACAAAATCACAGTCCCAATCTGTGACATATGGGCATGCTGAATGGTTAATCCAGCAAAATTCGAATTAAAAAAACAAAACACCCTTCTCTGTGTGTCCCAAAATACTTTAAATCTTTTCTCCTTTTAACCTGATGTAACATTTTCCTCTAACCTTTGACCTCTTTACCTCTCTGACCTAAGCCTCTTGCATGCCCAAATCCTCTTTTATAGGGAAAAAGAGAGAAATGTATGAACACCCTGTCTTCTGCTTGGCCTCCCAAGTGATGGATTTAACCATTCGTGAGTACTTACCACCACCTCCTCTCCATGCTGTCTCCACTCTGTTGCCATTACCTCGAAAACCTTCAGATCCAAACCAAATCACTTTCCTTGCTTTAAGTCTATGAGCATTCTCCCTGTCTGTTGCTTCTGTCTGTGAAACCCAGTGTGAAAGTCCAGTCACTTTTTATCAGCCTAAAAGAGGTTAAAACAACTAAGCCATTTGTCTGTTTAAACTGGCACCTGTCTGTAAGTTTATGTCTGTGACCTGAATGCATTTTTACTTTTGCTTCTGTGTATCGCCAATTTGTTAAAATGCTTGCAACCAGTTTTCAAGGGTACCTCTTCATCAGGGGACATGTGATAGAGCTAAAGGTTGCGCTTGTAACGACCATGTGTACGAAATGATACCATAACAGTTGAGGAACGTACAATACTCACCAGTTGTCTTAACCCATTTAATTTTTTTATTATCAATTTTGCAGCGGACACAAAAAGAACACTTGATTAATCTCTTATTGAAAAATATAATTTATGTCTAAAAGCTTTGTATAAAATTCACAGATTTTTTGAATTTTTTTACCTCTAATCGGGAGCAGCCTCCACTTCCTGTTTGATAATGAAATATCTATGTTAATGATTTTGGGTGTATAGCACTTTTTTCTTTTTTTTTTGATCAAATGTCATATACCAGAAGTGAATGGGGGTAACGGATTGGTCCACTTGCTCATTAATCGTGCATATTATGTTCTTTCTCTTCTTTCCTCCTCGCTTTCTCTTACAAATAGAGAATCAAAAGGATGCAGGTGAACAACTGTATATGCCTTACAAAATAATAGGATTGTAATATTTTCTGTTTTTTTATTTTTTTCCTTTGTTTTTTTTTTATAGCTCCTTAAGTCATGTGATCCTGCGGTCTGTACAGGAATCACACTGCCACTTAAGGAGTTAATTTGTGCTGTCTCAAAAACAAAACAAAAAAAACCCCACTGAAAATCTCTTGTGTCAATAACAGAGCCAATTTAGTATCTGACTATTTAAAATAAAAATATTGAAAAAAACTAAATAAAAAATTATTCTCCACCTCCCTTCTCATATTTGTGTTAAAGCCTTTTGAACTGTTTGTGTTTTCTGTACATGTGTACTAACAGCACAGTCAGAAAAAAAACTCCTTGTGTTTTGCGTCCTCTATGTTTGTAAGATAATGAAACGTTATACATGGCTCCAACTATTTAACAGTCCTGCCCTTTGCAGCACAAAACATCCTTTAACTGTGAAAATACACACCAAGAGTTCTTCACAGTTGGAGATTTGCATTTTTCTCCAAAAACCTTTTGCCTGTTTTAATCCCACCAAATGCCCATCCCAGAGTAACCTGGAAAATGTCACTTTTTTTTTCTTCTGTAGGCATTTTGCATTTATTTTATTTTCTCTAAAATATTTTTAAATATGGCTTACTGCATGGCTCGTAGAATTCCTAATATAGTGATGTCAAAGGCGGATATGCTTGTTTTTAAGGGCTTTTGTAGGTTTCTCTTGTTTCAGTTGAGTTGTCCCTTGAAACAAGTGCCACTAATTCAAGACGGCCTAACATATTCCATATTGTCAGTGCTCAATTGCTCTGTACTGCTTTGTCACTATCTACTTCAGTTCACAGGCTGCTATTCGCAATATTGTAGAGGTAGTCTGTCAGGTTGCATTATTGAAACTCATGTAGGAATGACTTGCGCTTGTTTCAAATGATAACTTACAGAGAAGCATATAAAACTCTCTGACTCTCATCCTACATAGTGCAATAGAATATCAATTCCTTTATCACAAATATGTGATGTGCTTTTTCTGGTCATTTTATAAAGGTGTTTTATTATTTAAACAAGTGGTTCTCTTTTTCAAAGTTAGCTTGAAGTACTAATGACCACCCTTCCAATAGGTATCCTTTTTTCTTTTAAGAATGCAGAGTACAGGTACAATTTGAAATACAACATAGGGTTGTGGCAAAATAAAATCTTGAGAATATTACTAATGTTTGTAATATTGATTTTTTTTTAGATTCAAGGCGTGATTGGGTAACTGTAGTAAATTGCCCATTCATCTGCATTCTTCTATTGTGTAACTCTACTGGGAGTTAAGAACCACTGATTTAAATAATTAAACCACTTTTGTATAATACCAATATTTGAAAGCAGATAGGACAGAATATTAATCTATGCACTATACCAATTTCACTTTTGTTGATGACTTTAGTTGGTGTAACTATTAGATCTACAGCAATCATAAAACAAACCCAAGGGCTGGGCAGAGACCATATAATGTTTTTTTGAGTATCTCGGTTGGGAAAAGGCTTTTAATTGACTTTGCTGTGATTTAAAAAAAATCCGGCTAAGGTAGTGAGCTATTTACACCATATAAGTCCATATATTTATACTTACGCATTCACCCCAGACATAACTAAGATGCCACAACCACTGCCTGTGTTAATCCGCACCCTTGTAAAAAGCTCCACCTTCTCATAGACCCAGATTTTGCACACGCATTGGGTATGGTTAAGCCGGCCATACATGGATCGAATTCCGAAATAATTTTCTTTTGAAAATCATAACTACAAATTTTTGTTTGAAGATTCGGAATCATTAGTGGGCCAAAGCAACGGCCAAATTTGAGTGATCGGGCATGTTGAAAACATTTTGAAAAACAAATTTCTAAAAATGATGGGAGAATCATGCGAGAAATATAATTGAAAAAGAAATGTGGATGAACTTTGACCAGGAAAAAGAAGAAGATTTTCTAGCAAACTAATATTTCAGCCGTTGTCGGTGCTTCTCTCAATACGAAAATGTATCTGCTAAATTGATATGCCATGTCAAGCATGTTTGCAGCAAACTAGGTGATTCTAGCATTGCAAGTGGAAAAGAACGGGCATAGGTGTCAGCTGATTAATATAAAGTGTTTCTGAGATGTTGGAAAACACTAAGTTTGCACAACAAACAGAAATGTTGTTTCTAGATCTTTTTTTATCATTTCATTTTCATCGCAATAATCAACCATAATGTATTAATTTATTTATTTGGAAGGATTTTTTTCTTACAGTTTTTTAATTAGGCCACTTAACTGAACATGCAAATTCTTTAACAATGATAAGTAAGCAAAACCTTTAGCCTAGCAAGTGCCGGTTTGTTTGCTCAGGAGTTTATCAGTTTGATTTTCTACTGAAAAAACAAGCATTCATTAAAAAGGACCATTAAAATAGATTGTGTGAAAGCTTGGTTATCTAAAATAGTTAAATAACATTTATTGGTGTACACATTTCAGAAGTAGGAAGTTACCGCTGGGGGAAGTAATGTTTTTTTGGTTATTTTTTTAAACAATCTTTATTATAAAGAAGAACAAATATATATTTTTAACTCTACAAAAATACGCCATATTCAAAAGTAAAAAAAATCTTTCACTAACAATATTTGCAGACTAAGGCCCCGTACACATGAGCAAATAGATCTGTTCAAATCGGTCGGACAGACCGATTTGAACAGATCTGTCTGCTGGGATGTATTGGTTTGATCGTGTACACGATCACCGCACTAGGAAGTAAAACACTTCCGCGCATGCGTCGAATCCATTCGACGCATGTGCGAGCAGATATGTCTGCTGGTTAGCGTACTAACCAGCAGACATATCGGTCCGACGGGTTCCCAGCCGACAGATTTCAAAGCATGCTTTGAAATCTGTCGGGTGGCCAAATCCGTCTGTTTGCCCGTACACATGATCGAATCTGTCTGCTGAAACGGTCTGGCAGACCGTTTCCAGCAGACAGATTTGATCGTGTGTACGCAGCCTAAGGGCCCATTTACACCAGATTGCAGTGGGATGCATTTTTTGACTGCAATTCAACTGTAAATATTGCAGTTGGGCTGGTGGAGTGGCAGCCAGGTGGGCTAGCATTTCTGTGAGAAGTAGAGCCAGAAAATGCTAGCACCAGCACTCCAACTGCAATATATTCAATATTCAAGATATCCTATGGGCCTAATTCACACTAGTGCAGTGCAGTTAAAAAAAAAAATTACAGCAAGCTGCATTTTTTTAACTGAAATTGAACAGAAATGTGCACAAATGCATTGCAACACAGTGAAGTGCACATAAAAGCCCAAAAAAGAAGGAAGTTGGAAACAACTTTAAAGGAAATGCAAGCTTAGAAAAAGTGCACAGCAACTGCTTGTAAAAAAATGCATATCTATGCATATGCACTTGCAAAAAGCCACAGTAAACATGTCAACTGACCCCTGTAACCTTTTTGAGACCATATGCAATTGATGCTTAGATGCCCAGTCAAAATTTAGCCGCACTGGCTAACCTGATAATAAGTCTACGACCAAATTGCATACCCACTTCAATCCTATACATATATATATATATATATATATATTTGGCTTTTATTTGGTACAGTGTTTAACCCCTTTATGCCAGTGCCCCCGAGCCCTTTAAGAAGTTTCAGAGGCTTCAGGTTTCAGGTGGAGCAGGGTTTCTGATCATATGACCGCTGCTATTTGCTGTCACATGATCGGAAAACTCCCGATTGCTAATATGCATCAGCAGGTTTCCGGTACTCGTTGGCTACTTTGCTTTGAGCGCGCTCTCAGCAGGGTAAGTTGTTTTAACAGAGCCGCATATATGTGTCCACTTAGCGTTAAGGCCCTCCGCAAGCATCCACATATATGTGTGTGGTCGACTTGAAGAGATTAAATAAAATCCTGCTGATAAATGTACAAAAATGTAAAAAAAAAAAATAATAAAAACAATTATGCTGTAGTTGTATTTAACTTTTACAGTATTAAACAAATGAACAGGCTGCAGTGGCATCTGTAGTGTCATCTGCAGGCTCAAGGCTTATTTTGTAAACATAACTTTCAGCCTGTATGTGTCATAGATGACATACTGAGTACATGATTGTGTACCTCTCTGATTGGTTCCCAAACATTAGAGGGGACTGTAGCTGCCATAGCTATCAGTGACAGCTAGAATGGAGAGTGACCAGCTGGTCACTCTCACAGTTTTAGGCTATAGCCTTTGTCAGCTTAATATTGCTGTCTGTGTCCTTTGTGATTGTGATATGAAAGCCGACCATACAAGGATCACAATTCAGCCGGTTCAGCAGGAATTTCAATCCACGTATGGACAGGCTGATTGTATAGAAGTCGATCCACCGATCAACTTCTGTACAACCAGCCTGTTGGGTTTTTCCCGATCTATCAGTGCCACTGGCTATAGTGAGCAGGACTGATCAGTATAGGGAAATCTTCCCGCTATCATATTACAATAGCCCAGTGGAAGTGATTCCTGCATTCGGCTCGAGTGTGTGGATGGGGGAAATCAGGTCAAGTATGTATGGACTGCTCCTTAATGCAGCCCTGACAAGGAGTTTTATACTTTTTCCACTTTAGTCTAAAAGTGTAGGCTTAAAATTCATTTTGAAATTACTCTGTTGCTTCTTTACAAAAATGTCAGTAAACAGGATCTGCTAAAGTAGAGACTTCAAACTCACCTGTCCCTCTGCCCTTTACCTGATTTTCTCTCATTTCACATTTCTTGTAGTGTGGGGGGCTTTTCTTCTCTGTTTCAAGTAGTGGTTCCTTCTTTTAACACTATGTCACTGTGTCCTGTAGTAAGGCATAGGGACTGACAGAAGGAACTACAACATGCTACGAGGAACACTTTCAGACATGTGTCAGATGTTACCAGGCAGAACAAAAGAATGTCACCAGCACACCAAGAATCTCCAAAATGGGTCCTAAGCTTTAATCAGCGATCACATCGTTACAGCAGATGGCAATATTTCGGAGCCACGCAGGACCCCTTCATCAGGCATGTGATGATCGGTCACATGTCTGATGAAGGGGTCCTGTGTAGCTCCGAAACTTTGCAATCTGCTGTAAAGATGTGATCACTGATTTAAGCTTAGGACCCATTTCAGAGATTCTTGGTGTGCTAGTGACATTCTTTTGTTCTGTGGTCGCCTCAGTGCCCACATATATGCACAGCCTTTTCTACAGGAACGCGTGCGTTGGCAATAGTGCATTAGCTGTAAGCAGGCAATTCCTCTGCAAGAATGAGAGGAATGAATGAGGGGACCCCTCCAAGGCTCTTCCTTGGCAAGTGGCGCGTTTCAATGAAAAAAAGAGTTTAATATTGTTGCTATTATTGTTGATACTCTTAGTATCTTTTTTATGTGGCTTCAACCTCTTTTTTTTATGTGGCTTTGGCCTCTTTTTTTATACACATTACAAGAAATCAAAAAGAAAAAAATAAGGATTTATATAGTGTATTAAAAAGGTTTAACATGGCAATAACTGCACATAAGAGCTTAGAGTCAGAATAATTTGTGCCTATACTGTGGATGTAGGTACAAACAAACAGACATCCCTATTAAGTGTATTTGTGCTAGTCACTAAGATTACATACACCCCTCAGACTGACAGATCAGGGTGCTTGTTTTGTGTTCACATTCTACGAAGAATACTATTTTCATCTCTAAATCTTTTTGCTTTGCTGATATTACAAACTGTATGACAGATGGGTCACACTGATCGCTGCGTTCTAACATTTGGGAGAGCAGAGAACATATTTGGTGAAGCTGGCATGCTTCGATGCTGTTTGATTCAAGCCACAATATGAGAACCACTAGTATTTCACATTGAAAATAATTAAAGAAGCAGGAAACAATTAGAAAGCACACATTTTGAATAGTGACAGATGTTATACATGTTTAAATTAGACAAAGGGATATAAGACAATTTAACGGGTCATGTTAGCAACTGCTGTAGTTTTAGCGTGTAATTTGTACGGCAATATGGAAAGTCTTGAAAAATAAGATGTAGCTGTGTGAAAAAAAAAATTTACTCCACGTGCTCATAAAATTCACTCGGTGTGACAACACGTTACCTAAATCAATAGTTTCATTGTCTATTATGTATAGGATAGAAATAAAAAAAGGAAAATTATACTTTTCAATAGATAGATAGATAGATAGATAGATAGATAGATAGATAGATAGATAGATAGATAGATAGATAGATAGATAGATAGATAGAGGAGGTAAAGAAGAATTTACTTTCCAATTATATAAAAAGTAAAAAAAAAAAAAAAATAGTAAAGGTTTACTCAATTAATTTATTTGGAGGCACACTAGTGCTTTTTAAGCTCCTAAAAGCTTTTTCTGCTTCTAGAAGCTAAATAATGCTATCCTATCAGTTCATGGACACTACTTTAGGCTATTAAGCGTCTAGAAGCATAAACAAAATATTTTGTTCTGAGTTTTTTGGAGCGTTTTTTTAGTAGAAACAAATGCTGAATTCTTCTAAATGCTCCTATTTGCTTCTAAATGCTACAAACAGCTACTAAAATTCTACTAGAAGCTAGCACAAAATGCTACTAGAAGCTAGCACAAAATGCTATTATCAGCATTTTTAATTTTTTTCTAACTTTTTTTGAGCTTTTGAAAAACGCTAGTGTGCATGGATACATAATATACATTGAAAACTAATTTGGCAAAAGAAAGGGGGTGTTATCTATTCCCCACTTTGTCCAAAACTAAAATAAATGGCCCAGATTCACAGAGCAATTACGCCTGTCTAACTTGTGTTAGACAGGAGTAATTTCAAATTTTCCTCAAACCATGATACGGTGGCTTCGGGCTTCGATCCGAGAGGCTTACGTCTTCGTAAGCCTTCGGATCTACGCTGCGATATTTTTGCGGCCGCTGGGAGGAGTTCGCGTCGTTTTCATGCGTCAGGATATGCAAATGAGTTTTTACGGCGATCCACGAAGATACGAGCGGTCTTCGCAATCGCTTTCGTCTATTTTTGCTGGTCTAACGGTGCGTAGCCCATGTTAAGTATGGCCGTCGTTCCCGCGTCGATTTTAAATTTTTTTTTTTTTTTTTACGTAACTTGTTCGGGAATAGGAATCTCCGTAAACGACGCTACTCAAGAAAAAATGACGTAACGACGTGATTTCGCGCAATGCACGGTGGGAAATTTGCGAACGGAACGCGCCTATTTTAAATGCTTCACGCCCCCTACTCGCGTAGATGGATTGCGACGGGAGAAATACACTACGCCGCCGTCGTTTACTGGACAAAATCTACCTGGATTCCACGTAGAGCCAGGTAAAAAACGGAGGCGTAGTGTATTTCTGATACTCTACGATAATCTAATTCTATCTGAATCTAGGCCAATATGTTTTGGCTTTAGCTATAATTCAATGCTAAATATCAAGCCTGTAGTAGACCAATGTGATCCAAAAATAAGCCCTGCAAAGGATGTTAAAAGCCAGCACGACTTTGCATTAGCTGTAGGCACCTGTATAATGATAAAGGTGGAATGGGGTCTATGAAAAGGTGGTAATTTCTTACTACGGACCATCCTGTTGCAAACTTTACCTCCCCTCCTCCTTCCCTACTTATGTGACTGTCCCTTCAAGATATGTTGGAAGGTCAGAGCTGGTTTGAATTTTGTGCTAGCTGTCTACAGCTATCTAGCATTAAGGTTTTATTTATAGCAACTAAAGGTTTCCCCTGACTTATTTAGGGGATGCATTGCATCTTATTTTCAACAATAAAATGCATTGGTCTTTTAATTCTGGCCCTGTATGTAACAATAAATGAAAAGAACATGTTTAACATACCAAAGGAACTGGACCAAGGATTTGGTGAAACGTGACTGGGTTTTTTGCCACTAAAGAGAATTATCTATATACCTCTCTGATCACAATCCCTAGCTAGTCAATTCCTTTCTGAAAAATATATTTTTTCCTAGAAATGATTGTTATATTTGTTATATCGAGTTCTGTGACTTATCGGTATACATTTGCTATCAAAAGAACTAATAGTCTTTTTTAAATTATATATAGTATATATATTATATATATATATATATATATATATATATATATATATATATATTTGTTAGGCAGATTTAGGGTAAAATAAAAATGTATTTTTGTTTCTTCCTCTTTCCACATTTCCAGTTAATTAACACTTTTAAGTATATATTTATTCCAGTCTGCTGTCAAAAAATCCTTGTCTGTCCTAGAGGAAAACAAATGCAACATTTGTTAAATTCAGCGAATTAAACTATTTCAGTAAAATCAACAATATTTGTTTTGGGTGAAAATGTTCTATGCATACAATTTTTAAATCACTGTAGCCACAAAGATTGATGATCATGATAATCTAGGGGCTGGAACTGAAATCTAGCATTGTAGCCAATAATTAGGATAGACAACAGTGAAACACTTGCATGTTTTATGAAAATTAACATGGTTGACAGGTGTAATATAGAGTTCTACCATCATTTAGAGAGACCAGAATTTTCTAAACATTTCAGAATTTACAACAGCTACAACGTAGGAAGTTCAGACCAGTGGAGACCACTAGAGAATGATTTCCATAGGCATGTATAGAGTTGTCTAATTATTGGCAGACTAAGTACATTTAGGTGTATGTAACTAAAACTTTTTTGTGTATATTGAGTAGCGCAGGAAAGGATTAGTATCCATGTCAAATTGTCATTGCAATCTTTGTCCCTTCTAGGTAGATTTACCTTGTTTATTTGTCCTGGGGACCATTGTCACTGGGACAGAAAGTGATAGGTGATCCAACATTTTAAAGTTGTTACCAGAGCAAACATAAATCCTCTTATAAGGAAACCTGTTCAGATGATAGCTGTCTAAGAGATGAGGTTTTTTTTTTACTTTATAGAGATTTCCTCTCACTTTCTGTTGCATCTCAGGCAGAACTGGAAAGGAAACCTCCCGAATTGGGAAATAGACAGCATACAATAAATTGTATCTAAAACAAAAAATAGAGGCCCAGATTCAGAGAGAATTGGATTCTCGTAGCGTATCAGAAATACACTACGCCGCCATTTTTTACCTGGCTCTACGTGGAATCCAGGTAGATTTTGTCCAGTAAACGACGGCGGCGTAGTGTATTTCTCCCGTCGCAATCCATCTAGACGAGTAGGGGGCGTGAAGGATTTAAAATAGGCGCGTTCCCGCGGCGATCGAACTGCGCATGCTCCGTTCGCAAATTTCCCGCCGCGCATTGCGCGAAATCACGTTGTTACATCATTCGTTGTTTGAGTAGCGTCGTTTACGGACATTTCTATTCCCGAACGAGTTACGCAAAAAAAAAAAAAAATATTTAAATTCGACGCGGGAACGACAGCCATACTTAACATGGGCTACGCACCGTTAGACCAGCAAAAAGCTGGTCTAACAGTACGTAAAAAAAAAACAGACGTAAGCGATTGCGAAGACCGCTCGTATCTTCGTGGATCGCCGTAAAAACACATTTGCATATCCCGACGCATGAAAACGACGCAAACTCCTCCCAGCGGCCGCAAAAATATCGCAGCGTAGATCCGAAGGCTTACGAAGACGTAAGCCTCTCGGATCGAAGCCCGAAGCCGCCGTATCATGGTTTGAGGATTCAAACTAGTGATACGGCGCGCGAAATTTGTAATTACTCCTGCCTAACACCAATTAGACAGGCGTAATTGCTTTATGAATCTGGGCCAGAGTATACACTTTAAATTTCACTAGGGGCCTTGTTTTTTGTATGCCTGCTTCTCTGCACACTGTATTTGCAGCATCCATTCAGACATTGCTGCAGCTCGCACTCCACATAACAAAACCACCGGTGCACGTAAATTAATGTAAGTATTGTAAAAAAATTGGTGGTGATTTTTATCTAGTGTAGAGTTCTTCTTCAGTTCAGTACATTAACATGTACTGCTAATCGCAACGAATGGGTTACTGGCTTTGTCAGCAAGATAATGAACAGAAACATCACAAACCCAACTCAGTGACGTGTGCCAAGCCTGGCGTGGGAGTTGTGTGAGAATTCTGAAAGCACAGTCACATTAAGAGGGTTTCTAGTTTAGCAACCAGAAGCTGGCTAACAGAAATTCCCCTGCAGCCAAGTCCTGGTGCTAAGTGAACCCGCTGCTCTGTCCTTCAGATCTATTGCTACTGATGACTTTGTCCCAGATGTCTTAGAAAACGACTCCATCTGAATTCTTGTTTGTCTGCGACGTATTGGTTCATTGTGAATGGCACAATTGTCATAATTCACAATATAATTTTTATGAAGATATAGTGTCATGCCAATTGATAACTATATCTTCTTGTCTAGTTTGAGTGTCATGCCATTAGAGGTCATGTAGATGGACATTTACAAGAACAGGTTCAAAAGTAAAAACACAGACACATTGCAATGACCTGGAGCAGCCAATCAGAATTTTTCTTTTTGATTTTTTTAGATAAGGAACAGGAAAAAGTGTGTATGCATGCCATGAAACTAGTAGCAGCCACATTCCTCTAGCATATAAACTGAACCTATTTTTCTTTAAAACACATTGCCTGCAGGCAAAAGTAATGCCACCAACTGAAGGTGCCTAAACGTCCTGAATTAAGCAAATAGCTACTGAAGTTTTTGGCCACACTTTTCACCATTGGTCAGGGAGGTTGGACCCCCCCCCCCCTCATGGTAACAAACCAGTAGTGAGGTGTGGGAGAGGGTGGCATCAGTCACAATATCAGAAACTGAGGGTTGCTTATGAGTTTCCACGGCTCTAGAGCATTCTTCAAAGTATGCAAACAGTTGAAATTTTCTTTAGATTACTTTTATTTTTGTCTTTCTATATTGTAGGTGCACTAAAGTAAAAGCAAGTTGGCTTTAGAGTGAACCTGCATCAGCAAAAGCAATAATGAAGTAGCAGGTTCCCTGTTAGTACCCAAATTGTTAATACAACATTTACTGTGCATCTGGAGAGCCCCACACCCAGGCCAACTCTTCCAGGAATCCTATAACTGAAAGCTGTGGCTCACCCTTCTCTTCCCTGTTATCTCACAACCCATCGGAACTCCTGTCAGTTGCTTGTTGATAGTCCCATGCTGGATTGTAGGGGATAGCAACAGGGAAATAAATAAAAAAGAAAGTCAAGATTCTTGGGTTCCTGGATTGCATTCCCTCTTTTTTAATTCAGGGCTGAAAAAAAATAACAGACAGCTCAGCTGCTGTACTAACTATTTGATTTTAATACAGCAGACCTTTTTTGGCCATGCCCTTTCGACAGAAGCCATCCGAATGGCTGTCTTCTGTTGGAACCGATTCCAGTACACATTTGGGCAAATTTCGGGTGGTTTCTATTGAACCGATCGACGCTGCCCGACGTTTAGCCCATGTGTACAAGGTTTTAGCGTATCTTATGTTCATGTGCTGTCTTTTCTCTAAACCTACTCAAGCTTCACACATAGATTGGTGCATGGCAAGGAGGTTACACAGCAATCATGTAATTTGAAGCTTTCCCTACTTAGAAACAAATGGCAGTAGCTTTCCTAAAGTTTATCTATAGCCAATTTATTTTGGAGAATGGAAAGTTTAAAAGCCCTATTGGGTCTTTCTGCTGTCTGTGTCTCATTTGGGACACAACTGGAATTAATAGAAACTCTGTCCAAAAACTCTTTTTTAGACAGTTGCCATAGGAGCACCTTTCATCATTAAAAGAGTTCCCCTCCAAACGTTTTAACTTTGTCTCACTTTTATTCTCAGAGACAGTGAACAAAGGTATATATATATATATATATATATATATATATATATATATATATATACATACAGGGCTCAAAATTTCAAGTCCTGAGCCACTAGCCAGACCTTAAGAGTTACTCGCCACCTGTTGCCCCACCCAACCTCACCCTGCCCCACCCCTAAGTCCGCCCCTAAACATGCCCTTGTAAATTATCTCATGAAATTACACTGTTAAATGTTTTCAGCAGAATTAAGTTCCAAAAATAAATAACAACTTTAACAATATTAACATAAAGCATATCAGTACCCATCAAATGCAGCCGCACTATGCCCGTTAATGCAGCCTCACTGTGCCCATCAACGCAGCTTCACTGCCTGTTAATGCAGCCTCTCTGTGCCTGTGAACGCAGCCTCTCTGTGCCTGTGAATGCAGCTCAGAGGCCTAACTAGAACCTTCAGGGCCCTGGTGCAAGAAACCATGAAAGGCCCCCTAACCCCCGGGCGACCCAGCTGCATGCTTCAGAGGGCCCATGTGTCACCCCTGTACACCTGGATAGGAAGAGGGCTGGGGGCAGCATACAGAGGAACCGATCCCCTCCATTTTTGCATCCCCGATCCCATTCCCCCATCACTGCTGCCACCGCTCACTGTCACTCATCCCAGCCCCATGCTTCAGAGGGCCCATATCTCACCCCTGTACACCTGGATAGGAGGGGTAGCGGGCGGTATATAGAGGAACCAATACCCTCCATTTTCCTCCTGCAGTCACGGCTGCAGGAGGAAAATGGAAGGTATTGGTTCCTCTGTATGCCGCACGCTGCCCCTCCTATGCAGGTGTACAGGGGTGAGACATGGGCCCCCTGAAGCATGGGGCAGGGATGAGTGACAGTGAGCGGCTGTAACAGTGATGGGGGAATGGGATGGGATCAGTGGTGATGGGGCGAGTGGCAGCAGTGGTGGGGGGGATGGATCAGTGGTGGCTGTGAGGGGGGTTAGATCACTGGCAGTGATAAACGTGAGGGGTGATGGGATTAGTGGTGGTGGAATCAGTGGCAGGGGTGGTGGGATCGGTGGTGGTGGGTGAGATCGGTGGCAGGGGTGGTGACATCGGTGATGGTGGGTGGGATCGGTGGCAGGGTGGTGACATCGGTGGTGGTGGGTGGGATCAGTGGTGGTGGTATCAGTTGCGGGATCGGTGGTGGTGGGGTTGGCAGTAAGAGGCAGAGGTGGTGGTGGGGGAGGATGGAATTGGGGATAGGGATAAGATCTGTAGTGGTGAGGCAGTAAGAGGCAGAGGTTGGGATCAGATGCACTATTATGTCACTTACTTTGTCAGTCGATTCCTTCCATCGTTTTTACCATGCCTCCAGGGATGCTCCTGTGTCATGGGATCTCCTGCAGAGGGGAGAGCTCCTCCCCCTTCACTACATTGGTGTCAGCTGACTTTCCCTTCCAGCGTCTGACATTTTCTTTCATTTTTCCTCTTAGCAGCCTTCCTCAGCGAGCAAACAACTGCCCCCCCCAAGGAGCGCAGTGTAACAAGGTCCCACACCCCTAGATGGCTAGTGCGGAACACTGATACTATCGCACACACCGGTCAAGGGGGGCGGGACCTTGTAACACAGAATGCTGAACACAGACATACAGCTCCATGACACATAGCGGGACATCCCCACTGTGTGTGCGATAAAATAAGACAGGAGGAAAGAGAGAGGGAGGGGAGCGCTGCAGCCTCCTCACCTCAGCTTAGAGCCGCAACAGGGCAGTTCCGTCCCGCGACTGTGTGTCCGCTGGCTGACAGTTTCCAAGCTGATCGCTTCAGCCAGGAAACAATCAGCCTGGTCCACCCCAGCTCCTCACTCGTCCTGAATGAAATTCCACTCGCAAATTGCGAGCAGGCGAGTGGAATTTTTGAGGGCTGTATATATATATATATATATATATATATATATATATATATATATATATATATATTGGCTGCAGATGCACTTTAAGATGATTATGCAAGACTATAAATTCAGAATAAGAATAAACTCAGTGAACATTATGAAATTGGCATCGTTTTCTGGATAGCATTACATTTCACTGATTAACTTTACATTTAGCCAAGAGTTGTTCTTTAATATTCACAGGCTTTAAGTAAATAGTTTATATCTAGTTTTTATCTCTTGTCATAGCATAGTAGGCAGCTTTTTTTTTTAAATTACATTTACAATGCTATCCTTTTTCCTGCATACCCAAATGAGTACATCTAGTGAAAACACTTCCAATGTAAAGGCAAGGACTGGAAATCTTAGGTATTTTACGATAAGAAACATTTCTATAAAAGTGGAGGAACTGAAAAGTGGAGTTATGGCTAAGCAACCCAATTTTGTCCATTGCGCATTAGAAAATGCAAGTTAAAATGTGACGGCTTTTGATTTGTAACATCTTTTACCTTTCACCTTCTCCATTTTTATGGAATATAACAAATGCTAGATTCTGATTGGCTGCTGTCTGTGATACCTTTGCACTTGTTTCATGAATGTCCTTCTGTATGTTCTTGTTTTGTTTGGGTATTACTAGCTGTAGTTTGTTCCAATATAGTAATTTGGTATGTTCAGCAACTAGAGATCACATAATCCAATGTTTCATTATTTTTGTCATCTTCGTTGTCTTTTTGTTTAAAATGCTAAGTCCTGTCATATTTGTGTATATACTCACGCTGCCTTACTTTTGACTCTTTTCTCTGTCATGCATGCCCAGTTCATCGGCCTAAACCAAAGCCATCACCTGTGCCTCCATCCATTCAAACCCAAGCTAACATGTTAAATCAAAGGCTGAAAGGCATGCCTAAACCAATACCAAGTACTGTATCGGCTTTTTTCATTTAATTTGTTTAGCCTAGTCTCTTTCCCCTCCTCCCCTAACCCTTCAGTGCTGTAAGGACCCACAATGCATTGCAGTACACATCAATGCATTGCTGGCTACTCCCGGCACTCTAGGAGTTAATATAGTGTAGTTTGAACATCGGCCTTCAAGCACTTCTTCTCGATATGTCCATTCCTGTGTAGATCTGTCCGGCACCAGCAACATTTTCCAACATGAATGTCAGCACAAAATAACATTGTTGTTACATAACATTCTGCATGATGTTAATATTTATGAGTTTCAAATAATGTCTAAACAGTTTTTTTATTTTATCAATATACTGTTTATTTTTTACGTGTCAGTGCTCCAGCTGTTAACCCAACATTTCTAATGTCAATCATTTATTTTAGATTCAGTTATACCTTCTGGGCTCTGTGATATACAAAGTATTGTTTAAACAGTAGAAATAATAATAAAAAATAAATGGACAATCAAAAAGATATACATGCACTAAACATCAGGTCCAGATAAATAGTTAAAATAATTATGTATATGAATAGTTTTAACTGGCATAAAGTTTGTCAAGTAATTCACATTTTCTACATCCTTTTTTTGTTTAATATATTTTTTATTGAAGGTTTCATCATAAAAATGTGTAGAAATTTACAGAAGAGAAAAAAAAACACAATTAGTAACAAGGAAATATACTGTAATTTCCATAGGTGACCTGAATATGGCATATTAAGAAATATATCCATGGATAATATAGGTTGCCATGATTTTTTTCTTTATTGAATTGCAAGTGTGCATTACAAATTAAAAGGCCAATTATTAGGTATAGAAAATAAAAGTTACTGAAACATGAAAGAGGCTTTATTTTTTTCTGTGATATTCTGCATTGGCCCACCATCTTGGTCACATGACCTGTGTCAAGGTATTTATGATTCTCTTGAGTTCCCCAATTTTTTATTACTGAGCAGATCTTGAGGGACTAATATTAGGTGTCTGCACCTCCCACTGACCAAGCTTCTAATGTCAGCCACTTAAAATCTTCCCTTTCTGCTTGGACCATGATTACTTGACCAGGGTCCAGAACAATGCAATATTTCTGTTATAGTAAAACTGTTATTGTCTCTTTTCTTAACTGTTCCTTACATTTTGCAAGGTACAGTAGCCAAGTTATTAATTTTTGCATAGTTTTGTTTTGAGTAAAGCATGTACGAAACATACATTTTTGTAAATTTCTTGTGAGCAAAATGGGTACCAGTGTGAAATAAACTACTCAATAACCTTCATCGCTCACAATAAAAATAATAGTCTTTCATAGTTCTCTTTGTGCTCTGATAATACAATGGACATTATTTGTATCACTATACAGGTTTTATATCCCAAAAAATATAGTACAGGTTAGTGAAATCACAGAAACTATGAACAGCTATAACTGAAGCAATAATTGTTCATTAAATACATTCATGCTGACAAATAATTATTAACCATTCAGAGTATATATTACATTTAAAGCTGGAGCATTGTTTTTGTATCTCAACAAAAGACTGTGATTTTTTTTTTTTTTAAATATTAATTATTGAGCTTTTTTTTTTTTTTTTTTTTTTTTTTTTTAACAAAACATGCATGGATTTATACAGTTTTGGAATATCCTGGATTTTAACTAACCATTGGAAGTTCTACCTATATTGAACCCATCCAGGCATGTTCTAATTCATCTTCTTCTACTTCAGAAAATGTAGGTCGGTTAGTAACTCCTGCCAAAAAACTTGAAGACACAATACGACTTGCAGAATTGGTCATCGAAGTTCTCCAGCAAAATGAAGAACACCATGCAGAGGTGAGAATTGAAATGTTCTAGAATTTGTTCCACATGTATGTTCTAGAGCAGCTTCTAGAATATTTAGACTTTTTCTAAAGATTTTTTTTTAAATATTAGTAGTGGGGAGAAAGTGCTCAACAGGATAAAAAATAAAAATAAAAGTACTAGAATGTAAAAATAATTCAAATGTTTTACTTGTTTTCCACCTTGAAGGTTTTCTAGGCAGCTATATGGGAACTGTTCAGTGTCCTAGGGATTCTGCTAGTTTGTATTAATTATAATGATAACTATATACCATAGTGGTAGCCAAGTCGAATATACATTTTGATGTTAATACATGTTCTACTTTGGTATATTCACAGTGATGACAATGATCAGTACTTTTACTGAAAAATGCAATCCAAAAAAAAAAATTTCTGCACTTTTTTATTTCGTTGAAACCTATATATTACCACCACTTGCCAATTTTTTTAATCAGTTATGTGTCATACATTTTAAGTTCAGTTTTTAAAATGCTAAAAGTATTGTTTACACATTATGTATTCAATATAATATTTTTTTGTTAAATTGTTATGACATTTTTTGGTCAATTGGATAGCATTTATAATGTTAGAAGCCAACCAGTGTGTTTTCAATCACGATTCACTGCCATCAGCCAATTCACAGTTCTAAAAGTCCAAAAAGACCCAACTAATGCTTGATCTGCATATTTAAATTTCCTCCCTATTTTTCCACTGTTCTTTCTATCTTGGATGGTCCTGGCAGGGGAAAGAGGTATGTGGTTAAACTCAACAAACTGAGTCACCTGCTCTCATATCTTGTGCATGTCCTTCATGTTTCTGATAGGATTTTATCCTTTTTTGCTTCCTTTGTAGTTGTAATTTAAGTAGTATAGCAGCCAGATAATTTAGACTGCCTGTGGAACTTAGTTGCCCCACACAACTTAAGTGTGCAGTGGTAATCCAGTCCGTGCATGCAGCAATGAATGTATTAAACAAGCATTGCAGCTGTTTCCTAGCACATCCCAACCTTCCTTAATCCCTCCTAATCCTTCTGTTTCACCCATGTTAGTTTGTATGCATAATGCAACAAAGAAGACAAATGTGTTGGGCCAAGCTTGCAATAAAAAGGCTACGAAATGGTTTTAAAATTAATTTTCATAAGGTACACTTTGACTACAGTGTTTTTTTTTTCCATTACTGATTTAATGTTGATTTACTTATTTTTTTATTTTTTTTATTATTCTTTTGGCCTGATGATAATGTTTTGCTTCAAATCTCCAAACATTTGTAGAAGAGTTTGAAAATAAAACTCTTGCGATTGATGAAGTGTTTAAAGTAAAACCAGCATAATAATTTACATCTTTAGCAAAGCAACTTCTTTTGTCCAGAGATAAAATTTGTCTTTGCCATTTATTTATTTTTAATCACTGGTATTATTTGTATGTAGCCGTCCATAACTATTTTGGAAATAATGCTACTATCAATATGAAACACTTAAAACATGTATTATATTGAAACTAGTATATTCATATTTTTAGATGGAAAAAAAATATGGATTATCTAAAAACATGTTTATTTGACAATATGGATTGTTGTATACATTATTTTTTCTTTCTGGATTTATGTGTTATTGGCATTTTTTTTTTATATGTATCTCCTTACACTTTAGGCCCTTCAGTATTTTAAACTACTTTGCACTTAATTACATTGTAAATTTTTTCAGGGGGGGGGGGAGCAAGAGCATTTATGTTGACCTTTCAGGTAGCGTTTCATAATTAAGTGAGTGTATCATGCTAAAAAATGTCTGCGTATAGAGAAAATTTTTAACAGTGGGTAATCTCAATGCTCGGTTTAATCATGTGCGCAGGAAAGCAACTAAGTGATTATTAAGAATCATTTTCAAATATTGCTCAATGTGCTTGCAATGCCATATTATGACAAATGTGTGACATAGCTGAAAAGTAAATGTAAAACATATTAGGACTAAATTAATCATGTTACCAAACAGAGTATATTTCCCGAGAATGGAAATGTCATTCTGTTCATTAGTGGCAAATTCGCTTTTTATTCAGAAATGTTTTTAGCTTACAAAAATAAGAAAAAAATCAGCTATCTGAAAGGGAAATAAATTGCCTGAAGTGCCATTATTTTTAACTCTATAAATAAAAACTTATACTTAGCTGTAAAAATGTATAGTTCAGATTTTACCAATCATTACCTCTTACCAAGAATACATTGAATAATTTCTATATAAATTTAGGACCAGCTGTACACTTGCAATTACAGAGTTGTAGTTTTTTTTGTTTTTTTATGTATTTACAGCTATAGTTTACAGTGAAAGAGCAAATATAGGCGGTCATTGCTGACCTCCTTGCGAAATTTCAAGGGAAAGTTTCAATCACCTGGCTGCCACACTAATTATTACAAAATGAATATATTGGGGTTGATTTACTAAAGTGGAAATGACTGTCTACTTAGAAAAGTGAATATTAATTTGTTTACTTTCATCATCCAATCATGTGCAATCAGATATCCTTTTTTGTTGTCCTTGTATATAATTGGGTATTGAAAGTAATTGAAATTACACAATACTTACTCAATCCTATAAAATTTACAATCCCAACGCATTGTAGTAAACCAACACCCATGAGTCGCTGATCTTGAAAAAAAAATTAGCAGATCAGAAGTTTTGACTTTATTTTGACGTCACTTACTACAGACTTGTTCAAGTTTAATGTCTTTGAAAATATTCAAATGACAACCTGCCAGGCAATTAGTATTTGCAATGGCAACCCACATCTTTCTCTCTGCTCAGATTTATTTTAAAGGGTTTTATGCTTTTTAATAATGTTAACTTTTATTGATTTTATTGCAGGCACACTCACAAGAACAGTGTTAGAAGGGGGATGAAAAACAGAAGCAGGGACTTAGGATGCTTTGATAACAATACCTCTTTCCTACATTTTGCTGAATTGGGTATTCTGCAAAGCTCATTCAATAAACGGTGTAGTCTGATACACCAACAGGATAATGGAGCTGCACAAGCTTTAAAGTGGTACTAAAGCTTAAACATTTCTTACCTTTATGCTTGCATTAGGGTAAAAAATGTTTATGTATCAGTATCTCACCCGCCTTACTCAATCCAGCGCTGTGCCCATCTGCATCGGCTCTGTCCTCTCTCCCCACTCCCACAGGCTTTGCTGCCACTGGCTACTGCTACTGTCATACTGTGATGAGTGAGGTGGGGACAGGGCTGAACCCACAGGTGTGCCACTATAGGAAGTGGCCTCCTAATTTGTCACACCAAGAAGAGGAGGAGCCAGGAGCACCAGCATGGGACCTGAGAAGAGAAGGTTGGGGGGCCGATAAGTATAACATAGAAAAACAATCCTCTACAGTCACTTTCAGATTTAGCATTGCTGGAATATAGTGCCTTTAGTGCCATTTTTTCAAATATTTGTTTTGGAAATATTCTGTGCTATTTCATTGTCAAGAATTGTATAAATGAAGATAAAAAAAAGTAAGAATGAAAAGATTGATCTTTCTTTTTTTAACTGCAATTGGTCCTATTATAATAAGGGCTTTATATCATTAAATGTCAATTATAGCACAAATTCTCTCCACCTGTAGTTGTGACATTGTATAGTTACACTATTGCCTTTACATAAGTGCACCAAAATAGTTCACAGCCAGGCCAGCCAGTTATCATTCATGAGTAATTATACATACAGTATATACTGTTATTATACATACACCATGTTTCATGTCATGATTATGTTGACTCTCTATAAAATTAGCACTATTTTCTATATCTGGATCAGCACAACTATCTATATCTGGATTATATTTTCCAGCCAAAATAATACAAAGTTGGAATACATGGTCATTCCAGCTTTGCTTACTTAGCCATTGGCATGCCAGTGCAATGTTCTAAGGCCATTATGGTACCAGGTTGTACTTGGTGGTGATGGGGCAGATGAAAAGTAATTTTGACATGTTGTATACAATGTTATATGTATACAATGTTATGTGATGCTATAGAGCTGTGTCATTATGAGCAGTCCAATTTTAAGTTATTCTGCTGTTCTTTCCAACAACTATACAAAAAATTGTAAATTGTAAATTGGAGGGCTTTGGTGTTGTGCTGTCACACTACTGTGTAAGGCACTGTCCCATGTGTGCCCTTATGGCAAATATAATTATAAATGCCTTGTGCCTTGGGTGTTTCTTTAGAGGACTGCATTGTTGGACATGCTAACGGGTTGCTTCTTTGCTACCAACAGCATGGCAAGAACCAGGGCAGCCATTAGAATTTTTGGGAGCCCTTACACAGCTTTAGTCCTGGGTCTAACCACTAACATTCCACAGGGTCTGCCCCCTGCCTGTTTCCCCCCAATCTGCCAATTGGCCATCCCACCAAGTCCTTCAGTGTACCCAATTTTATTTTAACACTTAACACAACTTAATATATGAAAATGAAAAAAGAATCAGTGCTTTTAGGATTTATCAGTCAGCCCAATCCAGCAGAGACATTCCCATATAGCAAAGAGACATTCCAAACCAGCAATATTTACTTTACAAAATACATTTTTAAAACAGGGTGACCAGAAGACATATTTGGGGTATTTTGTGTTTTAAATAGACAAAACAGCAGTAGCTTTGTTCTTTAAAAAGTGGACTACAATTTCTTAAACTCTATATGAAGCTGAGCAGAACAGGGAGGGGAACAGATGAGTCACTTCTCATTGAGTTACCTGAGGTGACCTACTCAACTATGTTTGCAGTTTGAGTTTCAATTATTCAGCTCTATAAACAAGGATTTTTTTTTAAATCAGAGCAGTTAGTGTTAGCCTGGTAAATATGTCTAGAGCTCTGCCTGCTGCTTATTAATACTAAATATAAAAATAATATATTTTATGTCTTTACTTTTTAATCCTAAGTATAAATAAATAAATAATAGGAAACAGATGCAAAATCCATCCTTAGTTAAGAATTGCTATATGATTAGCTTGAGCATGACAATCAAGCTTGCTAATTGCTAAAGCACCATAGCACCAGTCCAGAATGCATGTGCATTATAAGAACTTCACAATCTTTTTTTTTTTGCCAAGCTGTCACTGATATTTCTAGCTATTGATAGGCCTAAACACAATGGTTTCCCATGGCTTATAAAGTACAGCTTTTCTTTTATTCTAAAAAAATGTGTATGTGTAAGTATTGCGCAAATCCTGAGTGTATGTGTAGGCAGCCAACACAACAAAGAAAGTTGTAAAAGGTATTATAAAAAAGTAAGTGTAGCACCAAAAAGAATAACTCCACTTGTGAGGTGGAAAATGAAGACAGAAACTCCAGTCCCCCTTCCCACTAGTGCTAGGGGCGTCTCTCCCTTAAGTGATTAATGCATATCAAATGTGAAAAAAACAAATAATCAAAATAGTATCAACATGTATGGCCGTGATCTGCCTTACCATGAAAAACAAATGAAAACATAAAAATATGAAAATAATAATAATGAAATTCGTGTTGCACAAACAATGTAAACAAGGGCCACAAGTATCAAAACTTGGACCGATAAATAAATATTAATCTGTAATAGTGATCACAGTAACACCTCCAAACAATGTGCACAATCAAATGAAAAAAAGGGGGGTTGTGAGTATACTAGGTTTATATGATCAAACACCATATATGAATTTGTTCATAAGCCTAAACAAGGTCCCCACAGGACGTCGGCACTGGATCCGAGAGATAGTCCTGAAACTAGAAAAGGTAAGTCCACCCACTCTATGGGTCTCATAGACGGAACATTTCTTCCCACGGTAGGTGTAAGCAAGCTCATACACTCCAGAGGATATAATCCAATAATATGGTAATGTAAGAATAATAAGGTACTCTTACCAGATTCTGTGGACCCGTGACTCACCGTACGGTGGAGGGTCTAGAGAGCATAGATCAATCCGTGGCTGACTCCCCTTTATCCTCTACGTGATGTCGTCAAGGAAATATCAGGATCCAGAGGGCCTCCGGTGTTTGTAGATTGTATTCACGACCAAGAATACAGGGATGTGACTCCATAAACCGAAAATGGTGTAATCAATCAGTGGGTAATCACACCCAAAAAAAGAGAAAAAATTCTCATAGTGTGAAAATGTATAAAAATTTATTAAAAACATAAAAAATTGGCAGTTTTATACATTTTCACACTATGAGAATTTTTTCGCTTTTTTGGGTGTGATTACCCACTGATTGATTACACCATTTTCGGTTTATGGAGTCACATCCCTGTATTCTTGGTCGTGAATACAATCTACAAACACCGGAGGCCCTCTGGATCCTGATTTTTCCTTGACGACATCACGTAGAGGATAAAGGGGAGTCAGCCACGGATTGATCTATGCTCTCTAGACCCTCCACCGTACGGTAAGTCACGGGTCCACAGAATCTGGTAAGAGTACCTTATTATTCTTACATTACCATATTATTGGATTATATCCTCTGGAGTGTATGAGCTTGCTTACACCTACCGTGGGAAGAAATGTTCCGTCTATGAGACCCATAGAGTGGGTGGACTTACCTTTTCCAGTTTCAGGACTATCTCTCGGATCCAGTGCCGACGTCCTGTGGGGACCTTGTTTAGGCTTATGAACAAATTCATATATGGTGTTTGATCATATAAACCTAGTATACTCACAATCCCCCTTTTTTTCATTTGATTGTGCACATTTTTTGGAGGTGTTACTGTGATCACTATTACAGATTAATATTTATTTATCGGTCCAAGTTTTGATACTTGTGGCCCTTGTTTACATTGTTTGTGCAACACGAATTTCATTATTATTATTTTCATATTTTTATGTTTTCATTTGTTTTTCATGGTAAGGCAGATCACGGCCATACATGTTGATACTATTTTGATTATTTGTTTTTTTCACATTTGATATGCATTAATCACTTAAGGGAGAGACGCCCCTAGCACTAGTGGGAAGGGGGACTGGAGTTCCTGTCTCCATTTTCCACCTCACAAGTGGAGTTATTCTTTTTGGCGCTACACTTACTTTTTTATTCTCTTTTATTCTGTTTGATGCTTTTCCTCTGGTTAGAAATAGGCCTTAAAACATGGTGTCAAACTGGTGGGCCTCCAGCTCTTGCAGAACTACAAGTCCCATGACAGCTTTGGTCGGGGAAAACCGTCCGTGTGTATGCTCCACTGCAGTGTTTCCCACGGGAAAACTGCTGAGCAAAAAAACACAGAGAATCACGGCGGGAAAAAAGAGAACAAGTTCTCATTTTTTTGCTTGCAGTTTTCCTGTCGGGAAAACTGCTATGGATCGTACACATGGCCGGTTTTCCCGACCAAAAGCAAACATGGCAGTTTTCCTGTCGGGAAAACTATTCGTGTGTACGAGGCATGAGAGTTACAAGTATGACTCCCACAGGCAGAGGCATGATGGGACTTGGGACATGTTTGTGAACTGTGAACCATTTACTTCAAAGAAAACTTATTCAAAATGGATAGATATGTTCTAACAGGTACAGCATGGATGGTCATAAAAATGAAAGTACGTAAGAAGCCAACATCTTTTTTTTTACAGAATAGGGTATGGTTAAAACCAATTACATTTTTTTTTTACTTTTTATGTTACTTTCCTTTTGTTTTGCTTTCTGTTTCAAGACACAACAGGAAGTAAGTGTAGATCTCTCCAAAGTAACGGAAATCCTCTCTTGTTGTCATGGAACATATGTCCCCATTGAGAGGTTTCTCCTTTTTTCCTGACCCAGCGGCAAAATATTATTTCCCTGACCCAATTGCAGCTTTAGATACATTTTAAAAATTAACTGTATGTAGACTAAAATAGCTAGTTTGTAGATATTAGATATGATATACAACTTTGGATGTAAAAAAGGTGCATAGAAATTGAGAAATGTATGAGTACATATTTAAGTATAGAGAACAGTAGATTCACAACACTATTTCATGGGCTCTAATTCAAGGGTTGCTTTTGGCTTCCCTTAGGTTTATCTCTCACCTTTTTTTTTAGCCTCTTTACCATAAAAACGGGGCACCTTGATAGTTTAACTACTATAATGTATCTTCTTTCCTCCAGGGTAAGAGCTGTCCAGTACCTTTTCCATGTGCCTCTCCCCCCTATACTTGACACCAAAGGGAGAAACACACAGCCCTGTTTGTGTCTTTAAGCTGAAAAGAATATACACTATATTGCCAAAAGTATTGAGAGTTTGGGATGGAGGAACTTGACTGGCCTGCACAGAGACCTGACTTCAACCCAATAGAATACCTTTGGGATGAATTAGAGCTGAGACTGCAAGCCAGGCCTTCTTGTCCAACATTAGTGCCTGACCCTACAAATGCACTTCTGGAAGAATGGTCAAACATTCCCACAGACATCCTCCTAAACCTTGTAGACAGCCTCCCCAGAAGAGTTACAGCTGTTATAGCTACAAAGGGTGGGCCAACTCAAAATTGAACACTACAGACTAAGATTGGGATGCCATTAAAGTTCATGTGTGTGTAAAGGCAGATGACCTAATATTTTTGGCAATATAGTTTGTCGGTAAATGCTGGAGGCAGGGGAACATATTGGAGCAATTTAGACACATATTGGTATACCCACCTAAAGTGGACCTGAAATATGGAAGATGTGTCCAAAAAAGCAGGTAGTAGGCACAAAACTTGTCACCATTATAGCCTATAGACTCTCTATAGCTTAATATTTTCCATTTAATTACTTACCATGCCTTGTTTCACACAGTGTCTCTGTGTGTAGGCGGCCATCTTGGTAGTGGAACAGGGCTTTGCTTCCTCGTGTTAGTTATGTTCCCTTGGTGAGCTGATGACTGGTGTGGTAGTATTCAAGTAACAGCAGAAAGTCTTTCTCTCCAGAAAGGAGAACTGTGAACGGCACAGTACCAACATTACCAAATCACACTTTAAATATCACAAGAGCAGCAGTTAGAGGCAGCAGTTTTTCAGGGTACCATTTAGCATTTATGGGTGTATAAAGTTAAAGACTTCACTCTTCAAGTTCAGGCCCACTTTAGGTGACATTAGACCAGTGGGTAGTATATATGTCTTTGACTTCTGCAACTTCTGTGACATACTCTACTATATAATCAATGAAGAGATAGACAATAGTAGATATTTTTTATAAGGTAAGTAATCACAAGCTACATAGAGGTTATCATTTTTAACATTTTTTTTCTTGCCATTATTCAGGTAACCACATAAATGTTTATTTTAAATGTATATCAAACATTTTTAAAGATGTTTTCTAGAAAGGCTTCACCCTGCTAAAAAGTTTAGTCTTTTTTTTTCTCTGCTTTTCTTTTTTTGACTTTGGCTACCGAGCTACACAAGTTATGGCTCGGCCTGCTAGTGTGAAGCCAAAGATGAAGTGCTGTGCTGAATCATTTTCTGGTTCTATCAGAATTTCAAGGATATGCTATCCCTTAACACCTTTACAAAGTCTGGCTGCCAGACAAATGATTATGAATCAAGAAGACCTATCACTCATTCTGCATGCCATACTCAGTTACAATGACAAAACACGCATGCGTCTCCAACACATTCACATCTCTGCACTGTATGATGTGAATGGCACTCTGGTACAAACAACCTATATTTTTTTAGTTGAATTTCCCATGAGCATGGTATTGAGTTACTTCACTGGAGTATGTTCATTTCTACAAAATGAAATGTTTAGTTTTTGCATTTGAAATATAACCAAAAATATCTCTGATGTTATCTTAAAATGACGGTTTTCAACTAGCTAAATATTTTAATGGGTTTCCAAATATGTAAAGCAATCAGGGACTACTAGTCATCTTCAGAATTTGTGGAGGGAAAGAAAAGGATAAAAAGGCAATTCAGTGAAGAAACTCAAGTTAAACTCCTAAATTTCTAGACTTCAGAATGATATGATTGAACCTTGAACTCTGAGCATGACCTCAGGCAACCCTAGTGTCATTGTAAAGGGAAGAGGTTTTCTTTTCTTCTTCTTTTTTTTTACTTTTCTGCCATAGCCTGGTTTTCCCTTACTGTCCTCTTTACAATGACATTTTCTTATGAATTCAGATTATTTTGCATTGTGAGAGCCCTGGGTAGAAAAAAAACTACTTAAAGTTTGTTTAGTTTCACTGATTTTCTTCTTCACTTTCCCTCTACCAAATCTAAAGGCATTTGCTTGGTGGTCAGACCTTATGGTAGAACATGCAGAGACATTCCTCTCGCTCTTTGCGGTGGACATGGATGCAGCGTTGGAGGTGCAGCCGCCAGACACTTGGGACAGCTTTCCTTTGTTCCAGCTTATAAACGATTTCCTTCGCGCTGACTGTATGTACCCTATTATTTCTCTTTTTAACTCTTCCTTGCTAGGTGATGTTGTGATGTTATTTTTTCTTGAATTTATCATTGATTGGAATTAAATTCATATGTTTTTCAAAAAATGTTTAGAGTTTAGTATTCACAGATTCTGAATCACAACTGTTTTATGATTAAAGGGTAAGTTTTCCTTTGACACTTTTTTTCTTCTAAATTCCAGCTCCCCTATGCACCAATATAGCATTCATATATATATATATATATATATTTTTTTAAAATATCAAAGCTTTCCATTAAATCTACAGTCACTTACTTTTCTTGTCCTAATCCATGTTTCAAGACATTTCCATTCCTGATCAGCCTTTAGGTCATGACACAGGTCATGGGCTGCCCTATGTGTGATGAGTGAAAATGCTCCAGCATGCCTCCCTCCCTCGCTAAAAAAAAAACGCATGTGGGAATGCAAGTTTCTGATATACAGAGTTGTGAATGGGGCTTGACAGCTGAGTGTTTCTGTACACTCCCTCATATGTATTTGTATAAAGATGGCCATACACTATGTAATCTGATTGTGTATACAGTGACAAGTGTGATCACTGATTGATTGCATTTCATTTAAAAAACATGCACCTGGGAATGAGTGGGTGGATGATGCAGGGTGTGTGCTAATGAGATCAGCTGGTAACTGCTTCCTGTGACATGACCTAAAGTCTGATCAGGGAGAAAGACATTACAAATAAAAACGTCTGAAAGCACGTATTAGGACAAGAAAAGCAAGTGACTGTAGATTTAATGGAAAGCTTTGATATTTTTGCAAAAAAAAGTACATGAATGCTATATTGGCGCATAGGGGAGCTGAAGAAAAAAAATGTGCAAAGGTGAACGGATCTTTTTTTCAAAACTGATATTTTAGTTCTGGATTGATGATGCCGAATTGAATCACTCCGCTGGAGAATAACAGAGTGCTGCACCAAATGTTCAGGGCCCAAATTTCATTAGCATAATGTATATTAGACAGAAAACTAGCCAATGTTTCAGGGGCTAAAAGGGGACCTCCCCTTCATCAGTGTTTATTATAAAAAGCCTGTGTGGAGAAGGTGACAGACTCAAAAAAGGTTAAAATGTACTGAATAAGCATGTGGAGATAATATAATTTAAATAAGCTTCAGCAGCTAATTCTAGTTGAATCACCCAGTAAAATGTTCTACCTTTTAATAAATCAATTTATAAGACATTCCTACTCTCCCCACTGAGGATTTAATTTATTTAAAATGTAAGTGTTTGTAGATATAAATTCATCTTTTTTATTAATCAAATTATGTGTACAGTAAAACACCTAAATGTGTTTTAAATAGTTCCTTAAGCTATCTTTGCACTGGTCCACTGTAACCCTCTAAGGATGAGCTCCAGCGTGTTCACATGGTACACGTGCAGAGTCCACCAGGAAGTCGGCACGGCGCTGCGCTAATCACAGCCAGGGAGACATTTTCCTGATGCTCGGCTGCAGAGATCGGGGAATGTCTCCCTGGCTGTGATTAGGGCAGCGCCGTGCCGACTTCCTGGCGGACTCTGCACGTGTACCATGCGAACACGCCAGAGCTCATCCTTAATAGCTGCATATAGGTTAGGAAAGAAAGTGGCAGAACTGTAAGCCCTTTTAGGTACGTATTTATTTCACCATTCTGAAATTCTGTATAATGGATCTCGCAGACTAAAGAAGAAAAGGCAAAGTTGACTTTATCAGTGAGATTTTGTTCAGGAAAAAAAATCTAAAAAGTTTAGGAAATTGTATAGTTTCTAACATTGGTATATTTACTAGAAAACTGGCATTACAAATATTTTGTCAAGCATTTAGCAGTTTGCCTACATTTAAATTTAAAATTACTCAGGATACAGCTTGGAGATTAAAGCGTATGTTACCCCAAAATTAAAAATGTCTGTTGTGTAGAGTTATATTGCCTGTGAACAATGTATTGACTTATTTGTTGCTATATACAGTGGGTATAGAAAAAAAATCATTGCCCTTTAAAATAATCAAATTTTGTTGCTTTGCAGCCTAAAATTAAGTCAGACACCTTTTTAATTTTATCCAGCTGCATTTACCAGTTTGTGCAACTTATAACATCCAAGTGAAAAATATAACACCAACTTGTCAGAAAAAAAAAAAAGTTTCGGAGTTTGGAGTTATGTCAGTATTTTGTTGAACCACCTTTTGCTTCATGAATTTGACTGTATTTTGCATCATCCATTTTATTTTTCTATCCTGACAAGTGCTCCAGTCCCTGATGCAGAGAAGCACCCCCATAACAGGATATTACCACCTCCATGCTTTACTGTAGGAATGGTGTTATTTGGATGGTGAGCTGCATTGGATTTCCACCAGACATATCATTTGGTATTGAGTGTAATTCAATTTTCGTCCCATCTGACCATAACACCTTTTTCCACATGGCCTCAGAATCTTCAAAGTGAGTTTAAGGTGGTCAGATGATACAAAATTGTTATTTTTTGGTCTCTAAAACCAAACGATATATCCGTCGGAAATCTAATAAGCTTACAATCCAAATAACACCATTCCTACAGTAAAGCATGGAGGTGGTAATATCCTGTTATGGGGGTGTTTCTCTGCAGCAGGTACTGGAGCACTTGTCAGGATAGAAGAACAATTGATGGGGCAAAATACCATCAAATTATGGGGAAAATCTGCTGCCCTCTGCCAGAAAGTTGTCAATGAATTTACCTTTCAACATGACAGTGAATGTCCTGGCAAGGCCTTATCCGAACCCAGACTTAAACTCCATTGAAAATCTGTGGAATTACTTGAAGATTGCAGTTCACAAACAGTCACCATCACATTTAACTACAAGTTCTGCAGTTCTGCAAAGAAGAGTGTGCAAATATTACAAAGTTAGTAGAGACATATCCCAACAGACTAAAGGCTGTAATTCAAGCAAAATGTTGTCCAACAAAATACTGATATAAGGGGGTGATCCTTTTTCCAACTCAGTGATTCTGTTTTATTAATTTTGTCTGACCTGACATGTTGGTGTTATATCTTTCACTTGGATGTTAGTTGCACTGGTAAATACAGCTGGATAAAGCAAATACTGTGTCTGTCTTCACTTCAGGCTGCAAAGCAACACAATTTGGTTATTTTAAAGTGGGTGATTATTTTCTCTACCCACTGTAGCTGGTGATCCTGCTGGTTCCCCTCGGTTTCATTATAAAAACAGATCTGTGCTGGAGTGATCTGTTCACAAATACTTTAAGGTCCTTGGCTGCAGTAGAAGGATCCAGGAATATCAATAACAAAGATTTCATCATTTTAGTCCCTGAAAGAAATGTAATAAATATAATGTAGTATTCAACCCTCTTAGCATAGCTAAAATATCAGTTTGAGATAGGCTAACCCTAAGTATGCAAAAGGTCTCACTTATACACACTGTAGGGCAACATGCTATTCTTTGTACTTGTTTAGACTTTATTTACTGTGCACAGGTTGAATTTTACTTATTGCTGCAAAAATAGTAGAATAAAGCCTTGTACACACAAGCAAATAGATTTGTTCTAAACGGTCGGACTGACCGATTTGAACAAATCTGTCTGCTGGCCGTTTTGGTTTGCTTCCACAAATACGTTGAATCCATTCGACGCATGTGCGAGAAGATATGTCTGCTGGTTAGCGTACTAACCAGCAGACATGTCGGGCGGACGGATTCCCAGCCGACAGATTTTAAAGCATGCTTTAAAATCTGTCGGCTGGCCAAATCCGTCGGCTCGCCCGTACACACGATTGAATCTGTCTGCTGGGACGGTCCGGCCGACCGTTTCCAGCAGATAGATTTGATCGTGTGTACGCGGCCTTATGTTTAAGCCAAAATTCCATATTTAGTTATATACAGTTGCATACAACTATTTATAAATACCATGGAAATTACCAAAATTTGGTCGTACGGTTATTTATTAGGCTATACAAGCTATTAATATTATTTATCAAATATATTACTGTTCTACAGTTGTACATTACAATTCAATTAAATAAAAGGGAGATCAAGATAAATAGAGAACATGTTTTGTTAGCTGCAGATTTTTTTTTCACATTTTAGCCAGTAAGGTTACAGATAATTTGGTTTGAGTGCATTTCAAGTTTCTAAATACATGTTAATATCACTAGTCTGAATCGGGTTTTTTCAACTGTGCAGTAAATAGAGAAAACTGTAAACTGTCCAATTATGCGTGTGTGTGCGATGGCCTCTAACAGCGACCTCAAATTATTGGATTCGATATAAAGAATCCTCCTCTCTCCTAAGCAACTCCATCTGCTAGACTGAAAGGAAAGGGTAGTATTTGCTGCACTAAGAAGTAAGCCATCTGCTAATCTAAAGATAATTTGCTGCCTTTTGCCTGCTGTCTTGAAAGTATCAGAAGCCAATTTTCAAAACCATTGCATTTTTCCCCTGAAATATGTCTAATTTAAATGATTTGTTAAATTATGCCTTGTATTACATACTGGAAAGAAAAAAAAAACGATTTAACAGTAAAACACATCTGTGGCTTTAGTTTGGGGGGGGGGTCGGTACCCTGATTTACTTAACATTTCACTTTTATTGCTTATTATGTAAATAGTTTTTCTAGGTAAGAAATAAATCATTACAAAATGACAGCATGTAATTGTGTTATCATCACAGATAAATACTCAAAAATCCACCATAAAAGAATAAAATGCCCTGCTAGCAGATAAAGCCAGGGTACAGTCCTAACTAGGGTTTCTGGGTTTAAGAAAGTATTGTCACACCATTGCTGGTAAATCCAAAGACTAAATGTAGAGCCTCCAATAATTTAATTGCCACAGAAAGTAGTTCAGATGTAACCAGTGCAAAGTCAATGCAAGAAGATCTAAACTAACTGTTTTTACCCTTCTTCCCATCTCAGTGCTGCTGATTTCCTCCAGCCCTTTTTTTCCCCCTTTTTGCCTACTTTCTGTCTACTTGCACTCGCTCCAGCTGTGACGGCAAATCATGCCTCAGATCAGTTTACTGATATTAGCAAATAAACTATGCCTGTGCCAACTCAGCCACTTGTAGTCTTATGCCGCGTACACACAATAGGAATTTCCGATGAAAACAGTCCGATGGACTTTTTTCATCTGAAATTCCAATCGTGTGTGGGCCCCATCGGACTTTTTTGTCCGTTGGTGTTTAGAAATAGAACATGTTTTATTTTTTCCGATGAAAAAAAACCCATAGGAAAATCCTATCGTCTGTGTGCAACTCCGACAGGGAAAAAACCAGACGCATTGAGCTTAATTTTTCTCGGCTTGTCTTAGGCCTTGTACACACGATCAGACATGTCTGATGAGACGTGTCTGACGGACCGTTTTCATCAGACAACTCTGAACTTGTCTGATGGTCTGATGTGCGTACACACCATTGGACCAAAATCCGATCAGACCAGAACGCGGTGACGTAGAACACAACGACGTGATGAAAAAACGAAGTTCAATGCTTCAAAGCATGCGTCGACTTGATTCTGAGCATGCGCGGGTTTTTGGTCCGATGCTTTTGTGTACTAACCATCGAACCTGTCCGACGAACAGGTTTTAAAGCATGTTTTAAAACTTTGGTCTGACGGACAACGGTCTGATGGGCCGTACACCGTCAAACTGTTTTGATGAAACTGGTCTGCAGACCAGTTTCATCAGATATGTCTGATCGTGTGTACAGGGCCTTAGTGTTTTACGTCACCGCGTTTTGGACGGTCAGAATTTGGTCTGACAATGTGTATGCAAGACAGCTTGAACGTAAATCCGACGAAAAATCGGATTCTAGGCAATCGGAAATTCCAATAGTGTGTATGTGGCATAAGGCTGGATTCACACCTATGCATTTTTAGTGCTTTTTTTTTTTTGTGCTTTTTGCAGATTTGCACTACAGTCCATTAAACATGGTTTCCTATGGAACACGTTATGTAGCGCAAATCTACAAAATGCAAAAAGCACTAAAAATGCATCGGTGTGAATCCAGCCTTACCGGGGGTGCCTGTAACAGAGTGAGAAGGAGGGCGCAATTGGGAGACAGTTTCAGTTTTCATCCCATAACATGCAGTTCCTGAACAAAGACCTTTATAGAAAATGATCTTTAAAAGAAATCTGAAGATGTAATAAGCTTAGATAACACCTGTTTAAATTATATTAACATGTTTTGATAAGAATTTAGTAATTGGATTTGGATCATCCTCTAGTGCACCCTAAAGATAATAAAGCCCATACTGCACATTTAATAAAATGGAATATAAAAAAGCTGAGTTTAATAATGTTTAATATATTAAAGCACATTTATAATGGTGCCTGTGCTCACCCACTGCCCTTTATTTATGTAATCTACTAATTAAAATTCAACCAATAAAGACTATACATTTTAATTTTCCTGGAATTATTCCTGCTGTACACCACTGTGTTCAGTAGAGATGATCCCCTGAAGACTGACTCTTTCAAGATGTGTCACTCCTAGTGCTGGTTCCTCCTGCTGACCCTCATGTTCATTAATGTCTCCAAAGTCAAAGCAAAAAGTCATTCTATATTTTTCACCAAACCCCATGTTACAGTGAGGTAGAAAAGTATTTGATCCCCTGCTGATTTTGTACATTTTCCCACTGACAAAGAAATGATAAATCTATCATTTTAATGGTAGGTTTATTTTAACAGTGAGAGACAGAATAACAAAAATAGCCAGAAAAACACATTTCAAAAAAGTTCTAAATTGATTAGCATTTTAATGAGTGAATTAAGTATTTGATCCCCTATCAATCAGCAAGATTTCTAGCTCCCAGGTGTCTTCTATACAGGTAACAAGCTGAGATTAAAGTGCTCCTATTCTCAGCTTGTTACCTGTATAAAAGATAGCCGTCCACAGAAGCAATCAATCAATTAAATTCCCATCTCTCCACCATGGCCAAGACAAAAGAGCTGTCCAAGGATGTCAGGGAGAAGATTGTAGACCAACACAAAGCTGGAATGGGCTACAAGACCATCGCCAAGCAGCTTAATGAGAGGGTAACAACAGCTGGTGCAATTTTTCGCAAATGGAAGAAACACAAAATAACTGTCAATCTCTTTCGGTCAGGGGCTCCATGACCTCAAGATCTCAATGATCATGGGAACGGTGAGGAATCTGCCCAGAACTACACAGAAGAATCTTGTCAATGATCTCATGGCAGCTGGGACTATAGTCACCAAAAAAACAATTGTTAACACACTACACCATTAAGGACTGAAATCCTGCAGCACCCACAAGGTCCACCTGCTCAAGAAAGCACATGTACAGGCCAGTGTGAGGTTTGCTAATGAACATGATAGAATGATTCAGAGGAGAACTGAGTGAAAGTGTTGTGGTCAGATGAGACCAAAATCAAGCTCTTTGGCATCAACTCATGTCGCTGTGTTTGGAGGAGGAGGAGGAGGAATGCTGCCTATGACCCCAAGGACACCATCCCCACCATCAAACATGGAGGTGGAATCATTATGCTTTGGGGTGTTTTTCTGCTTTTTCTGGGGGACAGAACAATTCCACCAAATCAAAGGGATAATGGACGGGGCCATGTACCTTCAAATCTTGGGGCAGATCCTCCCTCCCTCGGCCAGGGCATTGAAAACAGGTCGTAGATAGGTATTCCAGCATGACAATGACCCAAAACACACGGCAAAGGCAACAAAGGAAAGGCTCTAGAAGAAGCACATTAAGGTCTTGGAGTGTCCTAGCCAGTTTACAGACCTTAATCCAATAGAAAAAATGTGGAGGCAGCTAAAGTTTTGAGTTACCAAACGTCAGCCTTGAAAGACTGGGGGAGGATCTGCAAAGAGGAGTGGGACTAAATCCCTCCTGAAATGTGTGAAAACTTGGTGGCCAACTACAAGAAATGTCTGAACAATAATTTTGCCACCAAGTCATGTTTTGCAAATACTTGTTTCACTCTTTAACATGCAAATCAGTTTTTAACTTTTTAGAAATGTGTTTTTCTAGGTTGGGAAGGATTGCCTGACCATGTGAGTACTCTGATTGGTTTTCATATAATTGGCCCCACCAGCTCATTCCTGCTGGTGGTCCCACTAGATCATTACTAGAACCAGTCACTGTGCTGGAAGTGCACTCTCAATACAGAAACCTTGACTGTGCCTGGGTGCATATAGGCGGAATGTGAGTGTTAAAGCCCACCCTCTTTGCTGCTACACATATGCCTTACATGATTGGCAAGACGTCAACCACAATAATAGAAAACAACCTCACAATTCATCTTACATAAACTTTGTGATAAAACAACAGAAAGGAGAAAGGAATCATTTCTTATTTTGCTGTGGGTTTTTCTTCTATAGGACCTTAGAAACTCCAAAGCATTAGTGTGTAATACAGGTCGGCCACCGTACTGCATAGTGTAATATAAACAAATACAAATGTAAGTGTTGTACTACAAATATAACAAGTCTTGTATCATCATTTAGTGTAAATGTTTCATTATGGCTACTTTGCTTTGGATCACCTTGAACTGTATGAGCATACAACATTTTGAAATAAATTAAATAATGTACAATAATGTGTATTGTTACATCATTCGTTAATTGTGTAAATTAAAGTATAACTAAAGGCAAAAATGTTTTTTTTAATTAGTTTTGGATAGAGTGGAGAAGAATACGAACACCTGTTGCTACCTCTGCCCCTGTTAGGGAGATTCACCATCTCTATTTGTCCTGTTTACACTAGAACAGTAATAGAGTGGATTTCCTTTCACTTCCTGTTTTGGCTATGGGACAGGAAGTGAAGGTAAATCTCTCTCCAATGGGACACAGATGGCATTAAAAACTGTCAGGGGTTGTAACCCTCCCTTACTCTATCCAAAATGAAAAAAAAAAGTTGTGCCTATAGGTCTACTTTAAAAATGGCCATTCTGTTTTATTCTATAGCCAGATGTGATTAACTACCGGTATGACACCAATGTGAACATTGGGGTAATTGTGTACCCCCCTCTCAGAAATGTTTTTCCCTGGTTATGCAATTAGTTTAGTCTCCTCCCAGGTATGTTCCCTTAGGAAGACACTGAGAGACTCCCCCCCCCCCACGTACCACCCAGAAGGTGAAATGCGTTTGGAATTAATCTGTCTGCTTCACCAGGAAGTGCAATTCTGCAAATGATACTGAACTCTTGGCAATGAGATACACACATGAAAAACATATATGGGAGCTATTTGCCTGCCAAAGGTTTCTATCAATTCAGTTCTGCAATACCTACAGCAAGGGGGATGATATCACTTTCTCTGTTCAAGTTATGAACTGCATAGGGGATGAACTAGTATCCTCTGTCCACCCTCAGCCTGCCTACTGGACAGTGAATGAACAGCAGCAGACCAATAAGGTCATTACTTTGTTCATTCTGCTCTCCTCCTATCCACGTGTTTGTTGTCAGCACACTTGCATGCAGCATAACTGATTGGCTCCCAGACTGCTTTTTCCTCTCCCAGTCCTAGTGCTGCTGTATAGAAGATTGTGAGAGGCTAGTATCAATTCAAGTTTTTAGTACATTAGTGGCATTAAAAAAAAGCTTTTCATTATGTATACAAAGCTGGACTACTTTGTGTGTTTTATATCTGCCAGAAGTTTAGTTTTAAGTTTGTTGGAATCTCGACAATGCATATTTTTTTTCTCAGCAAAAGTATACTTCTAAATATTCAGTCCCTCTGTTGGCATTGAATCAAAATACAGGTTTGCTTTTGCAAAAGAAGATTGAATTTGTCGTATGTATTTTCTAATTTACAATGTGCCAGAATGTAATTTTATGTTTAAAAAAAGAAAAAATGCTAAATCCGTTTTTTTGCAGTGCCCATATTCTGTACTGTTTTGTGAATTAAGCATGCTTTTCAATTAACAGCATTCTGATATGCTTATAATTCTAGATAATTTATGCAATGGAAAATTCCACAAACATCTCCAAGACCTGTTTGCTCCACTTGTTGTCAGATATGTCGACCTCATGGAATCCTCAATTGCACAATCAATTCACAGGGGCTTTGAGCGTGAATCGTGGGAGCCAGTAAAGTAAGGAACCCTTTGATACAATCGGAGTTTTGTAGCAGATGGATGGAGGTTCTTACTCAAATGGAAATATTCATTCTATATTCTCACCAGACCTAAATCGTCTGCCAGCATTTTTGTGCCACGTTTTAATGTGCTAATCAAAATCAATGCTAAAAAATTAGGGGTTGTTTGGCATAATCTGTATTTTTATGTAAATCTATTGGGGATAGCATCTGAAATGAATGATAAATTATGAGGTTTTTTTAAAACTTGATCATGATAAGAGCTTAGTTTGTTCTTCTTGATTACTGAAAATATATGTTATACAAGCAATTTCATAGGTGCTTAGAATGTAAATATGTCAGTCTTCATTTTACCATTGTTGTAGTCAACTCTCAGTGGCAGTTAATTTTAAAAGAAGTCAGGTGTCGTAGAATGAAAAACCAGTTCCTATCATGCCAGGACTTTAGTTTCTTTCAAGGTTAGGTTCAGGGGAAAAAAACGTATTCAATATATCCCTGAAATACTGTATATGCATATTTCCTAATGTTTTGTCCCAATAAAAATACTGCAAGTGCAAAAATACCCTTTTTTCTTGGCAGATATTCAGTGTGCTCCTCACTCCTCACTGTTGCATTGAAAGTGGTGAGTCAGCCTTGCCTGAGTTCTCCCCCGCTGTAGTTTAGAATACACCCCACCATCATGTTATGCAGAGGGGGAGAGCAGGGCTAATACCACTACTTAGGTTCTCAGTGCAGCAGTGGCAGGCCAAACAGGAATTTAGTATAAATTGGCAATGGCAGATACATAGGTATTTGCAGCATTTTTAAAGAGACCAGACATGCAGAAATGGACATGCATTACAGAGATCTGGTGCATTTTTTTCTTTATTATTATTTTGCCCAGATGTACACTTTAAGAATTGGCGAATTAAATTTCAGGGTGAACTATATATATATATATATATATATATATATATATATATATATATATATGTAGCATAGACATGGAGTACCACACAGTGAGGTTGATTTACGAAAACTGGTGCAAAATCTGGTGCAGCTGTGCATGATAGCCAATCAGCTTCCAACCTCAGCTTGTTCAAAACCTTGAGCCCTGGTTCACACTGATGCTACTTTGAAATCGTGCTACTTTACTTGAAGTAGCGCAATTTCAAAGTAGCAAGGTCAGCGCGATTTCAGGTGCTACTTGATAGACATTTGTGTGGCTTCATGCACAGATGTCTATGGAAATCGCACCTGAAATCGGCAAAAGTAGTGCAGGAACTGCTTTTGCAAATCTGTGGGGCGCCGCAAAATCGGTGTCGCACAAATTGGAACAGTGCCATTGCCGCCAATAGGCTGTGACTTATCATGCGATTTAATCTCTCAAATCGCATGACAAATCGCTCCAAAGTGAACCTAGGCTGAAGCTGATTGGTTTCTTTGCACAGCTGCACCAGATTTTGCACTCTCCAGGATTAGTAAATTAACCCTTTAAATCAGTGATCATCAACTCCTGTCCTCAGGGCCCACTAACAGGCCTGGTTTGCAAGATAATTAAAATAAATCACAGGTGATATAATTTGCTGCTCAGTGATTGCAGTATTCTGGTCTGCATCTCCCCAAGGTAATACATAAAACCTGACCTGTTAGTGGGCCCTGAGAACTGGGTTGACGACCACTTCTTTAAATCACACAATATGTTCTCTTCTCCCGAAGGAGCTCCAAATAATAATAATACTAATAAATATATAGGGCCAGATTCAGGTAGATCAGAGCATCTTTGCTCTGGAGTAACGCTTCTCATTTACGTTACTCTGCCGAAATTTTAGGAGCAAGTGCTGTTATTCATGAAGCACTTGCTCCTAAAGTTGCGGCAGCGCATCGCAAATGAGCCGGCGGAATTCAAATTGGGCGGGTACGGGGCGTGTATTATTAAAACTAAGCGCGATCCCGCGGCGAACGTACTGCGCATGCGTCGAGTGTCAATGCATCCCAGTGCGCATGCTCCAAATTCTGTGAGTGAACGTCAATGACGTCACATCCCCATTCATGAAAGTTTTACGCAAACGATGCGATATTTTTTTTTTACGACGCGATGACGACGCCTATACTTAACATAGGATATTCCACTAGGGGGCTGCTTTATCTTTACGCCGCGTATCGCTTCCGGAAACGTCGTAAAGTCACTGCTTCGCGCCCGAAAAAGATCGTGAATTGCCGATTCCCGCTCATTAACATATTTTTTGAGCGTAAATCGGCGCCATTTTTAAGTTGAAGTAATGATGCGATGGCGAAATTCAATTGCGCCGATCGCATCGGAACTCCAACCCGGCATTTCTTGTTTTCTGGTTACAGAAAACAAAAACGCCAGCTTAAAGTGACAGTTAGGCTGGCGGATCCATTGATCCGCCAGCCTAACTCTACCTGAATCTGGCCCATAGTAATAAATATCCCGTTCACTTTAGCCAATGTCAGTTAGTCTACTAGTATTTTTTCAACTTGCACATGTACATTACAAAAAATGCAATACTGCCAAATTACTGCATAAGTGAAGACCAATTTATAGGGAAAATTTCACAAGGTACCCATGAAGTTAAAGTGGTTGTAAACCCAACCACACATGTTGCACCTACAGGTAAGCCTAGATTAAGGTTTATCTGTAGGTGCAAGAAATATCTTGAGATGAGTGCCGATGTCTATGGCACATGCGTGCCGTAGACAAAGGCGCAGGCTCACTGAGCGTGCCATTTTTCTTAATGGGGTTAATGCCATTTTTCTGCGCATACGCGGAGACCTGCCGGCCCCGCACACAAGCAGCAATGAGGGGACATGACGATGGTGGTGGATGGGACTGAGGAGGACTTCGGGGGCTTCGATCGCAGGTAAGTGACACATAATGAGCTAGTATGCTGTGCATACTAGCTCATTATGCCTTTCTCTTGCAGGGTTTTTTTTTTTTTTAATGGAAGGGTTTACTTCCTCTTTAATGCTAACCTCTTTTTAGCCATATCAGTTATCTCATTAAACAGTTTTATTGCTGTCTGTGACTCTCCTGGATAGATTTTCCCTCACTGTGAGTGCTATTGACAACCCATTGACTCCAGGAGATGAAGTGAGGGGAATGGTGACCTCCCCCCAAAAAAAAGAACAATCAGCATTAAAAACCTGAGCAAGCTTCTAACCAAAATGTCTTTTGATGCTTTCTCTGTCCCTATTGCATAAACTTGCTATGTCTTCATTCACTTCTGATGTTCTGTCACTAAGGCCCCGTACACACGAGCAAATAAATCTGTTCAAATCGGTCTGACAGACCGATTTGAACAGATCTGTCTGCTGGGCTGTTTTGGTTTGATCGCTGTACACACGATCAAACCAAAATCCCCGCCGGCAGACAGCGCGGTGACGTGGCGATGACGTTGACGCCGCCACGTCACCGCACCAGGAAGTAAAACACTTCCGCGCATGCGTCGAATCCATTCGACGCATGTGTGAGCAGATATGTCTGCTGGTTAGCGTACTAACCAGCAGACATGTCGGGCGGACGGATTCCCAGCAGACAGATTTTAAAGCATGCTTTAAAATCTGGCGGCTGGCCAAATCTGTCTGTCCGCCCGTACACACGATCGAATCTGTCTGCTGAAACGGTCTGTCAGACCGATTCCAGCAGATAGATTTGATCGTGTGTACGCGGCCTAAGAGGACACAGGCTGCAATAAAAACCTCACTGAGGTTCTAATCCTTCCCTGTTCTATCCCTGACAAAAAGAGTTTTGAAAGGAGGTTAGCCTTAACTTTATGGGTTGCTCTTGACATTTTCTTCATACATTGGTCTTTACTGATGCAGTAATTTTGCAATATTGAATCTTTTGTACTTTACAATACCTTATTAATGCTTGCAGCAATTTAGTACCAATATTGATTATGCAAAAGCAATAGTTGGCAATGTTTGCCAAAAATTTAAGCCCAGACAACCAAATAAAATGCACATCTAAACCAGACTTATTTTTTCTAGTTTTGGATAAAGTAAAAAGGGAGATTTGTCTGTAGTCCCATGTGGGTGATTTTACCTTACTACATGTCCCAGTGACAATGTTATCCCCAGGATAGAACGTTTGAGGAAATATAACAGGACCAGGATACACATCCCTTAGAAATGTAACCTTTAGCAAAGGAAATTTTGACTTACCCATGAAGATATTCTGTGATACTCTTAAGACAAAGTCCAATAAACACTAATGTTTCTTCTATCTACCTGGAGCATCAATAGTCAGTTCCTAGCTGTACTCCCTCATCCCCACTCCAACGTTGTTGACAAAATAAATATAAATATATCAGGCAAAGGGGGCATATTCAAAATGGAGATCTAACCACCAAAGGACTACTTGTTACCTAAATAGGGACAATAACAATTAACTAGAAAAATCTATACAATAGATTTTTTTTTTCTGAAAAGTCAATTCAACCAAGGGTTGCCTGCAGAAGCCATAGACTACTTCTAGATGAATTGTCATTTGCCAATCCAAACTTTATCTTGTTCAGGTAAAGATCTTCTTATGTTTGTAGGTAGATTTAGACCCTCTTAAAATGGCCATTGTGAAACCTGGGAAGTCTGGTTTAAATATCTACTATAATGCCTGATACCCTACATGATGAGAACTTAAACCTAAATGATTTATTATTATTTGAATTGTCTTTTAATTACATAATAATATAGGATTGTTGGCTTTTTAGTTTTTATGTGTTTATAAATATAAATGATAGATAGATAGATAGATAGATAGATAGATAGATAGATAGATAGATAGATAGATAGATAGATAGATAGATAGATAGATAGATTTAGCTAATTCTTTAAACATTTTCTATTTTTATTTTTTTTCTGAATTTATTTCAGTGAATGTTAGAAATGTACTTATGGATTTTTTTTTATTAATTTGTTTAGCAAACACTTAATAAGACAATAGAGGGGAGATCCAATTCTTTCTGTGTTGTGTTTTAGAAATTCTGGAGATCATAAAGCATATTTATTACAACATGTCTTGAGCCTCCAAACAATGAGGGGACATATGGGATGTATTCATGAGCTTATGCGTCTCTTAATGACAAGTTCGCTTAGTTGTTCTAAACCACACTCGTATGTGTCCCCTCTAAAAAAAATAAAATAAAAAGAGAAAGGAGTAACTATTGACATCAAAGAAAGTATTTGTGCATTTTAAAAGTTGATACATGAAGGCTTGTAAAGCTGGCCATATAGAGTTCTTCTAGTCACATCTTGGCTATTGATTGGGGCATTAAAATATGTGACTGGTGTTATGTTAAATGATCTTAAAAAACAATAAGTTTTCTCACATTCTTTCCAAGCATAACCATTCTAATTCAGGACTTGCCAGTTACCCCTTCCCCCCATTTTATCCACTCCTCTGTATAGGAGCACCTGCAACCCCTAAATATATATGTATACACACCAGACAGAGGAGCAACATGTCATTACAAGGCACAACTCCCTGCAGAATTCTTCTGAGGACCAAAGGTAGGGGCAAGCCCACTGACACCCTCAGATCACAGGAAGTAGGTTGAATAATGCTGGGTATCACTCAACCCAGAATCGGTGTGTCTCTGGGGGACAACTTCAGACAAGGGGTTAGATGGGTTAGTTAGCTGCAGCTGTTTTTCAGTTTTTTAAGTTGCTAGGGACTATTTTTTTTGCCCAAACTAGATTCGGGATGACAGTTTGATGCATAAATTCCTACCTCTGCTGCTAAATAAAACACTGTGTTAATGCAAAAAAATTGGCTACTGACCACTTTTCAAGTCTGAACTTGAACACATAAATATTAAAAAATGTTCATTAAAAAAATTAATAATTGTTGTGTTTAACCACTTATGGACCGCCCACCACATATATACTGCAGCAGGGCGGCTTTATTGCTCTAAACCATGTACTCGTACGTCGTTTGATGCACGAGACACTGCGGGTGCTGCACAGTAGGGGAGCCAATGCGCATGTCCGGTGACTGCGGTGTCTGCCTGCGACCGCTCCTCAGAGAGGCAGAATGGGGATCAGCCTATGTAAACAAAGCAGACCCCTGTTCTGACAGGAGAGTACATTGAGATCAGCTAGTGATCAGGAACAGCTCCATAGGACATTTAAAGGAACGATTTTGAGTTTCTCTTTTTTTAAATCACTCCCTGGGTGTAATCATTGACTAAAAACAGGTCTTCTAAAATGCCAAATGAAAACTCACATTCCCAGGTACAGGGACTGTAACACATAATACATACTTATCACATACTGTATGTTAGTAATGTTTTTTCCTTTTGCGGGGGGGGGGGGTGGTGTAGCTGGGCAGGAATCTAAACTCAGCTGTACTAATGTGTGTTTTCAGTTTGAACATCTTTCTTAACAGGAGTTGTATGCATTATGGAGAGAGCCATTTTGTGGGTATTACCATTTATCATTTCACATGTTTCAATTATGTCGCTATTGTGCCTTAAATGATCCTGTCTCCACACAGGGACATTTTTACTCAATAGCTCACCTGTGAAAGAAGGATTATTATACTTCGTTTTTGGCAGTCCGTGTATTAAAAACCATCTGCATCTTCACTTCTTAGCCACTGCAAGTATTCCACCATCTGATGAATACTTTCTTTCCCCGGCAGCCTACCATGATTCCATGCTTTAGTGACATATGTGCTGTCGGGAAGTACTACAGTGGCCGGTGCGGGAGCAAGTATTTTACATACCCAGAAGTGCAGAATACTTGCAATTCAGAGTATTGGTGGCTTTTTAATGCATGGGTTACCAAAAAAAACTAAATTAAGTATGTCTATGTGTCTTATATGGGTGATCTATTGAGCAATAGTCAACCTGTGGAGACCCTGTATGCAACTTCAAGGTCCACTTATCCCAGGGAGTGTCCCCACCAATAAAGGGCACCTATAAAAGGCTTAAAAAAAATCATTAGAAGAGAAAGTAACTCAGGCTTTAGGACACTTCCTAAAGGCACTGGTGACATCACTGTGCCTTACTGCTGCCTCCTGGGGCAGATTTAACTTGGCTTTTCCAGTGAGCAGCAGAGAGACACAGCGATGTCACCAATGCTTTCAGAAAGTAGCAAAAAAGTCGAGGTCTGAAGTGAGAGTTTTTTTTCTAGCTTCTTCTAATATTTTATTTTAGTCTATATTAATTGTTTTTTGTTTAGGTGGGGGAGGTTCCCATATAAGCTTCTATATTGAATTTTCGGTTGATTTTAATAAATTTTCAGGCATCCACTCGTTTAAGTTGAAGTAATACTAATATTAAAAAAAAAAGGTTCAGCACACAAAATGGCTGCCTTCACTAATTGTAAATTATGAAAAATGTATGAGCATTTTTTTTTCCAGCCCAGATAATGGTAAACAGTAGTAGAAAAATCAGCTATACAGACTTCTCTATGAACATTTTCTCTAGTATACATAAAAAAATATTAAGCATGTCTTATTCATACTTTTCCACCACACTTTTTGTAATTGATGTTTGCTAAAAATCACCTGTGTGGTCACGCTGAGATCATTTTATTTCATTACTTACAGATGAGGTTTGCAGCTTGTTTTTGCGATGCATATGAAACTTTGTAATTGTGGCATTTTGTGGCTTTTATTTTGTGAATTGTGCATTGTATGTGTTTGTTTAGTAACTGCCACTTTTGATTCTAGAAAGCAGATATTATTCCATTCTTCATGCTTCTTTTTGAACTGTCGCATTCAAATTTTTTTATCTTTTCACACACTTGATCTTTCTTTTGTGTTTCTTTCTGAGTGTCTGTGCTTTTGCTACATCCGCATTGTCATGTTATGGTATCTTTTTCTTTCTGTCTGTTTCTTCCACAGGAGTTTAACAAGTAATCTGCCCAATGTGAATCTTCCAAATGTGAATCTCCCTAAAGTACCTGTAGCCCTACCAGTTAACCTCCCACAAATGCCTAGCTTTTCTGCACCGTCATGGATGGCTGCAATTTATGATTCTGAGTGTGTATTCACTTCACATTAGACCTCATTTATATGTTCAGCAGTCTTAGCATGAATGTGTATTAATTATTTCTAACAAGACTTCAAATGTAGCAATGTTTTTTTTTAACGCTTCACATCTTTAACACAATTTTTAAATCATAAAGATTCAATTCAAAATGTTAATAGCAATACAAATAATGGTATTATAGAACAAACCAAAATTATATTGTTAATACAATTAAGCACATAACATCCTTAATTGAAAATACATTTTAACAAAATGAAAACTTAAAATTCAAATGGTATATAAAAAAAAATCATATAAACAATGATAGATATGCACCCTATAGATGGGTCCGCCCATTCATGTCCCAGCACAAAATCACATACTATATAAAAAAAGAAAAAAGTAATATTGTTTAATGATGTACATATCTAAAGGTGTTGCATTACCCATCAAAATCTTAACATATGTCTGTGTATGTAGATGGAAAAGATTTAGAAGACTTTATTGTAAACTTTCACCATCTGTTAAGTGTTTATCATAATCAAAAATGAAATATGTTCTTTTAAATTATTTGCAGACTTTTGTAAAATATGAGGCCTTAAAGTGACTTTGCCATTAGAAAATTATTGGGGCTGCTATTGTTGACCACTCTTTTGGGAATGTACATTTTTAGGCAGTCGTGGTGTTGTTTTGGCTTCGGTGCTTTCTGAGTCTCTAACCTGGAAGTAGTATAGAGACAAATTTATTCTATCATTCATTTACAGCATGTTGGTCCTGTGACTGAAAAATATTGAAGCCAGACACAGCAAAGCAACGGAAGCCCTATAGTTTGTATTAAAGAGTCACTTTATTGGGAGACCTTTCATGACAGATAAGCGGAAAATGCCATTACTGATCTTGAGTTCTAAAAGTGCAACTTTTTTTTTCTGGAGATCCTCTGGGGTTATTTAAAGCCACTGACCCAAAACAAGCATACAGATAAGGACTTTCAACATTTCTGAGTTTCATGATCTGCATGCTTTTTCTGGGTCAGTAATCAGATGGTGTTAAAGGAAGATGGTCAGCACAACATCCAAGGACCTAGTATTTTTAGAAGGAGCCCAGGAATGTGCTTGCATTTCTCTTATGAAAATAATTGTGTAAAAGTACCATCAACTCATGCTTCTATAACGATCTGATACAAATACACGTAAGACACAATCAAGGTTCAGGATCAACCAGTAAAGCCAATGTTGTCCTTAGGTACCCATAGATGTTGGTATCTCAAGCGTGATGATGTCATTTTGGTGACATTTTGGTAATTTCACTTTGCCATCCACTGTGTAGAGGAACTAGTAAATAAACAGGTTGGGAAACATGTACCAAGCCCTGCTCCCCTCTAATAACCTGGTACCAGACTCCTGCTTCTCACTCTGCCACCCCTCTATTAAAAAATATAAAGGTCCGTTTTCATCGGTCCAAAACGATCGTGTGGGGGCCCCATCGGTCAGTTATCCTTTGGTCAAAAAAATGAGAACTTGCTTTAAAATTTAACCGATGGCGCCTAACCGATAGGTCAAAACCGATCGTTAGTATGCAAAAGCATTGGTTAAAAAGCCGCGCATGCTCAGAATCAAGTCGACGCATGCTTGGAAGCATTGAACTTTTTTTCAGCACGTCATTGTGTTTAAGTAATGTATATTATAGACACTTTAGTGTTTGACATTGGACATCAAGTAAGTAATATTATTTGGCTCTGGTAAACTTATAGGGGGATTACTAAATGCTGACTGATCCACAATAATACACAGTGTATACACCAATCAGTCATAACATTAAACTCACTGACAGGTAAAGTTAATACCATTGATTATCTCATTACAATGGCATCTGAAAATTGGTGGGATATTTTAGGCAGCAAGTAAACATGTTGTCCATGAAGTTGATGTGTGGAAATCAGAAAACATGGGCAACACAGTTTGTTGTGTATTGGTCTGCTTAGCTGCAGACTGGTCATGATGCCCATCCTGGCTTGTTTATACCCTAAAGTGGCTACAATTGGCATGTGAACATCAGAACGGAGCAATGGAAGAAGATGGCCTGGTCTGATGAATCATGTTTTCTTTTACATTGTATTTCGATGGTCGAGTGCATATGTGTCACCTACCTGCGAAAGAGATAGCACCAGGATGAACTATGTGATGCTTTGGGCAATGTTCTACTGGGAAACTTTGACCCTGCCACTCATGTGGATGGTACTTGACACATATCACCTATCTAAACATTATTGCTGAGCAAGTACACCCCTTCATGGAAAAATTGATTTCTGATGGCAGTGACCACTTTCAGCAGGATAATGAGCACTGCCACACTGCAAATATTGTTAATGAATGATTTAAGGAACACAATGGGTTCAAGGTTGCATCTGTGGGATGTGCTAGAAAAAACAGTCTGATCCATATAGGCCCCACCTCACTACTTACAGGACTTGAATAATCTGCTACTGATGGCTTGGTGCCAGATACCACAGGATACCTTTAGAGGTCTAGTGTCATCAATGCTGCGACAGGTCAGGGATGCTAGGGTTTTTTTTGGTGGCAAAAGAGGGACCTACTCAAAATTAGGTTGGTGGTCATAAAGTTGTTACTGATCAGTACATGTCAACTGTTTTGTCTGCTAAAGGATATATATTTCTGTTTGACTGGCCACTTGATTTAATACATTTGCCAGGAAGGTGACATATTTCCTGGTTCAACAATGCAGGTTCCTGTGTCACCTCTCCATCTCTGCCCGATACACTCTGCAATAAATCATTACAATTCCAGTATTTTTGTCCAAATAACAAAAAGGTAATGTAGTAAGCTGAACCAGTAAAGACATTGCAGAGTCTTCACTGACTGGCTGAACAAATGCAAAAAAGGCTGCTTGTGGCCAATTAACAACATTAATCATGGGTCTGGTATTTGAAAATGGGATTTTCAAGGCACTGGTGGAAACCAAAGTAATATAAAAAATGTAATTTATTAACATAAAACAGTTAACAGTATAAAAACATTCAAACATTTAGGGACAAACCCCACAAATCAAATTAAGATGAAAAACCATCTGTGTCTTAATGAGTGTAGCCAATTGACCTCGACCGGTTTTGTGGTGGGAACCGCTTCTTCAGGAGGGTCTAAAAAATATTTGTAAGGTATATGATAAACAACAAGCAAGACAATACAATTTAGGTCAATAATTGGTAGAAAACAAACAGTGTATTCACTCAGGGAAAAGCAAAGGAGATATTGCTCACCTGGGTTGGTCAACACAATCAGGTGCTGCGTCCGGCGATTCGCCTGTGGCGCACGAAGGGGGATTAAGAGAACAGGCTCTAGTAAGGTAAGTTAAAAATATATGTAAGTATGTTTGAAATTGATCATGGGAATGGGACACCATCGTGATGAAAGAGATCACAGACATGTGAGGTAATAAGTATGATAGGTGTGGGATAGGGATTGGGGGTGAGTATATGGTGAGGGGGGGCAGTGGAAAGAAAGAGGGGGAAGGGAAGGGGGAGGGGAGTATTAATAAAATGAGAGGGATGGATAGAGGGGGGGGGGAAGATGGGTGAGAGGTAATGATGGAAAGAATTGTGCCGAAGAGAAAAGGAAATAGCCGCTGCCCAGTTATGGCAGTCATTAGGGAAAAGAGGGGGGAGAGAAAAAACATGGGAGAAACGGAAGGAAAAGGGAGGGGGAAGGTTTCCACCAGTGCCTTGAAAATCCCATTTCCAAATACCAGACCCATGATTAATGTTGTTAATTGGCCACAAGCAGCCTTTTTTGCATTTTTTCAGCGGAGTCTAAATTTTCTAAGAACTTGACTGAATAAAGAGCCCTTGGCTCTTTTAGGAGGAAGATACTATATTTTTTAATCTATTTTTGTGTGCAAACTAATAAAGACTAAACTAAAGTCTACCTACTAAAGACAATGGCCCAGATTCACAGAGCGATTACGCCTGTCTAACTGGTGTTAGACAGGAGTAATTTCAAATTTCGCACACCGTATCACTAGTTTGAATCCTCAAACCATGATACGGCGGCTTCGGGCTTCGATCCGAGAGGCTTACGTCTTCGTAAGCCTTCGGATCTACGCTGCGATATTTTTGCGGCCGCTGGGAGGAGTCCGCGTCGTTTTCAGCGTCGGGATATGCAAATGACTTTTTACGGCGATCCACGAAGATACGAGTGGTCTTCGCAATCGCTTACGTCATTTTTTTGCTACGTACTGTTAGACCAGCTATTTGCTGGTCTAACGGTGCGTAGCCCATGTTAAGTATGGCCGTCGTTCCCGCGTCAAATTAATTTTTTTTTTTTCTTTTTACGTAACTCGTTCGGGAATAGGAATGTCCGTAAACGACGCTACTCAAACAACGAATGACGTAACAACGTGATTTCGCGCAATGCACGGCGGGAAATTTCTGAACGGAGCATGCGCAGTTCGATCGCCGTGGGAACGCGCCTATTTTAAATGCTTCACGCCCCCTACTCGCGTAGATGGCTTGCGCCGGGAGAAATACACTACGCCGCCGTAGTTTACTGGACAAAATCTACCGGGATTCCACGTAGAGCCAGGTGAAATACGGCGGCGTAGAGTATTTCTGATACTCTACGCGAATCTAATTGTATGTGAATCTGGGCCAATCACTCCAATCGCTCTGCAAGTGCAGTTGCGCCAGAGCATAGTAAATGAGCAGAAGCTCTGCTGGCTTCCATCATCAAATCATGTGCAAGAAAAAATGGTGTTTTTTTCTTTAATTTTTCTTGCAGGTGATTGGGCATTCTTTGCAAAGTGAAGCTGTACCTCATTTACTACGCTCTAGAGCAGGGATCCTCAAACTACGGCCCTCCAGCTGTTGCGGAACTAAAGTCAGGGATTAAAAAAAAAAAAATGACAAACATGTGATACTTACCTCCACTGTGCAGTTTGTTTTGCACAGAGTGGCCCGGAAAGCTGTCTTCTGGGGTCCCTCGGCGGCTGTCTGGGCTCCTCCTCGCAAAAGCTTTCCCTCTTCATGCGAGGGCGCTCGCACGGAGGAAAGCTTTTGCGAGCGCGCTCCCGTGATACAGCGGCGGCCATAGCCGCCGACTGTATCACTCGGCTCTGCCCCCCAGCGCGCCGCGTCATCCGCTCTGATTGACAGCAGCGCTAGCCAATGGCTGCGCTTCTATCAATCCGCCCAGCCTAGCCAATCAACGGCCAGGCTGGGAACCGAAGAGGATGACGTGGACGCGCCCGGGAGATTCGAACGGTCAGGTGAGTACAACGGGGGCTCGGGGGGGGCCGGTGCTGCTAGATGTTTTTTTACCTTCATGCATAGGATGCATTAGGGTAAAAAAACTTGTAACTTTACAACCCCTTTAAGACAGGGATGGACAGACATATGTATCGGTTAGAGCTCTGCTGCATTGCGGAGTGCTGTCAGTCAAACACAGGAACTTCTTGACAGGAGGGGAGAGCAGAGGGATGACCCTGCCAATGTCCTGCTGTGCCTTAATGCTCCAATCATTAGGCTGGAGGCGATTAGCATACCAAACTTTATTGTTTATCAGTATTAGAGAAAGGTGAGTTAACGTACCTGGCTATGCAGCATGGCCAAAGTTTTGCTATCAGTACTCTGTAGACACTTGTCTAAAACAAATACCCGTTTTTTGGGCCAGCATAAAATGATTCCTTTAAAACAGTATCAGGCTTCACTGCCATGTTGGGGGAAATGGGAGGCTGATAAAGGTCCCATAGATAGAGAGCTGGAGGCTGAAATTGGTGTCGGTGTCAGCTGTACAGGACAGGAGTTGCTTCAGTTATTCATCCACAGTGCATACACCAAAACAGTTGTTTACCTGGGCAGGAAGGGACTCCCCTAGTTGTCCTAAATGCAAAGCCCATACTGGGCATTTCATTCATATTATCTGGAAATGTGTTTTCTATTGGGGAGAGGTCGTTACTGTTATTAATCAGACATATGATGTACAACTCCCTATGGATCCACTAATTTGCCTCCTGGGGGTATTGGAGGCTGAACATTACACTCAGTCTACTTACATACTGTAGCTCTTACCCATCTCTTATATTTAGCAAGGAAACTTATAGCACATTTCTGGCTCTCCTCTCTCCCTCCAAGCCATACACAATGGTTTGAGCAGGTAAATAACATTCTTATTAGGGACAAACCACTTATCTACATAGAAATTCATCTAAGAAATTTCTGTCAATATGGCAGTGTTTGCTCGATGTTCCTGGATTAGCCTCCGCAGCTCACCCTAGATAGATTGTTGCAAATGTAGGCTCAATTATTGTATGGTTCAAATAGTCGATCAAGCTTGCTGGCCTAGAGCCTCGTTACAATTGTACTTTTGCCTTACAATGATTTGAATACACTAAAGGAAAACTCTTATCTAGTTCAATGATGAGATTTTGAGTACATTTTTTATTTTTTCTGTCACTCCAACAATGTGTTGCTTCATGGTGTGTTATTTGTTAATATTTTTATTTTTTTACTTTACTGAACCCTGAGATGAGGTTCTCTGGCCCTGTTGCACAATATTCATTGTTTGATGCTTTAATAGACTTGAAGAATATTTGTAACCCTCTATACCTTTAATAAGCTTTTACCTTTATTTTTAAAAAAATGATATTCTTTTAAAAATGACCCAACTTAATCTGATTGGCTGTTAAAAAATAATTCACATTTTCTGAGTTAATGCTAATTTCTAGAATAAATCCCTGCAATGATAATTTTAGAACATAATCTGCCCCCTCCCTAATAAAAAAAGAAAATAAACATAATAACTACAAATACCAACATTAGTGCATTCATTTACATTTTTAAATGGCCTTTATTTTTTGCCTTTATCTTAATGCTAAAATTATATCACTAGATTTAAACTATAATAAACAATTAATGATGGTGATAAAATTATTATTTTAATAATTGTAAACTAACTAGCATCACATGAATGTTTATTAAACAGATTGGCACATGGCATCAGCTACACATCCCATCTTATGGCAAAATCTCTATATATTTAATTTATCATATTGTAATTATTACAAGACAAAGAAATAAATGTCATGTTCATGCTATGATTACTATATTGGAGAAAGGTAGATTAGGTATCGGTAACTGAGGCTTTTTCCCCTCTCTGTGCATGGTGTGTGACACTGTTTTTTGGAAAAGATATAAACCAGTAAACTGAGCATATGATGGCTTTAATCAATCAATGAAATCCAAATTAGGCATGGGAATCATTTCAATTGTGACATTAGAAAAACATAAAGAGGAAAAAAAACGACAAGAAATTTGAAATAATTCTGAAGGCAGATGGGTGTCAAAATGTTGTAGCAATAGACACCAATTATTACATTTGTGTCTATTCTGTGATTTAAAACATAAACCTTTATCGTTCCAAAACTCAATTTAGATTTCAAAAATATACATTTTTCCAAGCGTTCATTTGGAAGAGAACTGTTCGCAGGATGCGCTTGTAGAACTGAGACACCTACATAGTAAAATATTTACCATCATAGAGCCAAACTACCTGGTTGAATATCTTTTGACGCGCCTGTTTTCCTAAATTACCTTCACTGTCAAGGCACAATTTTTTTTCCATTTATCAGATACCTCTTTGAGTAGTAATATGACTTATTCCTAAATCATAACTTTTGTTGAAGCAGGACCTCAAGATCCTTGGCATGTTGGGAGAATGATTTTTTTTTTCACCCTGCAATAGCTACATGTGCATTTAGCTATGTATTGCTCTGCAGCATTAACTCAATGCAGCTGGCATCTGTCATAATAGAAACGCCTACTTTAATCTGTTTCTATAGAGGATGTCAGTACAAGTGGTACTGCATGGTGTGTATAACATCTGATAAATTGCTGTGTTAGCGCTAGTGGTTTGCGAGGAGGGAATTCACTTTGAAAGTATAATTGCAGAGAAAAAAAATGTTGGAAATAGGCTAATGAACATGAGTTTCTGCATATGCTAAAACATTTTCATAAAATCATTGTATTTATTAATAGTATGCTTAGGAGGTAACTACAAAACATCATAATAATAATAACAATATTAATAATTGGTTTAATGCAATTCCAAAGTCAAAATGTCTTTATTCATGTTTTTATTTTATTTTTTCATCTTAGAAGTTAAGGTGTTTTTTTTGTTTTTTTTTGCAATTAAAATGATGACCTCGCTCACCACTAGTTAGCACAACCTTTTACCTAGTTTGAATCCTTTTTAACAGTAATCTTACAGACATGCATGGAACCCTGATTGTTGACAACTGCTTACTTTAACGTGGTGGTCAACAATCAAGGATTGTCTTCCCCAGTTTGTATCCTTAATTTTAATAACTACATGCAGTGATGTGATTATTAATTAAGGACGAGAATTGCTTACAAACTATCCAGTTTTGTCAAATTTTGTTGTGTTTTGCTCCAAATAAAATTTAGAATAGAAGTAGAAACAAAAAAAATTGCAGCCCCGATGTTGGAGATGATAGTTAATTTAAGTGCCATAGTAAAGGATAACTGGACAGACTCCACAGAAAATTCTCTCCACATCGGGCTGTGTGTTAATCATCCATCTAATAATGTTTTCTCCTGTTACCCTACCAGTAATGGATCAGCCACATCAGAAGACTTATTTTGGAAACTTGATGCCCTACAAACCTTTATTCGCGACCTCCACTGGCCTGAGGAAGAGTTTGGGAAGCACTTGGAACAGCGCCTTAAACTGATGGCAAGTGACATGATTGAGTCATGTGTCAAAAGGTAAGAATACTTTTTCTGGGTGTTTGCATGAAGTGTGGGCTTATCAGAAAAGTTTATTGTTGACAATAAAAATAGAAAAATCACTACCAACTGTCTATTCCATAGTTCAGAGTTGAAAATGTAATGTAGACTGAATGATTTGTTGGTGCACTTTTCATAACTAAATCCCTTGGAGCCTAAAAAAAAGTTTGAATATAGATCACATGCAAATCAAGGTATACAGTGCAGCATTTTCTGCTCAACATGTTTCACCAAGAGATGGCTTCTTCAGGTGGATTGCATGTGATCTATATTCAAACATTTATGACAAATTTTTGAAATATATTTAATAAAATTGCTATGGATTTAAAAGTATGATGTAGTATATTGTAACTGTCTGGCACCTTAAAAATTCCTTTGCATTTTTCCATAAGTATTGTATGATTTTTGTTCAGCGAGAAACTGGAAATCATCCAAAAAATGGTGTTGTTAATCAGACTTCCCCAGATGCAGTTGTACTATTATTAGTACTATTATTAGTCCATTACATCACAGGGCAACATGTACAATCTGTTGTCCCTACCTCAGTTTGGGTTACTTTGTTTATTCTTATGGCACTATATAATCATATCAAACCTCAAAAAATAAGAAACTCTTTTAATTTACATGTGCAATCTACACATTAAAATCTACATTCTTCAAAAGCAGAAAAAAATAACTATGTATTACATTTACTACTGATACAGGCTTTTAATTATTAAAGCTGAACTCCATGTTTACTTTGCACAGTTGTACATGTACTCTCCTGTGCTAAAATAGCTTACTCTGATTTCACTGTACACTTGTACACTGTGAGTTTTTCACGGTGTGGATTAGAAGCTGCTGCAAATCAGCTAAAAAAAACTATTTAATTTCCTGGCTGGAGGATCTCCTGTATGTTTTAACCGTTAGCCTCTTCCATTGAAATCAAATACATTTTTTTTATGGAGTCATATGTGAGCATTACTTAAATGCAGCCTCTAAAGCCTCATACACACACGATCGGACTTCCATCAGACTTTTCCGTGAATTTTTGACCTAATGGGCATTGGCCGTGAACTTGGTATGCATACATACCGCAGAACATTTTCAGCCAACATTTCACCAAATCATGTGGTTTTTCAGCTCTTTACCGCCACCCTTTGGGCAACTTCTGCTATTGTTGTCTAATGTTTAGCATTGGTTCTGGGCATGCATTTGTAATTTTTAGTCCGATGGACTTGTATACACACGATCGGATGATCCGACATAACACATTTGTTGTCAGAAAGTTTGAGAGCATGCACAGCAAACTTTTGTCCGTGGAAATTACAACAATTGTCCGATGGAGGATACAGATGGTCGGATTGGCCGTTAAAACACGTCCGTCCGACTGTTGTCAGAAAGTCCGATCGTGTGTATGGGCCTTAGGAATGTCTAGTTCTCCAGACTGACATCCATCCTTTTAGAAATTGTAATATTTGCTTGACTCTTCCTAAGAGACACCCGTCCACTGCTTGCCACAGGTGTTAGGGCTCTTAAAAGAAGTACTAATGAAGTGTGCTATGATGTTTTCAGCAAGCTATGTACATAACCTTGCCAGCCCCTCCCACAATCTATGTCTTGCCTGCATTGCACCAAAGAAGGCTACATTTAAGTAGATTAAACTCAGTTGACCAGTGATATCATTGCTCCTTCTACCTCCCCAGACAGATTTGTATAGAAGTATGGGTGTCTGCTAGCCAGGTGGAAGTGACATCACTCTCCTGGTTATGCAGTGCTTTGGCCTAGTGTTTGGCCACTAGATCCAAAACTGCCTGAGGGTAAGAAGTTACATGCTCCACCAAATCCTGAAGTGCTAGGCATTGTGGTCGGCTGAGGAAAAAGGCAACTCAACTGAAGGTGAATGAACAGTAACAGTGACAAAGATACAAGCAATTAAGGGCACATTAGCAGCTATCAGTGGCAGTGTTTTAAGTGGAGAGCAATGCTTGGTACAGTTTGTGGTCAGAAATATGATCCTATGTGAAATTCCAAGTAATGTTGACCAGTGCATCACTACTTGAGAATGGGCTGAGCATGGTGGAGATTATGCAAGAAATAATTATTGTCCCCAACAGTCCTGTGCCAAGAAGAAGAATAAGGGGGTAGACAGACAGTGGATCAGACTAAGATAGAAGGACAGGTGAGATGGACAAAAGTGGAGGGTATGGAAAGGCAGAATGTGGGACATTGGCTTATACCTGTACCTGATTCTATACTCTGTCTATACTCTCTCTGTCAGTGCATGGTATGGAGATCATGTTGTAAGGAATTTAGAATGTGTATTTCTCAGAATGGCTCTATGTGTGTCACAGTGCTCATTATTCTCTGCTGAAGATAACAGTTACAGATACAGTGTATAAGGTTGAAAACAATACTGGTTCATCCAGTTCAACACGTGTGTGTGTGTATGTGTGATTTTTATTCTCTAACAATTCCCATTTCGCTCTATATTCTGCTTCCTGAGGAAGCCATCTACATTTTTTTATGTTGCCAACACTCTTAACTAGTACCACCTCCTGGGGGAGCAATTTAAACATTTTTACTGCTGTAACAGCAATTTCACAGTCTAATGCCGCCTACAAACGATCGGGTTTCTCGGCGGTGAAAACACAGCCGAGAAACCCGACAGGAAAACCGAGGACCGGCTTGGTTCCTTTTCCCCGTTTACACACGGCCGGTTCTCATGGTGTAGGCTCCCTAGCAGTTTTTCCCTATGGGAAAACTGCAAAAAATGCTGCGATTCGCAATGAGAAAATTTAGAACATGTTCTAAATGTTCCCGTTGTGATTCTCTGCGGTTTTCTCATCTTGAAAACTGCTGGAGAGCCTACACACAGCCGATGAGAAAACTGATCGTGTGTACGCGGCATAAGGTTAAACTTTCTTTCTTCTTACCTCAAAACATGGCTGTGTGTCTTCTTTGGGGACCTTAGTGTAAACAGTTTATTATGGTTACTGGAGCCACATATATTTGTACATTGTAATCGTATTCCCAGAGTTAACAACTGTATTCTATGTAATAAGTCTTCATGTCTGAGGTCCTGCATCTCACTTTTAACATTTTTGGCCTTTTCTGATTTAACAAAATGTTTTCTAAGGATTGGTGACCAAAACTAAACTGCATTTTCAAGATAAGGCCAAACCAGTGTTTTGTATGGGGGGGGTTGACTGCTTCCAGTCTTTAGTGATAGTTTGCCTGGTGGCTAAAAATATTAAAGTTACTAGTTTTGTTTTGTGCTTGTAAAGGCAGAAGTTGGTCTATTTATTAACGCTTACCCAAGGATTGTGGGACAAGTTTTGATTCTGATTCAAGATCGAGCTGATTATGTTATTTACCCATATCCAGAGTCTTTGTGCCTTTGGACACTGTAAACATATGTGGTAGAGCTTGCTGTATTCCCTACAACCCCAAAAACATAATTGTGATGCGCTGGGGGCATATTTGTCTATGAAATCAAGAATCTTTTCTGAAAAAAGCACTTTATAGGCATTTCCTTAAGCCAAAATGTTGGTTGAACATTTTGCTATGGCATTCCAGATTTTGTCTGTGTGTGGTAATTGGTAGGACCCTAAAATAATAAGCAGTTTTTGAAGGTGAGAAATTTGTATAACATGTATTCTGCCAAACCATGATATGTGTATAGAATGCCAGGAGGTTGAGTTTCCTGGCGAGGTAAGGGTAGTTTTTTTTTTATAGTGAGTCAAAAGAAGGAGTGATATGAATAGTTCAATAAGGCAGTGTTGTAGACCAAGTGAAATTATATTTTGCTTGAAAGAGTTGGAGATTGAGGAATATACTTAGCGCTTTTGACTTATTGACCCGGAGTTCCGAGATGGTCACCAGTACTAAATTATTCCTCTCTTGTTAAGTGAGAGGAAAAAAAAAAAACTCTGAGTCAAAAGATGATCGGAATTTCCGATTGGAATTTTTTCTGGCGGAAAATTTGAGAACCAGCTCTCAGATTTTTTTGGTGGAAATTACGACAGGAAATGTCCGATGGAGCATACACACAGTCAAAATTTACGACCAAAAGCTCACATCAGACTTTTCTTGTCGGAAATTCCGACCGTGTGTACGGGGCATAAGACTAAAATAAAAAGGTCAACCTTGTCAGGTTCCAAGGATTATAATGGTGAGTTTGGAACAACAACTTGCATATTTTATCAAGATATATATGGTTGTTTATAGAGAGCTACAATCCCAGCTAAAAAGTCACAATAAAGCCATATTTGTGGAGATATTTTTCTTATAAATATTGTCACTGTGGTTATTATTCATGATGATATTAAAATGCACTAAGCATTCAAATGGCACAAACTACCAGTGTCGTAAAAAGGCCAGCAGTAAACTGCCAATTTCATGTGTTTGTTTTCTTTTATTAAAGTTTCTGATCATGCCTTTTTTGACCTCTTAAGATAGATTGCTATTTATTTGTTTAATCCACCCCCCTACAGCACTGAATGCTTTTTTTTTACAGATAATGTTTAGTAATTAGTGTTCCCATATTTTGAATGGCCCAAAGCAGAAATATTTAATCCATCATTTATCACTAAGTGGCTAAGGGAAAGGCATGGCCCCTTTAATAGCTAACAGGCAGTTTCCAGTACAGAAAAATAGACCTTGAGAGTTTAAAATTATATTTATGGTACACAAACAACACAAAAATGTTGTACTTTCTGTCATCATGTAAGTGATCTGCTTGGTGCTGTCACATTTTATGATAATTTATTTGGGCAGAGAATATTAAAATACAGAATTTGCTGTAGATCTTTTTAAAAGACAATTATCTAATTTATTGTAAATATGCAAAAGTATGCATAGACTACAGGCTTTTTTTCCGCCGTCACAAATTTCCATTTGTTTCTTGAGGCATATTATGAATTTGATTTGTTAAGAATATCTGAAGACTTACATGATTATTATTGGCATCTAAGAACAAGACGGCAATCTAGCCACTTGGAACCTAATTGAATTTAATCATGTTGGGCAGTTTTGTAGAAGCAGAAGCTTAAATTGTAATTGTTACATTTTTATTTCGAAATAAAATGTTAAAACCAAGATAGTACAACAAATAATGATTAAGAATGATATGTTTTTTTTTCTACAGACACAAAAATAAAATTAAGCTTTTTTCCAATCAAATTTTAATGCAGTTATTAATAACTAACGATAATAATCCAAGTATACATGAGGAGTAGTGGTGATAATTATTAAGTCGTAAATAATTGTTGATACAATTCATCTTGGAAATTTAAAATGTTGTTCAAAGTTTTAAGACACCTCTAGAAAATACTAAGAAAAATATAAATCATTTTACTTTAAACAGATATATTATGACCTCATCATTTTAATGTTTCAAGCTGCCATCATTAAGACACAATGACATTTTAAATTGATCATATTGTCATACAGGAAACTTAATTTACAGGTTTTATTTTCATCTTCTGAGCTTTATAAATTAGGATAGATTGGACTGAATTTAATAAAGTGCGAAGTGAGTTTAAATGCGTTCATATGTGGTGAATGAAATGACTGAAGTGGGAAGAGGAGTGGTGATGTTCATTTTAAACATCCAATCATGTGTAGTGGAAAGAGGTTATTCTTATAATTGAATGTTCAAAGCTAATAAAGTTTCAATTCACTTCCCTTTACATTTGCGTAACTCAGGTCTATATTTAGCTCACGACTTTTTGTATAGTTTTCCATGGAATTTTAATGTCCAACAGATTCTCATAGTTTAAGCAAGCTAGAGCTTGGGATTATTTATGTATACTTTATACTTGTACAAAATAAAAACTTCAACAATCATCAAGGTTATAATCGACGTGCCAAGGATTACATTCAGTGGGGGTTTGCAAATAAGGCAGTAAATATAAATTTTGAGGGGAGAAAAAAAAATATTTCTTAATCCAGTCATGAGACAAATGTGTGTGTGTGTGTATATATATATATATATATATATATATATATATATATATATATATATATATAGTTTAAAGGTACAAAGCATGGGACTTTGAAGGTCCCAAATAACTAGACAGTTTGTTTAAAATATAATATATTGTATTAATTTTTAGTATCTTTAAAATGACAAAGAGTAGTCAAATACAAACATTTCATACACCATTGCAGTCACTTTTGCTCAACATGTTTCACTCAAGGAAGCTTCCTCAGGAGACTTATAGTGCTGCATGAAGTTGAAACTGAGAAAAGAATAAGTAATTGTAAATATTAACAGATATTACCAATAAAATATTTTTGCAACAATGAACTTACAAGCATTTTACATTTCACAAAATTGTATATATTTGTTATCAAGCTGAGAGAGAAAAGGTCTACTGGATGCTTTAAACTTTAAACCTTTAATCGGTTGAATCTGACAATTCTTCTAGATCCTAGGTCATATATATAAACAAATCACTTTCTTTTGAGACATCCATGTAATATATTTAGTACATTTGAGTGTTGAGTTTTTATGGTTAACATCGATTCCTTCATAAGTGATATGAAAAGTACAAAAAAAAGGGATTATGTAGGGCTGTTGGTGAACGTAAATTTGAGTTAGTCTCAGAGTGTCGAATGCCTGTGATAAAGATGAAATGAAGATGTAAGAAAAGGTGGGTGAGTATTCACTGGAAGGAGTTTGATATACAGGAATGTAAAGAGATTAAATCGTTTAGAATGGGTTAGGAGGTCAGGGTGGGATTGGGAAGAGAGAGGAGTAAGGGTGGGCTGAAATGTGGGTACTGGCTGGACGCATATGTATTCCCATGCCACTCATGTGGCTCTTGTAATCCAGCTGGGTTGTCCAAACCCTATGGAATTTAGAGTGGGTACAGTAAGTATTGCTGTAAGTTTCTGATGTGCCATGACTTCCACTAGTCACTGTTTAACTTCAGAGAAGTTTATTTTGGGCTTTTCCCACGCTTTCGCTAACATTTGCCTTTCCACAGTGAACACAAATCCCAAAATATTGTTCTATCATGGAAAAGTGAAGTATTGGTCTATGTAGCAAGGCTTTCCAAGTGTTTTGTGTTAAGTCACAGTGAAAAACAGTTTGTGCCATGTTATACACTTTTATCTACCAAATATGTGGGAGAATCCCATGTTCACTACACCCTCGAAAACAGAAGGGTGAAGCCCCCGAAACACACCGAGCTATACGTTACAGTGTAATGTACCCGTGGGATAATATTTTATAAGAGTTTTCTTTCCCTGAGGTGTTGGTTAAGGATTTCATGGTAGCTTCCCAGATTTTTTTTTCAGTCTGTTTGGTCTAGTGTTTAAGCCACATAGAACCATGCATCAGGGGTCCTTTAAGCATTGATTTTCAAAGAATGTAACGTTTTGTGGGTGTCCATTATTTAGTGTGAGGAGGCTGTTAATAAAGTGATATATTTGCCTTTAACAAAACTTTTCTGTTAGAGGTTTCCAAGTGCTAAAAGAATATATAAACTTGACACCTTTTGTTTGCCACCATTGGAACACACATGGATTTTCATATGTAGGAAGAAAAGAGGGGTTAAAAAGAAGGATGCTTGTAAGGGCAAAGTGTGGAGAGAGTAAGTTGCTAGAAAGTTGTACAAGGTCCCATTGCCTTAGGCATTGTAGTATAGTAGAATGTCAAAGTTTGGGTCTGTTTTGACAAAATAGCCACATAGGTTACAGATTGGGATCGGTGTACCTTCCACTATATTAAGGTGGGTCAAGAGTTTACAGATTGTAACAATGCTAGAGGGGTAATTTGAGCTGTTGTGTAGTATCTAAGCAGCGTTTTAAAATAATAAAGTGACTTGGATGCTTAACCTCCTTAGCGGTATTCCCGAGCGTGACTCGGGGTGGTTTTTCTATGCTATTATTGGTAACCCCGAGTCACGCTCAGGGTGGATGTGCAGAGTATGCAGCGGTGCGGCTTACCTTCTCGCAGCATCCACAGACAGTTACTTACCTTGTCCCTGGATCCAGCGATGCATCCCCGCTGTGTGAGCGAGCGGGTCCTCGCTCAATTCACACAGCGTCCCCGTGTGCCTCCAAACCCTGTTCCCTGCGACGTTACAACGCACGGGGCGGAGAACGGCGCCAGATTCTAAAAAGTAAACAAACACTTTACATACAGTATACTGTAATCTTATAGATTACAGTACTGTATGTAAAAAATACACACCCCCTTTGTCCCTAGTGGTCTGCCCAGTGTTCTGCATGCCCTTTAATATAATAAAAACTGTTATTTCTGCCTGCAAACTGTAGATTGTCCATAGCAACCAAAAGTGGCCCTTTATGTCAAAAGTGATTTTAGATCAGCTAGAAAACAGCGATAAATAAATTATAATCACTTGCAGAATTGAGTGATAGCGATTTGTGGGGAAATTTGTCATAAAAAAATAAAAGTAAGGACAGCGACAATTCTGCAACTGAGCAAATGTATGTGTTTTTGATTTGATTACATTATTGAATATTTTTTATTATAATTACATTATCATTTGTTATAATTATTTATAGTTATTTATTATATTATAATTTATGATTTTGTTTTTCAAACTTTATCATACCTGGGATGTCTACTAGACTCTTATTTGGACAGATTTAAGTGAGTTATTCCTAAGAATTACAGCCCTACAGTATAAAACGCCAAATTTCCATGCAAAAATTTGTACCGCTTTTGGTACGTAATTCCAGACAGAATCATACCGCCAGGGAGGTTAAAGAAGTTAGAAAAAAAGTCACACCAAAAAAGAGGAAACATAATAGCCTGTCCAGCCACCAGTGACTCTAGTCTTCACTGCCCTACGCTACACCAAACAAAAGATTATCTAACATCTGACACTTATGGGTGTGTCAGATGTCTGCTTCCCCCACTATGCACTGCAGCTCCACCAACCAGCTGTTATGTTAGTACAGATCTGAAAGGGCACACTAGTGATGTTGTGGCAAGCAGGTGGAACCACAGCGCTCAGCAGGAGAGAAGCATCCAGCACACCCAAAGTTTCAGATGCTGAAGACTTTTCTGCTGATTTAGTTGTGCAATACATTGAAGATTAGAGTCATCAGAGTTGAGACTTGTAGGTATTATTCTTATTCTTTTACGGGTTGGCTTTTTTGTTATTATTTTTGGCAACAGAGTTGCTGTTAGTACATTATAATCTAGTGATCAAAAAGATTTCACAGCAATGTAGGGGCTGTCCTTGCTGTTGGCACAGAATGTTCTGTATTGATCACTGACCAGTGGAAAAGAAATTCCCAATTGTAAAGGTGCTGCCAAATATAAGAAATCATTTAACATGATCTTGACACTTACATACATATTATGATATGCCTGAATTTATAGTTTATAACATAAATAGCTATTTACATATGTGCAGGAGTGGAGTAAATATTATTTTTTTCACTGTCAGTTGGAATTTATTGTACGGTATAAACACTTCTCACAAAGTTTTCTACTTATAAACTGATGCATTAAACTGATTGGACTGATTGGATTTGCACAGATGATGGTGAGACTTTTGAGATCATAAACAAACTTTATTTATACAAAACCCAAGACAAAAACACATTAAAATCAAAACATGCAGGCCCTGATTCTGATCCCAGCTTTATCCCCTGCTAAGGGTACACTTAAATCAATACACAATGCGTAACCTTATACACTTTGGCCCAGATTCAGAGAGCCATTACGCCTGTCTAACTGGTGTTAGACTGGAGTAATTTCCAATTACGCGCGTTTTCTAGCTAGTTGAAAACCTCAAACCATGAATAGACGGCTGCGGGCTTCAATTCGACTGGATTACGTGTTCATACGCCTTCGGATCTACGCTGCAATAAAATTGCGGCCACTGGGTGGACTTCCCGTCGTTTTCCGCGTCTGGGTATGCAAATGAGCTTTTGCCGGCGATCCCCGAAATTACGATCTTCATTCGCAATCTCTTACGGCACCTTTAGTCATCTTTTTTTTGCGTAACACTATACCAGCTTTTTGCTGCTCTAATATTAGACAGCCCATGTTAAGTATGGCCGTCATTCCCACGTCAAATTTCTACGTTTTCCGACGTCTTTTATTTTTTTTGACGTAAGTCGTCCGGGAATAGGAATGTTCGTAAACGTCACTACTCAAACAACGAATGACGTAACGACGTGATTTCGCGCAATGCACGGCGGGAAATTTCTGAACGGAGCATGCGCAGTTCGATCGCCGCGGGGACGCGCTTAATTTAAATGCTTCACGCCCCCTAATCTCGTATTTTGATTACGCGGCGAGAAATAGACTACGCCGCCGTAGCGTACGGGCAAAAATCTACCAGAATTCGGTGTAGAGCCTGGTAAAATACGGCAGCGTAGAGTATTTCAATTACGCAGTGCAATATTAAGTGTATGTGAATCTGGCCCTTCATCTCTTTTTATTGCAGTGGTGATAGATTGTGCTGAATCTCAATATGTTTCACAGATTTCTTATTTCCACGTCCTCTGGACCATTAGAGATTTAGAGCACAACACTGTATGAATGACTAAATCATTCCATAGTACTTTCCACCTAACCAGGGAATTCCAACACTACAGAACTAGCACCCAGGTGGAGACCATCATGAGGGCAATGTGACCCCCCCTCCCAAAGGCAGGCACACCACTGATTGAAGTTGATTCACTACAGGGCTGGGGGCCATACCCTCTACTTAAAAAAGAGTATCTTTAGTTCAATTTAAATGCCAAATTACGTGCAAAGGAAATTAGAGCCAGCTTAACCCTATTTACAACGTTTAAGCCAAACTCCAGGAAATTAAAAAAATATCCTTTTTTAGGAGGGGCTGCACCCACTCTGCAAGGGTTTATTGTTTGTTTGTTTTTAAAGCAGAGAGAAGAAGCATTTTAACTTACCTGATCCTCCGCTCCCCTGGCAGATGGTGGTGGACTGAATGTCATCATATCCAAGGCAAGGCTATGGACCGTGCATTGGTCTTGATGACGTCAGGACCTTAGACCACCAGAGCATGGGGGAGAGGACGCCCCAGTGAGTGGTCTAGTAGATAGATTAAGTAGATTTTATTTTTTTATGTCCTCAAGAGCTAAATGAACATAAACCCTTGAAGTGCGTGTAGAAATCCACTTCAAGAGATCGTTTTTAAGTTTACTGGAATTGGGCTGTAGGAAACTTTCCTAACTCACATTGTGAACAGTCTCCTGTCCTTTAGTTAATCAACCTATACATCTTTACAATGAATGTTCAGCTTACAAAATATATAATGTTTCTTACATCCTTTTCTCCACTATGAGGCCTGGTCTCCCTAGATCCTAAAAAACCCTTGTTTGAGCAATGTTACAGAAAATGTTAAAGTGAATAAGCAGCTGTAAAGTAAATCACTTCTATAAGAATGCCGACAGTTGTCCAAGCAATTGTTGTCCATGCTAGTACTGCTGTTGATGCATGACATAGATGCATGACATAGTGTGCCGGCAACTAAAGGGTTAACATTTGCCTTTCTTAATGGCAGTCAAGTTTTTGCAGCCATGTCACCCCTACCTAGCCACCGCCGCCTGGGGAACATCACAGCATTCATTTGAATAGCTGTAGTGTTCCCGCCCGTATAGACACTTCCCCTTGCTCGGGATTGGACAGATCACAATCACCCATCCAATCCCGAGCAAGGGGGAGTGTCTATACGGGCGGGAACACTACAGCTATTCAAATGAATGCTGTGATGTTCCCGCACAATGTTTAACCCATGCGGCGGCGGGTTTCGATGCGGCGTTCGGCGGCCGCCGCGGGGGGGGGGCGCAAAAAGTATTCTATTCTGGTATCGGGGGTATTTGCGGGAGTACAAGTACTCCCGCAAATACTCGGTATCGGTATCGGGACAACCCTACACCTAATGCCTGGCTGTAGAAATGACAGCTCCCTAGAGGTGTTAGATACAATCAGTGCCCATAGCTGTTCAGAAAATAAAGTTCATGATCTTTTGGAAAGGTAAATATAAAAAAACTTAGGCTGTTTATACTTTTTTTTTCTTCTACTGTAGCTAAAGGGTCCCTTTTAAAGTTCAACAACCAGTTAGATATTACCTTTCAACATTTTATGTATTTAGTCTAGTAATGGGTAATCTATGATTGTTTACTAAAGGTTCCCACATGCTATTTCACCCCAAACAAAATTATTGAATAAATTCCAACTCCTGTTAATGAAGCACCTTGTTTTCTTTGCTGGGGAGAACGCATATTAATTATATCCTCTGCAAATATCGATTCAATAACAAATTTCCGGTTCCTCCCCTTCATGGTGCAACACCCCACTTTTTTTTCTTCTTTCTTCTTCTCTCACCTTTTGTTTGTCCTCTCGTGTACATTATATAAAAAAACCTTGTTTAATGGCGGTCTACCTACTGCTGCCGAAATATCCTTTACAATCTTAGGGAAGTCTCCTTGGACTCTTAATATGTAATGACTCCTCAGTTTAGTCTGAGCTACCTTACTACTGTGATCACAACTATATACATAGTTTGTAATGCCTTGTCTTTCATTAATGTGGAAGTAAACTTCCATTGATTGTTTGTAAGTATACAGTAGCTAAGCCTATAATAAGGCTTACCTATAGGTACTGTAAATATATCTTAAACGTGCACCACTTAGGAGATATTTACTGTATATGCAGCCAATGACGTCATCAGCACCTGTGCTCTGAAGGAATGGCCACTCATGCCGTTTCTTCAAAGCCCTGTGCCGTGACTGATGTTATGTCGCTCCAGCCAGTTCCACAGCCGTTTGCTTCATTTGCAGGTAAGTGTCACAAAGCTACTTTGCTGGTCAGACAACAGAAAAAAAAGAGGCAGCAGTTTACTTCCTCTTTAAAGTGGTTGTAAAGTCAGAAGGTTTTTTTTTTAATCTTAATGCATTCTATGCATTATGATGAAAAACCTTCTGTGTGCAACAGCACCCGCTCAGCCCCCCAAATACTTACCTGAGCCCACCTCGATTCAGTGATGTTGCAGGAGAGTCTCGGCTGCTCGGGACTCTCCCTACTCATTGTCTGAGATGCTTTCAATCAAATTCAGTGAGGTCTGAATGGACACACAGAGCAGCGGCTTGGCTCAGGTGCCCCCATACCAAGCTGCTTGGTGCGGGGGCACTCAGAAGGGGCCAGGAGTACAGAAGAGGGACTCGAGAAGAGGAGGATCTGGGCTGCTCTGTGCAAAACCACTGCACAGAGAAGGTAAGTATTAGTTTGGTATTTTTTAAGAAAAAACTAAGGCCCAGATTCATAAAGCAATTACGCCTGTCTAACTGGTGTTAGACAGGAGTCATTTCAAATTTTGCGCGCCGTATCACTAGTTTGAATCCTCAAACCATGATACGGCGGCTTCGGGCTTCGATCCAAGAGGCTTACGTCTTCGTAAGCCTTCGGATCTACGCTGCCATCTATTTGCGGCCGCTGGGAGGAGTTTGCGTCGTTTTGATGCGTCGGGATATGCAAATGTTTTTTTACGCCGATTCCCGAAGATACGAGTGGTCGTCGCAATCGCTTTCGTCTATTTTTTTGTACGTAATGTTAGAGCAGCTTTTTGCTGCTCTAACGTTACGTAGCCCATGTTAAGTATGGCCGTCGTTCCCGCTTCAAATTTTTTTTTTTTTTTTGTTTACGTAACTCGTTCGGGACTAGGATCGCCCGTAAACGACGCTACCTAAACAACGAATGACGTCACGACGTGATTTTGCGCAATGCACGGCGGGAAATTTGCGAACGGAGCATGCGCAGATCGATCGCCGCGGGAACGCGCCTATTTTAAATGATTCACGCCCCCTACTCGCGCAGATGGATTGCGACAGGAGAAATACACTACGCCGCCGTCGTTTACTGGACTAAATCTACCTGAATTCCACGTAGAGCCAGGTAAAAAACAGCGGCGTAGTGTATTTCTGATACGCTACGATAATCCATTTCTGTGTGAATCTGCCCCTAAGACTTTAGTATCACTTTAAATAAAGAATAAAAAAATAAAAACCTCTGCTTCATCATGTCTTTAAATTGGTTAGCCTATTGTGATCCAGCTTTCCTTATACTATACTCCAATGTATGAAACTCCTGTTATTATGAGAACATTAGTAATAGAAAAGCGTTCATAAGGATGTCACATAATGATTATTTTGTTTTCGTAAGCCAGAGTAAAGAAGCATTTGTGAATGGATCACAGACTCAGTTGGGAAATTTACACCTTAGTATACAGATGGTGTCTGTGATCTTCTTGCTGTAATTAATAGCCTTGGATGAAACAGACAAAATTAGTATATTTATTTAAAAAAAAAAAAAAAGTGGCACTTTTTACTTCATGGTATACTATAATTATAAAACTATTATTTTTCCCTTCTGGACACTAGCCACACATAGTATAGGCTCCATATGTACTCAGTAGTGCTAAACTTAAATTGTGTATTGATAAAAACCTGTCAATAGTAAATGAAAAAGTCTGGTTTATTGTTTCTAATCAATATAAATATAACCTTTAACCCTTTTGCTGCCAGGGAAATGTTTTGCATTATTTGTACACATTTTTTTTAAATCATTTTAGGCCTGAAGATTACACAAAACCCACAAACATTATATATACTTTTAAAGCAGATACCCTAGAGAATAAAATAGCGACAGTTCCAATTTTTTAAAAAGTCCCCTATGTGATGTTTTTTTTGGTGACAGCTTCTCTTTATTGAGATGTCTAAAATACCATGCATGTCTCCCGTGCCCTCCACTAAATGTTTTGCAAGGTAGATTGCCTTGCAAAACATTATTTTTGCAAGGCCGGGGACACCGAGAGCTTGAGCCGGAAGTGATGTCAGAGACTTCGCTTTCCAGGTCACGAGAAAAAGGGGAGGAGAGCGGACCTACGTCTGCTCTTCTCCTTCCCCTCCAGCCAGTAGCACCCGCCATGGAGCTCCCGGGCCTGCAGATGGGCAAGCAGAGCCCAGTAAGCATGGTGGGGTGCAGCTGCCAGAAGTGGCGCCTCTGTACCTGGGGTGTGTGAGAGCAATCCCCTGCCGCACGAATGTTCTCACCTTACAGGCAGGAGTCTTCCTGTCAGTTTCACACACAATACTGATTGTGTGTAATACCCCCTACTGTCAGGTCCGTACAATGTACTGACCTAGCGGCAAAAGGGTTAAATGCTAAGTTCACATTTATTCACCTAAATTCAAGCTCCCATATGTACCAATATAGCAATAATGTACTTCTTTTGCAAAAATAAAACAGCTTTTTATTTATTTACACGCTTACCTCACTCTCTTCATGGATGTTTAAAAACCCTGCTCCATTACTTCTGCCTTACTTCCTGAAAGATTTTAGGTCATGACACAGGAAAGAATTGTCCAGCTGAGTGTAGATGATGCAGGGTGTGTGCTAATGAGATCATTAATGCTATACTAGTACATAGAGGAGCTGGAAATTAGAAAAAAATAAAAAAGATGAGCAAAGCTGAACTTAGCCTTTAACCACTTGCCCACCGGGCCTGTTTTTCAGATTCGGTGTTTACGAGAATAAAACAGTTTTTTTTTTTTTTTATAGAAAATTACTTAAACCCCCCAAACATTATATATATTTTTTTCTAACACCCTAGAGAATAAAATGGCAGTCATTGCAATACGTTTTGTCACACCGTATTTGCGCAGCGGTCTTACAAGCGCACTTTTTTTAAAAAAAATTCACTTTTTTGAATAAAAAAATAAGACAACAATAAATTTGGCCCAATTTTTTTATATATTGTGAAAGATAATGTTACGCCGAGTAAAATGATACCCAACATGTCACGCTTAAAAATTGCGCCCGCTCGTGGCATGGCGTCAAACTTGTACCCTTAAAAATTTAGATAGGCGACGTTTAAAAAATTCTACAGGTTGCATTTTTTGAGATACAGAGGAGGTCTAGGGCTAGAATTATTGCTCTTGCTCTAACGATCTTGGCGATACCTCACTTGTGTGGTTTGAACACCGTTTTCATATGCGGACGCTACTCGCGTATGCGTTCGCTTCTGTGCGCGAGCTCGTCGGGATGGGGCGTTTTAAAAAAAATGTTTGTTTTCTTATTTATTTTAAATTAGTTTATAATTTTATACACCGAAATAAATAAAAAAAAAAAAATTATCACTTTTATTCCTATAACAAGGAATGTAAACATCCCTTGTAATAGAAAAAAGCATGACAGGTCCTCTTAAATATGAGATCTGGGGTCAAAAAGATGCAAAAAAAGAAAAAAAAATGTAATTTTTCAAATCTCAGAAAAAAAAAATGTTTCTTTAAGACACTGGGCGGGACTGACGTTTTGACGTCACTTCCGCCCAGCAGAGCTATGGGGAATGGGTGGGGGCGATTTTTCCCTCACTCGTATCCCAACACAGCTGCCGACAGGACCCGATCCCCTCCGCCGCTACTGACGGCTCCGGTAAGCGGCGGAGGGCGCGGGAGAGCAGCGGGAGGGGGGGGCCCTCTCCCGCCACCGATAACGGCGATCTCGCGGCGAATCCACCGCGGAGACTGCATTATCGTGTACAGGACTGCCCACAGGACTGCCGTTACCGAGATATTCATCTTTAAAGTCATGACGTCTTTTTAACATGACGCCGTGGGCAAGTGGTTAAAATATGTTGCTTAGTGTGTAGTAATCCGGACATACACTGTACAATTTGATTGTGCAATCTCTGTACAGTCTTTTTTTAATGTACCAGAACTATGTACTGATGTAATGAGGATGAACCTGAACAGTCCATTAAATACATTCCAAATTAAGCAGGACCTTCCCTACATAGTTCATGGTAGATCTAAAGATTGTAAAATACGTGGACATCCTAACCTCTTGCTTTCTAGGTAACGCATATGTGCAGCAGCAAAGAGGGTGAACTACACAACACACGTATGCGTCCATAGGTGGCAGAACATTCTGTGCTAAAAGTGCGCTCGCCATATGTTCCCAGCACAAAGACTGAGCTGTCAAAGACAGATTTTGGCCTCTACTAATGATTTGGACATGGCTTGACCGGCTCCTGATCATGTGACCACTGTGATCACAGTAATCTTGTGACCGGCCTACCCTTCCCACTTCCAGGGTGTAAAGATCCTGTTACAGGCATTCTGGGACTTGGCGGGAAGAGGTTAAAAATGATTGTGTAAAACACTGCAGGTTTGAGCAACGCTATCTAACCAACCTGGCTAGGCCCACAACTTTTCTTCCCCTCCAAGTTTATATGAGGGTGCTCATCAAGGTTGCCAAATTATAAGGTAAAAAATAAAGAAAAAAAATTATAATATATTGCAGCCTACCAGCTTACGTTTATTCCAGTTATTTTTATGTAATTCTGTAAATAAGTCTTTCCCTGGGAGGCTAAGCTCACTCCACTACTGTATCTAAAGAGGGAGCCATAACTGTCACTAAATGCCCATACACACGATCAGACTTTATGACAACAACGGTCCAACGTGTTTTATCGGAAATCTGACCAGGCATTTGTTTTCAGTTTTTCAATGGACAAATGTTCACAGTGAATGCTCTCAAACTTTCCGTCAACAAAAAATCCAAAGTTTAAATGAGCATGCTCAGAACCAATGCTAAACATCAGACAACAATAGCAGCAGTAGAGCAATAGAGCTGAAAAAAACACGTTTGGTGAATGTTGGCTGAAAAGGTTCTGTCGTGTGCATGCATACCAAGTTCACGGCCGACGCCCCTTCGGACAAGAAATCCACGGAAAAGTCAGATGGAAGTCCGATCGTGTGTATGAGGCTTTAGAGTAGACTACAAAACAGGTCTGCCTTTGTTCATCTTTATTACATGGGAGGTGGGAAGATAAGTAGTTTCTGGAAAAAATCCAGCTTTTTTTTATTTTAGTCCAGCTTACAGGAAGTGACAAAGGATACTGCATTTCTAGCAAGATCTACATGTATTTTCTGTACTTGTTGAAAATGAAAACAAATGCAGCCATCACATCCAATCTAAGGACTGATAAGTTGCAATATATCACATTTTTGTTGTAGGGTTTGACATCCCTCCCAACAGTCCCAGATTATCCGGGACTGTCCCACATTCTGACCCTGTCTTGTGTACCACAAAAGCTCTGCCCATTTACACTGTGCTAAGAAGGGTCTGGAAGTGGGAGTCTGTGCTGTGTCTGTGTGTGTGTGTGTGTGTGTGTGTTTGTTGTACAGAGATGGGACTGGGAGGGTGGTTAGGGCTGTGGGGAGAATCTGTGCTGGGTGACAAATGCGCAAAATTTTGCTCTTTAAAGAATTATTCCTGTTTGACAAGTTCAAAATTTGGGAGGTATGGGTTTAGTTATCCATATGTGGTGGTCAATGCACTTACTTTAGCTACTGCTGCAACTTACAAAAAGAAAAATTATGTTAATTGCAGTTCTGATCTAAAAGTCTACAAGGATAATACAGTGTATTACCATACAAGGGATATAGAGTTTCATTGATCCCTTCTGTGATGTGGTTGTCAATGCTGTGAAGATATTGTTCTCTTGCATACAAGGACACTGAAATCTGTCAGATCTGGGTCCTATGCTTCCCCTTCTTTATATTCATAGAGGGAACCCCCCCCCCTCCTCTTCCCTACAGCGGCTTTAGTCTCAGGCACACCTATCCTCTCCGCATGCTGAAGCTTAAAGCCCAGTTTGCACTTGATCGATTCCATTTGCACCCTGACTTTCCTTTGAAGTCGCAGGGAGCAGATGGAGCCTTCTTTGAGGCAATTAGAGCACCACAGGAAGCAAAAACCACCAGCTGCTCTCAAGGCTTGTGTGTGCCCAGAATTAGTAAAGCACTTTCTAGGTAGCACCTCTGTCAGCAGACTGGAGGCACACACTGAGACACCGACACTCCCAGCATTCTGTGGATGTTGCTTACCCAAGTATTTCCCAGTAAGGTGTTAGGACATTGACTCCTGTAAATCCAGATAATCTAGTTGTTTTAAACACAATTCTAACTTTTAAGCTAAGTATGCATTAGACATTAAAAGTGCTGAACATTGAAAAGATGTCTTTACAATATATACAATTTTTTTAGTGTATTAATAAATAGGTTAATCCTTTACTGTTGACATTTTCACCTTGATTTTTGAATTATTACTGTATTTGGGACATTTTAAAGAGTACTAAGTGATTGAAGAGATCCTGTTGCTGTTTATATACAGTGTAATTTATAGTATCTTTTTCCTTTTTTAGTATATAGCTTATTTTTCAAAGGAAACAATGCTCCCGGATTGCAAGGCATGGAACTCCCACACACCTTTTTTATATTTCTATGTGTTTGTACATAGTTTGCAAAAATAGAAGTTGTTTTTCTCTTTGACACTGTTACAGCAAAGTGCTTCCTCTCCACTGTTGTATATTTAATGTGCCCTCTGTTTGGCTGCTTTCCATTCTGACATGCCTAGGGGCAACATATTTCTGCTGAGAAAAAAAAATCTTGTTGTAAGTGTGACTCTTTATTTATTTTTTTGCTTTTCATATCATAGGGCACATTTTAAATGTGGTGAATGATGGTGATATTGATCATTTGGAGCTTTTTACTGCTGGACACTTAGGGCCAGATTCTCGTAGATCGGTGTATCTGGCAGCGGGGCGTAGCGTATCGTATTTATGCTACGCCTCCGCAACTTTGGATGCAAGTGCAGTATTCTCAAAGCACTTGCGTCCTAAGTTAGTTAGTAAATGTCCCGGCGTAAGCGCGCCTAATTCAAATGTGGCGGTGGTGGGCGTGTTTTATGTAAATTACTCATGACCCCATGTATTTGACGTTTTTAACGAACGACGCATGCGCCGTCCGTGAACGTAATCCCAGTGCGCATGCGACGGATAGTATGCCTAAGATACGTCGAAAACTGCCTGCGATGTGAACGTAACTTACGCACAACCCTATTCGCGAACGATCTACGCAAACTATGTAAAAGACGAAAAATTTGACGCTGTCCCGACGTCAAAAACTTAACATTGCGTACTCCTCACCTACGCAAAGTTACGCCTAATATAGCAGGGGTAACTTTACGCTTACACAAACGACGTAAAATACGATGACTGGGCGCAAGTACGTTCGTGAATCGGCGTATCTAGCTCATTTGCATATTTGACGCATAAATCGACGGAAGCGCCACCTAGCGGCCAGCATAAATATACAACTAAGATACTACGGCGTAAGAGACTTATGCTGCTGGTATCTAAGCAAAATTCCGGCGTATCTTGTTTTATGAATACAGAAAATAGATACGCCGGCGCTTCTTAGAAGTTATGCGGCGTATCTCGAGATACGCCGACGTAACTCGTCTGAGAATCTGGCGCTTAGCATCCGTTCATGCTAGTGTGATTTCAGATGTGACTTGAGTCGCACAGAATCACTTGACAATGGAAATCCCATTGTTTTCGATGGTGCTCATTCACATCAATGCAACTCAGCATGCCATAATTTTGGAAAAGGTTCTTGTACTACTTTTGGTGTGGTTCCAGTGTGACTTTTCCCCCCGATAGAGCTGCACTACATAATCGTACTGGAAAATAAGATCAAAATGATATCACAGCAGTGTGAATCTAGCCTTTAACCTCCCTGGCGGTATCCCCGAGCGTGACTGGGGGTGTTTTTTTTTTGCTGAGATCGGTATCCCCAAGTCACGCTCGGGGTAGCCATGCAGAGCCTGCAGCGCGCGCTGTCTTACCTTCTTCCTGGATCCAGCGATGCATCCACGCTGTGTGAGCGAGCGGGTGCTCGCTCGATTCACACAGCGTCCCCGTGTGCCGCCGATCTCCGTTCCCTGCGACGTTACGACGCACAGTAGCGGAGAACGACGCCAAATTCAAAAAGTAAACAAACACTTTACATACAGTATACTGTAATCTTAAAGATTACAGTACTGTATGTAAAAAATACACCCCCCCCCCTTGTCCCTAGTGGTCTGTCCTGTGCCCTACATGTTCTTTTATATAATAAAAACTTTTCTTTCTGCCTGGAAACTGTAGATTGCCCATAGCAACCAAAAGTGTCCCTTTATGTCAAAAATGGTTTTAGATCAGCTAGAAAACAGCGATAATAAATTATAATCACTTGCAGAATTGAGCGATAGCGATTTGTGGGGAAATTCGTCATAAAAAAAATAATAATAATGACAGCGACAATTCTGCAACTAAGCAAATTTCAGTGTTTTTGAGTTGATTACATTATTGAATATGTTTTATTATAATTACATTATAATTTGTTATAATTATTTATAGTTTTTTATTATATAAAAAATTATGATTTTGTTTTTCAAACTTTATCATACCCGGGATGTCTTGTTTGGACATATTTAAGCAAGTTAATAATAAATAATAATAATAATGCAAGTCTTATATAGCGCTGTCTTACCTAACTTGCCAGGCAAGCTTCTTGCCAGGCAAGCTTCTGAAGCCACAGCCGAAGCTGTAGCTCATCGGGTCTCGAGGCACTTATATAGTAACATAGTCACTATTACCCAAATCAATGGTACTCATTTTACCGACCTCGGAAGGATTGAAGGCTGAGTGGACCCTGCCGGGATCGAACCTGCGACCCTGAGGGCTCAGGTGATCATAGATTGCTGCAACAGAGCATTAGCCCGCTGAGCCATCTTACCAGCTTAAGTTATTCCTAAGAATTGCAGGCCTACAGTATAAAACGCCAAATTTCCATGCAAATAATTGTACCGCTTTTGGTACGTAATTCCAGAAAGAATCATACCGTCAGGGAGGTTAAATATTTCTTACATTTAAAGGCCTTATCTGCTCATGTGCTGTGTTGGTCAAGTCTCTTTTGCCACATTTCGCAACATCTGAACCTCCCATTTTATAGTGGTCTCAGTGGCATTCAGTATGAATTATGGTGTTCAGGATTTGTGTTTTTCAAGACAAATTAATGATTTTATTTGTGGTTCACTATTGATTTCTAAGGTAGACCTGACAAGCTTGATCCTACTGTCCTGTTTGTCGTGTATTTGACATTTTTTAGGTCATGTCTGGATGCCCCTAATGGCTACGGGGGTATACTGGACTAATGTGCATGGCTCCATCCACTGTTTTTCAGTGAGGAATAAACCTTGTTTACTCTATGTAATACTCCATGTAATTGTCTTCCTACATAGTTACATATTTACATATTTAATCGGGTTGAAATAAGACACATGTCCCTCTACTGTACCTGCCCACGAGAATGTGTTTCCAGCGCAATCGCATCGCACTGGTTCTTGGCGACAGGGTGTTGTACATGTCGCGCTGGCTGCAATAGGAAAAACACATTACAGCGAGCGCGAGATAGAAGCGACAGGGATCTGACTTGGATTCCCGCCAATTCCAGACACTACGTTTGGTATGAATCATAAGGGGGAACGCCACGCCAAATTTTAAATAAAAAAAGTATTCATAACTCTTGAAATTTCCCACATTTTGTCATATTACAACCAAAAATTGTAATGTATTTTATTGGTATTTTATGTGATAGACCAATAAAAATGATAAATGGATTTTCTAATTAATTACAAAGAAATATAACAAAAGTGCATTTGTAATCAGCCCCCTTTACCCTGATACCCCTACTTAAAATCTAGTGGAACCAATTGCCTTCAGAAGTCACCTAGCAAATAGAATCCACCTGTGTTTAATTTAATCTCAGTATAAATACAGCTGTTTTCTTTGAAGCCCTTAGTTTTTTTTTTAGAGAACCTAAGTGAACAAAAGGCATCATGAAGGTCAAAGAACACACCAGACAGGTCAGGGATATAGTTTAAAGCAAGGTTAGGTTAAAAAAATAATCCCAAGCTTTGAACATCTCACGGAGCACTGTTTAATCCATAATCCAAAAATGTAAAGAGTATGGCACAACTGCAAACCTAACAAGACATTGCCGCCCACCTAAACTGACAGGCCGGGCAAGGAGAGCATTAATCAGAAAAGCAAGCAAAAGCTAATTGGTTACTATGCACAGCTGCACCAGATTTTTTGTGCACCCGTTTTAGTAAATCCCCCCCCTCCCCACTGTGATATCCCAATTTGTCAATTCAACAATTTGAGTGTATGCATGGATTTCTTGGGACAGTTTTGTCTGCTGGGATGCAGAGGGGCAAGTAACTTCTAAGCTGTTGGCTCTAGGCATGGATGGTATAAACAGCAGAAGATTAAGATTTTTAGGTCACCAGAGAGCTAATCTAACAAGACGTATGCCACAGCCATGTCCAGTCCCAAATTAAAAAGGTAATTTTTGTAGTGACTTTTGAAGTTCAGCTTTATTGATGAGACTGAGACTCCAGTGCAAAACACTGCCAAGAATTCCATTATCAGTTGTTCCTGTTTACTACTTTCCTCTAGTGGAATGGCCCAGCCATGTGGTGTCTGCTTGCAGTAGAAGTGTTATACAGAATACAATAGTACTGAGACTCTGTGCTGGCATACAAATCCAGATCATTTAAGCTGCTTTTATAATACTCTGTATGTGTAAGTTTTTAATTTCTCTTCCTATAATAAGTAAAGGATAAATTGTACTTCAGGTGGAGTTGCATGCTCTTCTGTGGGTCATGTCCAGAGCCATCCTAACATCCTTGGCAGGAGGAAAGCAGCCTCAAAAGTGTGCCTCGCCACTTTCCTACAGATTTGGTAGGCATGCTCGAGGCTTCGGCCCTTCTGGCAGGATATCAGGGCCCCCGATAAAAATTATTTTAGATGTGAATTTACAGGATTCCCCATTGGAGTTCATGCTACACGTGCCATCCACCCCTCTCAGCCTTTACCGTATATCGGTTCTTCCACATCTGCTCGGCATCAAATATCCCATACATTGGAAATTGGCCCATGTTTTGGGGCGATCTGACTAGGTACGCTTGCTCAACTCTATTATGACAGCAGAGGAGTGGGAGGCTAAGTGCAAGGACAGGAATGATACATTTTATGATATTTGGGCCACCTGGATACATTATACGTCTAACATGATGCAGACGCCATCTAATGCCACCCCCGGGCAGGCTGATTAGAGGTGGATAGTACATAAGTCCCTGGAGGGGGAGACCTGTGTGCTACGGACTCCTAGGCTCGTTATAAAAGTTACGGATTTACACAAACTACTGTTGTGCTGCTTGATGGTTATGTTCATTGTTTTTAGGTATGCCCACCTCCCTTCCCTTCTTCCCCCACTGTTTCACTTTGGGTTATAATGGATATAGCGCTTATGGTGTTGTTTGTGTAAGAACGCAATTGTGTTTTGTTACAACGGTTAAAACACACACAAGCTCTCTATTGTCGGGGTATAACTTGATGAAGTCATATGAAGCTAGATATCGGTATCAAAGCTTCCTTTGCTTTTATAACCCAATGCATCCCTTTGTTTCTCTCTGAGCCCCCCTGGGCACTAGTTTTTGTCTTGTTTTTCTCTCTGTTTGTTACTTTTGAAAATCTGCAAATATAAAATAAAGATTATACAAAAAAAAAGTGCCTAATGCCCCATACACACAATAGGAATTTCCAACGGCAAAAGTCCGATGTAAGCTTCTGAACGGAAATTCTGACCATGTGTATGCTCCATCGGACTTTTGCTGTCGGAATTTCCGCCAACAAAAGATTGAGGGCTAGTTCTCAAATTTTCTGATGGAAAAAATTCAAGAAATTTCGATCGCCTGTAGCAATTCCAACGCGCAAAATTCCGACGCATGCTTGGAAACAATTAGACGCATTCTCGGAAGCATTGAACTTAATTTTCTCGGCTCGTCGTAGTGTTGTACGTCATCGCGTTCTTGACAGTCGAAAGTTCAGAGAACTTTTATGTGACCGTGTTTATGCAAGCCAAGCTTGAGCGGAATTCCGTCAAAAAAAACATTCAATGTTTTTCCGACGGAAAATTAGATTGTGTGTATGCGGCATTACTTGCGTTTTTGCAAACGTTTAAGTGCACCAAGCACCAGGGTGTTAATTCATTTAATTGGCCAGAATATTAAATTATTCTGGCCATTGAAATAAAAAAATGTTCAAGCGCTAATGTTTTAGCATGTTTAAACCTGTGCACATGCATTTAGAGTTTTTGGAGCTTTTTTTCTGCCTCTAAGCACCCCTACCTCTTAACAAATGAAAACTCCTACTGTATGTGTGCATGCACACATAGGCTAATATGAAAGGGTGTTTGGAGCAAAAAAAAAAAGTAATATGCCTGTAAAATGGTAGTTTTCAGGGCTGGACTGGGACAAAAATTTAGCCCTGGACTTCATCCAGACTGGCCCACTTTGACAGGTCTCTCCCATGGCGTCCGGACAACTCGCGCCCCCCCCCCCCCCGGCCACCCAAGCCCCCTCTCCCCCTTCACTTGTCACTAGTCATTCTACTTTATTAGAGTAGAACGGCTTGTACTTGTACTCTATTAGCAGTACCAGTGGGGAAGCTAGACATTATTTAACCCCGGGCAAAGAATCAGTTTGGTGCCCCCCCCTTATGGGACAAGATTAGACAGAAGTGAGAAACTCCCAGGCCATAGCTGTTGAGTCAGCTGTCTGTCCCCTCCCCCATGCTCCTCTGTCGTCCCCCCTGCTCCTCTGGTCCACCCCCTGCTTCTCTGTTCCCCCCAGGTGAGCGCTGCGGGAAGGAAGAGACAGAGGAGCATAGGGGGGCGGCGGTCTGCTGTTACTGAAGCCGGCCCACTGAGCCATCGGCCCACCGGGAAACTCCCTGTAGTCCCAATGGCCAGTCCATCCCTGGTAGTTTTTGTGCTAAAGTGTGCAGAAGGCCTGGCTACAGAACATGTGCTGCTGTGATTGTTTCACCTGACCACTCACATGCAGAAAATATGTAAATGTAATAAAAAGTAGAACTTGTTGCAATGTGTTTTCTGGCAGTGTTTTGATATTGTCATCTTTTTCATTTTTGAACAGGACTAGAATTGCATTTGAGGTGAAGTTACAGAAAACTAGCAGATCGACAGACTTCCGGGTGCCGCAGTCTATCTGTACCATGTTTAATGTTATGGTTGATGCAAAAGCGCAATCAACAAAACTTTGCAGTATGGAGATGGGACAAGAGGTAAAATTTGACTTTGTACTTAATTATTATGTACTAATCTGTTAGCTTTATTTTCTAAAGTTACCCTAACCAAAAATGTGTGTTTTTCACAGAAATGCTCATTCTGACATAATGAATGTATTGGGATTAGAATGTATACCTATGTAAAGCATATGTACTTTCAGTATTATGCCAAGAGTTTGATAAGTTTACTGTTTATTTACATTATTGATCATTAAGATGGAAATCTAGACAATTTTTTTTCTCAGGTTGGAATAATTAGGGAAGGGTTAGAATCTCTGTTGAGGTTTTGTTGCTGTCAGTGCACGTGCTGGGTTGATCAACCTTTACTTGAGGGGAGGGAACATCTATCCAAGGACACAGACAGTAACAACAACAAAGTGGTAAAGAGGGGAGCCTAGTTTTTTATTTCTGAAAGTTTGAGACTCTGGATCCAGAGTTGGTTTTGTGAGGATAGATGCATACTGAAGAGTATGAGGCTAGACAGCTCTCAAACAAGAAAAATACTTTAAAGGGGGATACAAAAAAAGTTATTGGTAAAAATTGAAAACCATACTATAAGAATGCTAGTGCAAAATTATTCTTTCCTTATAGAAATCCAAAGGGGGATGTCCCTTCCTGCCGCCTATAAGAACGATCAAGTGGCGGATCCGCCGCTATGATCATTCTTATGGTGCGCAGGATCGCCGCCGGAACAAAATTATATCTGAATGATGCCTCTAGGTGCAGGCATCATTCAGATATCACCGCACAAAGTACAGGACGTCCACCTGGGATAAGAGATCCCCTTTTTGGACGTCATATGACGGCGTGTGGTTTTGAAGTGGTTAAGCAGGTGTCCAGCAGACATTTGATTGTAAAAGGGTGTTGCATAACAAAGAAATAACAAAGAACAAGAAAAGAGAAGTGTCACAAGGCCTGAAAAATAAAATTATTTATTTACACAAGAAAGGTGAAGGCTACAAGAAGACCAGCAAAGCTATACTTATTAGTCAGAATACTGTAGCAAAAGTGATACAAACATTTAGCTAAGATGGAACTACAACCATCTTACAGAGACGTCCAGGCCCTCCACGGAAGTTAACACCTAAACAGGAGCATCTTCTGATGAGATGGATTGAAGACAATCACCCTGTAAATTAACTGCAGTTAACTAAAGAAGTAGAAAGCCAAACTGGGGTGATTGTTTCCCATGACACAATACACAGTACACTACAGAGGAATGGCATGCATGGGTGTCATCCATGAAGGAAGCCTCTCCTAAAGCCCATGCACAAAACAGCCTGCCTAGAATTTACCAGGGCCCATGTGGAAAAAGAAGAAGACTACTGGGACTGGAGTGATGAGACCAAAATAACTGTTTTTGAAACTGATGGCTTTAAAAGCTATATGGTGTTGCAAAGGAGAGAAGTACAAAGAAAAATGCATGGTGCCTACAGTGAAACATGGTGGTGGCAGTGTCCTTCTGTGGGGCTACATCGGTGCTGCTGGTGGCAGGGAACCGCATTTTATTGATGGTATCATGAATTCACATATGTACTGCTCTATATTGAAAGAAAATATGCTACCATCACTCTGTGCACTTGGTCGTCATGTACTTGTCCAACATGACAATGATCCAAAACACACATCTAAGGCCACTCTTGCATTTCTGAAGAAGAACAGGGTGAAAGTGATTCAGTGGCCAAGTTTTACTCCTGATCTAAACCCAATCCAACACCTATGGTGAATTCTGAAGAGACAAGTTGAGCATCACTCTCCATCCATCATCCAGGCTCTAAAAGAGACGAATGGAAAAAGATAGATGTTGCAATAAGTCGCCAACTTGTTCATTCCATGCCTAGAAGACTTGGTGCTGTCCTTACAAATCATGGAGGTCATACAAAATACTAGACGTAGTAGTTTTTGTTGTGGGGTGTAATCATTTTTGCATCAACTAATTTAAGTAAAACTGAAGATTTTATAATCTAAGTTATATTATTAACCTTATTTTCATATAATGAGCTAAACAAATATTCTATAAAACACATTTTTATCAAAATTTTGGAAATTGTTCATGTGTTCATTGATCGAAATCTTACTTTTCAAAAGGGGTGTACTCATCTATGCTGAGTACTGTGTATGTACAGTATGTCTGTGTATATATATATAGAGAGAGGAGTTTACATCTCAATAACTCCACCAAACACATTAATTTAGACTATAAAGTAGCACGTAATGGTGAACCATTTTAAATGGAAAAGGAAATTTTGCATCAAGGGGCTGCTGGTTCTGTAGACCACCTATGTCAAAAGTACAGTTAAAAAAAGAGAACAACAAATGTTGAAGAAAAAAATATATAAAAAGACTTTCCTTACACCTTGGCTTATAGTGAGCCAAAAGTTGCATCACTGGACCTTCTTCCCAGGAACCTGGGCAAACTGAGGATACTAAATCTCGCAAAATAAGCACCCCCACACGGTGCCAGATAGCTTTCTCTTGGAATTTGATTTCCTCATCATTCCCAGGATCCCAGTAAAAGGCTCAGTGATATCATCCTAACTTACTAGTGTGTAAGGTGAGTGATTGTAACTTATTTTTTTTTTAAACTGTGCTTTTTTTATATGAGGCAGTAGGAGTCCATCAGATGAGCAGACCTTGCATTGAATGTACATGAAGGTAACAGTGATTTTGAATTAGTTATTGATATAAAAAGGAATAAATTATTTACTGGAGTACTAACAAATAGAAAAATCTATGCCTGTCAAACAAAGTGGTTGGCCTTTAATAGCATGATTAGACAATATTTCCCTTGTCTGTTTGAGGCAAGGAAAGGTTGTGTATTTCTGGTTTTCTAGTCTTATTGATCTTTAATTATCACCCCATGTATCACACTTTCGTCCATTTCATTTGTTTCTGTCTTTCACAAGTTGCGTCTCAACGTCTCTCCTTTACATCCCCATGACTCCACAGACAATGAGTTTCCTAGATTACTGAAGCCTGATTGTCTGGCTTCTACGTGGCTCACAGACATGTCATACCTTGTGACTTTTGGAGACGGTATTATTGCTATACACTGACGCTGCTGTACAGTAAATTGTTAGTGTTTACGGCTGTGTGATCCATTTGTATAGTAATAGGACACTTTCTAAAGGGCTGTAATTATGTACAATACACACAATATCACATTCCTGGCTTTCTAATTCCTTCCTCCAGTCTGGCTAACGTTTTTATTGTAGCAGGTGCCAGTGGGATTTATGGTGAGAAATGAGTTAAAATGAATTCTGTCATTAGGGGTAGTATATTTTTTCCAGAACAATTGTTATACTTGTCCTGGCTGACATTGGATCTCCCTTGTCTCACTTTGAATAAATAAAAAAATAAAAAATGTTTTGTTATGTGTACACCAATTGATCATTTTTCTATTTTAAGGATTTAGGAAATAAATAGCTGTAAGAACACTGTGAAGATCAGTTTTTTAAATACTGCGAGATACTATACTACCAGCAGACGGTAGACTATTATGGGTCTCTGGAAACCAATGGAAACTTGGTTATACAGACATTTAGGGCCTGTTCACCCCTTTTAGTTGAAGAGCATTGCAATAGTGTACACACTAATCCACATGCTATGTGATGCAGTGCCAAATATGCTACATCCGCTATTCTTGGTATGTTATGATGTATTGAACAGCCTATTCCACCCTCCTGCCTCCTTACGGTCATGTCTGCCGCTTACTGGACCAGCTGGTAGCGGCGGATTAATTATAAAATATAGCCAAAATTTCTGTCCTTGTAAGTTCATATACCCTGAATTATTATAGCAATGTTGTAAATGTTTCCAGGCACTACCTTCCTTGAACTACTCCTTTGTGATTAGGGGGGGGGGTATTATGTAGTCTAATTTAAAAGAGCAGTTTGGGGTAACATATTTTTTTCTCTACTTTTCTATATTGTTTTAACCACTTCAATACAGGGCATTTCACCCCCTTCCCGCCCAGGCCAATTTTCACACTTTGAATGACAATTGCTCAACACTGTACCCATATTTTTTTCCCACAAATAGAGCTTTCTTTTGGTGGTATATGATCACCTCTGAGTTTTTTATTTTCTGCGCTATAAACAAAAAAAGAGCGAAATTTTTTTAAAAAAAATCTATATTTTTTACTTTTTGGTATAATAAATATCCCCCAAAAATATATATATTTTTTTTACATATTTTTAGTAAAAAAAAAAAGCACAATAAGCATATATTGATTGGTTTGCGCAAAAGTATTAGCGCCTACAAAATAGGGAATAGATTTATGGCATTTGTATTTACTAGTAATGGCGGTGATCTGCGATTTTTATCATGGCTGTGGCATTGTGGCACATTGGACACTTTTGGGACCATTCACATTTACACAGTGATCAGAGCTATAAAAATCCACTGTATCCTAGGGAGTGATTCTAAATGTGGAGGGGGGGACTCACAAGGGGAGGAGACCGATCAGTGTTCCTCTGTACTGGGAACACATCATCGGTCTCCTCTCACCTGACAGGACGTGGATCTGTGTGTTCACACACACAGATCCACGGTCCTGCTGTGTGACAGGCAATCGCGGGTGCCTGGCAGACATTGCGGCTGCCAGGTACGCGCATCGGCTCCCGAGTGACATGGCGGGCGCGCGCCCCTAGAGGCTCGGGAAGCCAAAGACACCCGGAGGCTCAAAGAGTTCCTGCCGCTGTCATATGACTATGAAGCGGTAGGGAAGTGGTTAAGGACACTAACTCACTTCCTGTTGTAGAGTGACAACCCTGACATCACTGTATCTTTGGAGGTGCAGCATTGTTACCCCTGTTGCTCTTCTGACTTGACTACATACATCTCCTCCTCTCCTCATCTCCATCATATAAGTGTACTGCAAAGAAGATGGTAGCTCGGAAAGCAAAAATGATTGAGATATCAATTCAGTGCACAGAATTTACAAGGACAGAAATTCTGGCAAGATCAGCAGATATTTTCTGTACTTGAAGAACATGTACTTAGCCTAGAAAAAATGCAGTCACCCCATCTTTGGACTGGTAAGCTGTAATATATTTATTTTTCTTCTTGGGTTTACATATCCTTTAACTGGACAGCACATTCTAAAATATTTGAATACAATGTCGCCCATATGTCCATTCTATCTCAGCAGTCTACAAAGAGTACACATACTTCAAGAAATTGTCACTCAAATTAACAGGGAATAAGCCTAATGAATGTGTTATGAGAAGCAGCTCTGAGGTAATGTAGCATAAGTGCTATGGAAAGTGACAGTTGCTGTGGTATGGTATTTTTAAAGAAAAGCTGAATTGATAGACACATAAAAAAACATGGAATATAGCAGTGCATAAGTTACTGTCTCACACTGAACTATGTTTTGAAGCAACTTTATGTTTCCATTTTTTTTTTTTTATATAAATCTGATGTTTTGACCCACTGAGACATTAGGGGAAACCTTGAATCTAAACCAAAGCATATATTTGCATTACATTGTGAGTTTTAATTAAAGTGACACTAAACAATATTCTTATTCTCCAAAAATAATCCAAACAATTCCACTACTTAATGACCCTGTAATCGTTTTTTCTTGAAATTGTCCCTTACTGTGTTTTTTTTTTCCCCTCCTTGAAACTCCCTCCTTGAGCTCCTAAACGTACAAACAACCTTTGGAAAAAAAAATGTTCCCCTCTTCCATTTGTTTAGAACAAAGCCATGTTTGTTATCCCCATGATTAACCTTTGAGGGGATGAGTGATAATAGGGTGCGACTTGTCATTCGATTTCAACCTGTCAAATCACATGACAAGCCAGAAATACTTTTTGTATCTCATTTTGTTGTGCGTGTTGACACCCAAGATGTATTGCACAATTGTTGTTCATGTACACACATGGGGCGTACACACATACTCATATGTGAAGGGGCAGGGGCTTTAAAAAATATTTTTACTTTTCTTTTTTTTTGCACTTTTTAACTTAACTTTAACTACAGGCAAAACCTATTCATTTTGAATAAAAAAAGGGAGGGTTATAACCCCAGTAAGGTTTATTTTTGGCATCTGTGTGCCATTTTGGAGATTTACCTCCACTTCTTGTCCCATAGCCAAAACAGGAAGTTAGAGGAAATCCCTGAAAATTAAAGGAATCTTTTGGGACCCCCAGGTTACTAGAATTAGTGTTCCATTGGAAGATTTTCCCTCTAATACTTTTCTTGGAACAACCCAAAATGTTGTATTTTCTTTCACTTTGAATGATAATGGTAAACACAAATGGATATATGGAAAGAGTTCATCTCCCTAACGAGAGCACAGACAGCAATACAATCTGACAGGTGTTCTAATCTCTCCCCACTCTATCCAAAACTACAAAAAAAATCTGCCTTTAGTTATACTTTAAAAAAAAAGTTCATCCCTCCTGGCTCTACATTGAGAACTGAGCAATCAAACACAGCTGATCACTCAGTTCTCCCCTCTGCGCTGAATAGAGAGTCAGGACTGTCAGTCAGCGGCTCTCTGATCTCCCCTCCAGCACTCATTGAATGGGCGGTAGAGAAGCAGAAAGGGCCTTGCTCAGACTCTCTGTGGATTGCTGAGAGGCTGAGCCAAGTGCTGGCCCAGCCTGGACTGACTGAGTGACATCAACCCTTAGTGGATTTACCCTGCTGTCAGCTGAAAACTGGTTAGAGGAGTGCAGAACAAACTGATCTATTGCCCATACTTCTTCTTTTAACTTTATTGATATAACTTTTTTGAATGACAGGTACTCCTTATGGAAACTTCAGGGGTCTTTTGGACCCCTATTGCCTCCTCTGCAATCAGGACACTCAGGCTAAATAAGGAAACAGTGTTCTCTATCAGATGCTTAATCCAGCTTTCCTAGCCATGAACTGACGCCTCTACATCTCTCCCCACTTACTACCCTGATGTCTTTTTTCAGTGTCTTTTGGCACGCAAAAATATACTGTAGAACCAAAATTGTTTCCACAACGTAGCCTGTAGTCTTCCTAAAAACCATACCAGCCATTACTATTGTGCCCATGAGTTTGTTTACATCAGTGATAGTGAAAAGGGTAAAATGTGGGCTCTATGCTTTGGTCAGCTGCCTTCAAATTTGTTACCTAGTGTGGCAGTTTTTTGTCATGTTGAGTCAAGAAGCATAGTAATTGGAACATTCCAGCACACAATAGAAGTGCAGCTGAAAAATAAGTTGATTACTGGTAATTCTCATATTACAGGTGCAGAGCGAATAGCCATCCAAACCCTAAAGTGGAACTAAACTCATCAATTTTATGGTTTTAAAAAAAGAGTTACATTCCCATCATGCCGGTAATATAAATGTCACATTTGCTTTCAACCAAACTGTCAAGCCATCAGATGGCTGGAGTCATAACTAATCACACGTGCAGCACCATGGCAGTTACAGATCAAATATAGGCCCCCTTGGCTGAAAAGGATAGGAGAGTTTAGTTTCTCTTTAATGGAAATATTATTATTATACAGGATTTATATAGTTACAACAGTTTGTGCAGTGCTTTACAATATGAGGGCAGACAGTACAGTTACAATACAATTCAATACAGGAGCAATCAGAGGGGCTCGTTAGTGCTTACAATAAAGAGGGGAGGGTCAAGTGAAACAAAAGGTAATAACTGTGGGGGGTGAGCTGATGGAGAAAATATACAAAATACAGTTGTTAGGTGTGGGTAAAATGGGCCTCTCTGAAGAGAAGGGTTTTCAGGGATCATCTAAAAGCTAATAGAGTAGGAGATAATTGGACATACTTGGGTAGGGAGTGCCAAAGTATTGGAGAGGCTCTGGAAAAGTCATGAAGGTGAGCTTGGGAGGAGGTAGTAAGGGAGCTTGAGAGCAGGGGATATTGGGAGGTATTGGGAAGAGAATGATTAGGTTGGTATTTAGAGACTAGGATAGTGATGTAGAGTTGTGGATGGCTTTATAAGTTGTTAGTATTTTGAATTTATTTTTTTGGGTGAGCGGAAGCCAATGGAAGGATTAACAGAGAGGCGTAGCAGACACAGAGCAATTGGTAAGGTGGATGAGTCTGGCAGCAGCATACATGATGAATTGAAGGGGGGATAGACTATGTAGACTATGTAGTGGTAAGCCAATAAGAAGGGAGTTGCAGTAGTCAAAGCGGGAGTGAATTGCAGAGGTTGAGGTGGCAATATTTGGACAGTGATTGAACGTGGGGCTTAAAGGAGAGTTCAGATTCCAAGACTACACATAGGGCCTTGGTATGCAGGGATGGGCTTATAGTTGTGCTATCAAGTTTGAGAGGGAGATCAGGGGAAGGGGCATGTGAACAGAACCTTGTGGGACCCCAACAGAGAAAAGGAAGAGGAGAGGAGGAAGTACAATTATAAGTAACTCCAAAGGTGCGGTTGGATAAGTAGTAAGAGAACCAGCGAAAAGTACAGTCATAGAGACCAAAGGTGTGGAGTTTTTTGAGAAGAAGGGGGTGGTCAACTGTATCAAAGGCAGCAGAAAGGTCCAGTAGTAGGAGTACAGAATAGTGTCCATTGTTTGTCAGTATGGGGCTGACTACTGTATGTTTTAGAGAATTGGGGAAGATGCCAGAAGAGAGGAAAAGATTGAAGATGTGGGTTAGAGAGTGTAGAATAGAGCCAGAGGGTTAAGTAGCATTTGCGAGGGAACAGGTTTCAAAGGGCAGGTGGTTAGGTGGATGTTAGCAAGTAGTTTAGCAACCTTGTCTATAGTGGTGCGGTTGAAAGAGGGAAGTAATGATTGTACCTGTGGGAATTAAGTGTTAAGTGTGGAGGGTATCTGAACAGCAGAGATCCCTTCACGAATTGTATAAATCTCCTGTTTGAAGTGATTGGCAAACTCCTGCATAGTGAGTGAGTTAGTAGGTGGAGGCAGTGGACGAAGTAGAGAGTTGAAGTAGAGAAGAATTGATGGGGACAGGATGATAAGTTGTTAATGAGAGTGATGAAATAGGTCTGCTTGGCAGTGAGGAGGCTGAAATTGTATTTTTGGAAGGCATATTTATTTAAATCTTTCTGAGACTTAGTCTTACACAACTGGTGCTCAAGAGCGCGGCTAGGTTTTTTCAGACTTCTAGTGTCATCCGTTTGCCAAGGTTGAAGGGGTCAGGCCTGATTCTGTGTGTAGTAAGGGGGGTCAGTGTGTCCAGTGAGGCTAAAAGTGAAGGGTTGTAGACAGAGGTGGCTAGGTTGGTGCAGGATAGGGGGGAGTGCATAGGTGGGAAAAACGAGGTCAAGGGTACTGCCTTTAGAGTTAGTAGAAGCATGTTTTAATTGAAGTTTGGAAGTGGCAGGAATGTTAGTATTAATTGGGATGTTGAAGTCATCAAGAATGATTGTGGGGATTTCAGAAGAGAGAAAGTAGGGTAGCCAGGCATAAAGTCATCTAGAAAGGTTGATACCGGTCTAGGGGGCCAGTAGATCACAGCTATCCTTAGAGAAACTGGAGAGAAAAGACGAGTGCAGTGTGCCTCAAATGAGGAGAGCGACAGAGAGGGAGGTGGGTGAAGTACCTGAAAGGTGCTATGTGGGGCTAGAAGGATTCCAACACCCCCTCCCTTGCATCCACTGGATCTGGGGTATTGAGTCCAGAGAAGACCACCATGGGTTAGGGAAGCAGAAGAAGCAGTATTGGATTCATAAAGCCAGGTTTCGGTAATGGCGAGTAGCTTAAATGAGTTAGCGATAAAGAGGACATGAAGAGAGGTGAGTATGTTACAGGTAGAGTTTGAATTCCAGTCTTGGGAAGAAGAGTAATGGGAACTAGATTGTGTGGATTGCGGCTGCAGTCAGAGGGTGTTGGGTAATGGGTGCATTGAGTACAGTTAAATGATGGAGGTCGAGGGTTTTGGGATATATCTCCAGAGGTTAGGAGAAGCAGAAGGGTGAGGGAGATAAGTTGGGTGTGCAATTTATATGAAGGGACATGCTCTAGTGTCCTGGAGATTTTTTGTGCATGTGGATATAGAATTAGCAGGAGTTGGTGAGTGCAGTAATCAGGAGAAGACAGAAGTGATGTTGATTTATATAAGCTGTGGTGTGGAGAAGAGGGGTTTAGGGGGTTAGTTTAAGGATAGAGGACACAGCCGTCAGAAGGAGTGGTAGGGAGTGCATGTTACAGGGGGAGAAAGAGTTGAAGGGGTAAACAAGGTCATCTGAAGTCTGTGTGGTGTTTTTCAAAGTATTTTGATGTGTTCATTCACTTTATGCATTCGCTGAAGTGTAGAAGTATATCCACTTTGAGAAAGAGCCCCCCATGGCCGCAAATTTGGCTAACTAGAGCAAAATTCTCTCTTCAGAAACAGACTAATGCTGCATACACTCGATCGGAAATTCCGACAAGAAAACTGGATTTTTTTTCAACTGAATTTTGGCTCACTGTGTTGCATACACATGGTAACACAAAAGTCTGACCATCAAGAACGCGGTGATGTAAAACATTACAATGAGCCGAGAAAATTAAGTTTTAATGATTCCGAGCATGCGTCAAATTGATTCTGAGCATGCATGTTTTTTTTGCACGTTGGAATTGCATACAGACAATCGGAATTTCCATCAAGAACTTTTCCAGTCTGAAAATTTGAGAACCAGCTCTCAAATTTTTGCTGTCAGAAAAAGTCTGATGAGGCCTACATAAGGTTGGAATTTCCAACCAAAAGCTCACATCAAACTTTTTTTGTTGGAAATTCTGATCGTGTGTATGCGGCATTATAGGTGGAAAGGTAATAAAAATAAGAACAGGCTGTGATTTAAGGTAAAGCATAGGGACAAAAAATAAAGCATTGCGATGTGGACAGTCTACAGATGGTTAAGCAACAATAACATACCAGAGTTAAAGAGAGGCATAAGGAGAGAATTTTTCAATATTGCAATTATGGCTGGAGTTGCAGCAATAAGAGCATACCTGTGGAGGGACAGAGAAGACAATTTCAGATGAGACATTCAGATGATGAGAAAATAAACAAATTATTATTAGAAATGCTGAGAAGGGTGGTGCTGTACTCATCCTTAATACCAGTGATTATAAAGCTGAGAATTTGAGGCAAATATAATGGTTCCACTACCTACCATATACTAAAAAGTGACTCTACGTCTTGGTGTTGGTGTTCCATCACTATCCAAAGGTGCATAATACAGGTAACAATCCTGAGGGCTGCCCTTATGTGATGGGAATTAGGTCACTGTAAGAGGTATGGAGTACCTATGATTAAGGTCTTTAGGCTGAAATGCGTGAGCTACTGTTTGTTTGGCAAGAATGTGTCTTTATTAAAACATTAGCAGAGGAGGTGCTGTGTGCTTTAGATTACCATTGTAGTCCTGTGAAAGAGAATCAAGACTATGCACCTTGGTAGATAATTATGGGGAGACGTGAAGTGGAACAATGTCATTCTCATTTAGTGTCTTTCTGATGTTGTCCCCTTCTTTGTGGTTTTCTTCTAAGGGGTCTTTCAGATGTGGGGTATTGCAATGATCACACCAAAACGAAGGTGGTAGATTTGACAATGTCTGGTGACATTTTTCCCCTCCATCATTTTATATTCTGGAGGAAAAGAAATATGGTTTATGTCATATTTGATGTAAAATATGTCCAATACGCAAAGTGTTCCACCAGACACCTCCAAACTCAAACATTATTGCGGGGAACAAAATTGTTCTGCCTCAGACAACTCTAATGTGTGCCACCCTTACTTAACATGGGAGACATGGCCTCATTTACAGTGAGGAAAATAATTATTTAATCCCCTGCAGATTTTGTAAAGGCATGAAGGGCCTATAATTTTTATCATAGTTGTACTTTAATCGATAGAGGCAGAATATCAACCAAAAATCCAGAAAAAAAACACGATACAAATGTTATTAATTGATTTGCAGTTTAGTGAGTAAAATAAGTATTTGATCCCCAAGCAAAACATAACTGAGTACTTGGTGGAGAAACTCTTGGCAAGCACAGAGGTAAGAATTTTCTTGTAGTTGGTTACCAGGTTTGCACGCATCTCAGGAGGGACTTTGGTCCACTCTGCTATACAGAGCTTCTCTATATCCTTAAAGTGGATGTAAACCCATTTTTTATGTCACAATATAGAGTATAAGATTTCTTATCATCTGTGCCCAGTCTTGCCACACAGAGTTAATCCAGCTCTGATCAATCCTCTTTTATTGTTCAGTGAATATTAACGGACTTCCAAGAAAAAACCTGTCTAAATAAAAAGTCAGTTTCTCTCTTCTTGCTTTGAGTGACAGGTTATTTACATATCTAGCTTGGACATGTGTATCATATGTTATGTTATGTTTATCATAATATGAGGTGATCCAAAGTTCATTGTATATTACCAGGATGTGTTATGTGGGGGTGGGGTGGATTTCTCACTTTTTATACTTTGGATCACAGATGATAGGAAATCTTATACTCTACATTGTGACATCCACTTCAAGGTTTCTTGGCTGTCGCTTGTCAACTCAAAGTTTCAGCTCCCTCCATACATTTTCCATAGGATTAAGGTCTGGAGACTAGGCCACTCCGTGACCTTAATGTGCTTCTTCTTGACCCACTCCTTTGTTGCCTTGGCGGTATGTTTTGGGTCATTGTCATTCTGGAAGGCACATCAACGAACCATCTTTAGTGTTCTGGCTGAGGGAAGAAGGTTCTCATACAAGATTTTACAATACATGGCCCCATCCATTGGCCCCTCAATTGCGGCGAAGTCGGCCTGTATCTTTAGCAGGGAAACAGCCCCAAAGCATAATGTTTACACCTCTGTGTTTAACTGTAGGGATGGTGTTCTTGGGGTCATAGCCAGCATTTTTCTTCCTGCATGCATGGCAAATCGAGTTAATGCCAAAGAGCTCCGTTTTGGTCTCATCTGACCACATAATTTTCTCTCAATCCTTCTCTGAATCATTTAGATGTTCATTGGCAAACTTCAGATGGAGCGTTACATGTGCCTTTTTTGTCAGAGGGGGACCTAGCGGGCGCTGCAGGATTTTAATCCATGTTGGCATATTGTGTTACCAATGGTTTGTTTAGTGACTGTGGTCCCTAATGCCTTGAGAGCATTTACAAGCTCCTCCCGTGTAGTTTTTGGCTGATCCCTCACTTTTCTCATGATCATCCTACCCCATGAGGCAAAATTTTGCATGGAGCTCCAGACCGAGGGCGATTGATGGTTATTTTGTATTTATTCCATTTGCAAATAATCACTCCAACAGTTATCTCCTTCTCACTAAGCTGATGGTCTTATAGCCCAAGCCAGCCTTGTGCAGGTCTCCAATCTTGTCCCTGATGTTCTTTGACAGCTTTTTGATCTTGCCCATGATGTAGAGGTTTCAGAGGACAAAAGAGATTCCGTCGCTAGGTGTCTTTTATACACATAACTAGTTATCGTAGCGCCTTCTTAAATTGACAGGACTAATCTGTGTACCACATGAGCACATACTGTAGCCAGTCTGTGAGAGACAGAATTATTATTGGTTGGTAGGGGATCAAATACTTATTTTACTCACTGAACTGCAACTATAATAATTTATAACATTGGTATCATGTGTTTTTTCTGGATTTTTGGTTGACATTCTGTCTCTATCATTTAAAACAATTATAGATGCTTAATTTGTTTGTAAGTGGGTAAACGTTGAGAATTATCAGGGGATCATATAATTATTTTCCCCACTGTACATCTCAAGTAAAGTATTGAGAGGACTTTCCCTCATCTAGAGTGGTGAAATATGCAGAAGACTTTTGGAAAAGGAGGCTCTGTGGATAACTAAATTGCAGTTAAGGATCCCCCAAGGGTTGAATTATAGATGGGATGTGAATCTGTATTTAGAATTATTAAGTTTCATATTCCAACAGTGTCTTTTTGTTATTTATTTTTTTGTTACTCTCCCATGATGTTATTTGTTTTCTCTTCCCTTCATTTTTATTCTGCCTTATTTGTTGCAAGACCATAATGGTTTTAATTGTTATGATGTACTTATTGTACCTTGTCTTGCCCATTGTATGGTGAAAGAGTATTTTAACATTGTTTGGTAAGGTGCGCTCACACTGAGCATGGTTGAACTAAACTATGCCCAATATCCATTGTCTCCCACTCCCCTCCTGGTCCGCATTGACACAGTGCAATAAAATCTTCCTATGCACATTTACGTCATCCAGACCACAGTGATCCCTTCTTCTGTGATTGGAGATCTATGATGAGTTATGTCCTCAGACACGGTTTGCATTGACACAGAAGCAAACCATTCTGGACCACAAGTGAACCATGCCCATAACTATGTGTCATGGTTCAAGGCACTGTATGCTTAACCATACCCAGGCACAGTTCAGAGCACTCACGCTGCAGAAAAAAATCAGACCAAGTGGTTGAACCAGTCACGGTTAAACTGCCAATGTGAATGCACATGAAGATGTGACTAAGTCCCTTTAGACTGAAACAGGTAAGCTACTCCTAATGTTTGGCCAAGATATGTGTTTAATAATACTTTAGCAGAGTAGATGGTGTGTGCCAGTATCATTTTTTATTCATCAGGATGTAAACCAGGCTATTGACACTTTAAGAGGGAGAGGTCATTAATGGCAGCCTCCATACTTCATTCATGAAAGCCACTAAAACGTGTCAGCGCTTCACCATTAGTTTAGCTTTCCATAACTAGTCCCCTTTTATAATTGTATCACTTTAATGTGGAACTACACTGCATCTAAGCACCACAAACCAGAAAGACTATTTAATTCATTTTTATTTATTATTATTTATAAAAATTATTTAAAGCAAACTCACACATACATCCATGTCTCCATGCTTTATTTTGCTAAAAAAAAATATTTTTGAAAAACACTGCCTAGCATTTATGGCTATGGCCATCTTGAGTAAGGGCAGATGATTCATGTAGCATTTACTTCCCAGAATTCATCTGCCCTTGGTGCAGGCAGGCAGGCAGGAGAGTGTGCTTAGCTGAGATAACCCCTCCTTCCCCACGATGACTCCTGTGATGTTTGACATGATTTGCCTAGGCATGGAAAACAGGAAGTAGCTAAAGAAATGTGAAAAAGGGTTTAAACAAGCAAGTATGATATATTTTCCTATATATTTACTAATGCTAGCAGCATAAGGTTCAAAAACAGTTAGTGTTGAGTAAAAGAGTAAAGTTCCACTATTAAGAAGGCTTCTGTGTTTACACAGCTAGACTAAAAACACATTTTGTAAAATTATAATAGTTATGAAGTGCATAAGCATTTGTTTCATTCGTATAAATTAAAAGATGTGAATATAGCTCTTACAAAATTACTTTTGTTAGCGTATTGTAATTTAAATGATGCATTTGTTGGAATATAATTTGCATCTTATTATATTTTATGATTGGAATGTCTGGTTGCTCAATGAAAAATAGAAAACGTTTAGTAACTAAGTTACTTTAAATGATTAAGCTCTACTTGGTGTAGGTATACATATTTTAAAGATGCACATATCGAGCAGCCAATATAGGGATTGATTTCTAATGACCCAGCAAGGGAATGGTACATTTTCATGACCTGCCAGCTGAATGAGACGGAAACTTAATGTAATTTCTTCAGTAAATTAACACCTTAAAGTAAATAAAGTAAATATAGACTATAGACATTAAACGTTGCATATATTTATAACAAGTAGTAAAATAGCTTTACAATAAAGTCATTACTGACCTTTCTGGCTCCACCGTAGACACTATGGAGTAATCTATCTTCAAAATTTATAAAAGCCAGTAAAGTCAATTTTTGTATTCTTTTTTTATATGGGGAGGAAACATTGCCATGTCTCCAAGAGATTACAGAATCAAGAATGTGTGCATACAGTGGTATTCAACATAGTGAAAGATGTGAACATATCGCATGTGTACATCACAATTACACCAGATGTAAAAACCTGGATTTATGAAGCCATTTTATGCAGTATACTGCTAGCAGTTTCCTGAATTTTCTTAAGCTTTTACAAGAGTAGAGGCAGATGCTTTTAGAGAATGAAAAGACGGGAGGATGCAAAGGGAAAAAAATGTGGGGGAGGGGTAAAAGAAAAGAGAATCGAGGATCAAGGGGGGGGAGAGGTACCTGAGCATAGAAAGGGAAGGGAAGTTGGATGACCCTCTTTGCCTGACCAACAACCAGAGGTTCCAGGTGGCAAGACAAAGAAGTAGGGGCAGAAAATGACCCTTGTGAAGCTGGAAAGGACTTTCCTTTTTTGCAAAAATATGGGGTCCAAATCTTCCACTATTTCTCACTCTGTTCCTTCATTAACATTGTAAGGTCTTCCATTTCTTGAATTACTGTGATTCTAGCCAGAAAGTGAGATTTATTTGGGGGGACTGTGCTCTTCCCAAGTGCTGGTATAAAAGCCTTTGTAGACTTTAGGAGATGTTTCAACAGGGAATTGCTGTACCTTTTATTAGATAAAGGTGTATCAGGGAGCAGATATGCCATCGGATTCCCCCAAAGAGGCACACTCGATCGAATTTTAACTGTATATTCAACTATGTCCCAAAATTCGCTGAACTTTGAGAATTCTGTTATGAATGTATAATGTTCCAGACACTTTCTAATACAGTTATAACTATGCAAACACACCATAACTGCTTTTGCTTAGTTTCAGAAATGATTGTTCTTACCTTTTCTACAAGGTTACAACGTTTTGTCATGTAACCATGCATCTCTTTTTCCTCACAGTGGACAGTACTTTTATGAAAGGGAGTACAATTATGATACAATTGAAGGTAAAAAGGTTAAGAGGAGTAAAAGTTCAGTTGCTAGGTAGGGACAAGATAGGCTTCCCTTAAGAGATGAGTTTTCAGAGATGGACAAATTAAGAGATAGCCAGAGTAGCCACAGGCTTCCAGAGCATGTGAGATTCTTTGGAAAAGTCCTGGGAACAAGCATGGGAAGAGATGAGTAGAAAGGAAAGAGCAAGAGGTCCTTGGAGGAGCGAGCAGGATGGTTTGGGTCCAATTTCAAAACTAGGTTGGCAATGCAGCTTGGGGTAGAGTTGTTGATGGTTTAAGTTGTTATTAGGTTTTAGAATTTTATTCATAGGGCAATTAGAAGTCGGTGGAAGAATTACAGAGAAAGGATGTGGACTTGAGTACTTGGTACGGTGGATGAGTTTGGCAGCAGCAATATTAAGTGGATAGAGGATAGGATATTTCAAATAGTGGTCCTCAACCATTAGGTCATGGCCCAGTACCAGGCCACAGCCTTTTCCCTTATGTGCCTTGGTTTCCTGTCTCACTCTGACAGCTAAGCATTAGCTGTAGGAGCAGATTGGGTTGTGGGGAGTTCTGGCTCCTGGAATGGTAATGGTGATGCAGGAGTCCGTCTGGCTAGCTCTGGGAGCCCTGAGTCCATCACAGTTCGAGCAAGGCACAATAGGTTCTACTATTACAGAGCTGCAGCCAGAGCTGGCTGTAAGGAGCCTTGCAACTTTGCCCTCAATAGAGGGGCAAGTGAAAGTGCACAGCAGTGCATATCTCAGTGTATATGCTGCTGATGTCTGTTTTCCTCTGCTGTCTGGCAGGCTCAGTATTGTCCCAGTGATCACTCTTCATTAAAACCCAGTTTGAAATAGCTTGTTACATATCCGTATCCATTCTGATTGGTATGTGCATTCATATGGCAAGTCACTTCTCCTGGGACTTAACATTTTAAAAATTAACAATCAAAAAATTAGAATAAGCAGAGAACTGGAGTTGTAGCAAATAGTAACCATTCAATTTTACAGTTGTTTTTTTTCTGGGGGAACATTAAGCAACAATTCAGTTGGTTGCTTTGGGCTACAACTACAATTGTTTGCTATTTTAATTTTTTTCAGTTGTAATGGACAGCCCTGTAGCTTCTTATGTTAAGACTTTTTTTATTTGCTATTTATAGAGTAGGAAAGGTTTAGAAGGGGTATCTATAAAATGTCAATCATGATCCACCCGATGATCATGGCAATCATCATGGAAGGTTTTGGTTAAAATTACTGGTGTCCCTGAGGTTGAGAAGTTTTAGAAGTAGGCCAATGGAGAGGGAGTTTCAATAGTTGAAGCAGGAGAGAGTAAGGAGGTGTTATTGGTTAAGAAGTAACTGGAAATGTAATGAAGGTAAAGGTGGCAAGATTTGGGGCTGAAAGGAGAGGTCGGAGTACAGGCTTATACCTAAATACTGTTGTATTATTGACCTTGAAAGAAAAGACAGGGTGGAGGGCATTGAGGGAAAAAAAATTATGAGCTTAGGTTTAGAAAATGTTATTTTTAGGAAGTGGTGTGACATTCATACTGAGATGTCTGTCAGTAAATGAGTGATGCTCGAGGCGACTGAAGGAATGAGGTGAGGAGTAGAGAGATAGATTTATTAATATAATTCAAGAAAATTGTTTCTGATTGCTTTACACTAATCAACACTCTTGCCACATTTGAAAGGCAAACTCTCCTTTATAAGCTAACTGGTGCAGATTTGGTATACAAAACATGAATTTTGTTTTATGACCAATCTTTACAGCACAAGATCAAAACTCAGAATTATCTGATGAAGTATACTGCTTAGAGTAACATATTGCCTATTGTGCCCATAATTCACATTAGAATGCTATGTTTCTTTCTTTCTTTTATATAGTATAAAACTTCCAAAAATTGGAAATAAATACCTATAGGCATTCCACATTTTTTTTTTTTTATATTTACATATTACATTTTAATTTAGGAAAAGCTTTGGCTAATATACAGTATATACCTAGTTAAATGAAGACGATTTCTAAAACTGTAGATACACTAAAATACTCAACTGTTCTACAATAATTCATATTAAATACACCAATGAAAAACAATAATTCATTGCTTAATTTATTTTAATCATCATTGCCCTTTTTAGATCAATTTAAAGCAGTTGAGTTGGTTTCGGGCTGTTATCACAAATGCTTTCCGTCCGAAGAAATCCATTGATGCTTTCTGTTTGTGTTTCTGGTCATAACAATAATAACAGATACATAATTACACAAACAGGCAAAGATCAATTAATTTCCTCTTACCACGTTAAAATTCTAGCCAAGTCAGTTTGCCTTTGAGACAGAAATAAATGTCTGCTGCATTTTTTTTATAGCACGCAAACAAATTCTTAGAGAAAGGTTTTAATTGAAAATCATCTGCATGATATGCCTGTCAATACATTTCACACTGTATTATTTTGCACAAATCTAGTCATTATCATTTTGCTAAAACCCATAATTTATCAACTATAAGTTAACAGCCGAGCTCACTGTTAGACCTGCGGTTTTAGACGGTAGTGAACTGTAGACAGTTCTGAGATATCTGCCTGGAGCTTTGGAATTCTCTGTAGGATCTATTTTGCGACTCTGTTTTTTGTCGAATTAAACTCCCTCTAAATGTCTCTTTTTGCCTTGGTTCATATGGCGTCCAAGCAGCCAGTAACAAACACACTGTAATACCACCTGTTGTTTGCATTATTATAATTATTTCAAATCTGAATTTCCTAATTATTGTGTTTTTCATGAATATATTATTGCCATTTTTTACACCACAATTATCCATGACAGGTTGTTTGATGGAAAATAAAAATAAACTTTTCATATGTACATATCATAGGAAGTGAGAATTATGCATTACTAGTTAATTAATGCCTTGTGTCGGTCAGCCACTTGCCTCCCATACAAAATTCTTTTGTTTTATCTCTCTCTATTATATGAATCTGTATTCCGTTTCTCTTACAATCTCTCTATCGCAATAGTTAATGAAGTATGAGTCAATAAAATACTTGAGTTGCCATCTGGCAAATGTATTACATGTCCGTCCTGTGAAAATCAGATTTTGGCCCAAAGTTGATAGCAGACCAAGACATAAATGTTGTACGGAAACCAGACTTGTGTGTGTGTGTGTCAACCATCAAGCAAAAAAAATCCTAGCATTGCTTGCCACTTTCTTAAAGGAAGGTTGCATTAACATTTCCCTTACTTGCATGCATTAGGAGGAAATGCATACATAAAATATATATTTCCTAGAGCGTTATAATGTTTCCTGGACTCCACAGACTAAAGTGATACAAAATAAGCTGGATGAGCTTTGCATTTTAGCACCTTTCTGTTCATTAGGAAGCAGTGCATTTGTGTGTTGAATAAATTGTGCACCTGTCTCTTCGCAAAACATTAGAAGATACCAATAGTTTAAAGGCAAATGCAGATATATTTATATAGCTAATCATATGCATTCAGTCATATTCTAACATTTTCAATTACGGTCAATACATTTATAAGACACTGTCACTTTGCTCATGCCGGGCAAATTCTTGACTTTTCCTAATGAAGGGGACCCATGGGCCTTTTTATTTGTAGGACAAATAGATCACTAATAGGTGGCAAAGTGCTAAACCTCATTATTTTTACATATTATTACCGAGACCTAATATACACCAATCAGACAGTTTTGGTCCAAACGTTTTATCTTTTCCACCAAAATTAACTAAAATATAAATGTTGATAGTTATTTTAGATGGGTATGCCCAAATCACAGTGGCATATTATTATTTATTTTTTTAAACTCCATGTCTGGATCCATAAGTATAAATCTGTGAATTACACTTACCTTACCATCCAGTGATCTCATACTGTAAGATTAGGCCACCAGCTTGTTTCAGTGGCATTTTTTCCCACTTTGTTCAGCAGAACATTCCCATAGATTTCCATAGGGTCAAATAATTCAATATGCTGAACAACTCTTAAGTAATAGATGCATATTGCCAGGAGTTGAATTTTACAGCAGCAGATACCTGTGTTTGAGAAATGATGGTAAGTTTAATTCACAGTTTTTTTTCCTGCTATCAGTTTTGATTTTAATACGCATTAATCCATTATCGCTTGGGATCAATTGCAGTCCTACAGTATATCATTAAATCATATGTGACACTGTGCTACAAACATAGCTGGAACTTAATTTGTCAAAAACGTAAATTCTATATAAAGCCATTTTTTTTAATTTTGGATAGCATGGGGAAGAGTTAGAACCTTGTCAGGGTCTATCACTGCCTGTCTTCTTCCTTGAAAAATTCACTTTCTCTGTCATAGTTGCCACTAGGGTTGTAAGTGAGGTCAAACCCACAATTCTAAGATGTCAGCAGGATCAGAAATATAGGTAAAATCTTCCAATGGGGACATGTTCTGCTCTGGTGTTCTGCCGACAACTGTGTAAGAATTTTTTTCCCCCACTTCCTGTTCTGTCTGTAGGACAATAAATTAAAATGGAACTTCACTTACTACAGAAAGCTTCCCTCTTCCTCCTCCTCCGCCCCTCCTCTGCCATTAATGGTAAAAAAAATTCTGGGAGTGGGTACCTAGTTATAACAGGTACCCGTTCCCACTTCCTCTCGGATCTCCTAGGTCAGTGATGGTGAACCGTGGCACCCCATTGTTTTGGAACTACATTTCCCATGATGCTCAACTACACTGCAGAATGCTTGAGCATCATGGAAAATGTATTTTCACTGGCCTAGGTGATCCAAGCAGACGTTTGCTCTAACCCCGTCACTGCCCGCAATCTCCTGGGATATGTCACAGGTTTCAGGAGGCTGCGCGACCATTCACAGAGTACAGCGTGGCTCTCACATGTACAGTGGGGAGTTGGCTATAAAGCCGGAGGGAGTCACAGCTGGCTTCAACAGTCAACATGGCGGTGCTGGGGACCCAAACACTGGCGAAGAACCAACCTGGCTGAGAGCAGTGCTGAATTATTGAGCTGATAAGTGTTTTTTAATTAAAAGTCAACATATATTATATTTTTTTAAACTGAAGTTCCTCTTTAAGGGCAATCTCCCCAGTGAGTCACAGATGACAAAAAGTTGACATGGATCCCAACCACAACTCTATCCAAAATAAAAAAAATAAAAATGTTTGCTTTATATATATTTTAAAAACAACTGAAAACAACAGACAAACTTTTTGACAATGATACTATTGTTTATTATGACATTCTGCTAATGTAAGCTGCACACAATTCAAACAGATATTTAGTGGTTCATTTACTAAATGCAAATATGCTGCTCACTTTACAAATTAATTTTCACTTTGTAAACAAGTTTTCCCTTATGCCTTGTACACACGGCCGGACTTTCCGAGAAAAAAAGTCAGACAGGCTTTTTTTTCTTCGAAAGTTCGGCCATGTGTAGCCTCCATCGGTCTTTTTTGTCGGAAGTTTGACAGACCTTAGATAGAGAACCTGCTCTCTTTCTTTCCATTGTACAGCCAAAAGTCTGACCGTGTGTATAAGGCATCAGTTAAGTAATCAGTTGTGAACTTCTGCTGACTTCCATCATTCAATCATGTGCAAGCAAAAATACTGTTTTAATTATCCTTGTATATTTTTGCATATATTTTCAAAGTGAATTTTCACCACATACACTAAGCTAATGGAAAACTCCCCTGCAAAGTAACTTACCTATCTACCTTTAGTAAACCACACCCTTTGTGTCTGTGGTACAAACATGACCAAAAGTTTTCTAGGCATTTCTGTTGCCTTGTTCATTTACGCACACTCTCAACTGTACAAAATATTTCCTTCTAGTATGATAGGCAAATCATAGGATTGTGAAAATGATAATTAAACTGAAATTTTTATACCACTTAATAGAAACGTGTGAAATTTTGAAATGTCCAATTAGCTTTAAGGAAGTTTAAAAAAAATAGATTCCCCAATCCAGATAGCATGTCTGAAGCCAATACATTTTTGAGGGCCAGATGAAAAAAAAATCTATGGATTTATGGCCTCAAAAATGTCCTCACCCAAATCTGCATTTCTATTTATTTCCCCTCCCGTTATGTTTTCATTTCTTCAATCATTTTTGTTTTACCTTCATTGATTTCTGTTTCATGTCTCCTGCACCTTTCTCATTATTTCTGTTCCCATCCATCCGAAAGTTTGCTAAACAGTGGGTAAGTGCGTCTAACATTTTCAACTGAAATGTCACCCCCTCACTCCCTAAAGTATAATTAGCATTTATTTTAGTTTTTTTTCATCCCTTCTGTCAACATCCGCTTTGTTTTGACTTAATTAGCATTTTAAACAGACATTAATGCAAACAAGTGAAAATGAATGTTTAGATATATTTTAATTACCTCTTCCTTTAAATGTTGTATCTTGTTTAGTGCACAGCATAAAAGGAAAAAATGTTATGCAAAAAAAACTTGACTTATAAGAATTCATAACATGTTTTTCCTTTTTTTTTTCTTTGAATAAGTTATTATTCAATGTTACTATGTATGAGGTTTACAAAAAAGGATAGTCTGGTTAATTAACAGTTTATTTTCACAGCTGATACTTTTAAAATTAAAAAGTAAGATAGGAATTTGTAGACCCAAAAAAGACTGATTATTCCGGTGTCATTGTTTATTCAGTGTTTTAATATTTTGCCTTTTTACTGTCTCCCTTTTTAGCACCAGTACCATTCAAAAATTGATGAGCTAATTGAAGAAACAGTTAAAGAAATGATAACACTTTTAGTTGCAAAGGTAAGATTTATTTTAGGTACTACAAACTGTGTTAAACATTTATGTATGCGCCACTGAATAATTGTATGTATTTCCTATTGGCCTAGCAGTAGAAAAGAAAAAAAAATATATATTTTTAATTGCATATAATTGGGCTGCTGTATATAGGTTATATATACATATCATTTTAATGGGTGTACTACAAAGACAATAATGATTTTACTAAAATATTTAATAAAAGAGTTGGGAAACTACATGATTTATCCAGTCATGTGATAAGCAAATTTGTGTTCACTTTGAATATCCAATCATGGGCAGATTAATTAACTAAACATACATTTGCTTGTCACATGATTAGTTAACTGAAGTGAATATTCTCTAAATGTACTGACTGAAGATTTCCAACTCCTTTTGTAAATCAGCAACAATCTTTAATCTGAATCAAAAATGGTATACCACAAAAGGGCAATATCTGTCTTTTTGTCCTAAAATACCTATACAAGGAGTTTCATTTTTGTATTCTGTGGCTATATATGATGGAATTGTTTTATTATGTATTTTTTTTATTTTGTGTAGAGGTAATATGATACATAAACTTGATTTTTATTTAGTACAGCCCACTAGGAGATCAGAAAGTTGCAGTGGACTTTCAATTTTCATTTCAGGAGGGAAGTTATTTCCCAAAATGTTGAATACTACAAAACCTGTATACTTCAGATTATCAATGCACACATTCCAGACATTGAAAGTAATATTATGATTCAGTCTCTGTATGTAGCTATCGAGGGTCATACTACCATTAACAGTATATGCACTTGTGCCCCCCTTTGCTTCCTATAAGGAGGAATAGGCTTCAGTTACATTATACCCATTTTAATTAAAAGTTTGCAACCTTTTCTACTGATTCTCATAATTTATACAACAACAGTTATATATTAGATTATGGCTTTAGTCTACTGTACTAATAGGCCACTTTACAATATTCTAGTAGCCATTAAAAATTCTGATAAATGTTGAATAACCGATACAACAACAAAAATTACCTAAATACACAATTTGAATATTTAATTATATTTGGGCCTCGTTTTCATGCAATGCTGAATTCTATCTGTCTGTCTTGACACACAGTAAAACATCAGTGTTGGTAAATATTCAATAATGTAGAATAATCTATTGATATAAGGAACACTAAGGATATTTAGGTGTATGCTGTGACTCCTTCACCAAACACATAAAACTTTATATAACACACTAGGCCCAATTAAGCCATCAGAATGTTCTTGGATTGTGAAAATAATCAGAGTACATAAAGTACATCCATACACACAGGTGGTAAAAATAAAAACCATGCAGTTTTTGCCATTGGTGGCTAGGGAACCCAGGACTCTAGTGTTGCATAGCAATTTTGCTTATCATTTAACCATAATGTTGCGTAACCTGTTGTTGGATACTATGGGGGTTATTTACAAAAGGCAAATCCACTTTGCACTACAAGGAAGTAGTACTTGGACGTGCAGTCGCTGTAGATCTGAGGGGGACATGTAAGGAAAAAAAAAACAGCATTTTAGCTTGCACATGATTGGATAATAAAATCAGCAGAGCTTCCCCTCATTTCAGATCTTCTTTGCAGATTTACAGCGACTGCACTTCCAAGTGCACTTTCAGTGCAATTTCCAGTGCACTTTGTACTTGTAGTGCAAAGTGGATTTGCCTTTCGTAAATAACCCCCTATGGCTTTAATTGTAATCAAATTAACACATGTATTTTGTTGTCCCCATTAGTTTGTGACTATTTTAGAAGGAGTACTGTCCAAACTTTCCAGATATGACGAAGGAACCTTATTTTCTTCATTTTTATCCTTTACTGTAAGTTAATTCGGTCAATATGTTTTTCTGTTGCTATATTGCGCATGGGATAGTAATGTTGTGCTGCCTATCTTTTTATTTAAAGCTTTGAAACAAATTATATCAAAGTAAGTTAAAAATACATTTAAATCTACAAAGTACTGACTCCAATGTCTTTTGTCTAATATGCAATGTACAGCAAATGTCTTATTCCAAATCTGTACATTGTATATTTTTAGTTGTAGAAAATGTAGGTATTGTCCACAGTAGACCATTTATTCTTGGATAATGGTGTGTAACAAAATACAGTTTCTCTCATACATTTTACTGATACAATAGCTAATTTGTTTTTGAACTTCATCAATAGAAAGCAACTCATTGGTAGCCATATATTCAGCCATCCCTTTAGAAGGTCTTACCTTTAGAAGCAAAACTGAATGAATGTGAAAGGCAATCATTTATTGTTATGCATTTATTTATTTTTCTATTTATATATGTAACTTTTTGTTGCAAAAGTTGTACATTCACAGTGCATCTCTTGCTCAGATTTTTAGAGATGGATTTAAAAAAAAAAAAAATTAAATCTCTTTATTCCTTTAAGGTCAAAGCAGCTTCCAAGTATGTGGATGTTCCAGTAAGTAACATTTAATGTTAATATTTTAAATGTAATGATACTTTCTGCCATTGAGGGCCTTTGATTTATTTTACAATTTTTTTTTTTAATTTTACGTTTCAAGTCATGTGTTACATGCTGTAGAATTCAGTATTTTTGTACAGCTATATGTTTTTTTCTAGTATGGTTTTTCACTGCTGTTCTTAGAATACATATTGGATAACTGTGAAGAAATGTGCAAAACGTTCCGTCTATATGTAGCATTTTAAGAGATTCCTGTTATAGGAGAACAGTGCAGTTAGGTATATGAATTAAATAATTGAAAAAAGATTTTTTACAAAAAAAATGACATTAGATCCTTAAATGCTTATACCAGTATTAGTGCTACGTGGCTTATTAATGAAATAGGCTCTCACAGTTTATAAATAAGACACTTAAACTTGGTAAGAAATTTGCATTTAAATTGAGGTTAAGCACATGAATATTGACTGTAAGATTTAAATTTCATGGTTAGCTTTCAGAAAAGTACAACACTTAAAGAAAATTCATTATTTAAACTGCTGTACTCCTGGAATGACTTCTAGCTTGAACTATTAGGCACTTGTCTAAAGATCCTGCTAAATCCTCCTATCTAGACCATGTTGGAGTATGACAATTATTTTGCAAAGCCTTAAAAAAAATACTCTTTTGGTCAATACAATTGCCAAAACATATGTATGGCTATAGATAATAATGTTATTTAAACATGCTTGCTAGTTTTATCAGCAAACCTATTTGTAAGTGCAGTGATGCTCAGTAATTATTGTAAGTAACTGATAATGAATCCTGTAACCTGAATGTGCAGGAGTGACATTTACCGTATTTACTAATATGTTAAATATTGTAGAAAAATGTCTATTTAATGTACATTATTAATAATGGTTACGCGAATGCATGTCACACCTGTTTAACTATTAAACATTTTTAAGCATTAATTTAAAAACAAAATAAAGTACAGTAATGTTTCCTAGTCTCACAAACAGAATTTTAGTATTTAAGCATTACTTTAATGTCAATTGGCAGCTAATATAATTTAGAGTTTTTATTTGCTACTTATTCAAAAATAGTATCACATCTGATTTTTAACATTGTTGTGTATGATAGAATCAGTTTAGGTGCAGGATAAGTTATGTATATTTTGTATAGTTTAAACTTCAGTTTTTTTTTGTTTGTTTTTTTATATACCCCCAGCTTAGGAATTAACTTTTAACTAATACATTTATGAAGAATCTTAATTAGTTTATATGCTCAGTCATTTTTACAGTTCCATGAATAACAAAAAAAGACCCAACAAATGATTCAGAAAATCACATGAATTTGTATTATATATATGCAATGTAATGCTAAACCCAGTGAAGTACTACTACGGTCTAACTGTGTTTACAGAGTTGTGCATTGCTGCATAAATTGTGTATTTGCCATAAACCCCAAAATAATAATTTTCTAAATTGTTTCATAATTGATTTTACATTTTGCAGAAGTTTAATCATTATTATTTTTTTAAGACTTTACTTTTTTTGTTTTTGTTTTTAACTGGTTAACAGAACTGCCACACTACAGTTGAGCCACAAAGCTTAGATCTTTGGGTATCAATGAGTTAATAGAATAGGATATATGACAGACTGAATCACAGTCACCTAGATTGAATTTCGAAGGTATTTTCCTTAATTAGCAAAGCTGATATAAAACACTGTAATTTACCAGTCTATTGTTTTGCAGAATTTGGTTTTTGAAATCTTAGAAATTCTGAGAACCTGACATAAAAAGGGGAAAGACTATCTATTAAAGGGAACTGTCAATTACCCTTGTTTGTTCCAAAATAATTACTGCCATGAAGCTGCCTTTTAACTTGAAAAAAAAAATTCACTTGTAGGTGTATAACATAACAGTTGGATAATACTGGGGAACTGAGGTGGAAACTATTATAGACAATAACTCTAAAGACACACAAAGCTTTATTTATAAATCGTGGTGTGGCTGCTGCCGTGAGACGTTCTGGCCTATTAAATTCAGCCGTTATGGCTTTATTTTGAAGTTCTTAGACTTGTTAGCAGTAAACAATCACAGTGAGCTTCTTTTTTCTTTTTCTTTTAATATTGCAAAGAGCACTAAATAAATATATAATATCTAGATAGATAGATGGATAGATAGATAGATAGATAGATAGATAGATAGATAGATAGATAGATAGATAGATAGATAGATAGATAGATAGATAGATAGATAGATAGATAGATATTTCTCCCTAAATGTTTACAAAGTGTTACAATCAATCATTACATGTGTTCCAATATAAATAGAGTACTATAGACACACATATAAAAAAAATACAAAGGACAACCTCTATAATAATAGCATTATTATTATTATTTTTTTTAATTAATACCTTGTCAATGCTTCAGCAAGTTTTAGGAGATGTTGCCACATTCTCAGGGGCCACACATTGCCCCTTTTCGCCTGATAATTGTTTGCTTTGTGTTAAAAAAAAAAAGTTAAATTACAGTCCTATTGCTCCCCAAACGCTCTTAATTTTCACCCTGGAAATTACACTAGAGTGTTAACTAACTTCAATTTACAGGGTCTGACAAACTCATATTACAGAAATGTGATGGCTTGAGATCAAAGGTAAAAAAAAACAGTTCTGAAGAGATCTATTATTTGTTTTGCAAACATACTTTATCTCAGGAATGAAAAGGTATTTACCGCAGTTTATATAATGAGTAATGTCAGAAAATGTTAATGAGTTTCTACTGAAAAGCAGTCCTTTTAACTAGAGTTTTTTCTTCTGAGTTACTAGCTGTTGTTCATGACATATACGATGAGCAATTTGCAGTCTGTAGCTTGGTGCTAGCAAAATAGCATGAGAGGCCCATGCTTTGGTGCAAAAAAAAAAGATAAAAAAGAATCATGTACTCCTACAGTGAACACATTATTCTGTACTGTTTATTTCACATGTAGACATTTAAAGAATGATACAGTATATTTGGAGATGATGAGGCTTATTTACTAAGGCAGTTGAGAATCTTCACGCAAAAATTGGATGAACATTCACTTGAACATTCCAGTCATGTCCTGTTCACTTGAAATGCCAACTCATGTGCAGATGCTTTTTATATGTTTGCATAGTTGATGTGAATATTTACCCCAGTCCCCAGTCTCTCCTTCCACCATATAACCATACCCAGTTTCCTAACTGACAAAATGGCCCACGCTAAAAAGCATGGAATCTTACATACAGAAAATTCCTATCTCCATAATAAGTTGTAAATGATGCAGTTTATGGAATTTTCAACCACTGTATGGTAGTAAACAAAAAGGGGAGTATAGCCTCAGATAATAAAAAGGTAGTATTGATAAAAACGTACCATCATCCAAATTGATATAGAAAAGGGTAAGGGTAAGGGCAAAAAGAATAGTCGCTGAGGCTAGACTTGGGGAAATGCCCACCCAGAGGTTTGTGGACTATCCTGGTACATGTAAAAAACAGTAAAGGTTGTTGATTAAAAAAGGTTTATTACAAAAATAAGAATTATACAGAAGTCGCGAAGTCGCCAATTTCTGATCTGTATGATTGTTCTATATAATTCTTATTTTTGTAATAAACCTTTTTAATCAACAACCTTTACTGTTTTTTGCATGTACCGAGTCCACAAACCTCTGGGTGGGCATGTCCCCAAGTCTAGCCTCAGCGACTTTTCTTTCTGACCTTACCCTTCCCCTTTTCACTGTATGGTAATACAAAAAAAGAAAAAATATACACCTTTAAGGGTCCTTATAGTTCAGATGCAGAATCTTTTTTTTCTATTTGATACTTTAACCCCTTCCTGCCCAGCCCCAGCATCCCCTTAAATGTGATTTTAATCCCCCAGGGTGGGATAAACTTGCAGATCATGTGACCAATTTGATTGGCTGTCACAAATGTCACATGATTGGTAGCCCATCCTGCCAGCTCCTGATCATGACTAGAGACCAAGTCCTGTCTTTAATGCGAAGGTTCACCCAAAAGCTAACCTCTGCTTTTCGAAACCCTCCCCCCTCCGGTGTCATATTTGACACCTTTCAGGCGGGAGGGGGATACCTGTATAAAACAGGTATTTGCACCACTGCCTGGTATAGAGTCCAGCCCCTCCGCTTTACCACCCCCCCCAGTGATAATGGCGCAGCACAGCTCGCACATGCGCAGTAGGGAACCGGGCAGTGAAGCCGCAGCGATTCACTTCCCGATTCCCTCACCGAGGTTTGCGACGGGGAAGCCGCTTGGCTTCGGCTGCCGACGTTGCAGGCGACCTGGACAGGTGAGTGTCAATTTTTTAATAGTCAGCAGCTGCTGTATTTGTAGCTGCTGGCTTTTAAAAAAAAAAAAATATGGTGAACTTTCGCTTTAACAGACGGGTTACTGTGCAAAGACTTTGGCCATCCATAGATGCATATGTCTGGCATATGGGCATTAAAGCCCACTCCTTTTGCTGTCGTATTATGTTACATGGGTAGCAAAAGGTTAACAATATTTATTTTTTAACTTTCATGTAATATAGGTATTATATTTGCTGCATGGGTTTCCATCCTAGATGTGCCTCAATGATGTTACGGTTCTAGACCTGAAAGCATAAGCAAACATTGCTAGTCTTATCAGTCAAATCACTCCCCTGGGCAGTGTATAGAGATTATGCTCTGTTTTTTAAAATGTTTTCAATAATGTCTCCAATAATGTGCATTGCACAAAGGACATCATATCCTTTGTCAAAAAGAGTTATGTAAAACCTTGCAGGCCAAAGGTCAAGCAACCCATGCATTTGCTTTAGTTCCACCAGGGCTTACACATTGTGGTTTTGATTGCCAATTAATGCATTTAAATTCAGGGAGTGACAATAATCTCTTGATATAAATCAATACCTTTAATGCGTCAGGAACTGACAATTATCTCTTGAAATAAATCAATAAAATACCCAGTTACAAAGAATGGATATAAAGAGCAGCCGCTATAATTACTGTCTTACAATAACTATATTTCTCTGTATAGTAATGTACAAACAATTATAGTTGTTCGAGCAATATAGGCATAATTGTACCAAAGATCAAGGTACAATATCAAGCCTATTTATACGGGTAGTAGATCATGTATAAAATATGCATTATATACTTGGGTCTCCACACTTACTAAGCAAAGGGCCAGTTTACTGACCTTCAGGCTTTAGGGGGCCCATGAGAGTAGAAAATGCCCAGGCATCAGTGCCCCATCATTGGTTTCAATGGGAGGAATAACCCCCTATTAGTGATATCAATGAGAAGAATCGTGCCCCATGAATAGTGTGAGTAGGGAAAATGGTATTCCATCATTAGTGTGAGTGAGTGAGTGAAAAACTTATATAGCGCTGCACATGCGAACTGAATCGCCTCTGGGCGTTCGTTTTGTCCATTTCTACTTTGAACTCAAAAGAGATGGGTTTTGATCTTTCTCCTAAAGGTCATGTGATTCTCCTCCAACCGAATGCTGGCTGGTAGAGCGTTCCATAGTCTGGGGCCTTGGACCGCAAATCTTCGCTCTCCTTTGGACTTGTATCTGGCTTTGGGTATTTGGAGTAGATTTTGATTGGTGGATCGCAGAACGCAATTGGGGTTATAGGCTTTAAGTTTTTCGCATTGATATTGGGGGGAAATTCCCAGAATACAATTATGCGTAAGACAGAGTGCTTTAAAAGTAATTCTGTCTTTTACTGGCAACCAATGAAGGGTTCTCAGTGATGATGAGATTGATTCCCACGTTTTTTCCCAGTCACAAGTCTAGCAGCCGTGTTTTGAACGACTTGCAGACGAGTTATTTGGTACTTTGGGAGTCCGAGGTAAAGGGCATTTGCATATTCCAGTCTGGAGTTAACAATTGTTCCCACCACGACTGCTATGTCTTCTTTAGGAATGAATGGAATAAGTCTGCGTAGTAGGCGCAGCAGATGGTGAGATCCGCTGACTACGGACCCTATTTGTGCATCCATTGTCGGCTTCACTGCCGGTTTCCCTTACAGGCAATTCCAGCAGCAGCACCTGAGAGCCAATGGAAACATCAGCTGGGGTGCAGACTTTGCTCGATTCCAGGACAGGTAATGTCCTAATGTTACAAGCCAGCACCTACAGTATTTGTAGCTGCTGGCTTTGAATTTTTTTATGGGGGCTGGACCTTCTTTTTGAGGGCCAGATGAAGGTAAACAAAGGGACACACCTGGCCCCCAGGCTGCAGTTTAGAGACTACTGCGGTATATGAACACAGTATAGGGTGTATATGATCTTCTACCTGACAAATGTTGTCTACCCAAATCAGAATTGTGTCTAAATAAATAAGTAAGACTGCTGACTTTGCAACTTGCTGCTTTTGTCACAAAACAGCAAGCAGCATAAATAGTAATGCTGTATTGCACTCCAATGCAGTGTTTCAGAAACCGCCTACCCTACTTAGGGTAAGGCCGGGAAATGATGGAATCCAGTACAAAAGAAACATGTACTCCTATATAGACAACAGCTTGCCCAAGTTACCATGTTAATCAAGAAATTTGATTATAGGGTGTATTAAACATTAGTCGACTGGCTCTAATGCAAATCCCTCTGTTCTATGTGGTTGCCAGACTCCATTTAGTAAGTAGCCAGAGTGAAAATCTCATTGTTTAAGCTATGTAATATTGATTAAACCATCTTGTTCCATTACAAATAATATGCTAATATTTCCTTCCCCATATTGTTGAGCCTTAATCCAAAAGAGGCATAGTATGTTGGGAGTACTTTATGCCTTGTTATGAATAATGTCTTAAAGGTCTTACCAAAGATCTTAAAATTTACCTTGAATAGGAATGTGAAACTTTTTGGGTAACTAATACCCCATTACTATTTTAGGAATGAGTAGGAACACCCAAATAAAAAACTATGCACAACGTAACCATAGGAATTAAAGAAGACAAAAAATGTAACACATAGAAAGCTATTACAGAATTTGTGCATCACAGTTTAAATGAAGGTTAGGTTTAAAAACAACAATTTCAAATATTTCACACATAGGTAACACATAAACAGTCAAAAAATCAGGCAGGCAAAAATAAATAAATAATTTAACCACTTATGTCCTGCCGTACATTTTAAGTGGTAGATGCTTATTTCTGCAGTGTCGGGGGAATCTTGGGGAATCAGTACACCCATGATTGTCTGTGAACTGAGCCACCTTTGGATTGCTCAGTTCACAGATACAGTATACAGAGCTTATCTGATCTGTTCTATTCTGTGTGATATTCACTGTGATAACCAGTCACAGAGACTGCACATGTAAACAGTGTAGTGTTTACATTGGAGAGACCTCCTCTTACAACAGAGGAAGGGGAGAACAAATGACCTAATGAATAGGCTAATTATTAGTTTAAGGTCAGCAGATCTCAAGGTTGTGACATTGCTTGTAACCCTTTTACACCCTCCCCTTTTGTATAACCCCAATCACCTCCCTTTTCTTGCACATGTGTACAGTAACCCCTTCATCTGCATCCTTCCACTTTATGTAACCTATACATTAACCCCTTCATCTCCTCCTCCTTCCATGTATGACCTGTACATGTATTATATTTAGTGCACCATTACCACAATCCATATTTTAGCGTCTTCAATACAAACATGTTTTTTCATTTTCAAAAATGGTGTAAAAAATGTGATCTCCTTGGGTGTCTACTTTCCAAAAAGCAACATAAAATATTCCCATCTCACAGGTTCCTGCAGTAGGCTAAGAAGTGGGTAGGTGCTGAAGCAAACATCAGCTGGAAACTGGTACCATCATAGATCAAAGTACATATTACCATTACACCTGGATCTAATATCCAAACATTTTATTTAAAGTGATCTTACTACAGCAAAAGAGTGCAATGTTTCCGAACTATGCAGGACCCCTTCGACAGGCATGTGTACTTTCCAAAAAGGGATCATTTAGGATTTTTGTACTGACCTGCCATTTTTATATTGTAAAAACACAGGGCCAGATTCAGGTACATCTGCGCATTATTGGACCGGCGTAGCGCACCGCCTTTACGGAAATTGCGCATGCGTAACGTTATTTCAGAGGCGTAAGGCGGAGTATTACAAATTGGGAAGGACGTGGGCGTGTTACATTGAAATGAGCCGTGACCCCATGCAAATGAAGGGCCGGCCGGCTCGCGCATGCGCGCTTGAAGCAGACCATGGTCAGCACCTCTGTGCGCATGCTCACAACACGGGAACAGCGCAATCAGTGAAATTGGAAGTGGACTAGGGCAACTTAGTGAACTACGCACACAGCATAAATAGACAGACACAAATGCACTTCCTTTGCAAAAGTACATCCCTTTGTATCCCTCCCTATACAGCAAGGTGCTTTTGTTTATTTGCGTTTGTTTGTTTGTGACGTGACGTGTCTTTGAGATATTTGGGGACTGTTTTGCAGAGTGATTTGTGTCTTTTATGTGTTTTCTTTGTTGTTATTTTGTTTAAATTATATTTTTGCTGGGCATTTTTTATTTTTGCTCGTCATTTATTTTATTTTTTTGGTTCTGTTTGTGTATGATTTTGGAATGTGGGGGTGATATTCCTGCGGGAAAAGGGGTGTCACCCTCATTTGTGGTGGAGAAGTGAAACCCAGGTCCGTGTGAATGGTGTATGAATGTACAGTGACATAATTGGAGCCGTGGCATGGCGTTGCTGCCCACAAGTCCTGCATGGTGGTCTTGTGCCAATCCAATGTGATGACGATGTGATGTGTCTGTGCTAGGGACCACAGTGGTATGCATGCATGCATTCTCATTGTGCCATGATTAATGTGTGTGTTTAACGTGCAAAGATGCCTAATGTGAGCTGGCATGAGATGGGGTCATGAGATGGGGTCCCAGTGCATATGCAGAGTCACCTTGAAGGGAAAAGACAGGAGGATGTTAGTAGTGCATGTGCCCCTTGTGATGTGTGCATCATGGGGGGGGCAGTCATGCCTGCCACCCATGTCACTCACCAACCAGCCAGCTGTCCCCATGCATGTTCTGTTCGAAATCTGTGGGGATGGGGCTATGATTGTATATGTAGCTGTCATGGGTGTCATGGGTAGTGCCATGTGTTGGGCTGCTGATGTCCTCCTGCAAGGTTGTGGTTAATTCCATGATGGCATGAGGGGTGAATCTGAATGCGAGACACCTCAGAATCACTCATGCCATAGATGTCTGTGCATGTGTGATATATCAAGTGAAGAGTGAGGGGCTTGTATCAGATAAGAATATTGTATTAGATTAGATTAAATTGTAAAGTTTATATAAGCAAATAAAAAAAAAAAACATCTCCGTGCCCTCCTTAGTGCCCTCCTCAGTGCCCTCCTCAGTGCCCTCCTCCTTCTTTGCTTATCTAAAGTGAGTAGTATAGGTATGAGCATGGATGCCACTGGCATGTTGGCATACAGTTTGTTGGGCAACACGTGTGACTGCTGAGCTCCTCACTAACAGTGTTGCTTTATCTGACATGTAGACGATTTTTCTCTTTTTAGACCAGCTTTTATATGGTCTAATTTTAGACAGGACATTTTGCTGTTGCGCACACTGCGTAGCCTGCGCTGCCCCAACGTTCTTTTGTGGATCCCCGTAAGTCCCTCATTAGCATATTTGACTAGCAATCAATGGTCTGTCTAGCGCAGTTTTGCGCGGACGGATGCGCCTGTCTAACGAAATTACGCTGGACAAAAAAAAGTAGATTTCTTGTGTATCTCGTTTTGGGGATGTCGTGCATCGAAACGCATGCGCACATTTAGACTTACGCACGCGCATCTCATGTTGCGCAAGCGTAATCGCTCTGTGAATCTGGCCCACAGATGTTATTAAATACACCCAAAAAGCTGTATCTGTTTCAAAAATATTATATTTGGGTACAGTGTCACATGGCTGAGTACTTGTCAATCACATCACTTAAAAATTAAAATGGCCTAGTAATGAAGGCGTATTACAGTCTAGTACTAAAGTTTTTCATCAGTTCAGATGGCTAAAGATGTGCCCTAGGGACTATTCCATGCAATATACCGCATTTATCGGCGTAAAACACGCACAGGTGTATAACACGCACCCTAACTTTAAAAGGGAAGTTTCAGGGGAACAAACGTACACAGCCCCCTGCATATAACACGCAGGCACAGTTTACCCTCTATTTTCAGGGTAAAAAAGTGAGTGTTATACGCCAATAAATACAGTATTTATTTGGTGCAGATATATAAAGGGGTACCCCATCAAATAAATGTACCACTTTTTACATATATACGGTAAATAATAAAAAAAATATATAAAATTAAGTTTGCTTGTATAATAATGGCTAGTAAAAGATTGAGGCATGGTGAAAAAATTTCTGACTTTAAAGTCTGTATAAACTTGTACATTTAAATATTTGTTCTTGACTGTGAGCAGGTCCCAGGGCAGACCCAAACAACTCTAGAATGTATGTTTCCCAAGTGGCCTTGAGCACTATAACTGCATTTTGTATTCTTACCAAAAATACTTTTTTTAATTAACTTGGCGATGTGCCTTTTGGAAATTGCTAGAAAATGCAATCACTTCAAGAAGAATAGATTCCCTAGCATAGCCACAGTTCTTCCTCCCTCCTGCCTTGTCATAGTTCTTTCCTCTTCTGGGAGCATCAATTTTTTTTGTCTGGTCCACTTCCTGCATAAAATTTACATAGCTGCAAAGGAGTGACATCACTGAATCAGCTGGGGCTGCTGACATCACATTCAAGATGGTGGCATCCAGCAGCATTCTCAGGATGTCTACACAGCACAGGATTGTACAGGTCAATAACATGAAAATAATTTAAATGCACATACAATCTTATAGGAAGATAAATGGTCTGACAGCATGGTCACTTTGTTATACTGCTGCCTTGTCAATAATGATAAACGAAATAGTCGTTGAAATAATGAGAATAATAATTATGGACTTCCTCTAATTGTGTTTTATTTTTACTCCACAGAAACCTGGAATGGACGTCGCCGATGCCTATGTTACATTTGTGCGCCACTCTCAGGATGTCCTTCGTGACAAGGTCAATGAGGAGATATATATAGAAAGGTTATTTGATGTAAGTAAATGCCTTCTCCTCCTTGGTCAGCAAGGTGGAGATGCCCCAAAATGTGACAAAATAAAAGGCAGGGGGATAAGTCACATTTTGAAAAAAAAAAGTAATCTTCTCACAAACCTTTCTTTCCCTTCTGATTTGCTCTTTTCTGCTTTAAATCTCTACTTTTGTACTTTTGTCTTGGTCCGCGTCTGATACTAATCTCTGATTGGACATTTGTGAAAACAAGAAGCAGCTTACTGTATGTTGTGTATGTAATATCTACAACTCCTTTGTGTTTTCTTTTTTATGTTTTCTATGCTTACTTCAGCATGACAGCCGTGAGTTTACCATACACCTAAGTTAAATACTTTACCTACCTCAGATTGTTTGTCAAAAAGGATGTTTTTAAAAATTGCTAACTATATTAGACATTATTGTATTATAAAATAATTTAACAGTAGCATAATAGTAATTGGAATTTGCCCATATCAGATACTTTGTTCCACTTACGGAATTATATCTTTATCGATCTGAGATGTAAAGCAGATTAGCAGACTTTTTAGATTAAAAGTATATTTTTTTTTTACTTTTGATATTGACTTCAAGTTTTTTTTTCAGAATAGTGTAAAATTTGCACCAAAAATGCATGTGCTTCCTTTTATGCCAAATGCTGCAAATTTTTTTTAAAAGAATTGTCTTATTTATACTTGCCCTTCCCTCAGCTTCCACCCACAGAACCTAAGCAAGGGTGACATCATGCTTCTTCGGACAAGGTCCTGGGGAATTCTGGAAAGCTCAGATCTCACGATAACCCGCACTTCTGCATTGTATTAGAGATTTGGTCTCAGCATTCCCCAAAATCAGGAGCAGCATGATGTCACTCCTTCAGTACAGAAGCTGGTGGAAAGATAAGTATATTAACTTTTTCTCTCTTCAGTTTTTGGTAGCAATTTGGCATTGGAGGGAGCAAGTGGGGAGACCTTTCTTGCCTAGCTGATTTATGATTCAAAAATAGTTATTAGGTTAAACCCTAAGACATTATTTAGATAAAATATTTTTAGACAAAAATATTAAAATGTAAATACAGTATATAGTCTTACAACAATAAAGGTCAATACAACGGTATAATGAAAAAAAAAACTATGTTAAAATTGCGCTTCTTAACACAATTGACCTGCATGGTTCATTATAAAGAAATGGTAATTATACTTTTCTCCAAAAAAAATTCTGAGTTTTTTTTTATTTGTGCTTAAATTAGATTGCGGTACATAAACTTATACTAGTTTGTTAACATTTTTGCGTTTAAAATGCATGTTGAAATCTGGGTTTTGGCCATATAATTAATTTTAGCCATGCAATCAGCAAACAATTGGCCATCCAGTCCCAATAAGAGTTTAATCAGAATAGCTGTTTTTGTGCCCAGAGAAATAAGGTTTAGTACATTAGGGACAGTTAAATTTTAAAGACTCAAAGTTTGCTTACTTCTATGTTATAATCTATGTATGAAGGGAACATTGGTGTGAATATTCACACAATTCATGGTGTGAAGATTCTCAACCTCTGTTAGTAAATCAGTCTCTTGGTGTCCATAGGAGAATCTATACTTTGGTGTAGTACAAAATGTTATCCAGCTCCTTTCTAAGGAGGCCAGGATAAAGTCCTGGCCTTTCACTACTGAACACATTTCTTTGCTTTTTCCCCCATTGGCCCTGCCTCACTTTCTGCCTTTACAGTTTGGAGAAAGAAACTCCTTCTTGCAATTTGTAACAGGAAGTGAAAGAGAAGGTTGCGCAAGTTTAGCTTGATCAAGGGTCAATTACCCTTGCTGCCTTTGGTGGTGAGAGTGGTAGAAACAGTCCCATATGGGACATGTCACATTAGGTAGAACGTTAGAAGTCAGAATATTTGTGTTAATGTTTCTGTCACCTTCAGTGTATAACACATGCTGTATTCTTGTTTGTGACAATGTGCGGCCAAGGCTAGGACCACAAAACCTGTCTGTTTTTAACTGGGTCCTCTGCATAGCATGTGTCTCTAACTGTGGACTATTTATCAGATTTGTCATGTGCATCCATTATGTTCATGCCATGCACTGTGTGCTTACTCTGCTTTTTTACTTGCTTTCACGCTGTGCTGCCAACTTTTTCTTTCTCAATCAAAAACTCTTTTCTGCGTGATCTTTGGTTTCCCTTCTTGCATATCCCTTCCCCCCTTAAATTATTGTTTCCTTTATAATTTTTTTCACTCTCTCGCTGACATCCTTCTAATTGAAATGGAACTTATCTCTCATGTCAACAGTTTTTTCACATTATGTCAAGTGGCATGATTTAGAGTCAAATAATCTTCCTGTGTACATCTACTAGCATGACCCACATCCACTGAGAATGCCTGCTACATGCATACAGCACATGGAGTGGTAGTCCTCGCTCTATGCATGCGTGCCCATTGAGATTTACAACTCTAGGAGCCTGAGAACTAAACTTATTATACACATCCAGTAGGCATCAAAGTAGGACTTAACTCACAGGGAAAAAAAATGTTGTGCAAATCTGGACAACGTTATCATGGCTAAATTGTCTGTGGGTTGTTCTTTTGATGGCTACACTGCCTTTTCTAGCCTCACCCCTTTTATCCCCACTTTTTTTTCCTTGCACCCCTTTGTGTTGTCTCTAGTGATTAGTGAAGGCAAAGACTGTATTGTGCACTTGAAACAGCTTGTATTGTTAAAATATAGAGCACTCCATATGTATATTTTCAGTACCCATTAGAGAGTGAATTTACTGGCCATTCACAAGTTTTCCATGGTTGTTGGATCTCATTTGAGAGTCACAATAATGTCATTTCAATATCATAATCATAATAATTCGTTTTAAAAAATGGATTTCTCAATATACTAGAAGCATACTATATTGTAAAAAATAGTGTGTGCTTGAATGATATTACTGCCTATAATGTAAATACGTTTTATTATTGGCTTACAGTTTGTGCAGTATACCCCAGCACATACACAACCAAACTCCCACAGGGCCTTATTCAGACAATTTCAAAATTGAGAGGTTTTGTAAAGATTAGTCATTAAGTTGAATGTACAAAATGTAATTACAAATATTTTGTTGCCTTATTTTATTCCGGCCTTCCTAATCTCATTGAATTCAGATGGCTGCCTAATGCCAAGTAATTATGTTTATTTGGATAAATATAAATATAAATTTCCAGGATAGTAAGTGAGTGTTCTGTATTAATAGCTGACAAAAGTGCAATATTAGCTTTAGTAACAGTAGATAACAGTAGGTTTATAGTCCTCATATTTTATGTTTTTGTTTCCTTCCTTTTTTAAGCACCTTCCATATCAGAATGTTTTGTTGTATCCTTGTTTTTTTTTCAGTGATTACTTTTTTTATTTTTATCTTTCCCAAAATTTTGTTTTACGTTACCCTTTTATTTACCCCTTTTGTTTTCCCCTTTTAGAAAAGGCTGGATGATAATTGTTCTGTCATGTGCCTGAGAATTTTTGAGGTAATTTTTTTTAAATCATCTAAAGTGTTATTTTTTTCCCCATTTCGTTTTGCCACAACTCATATTTAGCATGATCATATTGTTCACCCAGTACTATTATTTCATATCGTTCTTAACAGCACTCTGTTGACCTTTGTCTTTTGCTGAGAAGAAATGGAATATTAATTTGTTTTTAATAAGTTTAGTTTTTTTTTCTTTTACTTTAGGGGTTACTTTGTTTCATGAAAGGTTTTTTTTTTTATTCAAGATTTGCTCAGGTGCTGAAAAAAATACAAGTTAATCTTCAAGATGTTCATTTAATCCGCTACCATAAATTATTTTATGTTTAAGGGTTTGATTAACATGATCTGGGTCATGAATCTGGCTGCTTATTTGAGTGGCCTTTTTTTTAAAACCTTCAGAGAAAAAAAAAATTCAACTATAGCTGAATATTTACATATCCTAATTCTTTTAGTTTACTGACAATGTCTCACAGGTTTAAAAAACATATTTACAAGGTAAAAGACTTCTTGAAATTGTTGTTTTGAAAGTAAACTTAGTAAATTCATATGATTCACCTTCTAACACACCCATTTTTTTTACAACAGCGTTCTAATTATATATATATATATATATATATATATATATATATATATATATATGTACCCTATTTTTCGGACCATAAGACGCACTTTTTTCCCCCAAAAATATGGGGGAAAATGTCTCTGTGTCTTATGGTCCGAATACTGAATGGCCATTTAACATACCGGCCGGTGGTCAGAGAGCACGTCCGCAGAGGGCAGGCAGCCGGCGTCATCAGCTTAAGCTCACGGGGGGGATCAGACTGGTCCATCTTTTTCCCAGCAGCACTTCTGCACATATCACACAGCAGGGACGGGGGCTGCCCTTGTAGAATTAGCCCAGGAAGCTTTTCAGCAGCTCCAGTGCGTGAAGGCATGCCCACACACGTCATTACGTGTTGCTCCGAGCACTCGGCCTGTGTTCTGTCATATTTTCCCACATCGTCAACTGCGAATGCACGTCCACGAGAACGTCAATCTGAATCACGTCTTCTTTAAGATTGTCGTCTTACTTCACACTGCGCCTGTACGACCTTTCTTTAACACGCTATCCTCTGAATACATTACCGTAAATACCGGTAAATAGAGGTACATTAGCAACACTCGCCGCTGCACTGCTCCTGTCACCTGAAAAATTCAAAACAAAGCATACAAAGCAATGCACGGTACACCAAGTAATGCACATTAAACAAACCAATCCACATGTTTTATTAGACGCTATACAAAACAATGCACATATTTTATCAGACGCTTATAATATACAAAGTTTGCACTATTCAGTACACCATTTGGGTCAGAATATATTTTTTCCCATATTCCTCCTCTAAAACCTAGGTGCGTCTTATGGTCAGGTGCGTCTGGTCCGAAAAATACGGTATATACAAAGCTGCATTATTTTGTATCTTTTACATTTACTTGGAGTTTATCTTTAACCACTCTTTATCCATTGTCCCGACTGCACGTCATATGATGTGCAGTCATAGAAAGCTGCTAGGGGCGTGCGCGCACACGCGTCGCATCACTGAGAACCCTTTGCGTGTGCTCAGCGACACACGATTGCCGAGTAACTGAGCTGGGACATGGAGCTCTGTGTGTAAACACAGAGCTCCACGTCCCTGTCAGGGAGAGAGGAGACCGATTGTGTCCCTTGTACATAGGAACACAATCGGTCACCTCCCCAGTCACCCCCCCTGCCTCCACAGTTAGAACACAAACTAGAAGAAACATTTAACCCCTTCCCTGCCCCCTAGTGGTTAACCCCTTCCCTGCCAGTTACATTTATACAGTTATCAATGCATATTTATAGCATTGTTCACTGTATAAATGTAAATGGTCCCAAAAATGGGTCAAAAGTGTCCGATGTGTCCGCTATAATGTCCCAGTCCCGAAAAAAAATCGCAGATCGCCGCCATTCCTAGTAAAAAAATAATTACAAAAAAATCATAATTACGTCCCGTATTTTGTAGGCAATATAACTTTTGCGCAAACCAGTCACTATACGGTTATTGCGATTTTATTTTTTACATTTTTTTACCAAAAATATGTAGAAGAATATGTATCGGCCTAAACTGAGATAATAAATGTTTTTTTTTTTTTTAAATGGGATATTTATTTTAGCAAAAAGCAAAAAATATTGTGTCTTTTTTCAAAATTGTCGCTCTTTTTTTTATAGCGCAAAAAATAAAAACCGCACAGGCGATTAAATACCACCAAAAGAAAGCTCTATTTGTGGGGAAAAAAAGGACATACATTTTGTTTGGGAACCACGTTGCACGACCGCGCAATTGTCAGTTAAAGCGACGCAGTGCCGGAAGCTAAAATGTTGTCTGGGCAGGAAGAGGGTGTAGGTGCACGGTAGGCAAGTGGTTAAACATTTTGTGTGGAGAGTTATGAAGTGATAAGGTGAACCTGATTGCATAATTATCAGTCATGTTTTTTTTAACAGAGATGTAATTATCAGTCATGTTTACAGATGTTCTAGAACAGGGGAATGGAAATCTGTGAGCCTCAGTTTATCCATCTCCACTAAACCATTAGACAAGTACACTTTTAAACAAAACCTATATGTGAAAGTTGCAATAACTGGGCTCTCCTTTGGCTATCATCCTGAACCCCTTGTCGCAACACTTTGAAAGCTGTTTCAGAAGAAATATACAGATAAGAGATTTTTCTGACTATCCTTAACTACATAATTTTTCTGGGTGAGAGCCTTGGAAAGCATTAAAGGCAGTGGGTCAGGATAGCAACCTTTCTAGTATTTTCAGAAGAAGGTCAGGAATTGCAGGCCTTGTATTTCTATCATGACAGAGTGCCATGCAAAATATTGGCCTTACTTAACCTTAATCTACCCAAAAACCGAGGAGGGTGATTTGCAAGCAGCTAGATTTACTAGTGTAGAATACAATCTCCTTGGTTTATCTTGACCCACTTCTGGCTGCCAAAGCATTGTTCATTTTAACTATGTTTTTCAGCTTTTGCAACTTAGTTTTGAAGAAAATAGATTTACAATATTAATATACCTGATTTAAGATATCATATGAACTAAGAAGATGATGTTTAATAAAAAATAAAATATATATATATATATATATATATTATTTTGTCTCCAAGATTCAGCCCAAGGAAAATGTAAGGATTACAACAGATGTGCTTAGTGACGGCTCATCTGCTTAAGTCTAGCAGTCCCCAAGATCAGTGATTAAAAAGCCATCTCCAAGTTTAATGAAAAACACTATTCCAATAATAATGCCATGCATCTGATAGCTTTCTTTCAGAGTCCTTGTGAAGGCAAATCAGACAGAAAAAACATTTGACTGGAGTTGATACAAGGATTATATAGGTCAATTATACCCTTAATCTGTCTGGTAGGGATTAAACAGTTATAGATTGCCTCTAAGCATTTGGCTTGTCCTTGGCAGTTATCAGATCAAACTGGTTGTGCTTACTGCAAAGTCTAGTAAGAACTTAATCATGTAGTGATATGGGCCGGATGAAGATGAGCTGAAGTATAGCAACTGGTGCTTTGCTTTTGAAGGGTTGCTCATATACCATTTGTCTGTCCCAAGTGTTTATATCCAAAAGTCATCATGTTTCCTTCGTTTATAGATATCTGGAATTGAATATGTTCATTTAATGAAATAAAAAAATAAAAAAACAGAGGAATGCATACAGTGCCTTGAAAAAGTATTCATACCCCTTAAGATTTTCCAAAGGTTGTCATGTTACAACCAAAAACGTAAATGTATTTTATTGGGATTTTAGTGAAAGGCCAACACAAAGTGGCACATAATTGTGATGTGGAAGGGAAATGATAAGTGTTTTTCAAAATTTGTTACAAATAGATATCTGAAATGTGTGACATGCATTTGAATTCAGCCCAGCGCCCCCGAGTCAATACTTTGTAGAGCCACATTTTGCTGCAATTACAGCTGCAAGTCTTGTTGGGGATGTCTCTACCAGCTTTGCACATCTAGAGAGTAATATTTTTGCCCATTCTTCTTTGCTAAATACCTCAAGATTGGATGGAGAGCGTCTGTAAACAGCAATTTTCAAGTCTTGCCACAGAATCTCAATTGGATTTAGGTCTGGATTTTGACTGGGCAATTATAACACATGAATATGCTTTGATCAAAACCATTCCATTGTAGCTCTGGCTTTATGTTTATTGTCTATGTCCTGCTGGGAGGTGAACCTCCACCCCAGTCTCAAGTCTTTTACAGACTCTAACGTTTTTTTTTTTCTGATAGTGCCCTATATTTGGCTCCAACCCACCTTTCCATCAACTCTGACCAGCTTCTCTGCTCCTGCTGAAAAAATAATCCCTGCAACATGATGCTGCCACCACCATGTTTCACAGTGGGGATGGTGTGTCCAGGGTGATGTGCAGTGTTAGTTTTCCACCACACATAGTGTTTTGCTTTTAGACCAAAAAGTTCAATTTTGGTCTCATCTGACCAAAGCACCTAATTCCACATGTTTACTGGGTCCCCCACATGGCTTCTACAAACTGAAAACTGGACTACGTATAGCTTTCTTTCAACAATGGCTTTCTTCTTGTCAGATTTGTGGAGTACACAACTAATAGTTGTCCTGTGGACAGATTTTTCCACCTGAGCTGTGGATCTCTGTAGCTCCTCCAGAGTTACCATGGGCCTTGTGGCTGCTTCTCTGATTAATGCTCTCCTTCCCCGGTCTGTCAGTTTAGGTGGACGGCCATGTCTTGGTAGGTTTGCAGTTATGCCATACTCTTTCCATTTTTGGATGATGGATTGAACAATGCTCCGTGAGATGTTCAAAGCTTGTGATTTTTTTATAATCTAACCGTGCTTTAAACTTTTCCACAACTTTGTCCCTGATCTCTCTGGTGTGTTCTTGATACAGTTTGTTCACTAAGGTTCTCTAACAAACCTCTGAGGGCTTTAAAGAACAGCTGTACTTATACTGAGCTTTAATAACAGGTGGAGTCTATTTACTAACTAGTCGATTTCCACTAAATTTTAGTTAGGATTATTAGAGTAAAGGGGGCTGGATACAAATGCACGCCACACTTTTTTATTAAGATTTTTATTTGAAAAAAAAAAAAAACATTTAGAATTTTCCTTCCATTTCACAATTCTGTACCACTTTGTGTTGGTCTATCACATAAAATCCCAATAAAATAAATTAATGCTTTTGGTTGTAACATGACAAATGTGGAAAATTTCAAGGTGTGTGAATACTTTTTCAAGGTACTGTATCAAAGATTCTGGGGTGTGAAACTGGCTCAGTTTTACAACTTCTTGCTTTGCAGTGACTGTTTTTCCTGATCTACAGGGTAGCACGCTAGAAAAATGTTCAACTGGTTTTCAAAAGTTGAGTATTAATGAGGTAAAGTGATACTAAAGCTAAAAACATCTTTTACCTTAGGTAAAAACAGTTTATATTTCTCTGTTTTCCCCCTTTCCTGTGTGAAGGGGAAGAGAGGGGAGAATAGATCCAGTGCTGTGCATGGCTGTGCCTCTTCTCCCCTCTCTTCCTCTTCATTTAGCTCCTGCTGCAGTCAATCAAATGCAGTGAGGAAGAATTGGGGGCTGGGCTTCCCCAAGAGTAACGTGTAAATAAAGATAACATTTTCAGCACTTCCGTCCACCCTGTTTGCCCTGTACAAAAATGTTTCCTCTGGGTATAAACTGAATTGTACACTTCTACCTGCCTCCCTTAGATGCAAATTGTCACATCTAAACACTGTCACATGTGGACAGTAAGGGGCATGTCCAGTCCTACACAAATACCAATTTCAGAAAGTTGGTATTTGCTTTGGAGTTTCTCAGTTATTACAATAGCCAAGCCATAAGCATACAAAAGCATACATAAGCATACAAAACTATGGATATGTGCGCATATCCTTTGATGGGATCAAGTGTTATATTCTTAAAACGTTTTTGAGATGGAAGAGAAGAGAGAAAACAAAGAGAGGGAATTAAAGAAATAACCTTTTATAATTTTCTAATAAATATTGGCTACATGCCAGATTGTCTCCTTGTTGCTATGAAGACATAAACACAACTTAACAGAATCATGTGAGGCAGCTAAGAAAAAGATGGATTCCTAGAAAACGAATACATATAAGTGCAAAATATGACTTCCCAAATTCCGTTTCTTTCATTAAAAAAAATGGTGATCCTACTGTCCCTCCAGTTTGGCTCCAGACGGGTGACAATACTGCAGGAAATATTCTGAAGCACCGTAACACCCTGACAATTGTACATTGCTGCATCTCTACATACTTTGAGGAATAGGGTCATCGATGTTGTCCCTGCTGAAAAACCTCTCACCCTCATGCAAGTCAGCATCATATGCGTAAGCCAAGAGGACTCTCTGCACCTGATGCAGGGCAGAATGATGTATTTTGGCTTCATACATCAAAGACTTTGGCAGCTCTTTTGATGATGTCACATGGGAAAGACAGGGAACCCACCATCTAGAACAGTGGTTCTCAACTCCTGTCCTCAGGGCCCACTAACAGGCCAGGTTTTAAGTGTTACCTTGGGGAGATGCAGACTAGAATACTGCAATCACTGAGCCACAAATTATATCACCTGTGATGTATTTCATTTATTTTGCAAACCTGGCCTATTGGTGGGTCCTGAGGACAGGAGTTGAGAACCACTGATCTAGAAGAAGGTAACTTAAAAGAAAAGCAACCCTTTCTTTTCCAGGGAGAGAAGGAGGTGATTACATGACCAAACTTTTGGGCAGAGATTCACCTTAACTACTTTGTTCAAGTGATTTAAACCAATGGTTCTCAACCTCAGTCCTCAAGTACCCTCAACAGGCCATGTTTGCAGGTTTTCCTTTATCCTGCACAGGTGCTTTAATTCAGAGTAAATGTCTTGGAATTTTGGACAGCTATTTTTAATAATTCCCAAAACATGGCCTGTTGGGGGTATTTGAGGACTGAGGTTGAGAACCACTAATTTAAACCAATGTATATTCCTAAACCAGCTATGTATTCCAATGACCTTTTTGGTTCTGGAAAAAAATCATGAATCATTCTTCTTTCATTCATTGTTATGTCATTGGCATACATTTACATGAGCCCTTATCTAGGCTGTGCCTTTTCCTATTAAAACCTGGAGATTTGCACAGTATTTCAATGCATCATATTTAACTCTTCTAATAGCAAAATGTTTAATATTGTCCCCAGTTTTAGCTCTTTAGAGGATTTATGTGGAGTTTTGCAGGCAGCTTTGCATTCAGTGAGAGATATTTGCTGAAGACAGTTAATTTGTTTTGTATCCTTCTCTGAGAAGATTGTTTCTTAATCATTCCGAGAAGCCACAGTGATTGCTCTGAAAATGCTAAGGTCACCTCAGTTTTACTAAACTGATCTGCCTGACATCCTGCTCGCTGGTATTAAACAGCAAAAAGATTAACTGCAAGCGGGGAGTGATGGAAACTTCAGCAGGAACTGGTGTGAGGAATGGCTAAGCTTTCAAAGAGGCAAAAGAGAGCATAAAACATGTCAGTTTACAGACTAAATTAAAGTGCACCTGTACTGTAGTCACAAACAGGATTCTGTGGAGAGGGAGGCAAATACTGTGCTTGGCTCTTTAAATTACAATGAGGAAAGAATTTTTTGGTCCTGTAGAGAGCACAGAGAGGGTGTGCCTCAATGGACCTAGCGGTTATGAAGGTAGTGACGGACAATAACTGGATATAAAAGTAATAAATTTATTGAAAGTGTAAGAATTATATAAATACTATACACAATATAAGAAATAAAGAATTCAAAAGTACTGATTCTAGAACCTAGATTTGAAAAGATTATCAACAATTAGTAGCCGGCCAAAGCTATACCTGTGTAAACAACAAAAGTTATACACTAGCTGGTACTGACATGACATACACTAGACAAAGACAAAGACACATAAAGACCAACAACAATTAAAAGGACAGCTGTCCGGACGCTTCAGTACAGTGTCCCCGTAAGCATTCCCAAAGATATTGCCGTGTAGATGGGAGGCAATATCATGAAAGTATTTGGGAAGTGTTGACGGGGAGACCCCCTGGGAGATGAAACTAAAAAATGGTATTAAGGTATGATTATTCTGGAAAAAGGGGGGACTGTGGCCAATATTAGTGTATATTGATACAGGTGGGGGGTAATAAGAAAAAACAAGTTTTAAATTATTTATATTGTCCCACAAAATGATTTAGCCATGTGAAAGCTAAATGAGGTCCTCCTGTCCAAGGAAGCCAGAGTCCCAAAGAATATATTGCGGTATAAAGAGGTGAGTGGTAATCAGTGGCCTAAATATGGCCTAGTTGTGTCCAGAGGAATTCAATGAATGTATTTAGATCCCTTCTCCAGTCCCACTGTGGTTTGAGCTGTGAGTAGCCTGTGGGCCCACATATAGAGAGCTGCAAAATGTAGTGCACAATTCGCAGTGCTGGCACTGCTCTTTAGACCGGTTCGTCTGCTTTGTATTAGAGTTCAGTCATGGAGTCGCTATTGGTCAGCAATAGCCCAGTATAGCACTGATAATAAGATATGGAACAATCTTACCATAGTCCACCTAGTGAGTGGTACCGTTACTCTCTATGTCCGAACCGTCGGTTGTGTAGCTCAATGTGGGCTGGTGACACGCTTCTGCTGCTGTGATGCTCACTGCTATTCCCTTAAATGGGATATGATAGCATAGTAGGAGATCCTTGCTCAGCACGTTTGGTATGGTATGAGTCCTTTGGTCCCAAAGAGGCTGGTCACTTCTAACCTCTCACCGCTTTAAAAATGACTTCAGAATAAAGTTTCAAACTCCCGCTGTAGTACGGAGTCTAGGGCTGTGACGTCAGACGCTAACGGACGCCACAGCCCTAGACTCCGTACTACAGCGGGAGTTTGAAACTTTATTCTGAAGTCATTTTTAAAGCGGTGAGAGGTTAGAAGTGACCAGCCTCTTTGGGACCAAAGGACTCATACCATACCAAACGTGCTGAGCAAGGATCTCCTACTATGCTATCATATCCCATTTAAGGGAATAGCAGTGAGCATCACAGCAGCAGAAGCGTGTCACCAGCCCACATTGAGCTACACAACCGACGGTTCGGACATAGAGAGTAACGGTACCACTCACTAGGTGGACTATGGTAAGATTGTTCCATATCTTATTATCAGTGCTATACTGGGCTATTGCTGACCAATAGCGACTCCATGACTGAACTCTAATACAAAGCAGACGAACCGGTCTAAAGAGCAGTGCCAGCACTGCGAATTGTGCACTACATTTTGCAGCTCTCTATATGTGGGCCCACAGGCTACTCACAGCTCAAACCACAGTGGGACTGGAGAAGGGATCTAAATACATTCATTGAATTCCTCTGGACACAACTAGGCCATATTTAGGCCACTGATTACCACTCACCTCTTTATACCGCAATATATTCTTTGGGACTCTGGCTTCCTTGGACAGGAGGACCTCATTTAGCTTTCACATGGCTAAATCATTTTGTGGGACAATATAAATAATTTAAAACTTGTTTTTTCTTATTACCCCCCACCTGTATCAATATACACTAATATTGGCCACAGTCCCCCCTTTTTCCAGAATAATCATACCTTAATACCATTTTTTAGTTTCATCTCCCAGGGGGTCTCCCCGTCAACACTTCCCAAATACTTTCATGATATTGCCTCCCATCTACACGGCAATATCTTTGGGAATGCTTACGGGGACACTGTACTGAAGCGTCCGGACAGCTGTCCTTTTAATTGTTGTTGGTCTTTATGTGTCTTTGTCTTTGTCTAGTGTATGTCATGTCAGTACCAGCTAGTGTATAACTTTTGTTGTTTACACAGGTATAGCTTTGGCCGGCTACTAATTGTTGATAATCTTTTCAAATCTAGGTTCTAGAATCAGTACTTTTGAATTCTTTATTTCTTATATTGTGTATAGTATTTATATAATTCTTACACTTTCAATAAATTTATTACTTTTATATCCAGTTATTGTCCGTCACTACCTTCATAACCGCTAGGTCCATTGAGGCACACCCTCTCTGTGCTCTCTACAGGACCAAAAAATTCTTTCCTCATATATGCCCATTGGTTATGGTAGTGACCTCCATATAGGAGGAGTGACTATCTGGAACAGTTACAGTATATGAGGCGGTGTTCGATTTTTGTTTTTGTATATCTTTAAATTACAAACCTTCCTTTTCATTTTGGAACACAGTAATAGCATTTTTCTTATAATTCTAGTATTCAAGATTATTTTAGGGCTTCTGCGTTTAAGTTGACTTTCAGGACCCATTTGCTCTCTGCATTGCTTTAATGCATGCATGTTAATACTATGTTTTCTCATGCCTTAAGGTTGGCTGACAAAACACCATAACACACAAAAAAAATTATCTGACCATATTTTCTAAATGTAGCATGGTGCTGAAGTGTGGGTGCTTTGACCACTGCAGTAATAGTATGCGTCAGTGCACTGGTTATGGATTTTACCACACAACAGATATAAGAATGGGTCGTAAGGATTGAGTTTAGAGATTGGCTCAAGTTTATTGTCAAGGTTAGATTTTGTGGTAGGTTCATCTTAAGGATTAAAAGTACACACATGACGAGAAAAATGCAATTTTTTAAATTGGTCATTAGAAACGATCGTGTGTAGGCTCCAGAGCATTTTTTTCGCCGTGAAAAATGGGCATTAAACATTTAGAACATGCTTTATCTTTTCTCTTCGTTTTTTCACGTCGTCGTTTTTCACGTAGGCTTTAACAACGGGAAAAAAACGTGCATGCTCAGAAGCAAGTTATGAGATAGGAGCGTTCGTTCTGGTAAAACTACCGTTTGTAATGGAGATAGAACATTCGTCACGCTGTAACAAACTGAAAAGCGCAAATCGTCTCTTTTCACGATCGTGTGTATGCAAGGCAGGCTTGACAAGAATCACAAGAAAAACGTTGTTTCTTCCATGACATGAAAAACGGTCGTGTGTATGCGGCATTAGGTTTAAATTCAAAGGCTAGGTTAAATTTTGGCTTCCCAAAGTAAACAATATCTCCCCCCTAGGGGCAGTAGAATGATCCAGGTGAGCAGTAGTGGCCTCGAGTGAAATTGAAGGGCATTAAATAAAAATAATGTGGTGGTGGAAACAAAAAATAAGAGACAATAAATTATTTGTACACGTTTCATCTGTTGTGAAACACAGAGTTAAAGTGGATGTAAACCCACTCTCAACCTTTCTAAACTACTGCCATAGTGCTGATCTTTAAAGATATAAATGCCTCCTGCATGTATCCTTACCTGTCAAATGTCTCCCCTCTGTCTGTTATAAGAACTGAAAAACTGCAGATTCTGTGGGTGGATCTGTTGTCTGGAGCTTGGTGGGTGGAGTCGTGATGTCAGTAGACTCCACGCCCTCCTTTACACGCCCCTTGTCAACATGCATTTTGTCCCATGTATTCCTTACACTAAACGTATGCTATGATCACTTGTATATATGAAATTGTATACTCTACAATGTGACAGCAAAAAAAAATTCAGGTTTACATCCACTTTACATCCACTTTAAAGTTGTAGAGATTATATGTGTATATACTGTAACTTGTGACCAAACTTATTGTCAGCTAATCCCACCAACCAACATTCTCATATGTGTCTCAAATGTAACATAAATCAAACATATGGTGTAGCACTTTTACATAAACACTGTATCTATTTACATACACCACCATGCATATTAGAGTGTCCCATATTCAAGAATAGTAAATCCTCTCTGAAAAGAACTTGCTGTGTTTCTTTTTTTTTTTTCACCAAATCAGTGCATAACACCACTTTTCCACACTGCCTCCTCTTCCACCCGATGTGCTCTCACATGGGACTTATGACTTTCATAAAAATGTCAGGGCTTATCAGGCTTGTGTCCTCTTTAACCACTTGCCTACTGTGCACCTACACCCCCTTCCTGCCCAGACAAAATTTAAGCTTCCGGCACTGCGTCGCTTTAACTGACAATTGCGCGGTCGTGCAACGTGGCTCCCAAACAAAATTGGCGTCCTTTTTTCCCCACAAATAGAGCATTCTTTTGGTGGTATTTGATCGCCTCTGCGGTTTTTATTTTTTGCGCTATAAACAAAAATAGAGCGTCAATTTTGAAAAAAATGCAATATTTTTTACTTTTTGCTATAATAAATATCCCCAAAAAATATATAAAAAAATATTTTTTTCCTCAGTTTAGACCGATACGTATTCTTCTAAATATTTTTGGTAAAAAAAAAATGCAATAAGCGTTTATCGATTTGTTTGCACAAAATTTATTGCGTTTACAAAATAGGGGATAGTTTATGGCATTTTTTTTATTTATTTTTTTACTATTAATGGCAGCGATCTGCAATTTTTTTATTGGGACTGCGACGTTATGGCGGACACTTCGGACACTTTTCTGACATTTTTGGGACCATTTACATTTATACAGTGAACAATGCTATAAATATGCATTGATTACTGTATAAATGTGACTGGCAGTGAAGGGGTTAACCACGAGGGAGCTGTGGTGGCTCAACGTGATTGGCACTGCGTTGACAAGCCATTCACCTCTGCAGCCAAGGGTTCGGATCCCAGTCTCGGCTACATGTGAATTGAGTTTGGTGGTCTCAGCCCGGCTCCCGGTGGGTGTGCTATGCAGGGTACGCCTGTGCTTAGTACGCCCACCCCCCCACCCCCCCAAAAAAAAACCACCACACTTGCACGCACACGAAATTGGTTTAAAAACACACGCACTTTGGCCATGCGGTCTCTTAAAATAAAGAGAGGCGAAGGACCTACGGGGCTGGCTGGGTGGGCTAGGCCCCCTCACTCCCTCATAGGGGGAGTCCCTCTGCCCCATTGGGGTCCCGTTGGGCCCCAGTTGGGCTCCCAAGAGGAGCAGGTAGGGCGGGGTGAGTGGGAGGCCCCCCTTCACACCCGCCATTGCCACCAGGGGCATGGAGAAGGATGGCGAATGCCTCCGGGGGGAGGGTCTGCCTACTCCCAACTCCTGCAGTCCGGCTCCTCTCTCTCGAGTTCACGCACAAAAATACACTTTAAAAAAAAAAAAAAAGAAGGGGTTAACCACTAGGGGGCGGTGAAGGGGTTAAATGTGTGTCCTATGAGTGTTCTAACTGTAGGGGGAGGGGGGGTGACTGGGGGAGGTGACCGATTGTGTCCCTATGTACAAGGAACACAATCTGTCTCCTCTCTCCCTGACAGGGACGTGCAGCTCTGTGTTTACACACAGAGCTCCATGTCCCCGCTCAGTTACTGGGCAATCGCGTGTGCCCGGCGGCGATCGTTGCCGCCGGGCACTCGCGCCGGGATCCCAGCAGAGCGGCGGGTGCGCGCCCGCCCGCGTCTTTAAAAAGACATCACGTCATATGACGTGATGTCAGGATAATGGAGTCCTCCGCCCGCTGTCATTTGACGGTGGGCGGTGGACAATTGGGCTATTTGTATGTTCTGTGTGACCTCTAGCAATGTTTTCCATGTTGGACACCTCCTTTGTGGGTTAAAATAAGTTTCAAAACACTCCGCCTATTTCTTGAGCACTTCCCCTTTAGGATACTCTGTCCCCCAACTCTGGCTTTCACTACTTTTTTCTTTTCCACTGAGCCATATACAAGAAAATAACACTACTTAGTGCTTTATGTGCTGTTTATTCACTCCCATACAATAAAATAAAACTCACATTACTAAGGTGCCCAGAAGCACTAGGATTTTCCTGCATAAGTGAAAACATGCTTTCCTTAACATTTAATGCAATTCAATTAGCAGTGTGGGTAGATGATAACATATCATCAGCACCGCATCCCTTTATAAGAAGTTTTGAAGAAGGAAAACATTACCTTTATACGCTGTAAACCTAATTTAGGTGTATATGCATTTATTGCAGTCTGGTCCTGTTGTACCATCTCTTGTGGTCACATTAGAATCTCTTGCTTTGACTTCAATTTTAGGTCTTTCTAACTGATGAATGATAAACCATAGGGTAAGCATGGACTGGCTAACATTGTGAATCTTGAAATCTGTAGTATTGTGACTAATATAATGTTATGCTATTGTCAGATCGGTTATTTATATTTTGTATTTACAATATCGTTTTAAAATATCAGTGGTTATTTTTCCCTGAAGAAGCCCCACTGGGCAAAACATGTTGTGGTTGTTTATCCTTGTACCGCTGTAAAACGAAGCACAACAAGACAATGTTAACAGTTTATCTGTTTTCTTATATATGGATTTTTTGAAACTATGTATTTCAAGAAATTTTTAATTGTTTATCAATGTAGTCAATTACTATCTATTAACACCTATTATTCACCTTCTTCCAAATAATAAATTAAGTTTGTAATGTAAGTTTTATTTTATTGTATGGTATATTGTGGAAGTTTTTTCAGAAAGAAGCACATCAAGTTATTTTCATAGAAACTTTATTATCGAATGTGGCACACTCTAATAAGCACGGTGGTATATGTAAATAGGTAAAGTGTTTTTGTAAAAGCACTACACCATATACTACACCATATGTTTGATTTATGTCAATGTCGTAATGATTACTTTAGTTTCCAATAAACACAAAATGCAAGTTATGAATGATCAGTGGTCAAGTCCGTCAATAGGTCTCAAAGCCCAACTTTGGGCAGAAAAAAAAGACCTTGTTTTGTCTAGGGGAGAGGAGAAACCTTTATACTTACCTGAACTTCCACTTCCGTCGGCAAATGGTGCTCCTCCACAATTCAGTGGTGGACTGTTCCTGACTTCCTCATGTTCAGACTGTGGATGTTGCACCGGGCTTGATGACATCAAGACTCAAGACTGATAGAGTGCTGGGGTGCAGGAGCTGCAGGGACCAGTCTTGTGGGGAGAGGAGCGGAGGATCCGGTAAGTAAAACTCCTTCCATCTTTCCCCTAAACATAAATGAGCGTAGAAATATAGATACTTAAAAGAGAACAAATTTGTGACTGCATCTTTCTGTTTGTTTGCTTCAAGAAGGTAGGTTTCCAGGAAGGCACAACTTATTTTTTTATTTCAAGGCTAAAAAAGTTTGACAACCTCTGGTTTAGCGTAAGTCAGGGGTTAGGTTAAGATTAGGATCTAAGTTGGGTTTAATTGTTACATTTAGGAGTTTAAGAGTTAGGTTGAGGGCAATGTAACTTGTTTATTTTTTAGTACGTATTTAGATTTTAAAATGTGCCTCTTAAAACGTAATGAGCTTTTTTAGGGATCCACATTTTGTTTACATCTAAAATTGCTCTGCCCAAAAATATCAAACTTAAAGTGGTTCTAAAGTCAAAAACATTTTTTTACCTTAATGCATTCCCTGCATCTCACTACTTGTTGTGCCCCTCCTCTCCAAACACTTACTTGACTCCTCCACCAATCCATGAACATCCCATCTGCAGCACTGCTGCACCCTCTTCCTGGCGTCACAGGAGACACTAAGAACAGCAGGAGCCATAGGCTCTTGCTGCCATCAGTAAAATCCTGTAAGAAGAGAACAGGAGGGTATGGCTGAGAAACAGGAGGGTATGTGTGTGTGTGTCTATCGACGAGCACAGCCCGGGTCAGGAGAGCATGCGTACAGATGCCCCCTTAGTACATGAATTGCTGAGGGGGCACATGCAGGAAGGAGGAGCAGGCAGCACTGGTAGGGGACTGCCAAAACAGAGGTTAGGGGTCTCTCTGTGCAATATTGTATAACTTGTTTTTTATTAAACGAAAAAAAATTAGCCTTAAACATCACGTTAATTTAAATCGCCCCCCAAAAAAATTACCAATTTTGGAAATGTCATGCTAACTCCTCCCTTTTCCAAAGTGCCTCCTGTATGCTGTACTTTTGTCTGTAGCAGCACTGGCAAGTTAGCCAGTGAAAAAGTTATTGAGTTTATGAATAAACTGACCTTTCATGTTTTTATTTAATCATACTTTTTTTTGATGTTACTGTAGGTGAAAGAACAAACATATAGATAGGCTGTGGTACATGTCTGTGGCAGTCAAAGCACACTTTAATATAAAGTTCTTTCTACCATTGTACCCCAATTTCATAAGCAAAGTTATATTATCCAAAGCTTTGTTTATATTTCTCACAGTACAGAGACATTGTTGGTAGAGGTATAGGGCACCATTTTTGAATGTGTACTGATTGTTTAACACTTAACAGCGTAATAGCAAACTGAGGGGTTGAAAAGCCGCCCCCCCCCCCCCCCCCTTCCAATCTAAATTTGGCCATGCAGTGAACACAAGAAAACAAACAGATTCCTCTTCCATAGAGGAATCTTCCTCACCAAGTCATTGTATTTTCACAGTGGATCCCACTGCTGTCAGAATACACTGATTAGGGGCTGCAGCCTGAGTCACTGAAACAATCAACTTCTGCCACACACTGATCAAAACTCATCTGGTCCCTACTGAATTGACAGAATTTTGATCAGTATATGGCCAGCTTTAGATTGACTACTTTGGGTGTTGGTCATTTAATGATTTACATTGCACAGAAAGAACATGAGTTCTGCTCAAAATGGTGTCCTGGTTGCAAGAAGCCCAATAGAGATGATCTTCCCCTGTTAAATAACATAGAAACCTATAGGACATGTGTTGCCAGTTACACAAACACAATAATTTGTTTACCCAGAAAGACTAGATGATTGTGAACCAGTAGAATCAATATAGACTGGCAACAATCTTTCTATTTTTGGCCACTATACAACTCTTGCAGGCACATCCTTCCCAGTATACATTGGGAAAAGTTAACATTCTGGATTTGGCATTTTGATTAATTGCTATGATCTCTCTGGGATTACTCTCTGGAAGTATATACTCATGGTATTAACAAGCCATGTAAACTTGGCAACACAACATAAATATGCACATTCCCACTCCTCCTTAAAAAAAAAAAAAGAGTAGGACTCATACCTTGTGCACATAACCAGCCTGTCATAATATGTATATGGCCAGGCTGAGAGTACAAAACATTAAACTGGCACATAAACATATTATATCAATGGATGTTTGTTGAGTTTCACTCCCAGCTGATGGCACTTGGGCTCCAACGGGCTGTGTCAATTTGGCGTTGATGGAAAATCACTAGTTTTGTTTGCTTTCTGTATCCAAATTCTCTAATTAAAAGAGGACAGCTCTGTACAGTATTGCATGTTTTTAAATATATTGACATAATTAGCGGTTTTGGTAGAGAGAAAAAAAAACCGATGTGTTGCCTTGCGCCGTTTAAGAAAGAAATAAACATTTCGGCCTTGTGCATGTTAGAATGTCATCTGTTTGAATGGAGAGCGCAGCCCATAACATGTTGTTCCTTGTAGAAAAAAGATATGGTGGCATTTGCCTGATTAACTTGCTTGACAAAAAGTGACAGCTGCTGTGGATGCATGTAGATAAGCCTCACAGTCTAGTTCCGCCTTAGTACATCTGTCAACAGAAAGGGAAGAATAGGCAATGCAAGGAGACAAATTGGTCCCAAAAGGCCGTCCATTCATCCTCACAGGTTTGCTCTATTCAAGCTCCCACCGAGAATCTCAAGTATTAGACGGCTTATTCAATGTTATTCAATCTTTTGAATGAACCTACAAGTGTTTAATTTCTTTTTTTTAACTCTGACAGATAAAAGAGTTGTTTTTTTCATGAATTAATTGTAAGTCTAGCTGATCAACACTCACAATATTAACTCATTGTTAAATAACTGCTCAGTCTATTGAATGTTAAGAGATTTGTCAGAGTAACAGGTCTCCATCAAATCTTGGATTACCTATATATATATATAAATATATATATATATATATATATATATATATATATATAGTGTTGTGTTGATGTTACTTGAAGCTGTTTTTAGGCGCTGTAAAGGCACAGATAGGAGTGGGTCTTTTTTGTACACACTTCTTACTTTTAAGTAAAAAATCGAATTGTTTTGTGAGCTGTAAAACATCAATAAGATCACATAAGCCGTAACTCTAATTTAATTAAGCAATTATTCTGTATCACTAGACTCCGATGGATTAATACACAGCCAATGCTTTTTATCATGTTTAAACACTTTTAAAGTATGTTTATTACTGACATGCCAAAATAAAATCTCACTGTGTATTTTAGTAGATTTTTTTTCTATTTTAAATAATTGAATTTGGTGTATTTTATCTTCTTTTTATTAATTTTCGATAAGAAAAAATGACAATAGTAGCATTGCAAAGTATAATAGCCAAAATTGATATAAGACAGTAATAAATGACATACCTGAGTGTCTCTCTATCAGTTGGAGGGACCGCGTATCCTAAAGGTGTATTTTATCTTCAACACGCTGAACTATGTGAATGCCAATAGAAAAATGTATCACTAATGAAAAAGAGTTGTTTAAAGAGACACTGTAATTAGTTACACAGAGCTAATGGTATAACTGCTTTACAAAATGTATGATACTTACCATTAGCTCCTCCATTGACTTCAGTCCCATCCCTGCTCCATTACTAGTTGCAGGTTCACATGAGAATGGAACTAATTACAGTGTCTCTTTAAATATAAAGAAAACCAGTGAGTTTGTGTCATATCAATACACAAACCAACAAACATATAATATCAATGCTAATATCAACAATATTGCAAACTTAACTGCATCGTAAACCAGTCTGTAGCTACAAAACATTTGTCAAACAAGTATAACAGATCCCTTAGTGATCTTTCTTACCAGTGCTGTGCTCTTTAGACAAAATCCAGTGCTCTATTCCACTTGTGCTCAAGGTGCCCCACATAGATATACACTCACCACAATTGTTTGACCACCTATCTCTAGTGTGTTCTACTGTGCTTTGTGGGGTAATCCCCTAGATAATCACCAGCTGTACACGCTAGGTGCCAGGTATAATCAGGAACATCTGCATGTGAGTGTAATTTCACCCTCTAATTTTAAATAAACAGTAACAGTTTTACGCTTTGAGCCCTCTCTCTGTTATTCCTCCTTCTGAGCCACTGCCTGAGGATTAGAGATTATGGTGTCCTGCAAGTGCCGGCGATTATCCACGGGATTACCCCACAGAGCGCAGTGGATCACACTAGGAATAGGTGGTCAAACAATTGTGGTGGGTGCACATCTATGTTGGGCACCTTGAGCACGAGTGCAATCGAGCACTGAAATTAGAAGCACAACTCTTTAAATAAAATTTAGCAAATGCAAGGGGCAGAAGTGAGTTAGAACAGAACAAGAGAAATACTTGGAAATACAGAATGGGGCAGATGAACACAGATATTGTACAGATAAAAATGCAGGGTGGGATAGAATAGTAATATACATAGATAAAGAAAGACCCATGTTGAATTGAAGTGGCAGAAATATGTGCAGAAAGACCCATGTAAAGAAAAAGGCAGGGTATCCACACTGGTAAAGACAAAAGTGAAGTAGACTGATTCAGAAAGACTCAGCAAAGGACATACTTTGGGATAGGCACAGGTAGAAGCAACACAAAACACAGAACACAAAATGTATATACAAACAGAGATAGGGACAAATAAAATAAGGCAAGTACAAAGCAAGAGAAAGGCAGACATAGGAAGATGTAATAATACACCTGTTCATTTCAGTCTTTTTTCAGTCTTTTTTGAGGAAACCCTTCAAACTTTCACTCGGGCAGCTGTTCTATCTGTTTCCCACTCCAGTTACAGTGGTTATGTTTTTTTTTATCCATGCACAGTATATGCAGAATTAAGTCACCTTAAAAGTCCTAGTCCCTGGGTAAATTAATTCCCTAATTAAATGACCATTCTGTTATACATAGGACATATAGTTTTAAAATGTTTTTGAACATTGGTATTCATAGTATATGTTTTTTTTTTGTTTTGTTTTTTACTGAATAGCACAATATCTCACTTTTAACCACTTAAGGACCGCCTACTGCACATTTACGTCGGCAGAATGGCACGGCTGGGCACATCAACGTATATATACGTTGGTTTTAGTACCCAGCCGTGGGTCGCGGGTGTGCGCCCGCGGGCGCGCGCCCGCGACCCGGTCCGAAGCTCCAGGACGGACCCGATCGCGGACCCGATCGCCGCTGCAGTGCGGCGATCCGTCCCTGGAGCGGAAGAACGGGGAGAGCCGTGTGTACACACGGCTTCCCCGTGCTTCTCTGTGGCCGGAGCATCGATCGCGTCATCCCTGTAATAGGGGGACGCGATCGATGATGTCACACCTACAGCCACACCCCCCTTCAGTTGTAAACACACACATTAGGGCACACATTCCCTACAGCGCCACCTGTGGTTAACTCCCAAACTGCAACTGTCATTTCCACAGTAAACAATGCAATTTAAATGCATTTTTTGCTGTGAAAATGACAGTTGTCCCAAAAATGTGTCAAAATTGTCCGAAGTGTCCGCCATATTGTCGCAGTCACGAAAAAAATCGCTGATCGCCGCTATTAGTAGTAAAAAAAAAATAATTAATAAAAATGCAATAAAACTATCCCTTATTTTGTAAACGCTATAAATTTTGCGAAAACCAACCGATAAATGCTTATTGCGATTTTTTTTACCAAAAATATGTAGAAGAATACGTATCGGCCTAAACTGAGAAAAAAAAATGTTTTTTTATATATTTTTGGGGGATATTTATTATAGCAAAAAGTAAAAAATATTGCATTTTTTTTTAAATTGTCGCTCTATTTTTGTTTATAGCGCAAAAAATAAAAACCGCAGAGGTGATCAAATACCACCAAAAGAAAGCTCTATTTGTGGGAAAAAAAGGACGCAAATTTTGTTTGGGAGCCACGTCGCACGACCGCGCAATTGTCTGTTAAAGCGACGCAGTGCCGAATCGCAAAAACCCCTTGGGTCATTTGCCAGCGTATTGGTCCGGGTCTTAAGTGGTTAAAGATGATAAAAACCGTACAACCATACACATACTATCCATAAAGAATTTAATGCAAACCTGTATGGAGAGTAGTGACACTGCAGGCATTGTGGGGAAATACATCCTCAAATTTCACTGCAAAAGTCCATCTCTCAGCAGCTCAGTTCATCCTATTTCCCCACCCCAAATTACCATTGTTACATTTATGTAAGAGATCAGAATCCTGTAAGGCTGTTCAAAGAGATGGGTAGACTGAGCTCTGCTGAGTCACTATTTGGAAGGGGTGCAGCATAAGTTGAGCTGCTATCAGTACAACTTGGACAATTTTCTGCTCAGTTTCTGCTGCAAACTTGTGAGAATGAATTTCTCAGCAATGTTTGCAGCTATAGAGGTCATTGTGGGCTTGTTTCAGAACACATTTATTGATTGTTAAGAGTATATAAATGTATGAATGTTCATGGCATGGCTTAAGTGCTTTGTTATTTATTTATTTCTTTAATGTTCATGGCACTTTAAAGTGCTTTATTTTTTTTTCTTTCTATTTGCTATAAACCATCCTCTTATGCTTCTTAGTGAACATGGCTGAAAAGAGTCTTGGGTAAAGGTCAACTCTTAACACAGTTATAATAGGAGATCAGCATAACTTTTAAAGAAAACCAAAGGCCATTTACATTTTTTATTTATCTTATTTAAATGATGTTTAAACGTAACTTCCCCACTATGAGCACATTTACGTGTTTATGTTTGATATTAGTCATTTCCAACCATTCCCCTTCATTATTCAACCTAGTTGAGCTTTCAGAATGGTCCCCAATATTTTCTATTTATTCCCATTCATAAAAGAATAGTGGCTCCTGTTAGCAAACAGAGAACCTGTATCACAATCCTGCTGCTTACAGACCGACCCTCCTAAATTGGCGAACTTAATCTTTTCTTTAGAAGTGCAGCCTCTGATTCCATCTCGAGAAACAAACATCTAGAAGTCTCTTTGAGCCACAGTTTCCCATGTAGTGCAACAGGCAATTAAATTGCCATCAGTTTTTTAAATGGTTCAATGCGAAGGGGATGCTGAGTGCAATGTGTTGCAGACTCGTTCAGCGAAAAGTAGGTATTAAATGGGATTTAATTACATAGGAATGAATCCTGGCAATGCTAATTTGCAGAGTTCTCATAACATTCTGCATAAGACCTTTGTTATGAGCCAGTCTCTGCACAAGTGCCCCCTCCACTCATAAACACTGTAGAGTTCTAGCTGTACTTTGTATACAACAAATTGTCTTCCCTCAGTCAGAGTATGTCACCCAGTCCCTATAGCATCATGGAGCCACATCTGTTCATGAAAATAGGGAATACCATTCGTTAATGATCTCTTATTATTGACTTAAGAATTTTTTACATTTTCTTTTATGAACAATGTCAATTTCATAGTACGCAATAAACTAATAGGAAAATCACTCCTAAAGCACTCTTGCATTGGTTTATACTGTAAGAAAATGTGCTCCCTATGTTGCATCTCCTTCCCACCTGGTCAGCTTCTATAGCAATGTTGCAATAGGAGGAGACTGAGGGATTTAAGGCTAAACCACTGGGATGAACGGTCCTTACTGTTGCAGTGGGTCCCTCTCCTCAAGGGTGTTATTTTTGCCAATGAGAGGATGGGAAAGGTAATATATAAGGTAATGGTAATATATATAAAAAAAATCTCAGTCCCCCAGAAGCCTGGACTTTCCCTTGCTGTCCTAAGCTCCCAGGTTGTAGGTGTCTCTGGTGTCTTCCCACACAATGTATCCAGTTAGGTCACAAAAGAAATGTAGCTTCAATGGACCAGTCACATGAAGAGAAGAAGTAAGGAAAAAAGTTGGTATATCATCTTATTCATTCTTCCCTAATCAAACTAGGGAGGGGAACTTATTGCAGGGGTAAAGCTTATTTGTCTCCAAGATTCACCTTTAAATATCAAATCCAGTAAAACTTTTATTTTGTTTCTGATAGAACAGGTAAATGTTAGAAAGCACCTGTCAGTTTTTTCATTGTTATTTGTGTCTATGTTGGGAAAATTCCTAGTGATCGGAAATCTCTTCTATAGGGACAAAACACTTCTTTTTTTTTTTTTTTTAGTTAAGGAGGGTTTTGATAATTGGAAGTGAGGGAAAGTCTCCTTAATGTGCTCAAAGACATTAATAACAACTTATCAGAAATGTTAAGGCTTTCTCCATTTTCTCTTAGAGAAATCAACATTCTTTTGAGAGCTAAGTTTGTAGATCTTACAAATTTGTTATTACACTAAAACTGTCAGGCCGCGTACACACGATCAGTCCATCCAATGAGAACAGTCCTAAGGACCGTTTTCATCGGGTTAATCGATGAAGTTGGCTGATGGTCTGATGTGCCTACACACTATCGGTTAAAAAAACAATCGTGTTAGAACGTGGTGACGTTTACGTGTTTTAACACAACGACGTGCTGAAAAAAAACGAAATTCAATGCTTCCAAGCATGCGTCGTCTTGATTCTGAGCATGCGCGGCCTTTTAACCAATGCTTTTGCATACTAATGATCGGTTTTGACTAGGGTTGTCCAGATACCGATACTAGTATCGGTATCGGGACCGATACCAAGTATTTGCGGAAGTACTTGTACTCGCGCAAATGCTCCCGATGCCTAAATAGAATACTTTTTGTTGTATTTATCAACATGTTCTGTGAAAATTCTTTGAGTTTTTTACTACTGCGTGACAAGAAAATAAAACCATTATTATTCATTTTTACTCATTTTTATTCTTTTATAATGTCTTGAGTTGGAGTTCTTCACAATTCTAAAGAAAATATCCTTAGTCTGTATTGTGGTTTGAAAACTGTCACATGACATTTAAAAAAGTATCGGTATTCGGTATCGGCGAGTACATGAAAAAAAGTATCGGTACTTGTACTCGGTCCTAAAAAAGTGGTATCGGGACAACCCTAGTTTTGACCCATGGGTCAGGAGTCCATTGGTCAAATTTTAAAGCAAGTTCTCTTTTTTTTGACCAAAGGATAACTGACCGATGGGGCCCACACACTATCGGTTTGGACCGATTAAATGGTCCTTCAGTCCATTTTTATCGGTTTTGACCGATCGTGTGTACGCGGCCTCAGAGATCTGACTTTCTAGACCAGTGTTTCTCAACTCCAGTCCTTAAGGCGCCCCAACGGGTTATGTTTTCAGGATTTCCCTGAGATGAAACGGCTGTGGGAATTTCTAAGGCAGTGAAACTGATCAAATCACCTGTGCAAAATAATGGAGAGCCTGAAAACATGACCTGTTGGGGTGCCTTGAGGACTGGAGTTAAGAAACACTGTTCTAGACTGCTAAGCTGACCACCTTGACCAAACCATTTAAATATCATTTGTTAAAAAGGGGGAGAATGGGTAGCGGGACTTTAAATTAAGCATTTTGTATCTAAATGACTCCAAGGCTAATGTTTAGAGGTTGTATGCCCATAAAATGTTATATGAGTTCAAAAATTATAAATAAACATGATTTTCCCAGTCACTTGACTTCATATTTTTATATTTTAATGCCGTGTGCTTCATTTAAAGTCCCACTACCCAATCTCCCCCTTTTTAACAAATGATAATAAGGATGGAGGCAGTTTGGTTCTAGCCTCATTTAACCACTTAAGGACCGCCTCGTGCACATATACGTCGGCAGAATGGCATCGCTGGGCACATGCACGTACAGGTACGTGCTGTGCTAGTACCCAGCCGTGGGTCACGGGCACGCGCCCACGGTGCGCTCCCGTGTCGCGCTCCCGTGACCCGGTCTGAAGCTCCGGGACCACAGGATTCGCGGACCCGATCGCCGCTGGAGTGCGGCGATCGGTCCCCGGAGCTGTAGAACGGGGAGAGACCCGTGTGTAAACACAGCTTCCTTGGTCTTCACTGTGGCGGCGTCATCGATCTCGTGATTTTTGGGGGAAATTTATTATAGCAAAAAGTAAAAAATATTGTTTTTTTTTTCAAAATTGTCGCTCTATATTTGTTTATAGCGCAAAAAATAAAAACCGCAGAGGTGATCAAATACCACAAAAAAAAAAGCTCCATTTGTGGGGAAAAAAGGACACCAATTTTGTTTGGGAGCCACGTTGCACGACCGCGCAATTGTCTGTTAAAGCGACGCAGTGCCGAATCGCAAAACCTGGCCGGGTCCTTTAGCTGATTAAAGGTCCGGGTCTTAAGTGGTTAAAGTCCTAGAAACTTTTCTTTTCTATCATATAAATATTATATTGTTAACATAGATTTAGAGAACATGGGAAAGCTGGTGAATGAGAATGATAAGCTTGCATAAAAGTTTGCAATATACAAGGCCAAGTATCCCAAGACAAACCAAACAATCATTTTAACACTTGTGCTTTCCAGATAGGCTTCAAAGCTGAAGTTTATTTTGGAAAACAGCACCAACATATTATTTATGTGTAATAGTACGTATCCCACTACTTCAGGCAGCCGCTTTTGGTAAAAATCATCCTTGCAATGCCTCCTTTATAGCAACCAGATACTGACCTGACAAGCTGTTCAGTGCTGCTACTGAGGAAAGTAGCACCACTTAAATTCTCTTCTGATCTCTTTAACATTCATATTGCTCTTAATACTATTACACAATGAATCACATTCTGTGAATGAATTAGGAGCAGTATGAATGACGAGAGGAGGGAAGGGGGCGTGGACAAGCGGTACAACTGTTCTCAGTAGCAGCAGTTACTGTCAACTCTTATGTCATCAGTTCAGGACAGTACCATGGAATTGAAACAAACCTTCAATTCTAACATTTACTATATAGGAAAATATGCTGTTAAAACAGATAGGTGGGCCATTGAAAAATAACATAGAGCTAAAAAGTTTTGACTATCAAAATAAGTAGCTATGTAGAGCTAGTATTGATGGGTAAATGCAGCTTTAGATGCTTCGGAGCTCATTCACAGTTTATTCTAAAGTCCATTAGACCTAGATTTGACCTCCTTCTGACCTGTATTTGACCTCCTCTAAGCTGTGTCAATGTTTCTCAAGCTGTTTTTGCATTCCTATTGATTTGTATGGGTCAACACTGGCCCTTACTGCATTTGACATCTCATTTTGTTTAGAAAAAAAAAATCTTTATAAATAACATAGATGTTGAAATGCTGATACACCCAATATATTGGTGATATCATTTAAAGGTAAAAATATTTAGACATAATTCCTAATAAAATTATCTTTGTCCAGAAAGAATTATCATTGGAACACTGGCAACACGTGAGTAAATATTAAGGTATAACAATAAGATACACATACATATAATAGGAACACAACTGTCATGTTCACAAGAGCTTACAGTCTGTAAGGCCTAGGTCGGAGCCGCTGTACTAACTATGCAAAGTTAGTATAGTGATCCCCCCTGCTGAGCTGTTCTGTTCTGACAGGCCCCCTGGCCAGAACAATCCGATCAACACTCTGTGCTAATTTGGAGTCGGTCGGCTGCTGTTTTTCCAGCATGCTCCTCTGACAGAAGCTGGCCAAAAGGCCGGCTTCTGTCAGACAGGGTGGCATACACATGGGCCGAATGACGGCGCTTTTTTTGTGTACCAGGCTTTAGGATGTAAGTAAGTGATATAGAAAGTATAGTGGTGAACCAATGAACTGTTTCTAGAATGCAAAGAAGACTGTGTATTGTTGAGTGCCTGCTGTTATGTGTGTACTGTCTGAGTTATGAAAAGCACGTTAGGATCCTAGGAAAAGAGAAGTAGAGAATGAGAAAATCGACTATGGATAAACACAAGGAGAGAGTCTTTATTTGCACTTTCCCAAACAAAATGATTCAGGTGTTCCAAAAACCCAGCACAAGGCATTGCTCCACAACTGAAGGGGTTTCCCACTTTTTGTTTAAGTAAGCAGAGAACCTGTTTAATAATTTATTACTGAAGTGAATGGAATATTCCTCTAATGATGTAAAACTCATATTAGGCTTCAATGAGGCTAGAAGAACAGAGGGTAACTAGGCATTGTCACATGCATAGAAGTATTTTACTGATTATAACTGGGAGTTGCCTTAAACAAACCCCATCACCATAGCATCCCTTTCCTTAACAATCTTTGCATGCAAAAAAACAGATATTTGCGTGTTATTTACCTGCAAAAGCCTCTCTTGTGTAGACGTCCAAAAGACCTGAGATTGACGCTGGGCACTGCCATGTTGAATGTGATGTCAGCAACCCCAGCAGACTCAGAATTGTCACTCAAGTGACACTCTATAGCAAGTTTTCTCAACCATTTTAATACAACTAGCTCATGGCTCATTTGCGTCAGTTAGTTGTAAATAATGAAAAAAATGTATATCTAGCATATTTGACATCCAGGTTTTTTTTTTTACCATTTCTCTGTTTTATTAGACAAAAATATTTCAGTAGTAAGATGAGATAAGAATTATTGTCATTGTAGAAAACAAATTCACAATGAAATTACATTTCTACTCCACACATTATTCATACATCACAATTATCAACCATGCATTTACCACGCAGAATTTAATTATATCAAAAAAATCTATACATAAAAGTGTTTACTATAAAAGTATAAGGCCGCGTACACATCCGACGGACCGTTTCAGCAGACAAATTCGATCGTGTGTACGAGCGGACAGACAGGTTTTTCCAGCAGACAAATTTTAAAGCATGCTTTAAAATCTGTCTGCTGAAAACCCGTCCGTCCGACCTGTCTCAATGTATTTGACGCATGCGTGGAAGTTTTTTACTTCCTGGTGCGGTGACGTGGCGGTGTCAATGTCACTGTCACGTCACCGCGCTGTCTGCCGGCGGCGATTTTGGTTTGATCGTGTGTACACGATCAAACCAAAATAGCCCAGCAGACAAATCCGATCAAATCCCTCTGTCAGACCGATTTGATCGGATTTATTTAGTTGTGTGTACGCGGCCTTAAAAGTGTCCTTATACTAAAAAAATTAACAAGACAATAAAATAAGACTATGTGACCTATTTCATTATTTTATTGTTTAGTTTTTTTTATACAGGCATACCCCACCTTTAAGTACACAATGAGGTTTATTTACTAAAGCTGGAAAGCGCAAAATCAGGCTCACTTCTGCATAGAAACCAATGAGCTTCTAACCCCAGCTTGTTCAATTAGGAATGGTAATAAAACCTGGAAGCTTGTTGGTTTATGTGCAATAGTGAGCCTGATTTTGTACTTAAAAGTGGGGTATATCTCTATGAGGACACTAGAATAGAACCAATAATGACCAGAAAAGAAACACAAACAGTAAAAATTGTAGTGTCCCTTACATTGATTATCAGTGGAAAATGTTCTTGTACTTTCCCATACATTGGTGGCCAATGGTAGAAGGACCCCCCCCCCCCCCCCCCCCCCATTACAAACAGCTAATACGATTCAGCAGTGGTCACTGGGAGATAGAAACTCTTCATTGCTTAAGGAATCCCTAGCAACCTCAGGAGGAAGTCCAGGGTTCCATGGCACCGTGGTTGAAACCCCCTGTTCTGTAATATTCCCCTTCACTGCTCCCCCAGCAGCTACATAAAAGGTTATGTAGGGAAGTAAGGAAGAGGGAAGGGGAGAGGCAGAGTAGTTGGGTCACCAAAAACAGTGATAAAACATGCCCTGAAAAGGAGAGAGCTGTGATAATCAAGGAGGAAAGAACTGTGCTGGGAAATTGAGTCTTCCTTGTGTAATCTAATTTCTAACAAGTTTTGCCATGTGGTGATAGGCTGCACTTTTACATGTATTTTTGTTGCTTTACTTCTTTTTTATTTATTCTATTTAGCAGCCCTGACAAAGCACTTTTTAGGGTGAAACATGTTGGGTGTTTTTGGGAGCACTGTCTGATTTTGGTGCACTCATGGTTTTTATTGGAGTGGGCTGACTGACTCTATTTGTATTAAAGTGGCCTTTTGCACAGTCCAGATTCATTGATGTAGTAAGGACAGTGTGTAGGCAGATTATAAATTGTTTCTCTTAAAACCAGTGAACCCATAATTATGATAACTCCATCAAAAGTTATTAGTGGTTTGGTTAAGACATTTTTGGTGCAGTAAATTTGTCACGCAGGGGGTTTCTTAAGATTTGAGATAACACACTTCCCCTGTATACTACTGAACTTACATATGACTAACATTTCCACCTAAAACTGACTGTGTGAGGACATACGTTTCTGGATCCTCTTCTAAAAATCCTATACTGCAGAGTGTTAAGAATTCCTCTTGAGTTGTCTGCAGTTGGGGGATCTCAGTGTGTGTATGTGGTTATATGTGTGTGTATGTATATATATATATATATATATATATATATATATATATATATACCATGTTTCCCCGAAACTAAGACCTACTCCGATAATAAGACCTACCGTGATTTTTTGGAGAGGGCTGCAATATAAGCCCTACCCCAAAAATAAGCCCTAGTTTGGATGGTTGCGGAATGGTGGAGTCCACTCTTCTGCAGTATTGTGGGGGTTAGCTGATTAGCTGATCTCCTCTTCTCCCAGCTGTCAGTGGGGGATCTCCTGCAGTGCTCGGAGTGTGGAAGACAGCTCCAGCGTGCCATGAAAGCGTTGAGCGGCGCTCAGCTAATCTCCGCTGATCTCACCCCCCGGAACTCCCTCTGCAGTGCTCGGAGCAGTGGAAGACAGCTCAGGTGGGCCGTAGAAGTACCGAGCGGCGCTGTAAGAGGGTATTTGCACAGTTGTATTGCAGGGGCACACGCCTTTTGCATTGCAACCACCTTTCTATGTTCACTCTAGGGATTCCTTACAGGCAGGGAGGGAGAGAGGAGAGAAGATAGCACATTGCATGGCAAGCCCTACCCCGAAAACCCCGAAAATAAGCCCTACTGTGTTTTTGGTTGCTAAAAATGAATATATGATATATATAATTTCTCCTGACAATTGCAATATAGCAGGCTATATATAACAGAAAAGAGTGCTGCACTGCTAAATACTAGCAACTATAATAGGCTACCAATTTCTGGGAGTGTTATCTCAGATAGAGGGAAGAGAATATCCATTCCCCCTGTTTGTTGTTTTGGAGTCTTTAAGTCCCTCTCCATCAAAATAAGCACACATACAATGTTGTGTACAAATTTTTTATAAAATCCTAATAATTTTACCTTGGTGGCCACTATCCCTGTAGTAACCTCTGCTACTAAAGTAATCCTCAATGTCTTACAGGTCCCGTTCTGAGCATCTGCCCTGCTGCGTAGTAACCACAGGGAGTCACTTACTGAGTATGGGTGGGATTCACAGAATGCTTTGCATTTTCACTATTGGATGCAAAGCATTCTCTGATTGGATGAGGTGGTAAGGCGGAGCAGTGATGTCAAAGCCTCCACTCACCTTGTTAAATTAGCGAATACCTTGTATTTATTAAGAAAAATATCAGACATTCTTTGAATGGCCACCAAGCTGGACATAGGATCCAGAAGTCTGCGAAGATCACTGTAGTAGTGGCGGTCACTACAGTGATTCTCTGCTTACATTGATTCAACTGGACCAATGTAACTAGAGAAAAATACCAATACATGGAATTCAGCTTTAACCAATGCTGATAGTCAAACATCTCTATAAGAAATGTTTTAATCTATTTATGCCTAATGCTACTTCTTCACACTCACCTTTTCTTGAAGATATAGCCATGGACCATGAATAGGCCCATGTAGGTTTTTACATGCTTTTTTCATTATACCTGCTTCCATCATCTTCAGAAAAAGAACACATAACAGCCATTACTGCAATGGCGCAAAATCACCGTATCCACAGCTTCACCCATTCTACACTCCAGTAAGGACGGATTAACATTGCAGAAAGACACCGTGAAATTCCTCTTCTACTAACTGTTATACATTTTGACTTTTGTATGGTTAAAGAAGTAAATCCTTCCTTGTTCTTCCATTTATCAACAAACTGTGAAAATTCTGTTACTAATTACTGTGTCTTCATACTATTGTATTCATTTGCTTTTAATAAAGCTATTAAACAACCATTTAAAAAAAAAACTCATAGGTTATAACCCTTTCACACCCTTTTTTCCATACAAAATGTTGGCTCTAGGAACCAAATGCATTAATGTTAACTTACAGCAAAGAAGTAAATGGGGCCTGAAGCAAACATTTTGTGGAAGAATTACAGACTCTTTGAGGGTTTTTTTTTTTTATTGTTGTTCAATAGTTTTTATTGAAAGAAAATAAATAGGATGGCGTGTGGACGCTGTAATAAGTAATGGAATTTTGAAATGGAAGAGCAAGGAAGGATTTACAAATACATCTATATAAAAGAAAACATGTTTGACATTGTGTAGAATCTGCATTCCAGTAATAAAGGATTAACATTACAGAAATTTCTACTCACTGTTATACATTTTCTATCAGTATATTTGTAAACCCATTCATTGTTCTGTTACTGATTACTGTGTATACATGTAAGTTATATTCATTTTCTTTCTAATAAATGTATTAAACAACTATTAAAAAAAATGAAATCTCACAAAGATTGTAACCCCATGTTTATGTGTAATGTTAACACACATTAACGTGTTGCGTTATGGCAGCCCATTCATAATAAATGGGCTGCCTAAACAAAATGCTCATGACCATTTTTTTCTAACACAATGCTCCACTGTGCCACTGTGTGTTGCCATGCATTGTGGCATGCTTTAGTGTGTTTGTGGGCTATTCAAAATGAACAGTACATGTTATCACACATTGCAGGAACACAGGCGTTACTGCAATGTGGAGATGTGACTAAAGCCCATAGAAACTCTTTAAAGTGGTTCTAAAGTCTTAAAGTGGTTGTTACCATTCAAACCCCTTCACTGGCAGCCCCTCTATTTTATCCAGGGATAATGCACTGTATAAGTGTTTTTTTTTTCTATTATAAACAAAGCCTCTAAATACCTTTTTTGCAGCTACATTCAGGCTGGTCACGTGACTCCTGGCTGCTCTAACACTCTGATCCAGGGCTACAGTGGGAGGGGCAGAGATCTCCCTCTGACATAAGGCAGGGAGGTTAAGTGGCCATTCAGCCCCTCCCACTATAGCCCTGGATTGGAATAGCAGAACAGCCAGGAGTCACATGTCTGGCCTGAATCTAGCTGCAAATATTTTCAATGGTTATTTATTAGGCAGTCCACTTTGACCACATTTTTTGGAGTTGATTGTACTGTTTAAGTATAGATGGCTTTCATATGTTGCGGCAACATGCAGCACTGTCCAGACAGAGGGTCAGGGGTCCTGCAGCCTCATAGGACAGTCAGGGGAGAATGAAGACTTTACCTACAAGCTTTAACCAGTGCTCGGCCAGACACTAATAGAAGTCACAAGACTGCTATATACTGCTGATGAGAAAAGGTATTTAGCAGTTTATATTTACTAAAAATGATTGTGTTTCTATGTTCTGTGTACTGTGGGAGACAATATATAGTGAATGCAGGGTCCTGGGTTTAGTAACACATTTAGATCTTCCATAGGGACATAGTATGTATAATGTATACAAAATGTAATACTGAAATATAAATAAAATACTACTCCATCAGTTTAATCTGAATATATTTTTTTTTTGTAAGATCTTTCATTCTCTGTTTTATTGACCATAAAATTACTACAACATTTTAGACACTTATAGATGATAATTGACTATATATATATATATATATATATATATATATATATATATATATATATATATATATATATATATATGTGTGTGTGTATATTTATATATACAGTGTATGTGTGTGTGTGTGTATATATATATATATATATATATATAGTAAATTATCATCTATAAGTGCCTACAATTTTGTAGTACTTTTTTGATCAATAAAACAGAGAATGAAAGGTCCTACAAAAGAAAATATATACATAGTTTATGTATATTAATATACACAGTGGGCCAGATTCACATACACTTAATATTGCGCTGCGTAATCGAAATACTCTACGCTGCCATATTTTACCAGGCTCTACACCGAATTCTGGTAGATTTTTGGCCATACGCTACGGCGGCGTAGTCTATTTCTCGCCGCGTAATCAAAATACGCGATTAGGGGGCGTGAAGCATTTAAATTAAGCGCGTCCCCGCGGCGATCGAACTGCGCATGCTCCGTTCAGAAATTTCCCGCCGTGCATTGCGCGAAATCACGTCGTTACATCATTCGTTGTTTGAGTAGCGTCGTTTACGAACATTCCTATTCCCGGACGACTTACGTTAAAAATAATAAAAGACGTCGGAAAACGTAGAAATTCGACGTGGGAACGACGGCCATACTTAACATGGGCTGTCTAATATTAGACCAGCAAAAAGCTGGTATAGTGAAACGCAAAAAAAAGATGACTAAAGATGCCGTAAGAGATTGCGATTGAAGATCGTAATTTCTGGGATCGCCGGAAAAAGCTCATTAGCATACCCCGACGCCGAAAATGACGGGAAGTCCACCCAGTGGCCGCAATTTTATTGCAGCGTTGATCCGAAGGCGTACGAACACGTAATCCAGTCGAATTGAAGCCCGTAGCCGTCTATTCATGGTTTGAGGTTTTCGACTAGCTAAAAAACACACGTAATTTGAAATTACTCCAGTCTAACACCAGTTAGACAGGAGTAAGGGCTCTGTGAATCTGGCCCAGTGTGTGTATATGTATGTATGTATATATATATTTTTTTTGTTTTTTGTTTTTAATAGTTACATATTAGGCAGTTGTTGACACTGTGATCAAATATTTTGGAGGTGATTGTGTAGATGCGTTTCATAGGTGCAGCACAACGTTGCAAAACCTTTGTTAACTTTTTTTTAATTACAATTTTTGGCAGAAAGAAAGAAAAGTTACAGCTTATCCCTTAAATATTTGAAAACAACCCCATATTTCTCAGCTACAAAGAGTTGGGCCATGAGAAGTTTTCCCTGCTATTATCTGTCTCAGTTTTAAATAGATTTGAAATGCTTGGATTGGCTGGAGCAGTGAAGCCAGGGCTGCTAGCAGAGGTCACTCGTGTGAGTTACTATGGAAATTGAGTAGTGTCACCAATAGTTGTGTTCTCATGAGCATTAAAGCACATAATAATAGACAAACAAGAGTGGTTAAAGCAAGCAGGTAGGATTACTTTGTCCTTTTGTCAGAAGTATAAAATGTCTTGTCGTCAGTTTTAAAGACTTCTCAACCCCTAGATCCACCCTGCAGTCACCTGCTGAGCCATTTTCAAGGCTTAATCTCCTGCCCTTAACAAGGCGCTGTTTGCTAATTTGAGGCCAATGTGTATTTTCACTAATAAATAAAGTAGGAGATTTAACAGTCTAAAAGTAAACAAACATCGCATCGTTAAACAAAAAAAAAATTTATCCTTTTGTTTAGAAAAAAATATATTAACACGGACCCCGCCGTTGTGTAGGAGGTTTTAGAATAATAAGAAAAATACTTCCTCAGACATCCCCATCAGAACTTCCCTTGTAAAACTTGTCACTTCAGATTGCCATCAGCTCCTACAACAATAATGATTTCATGCTTATTGCTAATTGCAAGCACAGCTGAGGCTCAGCAGGACGCTCTTGCACAGTCTCAGGCCTTTATACAAGCTTCAATCTGTTGTGTAGCACTTGTTCACATACAAAAAAAAAAAGAAAAAAAAAACTACCAGCAAAGGCAGAAAGAGGCAGAGTCCTAGGTTTCTTGTAATCCCTCTGCTTCCCTGCTGATAACCCAGCCCTATGAGCATTCCTGGTTTTGTCCACCCCTTTAGAAAAGCTGAAGGGACCTTAATCTACAAGTATATAAGCTCCTGAATGAAAAAAAAAAATACAACTGCTTCAGGTGCATTAAGCCTCAACGCTGCATCTGGTTTGCACAATTTTGTTTGCAGCACCCCTGGGGTAAGCTGCTGCTTCCTGCAAAATACGAGTGTGAACCGCGGGTTCATGGCAAAGAGCAAGGAGGTCATGTTTCGATTGAGACCTAACAAAATGAAGTGATGGGGGTTTTGCAGATGTTATGTGGGTATGTGTAATGACACCACCTCCTTAAGAGTAGAGGTTCTCAGTGCGGATAATACAAAAATGTGCCACAGTCAGCATGCTACTCGAAGATTTATTCATATCAATATTTGTAATTTATATATTCAGAGACAAGTATGTTATGTGTGTTATGTATCATAGCACGCTCTTCTCCTGCTGGTAATGAATATCCGGTAGCGACCTGAAAACGGAACAATTCAGTAGATGTACTTTTTTTTTTCTTTTTTATCTGAAGTTATTTAACCTCTTACATTATGGTGAGAAACCTGCATTAGCCAGTGTTAGAAACGTGGAAGAGTGATGCCAGATAAAAGCAAGTAGTCCATCAAATATGAACTTTTGGTTTTTGTTTATTTTTTTATTTTTTTTTACTTTTATTCTTTTTGACTGAGAATATACTTATGATTATCCCAAGTAAGCATCCACTTTGTTTTAGTAAAAAAAATACCCTCTAAGATTCCTCTTGAACTTATGCTAGTTTCAGATCCCCATGTTTTTGAGTTTATATTGAACATACAGTACTAACTTTCTGAACCTAATTCATACCCTTAATTTATTTAGAGATTTCAATTATGTAGTCCCATTCATTTCCTTCTTTGAAACATTACATTTTAAAGCAGGTCTTGCAGCAAAATGCTAGTTTTAACCTCCTTAGCGGTATTCCCGAGCGTGACTCGGGGGGGTTTTTCTATGCTATTATCTGTAATCCTGAGTCACGCTCGGGGTAGATGTGCAGAGTCTGCAGCGGCGCAGCTTACCTTCTCGCAGCATCCACAGACAGTTACTTACCTTGTCTCTGGATCCAGCGATGCATCCCCGCTGTGTGAGTGAGCGGGTCATCGCTCGATTCACACAGTGTCCCTGTGTGCCACCGAGCTCCGTTCCCTGTGACGTTACGACGCACATGGGCGGAGAGCGGCACCAAATTCAAAAAAGTAAACAAACACTTTATATACAGTATACTGTAATCTTATAGATTACAGTACTGTATGTAAAAAATACACACCCTTTGTCCCTAATGGTCTGCCCAGTGTTCTGCATGCATTTTTATATAATAAAAACTGTTCTTTCTGCCTGCAAACTGTAGATTGTCCATAGCAACCAAAAGTGTCCCTTTTAGTCAAAAGTGATTTTAGAGCAGCTAGAAAACATTGATAATAAATTATAATCACTTGCAAAATTGAGCGATATCGATTTGTGGGGAAATTTGTAAAAAAATAAAATAAAAGTAATGACAGCGACAACTCTGCAACTGAGCAAATTTCAGTGTTTTTGATTTTATTACATTATTGAATTTTTTTTATTATAATTACATTATCATTTGTTATAATTATTTATAGTTATTTATTATATTATAATTTATGATTTTGTTTTTCAAACTTTATCATACCTGGGATGTCTACTAGACTCTTGTTTGGACAGATTTAAGTGAGTTATTCCTAAGAATTGCAGGCCTACAGTATAAAACGCCAAATTTCCATGCAAAAAATTGTACCACTTTTGGTACGTAATTCCAGACAGAATCATACCGCCAGGGAGGTTAATGTCCAGTCTCAGTGAAAATCATAGGGGTTAATTTACTAAATGCAAATAGACTGTGCATTTTGGAAAGGACATTTGTTCCAAAGCTTAGTAAATTATGTACATTTTTACTTTTGCAAACAATACCCAATCATGTGCAATGAAAATAAAAAAAAAACAGCATTTTTGCTTGCACATGATTGGATGATGGAAGTCAGTAGAGTTTCTGCTCATTTACTAAGCTCTGGAGCAACTGCACTTGCAGAGTGCAAGTGCACTTTTCCTTTAGTAAATCAACCCCATTGTCTCATAGTACTTCACAAATGTAGCTGTAACAAAAAAAAAATTTGATTGTAGACTGACCTTACCCCCTTCTTCTGCCTGAGTGATGCAGTGAAAGAGACATGGGGGTTGATTTACTAAGGCCTGGTTCACACTATTATGGGTTTGTGGCCCGTGTTTGCACAGGCACAGTAGCCCATTCATTTGAATGGGCTCCCGTGCTTTTGTTTCCCCACAAAAAAGTTCATGCATAATTTTAGAAATGCAGCAACTGCTTTTGCACCATGCGATTTCCCTGTGGTTCCCGCACCCAAAAACATGCTGCAGTTTTAGATGCATTAGGACGCCATTGAGAATGAATGGCAGCCCTGCACATTTTTAAAAAGCATTGTGTTTTGACTGTGTGTGAGGGAATCACTGCTTGTTCCACTCCTGCAACCACTCGCAATAGTGTGAACCAGGCTTAGAACTGGAGAGTGCAACATCTGTCAAAATAGTCAGTCAGTTTCTAACTTTAGTATGTTCAACTAAGCTTTCTTGAAAAAAAAATGGAAGCTGATTGGTTTCTCTGCAGAGCTGTACCAGATTTTGCACACTGCAGTTTTAGTACATCCCCCAATTTGTTCCTTCTGACAAGTTCTGGGCAATGCAGAGCAGCCCAAATCTCTTGAAAGGTATATATGTGACTGGTAATTAGCCTTTGTGCCACTGTGCTTATCTCTTCTATGGAGATATGTCCCCATAGTCTATAATGGAGCTCTAGATACCTACCCCAAGCTCTAAGGAAGGGGGATTATCTGGTCATTGGCTACTGCTTGTCCACCTACCTTTAATTCATATTTAAATATAAATCCAAATGGACAGTTGATGTGATAATGTGGTATTCCACCTATTTTTGCTCTCACGTCAGGTGGCACCCACTTGGTGGAGTTGTCCCCCCACTTTGTGTTCTTGAGCAGCTAAAGTTAAGGAAACAAAAGCTACTATCAACCAACAGATGACAAAAGCCTTTAATCATGTCCAGCACCTTAAGTTGATCTTGCTTTTTAAATTAGTACAAGATTTGAGGTACTTACCATTCCCCAGGTATCTTACCCAAATGCTAGTGATGTCACAGCCTGCAATGAGGAAGAAAGGGGTAAGGTAAGTATGTAGAGTAATTTAACTTTATTCTTTACAGGTACATTTTTGAAGTGCTATTAGCGATTTTTACAGGGAAGAGGGTCTGGATCTAATAAAAAGACCTTATTGTTTTCCCCCTGCTTATTATGGTTTGTAAAAATGCAGAAAAAATTTGGTAGTTCCTAATTCTATATTAGATAACAGATGTATGGGGAAACGTTGAAGTTATCCATGTCATAGTTTTTGCAATTTAAGTTCTCCTTAAAACTGAACTCAAAAAGACCATAGATAAAAGTAGTAGGCTGTGGGTGAATTTTTTTAGTTTTTCTTAGTATGTAAATCAGGGGTCTCAAACTGGCGACCCTCCAGCTGCTGCAAAACTACATGTCCCATGAGGCATTGCAAGGCTGAATGTTACAAGCATGACTCCAACAGGCAGAAGCATGATAGGACTTGTAGTTTCGCAACAGTTGAAGGGCCGCCAGTTTGAGACCCCTGATGTAAACATCAATGCCTGTTTTGACTAAGTATGAATTTTTATTTTGTGTCAAGCCATTGAACTAGCTCAATCTTGAGAACAACCCATGAAAGAAACAGTTTAAATGTTTCCACATAGATAAGCAGTCTACTGCTATCATAGGATACCAAAGACATATTGCAATCCTTGCTTGTCCCAGAACTGTTTGAAAAGCAGAACTGTCAACAAATGCTTACTGGTAGAGAACAAACAGTAACCTGTTCAAAATTTGCAAACCATTGCATTGTTTTAATGAATTTGTTTCTGTTATGTTAGTTTTTAATTTGTATTTTTAAATTATTGCATGTTTATCACATGTTTGAGCTTTAGGGTGCACACCCTAATGCAATAGCCTGTGCACACCTATGGTTGTAACAATCTTATCTTTCAAGGCGACTTCATATTTAGGGACAGCAGGGAAACCATCTATTTCATTTAAGGTGTTACTTTAATTTTTTTTTAATCTTTCAGCCTTAAGAGGTCACATGTCTACCCCACACCCAACAGAGATGTTTCACTGGAAGAAATACATTTGTTTGTGGGTTGAAGTGTCATACATTTTTTGCTAAAGTTTATAGAACATATAGAACAGGGCTCAAAATTAGCCAGGCCTCAAGAGTTACTCGCCACCAGTTGCCCCACCCAATTCATACACTGCCCTGCACCTAATTGCACCTGTAAACACGTCCTCATAGATTATCTCATAGAATGACACTGTTAAATGTTTTAGGCAGAATCAAGTTACACAATTTAATATTACGAACAATGACTTTAACAAAATGGAACAGGGCACTGGAGGCAGACCAGAGGGAAAGGGCACTGGAACTGGGTCTCTTCCCCATTCTCTTGCTGTCTCCTTTGCAACTCCCATCCATCCTCTCTCTCTCTCCCTCTCCTATTCATCTCATCATCAGGAGCCGGTGTGTGCGGCTCCACACTTGCATGTCCCCACTTCCCCCTTTTATTCAGGCTGGCAGTGAGGAGAGGAGCTGCATCACAGTGGGAGGGAATACAATCCAGAGCTAAGACCCACACAACTGCACAGCCATTGACACCATAGCACAGCACACACTGACACTGCACAGCACACATTGAGACCAGTCTGTTCACAGTGCTCAGGCTGAACTGTTGGACACTTACATAGAGCACAAGGAGAAGAAAACTGCACAAACTGGAAGGCTGCCGCTCTCATATTAGGGCAACTTTCAGTGAGCGCCGCACAGGAGTGGTAATTTTCACAATCCTCCACCTCACTTATTACTTCCTGCTCCCTGCTCTCCAGCTACATGGGGCAGGCTCAAAGAGGTCATACTGTTAGGTCCCATGGCTTAATGAGAATTGTAAGGAGAGCACCTGTGTACTGCTCTGCCTGTGCGCGGCTTACCAGACTACTTTTCCCGAGCATGCACCTTTCCTCTTCGGCCGCCAATCTCATCTGGACTCTAAGTGTAGGCACAGATTGGAGGGAGATTGGTCATGCAGCCCTGTCATCACTCGCCCCCAGCTTAAATCCACTCGCCAAATGCTAGTAGGCGAGTGGAAATTTTGAGGGCTGATATAGAATTTAAACTATAACCTTGCTTAAAAGAAAACATAGGTGTCTCTTTATAAAACTTAATCAACTTCAGGGAACACTATTCTGCATGGATCTGTCCAGTTCCACTGCACGTTCATTGGGGTTGATTTACTAAAAGCAAATAGAATGTACACCTTGCAAGTGTAGTTGCGCTAGAACTCAGCAAATGAAGGAAAGCTCTGCAAAACATTTTTATTTTTTTCCCTGCATGTGAAACTTCACCTCATGTACTAAGCACTGGCGCAACTTCACTTGCAAAGCGCACAGTCTATTTGCCTTTAGTAAATCATCCCCCTTGATTTCCGTCAGGAACATTCTAATAAATTTGACAAATGTGAACTTGACAAGTGTTGTATGAAGGCCAATAAATACTAACCAATGGAAGTAACATGTAGTTTGGAAAAGGGTGGAAAATGAACATTAGATTATCTGAACTATGCAAATCCTGATTATAACTGGTGAAAATATTTTAGCACCAAACACAAATCTACAAATCACCTCGGGTATGAGCAGCAACGGATATCTGTAAACGAAATTATTTTGAATGTGAACCGAGGTTGAATATAAATACTACTTACTACTTTACTCCATAAATAGGCCCATTAGAATGATGCTTAAAGCCCACTTCTGGGGCAATAACCCCCAGCCATTCATGGACTTACGTCTAAAGCAGACTTTTGCTCAACCAGTTTGTCCTCTGTATCCCTTGCCAGTACCTCATTTGGTTGTGAAGTCCGATGATCCAGTGTGTCAGTCTGTGCCTGCACCAACTGGCCCTCTCATTGTGATGTCATCTGCTCCACTGTGCTGGAATCTTAGATAACCACACTGCTGTACAGCCATTAGAAAATGTCCATGTCACACAAGCAGCGAAGTGGGCACCTAAAAAAGACCTTCCCAATCTGCAATAAGGAAGTAAGAATGGTTGAGACCCTTGGTGTCACATTATCATGGACTTTTCAAAATATTTCGGGCTTTTAAAAAAAAATCTGGTGATTAATTAGAGGGGGATGGTGATTACTGTGATCTCTATGAGAGATAATAAATGCCCGTATGTGTTACTCTTACATATTACTTGTATAGTACGCATGTACTTAAAGTTCGACATTAAAGGGAATTTCAGGAGTAGAGTACTTTGACTTTACTAAGTATGACACATGCCATTTTAACCACTTAAGCCCCGGACCAATATGCTGCTAAATGCCCAGAGGCGTTTTTACAATTCGGCACTGCGTCGCTTTAACAGACAATTGCGCGGTCATGCAAATTCGTGTCCTTTTCTTCCAACAAATAGAGATTTCTTTTGATGGTATTTGATTGCCTCTGCGATTTTTATTTTTTGCACTATAAACAAAAATAGAGCGACATTTTTGAAAAAAAATCAATATTTTTTACTTTTTGTTATAAGAAAAATTGAATAAACTAAATTTAGTCAAACATTTAGGCCAAAATTTGTTCAGCCACATGTATTTAGTAAAAAAAAAATCACAATAAAAAAAAATTAGCTACCTAGCGGCAACAGCGACACTAATACAGCGATCAGAAATATGATCACTTAGTGACACTCGCAATAGGGAGTGAAAGGGTTAACTAGGGCAGTGATCATGGGGTTAAAACTTTATTAGGGGGGTACGGGGCTACCCTAAACCTAACACTAACTGCCTGTCACACTAACTGTCACACTGAAACTAAATGCAGTGTTCAGAACATATATGATCACTGCATTCAGTGACACTGTGACAGGGGGGTGGGGGGGGGTGATCGTAAGGGGTTAATGTGCCTATGTGTACTGGTGTCAGTGTAGTGTTTGTGCGACTTACTGCGATGTCTTATCTCCTCTCGGCGGTTTGAAAATACCGCCGAGAGGAGAGCTGCATCACTTCCTCTGCCAGTGTTTACATTTTACAGGCAGAGGAAGTGACACGGCGGGACACGACAGTATTGTCTGGGAGCGATCACGAGTGGGCGGACAGAAACGAACCGCCGCTCCCCTCAAGATGGATCGCTCCCGGAGGTAAGCCACCCGCCGCATGCAGCTGAGGGGGTCCCGAACGGACCCCCGACCCGCTAGAAGGCAGGGACGTATATATACGTGCGGCGGGCGTTAAGTGGTAATGGATGTGTTATATTCAAGGATCTAGATGGATAGATGTTTTTTCTTCAGTAAAAATATCCTAATTATAGGGTTTTTGTAATGTTTTTTTAAATATAAAAAAGCATTTGCTTTCATGACGTGTGTTGACAATCCTACAACGTCCCAAGGCTGTAGATCTGAATTGAAGTTAAAAATTGTTTTGTAAAATTCAATACCCCGGTTTGGCATTTCTTGAGTAAATTGGAATGTATAACAAACAACGAATGCTGAGCTAAGGTCAGGGCACCAACTTCATATAATGGCTATGTAATGTGCACATAGTTTTATATCTATTTAATATTAAGAATAGTAAGAATTGTTTCACACCATCTTAACCAAAGTTAGCAGTGGGGAGAAATGCATATTAAGAATGTTCAGAGAATAAAATGTATATTATCACAGTCTTACTGTGATCAACATAATTTGTTAATGGATGCCAGAAGCAATTACCAAAGATATAAATGGAGGATTTATGCTTGTAGTTAAACACCTGCTCCAGTCTAAAAGCATTGACAGAGGATGAACTTTGACTAATGGCTAAATACTCCACTACTACATAACAAATGTCAGATTATATTATGACCCTTTTCATAGTTACTACTTGGTAAGAAAAAATTAATGTGGTAAGGCCGTATTCTCTCCCTTACACCTTACTAACTCAGCCCTGAAGGGGGACACTTAAATTTGATAGAAGGATCCTGTCATCGGCTTAAGTGAACTGATCTCAGAGAAACCTTGCAGACTTCTTATTCTCAAACATGCTAAACTTAAAGCAAAACTAAACTCTATCTGAAAAGCACAAACTAAAAACACCATTTAATATTTTTTTAATATACAAATTCAACTCAACAATCCATTCATCAAGGAAATTACTTTTGTTAACACACCCCAGTGTTTCTCACCATGGAAAAATTGAATAAGGGCCTATGATTCTTCTAGCATTCTCTTCCTTGAATCCACCAGTCACTATTACGGTAATGGCTGCAGACAGACAGGTGATCCAGTTTCCTCTGCTGGCTGATATACTAACCGGTGATTGGTGATCTACCTGTAGCTGTTGGGTGTTCCAATTTGCACTGGCTGAACGATATGTTTGCCAAGGGTCAGATGTGCAGGCTGGGGGGCATACTGAAACTGAAAAAGCACCCCTTCAGTATGTTAATTGCCTTGTGAGAAAAAAATGTTAGTAAAGACTCCTGGGATATGATATCCCAGAAGTCTGCAGGATGGACTGGGTGACATCATTTGGAAGGTGGAAATAACTTCTGAAATGTCAACAAAAGCTTTACATCAGCAACAAAATATAGGTTCCTATCTATTTGCAAAGTTTAGTAAAATATGGATTAACCACTTGCGGACCGCCGCATGTACATTTACGTCGGCAGAATGGCACCGACAGGCACATCAACGTATATATACGTTGGTGCCTTGGGGGGGTTCGGGGGTCCGGTTACCTGGCTGAGCGATCCGTGCAGAGGGGGCGGCGGTTGGTTTTTGTCCGCCCCCTCCGGATCGCTCTCAGCCAATGCGCGCGCTCCCCCTGCGTGTCATGTGATGTGATCGCTCCCTCGGCGTTTTTTTCGACCACCGTTGAGGAGAGTTAACATTACATAGTAAGTGTACACAACAGCACACTGACACACAGACACATAGGAACATTTAACCCCCCCGATCGCCCCTCCCCCCTGTCACAGTGTCACTGAATGCAGTGATTATATGTATGATCACTGCAGTTAGTGTCAGTGTGACAGGCAGTTAGTGTTAGGTTCAGGGTAGCCCCCTACCCCCCCTAATAAAGTTTTAACCCCTTGATCACCGCCCTAGTTAACCCTTTCACTCCCTATTGCCAGCGTCACTAAGCGATCATTTTTCTGATCGCTGTATTAGTGTCGCTGTTCCCGCTAGGTAGCTATTTTTTTTTTATTGCAATTTTTTTTTACTAAAGACATGTGGCTAAATACATTTTGGCCTAAATGTTTGACTAAAATTTAGTTTATTTTATTTTTCTTATAACAAAAAGTAAAAAATATTGTTTTAGCGCAAAAAATAAAAATCACAGAGGCGATCAAATACCACCAAAAGAAAGCTCTATTTGTGGAAAGAAAAGGACGCAAATTTTGTTTGGGAGCCAAAGCGACGCAGTGCCGAATCGCAAAAAGGGGCAAGGTCATTTGGCAGCATTTTGGTCCGGGTCTTAAGTGGTTAAAAATTGGTTATGTTGATGGAGAGAATAAAGTTCTACTTTAAAGTGCTAGCCTTGTCAGAACCAATATTTTAGTCATTGGTGGATGATCAGGAGCTGAACACAATGTATTTCTGTGGGGACTGTTCATCTTTCCCAGTACAAAATCTGCTTTTTCAGATGTAATTTTCCCTGGCATTCTCTACTCTTTCCCGAAGGCAAGATTGGCAATTTGGGTATCTGCTTAGAGGATAGACATGACTTTGCCTAAATAATCATATATTTATGGAATAATTGTCTTCAGAACCTTAAACATGACCTCTTCAATAAAATACAGAATACTCTGCATCCTAAAGTAGCTCTAAAAGGATAATGAATGATATTGGCAACATAGGTGTCTTCTTGGATGATAGATAGATTTGGATATTTCTGGAATAATTGCTTGCAGAACCTTAAACATGTCCTCAACCATAAGGTGAAGAATACTATGCATCCTAAATAAGCTGTACACCCTAAATCCCTAAATGGAATGGCATTTAATTTGTTAAAGCACTGTGCGTCGTGTACTTTTTTTAGTCTTTTTTTAATCTTTTTTGCATGTCAGTACTGCTGACACTTCTTGTCTACATGCACTCGCTCCAGCAGCAACTGAATGTGTTAACTATGGACCTGATTGTGAACATGCTTGCACAGTGGCCATCAGTATGGCTGTTTTTCATCTTCTCGGGAAATGCATGCACAGTGTGACATCAAAGGAGAACAGTTGGAAGAACGGGACAGGGTGTTGTCACTTCATAACAGATAGTGGCTGAACCAGGACTTTCCTTACTGCATTATCAGGCATTATTTTATTGTAAACTTTAGATTTAAATGGACTGAAAAGGACTTTTAACATTTAACATTAAGTCTAATTAGTCACTTGGCACTTAAACGGAACTTCACCCAGAAAGGTAAGTTCCACTTGTTTGCATCACCCCTCCACTGCCATATTTGGGACTTTTTGGGTGGGAGAGGGGAGCGGATACCTGGTTTTAACAGGTACCAACTCCCACTTCCGGTCAGATGTGCCACAGTGATATGAGCCAGAGGTTTGTCCCCCCCTTCTTCCCTGCAGTCTTCTGGGACACATCGCTGGTCCCAGAAGACTACGTAACAGTAGGGCAGTAGGAATCCGGCTGTGAAGCTGCAAGGCTTCACTGCCTGTTCCCTTACTTGAGATACTGGTGCCTGCACCCGAAGCCGATTGAAGAATTGGCAAGTGTCCTTAGCTTCTTAGCAACTGCCTGGAGTTCCTTTTTAAGGAAATGCTTTATAAGCCCTAAAAGTCAGAGTATCTGGCTATTTATAGCTTGTAGAGTATGTCTAATTAAAGAATCCATAATTATAAGAACTTACAGTGATGATCATGTCTAGCTTAAAGATGTCCCATAGGCTTTGTAGAGTGCACAAGCATGATTTATTGACTCTCAGGTTTGAACATTTTTTAGAGTGAAAAAAAATGCTTTGTGAACTTGTACACTTATCTTTCCCTCATCAATAGGAATATGGTAGGGACATCAACTGAAAAATGCATTATTTCATGAATAAAAATTATTATTCAATTGTTTGTTATTTTTTCTGTATTGAAAAAAATGTATTTTGTCTACACTTCTACAGCTGTCCATATATTTTTGACAGCTGCCAACAAATCGAGAAAGGTGGGTAAGGCATAGAAAGGACATTGCTGGGCCTGAGCAGATGTACAAGGCTCTTTAACCTGTCCATTATTTATTTCACTTTGAGATTGACAATTTGATAGACAGGCTTGTATACATAAACATGAGATCCCCATCCAATCTGCCCAAGAATGTCTTGATTAGACGACTAATATCTTATGGGCTCCTCAAGGAAAAAAATCCCAAAGTTACCTTTAACTTTAGCTGTTATGTTCTAAAAAAAAATAGCTCATGATCTGAAGATCAGGGCCCAGATTCACAGAGCCATTACGCCTGTCTAACTGATGTTAGACTGGAGTAATTTCAAATTACGCGCGTTTTCTAGCTAGTCGAAAACCTCAAACCATGAATAGACGGCTGCGGGCTTCAATTCGACTGGATTACGTGTTCATATGCCTTCGGATCTACGCTGCAATAAAATTGCGGCCACTGGGTGGACTTCCCGTCGTTTTCCGCGTCGGGGTATGCAAATGAGCTTTTGCCGGCGATCCCCGAAATTACGATCTTCAATCGCAATCTCTTACGGCACCTTTAGTCATCTTTTATTTGCATAACACTATACCAGCTTTTTGCTGCTCTAATATTAGACAGCCCATGTTAAGTATGGCCGTCGTTCCCGCGTCGAATTTCTACGTTTTCCAACGTCTTTTATTATTTTTTACGTAAGTCGTCCGGGAATAGGAATGTTCGTAAACGACACTACTTAAACAACGAATGACGTAACGACGTGATTTCGCGCAATGCATGGCGGGAAATTTCTGAACGGAGCATGCGCAGTTCGATCGCCGCGGGGACGTGCTTAATTTAAATGCTTCACGCCCCCTAATCGCGTATTTCGATTACGCGGCGAGAAATAGACTACGCCGCCGTAGCGTATGGGCAAAAATCTACCAGGATTCGGTGTAGAGCCTGGTGAAATACGGCAGCGTAGAGTATTTCGATTACGCAGCGCAATATTAAGTGTATGTGAATCTGGCCCCTAGTTCGTCATGTAGCTGTGTAATAAACCTACAACATTTAGCTAAATAATAATCACAATGGAAATGAATTCATTGTATGTTCACTTGGGCTTTTTCTTCAGTGTGTTTATCAGCAAGGGTAAAATTTTTATATCAGCCAAAATAATGGAGGTATGTTATCAATGTGTAATAGATATGAACGTATGCATAATGATTAACTATATGGCTGTTGTGAATGTTGCTAAGTGGAAAGAAAATATGAATCTGTAAGCAGTATTTTAGAAGTGTATTGCTCTGGAGACATCTTGCTCTGCAGGGGTGGCAGTCTGCAATGACACAGCTTCAAGCAGTTTTCACAGGCAAGAAGCAAAATTAACCCTCTTAGAGGGAAAAAAAAAAATATTTCGACAGCTTGATCAAAGCTCATTTGTATGTGTATGTGTTCTGTTAATATTCTTGTCATTTAAAGCAAATTGATAACACATTAGATATGCAAACCACACTTATTCTATCACAGATTTTACCTTGCACACCAAAATAAGAAAACACATAGCTTCTAAATTTCAACATATATATATATATATATATATATATATATATATATATATATATATATATATATATATATTTTAAGATATACTAAAGACTGGTGGCTTCTGATTAGACAATTGTCTTTTAATGTCATTATTTTTTAAATGAGGTAAGTGGACTTAATTCAAATGGCACATGACATTTTTAATGACTGAATATTTTACCTTGGACTGATTTTTTTCTATTTTTTTTCCTATAAAGAATATCTTTTTATTTTTTTATTACTATATTATTTTATCTTCTATTATTTAATTTTAAGATATATATATATATATATATATATATATATATATATATATATATATATATATATATATATATATATATATATATATATATACATATATATATATATATATCTTTAATTAATAAATCCATCTAAGAATTGTAGATACAGTTGTCCTTTTTATTTATAATATCAAGCTCTTGCTGCTTCTCTTACTGCGTGTCTGGAGAATTTTTGTCTGTTTTTCAGCAATGGTACACCAGTTCAATGAATGTTGTTTGCACCTGGCTTACTGACCGTATGGATCTACAGCTTCATATTTATCAGCTGAAAACCCTCATTAGGATGGTCAAGGTATGTGTATTTTTGGCACCTCTGATTTTTCTAAATGTACTCAAGTTTAAAATATTACAGGTTTCGAAAAAATACTGGATTTTTAATGGAGCTTTCTTATTCATTTCCAAATGTCTATTATTTGGAGACCTTTAAATTGTTAATATAAAGGTGATTGTTAGCATCAAAGACATGGGTGTTAACAAGGATAAACAAATGTCATGGTAAAAAAAAGTTTACATTTTGTAAATTTAAATGTTTTCATGTACATTAATTTAATATTTGATTTAAAAAATACATTGCAGAAATAAATATGGCAGATGTCCTAATATACTACATAAAAATATTTGAATTCCATCAGCTAGTTTTTAAGTTTTGCATTTCATTTTATTGAAGTATTAAATAGTTGGTGATGCAGTCTTCAATCACATGTAAAATGCTTCCGTATCTTTTAGTGATGCAAATATATCTTCGCAGCATGTTTTAATGTATTCTGGGATCATTAAACAAAATGCAAATTGATATTGTTCTCATAATTAACTGAAGTAGTTTCTCTTACAATGGGTGTTTATACTGAACAATAAGAGATCACTAAGGTGAGATCACATACCCGGAAAGTATATTTTTATTCCTGTGTATGTGTGTCTTGGACTAATGATAATTATTTCAGTGTGAAATCACAGTGGCTTACCATGAAATAAGATTGAGGGGAGCTTAGGTTAATTTAATATAATTCATTGTTGTTGTTTTTTTTTTTGGTGTTTTTTGTGTGTTTTTTTTACTCTCAGACCTATTTTAGGAACTTAACATCTACAAATTATTTTTATCTTGAACAAATAAAAAAACATGCAGCATTGTGTTTATGCTTAATTTAAAGCATAATTCTATATATTTTTTAACTTTGTTAAAATAAATACATGGAACCTTTTTAGCTTGGAAGTGAGTAGCCAATTTGAAGCAGTCATTGAAATATCTTATTATGCAAGGGTTTTGAAATATACAGTATTGATTAATAATAAAGACACCTTGTTTGGTAAACTTAGATTGCATGAGATTACTATTTTTTTTTACTTGATGAAACATAAGGCCTTAGTTAAAATTAAGTTTTTCCCATGAGCCTTGATTATTCATCCAATGTAGTGGATTCTACAAAAAGAAGTGTAGTATCTTTCTGAGCTGCATAAATGTCACCTGTTTTAGCATTTTAGGATTTTACTATTGTTTTTATTACTTTTTAATTACAAATTGTTAGTAGAATTCACAATCTTCTGTAAGGTTCGTTTATGAAAGAGCCTGCAATCTATATTTATATTTAAGTAAGGTATTTGGTATTGTTAAAGGCAATTTTGTTTGCTGTGCAGTATATTTATAGATCCCTAAAAAATATTTAAAAATCATACATATTTGTTGCTTATAAGGAAAAGCTAGCATCTTCAATATGTTTATGTTAACTTTGTAAACCTGTGCAACAAGCATGTAGTGTGGAATCCACCTATACGTTGTAACATTACAATGACATTATAAGATGCAGATTAAGACTTACTGAACCGGGTAAAAATACCCAACATTTTACTTAACTGGTTTCCAAATATGCAGACTTTGCTATATATTTAAGGCTATAAGGTTAGTATACATTATGTTAGGTAAAGATGGCTATTTATTTTCATATTAAAATCTTTCACATTAGCCGGAAGTAAATATGTATGTTTTATGGTGTACGAGTATAACCTTTTTATTTCAAAAAGACTCAGTTCAATTAAATACCTTAAGTAGACAATAATAATACGATTTTATACCAAGTCTAAAGTTTACCTTATCAGATTAGGCTACTTTACACTTCCCTATCTAAAGTGCAGTAACTTTTGCGATGCACAGATAGGTAGATTTATAGACTGGATGTTGTAAACCAATAATGGTTAGTATATTGTAAGAAATACTGTACATGTCCAATTTGGCCCATGTGCAATACCATTTTCCATAATAGGTATTTAGTGTCTGAGCGCATGTGTGCCAAAAGTGTCTTCAAAGTCAAGGCAGCCCATTCTAATATTGGCAGAAGATAACTGGAATGACCTTGAGAAACAATAATTATAATACAGGGGTTTCTTAAAAAAGGTTTGTGTACACCAATGCATTACTTTCTCTATCCTTTTAAACTCAATTTAGTATAACCTGTTATAGAGATTAACTAGCATGTGCAAACTTGATATGTGGAATGTGGAACACATTAGGGGGAATACACAGTTTAGTGTATAAGGCCCATTTCTCAAGTGCATCTCCGCTTAATGGAATCTGTTTTCTCAGCGGTGATCGCTCCGCTGGTCGCTGCTGAGCAGATGGATGACACAGTCCCGCTCTCCTCTATGGGGAAATTGGATGGAAACAGACTGCTTGTCTGTTTCCATCTGATCAGCCTTGCCAGACGGATGGAAAATAATACCACCATCCTGTTTTTGGTGAACAGGATCGGATGGCGGCAACTAGAGGGTCCAATCAGGTCCACCTGAAAAACTGACAGGTAGACCTGATCAAACAGGTAAGAAATAAAAAAAACAAATATGAATCCAATTTGCTAGGAGGTTACTGATTCATCATATATTAGATGGGATGCCTCCAGAGCAAAAAAGGGGACTATTGAAAAATATAAAAATATCAAAAACATACATACAAAAACATACATACAAACAGGTCCTGAAGAAGCGCACGGTCACGTGTGCGAAATGCATTGACGCAGGGAGCTTCTGACCAGCCCCACAATACACTATGCGCTCCAGCTAAATGTGCGTGCACTTCCATCTCCTGTCGTTCTATCTGGATAAGCCTGCCTTGTAGAGACCGTTGAGCCCTTTGGAGCCACCCTAGCCAAACAAACTCAAACAGCTGACCAGACATCTCTATACCCAGCCGAGACATAATCAACGGCTTCACACAGACGGACACTCTGATTTGATTAATCTGTCAGCAGCATCAACACTACCAGAGGAATAAAAAATGTTGGGAGATTACGGAGACCCAAGTACTTACTGTGGAGTGGTGAGAGCCTTTGTGCTACCAATTGAAATTATTACTTCTCTCCTTCCTTACTCTTCCTCCATACTTGTAGTGATTACATGATGCGTTTCCACGAACAGTGCATGCCCCAGCAGAATTTATAATGCATGGGAGGAAACAAGGGACTTTCAACATATGTCTTGTGTTTATACAAGGTTGTTACATCCAGTACCCTCATGAAAAGTATTTTTTGACATTTGCAGCATCTCTGTTTGGATACTAATATTTGTTTAGCATAGGCAACGCTCAGTATCTACCTATAAATTTACCTACTTGGAAATTTTCTCTAATGCACACTAGCAACAGCAATTAGTTCCTTATGGACATTTATCCAAATAATTTTACCCATTAAATCCTCTTTGTAGTAGTCCAATCCTGGGGAAATATTACCATACTATCTATATAGCAGCTCCATTTAGTTTCTCTTGAGCTGGGCGTATATGGGGATGTGTATGAGTGGGGCCCTTTGGTCTGGCGCCTTAGTGTGACAACATTGTCATGTTTTGTTTGTAAGTATATATTTTTATTATCGGGTATGATGGGGGTGTATTCTTTATCTGTAATTTTTTACATTTAATGGATTTTTAAACGCACCTTTTAGGATACAGTAATAACGTTTATTATTATTTGGGATACACCGTGGTTGATTCTCCAAGGGTTTTCCTGGGGCATCCCTTTGCTCCATTTTCCTATTTTTCAATAGACCTGATCAGACAGCCTGTGTGAAAGAGCCCTAAGTCCTGTTGCAGCGCTACTAAACAAAAAAAGTTGTTGGTTGTTTAATATTTTTGAATACCCAGTCATCTCTGAAAGAAGGGCATGCTTAGAGAACAAAGGAAACACTGGACTACCCCTCAAGGTGATTATGCCAAGTCCTATGACTTTGTCCTAAATTCAAACCTTCTTGGCACTAGGATTGAGATATGGCTTCCAAGGTGAAGAGAACCCACATTTTTCCTTCACAGTTGCTGTCAAGTATTTTTGGCAGATTGTTGTCAGTTGGAGACAATCTCCTCACTGCTTAGCCCTCTTGCTGCCCACAGGGCCTACCAGAGACATGAGTCTCTTTTTGGTGAGAATTAGTCATTATCCGACAGGAAAATATTATTTGCAGTTTTAGGCCACAAAACCCAAGGTCAACCTTTAAAATAAATTAGGCTTTGACATGAGGTTATGCTATTGGCGTTGCTATCCAACAGTATTTTAATGATGATGTAGGTTATCTGGTTATTGGGCCAGCAGTTTCTACACCCAGAGGATCACACAGTTGCTTTGGATCGTGTGTGGCCCCCGTCAGTTATCCTTCGGTCAAAAAAAAAAAACTTGCTTTAAAATGTAACTGATGGAAGCTTTACCGATAGGTCAAAACCGATCGTTAGTATGCAAAAGAATCAGTTAAAAAGCCGCGCATGCTCAGAATCAAGTCGACGCATGCTTGGAAGCATTGAACTTTGTTTTTTTCAGCACGTCGTTGTGTTTTATGTCACCGCGTTCTGACACGATCATTTTTTTAACCGATGGTGTGTAGGCGCATCAGACCATCAGTCAGCTTCATCGGTTAAGACCGTTCTCATCGGATGGACTGATCGTGTGTACGCGGCCATACAGTTTTATTCAATAAAGACAAATAATCAAAAGGGTAGCCAACATGTTTCCGAGGTCCAAAAACACCCACTTCATCAAGGTAGAAGACAATATATAGGATTGATAATTAACTGGAACTTGGGTGGTATTTTCACAGCTGTGAGGATCTGCGCAACTTTTGTCAGCAGCTGGTTTAGCAGTCTAAACCAGCTGCTTACTTTCTCTGCATTGAACTGAATGAGCAACCTGTCTCACTTGAGCAAATTATTCACAATACAGCACAAAATGTACTCAGAGCTAGGAGATTGCTGGCAGTAGATCAGAAAACAGACCTTCTGTTCAGTAAAGGTAAGCCATCATATTTGCCTTTTTTTAGAGGCTGCTGGGACAAGATTATGTTGTAGTTATAATAATGAAACCCAGGAAGAAATAGTGGGCAGTTGCTGCTTCCACACTTTGTCACATGACTGAGTTTATTGGGATGTGTGGTGAAGAATATGAGGTCGATGTTTATTATTATACTAGCAAAAGTATGCCTGTTCAGGCTCTGTTGTATGTTATATTCTGTGAACCATCCCACTTGGTACACCTCGCTGTACATGAAACACCTTTTGTTTTTGGTAATGTTCTAGACTTCCTAGCTCCATATTCTGTGCTGTAAAATACATATTTATGACCATATCCCTATCACATTGTGCTGTTCCCATTATGATTCGGATTGCTCCTTTCCATACAGTACTGTAACATACTCCAAACTGCTTCAACACTATACACTAAGCCAGATGTGACATACTTTAGACCAGGGGTCTCCAAACTTTCTAAGCAAAGGGCCACTTTACTGTTCATCAGGCTTTAGGGGCGCCAGACTTGTGGCCATTGGGAGTAGAAAAAGGTCTCGGCATCAGTTGGAGTAAACCATGCCCCATCTTCGGTATCAGTGAGAGGAATTGTGACCCATCACTTGTGTCATTGGGAGGAATTATGCCCCAATCGTTGGTCTCTTTGGTAGGAATTGTGCCTCGTCATTGGGCCCCATTGTGTATGCCTTTGGGAGGAATTGTGTCCCATCATTGAGCCTCATTGTTGATGTCATGGGGAGGAATTGTGCCCCATCTTTGATGTCTTTGGTAGGAATTGTGCCCGTCATTGGGCCCCATTATTGATGTCATTGGGAGGAATTGTGCCCCATCTTTGGTGTCTTTGGTAGGAATTGTGCCCTGTCATTGGGCCCCATTGATGATGTCATTGGGAAGAATTGTGCCCCATCTTTGGTGTCTTGGGTAGGAATTGTGCCCCGTCATTGGGCCCCACCCATTGTTGATGTCATTGGGTAGAATTGTGCCCCATCTTTGGTGTCATTGGGCCCAAGTGTTGGTGTCATTATGAGTAGCTGTGTACCATTGTTGTTGTCAGTGAATGAAATAGTTCCCCAAGGGCCCGAATAAATGCAAGCACATTTTGGAGATCACTGCTTTAGACTTAAATTTCTTCAATTTCTTCCTGGTTTCTTGTCTAGGCTGATTGTGTCATACATCCCAGCTAAGCACACCCTCCTGCATGCATGGTTGAGCTAAGGGTGGATAAATTCTAGGAAGTAAATTCTACACAAATCATTTGCCCTTACATGGGCAGAAATGCTAGGGGATTGTTTTTCAAAGTGATTTCTCAACAAAAAAAAGCATGGAGACATGAATGGATGGGGGGAGTTTTATTTGAACATTAAACATTTATTAAATATGATTTGTGGTTTGTGGCGCTCAGATGCAGTGAAGATCCAATTGAAGTCATCAAAAGGAACCTAAAATATAACTGCACTTTCACTAAAAATGACATGTACTGGCACATGTGTATATTTGTGTCTACTCATTGAAGGGAGATGAATTTGAAAGTCCTATCTATTAATTTGATGATTTGTGTTAGGCAGTTTGTAGTGTATAGCACAATGTTAAACAGATCTTCACTGCATCTGAGCACAACAAACAAAAAACACTATTTAATTTTTTTTTCTTCAAAGCAAACTCCCCATCCATCCATGTCTCTATGCTTTATTTTGTTGAGAAATCACTTTGAAAAACAACCCCTTTAGCATTTCTGGCTGTGGCCATCTTGAGTAAGGACAGGTGATTCATTTAGCATTTACTTCCTAGAATTCATCTGCCCTTAGCTCAACCATGCATGCTGGAGGATGTGCTTAGCTGAGAAAACCCCTCCTCTTCTCCTCTCCTCTCCTCTCCTCCCCTCCTAAAGACTCCTGGGATATACAACATACTTTACCTAGGCAAGAAACCAGGAAGAAATGGAAGAACTATATATAAAAAAAAAAGTAATTATGATATGATTTCCTATCTATTTGCTAATGCTAGCAGCATGAGGATTAAAAATAATCAATGTTGATTGGGAAATTGAAGTTCCACATAACCAAGTAGAAGCTGATGGTCTTATTTCTGGTCACAATGGGTGTATTGAGCAGTGTTTTTTTCTTTTTGGGTGAAGTAGGATAACCCTTCTGGTTATATTGAGGAGGCTGGAAAGAAACTAAAAAGACTTCAACAAGAATGCTAGAGATTAACAGATTCCAACCCAGCCTATGGTATATTGACACCGGTGGGAATCTCTCGTTGATCAGGACAGATTTCTTCAGTGGATCGAACGGGTCTCGTGGTGGCACGATCTGACGCCTGCTGCATCCACCGGACACACCCGCTAACTGATCACTGTACCGGCCCACTGCCAGTATCATGTGACTGCTGTAATTAAACACAGCAGGTCACATGACAGTTGTAAACAATGGATGGCTTCATTTTAAACCATCTATTGTATACAATTGTGTTGCTAGCTGTGATTGGTCAGTGTGTTTACATGGTACAGACTGGGCCAATCACAGCCCACGTGTACCATGTGATTAGCGCTTACCAATCACAGCTAATCACAACAAAAGAAACCAAATTAATTGATTTCATTCAGTAAACTGCTTACATAATGCACTGCTATATGCAAACATAATGTGTAAAAAAAAAAAATACTGATTACTTCCCCAGAGTAGTACAAAGTGTAATAAAACAATTGTCCAAAAAAATATATAATAAAACATTTTAAACAAATAAACAAAATGTGAAACTTTTTTTCGTACTGTCATCAATCAGTGTCCCTGTTCACCACCACACCATGTATATGATGATGCTGTACTACACTGGTGACAGTATGTTAAAAAAAATAAGTTTTAATTTCTTCATTTTCAAAAAACTTATGACAAAAAATGTAGTTTATGTACAGTGTTGCGTGACCACACAATTGTGCAAATTGGCCTAGGTGGGAAGGGGGGGGCATAAGTGCCCTGCATTTAAGTGGTTAAAATTAAAATAAAATTGAGGCCCCTTACTTCAATAACGTTTTGTTTGACCAGAAATAGCTTATTAAATATTTAAAACTACCGTAAATCATTAGAACACTGAATAATATATACCGTATTTTTTGCTCTATAAGACGCACCTGACCATAAGACGCACATAGGTTTTAGAGGAGGAAAACAGGAAAAAAAATATTCTGAACCAAATGGTCCACTAAACTATTTACCAGTGCCAATGAAATGCAGCCTGACCTGTGCCAAAGAAATCCCTCCCAGCATAAATCCTCACTCTCAGAAAAAAATCCTCCCCCATCTCAAACTTGTGCCGTCTTCTCTCCCTTCCCAGTACAAACTGCCCTACTCCAGCTGCTTCTCCTGTTCTGTAAAAGCAGCCCGCTCTGCTGGGACTTGTAGTGCCTCTGTGGGGGGCTGAGATATGGCAACCTGCTATGCTGGGACTTGTAGTGCCTCTGTGGGGGGCTGAGATATGGCAACCTGCTATGCTGGGACTTGTAGTGCCTCTGTGGGGGGCTGAGATATGGCAACCTGCTCTGCTGGTACTTGTAGTGTCCTATACTGTGGGGAAACTGAGGAATCCTCAGTCCCCCCCACAGAGGCACTACAAGTCCCAGCAGAGCACGTTGCCATATCTCAGCCCCCCACAGAGGCACTACAAGTCCCAGCATAGCAGGTTGCCATATCTCAGCCCCCCACAGAGGCACTACAAGTCCCAGCAGAGCAGGTTGCCATATCTCAGCCCCCCACAGAGGCACTACAAGTCCCAGCAGAGCAGGTTGCCATATCTCACCCCTCCACAGAGGCACTACAAGTCCCAGCAGAGCAGGCTGTCACCTGTCCTCCAAACACAGCACAGCCTTCCATTCACTCACTCCTTGGCTGCCATAAATTCCTCCCCACTCTCCTCTCACAATAGTGTCCTACCTGAGCCTACCTGCATAGTGGGGTTCTGTATTACGAGGCTTCACAAGTTCACAAGGCTTTGTCACCAGGCACCTCCGTGGCTGCAGCCGAGCAAAAAGCTGGGCATCGGCGGAAGCGACAACTGTGCGGGAGGAGGCCGCGGGAACCAGGACTTTGAAGTTCAGGTCGGAGGATTATCGTGCGGGGGGGCGGGGCATTGACGGCGGCGGCGGGGGGCAGTGCCAGATGTTCATTCGGACTATAAGACGCACAGACATTTTCCTCTATATTTTTGAGGAAAAAAAGTGCGTCTAATGGTCCGAAAAATACGGTAGATATTTTCATCAAGCTAAAGAATGCCCCCCTGTGTGCTAACTCAGGTCACCCTTGGAACTCTGCGCAATGCAAATGCTAAACAGTTAAAGGCTTGAATAAGAATACACACCTTTATCTAGTTACATATCCAGATGTCAGGAGACTTACTTTTGCTTATTTGGTAAAACATCAACCACGTGTCTTGCAGCTTCCATAGGTGTCTAAAGATGCATGCATATGGGGGTGATATGCTGACAACAACTAACACCTAGATAGGTAGTGACAAGTGTCACATATACATAAGCTCCATTTAACAACTGAAATTGTTACCATTTAAAAAGGCAGTTTAACCGTTTTTTGCCCAGCAGCTTACTTCGTTTTTCTTTGAAAGGTTGACTGCTTTAAGTTTAGTTTATCCTATCAACTATGAGATTTATGCATAACCATTTAGAAACTATAAATTATTTCTTCATAATAAAGTTAAGGATTTTTGGAACTTAGTTTTTGTTTTAAAATATAGAATAACTATTTTTCCTCTTTAGGTTACTGAATATGACCAAATTAATGAATATGTTGGGTGCAGACTAATTATTATTTTGTAGGGGTGTTTTATTTGGTTTTTACTGTAGCAGTTATTTAATTTTTGTCATATGTCAGTTCTATATTTCCTCTGTCCTTGAGGGCTAATTCTTATACAAGTTTTTAATTATTTTAATTTACACACATTAATAATTAATTTTTTTACATTAATCCAAATGACTGAGCCTACCCCAAAATGCTGTCCTGTTTGTAACCCATAAGGACTGAAGCCATGTGTGGATGATAAAAGCTCTCTTCCTACAAACAAATCAGATATGTGACTGTGCACAAATGCTTTACAATTTTCTGTCAAAATTCTTGTCGCAATGCAAATTAGCTGTCTAATAGCCTTTCGATGATAGTAGACACTCTCAAGCTTCTGGGTAGGAATGTGTTGGAGGCTCTGGATCCAAAGTGGTTATACTCTTGCAGTGTAGAATATAGGAAGTGGAATACATGGACTAGAGATAGGCTAAGGCCTCTGGGAAGTGCTTTGTACAAGATCGGAGAAATTTAGCGTAGAGTAGAAACACCACACCAATGGTCGAGAGTCGAAATCTTTCATCATCATCGTTTATTCGAATACAAACGAGCCAAAGCATTTTGAGATTTCATTCCTAAATTAGCTGTTGAAGTCTGCCTTCTCAAATGTATTTACATTCTATGTTTTATTTTATATTTAAAAATATTGGTGGGTGCTTCTTGTCTTTGATTTTCCTGCTTCTGGGCTGCATAAGATGACAAGGTTCTCTTGAGCTAGAACTAAAAAAAACGGAATACCACCTGTGATTTGGAGAAGTGCAAAAAATTAGGAAGAAGAGCTGAGTTTTTTAATTGTAAACAGAAATTTAGGCATATAGTAATAATTCAAAAATCCAATAGGAAAATGGCATGTATACAGAGTGAGTGAGTAGTACTTGTATAGTGCAACAAATGCAAACTTAATCGCCTCAAGGCGCTTTGCTTCCAGTGTCGTCCTGGTCCTTCAGAAGAGATGGGTCTTTCGTTTTCTCCTAAAAGCCCGATGGTTTCCTTCCAGGCGGATGGTCGTGGGTAGAGCATTTCAGAGCCGAGGTCCTTGGACTGCAAATCTGCGTTCTCCCTTAGATACAGGGCGGTTATACAGACGTCCAGCTACAGATTCTAACCTCTGTCCCCATATCATACATGGATGGAAATTTGACCAGTCCCTCCTGAACCCGCCAAATTTCAATTCATATATAGCAGGCTTTAGAAGTAAGGATAATCCTTTGGGGACAGTTTTGTTTCAGCTTTTTTACTTACAAGCTTACAGATAAAACACAAAACTTTGGGCTTGGTATTATTTCTGAAAGCTTGTAAATAGAACAATGAATTCTATGTCTCTGACTGGCTTTTCTTCACTCCTGAAGTTTAAGTGCTTGTTTGCTCTTACTACTCTTTTATGGGACTAGAAAAGGGATGCTTTCATTAGAGGCTTCTTAGAGGTATATTGTTTTGTGACAAATTCTATTTAAAAGGACAATTCTATTTGAAAGGACAATTCTGCTCGGTCATTGGGGTTGATTTACTAAAAGAGCAGAATATATTGACTTTTCAAAGTGAATTTTCATTTAGCTTAGTGAATGGGGCAAAGCAGAAGATGAATTCACTTTGCAAAGAATACTTAATCATGTGCAAGAATAATTTAAAAAACAAGATGATTTTTGTTTGTACATAATTGGATAATTTATGTCTGTGCATCTTCACCTCATTCACTTAGCTAAGTGAATTTTCACTTTGCAAAGTGAGCATTCTCTACTCCTTTACTAAATCTGTATTCACTCTTCATATGCAAATTCTTAAAGCCTATGTAGCGGCAACAAACATGGGAGAGCCATACCTGTGTGAGTAGTAAAATTTCAAGACCCCGTGTGGCAAATGAACACCCTCTTTGTTGTTGGCTTAGGAGCAATTTGGGAAATGCAAACTTTCATTAATAAATTCTTACCTTAATATTTCACTGAATTATAACTGTTTGAATATAGGGTATGAGCTTACCAGTCTCTTTTGACTTCACATTGGGCCATCTCTGTTGCTTACATGGGTTTAGTACTTGTAGATACTTTGACAGACACTTGTATCCACCATAGAGAATAACTGTTTATTTTCAAAAATTTAGATTCAAACCAAAAATTATTTCAAACGATCAATTATGTTCACACAAACACATTTTATAGAGGTGTTACAGAAAATAGCAACAATTAAGTATTTTCTTTATTACATTGACTTTATTACAATTACAATTGTCACCAATAGGTCAGCAATGGCAGACTTCAGGTTTTATTAAGACATGCTTTATTTGTGGTAAAATAAAAGCTAATACAGGGCCAATGGCATGCTATAGCCAGCACCTCCAAACATTGGTGCCGCTTTTGTTCAGGGAGCCCCAAATGTTGGTTTCATGTACCTGGAAGGAGTGCATGAGATAACAAGGGCAGACTACCATACTGCTTCAGTCCAAAAACTCCTGGATATAGAGACATGGAGGAGATGTATTTAACTGTTGAGACAAGGTCAAAAACTAGCCAAGGTCGGCAATAGGCAGGCAGCGCAGTGCCAAATCATTGGGCAGAGACAGAGTCAGAGATGGGCCTAGTGAGTAACTTGCTAACAACAAAGTACTAGTGAGTTCAGCAATAATTGTAGTCGGTAAAACACACTAAGATCAATATAGGAACAGTTTACTGGAGAAGAAGCTGCAGACTGGTCAAGGAAAAGGGCAGTAAAAGGAATAAGGATAGTCAGAATGCAAGATAAGAGGCCACAGAAGTACTGCTGAAGACCGTTCAACACTTAAGCCCCATACAAACTATCAGTTTTCCTGCAGGTTTTTCTCTTCAGGTTTACCAAAACCATGTAGTGCAATGGCCTGCCTGATTGCATACAATTTGAAACTCTTGAGGTTTGACCTCAAATTAGATGGTCTTGGTAAACCTGAAGAAAAAAAACCTGCAGGAAAAATTATAGTGTATATAGGGCTTAAGGCTTGGCACCACTGTGAGCAATATGCATGCATGCGTGCCCTGCACGTGCTCCCTAAAATGCATGTGCCTGTGCAAAGGCACACAGAAACAACCCCATTTTACTTACACAACCATGAAAACATGCATGTGCAGATGGGTAGGTCACAGCTTAACAGACGGGCTGATCTTACAGATCTGACAGTTGGGCCATTCTGGTATGCAAGTTTCATTAAGCTCCTATGGTCCAGAGTCTGTATGTTTCCCCACCCTTTTTCTTTGCCTCAATATGAAGTCCATCTTTATATTAGACAACTACACTGGCCAATTGTAAATGTGTGAATGGGGGGAGGAGCAATGCTCTCAGCTACAGTTGCTATTTGTAATTTTTTTATTGTCTAGGTAATAAAATTTTAGATTCTTGATCCAGGCCAAATCCGATACCATGGGATCAAGAAGGAATTTTTAAACCCCACTGGAGAAAATTGGACCATATTTTATAAGGGTTTTGTTTGCCTTCCACTGGATCAACTACACGTTTAGGGTTCTGAGGATGCAGGTTTTTAATTAAATAAATGTATTTATTTTCTGGTTGAACTCAATATACACATCTTTTTTCAGCTTAATCATGTGAATGCCATTGTAACCTATGTTTTTAAAGCTCCTGGGAGCCAGATTATCTAATGTTTCCAGCACATAGTTTAGAACTTATTTAGAAAGTCAGTTACTGAAGTGACATAGCGATAAACACACCTATTTATGTAATGACTTTGCCATCTTCAAAGGTATTCATTTTTTTAAATAAAGTAATAAATTCATTATCTTTTATTAATAGGTAACAAATATTTCATAATGTTTTGTACTGCATTTCTTTTACACAGAGTCACAGAAAAAGAAAGTAAATAAAGCAAAGAAAAGGTAGACTAAAGAGTATAAAAAGACAAGGGGACGTTAGATGGAAAGAAGTTGAGTGTTGAACCTAGAGGGTTGATTATTTACTATCCATGGCCGCCATACCCTAAGAAATTTGTCATGGGTATCTGAAGTGAAAGATGACAGTTTCTCATTAATCATTATATAATTCATGCGATTTTTAACTGCCTCAAAGCTGAGTACAGGGATCTTCCATGTCCTCGCAATGGTTAACTTAGTGGCATTAGTTTTGTACTGCATTTCAAAAATATAATATAATACAATCTTTATCTTTTTGGCTCAAAAAGTCATCCACCTATAGCTAAGAGTACTGCAAATTTGCTTACCATGAAGGTCTTGACATACCATGTATGCAGCGACTTTTTTTCTTTCCTGTAAAGGTTTGAATTCCTTGTAATTCTCAACTAACAAAGCAGTTGATGCCAGTATTTTAAGGCTTTCAAGGGTTAATGTCACAGAATTGTCACCTCATTAAACAAGTCACTAATAAGTTATGCCTGTCGGGAACGTAAATAGGTTATAGTGGTGCCATGTGGAAAGCTGCAAATAAAATTTACAGTTACAGGGAAATTGGTGTGAAGAGAGGATTTTAAAACATCTCCTGTACTATCAATGTATCATGTTAATTTTCACCTAATTTAGCCCCAGCCAATATCATTAGCTTCTAATTGTGCTTTAAAACGAGCTAGGAAGTTAGTAATCCAATGATCTTTATGTCAATGGCAATTTAATACTGCTAAGTATTTTGTTGTTGTATCTCAGAATCATTTTTGTTATCTATTTTTGTATGCTGTTTAGAAAACATATCGCGATTTCCGATTGCAAGGTGTCTTGGACTCCACATTAAACAGCAAGACGTATGATACCATTAGGAATCGGTTAACAGTGGAGGAAGCAACGGCTTCCGTTAGCGAAGGAGGCGGGCTTCAAGGAATTACAATGAAGGACAGTGACGAAGAAGATGAAGAGGATGATTAAATATATGAAAATAGAGGCTCAATGGGATGTAGCCACCCCAGGTCCCCAGTGCATGTCTGTTAGCCACATTAGGGAATTTTCTGTCCGCTCCAACTGCCCATAAAAACTCTACCAATACAATTGTCATTCTAGCTGTGTAATTAAAAAAAAAATACCTGAACGCACTACATTTGGTTCATAGGTTTCCTATCTTCAAATCTATAGGTTCATGAGCAATATAGAGCACCATTGTTTAATACTGTTAATTGATCTATATAGGAAACATGCTAAATATGTCCCTGTTCTCAGCAAAAATATCCAATGCTTCATTCCTGTAATGTATATATGTTGATGGTAAAATTGTTGTGCCTATGAGTGAGTAGTTATGTCATTTTTGTTGCGTGGATGCCACCTGCTCATCATAAACAAAACAAAATCTAAAGGCTTTGTTTTCAAAGAAGAGGCTACACCCAACGAGGTTTAACTATGGCAATCCATTCAATACCGAATTCAGCTCATCCCGAAATCTAAGTTATACTCTTTTACTTGAACATCCTGTTAGTTAACTAGAGGTTACATATCAGCGGATTAGTATTCCAAAAAAAAAAACTACAACTGTTCTACTTGTCGTAGATATGAGACATCCGAAAACTGAACAAGCTACTGTTGAAAAAAAATATATAAAACAGTTTTATGTTTATGTCTTCACTTTAAATGTTACATTTTGTTTAGGTTTTAATAAAAGTGTATGTAAAAAAACACAAAAAAAAGACAACTTTAATAACAGACTTAGACTATAAACTGTGTTTATAAGACTATACAATACTTATTTCCGTAGATTGTAACCTTAATTTACATTATTTTGTGTTTCACAATTGTTTTTATATCTGCCATGTACATTGCATTTTGACCAGTAACTGCATGTCAACAGGGTCCCTCAAGAAGCTTTTTATCTGTGTAAAATAGTGGATCCATCTTGCTTTTGCCTTACAAGAGCCTACAGTTGTAAAAGTGTAAGGACTGTGGCTTCTCAATAAATAACTATTCAGATGTCCTAAGAGTGATGTTTTTTTATTGGTGAGGGTTTGAAAGATTGAAGCTAAAGATGGTATTTGTGAAATTTTCCTAATATCAGTGCCTTTTTCTGATGGTTTATAACTGCATATAAAAACAAAATAAAGTAGAAGTTTTTTATAACAAGGCTCTTTTGCCTTGGCTAATATTGCTTTTAGTAAGCATTAAAGCAGGGATGCTTAACCTTTTGAAGATTTTCAAGGGGTTGTAAAGGTTCGTATTTTTACAACCCCTTTAAAATCTTCTATGCCAGATCCTGCACTTCTCCCTGCAGCCACAGAGAAGCTCGTCTCTGCCCGCCCCCCCGTCTCAACAGTCGGCAGAGAGGAGGACATGACTCCTCCTACAGATCCTGCGCTTCTCCCTGCAGCTGCGAAGAGGCTCATCTCTGCCCTCCCATCTCAGAAGTCAGCAGAGAGAAGGACATGACTCCTTCTATAGATCCTGCACATTTCTGTGCAACCAAAGCACCACCTCGTCTCCACCTCCCCAGGCTCTGCATTCAGCACATTTCTGCAGCTGACTCCTGGCCTGCTCAGATCCTCCTCTAGACCCTGCACTTTCTGTTTCCCAGCTCCACCCCAGCTACTTCCTCACAACAGAACAAGGTAAGGGTGTGCATTGTGATGTAAGAGAGGATGGGGGGCTCTTGATGTCCGATAGTGAGGGGCTTGCTATGGGACATCTAGTCTTACAGATACAACCAGCCTTTTGAGGGAAATCATAATGCTGATATGGCCCATGATAAAATTGAGTTTGACACCCCTAACTGATCTGTGGGAGAGAAGAAGGCGGGGGAAAGATGAATTCCCATTTACTAAAGAGAGTGCTAATGGACCCACTTACTAATTTAGGGGGTCTGTTTTACAGTTTTACACACTTGGTGGTGTGATAAGCACTAAGGAGGAGACACACAATAAGCACAAATAAGGAAGAAGACACAAGGGACATCTCTCATTTTGCATTAATATTTTTTGTCTCGTGGACTTTTGAGTGTAGTATTGGAGGAGATGGGCTGTAGTGCTAGCATTGAAAATACAGAGCACGTATTGCTGTTAGCTAGATCTTTTCTGGTGCCTATTAGACTACACAGCCATGTTACTGGAAATTGAAGGTAAGACGATAAACATGGAAACTGCTAGTACAACGGGGTTGATTACTTAATGAATTGGTAATATTCACTTTGCCAGGTGAACATCGGTTGAGCTTATTAAATAGGATAAAACTGTGTTTTTTTTTATCTAGTCAACCAATTGTGTGCTAGCAAAAATCCTGTTTCTTAAATTTCCCTAGCACATGATTGGGTTTTCACCATGAACACAGGTTCACTTTATGTGCTGTAATTCACTCTGCAAAGAAAATATACACCTTAAAAATATAATAGTGGATACTCCTTTAAATCAACTTTAATGTCTGTCTGACCTCATAAATCAATTCTGTGACTTCAATTTGGCTGTAGAAAGCTAAATCAGCAGCATCTGTTGAAATCAGGCACCTACGTACACGTGTGCATACCTTGCAGAGCATCCCAAGCCCCCATTAACACTAGTGTTTCTGCATAATCATGCATTTTTAATTATGTTTTTGTAGCCTTTTTTTGTGCATTTTGACATGTGTTTAGGTGCACTTGTGAATCATTTTTTATACTTTGTGTGTTTTTTGTTTGGGCTAATGGCAAGCAATATCTGCTTTGTTGAAGTGAGGATGGGTAGGCATCCCAAACAACCTAACTGCATGGACAATGTCATTCCATGCACTCTCCCGCTTGCAACAATCCTTGTTATTATTGTCTTTTGGATTGTATAGCAATGTTTTTTTTCACATACCATCCATATCTGATCTTCAGCAGCCAGCATGGTCTTCAGTTTGTCTGCAGCCTGGTTACAGTAGACTCTGCTAGAAGAAGGAAACTGGTTGTTCTACGTAAAACACAATCAGAGTCCTAATGGAAAACCAACTTTTTACCTGGGTCATCCATAAAAACATTCAGTTTCTTGCTGGGTAAAAGCCACATAAAACTGCTTGAAACATTATCTCCCCAGTAAAATTGCAATTAAAATATATATAAAGCCAAAATTGTATTATTTTTTTCCATTTTGGATAGAACAGGGCACAGTTGAAATCCTAATTATAGCTGTATGTCTGGGAAAATTTACCTTTACTTTCTGTCTACAGACACATAAGGAAATTAGAGAAGATCAGGAAAACCCCTCTTAGACAGTTATCATAAGAAGATTTCCTCTCTATTAATTTTCCATTGACAACTCAAATATTAGAATTTTCTCCTTTTCTCAGTACAGGTGACAATGGTCACCAGAACAACTAGAGAGGATGAATCTTCACCAGTGGTGATGAAAAAAGATGTTAAATCAGGCAGAGGGTCTAACATTTCCCTATTTTATTCATAATTAAAGTAATAAATTCATTGGCAATTCATTAAAAGGGCACTGTAATCTAAATATTTTAAGTTCTTTAACTACTTGCCGACCGCCCACCACAGTTATACGGCGGGACGGTGGCACTGCTGGGCGAGAGCACGTAGCTCTACGTCCTACCTTTAGCGGCCGCTAGGGGGCGCGCGCGCCGCCGGTGGCGCGCGCGCGCGCGCCCCCACTCTTCCCCAGAGTCCCGCGCGCGTGCCAGTCGGGCGCGATCGCCGCCGGGCACGCGCGCTCATTCGTTACAGAGCGGGGAACGGGAGCTATGTGTGTAAACACATAGCTCTCGTTCCTGTCAGCGGGGGAAATGCTGATCTTCTGTTCATACAATGTATGAACAGAAGATCAGTGATTTCCCCTAGTGAGGCCACGACCCCATACAGTTAGAACACAAGCAGGAACACACTTAACCCCTTCCCTGCCCCCTAGTGTTAACCCCATTCACTGCCAATGGCATTTTTATAGTAATTCAATGCATTTTTATAGCATTGATCGCTATAAAAATGCCAATGGTCCTAAAAATGTGTCAAAAGTGTCCGATGTGTCCGCCATAATATTGCAGTAGCGAAAAAAAATGCTGATCGCCGCCATTACCAGTAAAAAAAATATTAATAAAAATGCCATAAAACGACCCCCTTTTTTGTAAACGCTATAAATTTTGCGCAAACCAATCAATAAACGATAATTGCGATTTTTTTTTACGAAAAATATGTAGAAGAATACGTATCGGCCTAAACTGAGGGAAAAAATGTTTTTTTGTATCTTTTTTGGGGATATTTATTATAGCAAAATGTAAAAAATATTGAATTTTTTTCAAAATAGTCGCTCTATTTTTGTTTATAGCGCAAAAAATAAAAACTGCAGAGATGATCAAATACCACCAAAAGAAAGCTCTATTTGGGAAAAAAAATACGCCAATTTTGTTTGGGAGCCACATCGCACGACCGCGCAATTGACAGTTAAAGCGACGCAGTGCCGAATCACAAAAAGTGCTCTGGTCGTTGACCAGCAATATGGTCCGGGGGTTAAGTGGTTAAGGACACCCACTCTCTACCCAACACTACCCTAAAAATGTCAAAGGCAGGTAATTTTAAATTTTTTAAAGATTTTTTGCCTGTACTTACCGTATAAGACGACCCCCCTTCCGAGGCTTCCAACGCTTCATATTTCTTCCTTCTGGAGACATATTCTTCTTCCTTCTTGCTGGAGCTGGAGCCAATCACAGCGAACAATGTATTGTATTAATGAATACAAAGCCTGCTTGGATTGGCAGAGGCTGTAACATCATCAGCCAACGCCTCTCTGACTCTCAAAGCCAATCCAAGCAGTCTACTGTATGTAGCCTGCTCGGATTGGCAGAGGATGTTACTCCAATACCAGCAGGCTCTGTATTCATTTGAATACATTGCTCACCGGGATTGGCTAAGCGGTATATACTGTATGTAGCCGAAGCTACATACAGTGTTACCGCACATCCAGCAGACATCCGAGCAGCTGACCCGGCGTATAAGACGACCCCTGCCTTTTGGCAATTTAAGTGTAAAAGGTAGTCTTATACACCAGCAAATACAGTAATACAACATAAAAAATAATAATGATATTAGTGATAAACTGGAAAAGTGCACGTTATTATGCAAATAATGTTACAACCAAAAACATAAAGAGACCAACACAAAGTGGCACATAATCGTGAAGTGAAAAAAAAATGATAATTGATTTTCAAAATGTTTTATAAATAAATATGTGAAATATGTGAAAAGTGTGGCATGCATTTGAATTCAGCCCCCTTTACTCTGATACCCCTAACTAAAGTCTAGTGCAGGGATCCTCAAACTACGGCCCTCCAGCTGTTACAGAACTACACATCCCATGAGGCATTGTAAAACTCTGACATTCACAGACATGACTAGGCATGATGGGAATTGTAGTTCCTGAACAACTGGAGGGCCGTAGTTTGAAGACCCATGGTCTAGTGGAACCAATTGACTTCAGAATTCACCTTATTAGTAAATAGAATCCACCTGTGTGTAATTTAATCTCAGTATAAATACAGCTTTTCTATGAAGCACTCAAAGGTTGTGTCAAGCAACACACCAGACAGTTCAGGATAAAGTTGTGGAGAAGCTTAAAGCAGGGTTAGGTTATAAAAAAAATATCCCAAGCTTTGAACATCTCACGGAGCACTGTTCAATCCATCATCCGAAAATGAAAAGCGTATGGCACAACTTCAAACCTACCAAGACATGGCCATCCACCTAAACTGACAGGCCAGGCAAGGAGAGCATTAATCAGAGAAGCAGCAAAGAGGTTTATAGTAATTCTGGAGGAGCCGCAGAGATCCACAGTTTAGGTGGGAGAATCTGTCCACAGGACAACTATTAGTTGTGCACTCCACAAACTGGTCTTTATGGAAAGAAAAAAGTCATTTTTGAAAGAAAGCCATACGAAGTTCCTTTTGCTGTTTGCGAAAAGCCTTGTGGGGGACACAGCAAACGTGTGGAAGAAAGTGCTCTGGTCAGATGAGACCAAAATTAAGCTTTTTGGCCTAAAAACAAAACGCTATGTGTGATGAAAAGCTAACACTGCACATCACCCTGAACACACCATCTCCACCGTGAAACATGGTGGTAGTAGCATCATGTTGTGGGGATGCTTTTCTTCAGCAGGGACAGGGAAGCTGGTCAGAGTTGATGGGAAGATGGATGGAGCCAAATACAGGGCAATCTTAGAAGAAAACCTGTTAGAGTCTGCAAAAGACGTGAGACTGGGCGGAGGTTCACCTTCCAGCAGGACAATGACCCTAAACATACAACCAGGGCTACAATGGAATTATTTAGATCAAAGTCACTTTACAATGTGAATGCAATTGTTTACTCTTATTTTATGATTTGTAGCACTGCTTTCCTTTATTATTACACACAATCTAAATATTTTACCTTTCTTTGGAGAGTTCAATGTGTAAAATCAAGTTACATTCTTTTGTAAAGAACCTGTCTTTGCCCCGAACCAAATACACTGAATGATGTTGATGACCATTCAACATGGAATATCAATTCTATTATCAACTTACACTTTTTATATAGATATCTGATGAAATCTCCATAGGGGGGTTATGATGATTAAATTCAACTTCAGAGAAACGATAAGATGATAATGATAATGTATCAGGAGCACACATGGGCCTGTGAATAGTAAATATAAATGTGGAGCCTGTGTATTTAGGCCCAAGAGTATATACCTATCTATGATCCCAGCATATTGAGAGTGATGAATTAATTAATAAACAAATGGACCTAAAATTGCAAAGCTGCATATTATTATTAAACAAAGAGATTCACATAACCACATCTGTTGCTTTTCAATTGCTTGCAGGGATCCCCCCACCCCTGCATAACATGGGATGTAAAGCATTAGGCTTTTCTTGTTGCTCCAGTGAGCAAACAGGGTGGTAGAGATGCCACCCTTAAGGTAAGTATCAGCAGCAGATGTAGCCACCTATACAACAATTCTGTCCTGAATGGGAACAGTGCAGGTCCATTTTAAGTAGGCACCCAGAATTCACATTGAGACATGATTCAGAAAGCATAGATATTCCAGATAGAGACAGTTGCAGATAATAATTAAACATGTCCCGGCAATGGCAGATTTATCGCCTTCCTGATCATGCCTGTATCGTTTTTGCACCAATGTCAATTTGCAGAGACTGCAGTGTGGGTACCATGGAGCCCCTTTTTTGTATCTCAGATTAGTATTCACTGACAGTCTTTCTACATTTCTATAAATGAGACATTATTCCCATTCACCCCCAATATAACAAGGCATTCTTCCCACTGACCTCAATGTTATTGGTTATTCTTACCGGTGACCCCTACTATAATGGGACATTCTTTTTTTTTTTTACCCCTAATGTAACTGGACATTCTTCCAATGGAGCCTCAGTCTAATGGGGCTCTCTTTGTACATCGACTTTAGTTGGAACTATACCGATCACCAATATAACAGGGCATTATTTTACCTGTTTATCAGTTCCCTTTCCCCATTAATCACTAATCTAAGGTGGTCCTTCTCTATCCAGAAATGTAAAGGAGCACTGCTATACTAACCACTAGAGATGAGCCGAATGTGCTTGTATTCAGTTTGAAGCGGGTTGGGTAAATTGACGTTTGCGTGACAAATCCAAAAACCATTGAAGTTAGTGGGAGCAAAATATAAAAAAATAGTAATGGACATTTGTTTAATAATAGGCAAGGGATTGTCAAACAAACAGCATACAGGGATATGCCCTGAACCTGACTTTTAAGTGGCACATCTGCATGATGCATGCAACCTACTGCAGAAAATCTGACAGTTAAAAAGAAAAAATCGCAGTGCAAATTACACCTAAATTACAGCATCGGCCACTTCAGTCTGTCTGTTAGCACAGCAGCTGGAGATTTCCTTCCTCCACACCAAACCCTTATCCTAGGAGCTGGTCTGGCATAGATGTTAATGAGGGGCAGAGCAAAAATGGTACATGGTTTCCCCTAAAGGTACAGACCAAACTTGTATCCTTGATGAGGGTCTGGTATAGATGTTAATGGGAATCCATGGGTATCCATGTATATTCCATGGTAGAACCTACAGATCAAACATAAATCCCATGCAAAAAACAATAACATGTTCCACCAAAAATACTTACCAGTCCCTTATCTGAGCATGCAGCCTGGCTGACCAGGAAAGGGGGATGGGTGTGTACCACCCTGAACCTTGTTTGGTCACATGCCTTCAGCATGTCGGGAAACCTTGCCAGGGGGATCCCCCTTGCAAAGCACCTTATTTTTATTCTTCATGAGAACAAGGGCCTCTTACCCACAACCCTGGCCTGGTGGTTGGTGGTTGTGGGGGTCTGATACCTGACCGCATCTAAATAAGATGTAAACAGTAAATAATGGCAACACTTTTTGACAAATCACTTAGTAAAAAATAAAAAACTCCAAAAAATCATCCACAATGTACATCTATTGTCAATCATGTCATCCAGTGATGCAGATTTACATCAATCATGATGAACAATGACCCACCAACATGTTCCCATCAAAAGAAAAAAAATCCCACTAACAGCCAACATGATCTGCTCCTGTGTGCCATTCTCACTGAATAACATCTCCCAGGCCCTGCTGCTAAGTGTAAACAAATAGGGTTTTTCAGGTGATGTCATTGACCACACACGGCCATGGCCATATTCGGGCAATGTAATTGCCCAAATATGATCAAGCAGTCATGTTTGGTCAGTGATGTCAGCACCTTCCCCTGCTCCTTTGTCTGGATCAAACAGTCTTTTCACACAATGCGGAGGATTAAAGCCTTAGGTTCCACAGTGAGTATAACAAGCATGCTTTACTGCATATACAGACTGATTTTACTGTTGTGGGTTTAATAACACTTTAAATAACAGAGCTGGTTATTAAGGACGTGGCAGGTGCTGGCATCCACTGCTTTCTCAACAACCCCTGACAAAAGTGAAACTGTCATATACAGAAGCTATAGACATTTAACTCCAACTGAAAAATCAAAACTTCTGGTGTTTGGGCGAAGGCCCAAACAGTCAAAGTTCCCTCTGAACAGACCAAACCTTGAGCTCATCCCTACTAACCATTAATATTTGGAAAAACTTTTCCACTGACCACCAATGTACATTTGTCCCACTAGCCACAAATAAAAAAATAATTACATTTTTTGCTATAAGAGCCTTGTTTTATGCACTAGGTATACCACTTTCCTTATTCTTTGTTCTTAAATTATGTCTGCATCTGACTAATCATGCATGTTTCGTGTGTTGTGGATAACATTTTTTTTTACAGGGGTTCTCTGAGACCTGATTATTATTAAATTACGTCAAGGGTTCCTCTAGGTAAACAGGATAAGAAAGGCTGGGCTAGGGCATTAACTGTCTACAATATAATGGATCTCAAAAGATCCAAAGTAGATAGATAGATGCTGACATTTCATAAATATCATCTCATAAATAGAGTGACACTGACAGGCTTCTACAGCATCATACTGACCAACTCAGAACAGTGTCAAAGTCATTCAGCAGGGACCATGCTTCTTTGTCATTGTTCTAGTTATTTGACAATATTTCTGCCATTGCCAGGGACTGTCTTACATTGATAAACTAACTCTGACAGACAAATTGATGCCAACAACTTAGATACATACATACTGACTGTGAGACTGAAGACAGACTGCTTAAAAATGGCACCTACAGACTGACAAACAAACTAAACCTGTTACTGAGTGCAGAGACATCTCAGCAAGAGCCATAACCGACATTGGAAAAGGTGAGAACCGTGTTGAACCTAAATCTTCCTTATAACAAAAGACATTAGACATACTCAGGAGAAAGGTGAGACATATAGTAAATTCAAGTTATAACTGATATTGCTTTGAATTGAGGATATCTCCTGCTCAGCAGATGGCACTGTTTTACGATAGCTGTGCATCTATCTTTTCAGGTGTTCACTTGTTTGCTTTCCACCATACATATTAAGATCATAGGGAGTTGATTTACTAAAAAGAAGGCATGCAAAATCTAGTGCAGTTCTGCATAGTAACCAATCAGCTTCCAGGTTTTATTGTCAAAGCTTAATTGAACAAGCTGAAGTTCGAAGCTGATTGGCTATCATGCACAGCTGCACCAGATTCTGAGTGCACCACTTTTAGTAAATCTCCCCCATGGTGTCATAACTGATCACATGTGCAGCACCATACAGATCAAACAGAAGCTAAAATGAAAGCCTCCCTGGCTAAAAAGGACAGGAGGGTTTAGTTCCACAGGGAAGTAGTTGTAGTTTTTATAAAAATCTATTTTCACTTCCTCCTTCAAAAACTGAAAGGGATTTTAATGTTAACAGAAGTTTAACAGACTTTAGCAGAAGTCATTAAAGGGGTAGTTCCCCCAAAAACCTTTTTTTTAACATTGATTGAGGCTCGTTTTGTCAAGGGGAATCGGGTGGGTTTTTTTTAGAATCGAAGCAGTACTTACCGTTTTAGAGATGCATCGTCTCCGCGCTTCCGGGTATGGTCATCGGGGAAGGGCGTTCCTATTTGATTGACAGGCTTCCGACGTTCGGATACATCGCGTCACGATTTTCCGAAAGTAGCCGAACGACGGTGCGCAGGCGCAGTATAGAGCCGCACCGGCGCTCGGCTTCTTTCGGCTACTCGTGACGCGATGTATGCGACCGTCGGAAGCCTGTCAATCAAATAGGCACGCCCAGACCAGACGATCATACCCGGAAGCGACGGAGACGATGCATCTCTAAAACGGTAAGTACTGCTTAGATTCTAAAAGAAAAACACCCGATTCCCCTTGACATAACGAGCCTCAATCAATGTTAAAAAAAGTTTTTTTGGGGGAATTACCCCTTTAAGTCATAAGTAGATAGTTAATTTGGTAGTAGTTTGGATGCCAAGATTGATTTACTAAAGGTGAATAGACTGTGCACTTCCCAAAGTGCAGAACTTAGTAAATGAGATAAACCTTCACTTTCTAAAGACTACCCAATCACGTGCAAGAAAAATAAAAAAAAACAGCATTTTTGCTTGCACATTATTGGATGATGGAAGTCAAGTCAGCACAGCTTCTGCTTATTTACTAAACTCTGGAGCAACTGCTCTTTACAAAGTGCATGTCTAATCTCTTTTTGTAAATCCACCCCAAACTCTTTTGCTGGTATCATTAAAGTGATCTTGCTGCTCCCCCCCCCCCCAAAGAATAAAACTGCAACCACCCTGTACACAGATACCTTGACATACACTTTAAACAAGCCTCTATAAATGCATTCAACATGAGGTCTTGTATTCTGGTGGATGAATAGCTGACAGTGTATTCATGTTGAGCCCAAAGTCTTATATACCAGACATAGTACTCCTCCAATACTTCTGACGTAATCTACACATTATACTTGGTGAAATCAAATTATTTTGCTGAGGAAGGTTTTCATAACAACGTATTATTTTTAGTGTTTTTATTTCTAAACACTCAAATTCACGAGACCCAGATTTGGATCATGGCAACAGGCTTGGCCAAGTGTTGATGTATTTGCAAGATCCTTTTGTTTCGTTTAATTAGACATAGCCTGGCGTATGTGGCGATTGCATTAATTGGTATGATTAACTGGTACTAAGAGCCAACATGATTCAAGGCTACAAAGAAAGCTCAGTTGTTCTAGAAAGAAGCACTAAAAAAAGCACTGCCCGTCAAAGAGTATCTGTGAATTTTTCCAAGAGTCCCTGGGAATCCACTTCAACCATCTCCAAGCAGGCAGTGTGACCTGGCAATTCAAAATAAAAGCGATGTTAACGAGACATTTTGTTGGTTATCTGATTAACTTGAAACTGATTACTATTTATGCTTGGCAAAACAACTTATAAATAATGGCCAAACTCCAAAAATACTCTAAGGCTGTGATTACCAACAAGTGGGTCAAAATGCACTTTTATGGCACAGCAATAGCCTGTATCACGGGAATTTAAAGGGAAAATATGGGACATTTGTGGCAGGGAGGAAGAAGTATATTAAAGAAGAACATTAAAAGTATATGTAAACTCAATCTCTAAAATCTCATGCCAACCTTAACATGTTAATGTAATTTTCAATATTTTTTACTTTTGTTAAAGTAATGTACAAATGGCAACCACTTATATCAATTTTTATCCAGCAAAAAATACTTACGCAGGACAGTCTACTGAGGAAAATAAAACAAAAAATGTCTACATACTGTACTTACTGACTAGTCAGTACAAAGACAAATTCAAAACTGCATCAACCATGTGAAATAAACATAGGTCATATAATCACTAACATGTCTTTTCAAAAACCCTTTTCAGTATTTTTAATTCTTCAGATTTTATTCAAACAAAATTTGTCAGGCTCTCTTGCAACCGTCTTTTTTTCTTTCTTTTTTTTTGATGGGGGGCCATGGAAACTCACACCATGAATAAAAATGTCCTTATTTAACAAACTTATCTGGATCATCCAATTCCAAGTTATTTTTTCAAGCTATAGACTTCCGTATCAGCTGTATTTTCCCTGGTGTGCTGCCCTCCCCTTCTGTTGGGTTGACCTAGACCTGACCAATTGGACTAAGAACTTTTGTGCGTCTGTTGGTATGAAGGATCCTGAAGAAGCCAATGGTTGGCGAAACACGTATGGAGGTTAGAGCTCAAGATCAGCACTTTCTATGATCTAGACTATTACATCTATGAAAATTGTTGTTACCATTAGTTTGTCTTAATATATATTCATATCTTATACAGGCTGGATCTCCTTGAGTCATTTATACTCCAATATACAACTAGTGGTTTTTATACCAATTTTATTAAAATTGTATTGTGAATACATTTTTGTATTTTATTTTATTTTTTATAAATTCCCGTACTCAATTTCTTTATCTGGGCTAATGAGTGGCAACCTTCAAAGTCCTTAATTTTCTGGTTTGTTATTTTATTAAAATAATACCTCTTGATCCTGCCATGAAGAATTCTTGTTCTGACATATCTTGATATAGTATGACAACACTCTGTTCCTGTCTCCCAATATCACTTTGTCACATGAGCCTATGATGCAAACTACAGGTGCCTGTTTCAGCATATATTATGTAGGTATAATTCAATGTTGTTTCCATCAAGAAAATTCCACCCTGGGAAATGCCATGCATGTGGACAGAAAAGGGTTGATTTACTAAAACTGTAGAGTACAAAATCTGGTGCAGCTCTACATAGAAACCAATCAGCTTCCAGGTTTAATTATCAAAGCTTAGTTGAACAAGCTATAGTTAGAAGCTGATTGGCTATCATGCACCAAATTATGCACTCTCTAAGCTTAGTAAATCAATCCTAAAGTACCTGCCTAAATTGTATTTCCCCAACTGTTATTATAAAATAAAAAGATAATAATATGCTGTATTCAGTATGAAACAGGTGAAAAAAATGCACAAAATATTATTTCCCATCAATTAAATGCAACAGAAACATTTTTTCTATGAACCTAAAGTAGCTGAAAATATACAATATCCTGTAAGGTTTAAGACAATCTCTTTTAGCAGGTAAACAACATTTCCTTTAAAGCTAAAGACCTGGGTCTTTTAATACAGCATGGTTTCACAATGGTTTAAAGAATGAGTATATATGATATTAAACATGTACAAATGGGGGCATGGCCTGACGGGGCATGTGAGCGTATCTGCTGCATGGAGCTCCTGCTAATGATCCTGCTTGTTACCCTGTCCTCGCACACTATTCTGCCCATTTTCACCGGTAGTGCTACCTGCTGTCTTCCTACCGCTACATACCCGACTGAGGCGATGATGACCCGGGTGAACCGTGGAGCCCCAAGCTGGCCAATATGGCGCCAAGCGGTCTCAGCCTCCCAAAGCACAATGTGGCCTCTGAGTGGGGGTAAGTTAAACAAGCCCCTGAAGCCTAAAAAGCAGCCCAGGGACATGCTGTACTATGCCCAAAAGCTAGCTGGGCATTCTGACTCCCCCCTGCCTGCTTCGCAACAGCCTGTATGCTCCCCTGAGCCTGATAGCAGGGAGGACACAAGCATGCTGGATGACACAGTGCCATTAGACATTCAGAATGATCCCCTGTCTGATCTGCTTGACTCCCCTTCTGAGAACAGTGCTCAACCCTCCCTTAGTGAGATCCTGCACGCAGTACACAAGTGCACTGCCTCTGTGGGGGACCTGAGGGAGAAGTTTGGAGGGCTGAGAGAAATTGTGTCTCTCATGCGGCAGGACCTCCAAAAGATCAGGGAGAGAACCACAGCAGTGGAGGGAAGGGAGAGCGGCGTAGAGGACCAGTTGCCCCCCCTCACAGGGATGTTAGAATGGCCACTCAAAATGCATTCCAAGCCCTTAACAAAACAGACGACATCGAGAACCGCCTAAGACGCAATAATGTGAACATAGTGGGACTCCCCGAAAAAGTGGAGGGCCGGGACCCCACGGCATTTGTTGAAGGATGGCTGCAGGAGGTTTTCATCAAAGAGGCCTTCACCCCCATCTACACTGTGGAAAGGGCCCACAATGTACCCCCATGGCCACTCCCACCTGGCAACCCCCCACGATCGATCCTAGCCAGACTTTTGAATTACTAGGATAGGGAGGTGGTGCTGCGCCTGGCCAGAGAGAAGGGTACCGTCCAATACAATAGCACCAAAATCGGATTTCTAAACATGTAAAAATGTTTGAAAAAAATAAAATTTACAAATTGAAATGTACGATCTGAATATATGCTTTTTAACTATCCCAACAAATAAGTTAGGTGCCTGGGGAGTTTGCAGGATACCCATAAAGATAATGTAAGGCTGACAGGTAAAAGTGCAAACTCTTGGCTTCCTGATGAAAAAGTCTACCAGTTAACTCCTACGCTCCCCCACAATGACCTCTACACACCACAGGCCAGTATTCTTGGATCTTTATTCTCTTACCACTTGTTCATTCCAAGCCTTAGCTTCAGTTAACAAGGACACAGGAAAGTAAAAAAAGGTTTAAATGAAAATAATTTTATAGTAAGGTCTACAAATGAGCCTGACTTAATAAACTAGAATATAGATAGATAAATAGAAAGGTAGATACATGTATGTATACAGTGTGATAGATAGATAGATAGATAGATAGATAGATAGATAGATAGATAGATAGATAGATAGATAGATAGATAGATAGATAGATAGATAGATAGGGTTTGGAAAACACTATGTTACTATTGTTACCTAATATGGTGTTGAATCACCTTTGGCATCCAAGATGGCCTGAATTCTTCTGGGAATTTACAAATATAAGTCTTGATGGATAATGGAATCTGATACCACCTTTCATGCAAAAATCCAGGTCACAATCCTTTGCAATGTAATTTTGTCTCTCTCTATCAGTTGACCATGTTGACTGCGAAACTATATATGCCATCATAAACTTTGATACTGTACCTCGCGACACCACAAATAAATTGGCGGCTTACATCACAGAGGCATCAGATAAGTGGGCACCTACAATTTTCCCTCTTTAAAACTCAGTAAGCTCTGACATGACTCCGTATTACTGGCAGCGTACATAGTGAATGACAAAAGCAAGGCTTTGACACTTCCGCTTTCAACACAAAACATGTTGTCACTTTCACACCTGCAAATCATGTAGTGTTTTCATATTTTTGTCCAACCCCTGTGTATATATATATATATATATATATGAATATAAATATATATGTGCATCTTATAAAATTAGAATATCGTCAAAAAGTTGATTTATTTCAGTAATTCTATTTAAAAAGCAAAACTGTTTTACACACAGAGTCATATATTTTTTTTCTTTCTTTTAATTTTGATGATTATGGCTTACAGCTACTGAAAACCCAATATTCAGTATCTCGGAAAAATAGAATATTACATAAGACCAAAAGAAAAATTATTTTTAATACAGAAATGTTGGTTGACTGAAAAGTATGTCCATGTACAGTATAGTATGCACTCAATACTTGGTCGGGGCTCATTTTGCATGAATTACTGCATCAGTGTGGCATGGCATGGAGGTGATCAGCCTGCGGCACTGCTCAGGTGTTATGGAAGCTTGATTTGCTTTGATAATGGCCTTCAGCTCATCTGCATTGTTGGGTCTGGTGTCTCTCATCTTCCTCTTGACAATACCCTACAGATTCTCTATAGGGGTTAAGTCAGGCAAGTTTGCTGGGCTATTAAGCACAGCAATACCATGATCATTAAACCAGGTATTGGTACGGTTGGCAGTGGGGGGAGGTGCCAAGTCCTGCTGGAAAACAAAAACAGCCTCTCCGTGAAGTTGGTCAGCAGAGGGAAGCCTGAAGTGCTCTAGAATTTCATGGTAGAGGGGTGTGCTGACTTTGGACTTGATAAAACACAGTGGACCAACACCAGCAGATGACATGGCTCCCTAAATCATCACAGACTGTGGAAAATGTAGCATTTCATTTGGGAATCAAGGTCCCAAAGTCTGGAGGAAGAGAGGCAAGGCACAGAATCCAAGTTGCATAAGGTCTATTGTGAAGTTTCCACAGTCAGTATTGTTTTAGGGGCCATGTCATCTGCTGATGCTGATCCACTGTAATGGAATTTGTGCTTGAGAGCGCTCTCCTGAGGCGTATATATATATATATATATATATATATATATGACGGCCAGTATGGTGGCCTAAATTTATGGGAGAAGTCCGGGGGTATATAAGCAACTCACTCACCTGCATTCCTTGTCGGTTCCATTGCGCGATACCTTCCCACCTTTTCCCCTTTTCAGGGCATCTTCTGGCGCATCCCTCATTTACAATCATTACTTACCTTGGGTATGCCCCCTTTTTTGGCGTGCTGACCAGGGCACACCTCAGGTCTGTCTCGGTTGAAGGACTCCAACCATATATATATATATATATATATATATATATATATATATATATTGATCTATCTGTCTATCCATCCACTATACATATGTAGTGTGAGTCAAAGACAACAAGAAAAACAAATTAGTTGCGGGCAGTAGCTAATATGCAGATCAAAAGATTACCATTAATACATGCACACGGCAAATATTGGAGAATAAAGAAACACTTAAGAAGATTAAGTCTATGGCAGTAACACAAAATAAGATTTTGATTGCTTCGTGACATTGTTTTGAAGGCTGCATAAAAGCATTAAAAGCTGGACGGCCAAAACTATTATTTTCGAGACAGGGCTGAAATCTGCTAACAGGAAAAACGTGTGATGCCCACTACAGAGAAAATTGATGAAAAGTGGCATTCTGTGAGAATGTATTTCTTTATTACATTTTGGCATTGCATTTCTCTGTTTACATTTGTGTATTTGCCCTACAATTCTATAATTTTGACTTTGAGTGAAATGGCTATTCCTAAGCCATGAAAGAACAATAAATGGGATTAGCTTTTATTAAGGGAAGACTTTTCTCTGAAATGTCATTAGGTTTTACAATATTTGTCACTGTGATCAACAATTGAATTTAAATATGCAAGTGAAAATAACTTTCTCGTTAACCTATAGTCTTCTCATTCTGCATATTATAATTCCTTTACTGCTTTAAATATCCTTTCCCCAAAACAAGATTTTATTGTCACTAATAGAGAGATCAGCACTAGCAGACCATGGAAAATGTCACCTCTTAAAACCTCTACCCAACACATAAAGCATTAAAAACCAGATTGAGATTCAAATTAAAAAAAAGCTTTGGTTGTAATTCTACTTAAAAACAAAAATGGCCGAATTGCTGATAAATTCTGCAAATGTACTTAAGTGTCATAATCCTACAAATTTTTCCTATAATGTTGGAGGTTTTAAGAAAAGCCCCAGGCTGCGTAGGTCGCCTTTTGCCTAAGCACTGACTCAAGATCTTCAAGGGAGATTTCAAAGCTTTCTCAGAAGCTGGGAAATAGGCTCCTCCTAACATTCTCTATATTTTCATCCAAAACATCTTTCAGCTGGGCACATCTGACAACATTCACTAGAACCTCCAATGTGGCAATAGGTCACATCAGTAAGTCATGCTGCAACACTCGACTTTATTCATTAAGAAATTTTACTTACTAATTTATCCTTTAGGTCTTTACTCACAGCTCATGACCACACAATAGATAAGAACAGAGACAGGTTAAACCATAAACCTTATATGAAATGTCAGCTTTATTCTAAAATACTAGTAGTGTATTTAGTTTTTCATCTATGAAGACCATTACACACATCTTACAAGACATGTGGACCATCTGGGTAGAAGAATGCTTGCAGCAATAAATGGGGGGTTCTTATTTTCTGTCAGATAAATACCACATTGTCAGAACCCTTCAAGAACATTGTAATAGTTAGACGTCAAACCAAATTTTTGCACACAACTCTTGTGATTGTTCCCTGATGTCTTAATAAAGTTTCACTATCAAAACATTTAAAGTATGGTTGTTTATTGGTATCTGGCCTGAAATTAGGCTCTCAGCTGCATGACCATTTATGGAGAACCATTGAGATGACAACAATTTCATTATCATCAAAAAGTCTTGGTGATGCTTTCAAGAACCGGGGGTTATAATCACAGGTTAAACAAAGTTATTGACCTACCTATACCTGTATTTATATAACTGGAAATGTATTTATTTGAAGTGGTCATATCTTCCAAGATATTGATGGACTATTAATCTCAACCAAGGAAATATTTTTTCAGAACAGATAAATCAAGTACTAGAGCTTGGCAAAGGTTTGCTGAACCACCATACCACCAAGAGTTCTCCAGTTTCAGCACAGGGATTTTAACTGTCAAAATATTATTTTGTAAATCTTCAAGTGTTAATGTAAACATCAGTATGTACCCTAAAGTGGTCTCTGGTACTTCTGGTAATATAATGGATATCTCCCAATAGACTTCATTCCAGAGGATCGAAGCCTCTCTCCCATCATCGAAGTGCCACTTTCATGTCCTCTAACGTAATAAATCATATTTAGAGCAGGGAAATATTAAAGTATTTTTCATTTCTTTTGCACATTATCGCGGCATACAGACATTACACATGGGACACCCTTAAATTGTCACTCAGGAGATTCCGTCCATCTGTTCTGCAGCTGCAATTTCGTCTGTCGGTAAAGTTGATTTTTCTTTGCGTTGTATGAATAAGACTGCAGATCACTGACATCCTAAGCTACGCTAGAAAAATTACAGTAGATTTTGCTAAAAATCAATGTTGTGTTAAAGCCTCTTGTCAGAACACATAACCAGAAAAGAAGATGTCTGTGAAAATAAAAAAAAGAATTCAATTTAAATGGTTTGCCAAGACCAAACCATCTTAGAATTTCCATTGGCGGGTATTTTTCAGTTTAGTATTTTTCATGGGTGACCACATTTACTATAGAATACCATAAAATGCTTGTCCTTCAAAGAGTTCACGCAAAATATGATCTTTAAAACTCAAAAAGCATTGCAATAAGGCACCATGGATACATTAACCCATCCAGAACTGGACTTCATTGATGGAAAATTATCCCCCCCTAGCTTTGACTTAATCTCTCTTACAATATAGAACCTCACCACAAAGAATACCCTGGTCACTAAGTGCGCACAGCCTTCCTACATTCTTCCAATGTCTGACCCCCCTTGAACTCCTAGCCCCTCCTCCTATTTATATTGAATATTTCTTGGTTCCTGTGTTACACTTTTACAACTTATTTACTTACAGCTAATACATTTCTACTCATTTATTTACTGCTCTCCAAAGTACATAGTACATAACCAAAAATGTTCACTTATAGTAGAAGTAAGCCCTTTTAGTCTGAACAGTGCTAATACATAAACCATAAGTTGATGCATTAAAAAGAGTAAGCATGAAAAAAATGATGTGTGTATATATCAGGGGTATAATTAAATAGGCAGCAATAGTGCCAAATAGTGATCATAGACACCCTTAGTAATCACCAAATTATATAAGTGCTCAAAGTTCTTCAATAAAAAAGTTCCATATACAGAGCAGGTGTCCATGGTTCAACCAATATGTCACTATACTTCATAAGACAACAATGTAGACTCACCAAAAGCTTTTGACCCTCTTATTTTAATGGGTCAAAAAAGCACCACCAAGCACCTTGTCTTTTGTCTATTTCATTGTTGTTCTCATTTTAAAATTGTAATAAAACTTTTGAATGAAAAAAGCACCACCAAAATGAACAGACTGCTCCACTCCTCCAGTCCACAAGAAGCCAATCCCAGCTGACCACACCAGTGAGAGACGCAACACCAAAATTATTGCACACCACTTTTTATTATTGATAAAATCAGCAAAAATAAACTAAATGCACGTACATATTATAGTGTCTGCTGACACTCAATGTATCCAGCAATAACACCCGCCACTGTCTTTGTTCCAATTGACCGTTGGAATTCCACAGGGATGTGACGTACACAGGGAAGTGATGGCTGATGAAGTTCTGCCTAAAAACATTTTGCCTATACACGGACGTCTTCAGAAAACCCAACCAGAACATATTCTAATTACTATATAATATGCGTGGAAAATGCTTTCTGATGTTTGCCAAACATTCGTAAAATGTCTTAGTCAGATGACAATCATCCAAGTACATTGGAAGAAAAAGTCTGACACAAACAGTTACTATTATAATATCTAGGAGAAAAACCTATACCCAACAAGTGTTTGCAAGCCAAGCTTGAGCGGAATTCGGTTGGAAAAACCATCCAAGGTTTTTCCGACAGAAAATCTGATCGTGTGTACGCGGCATAAGACTTTGCACACCAGTTGTACCGATGCACCTAGCAAGTATTTAGCTTTAGATTTTAACTAAAAGTTCAGTTTGACTTGTAATCATAATCGTGGAACAAGCAACAAGTGTCCCTTTTTTCCCAAAAGAAAAAAAATTACTTATTAGTGAGTAATCATATCATGTGTATCAATAGTGTTTCTCTTGACAGTGTTAAAAGAAGAAGAGTCTTTATGAATGAAGCATACTTCATTCATCTTTTTCGTGAGTTTAAATTACGTTTACAACTCTAGAAACAATTAACATTTCTACAAATATCCTGTTTCGTTAATAATTTTTTTAATAATCTTGTCATTTTTGTTTTCAATTTCTCTTTATTGATCTTTTTCTATATACAAAATTTGCCATTTATACAAGATTCATTACATTGTACATTTGTTACGTTGTGAAAAAATATAGAACCTTGTTTAATATTTATAAGCATCTTAATCATAAAAGTATATTAAAACATTTGCTGATCCATTCACTATGCATACTCATTTATCCTATTGCCCCCCCTCCGCCCAAGAGGAAAAAAAAAAGATTTTTCCCTTTTCATTCTATTCATTTTATTCCATCTTCATCTCCCCTTCTCTTTTTTATTTCCCTTCATTTTCCCTTCATAAATATTATTTCATTTTTATAGAGGACAGAAATTCATCCATTTTTTGCCATATTTCTGGCATTTGATATATATATCCTTCTTCTCTTATTTGTCTTTCCATATATTGTATTTCGTTCATTTCACATTTCCCATTCTATGATGTTAGGACTTTTGTTGTCTCTCTATTTGCAGGCTTATATTGTTTTTGCTGCCGTTATCATATAACTAAATAGATAAATAGTATCCTTTTTAATACTCTTTATTAATTCTGGCATCAGCGATAACAGTGAGATCTCTATACTTAAGTTTCTCTCTACTCCTAACACTTTCTGATATATCTCATTTATTGTATTCCAAAACAAATTCACCAGTTGGCATCCATACCATATATGTTCCATAGTCCCTTTATCCACCATACATCTCCAACACATTTCTGTATCTTCATAATTTATTTTATTTAGCGCTACAGGACTCCAATGCCATCTCATTATTATTTTATAGTTTCTCTCTTGATATTTAATCGCTGTAGACGTTTTATGAATTATCACAAATATTTTCTCCCATTCTGTCTCTGATATTTTTCTCCCTATTTCCTTTTCCCATTTTTTCATTTCTCTTAACTCTCTAAGAGATCTGGCAGGGAGTAATATTCTATATATCTTGGATAATTTTTTAGTTGGCTTTTGTTCATCTGTTAATATTTGTTTAAATTTAGTTTTGGATCTGTTTATAAAAGGTAATTCTATTTTAGTTTTGATATATGTATATAATTGGTGGTATTGTAGCCATTTATGTTTATGTTCGGGTCCCAAATCCAGTAGGATGTGGGCCACCCTTGTGTTCTCCAATAGATTCCATTTTAAGTATTCTGTGGTTGCTAGAGCTGGTGGAAATTCTGGATTGGAGAACATTGGGGTCGTCTTGTAATTTTTGGAAGTCTATCCCATACCTTTCAACTTTTTCTGACTATTGAAACCTTCCTGTGCTGTCAACATAGAGGATATGACTAAATATGAACACAAGGTAGGCTGAGGAACTGGTGCCAAGTATACAAAGTAATATAATTGCAGCTCACAAGCTGCTTAATAGAAAACACAAAACAAACTTTTGGCATCTATAAGCCTTATTTGGAGGTAAATCTGGAGCTTGTTTGTCTAAAAGAGTTTCTTTTCATATATATATATATATTAGATAAATACCACACATGAGAGATGCTGGAATTTAAAGGGTAACAAACAAGATTCACAAGCTTTCTTGGTTGTATATGTAGCACTAGCCTTGTAGAGACTGCTGGTAAATGATAGATTTTACTACCATTTCCATTGATGCCCCACCTCATTACTGGACCGAGCAACTCACACCAACACACCAATGGCAATAAATGGGCTATAACATAAATGGGGTTTATTTTTTTTTTAAATCAGAAAGCCCTGAAGAAAGAAAGTGGTTTATAAGACTGACAATAGGACATGCAGCAGTTTAATGACAGTGGTACAATTCAATATCAGAGAGAGGAGAATTGGATTTGTGTTCGTTCTCTTTACTACCAGTGGAAGGCCATGCCTGAAACATACTGGGTGACTGTAGAACAATACTGCAAGTAGCAATAAACAACAATAGGTGCATCAAAAATCAATGAGCAGAAGAGATGTAGCTATCTATTGGTATCATCGTGAGGATGTGGTGGGCCTCTTTAAGAAAGTTCCACCAAAAGCAATGGTGTCTTTCCTGGACTGTTAATTTAGGACTCAACCACTCTGGACCCTGAAATCCTTTGGTCTCAGGACTCTCCTAAACTCTTAATTGAGGACCCCTCTGGACTCCTCTGAATGCTTGACAAAGGACCCTAAACCTTTCTGGACTCTGCAATTATCTGGATTCTGGACGTTGGACCCATCTGAATGTAGGACCCCACTGGATTTCAGACCCCTGTGAACCCAGGACTCTCCCATATTCTTGATTCAGGACTCTGTTCTTGGGACCTCTTTGGACTTAGCATTACTCTGGCCTCAGGACCTCTCTGGACTCAGGTTTCTGGACCCTTCTGGATTTAGAACTTTCCTGGAATCATTTTTCAGGACTAAAGATGCAAAAGTTTCAAAAATGTTTAAACCACCAAAAACATGTTTTTTCCCTGTTTTGTTCCTGAAAAAAAAACTTTTCAGGCAAATTTTAAGAAATTCAGTGTGGAGTAGTTGAAAGTAATTTTGTTACACTGGGATTGTGAAATATAGTGTATATGAAAGTATTGTGCTCAAAATTAAAGTACAGCTTATTCGTTGAATGAACTATACTTGCTTTTTAAAGTTGTATTTTTTATTACAAATTGAATAACAAGGACTGTATATGTTAACAAAATGTCAACCTTTACAAGAGAACAGGTACTCCCGTCTCTCTGAATAATTTCAAAGCTTCCTGCCAATATGCATTTTCGGTTATTGACAATGCTGCTCCAGAAGCATTGTTCTTCCAAGAGCCTGATCAATGTTCACCTGATCCTCAGGTGTCATTTTATCTATAAAAGAGATTGTGTATTTTTGGGAGGCCGTAGTATGTAACACTTCCTTACTTGAAGGTGCTGCTGGTGAAGAAACATTATGTGATGATCCAGAAGCAGCAGAAGGAGTGTTTCTGGAATGAGAACTCGGGAGGAAAAGCTACAGGCACTTTTGTTATGGTCCTCAACATTTCATTTCATAAATTAGTTTTGAATGTCTTTAGGGAGCTAGCATGCCAGGATGTGTTTTGTCATCCTTGTAGCATTTGGAAAAGAACATTTCTTCTGACAATATTTGCAAATTGCAGCTTTGCTCTTAGCACAAATTGCACTGTGAAAATGTTTCCAAACACCAATTTACTGACCAGACTATAGAGAAACTTTGTGCTGTGATGATGGAGAACTTTAACAGAAATCAAAGGTTAAAAAGCATAAACTATTGTCTACTGTATCCCAATGATCACGCAACTGTAGATGTACAAGATGGAGTCCACAATCAAACTAAAATGAAGCCGTTCCTCTGCAGTGCCCCCTAGTGGCAGAAATTATGAACTTTATTGTACTGTATTCCAGGATTTACTTGTCTTCAGCTGTGAGAGCTTACAGTAATTTAGGACTACATTAAGTTTCAGAAATCTTTCATTAACCACTTCCATACCAGGCACTTACGCACCTTCCCGCCCAAGCCAATTTTCAGCTTTCAGCACTGTCGCTTTTTGAATGACAATTGCGCGGTCATGCTACAATGTACCCAAACAAAATTGGCGTCCTTTTTTCCCCACAAATAGAGCTTTCTTTTGGTGGTATTTGATCACCTCTGCGGTTTTTATTTTTTGCGCAACAACTAATAAATACTGAAAAAAAAATTTTCTGTTAACTTTTTTGTAAATAAGTACGTTTTCTCTTTCAATTACGTTTTTTTTTTTTGCCCTGTCAGTGTGGGCATCCCTGGTGGTCTAGTGTGGGCATCCAAGTGGGGGCTGCGCTGATAAACAATCAGCACGAACCCCCCCGGTCAGGAGAGCCGCCGATCGGCTCTCCTGTACTCGCGTCTGTTAGACGCGAGTGAGGAAGAGCCATCTACGGCTCTTCCTGTTTACATCGTGAACAGCCGTGATTGGACACGGCTGATCACGTGGTAGCGAGCCTCTGCTGGAGACTCGTTACCGAGATCGAAGATGCTGGGTGTCAGACTGACACCCCGCATCAGCGATCGCCGCGCTGTGCGCCCCCACGGCATGTGCGGCATGAAATCGTGCAGGACGTTGGAGAAGGTCCAGTCACAATTTCATAACCACTTCCCGGACGTCAATCTCCTATTGACCGGGCGGGAAGTGGTTAATGTCTTCATGCTATATAGTTTAAACGGCATGTCATAAATATATTACTTATCATTTTAAAATAACATAATCCACACTTATTTTTTTCCTGGAAAAACAGAAATAGCTTTGAAACTAAATACTGTAGATGAAAAATAAAAATCCCAATTCTTGTCCCAGGCCATCACATCTCTTCTGTGGACCCCACTGGACTGAGGACTTCTCTGGACTCTGAACTGCTTTGGATTCAGGTCTTGTCTGTACTCAGGACTCTGGACCTTTCTAAACTCTGGATTTAAGACTTTGCACACCTTCTATCTCAGGACCTCTCTGGACTGGATTGGGGGCCCAGGACTCAGGATCCCTCCAGGCTCAGGATTCTAGACTCCTATTCATTCAGAACTATTGTCAAAATAAAGTTACAAGCAGTGTAAAAACAATACCGATTTCACCAATATAACCTCTTTTTGCACATTTGTTCAGAACTGCTTAACAAATCATATTATATGACAAATGGGGGAGATATACTAAAACTGGTGCACACAGAATCTGGTGCAGCTGTGCATAGTAACCAATCAGCTTCTAAGTTTTATTGTCAAAACTTAATTAAACAAACTGAAGTTAGAACATGATTTGTTACTATGCACAGCTGCACCAAATTCTGTGAGCACCAGTTTTAGTAAATCTCCCCCATACTGTATATAGTAAGTACTATATTATGATTTATCAAGACCGTAGTACAGAAACAATGTATAATATAGATTGGTGAAATATGTATTTTATTTATACCACTTGTAACTTGTGTAACTGAAAACTTGCTTCAGCAAATGCAAAATTATGCATAACAATTTACATGCAGTGTAAGTTACAAATGTCACTAATGGACCTTAGTACACTGCTTGTAAGTTGTTATTTTATGCATATATGCATAATCCTGCATTCGCTGCAGCAAGATTTTCAGTTACATAAGTTACAAGTGGCGTAAATACTATACATATTTTCACCATATTTCACCAATCTAACCATTTGTTTAAAGGGTTTGTAAAGGAAATTATTTTTTTATCTTAATTGCTTCCTTTACCTTAATGCAGTGCTGTTTTCATGTCCTCATTGTTCGTTTTTGCTCTCAAGTTGCTGTAATTCTTCTCTGATCTCCACACTTCCTGGTTGTCTGTTTCCTGATAACCACAGTACTGGGAGCTTTCTCTCTGTGGTCACTAATCAAGGAGGTGTGATTACTGTGTGTCTAAAACCCCACAGCACCTCCAGTTTCGTTTTCCAAACCATCACTGCCCTGTATGGCTCTGTGGCTCTGTATAGCAGAGAAGCAGGAAACAACATGCAAAAATGAAACTAGAAACTACAGATACAGTAAATTATTGATTTTTATCTATTTTTAATAGTTTTTAAAAGAAATCAGTTAACTATTATGTATCTATACCCTGTAAACAGTAATTTCAGCATAACATTTTTTTATATTTACAACTCCTTTAATCTACATTTGTCCTGTACTACTTCATAAGTCCTAATGTAATAATATGATGTCTCAAGTTTTCTGGCATTTGTGACCCCCAGACACACAAGCTTTGTCTCACCATGCTGCACTGTACAAGAGGTGGAGGGTATATCACTCTATTGGGGAATATCATGCAGGCCCAGCACCAGAGACCTAGTGTCAGAAAATGTGTCAGCGTATTCCACCACAGCCCACAGACCAATCCTCCATTAATGAGTCCATGACTCCCCATTGTCTTCCCAATTTTGGTCACAATTATGGATTTTATTTTTTTACTTTTTGCACCTTCATGAAGCTGCACAAGTGCCTAAGTGCACATTAAAAAAAGAGATTTATCTGCCGTTACCAGAAATGTTTAAAGTATTCCCTCATGTGTTGGGTAACCGCTGCCATAGAATATTGAACCACAGAGGATTGTTCTTTGTTTAAAGCGGAATTTCACCCTAAATATAAGCCCTCCCATGTGATCCAGCATACTGGCGTCAGCGCCAGTATGCTGTTTTTTTTTTTTAAATCCATGTACTTACTGTCTTATGCAGAATTTTATTTTTTTTACCCCGCGGTGGACGGCGCCAGTATAGCGCGTCACATCTTACGAAAGTACCCGAAAAGGACTCGGGTAATCGCGGTGAAAATGCGGCGCCTGCGCACAGACCTAGGAGCTGACTGCGCAGGCGCCGTATTTCTCCGAGTCCTATTTCGGCGTTTTTCGGAGGGCGTGACGCGCCATAGCCGTAGGACTCAGAGAAATACGGCGCCTGCGCAGTCAGCTCCTAGGTCTGTGCGCAGGCGCCGCATTTTCGCCGAGATTACCCGAGTCCTTTTCGGGTACTGTCGTAAGATGTGACACGCTATACTGGCGCCGTCCACCGCGGGGTAAAAAAAATAAAATTCTGCATAAGACAGTAAGTACATGGATTTTAAAAAAAAAACAGCATACTGGCGCTGACGCCAGTATGCTGGATCACATGGGAGGGCTTATATTTAGGGTGAAATTCCGCTTTAATTGACATATATTGATTATACCTCAGACAGGAGGCTCATATCTTATGCATTAATCTTTCTGTATTAATGCTCACAGCAGAAGCAAAACTGGTCAGTATTCAAGCTTTTCTAAAAATAACATGAAACAGAAAAGCTGAAACTTGAAAACTAGAAAGAAACTACGTTTCCCAGCAGTCCTTGGGTCTGTGACCCCTCCCTCTGGCCTCTGCATATAAGGACTGCTCCTCCCTTTCCTATTCCTCTTTCTTTCTGCTCACAGGAGAGATAAGTATTGCACTGCTGCTAGTTATCTGTGAGGTGTTTTACTTTTACTTGTACAAAACCTGTGTAACCTTATTATAACTTATTATTATTATAACCTAGTGCTTATTACTGAACATTGTTCGTTTATACACCACTCGTTCGCCTTGTCGCAGCCGTTGGTCACACTGCGCTCGGCGCCCATTTTACCTCCCTCCCCTCTGCTCGGTGAGGAGGGGCGGGATCACGTTCCTCCCGCACGCGCGATTGGTCCACGATGACCAATAAGCTCGCAGCCTGGTCTCCTCTCGTCCCTGCGGCGTAATCTCGCAAGATTTCGCCCAGGAGACGGTTTTCTTCCCTTCTTCCCGCGCACCGCACGGCAGTGCGGACGGAGCTGAGGAGGTGACAGGAGCGGTTGCTGGGCTACTAATAATACTTAACATCTAACAGGTGTAGTACACCTCTCTCTGGCAGGCCCCCTCCTTCCCATAGGTCAGGATCTGAGGTGGTGATTTATCATCACCCAGTTACTTAGCATTCTATAACTGCACTGCCAGAAGGCAATGTCTGAGGACCGCTCTGTCCCCTTGAAGGGACCTGAAGTGCCTCTGGAGCCATCATGCATGCTTAACGCTGCACAGATTCAGGACCTGGTAGCCAGGTCTGTGCAAGCTGCCATGGCAGCCGTGGCGTTACCCTCGGGTTCACAACAAACCCCCAGGGTTGCCCCCACCGTAATTGAAGAACCTCTAGTAAAAAGAGGGAAATCCTCCCAAAAGAGGAAGCATTTGGCTCATATCGAGGACTCCCCGGCAGGGGAAGCAAACAATGTGCACAAGGCTCTCCCTCACCCGGATTGCCACCCCACGCACCCACCGGACCCCTTTCAACCCCTGAGCCTCAGGGAGTCATGCATGAGGCGTACATCCGCCAGGCGGAACAAACCGGACTCCTACGTACTCGACTCAGACGATATTTCGTCTGACGAGTCCTCAGAAGCCGGATTCTCGGGGTCCGAGTACGATGACAATGATGATATGGGTGCTGGGTCAATGGCGATCCCACACAACGCCAAACCTGATATTCAGGGCAATACAATCACAGACGCTCTGGGAGAACCTCTCTTCCATCCAGATGCCATATCTCACCCGCGGTCGGGAGATTGGGCTCCCCTGCCCCACGTGTCCCAATACGTGGAACTCTGGACCCGCAGATCGCTGGATAGAGCTAACCGAAATAAATTGCGGGCGGAATGCCCACGCCCTTGCCTACCCAGTAAGGTGGCATGTACACCAGACATTGATCCCGTCTTATCTAAGTACCTGGCCAAATCAGGGAAATTCCCCAAGAAGGGGATAGATCGCTCATTCAGGAGCATCCAGGACCGGGTCCTCGACATGTTGGGCCCACTGACAAAAATCCTTAACTTGTCTGAGCAAACAGCTGCCTCAGCACAAGAGGTTGATGTGCAACAACTTCGGGGGTGGGCCCAGAGGGCCATATGCCTTTTAGGTAACGCCAACACGGCATGCTCCACTGAGCGCAGACGCTCCATCCTCATGCGCCTGGATCCACAACTGGCCCACCTGGCGGAGACCGAACCGGGACCTTCTGCTGAAGGCCTACTATTTGGGGACTCCCTTGTTAGGGACATTAACAAATTCGTGGGACTATTCAATAGTCTCGACAAAGCTCAATCGTCCCTCAAAAGGGCAGGCAACCAAAAGGTTTTTGCTAGGGCCGGCAGAGGTAGGGGCCGCTCTGCCGGCCGAGCTGGTTACTCCAGACGATTTAATAGGGCTCCCGCCCAGCAACATTACGCTCAGACTCCTGCCTCCTATACCACGGTGGCACAACCCGCACCGTTCTTTCCACCACGTGGCAGACCATGGAGAGGACGTGGGAGCAGAGGTGACCCCAGATCCCGTCCATAATCCGGTAAGTCCTCTTCTGACTCCAAGTTTTTCCACCCCTGTAGGGGGAAGACTACGGTTTTTTATCCACGCCTGGTCTGCGATTACGGCAGACGCATGGGTGATAAACACAGTCACAGGGTTCCAGATAGAACTGTTGTCCTGCCCTCAACTGGGCATTATTCCTCCCCCCATTCGTTTCACTGCTCAGAACATTGCACTCATAGACAACGAGTTGGGAGAACTGATTTCCAAACAAGAAGTGCTCGAGGTAGACCCTCTCTCCCTGGGGTTCATAAGCAGTCTTTTTATAGTCAAAAAGAAGGGGGGAGGTTACCGCCCCGTGATAAATCTCCGGGCCCTGAATCAAAACGTCACATACCGTCACTTCAAGATGGAGGGTATCCATTGCCTCCGAGACCTCCTCCACCCGGAGGATTGGCTGGCAAAGGTGGACTTAAAAGATGCATATCTCACAGTCCCCGTACATCCGGAGTCACAACACCTACTCCGATTCAAATGGTGGGATCGCACGTGGCAGTTTACATGCCTACCGTTCGGGCTGTCATCGGCCCCATGGTGCTTCACCAAATTACTCAAGCCTGTGGTAGCCGCGTTGCGGAGCAGGGGCGTTCGTCTGATTATTTATCTAGACGATATCCTTATCATTGCGAACTCAAAATCTCAGGCTCAGACCCACGTAGGCTGGACCGTACGTCTCCTGCAGGACCTAGGCTTCCTCATCAACATGGAGAAGTCTATTCTAGCACCATCCCAGAGCATGGAGTTTCTCGGTTTCCTGGTAGATACCAACCAGGCGGTCTTGCGTTTACCCAAGGCAAAACTTGCTCTGATCCGCAAAGAGATCAGAGCAGTACTGCGCAAGCAATCCCTATCTTTACGGGTATTAGCCAGAATAGTGGGCCTCCTGGCCGCATCCATACAGGCCGTCTTCCCGGCCCCTCTCCATTACAGAGCCCTTCAACGCCTTAAAATCCTTCACCTGAGACAAGGTCTCCGTTATGCAGACGAGATTCCACTCTCCGCAGAGGCCAGGACGGAACTGAAGTGGTGGCTCGGTCATGCCGTCGATTGGAACGGCAAGACAATCTTCAATTCCTATCCGGACGTCGTCTTAGAATCCGACGCAAGTCGGAGGGGCTGGGGCGCTCGATTCAGAGAGATTTCAACAGGAGGGATCTGGTCAGTCAGGGAATCCTTCCTACACATCAATGCCCTAGAGCTACTAGCTGCCCTCTTCGCGGTTCAGAGTTTTCTCTCGAAGAGATCAAACTGTTGCGTATTGCTACGCATGGACAACATTTCAGCGGTACAATACGTCAACCGTTTGGGGGGCACCAGGTCCAAAATCTTGGCGGATATCGCCAAGGCTTTATGGCACTTCTGCCTGGCCAGGAACATCGTCCCCATGGCGGAGTACATTCCGGGATCCTCCAATATCGTGGCGGACTGGAACTCCAGATACATTACCGATTCCAGCGAGTGGCGGCTAGACCGCTCGACCTTCATCAGTATCATCCATCTCTGGGGACCACTGTCCATAGACTTGTTCGCCTCCAGACTCAACCATCAGTTGCCCCAATTCTTCAGTTGGAGGCCGGACCCAACGGCAACAGCGGTGGATGCTTTCCGCCAACCCTGGACGGGGGGGACGCATTACGCGTTTCCACCATTCCAGCTGATATGCCGGACCTTATTGCAGATCGCTACCCAGGGAGCCAAGGTGGTGTTGATTGTGCCCTGGTGGCCAACACAACCGTGGTTTCCTCTTCTGTTGGAAATGGTCATCGACCTTCCCAGGGTCTTGCCCTCGTTTCCAGTCCTCCTTTCACACCCGTCCAAAGACATACACCCGCTAATTTCAGACGGCTCTCTGACCCTCCTAGCCTGCCTGGTCTCAGGATGCCAGACGCTGACGGAGGCCTTTCACAGTCAGCTAGAGAGCTTCTCGCCCTGGCCTGGGCCCCCGGGACTCGATCGGCGTATAGGTCAGCCTGGGGAATCTGGGTGCGTTGGTGTAATCAACGACAGGCTGATCCGATACATACCCCTGTAGCACTTATAGTGAACTTCCTGGCGGAGGCTTTCGATACCGGTAGAGCGTACAGCTCCATTAACGTGTATCGATCAGCTATTTCGGCTTACCATCACCCTGTGGATGCCTTGCCGGTGGGTAGACACCCTCTCATTTGCAAACTAATGAGAGGTATCAAGTTTAAACGACCTCCTCGTCCCAAATACCTATGAACATGGGACGTATCCAGGGTCCTAGACATGCTATCCACGTGGGATGACAATGAGGACTTGTCTCTCAAACATCTCACGTACAAACTTACGATCCTCCTCTGTCTTATCTCGGTCAAAAGGGTTTCAGATGTTAGAGCACTGGATATTTCCAGGCGACAATTTTCGCCCCTAGGAGTTAGGTTCTCGGTCGTGCGTAGGACCAAGACCGGCATTCAGTCGGTATTCTATCCTTTCTTTTCGGATCGTCCGCGCTTATGTGTCGTCAAGTGCCTGCAGGCCTATGAAACGCGTACCGCCGAACTTCGTTCTCCATCTTCGCCCCAATTATTGGTTTCCTACGTCCAACCTCATCGCCCGGTGACTTCTGCCACTCTAGCGCGCTGGGTCAGGTCGACTATGGACATGGCGGGTATAGATACCACTAAATTTGGCGCACACTCCACTAGAAGTGCAATGGCTACTAAGGTGGTCTCGGCCGGGGGATCTCTGTCAGATCTTCTACTGGCGGCGGACTGGTCCTCTGAGACCGTTTTCCGCTCCTTTTACTTCAGACCGGAAACACATGTGTCTATGGCCGCTTTGGGGTAATCTGATGTATATTGTCTTCATTTTCTGTAAGAAATGCTAGCTTTGAACTTGCATAAGATATGAGCCTCCTGTCTGAGGTATAATTCGAGATTTTCCTAGCTTGTGATGGAAAATATTGATTATATGAAGACAGGAGGCGAGTATCTTCCCTCCCTACCCTACCCTATTATGGTTCCTTCTACTCTCTTACAGGATACTGAACACGTTCGACTGCGTTCAGGAAGGTCGAAGACACGTTCCTTCTAACATGGTTTCGTTTCCAAAGGCCCGGTTGGCCGTAGAAGCTGTCGGTTGGTCCCCGTTGGGACGAATGTTACCCCGCGTACAACGGAACGTCTGGGATTCAGAAAAGGCCGGCCGGCCGAAGTCCCCGGAGTTGGGGGTCCCAGAGACTGGTGAATCATTTTCAATTTGTTTGGAAGTTCGCATGAAGAAAGAGGAATAGGAAGGGGAGGAGCAGTCCTTATATGCAGAGGCCAGAGGGAGGGGTCACAGACCCAAGGACTGCTGGGAAACGTAGTTTCTTTCTAGTTTTCAAGTTTCAGCTTTTCTGTTTCATGTTATTTTTAGAAAAGCTTGAATACTGATCAGTTTTGCTTCTGCTGTGAGCATTAATAAAGAAAGATTAATGCATAAGATACTCGCCTCCTGTCTTCATATAATCAATATTTTCCGTCACAAGCTAGGAAAATCTCGAATTATGTCAAAATAAAAACACATCTATGCAGAGATATTTAAACTGATTTTGGGTGGATAGCAAGTTGCTGTGCCGGGTGTGCACAGGGAGCACATACTCAGCACAGTAATGTGTTTACATAGAGCCACATATATGCAGCCTCTCTGCATTAAATCTTACACGCTGAGACGCCACATATATGCATACAGCCAGCGGTTAACTGCAATGTATTCTGCAGAGAGGTCCATCACCTGGCATTGCTGCCTGGATTGCCAGACTGGCTAAACAGAATTACAAATAGTTTGGCAGGTGAAACATATTACATACATGCATACCTCCCAACTTTTTGAGATAAAAACTAGGGACACCTATTAGCAAAACCCCTACTAATATATTTATTCCTATAACAAATGAGGAGGAAAGATGGACAGAGGGACTTTGTGTCAAATCAGAGACAGTTCCGCAAAATCATAGACAGTTTCTCAAAATCAGGGACAGTCCCTCAAAATCAGGGACCAGGGCCAGGTGTTACCACTAGGCAAACTAGGCAGCCGGGGCACCCAGCCACTGGTATTCCTACTCCTCTCTGCAGCAAGCAACAGCAGACAGCCGCTGCTGGGCACTGGTAGGCTGCATTGATGGGTGCTGGTAGGCTGCTGTTGATGGGTGCTGGTGTGGTTGCCTTTGATGGGCGCTGGTGAGGCTGCCTTTGATGGGCGCTGGTGAGGCTGCCTTTGATGGGCGCCGGTGAGGCTACCTTTGTTGGGTGCTGATGAGGCTGCATTGATGGCTTCTGGTGAGGCTGCATAAATGGGCACTGTTGAGGCTGCATTGATGGGCTCTGGTAGGTTGACGTTGATAGGCGCTGGTGTGACTGCCTTTGATGGGCGCTGGTGGAGCTGCCTTTAATGGGTGCTGGTGAGGCTGCCTTTAATGGGCGCTGGTGAAGCTGCATTGATGGGCACTGGTGAGGCTGCATTTGATAGGCGCTTCATTAACCCCCCTGGCGGTATTCCCGAGTCTGACTCGGGGTTAAATTTTCATGCTGCGATCGGTAACCCCGAGTCAGACTCAGGCTCGCCTCGCTGAGTGCACAGACAGGGTTTATTTACCTTGTTCCTGAATCCAGCGATGCCAACACGCTGTGTGAGCGAGCGGGTGCTCGCTCGATTCACACAGCGTCCCCTTGTGCCGTCGATCTCCGTTCCCTGCGACGTTACGACGCACGGGGCGGAGAAACGGCGCCATATTCAAAAAAGTAAACAAACACATTTCATACAGTACAATGTAATCTTATAGATTACAGTACTGTATGTAAAAAATACACACCCCCCTTGTCCCTAGTGGTCTTCCCAGTGCCCTACTTGTTCTTTTATATAATAAAAAGTGTTTTTACTGCCTGCAAACTGTAGATTGCCCATAGCAACCAAAAGTGTCCCTTTATGTCAAAAATGGTTTTAGATCAGCTAAAAAACAGCGATAATAAATTATAATCACTTGCAGAATTTAGTGATTTGTGGGGAAATTTGTCATAAAAATAAATAAATAATGACAGCGACAATTCTGCAACTGAGCAAATTTCAGTGATTTTGATTACATTATTGAATAATTTTTACTATAATAAAATTATTATTTGTTATAATTATTTATAATTATTTATTATATTATATTATAATTTATAAAAAAAAAATTAAAAAATGTCATACCCGGGATGCCTATTAGACTTTTGTTTGGTCAGATTTAAGTAAGTTATTCCTAAGAATTACAAGCCTACAGTATAAAACGCCAAATTTCCTTGCAAATAATGGTACCGCTTTCAGCACCTAAAATCTGAAAGAATCATACTGCCAGGGAGGTTAAAAAGGTGGGGTATACATGGGCAGGGGTGAAGCCAGGGGGGCAGTGGCAAAATGAGGTTTCGCCTAGGGTGTCAAAAATCCTTGCACCAGCCCTGTCAGGGACAATCCCTCAAAATCAGGGACAGTCCCTCAAAATCAGGGACAGTTGGGAGCTATGTACATGCATCTCTACTGTGAATGCAGCTGTTTGCCTGCAGTTCGGTTTTGAACACATGGAAAGCAGCTGGTGTTTTTGAGATGTAAAAGACATTATGTGCCATGCAAAAGTCCCAGGTACGGTTCTGGGTGAAGTCTGAAATGCTGGCGCACATATTCATTTCTGGAATCCTTGCCTGTTGTTTCCTTACATGTAGCCCGAAACACAAATACTAGCAGAATCCGATACCGGAGCCTGTTTTCCCCTGGCTGTCTCGGGCTCTTTAACAGACCAATGTTGTCTTCAAACCTTTCTAGCCACAGAATTCCACCAGATCACAAAAGAACAAAAGGAGATTCTCAGACACAGTCTAGAGGTTTAGCGCACAATCACATCACAATATGAACTGGAATCGATTAAACAATACTGGCCCAGCAAGGAACACAAACACTCTCAGGTTCACTAAGCACCATGTCCAGTATTCAGTTTAATATTTGGGTAGCTGCCAAAGAAGGCCGATCCAAGAGCAGAAGATACTATAACACTGCCCCTTTATGTATGAACTTCTCACCTTTCACTTAAACAGTTCAAGTCATTTTCTATACATTCATCATTGCTTCCTCCATTATTGGATTTGACAGGGATTGTGTATCCAGTACAACTGTACGTACGCTTTCTAAACCCTCGCCCTTATAACACAGTAATTATGTCAAGAGGTGAGCTCACCATTATTTAGTAGGTGGGGAGTGCACCGCATGTTCCCTGAATGGAATTAAATGCATTATATGGGAAATTCTGCTGAAAATACGTTTTTTATAATAAGCGTTCACAACACAATTTTACGAGGCTGAGAAAAGATTAATCTAAGAATTATCGTTGGGCAATTCGACACAAATAGACATTTTTTTTTTTTGTAATTTACCTTCTACTGGCACAGATCCATAGGAAGTATTTCATATCACCTTGTGCTTATGTTATGTGCTATGGGCTATTGATGGTGGGCATGTTTGGTAGCACTGAGACAAGTTATGGCAGCATCAGTTTCGGCAGACGGATTGCTATACTGAATTCCAGGCAAACACCTAAATACACGGATTAAGCGCAAACAAGGGAGCTGCTACACCTTGTATTTCTGCTTATTAAGTTCGGAGCCCTACCACCAGGGCTGCCCCCCCCCCCCCCCCCCAATATATCAAGACCATATTTTCACAAAAAATACACTAAATTCATTATTAGTGGATACAAACATAACATTGAACCTGAGTAAATTAGCCCTTTTATTTGTTTTTTTTACATAAAAAAAATATATTCACAGTGGGGGACACACGGGGGGGGGGGATCAAAAGCAGGCAGAACAGGGAGGTGAATCAGTGTCAGTGTTGGGGAAGCAATTACAGGAAGGGTGCCCTGTGTCTGTGTCTCTCTCTGCAGCAGCTGCAGAGAGCTGCACAGGACATCCTTATGTAACTGCCCCTCCACACTTATCTCCCCTGCTGTTTGGGCCCCCCTGTGTGCCCGGGCCCCCTACAGGAGGTCTGGTGGTCCCCCCTATCAGCAGCTCTGCCTACCACACCTCAAAGCCAAGTGAATGAAACCACTTTCTCTGTCACAGTTGATGAACGCCTCATGCACGTTGGATTTTAAGCCTCGCTGTATGACATGCTGCTATTTCGTCACAGGTGCACTGTCCAGCCCTCCTACCAGAAGCCTTGAAAGGCAGTCTTTATGGGAGTCGGAAAGTGGCTGCAGCTGGATGGTACAATGAATGGTATTATCATTTAGGGCAAAAAATGCACCCAGGCTGAAACCAGTTCCTGGGCACATTCTGACCTAGACACTGTCCAGCCCCATCCAGGTGCAGCAGCTTTCAGTCTCTCATATTTTTTCAGGCTGTGAGCAGCGGGGCTCTAGGGTATGACCTGTGCCTTTTGACTGCACCAAAATGCATCTTGTGCATGAGACCTTAGTGACTACTAACAGGGGGGGAAAAAATTGTGTTCTGGCAACTGTATTTAGGTAATGTTTATGTAGGGATCTACTGCCCTCTACTATCTGTATATGTAAATTATTGTGGTTCTTACTGTCTTACTGTTATAGAGTTATTCACACTATATTACCAAAAGTACTGGGACGCTTGCCTTTACATGTACAAACATTTTTATGGCATCCCAGTCTTAGTCTGTGGGGGTCAATATTGAGTTGGTCCACCCTTTGCAACAGCTTCAGTTCATCTGGGAAGGCTGTCCACAAGGTTTAGGAGTGTGTCTATGGGAATGTTTGACCATTCTTCCAGAAGTGCATTTGTGAGGTTCGGCACTGATGTGAACGAGAAGGCCTGGCTCGCAGTCACCACTCTAATTCATCCCAAAGGTTTACAAGGGAGACAGATCGGTCTCCTCTCTCCCCTGACAGGACTTGGATCTCTGTGTTTAAACACAGAGATCCATGTCCTTGTCCCTGTAACCGCCGATTGCGAGTGCCTGGCGGACATTGCGGCAGGCAGGCACGCGCATCGGTATCTCAGGAATGCGGCGGGCACGGGCGCCCGCCGGCGGCGCTCGTGCGCCCTCTAGTGGCCTGGAGGAGCGGAGGAGAGCCACCCTGCGGCCACACAAAGTCGTACGGCCGTCAGGAAGTGGTTAGGAACAGCAGAAAGAGTACATAATTAATTGCAAAATAAACAAGATAAAAATCCTGTAACAAGCCGCTGACACATCAGTCGCCACCACCTAGACCTCCGTGGACCCGGACTTGGAGGATCTTTAACATTTATATTTATTAGATGGACTTTATGAATGTTGTCACAAATTTTTATATATTTATTTATGAACTTTGATTTAACACAATTTATAATTTTTGCAATTAGAGCACTGAATTTATATGTTTTGATTAAGAGATAAGGGTAATATGTTAATTTCATTTACCTCCTTTCTCTTCTTTTCCAGGTAGGGCTCACCAAAAGCCTGTGTCCAGTGAAACAGCAATACCATTAGCTCAAGCAAATGTTGGCCAAGTAGACTTCTACTGCAACAACTAATTCCATTATACAACTAGTAGGAGCAGAAAATCGAAATAGCCGGCATTTCTGATTTGACAGGGAGATAGAATCCTTTTAACCTTCTTTTATTCAGGTAACACTGATATTTTAGTCATATGATTAATATGGGAGGATATATTTGGTAGATTCTTCCTACTTTGCAAAAAGTTCATTCCTTATCCAAGATGGCCACCATAGGTTCAGGGAAGCTGGGAGCTCAGATGGGGGCGGTACCATCTGTGTATAATAGATATAAATAGCGGTGAGTACGTAGGGTAGCGGCGTGCTGACGTCAACACCATATACCATATACAGTGTCCCAGAGTGAACGGGCTGTGTTAGCCGGCCGGCTACATATATTCACGTGCAAATTTTTATCTACTTATTGTAAGTGTGTTTTTAATTATTTTTATTATGGTCTTATTGGATTACGCTATGTCAGCCTTTTTCGTTCCTCACCCTGGCTATAATCAATATTGATCATCTGTGAGCGGGGGGAGACTTATCGGATATCCTGCTAGATAGACCCCTAGGCTGGGTAGAAAGCCATACGCCAGCAGAAAATCTTTGGTTGGGATCTTCCTCTTCGGTAAGAGACAGTTTGTTCGGAAGGTGGAGGATCTCCTTTCTATCTTTGCACTATTTTACGGTTCCCTTTTGTTTGATGTCACCATTTATTTGAAGGAAACCGGTATATTTTCAGTCATCAAATATCATCAGATGTGTCCTTTTCTTGAAAATAGACATTGATTGATTTCTTCATATTTTTTTCAACCTTTGATTTTTTTCACTGGGACTCATATAATATTTCACGAATGGGGTAACCCATTCGCTTAAAGTGATTTTCATTTAACATTGGCACAAAGTCATATTTTGTATGCTAGTTGATTAGATGTTTTCGAGTCATTTGCACGGCTTGTTCTTACTTTATAAGGGAGATAGAAAAACTGTTCTATCGTAACACCCTTTAAATAAAAATGTATTATTACTTTCCTGACTGGTTGCCTTTATATTAACAGTTTTTGGTCTTTAACAATACTTTAGGATGTATCTACATGACTAAAGGCTGCCCATTACATACCGTTTCTTTGAATCTGTACTGCATTAGTTGTGGAAATTGTTGGCCTAATGGCCTTCTACTGCAACAACTAATTCCAGTCACCAAATAGAAGAGTAATTCCGCGTACACACGAACAGATTTTCGGTTGGAAAAAAATCGGATGGGTTTTCCGACAGAATTCCACTCAAGCTTGCCTTGCATACACACAGTCACACCAAATTCCAACCATCAAGAAAGCAGTGACGTACAAGACTAGGACGAGCCGAGAAAAATTTATTTCATTGCTTCCGAGCATGCATCTAATTGTTTCCAAGCATGTGTGGGTTTTTCCCATCAGAATTCCATACAGACAAAGGGATTTTACAATAGGAATTTTTTCCGTCGGAAAAATAGAGAACATGTTCTTAATCTGAGGCGGCGTACACACGACCGAGAAACTCGTCGGGCGAAACACATCGTTTTCCCCGTCGAGTTCCTTGTTCGGCAGTCAAAAAAGTCGTCAAGCCAAATTTTCCCATTGCCCATCGAGGAAATAGAGAACATGCTCTCTTTTTTGCTCGACGAGTTCCTCGACGGGTTTCTCGGTGAAAAGTGTACACACAACCAGTTTCCTCGACAGAATACGTCTCCCATCGAGTTTCTTGCTGAATTCTGCTGAGGAAACCGGTCGTGTGTACGCCGCCTAAGTCAGTTGGAATTTCCCATGGAAAAAGTCAGATGGGGCATACACACGGCCGGAATATCTGATGAAAGGCTCCCATCGGGTTTTTTCCATCGGAAATTCGGACCGTGTGTACAAGGCTTTAGGGAAACAGAAAGAGTTGACATTTCTGTTCTGTCGATGAGATTGACAGTTTTTGGCTTTTTACCATAATTTAGGACATGTCCGGATGACAAAAGGCTGCCCAATCCATAGTTCCCTTGTATCTGCAATGCATTATGCTTTTTTTTTACTCCTATAAAGAGAAAGTCTGAATTTTTCTTATTATGATATCTATGTGAATTAGTGGTTTAAATGGGCAGTGACAAGTGCTGGTGAGAAAAGAGGTAGTTTTGCTGCCAAATGACCTTGAGCAAGGACTGCTTCTAAAAGTCTCTCTCTTTTTCTTTTTTTTACGCTTCCACAATGAAGTCTTCTGATTCTAAAAATATGCTTAAAGCAATGTAATATTGTCACATGTGAGTCTTGTCATTTTCTGTCAAATTATGACCACCCTTTTCTTAATTCTATGTATTTATTAGTCATATGCTCTCCTCACTGTAGAGCTCAACAGTCTTGTATGCGTTGAATGCCATTACTTGTTAGATCAAACCACTTTCCTATTAAAACTTGTTCCTAAAGAAGAACTCTTTCAAGAACAATTTGCATCTACATAGGCCAAATAACATAATGTCAGTGCAGTCTGGTGACAAACAACAACCCTGTGGTTTTTAAAGTCCCTAGAGTTCTAAGAGTCAACTGCATGTAAAAACTAGGGAGAAATGGGACCATTGTCTGTACTCATCCTTATGCCGCGTACACACGACCGTTAGGCCTTGTACACACGAGGGAATAAATTCGCTGAAAATGGTCCGACGGACCATTTCAGCCGAAAAATCCCCTCGTCTGTAGGGGCAAACGGACAGTTTTGGCTGGATTTCTCCAGCGGAAAGTTTCAAAGCATGCTTTGGAACTTTTCCGCTGGAGAGCTGCCCATTGGATATGTCCGCTGGTTAGTATGGCAAACCAGCGGACATATCTGCCCGCACATGCGTCGTATCCTGTGAATGGATCCGACGCATGCGCGCGGAAGTGTTTACTTCCTGGTGCAGTGACGTGGCGGTGACGTAGCGGTGACGTGGCGGCGTCAACGTCACCGCCGCATCACCGCGCTGTCCGCCGGCGGGGAATTTGATCCGATGGTGTGTACAGCCATCGGATCAAACAGTCTGGCGGACATATCCGATGGAAACGGTCCGTCGGACCATTTCCATCGGAAAAATCCCATCGTGTGTACAAGGCCTTATTCATGTCATGGGAAGAAAAAGTTTTTCTCGACGTGATTCCTCTTAAGCCTGCCTTGCATACACATGATCGTGAAAACAAAATGCTCGAGCAAAGCGTGGTGACGTACAACAAAAACGACAGCACTATAAAGAGGAAGTTCCATTCGAATTGCTAATTTCCCCCTCTCATAACTTGCTTCTGAGCATGCACGTTTTTTCCCCCCTTGTTAAAGCGTACACACGACCGTTTTTCACGACGAGAAAAATTACGACGTGAAAAAGACAAGAAAAAATAGAGCAGCTTCTAAATTTTTAACGCCCATTTTTCTCGTCGAGAAAAATGCTCTGGAGCCTACACGCAATCGTTTTTCATCAGGCTTGTGATGATCCTTAGAACATCATAATAAACAAGCAGGCCTGAATCAGAAACGTAGAAAAAATGTTCAATGAACCACTAGGAGCTTCTATTCTGGTTTCTACGTTGGTCATGATGACAGTGGATAGAGACACAGAATGGGTCCCAAAGATCATAGATGATGAATTGTGTTTTATTGTAAAAAATGTTTACCCTCCCCGTCCCAAGTTTCCTCTGACAAAGTTCTACTCCCTATGTTATTCTTGGGTATGATGGGAAAGATGGGGTATTAGTCCATTGTGGTATGGGTTGATTATTCTCAATAAGCCTTCTTCAGTTTGGTAAGGACACCCAACCCACCTGTGGAGTATCTCAAAACTTTGTTTGCCTAAGCAGGCCAGGTAGCGGATGAACCCATCCCTTTTTACCACTCACAGGCTAGCCTGTATCTTCCTAGTTTCTCTGCAATCAGCCAGGTTTCAAGGCCCTGGAGTCCACTCTTGCCCCACTGTAATCCACCATCCAATTAACGGGCCATACACCTCCGGTAATTTCAGAACTTTTTTCACCTTTAATGTGAGCTATAAACTGTACAACTCAATTGAAAAACAAACAAATCTTTTAGGAGGGGAAGTAAAGCAAAAAAAATAATAATCTGGTTGCATAAGTATGCACACCCTCCTATAAATGGGGGTGTATCTGTGTTTAGAATTACAGGCATACCCAACTTTCAAGTACACAATGGGGTTTATTTACTAAAGCTGGAAAGCGCAAAATCAGGCTCACTTCTGCATAGAGCCCAAAGAGCTTCTAATCCCAGCTTGTTCAATTAAGCCTGGTAATAAAACCTGAAAGCTCATTGGTTTCTGTGCAGAAGTGAGCCTGATTTTACACTTTCCAGCTTTAGTAAATAAAAAATAAGCAGTAAAAGTGGGGTATGCCTGTAAGCAATCACATTCAAACTCATCTTAAATAGGAGACTGTACACACCTGCCATCATTTAAAGTGCCTCTGATTAACCCCAAATAAAGTTCAGCTGTTCTAGTAGGTCTTTCCTGACATTTTCTTAGTCACATCCTACAGTAAAAGCCATAGTCCACAGAGAGCTTCCATAGCTTTAGAGGGATTTCATTGTTGAAAGGTATCAGTCAGGAGAAAGGTACCAAAGAATTTCCAAGGTATTAGATATACCATGGAACACAGTGAAGACAGTCATCATCAAGTGGAGAAAATATGGCACAACAGTGACATTACCAAGAACTGGACGTCCCTCCAAAATTGATGAAAATATGAGAAGAAAACTGGTCAGGGAGGCTGCCAAAGAGGCCTACAGCAACATTAAAGGAGCTTCAGAAATCTCTGAAAAGTACTGGCTGTGTGATGCATGTGATAGCAATCTCCCGTATTCTTCACATGTCTGGGCTATGTGGTAGAGTGGCAAGACAGAATGCTTTTCTTAAGAAAAAAACATCCAATCCCAGCTCAGTTTTGCAAAAATACATCTGAAGTCTCCCAAAAGCATGTAAGAAAATGTGTTATGGTCTGATGAAACCAAGGTTGAACTTTTTGGTGCTAAAACAACACTGCACATTACCAAAAGAACATCATACCCACAGTGAAGCATGGTGGTGGCAGCATCATGCTTTGGAGCTGTTTTTCTTCAGCTGGAACAGGGGCCTTAGTCAAGGTAGCAGGAATTATGAACAGTTCCAAATACCAGTCAATATTGGCACAAAACCTTCAGGCTTCTGCTAGAAAGCTGAACATAAAGAGGAACTTCATCTTTCAGCATGACAACGACCAAAAACATACATCCAAATCAACAAAAGAAATGGCTTCACTAGAAGAGGATTAAAGTTTTGGAATGGCCCAGTCAGAGCCCAGTCCTGAATCCCATTGAACATTTGTGGGGTGATCTAAAGAGGGCTGTGCACAGGAGCTGCCCTGATAGATTTGGAGTGTTTTTGAAAGGAAGAATGGGCAAATATTGCCAAGTCAAGGTGTGCCATGCTGATAGACCCATATCCAAAAAGACTGAGTGCTGTAATAAAATCAAAAGGTGCTTCAAAAAAAGTATTGCAACCATATTAATTCATAAATATGTCAGTTTGTTGTCCAATTGATATGTACAGTTTATAAGTCACATTAGAGGTGGAAAAAATTCTGAAATTATTAATCTTTGTCTAATTTTTTTACATCACAGAAACCTGACATTTTAACAGGGGTGTGTAGAATTTTTTATATCCACTGTACATCTGGTCCTGTCCCTTTCTCCTGGACAACTGTGGCTAGGGGGAACTCAGTTGGGTGTGGGGGGGGGGGGGGGGGCAGAGGTAGAGCGGACGACAACTCCAAAATGATGTGTACCAATGATCAAATCCACAATGATTTACTAAAACGGGAGAGTGCAAAATCTGATGCAGCTCTGCATAGAAACCAATCAGCTTCCATGTTTTCTTTTTGTCAAAGCTTTTTTTTTTCATAGATTTTTATTGAGTGAATATAAGAACATAATATAGCATTCCATTGTAACACTTGAAAGCATTAAGGTGCAGTAAGAAAGAGTATCATTCTGTCTCATACAGGCATAATCTGATAGTTTTTGAGATAATTGATGTAGTTAAAATCTTGATTAGCTACCATGCAGCGCTGCACCAGATTTTGCACTCTCCAGTTGTAGTAAAATAAACCCATGTGTGCCTAGCTGCCATGCACCTAAGAGAGAATAGAACCTGAAACAAACATGGAGACCAGTGTGGGGTCTGTGCTTTATTCTTAATTATAAAATAAATCTACACGCCACATGTGTGTAATCAGAGAACTGAGAGAATCCCTATCCAGTGGAAAGGATCAGACACGCTTGTTACGTAGCTCAATTCTCTCGTTTCTGCTTAATACTTAATAGCCTGACGTGTCTATAAATGAAGTGACAACTTCTCATTGCAGCCAGCAGCATATTAACACAACTTACTTGTTACCAGCAGTGAGATCCCCTCTCTAAGGATTTGTACTGTCTGGTGTTAACATCCGTTATAAGACCTCTCCCGGCTATCCTGACTGGCCCCCGTTTGCCACGTCTGTATTAACAGCCATTTCCCACAATTTTCTTTCGAAGTAAGCCAGTTCTTCTTTTTCATTTTGAAAAAATAAATGTCCTACCTGAGAGTTTTTAGGCTGGGTTCACATATGTGCAAATTGGTTGTGGGTGGACATGGAGGACATAAAGTAGGTTCACATATGTCCGGGTTGGCCGCCGTCAAGATTTCAAAAGGGTCCTGTGCAGGGGCGGCCCATCCATTAGGGGTGCCCGGGTGCTGCCTCCCCCTCCATCCTCTCCACCCCCTATATGCAGTGGATAGATTTATGCATAGAATCCCAATTGGCCAAAACGTCAGGCGATTCTATTGGACGCCTAGCGCCAGGAGAGGGAGACACTGCAGAAGCTGCTCCAGGATAGGACACGGGTCACCAGATCAGCTTTCCCTGAGCCTGCCACACTCTCACTGCCCACATCTAAGGTAAGGACAGCGAGTGGTGATTGGGGGGGCTGTGTTAGTGGCGCGGAGGGGAGGTGAAGTGCCGCCCGGGGGGGTTGTTTGCTGCCCCCGCCAAAAAAAAGACAGCTGCCACTGGTCCTGGGCATCTTTGGGTCTGGTTCAAGTGTGAATTCAGGCAAAATTTCAAACCTGAATCGCACCATGAACAGAACTCCCTGGAACCCAGGCTGTGAACCGAGCCCGCACATACAGTATGTGAACCCAGCCTTACTTTATTCATGCAGAGACTCCTGTGTGCTTTTTTTTATTTTGCTCGATGTCTGCCAGTGACCCGCGATTGTGTCACAGAGCTGCAGAAAGGGGGGACACCTGTGCAAACAAGGCATCTTCCTGTTCTGCCTTGTGACAGGACACTGACCTTCTGCTCCCTGTCATTGGGAGCAGTGATCAGTGTTGTGTCACAGGTGGCCCAGCCGCCACATAGTTAGAATCACTCCCTAGGACACGCTTAACCCCTTCCTCACCCCCTAGTGGTTAACCCCTTCCCTGCCAGTGTCATTTACACAGTAATCAGTGCATTTTTATAGCACTGATCGCTGTATAAATGACAATGGTCCCAAAATAGCGTCAAATGTGTCCGATGTGTCCGCCATAATGTCACAGTCATGATAAAAATCACTGATCGTCGCCATTACTAGTAAAAAATTAAAATTAATAGAAATGCCATAAAACTATTCCCTATTTTGTAGACGCTATAACTTTTGTGCAAACCAATCAATAACGCTTATTGCATTTTTTTTTACCAAAAGTATGTAGAATACATTTTGGCCTGAGGAAAAAAAAAATTTTTTTATTTTTTTTTGGGGCATATTTATTATAGCAAAAAGTAAAAAAATTTTGCTTTTTTTTCAAAATTGTTGCTTTATTTTTTCTTATAGTGCAAAAAACAAAAAACGCAGAAGTGATCAAATACCACTCAAAGAAAGCTCTATTTGTGTGGTCATTTGGCAGCCAAATCCTCCGGGGAATTTCTTCAGTAATGCCTGACTTTCTCTGACTTCATGGCCGCCCCACCCACTTTCCGCTGTCCAATGAGGCTGCATCAGTGGCCAGTATAAGAACTCCCACTGGGCAGTACTGTAGCAGTTGCTCAAGTTCAGCCATAAAGCCAGGAAAAGTCAAACCTCAGAAACAAAGCAAAAAATAGAGAGAACACAGAAGAGGTGATCATGGGTAACAATTGTAAAAGTAAGTATATTGCAGTGCCTAACAATACTTAAAAGATTAAAATGAATGAAAGGATTACTCTAAAATAGGGATGAGCTTCGTGTTCGAGTCGAACAAAACGAGTAGTTCGCGCCAAATTCGAGTGACGCGCCATGGCTCATAATTCACTGCTGCATTTTGCGCTGATGATTGGCCAAGCATGCACTGGCCAATCACAGCGCCGTCAGTACAGAGAGCCGTAATTGGCCAAAGCCAGGGTTGCTTTGGCCAATTATGGCTCAGGGCTTTAGTACACGCCCCACACTATAAAAGGCCACTTGCAGGGCGGCCTTGTGTAGTGTGTTGCGGCGCTGGTTACAGATCAGACAGAGAGAGAGAGAGAGATTGTCTTTTTTTCTAGCTAGATAGAGCAGGCAGGCTAGTCAGTTAATTTACAGTGTGTAGAGCATATATATGCATCCCAGGTGTTGTACATATATTTATACACTGTATAGTTTAGCTAGATCAGTTCTTCCTAATTTACTGGCCGGTAGTTGATTGTGCTAGCTGCAGTATTCTCACGAGGTGTATTGCCTGTGTCCTCTGCAGTGTGCCTCATAAAGCTACACAGGCATACTATAGACACCCAGGAGGTACAATATTTAAAGGAATTTTTCATTTTTCATGATGCTTAAATAGAAAAAAAATGAAAAATTCCTTTAAATATTGTACCTGCTGGGTGTCTATAGTATGCCTGTGAAAACGTCTTTGAGAACCCGGGTCTTGCCCCAGGGAACGAACATGTATCAATGGAATTTTCTTTTTTTAAATGGTCGTTTTTTTCTGGAGCAGTGATATTAATGATGCTGCATCATTAAAATCGCTGCTCCAGAAAAAACTACCGTTTTTAAAACTTTTTTTCATTGATACATGTTCCCTGGGGCAAGACCCGGGTTCACAAAGACGTTTTCCGACAATAACTTGCATATGGGGCTTTAAAATTACCACTTTTGAAATTGTACGTTCGAGTCCCATTGACGTCAATGGGGTTCTAAATGTTTGCGCGAACGTTTAGCACATCCCTACTCTAAAACACAACTCCAAGTAAAAATGTAATCTATATAATGCATTGTATATTAATGGCCTTACTTCTCAGCATTTATTCCAAACACCTCTTCCTAAGCCATGCTGCAGTGTAATGGATCAAAATCTCAGCTTGAGAAAATCGAATTTTCCACCCAGGGGACCTGACATTTTTTCCTGCTCATTATCTTTTCGGACACTGGTCCCCTCACTGTATTCACTTGTTATGTGTCTTGGAATTTGCTAAAAAAAAGAAGAGATTTGCACATATACAAGTCCATGAGCTCTTAGACAGCACATGCCACGGATAAAAGGCCCAGAGTCTACCAAAGTGGCTCTGTGCCTTGTGATCACTATGATGGCCAGTCAGAGCAATCATAGTGCACAGACACTGACCACCAATGAAAGAGGGGCATACACATTGACCACAAATGTAAGTGGGACACAGACACTGACCAGCAATGTAAAGGGGGGGTACAGACACTGACCACTAAATTAGGAGGAGCACAGACACTGCCCACCAATGGAAGGGGGTACAGACACTGAGTGACCATCAATGGAAGGGGGCACAGTCACCAAACACCAATGAAAGGGGGGTACCAACACTGACCACCAATAGAAAAGGGACATAGACATTGACCACCAATGTAAGGGGAGCAGACACCACCAATGAAAGGGGGTACAGACACTGCCCAACAATGGAAGGGGGCACAGACATGGAGTGACCACCAATGGAAGAGGGCACAGTCACCAAACACCTATGAAAGGGGGGTACCAACACTGACCACCAATAGAAGAGGGACATAGACACTGACCACCAATAGCAGGGAGGCACAGACAAAGAGCAGCAATGTAAGGGAAGCTCAGACACTGACCACAAATGTAAGTGGGGCACAAACACTAACCACAAATGTAAAGGGGCACAGACAGTGACTGTCAAGGTAAGGCATCGCACCGATTGGAACTGTTCCATTGCCGACAATAGTCATGCAATTTGGACCTGTAAAATCACATGACAAGTCGCACTGGTGTGAATGGAGGCTAAACTTAGAAGCTGATCGGTTGCTATGCACAAATGCACCAGATTCATCTGTGTGCACCAATTTTAGAAAATCTCCCCATGCAGTCTGGAGGGAAGTCTGTATAGCAGTGGCGGTTCATAGAGGGCGCTGGAGTGCTGCCCGCTCTGGCTCTCGCCCGCAACTGAGTCTAATAACATACATTCATGCATTGCATGAATGTATGTTATTGTTGACAGCTGCCGCTGGTCTATTCAGAGATGGCCGGCACTTGAGCGCCGGTCACCTGAATAACAGCAGCTGGTTGGTTGTGCAGAAGTGCCTATCAGAGCCAGCGGCTCTGATAGGCTTTCCAAATACAGCCCTCGGGAACGTACGGGGGGTGCGTTCTTTGGATAAGACTGACGGCCGTCTCAGCCAATCAGGTTCCCCGATTCTGGTTATCGGTAACCTGATTGGCTGAAGCATCACCAAGGCGGGAGAAGACATCGATGGATGTGGAAGGAGTAAGGTAAGTGCATTTTACAGGGCACAGTGGTGACAATGGGCACAGAGGCGACAAAAGGCACAGTGGTGACCAAGGGCACAGTGGCATCAATGGGCACAGTGGTGACAAAGGGCACAGTGGCATCAATGGGCACAGTGGTGACAATGGGCACAATGGTGACAATTGGCACAGTGGCAACAATTAAAGGGCACAGTGGTGACAATTGGCACAGTGGCGACAATTGGCACAGTGGCGACAATTGAGGGGCACAGTGGCTGCGTTTGATGGCATGGCACAGTGGTGACAATTGATGGCACAGTGACTGCATTTGATGGCATGGCACAGTGGCTGCGTTTGATGGCATGGCACAGTGACTGCGTTTAATGTCATGGCACAGTGACTGTGTTTGATGGCATGGCACAGTGGTGCGAATTGATGGCATAGTGACTGCATTTGATGGCATGGCACAGTGGTAATAATTGATGGCACGGTGGCTGCGTTTGATGACATGGCACAGTGGTGACAATTGATGGCACAGTGTCTGCTTTTGATGGCATGGCACAGTGACTGCGTTTGATGGCATGGCACAGTGGCTGCGTTTGATCGCATGGCACAGTGACTGCGTTTGATGGCATTGCACAGTGACTGCGTTTGATGGCATGGCACAGTGGTGCGAATTGATGGCATGGCACAGTGGTGACAATTGATGGCACAGTGGCTGCATTTGATGGGCACAGTGAGGCTGCAATTTTGAGCACCAGCCGCCACTACTGTATAGGTGCATGGATCTGCTAAATATTCTACAAATGTTTCATGTGAGAATTGTGTAAGATTGTATAGACTTTTATTGGTGAAGTCAGCTATCATCATTTATTTATTAAAACACTAAGTGCATATGTTCACAATGTATTCTTTTTGTGTAAATATCTATATATCTGTTTCAAAAGTATCTACTTATCTGTCTATGTATCTCTCTATTTGTCTACCTATTGTTATCTATCTATCTATCTATCTATCTATCTATCTATCTATCTATCTATCTATCTATCTATGTATCTATCTATCTATCCTTTCTTTCTCTTTCTCTTTATCCTTCATTCCACTCATCTCTTCTTAATATCTATTTTTCTATCTATCTATCTATCTATCTATCTATCTATCTATCTATCTATCTATCTACCTCTCTATCTCTCTATCGATCTAGCTATATACCCACTGTTATCTATCTATCTATGCTTTTTTTTTTTTCTTTCTGTCTCTCTCTCTCTCTCTCTCTCTCTCTCTCTCTCTCTCTCTCTCTCTCTCTCTCTCCAGTAACACAATTTCTCACCACTTCTTAATATATATTATTTCTTTCTTTCTTTCTCCATGTATCGATCTATCTGGGTATCTATTCATAGTATCTCTCTCTCTCTCTCTCTCTCTCTCTTTCTCTTTCTTAATTTCAACACACACATACTCAAACCAATATACTTGTATTCATGTTGATGTAGTCATTCAGTTATGTCTTCCTCACTGTACCTATAAAGGCTATATACCTATACAAATGTGTCTTCGACATTAGGAATTGCACTTTCTTTCTTTCTTTATTTTATTCCTTTCTTTCTTACTCTCTATCTATCTATTCTCTAATTATTTCTTCCTTCCTTCCTCTCTACATCTATCTGTCTATCTAGGTATCCATTTATAGTTTACCTTTCTCTCTTTTTTCCTTTACACACACATGAAGAAAAAGGAGAGAGTGGGAGTAGGGATACAGTTGCTGAAGTTATACCCCGTATGGCCCACTCTGTTGGTTGGAGGGGACTGTCTTGGTACTAATAAAATAACAATAGGCAAAATAATATAAAAAGTTTATTTTGAATCTAAAATTGCAAAACAATTGTACATTTCGAGGATTGGTCGAAGTCTACTAGTTTCGCGGGGTTTCCGCTTCGTCAGGACAGCCAATCTATACAAGAAATGATGCAATAGAAACATGTAATATACATCAGCAGTGCACTACGCAAATAAAATAATTAGAAATATATATAGACTTACCCAATGAATCAATTGTTTAAGGTGCGGAACCAGGCAACCAAAGGGGGGTTCCCCCGGCGGCGAAACACACATGTAGATAATTCAGTTATATCTTCCTCACTTTTGTACGGCTATATACATATAAACATTTCTCTTCCACATTAAGAATTAATCTTTCTTTCTATCGATTTATCTATCCAACTTTACTTCTGTAAATATGTTTTTCTGTATCTTTCTTTATTTCTTTCCTGTATTGTTCTATCCAATCTCTTTCTAAACTCTATATATGTGTCATTGTCTTCTTTCTTTCTTTCTTTCTTTCTTTCTTTCTTTCTTTCTTTCTTTCTTTCTTTCTTTCTTTCTTTCTTTCTTTCTTTCCACAGCACACACAATCTTTTTTATACATGTAGTGAAGTATGAAGAACATACAATAGTCATTCAGTTAAATCTTCAATACTCTCTTTTACCTATAAAACGTAATACTTATGCAAATATACCCTTCTTTTTTTTTCTTTCCCTCTTTCTTTTTTCTTTTCCATTTTTACCACATGCCATATTTATTTATATCATGTATATGCATCTTATACAGTCTACCTGCGTGCATCCTTCAGTATTTATATCCCATCCACCTAAATAAAAAATGCTAATCACATTTCCCTTGAGCTTGTCTGAATTCCAAATCAGAGTGTAGGCGTCTTTGTATAGTTCCATGTATGCTATGCTGTAAGACGATCGTCATTGTGTGAGTGTTTGTCTATATATAGAATGGGCTTCATCGATAATGATTTCCAACAATTACATCAAGTGTAAACTGACATTTCAACGTTTCCTTTTTCTTTAAATATGTCTTACTTTTATATATATATATATATATATATATATATATATATATATATATATATATATATATATATATATATATATATATATATAATGTATGTTTTACATCACACTACTGTAATAAAAACTTGCAATCAGTTCCTGGCTCCCTGTGTGGGATATTTATTCCATAGTTATCATTTGCATGCTTTTCCTCAACAACATTGTGACATTTGTAACGACTACAGAAAAACCTATAAATAACAATGTAACGAATAAACTCTGATAAACGGTAAAAAAAAAATACTTTGTCGCAAGAAAGGTACAAAACTGAGTTGGTGTTTTACAAAATGTCAGCGATCCAGCCACGGTGACTTGTCTCCATCAGGGGCACATGACAGGGTGACAATACAGGAGCACAGGTGACAGACAGTTGTCACCCCATTACCTGAAGTACACAAAGCAAGGGCCTTCACCATAGGATCACCGGGTATTATTTTATTACATCTGAAGATTTAAATGAATTGAAATCAACCTCTAAAATTACATTTGTTTCTGATTGGGTTTACTGGTAGTCCTGACAAATTAGGCAATTAAGGTAAAACTGTCATATATTGTTTCCATTATTAGATCCACGTTATTAAATCTTCAGATCTCCGAATGTATAACCTGTAAAGAGACCATGTCAAATGAAAGCAACTAAAACCCAAACAGATTTGGAATACAATTAAAGGGCTGGATCCAAGACTATAAATCCCCAAAAGAGATCTTGGGGAGATGTGAAGAACAGGAGCAACATCTCTAACTCAGCACTAAATAAATACAAAAAAAAAAAAAAAGATCTAGAGGGGGTTTGAAGAACTGGAGCAAGATCTCTAACCATAATAATCCCACAAGATCCCTAAATTAAAAGAATGATCTGGGGGAGGTTTTAAGAACTGGAAAGAGATCCCTAAGACGCAGGGCTTTACCCACCCCTAGACTCACAAAATGAAAACACACAAAAAAAAAAGATATACTGTAGAGGAAATTTTAAGAAGTGTAACAATAGACTCAGCACTAAATAAACAGTTCTCAAAAAGATATGGAGGAGGTTTCAGTACTTAGATCTTGAAGACATTTTAAGAACTGGAGCAAAATCCCTGAACAAAACTCAGCACTAAATTCCCATAGACTTGATAGTTAATACTAAATACAAAACACAAAAAAGATATAAGAAATTTGAAGAAGTGTAACAATAGACTCAGCACTAAATAAACATCTCCCAAACAGATCTGGAGGAGGTTTCAATGCCTGGATCTGGAGGAAATTTGAAGAACTGGAGAAGGATCCCTGAACTAGACTCAACACTTCCTATTTCTAAACTCAATACTAAATGAAAACACAAAAAAAAAAATTAGAAGTGTAACAATATCACTAAGACTCAGCACTAAATAAATATCTCCCAAACAGATCTGGAGGAGGTTTCAATACCTGGATTTGGAGGAAATTTGAGGAACTGGAGCAAGATCCCTGAAGACTCAACACTAAACTCCCATTCCTAAACTCAATGCTAACTCAATACTAAATGAAAACACAAAATATATATATAGAGAGGAAATTTTAGGAAGTGTAACAATATCACTAAAACTAGTAAGCAGTAAATAACAAATATCCCAAACAGACCCAGAGGAGGTTTCAATACCTGGATTTGGAGGAAATTTCAAGAACTGGAGCAAGATCCCTGAACAAGACTCAACACTACCATTCCTAGATCCATGAACACTTCATATTGCTTAACTCAAATGAAAACACAAATAAAATAGGAAATTTTAAGAAGTGTAACAATATCACTAAGACTCAGCTCTAAATAAAAAATCTCCCAAACACATCTGGAGGAGGTTTTAATACCTGGATTTGGAGGAAATTTAAAGAACTGGAGCAAGATCCATGAAGTAGACTTAAAACTAAATTCCCATTCCTAAACTCAATACTAAAAAAAACACAAGTACTCTATATAGAGGAAATTTTAGGAAGTGTAACAATATCACTAAAACTAAGCACTAAATAAAAAATATCCCTAACAGACCTAGAGGAGGTTTCAATACCTGGATTTGGAGGAAATTTTAAGAACTGGAGCAAGATCCCCGAACTAGACTCAACACTTCCTATTCCTAAACTCAATACTAAATGAAAACACAAAAAATTGAGGACATTTTAAGAAGTACAATATCACTAATGCCACGTACACACGACCTGAAAATCGGACGACAGATCGTCCGACTTTTTCCGTTTACTAGACGCAAGTGGAAATTGAATAGGTTACTAAAGTCACGAAAATTCTCGTACGACAGAAAAAAAAAACGGAAGTGATGTCATGTGTTGTAATGTATTTGTGTTGTATTTTCGGACGACAACTGTACTGACCAAACGAAAATCGTACGATCTGGTATCGTACGAGGAAAATTTTCGTGCATGTCCGATAAAATAATATCGGATGAACTGTCATGATCGGCTCACAGAATCCCTGTACTAACAATCCGATTATCAGACGATTCTTCCTCGGACGACATTTTTCGTACAATATTTGGATCGTGTGTATGTGGCATAAGACTCAGCCCTAAATAAAAATCTCCCAAACAGATCTGGAGGAGGTTTCAATACCTGGAGGAAATTTTAAGAACTGGAGCAAGATCCCTGAAGTAGACTCAAAACTAAATTCACATTCCTAAACTCAATATTAAATGAAAACACACACACACACAAAAAAAAAAGATAAAGAGGGAATTTTAGGAAGTGTAACAATATCACTAAAAAGATTTGGAGGAGAGCTCACTAACTGGATTTGGAGAAAATGTATTTGATGAACTAGAGCAATGTTTCTCAACCCCAGTTCTCAAAGCACCACAATAGGTCATGTTTTCAGTTTTGCCATTATTTTGCTCAGGTGATTTGATCAGTTTCACTGCATTAGTATTTACCACAGTTGTTTTATTTGAGGGAAATCCTGAAAACATGACCTGCTGGGGTGCCTTGAGAACTGGAGTTGAGAAACACTGAACTAGAGCATGATCCCTAAGACTCAGCCAAAAAATGTTTAAGGAATTTTTAGAACTGCAAGATTCCTAAGATTTAAGACAAAGCCCAATCCCAAAATAAGATCTGGCTTCAGGAACTGGAGCAAGATCCTTCAGGACCAAAGATACAGGGCTTCCCAGTGATTGAGCAGGACCATAAAAAGTCTAGAGTGTTGTGTATACAGAGTAGGTAAGATGTGCTGAAAACACCAGTAGCTGGATTGTAGAGGAGGAAGGGGGGGCTGTGTCATTGTAACAGGGCATTAAAGATTAAAGAGAAAAAAAAATGAGTGAATTCCTGCAAACTTAGTCCTGTTTTAAAAGGGGGCCTTTTCATTGCCTCTGTCACCCCTGGCCAGGCTGCCCCCCTTCACACACACCCTTTTGATAATCCTCCTCTATTTTAGTGGCAGCACAAAACCTGCTCCCATGCAGAGCCTTAGTGGCTGCAAGTGAAAGGAGTGCAGAATCCAGCTCTATGAATCACGTTGGAAAATTGCTTTCCCTTCAATAGGAAAGGAGAGAGAGAGAGAGAGAGAGAGAGAGAGAGAGAGAGAGAGAGAGAGAGAGAGAGAGAGAGAGAGAGAGACTGCTATTTTCAATCTGCTTGTTAAACAGGTGGAAATGGGTCATTTCTCAATTATACAAACCCCATCTCAGGCACACACAGTCAGTTAATTTTTTTTTTCTGGATTCTTCTCCTTCCAGCGCCTCTTATTAGACGAACCCTACAAATATTCAATTATTTGGAGTGTAATTCGAGCCTGATACAGAACCTTAATGTGATAACGCATTGATAGGGGATCGTTACACACTTGAGGTGCCTGGTGTCACCCTGATCACACGTGCAGAATAGAAAGTGACCCTTATTTCAGGCTGAACAGAGCCAGATTTGTTCGGAGAGGAGGCTGCCTTGTGCTTTGTAGGCAAGAACATGCAAAATACATGAGATCTCTATTAGAATCATTATTGTTCCCATAACTGCTCTTCCCACTGTAGAATAGAGATTTCTATTATCATTGTGGAACAGGAAATAGGGAGGCATGGCGTCTAGAAAATATTTATTTAATTAATAAGAAATATATTTGCATTTGTGTTATTTTATATGCAGAACAAAACCTATGATAAATATATATATATATTTATATAATATTAGGGAATCAGTCCTTTTTCATGTTGAAGGTATATTTGCACAAGTATATAGTTTTATGGTTTAGGGAGAGTGTACTAGAGGATATAACTGGGTGATTGTAGCATGCTCTTCTACATCAATAGCATCAATAACACACACACACACACATATATATATAGGAAGGAAGGAAGAAAGAAAGAAAGAAAGAAAGAAAGAAAGAAAGAAAGAAAGAAAGAAAGAAAGAAAGAAAGAAAGAAGATGAGTGGACGAAAGAAAGAAAGAAAGAAAGAAAGAAAGAAAGAAAGAAAGAAAGAAAGAAAGAAAGATTTGAGGGAGAGGTAAACTACTTAGACAAAAGAGAGACGAGTGAGAGACAGTTAGAGGAGAAAAAGATAGATAGATAGATAGATAGATAGATAGATAGATAGATAGATAGATAGATAGATAGATAGATAGATAGATAGATAGATAGATAGATAGATAGATGATAGATGGATAGATAGATAGATAGATAGATAGATAGATAGATAGATAGATAGATAGATAGATAGATAGATAGATAGATAGATAGATAGATAATGCGAAGATACAACTGATATAACCTCCTTTACACACCGTTGTGTGTGCGCGCGCTTAGCTAGACAGATAGATGGAGAGAGCAAGGAAGGAAGGAAGGAAGAAAGAAAGAAAGAAAGAAAGAAAGAAAGAAAGAAAGAAAGAAAGAAAGAAAGAAAGAAAAATAGATAGATAGATAGATAGATAGATAGATAGATAGATAGATAGATAGATAGATAGATAGATAGATAGATAGATAGATAGATAGACTAACAGATGTGTGTGTGCGTGTGTGTTTATATCGGTGTGATACTGTGTGTGTGTGTGTGTGTGTGTGTGTGTGTGTGTGTGTGTGTGTGTGTGTGTGTGTTGTGAAAAGAGAACAAGAAAAGAAAGAAAGAAAGAAAGAAAGAAAGAAAGAAAGAAAGAAAGAAAGAAAGAAAGAAAGAAAGAAAGAAAGAAAGAAAGAAAGAAAGAGAATATTATTCTGTGAAGATACATTTTTAAAGGGAAAAAGCCTTACAGTTATTGAGGAAGATATAACCGAATGACTACATTTACACGTGTGTGTGTGTGTGTGTGTGTGTGTGTGTGTGTGTGTAAAGGAAAAAAAGAGAGGTAAACTATGAATACCTAGACAGATAGATGGAGAGAGGAAAGAAAGAAAGAAAGAAAGAAAGAAAGAAAGAAAGAAAGAAAGAAAGAAAGAAAGAAAGAAAGAAAGAAAGAAAGAAAGAAAGTGAATTAGAGAGAGATATGTCAGGCATGTCCTATCTTTCTACTGGAGTGTTTGTAAGGGATCACAGATGATTTCTTTACCATATAATAAATATAATCCTCTCCTGCTGTCTCTCTCTCTCTCTCTCTCTCTATTATAGGTGTGCTGCCAATGCCATTAGTCCCAGGATAAATGAGTGAGCAGTCCAGCCTCCCAATGAAGGAAGCTTCATCATCATCATCATTATCATCATCCAGGAGTCTTTTCATAGAGTGAGGGGCTCCAGATCAGCTGCAAGTCCTCCACATTAAACTTTATGTGCGGTGAGTTTAATGAGTGTGTGTGTGTGTGTGTGTGTGTGTGTGTGTGTGTGTGTATGTTTGTATGTGTGTGTGTGTGTGTGTGTGTGTGTGTGTGTCCAGCTCTCCCCTCCATTGATCAGAGCTGGGGGTAGGTAGACTTGTCCTGCCCCGGTGGATTGCACATGTCATTCTTCTTGGAGTGACTGCTGTGACTTCATGTGATGTCAGCAAAGTGTAAAAAGCCCGGATCCCACGCTGCTGCTGAAGAAGCTTAGCTAGGAAAATGTGACAGGGTCTCCGCAGTGCAGCCCCTCTCCATGCTCCTGCTAGAGGTAAGTGAGCTGCCTGGATGGAGGATCCTGATCCTGGGCTGGCTGGCATTTACTAACAAGGTCTTACCTAGCCTAGTTACTGCTTAATGAGCATTAATCTGGTACCCCTGGGTGACATTGTTCTTTGGGGGGGGGGGGGGGGGGTTGTTCATTTGAATGTAAATAGGTGACATGACATGAGCAAGTTGCTTATTAAATTGATTTGTGTCTTGTGGAATGCAGAGAAGAGCCGGGTGACTTCCAGTTGGCTGCTGCTGCTGCAGAGGAGCAAGAAGTCCCCAGCCATGGCCAGCTCGGCTACCTTGGAGCAAGTCCTACCTACCTGCCTGGAAGGGAGAACCGTGGCGTCCAGCACCCCCAAGAGCCTGGCCTTCTCCATAGAGAGGATCATGGCCAAGTCTTCGGAGCCCAGACCTGCCTTCTTTGACCACAGCCGAGCGCTAGCCGACGCTGACGCCAAGAAGCTTCTGAACTTGTGCTCCCCCATTCCATGCATGATCCCCGTGCAGTCCTTGGGCTATGATGTCCACCCCAAGTCCCTACTCAACTACCCGGAGATCTGGAAAAGCACCATGAGGTCTCCAGTGTGCGGATCCCCCGGCTTGTGCAAACCCAACTGTGCCATGTGCTGCAAGAACGACCTGACTCTGCAGGGACAATCTGTGGTGGCCAACAGCAGGGTGATCAAACCTCAGGTCATCAACCAAGCGGTGGGCATACCAGGCACTAATGCCCCCCTCTACTACTTCAACTACCTGGACTCTACCTACAGCCCCTCGGACCTCTTCATCCCTTCCAGCGTCCTAAACGCTCAGTCCCAGGCGTCTCTCAGCGCCCACCATAAACTCTACCTTCTGGAAAATGCCAAGCTCTCCGGACTGTCCCCAGAAAAGTTCCCCATGGCCCAGTACCCCCACAAGGAGAGGCTGCCTGGCCAGTTGGACCAGGTGATGAAGGAAAACACTGTGGACAGAAACCCTAAAAGCCACCCCAAACTTGGTTCCAATCCTTTAGATGGCAAACCCAAAATCTTCACCTGTGAAGTGTGCGGCAAGGTAAGGAGAGCTCAGAGTATGCCATGGCAAGGGGTGCTGCTGTCATTGTGTATTAGTTAATTATAATACAGGACACAATATTATAACATATATACAAATCATTTCTGATAGTTTATCTTAAATTGCATCATTTATCTTATCGCTATTATGTGATTTATATCTTGTGTGGGTTGTATAGCATTGATATAAAAATGTATAGTTTATAGAGCACACTACTAATTATTCTAGCTTATTAAACAACTATATATACGAATTGTATACAGAATTGGACAGGTAACAATTTAATTTAGCATTACTATGACCTATTTGTCGTACACATAAAACACAACTTTACTATAGAACACCTTAATATAGGATTGTATAATACTACTTTACTATAGAACACTTTTTTTAATATAGGATTGTATAATACTACTTTAAAATAAAACACTTCAATATAGGATTGTAAAATACTACTTTACTATAGAACACATCCATATAGGATTGAACAATACTACTTTGCTATAGAACATATAAATATAATACTGCTTTATAGAACACCTTAATATAGGATTTTATAATACTACTTTACTATAGAACACTTCAATATAGGATTTTATAATACTCATTTACTATAGAACACTTCAATATAGGATTTTATAATACTCATTTACTATAGAACACTTCAATATAGGATTTTATAATACTACTTTACTATATAACACTTTAATATAGGATTGTAAAATGCTACTTTACTATAGAACACTTTAATATGGGAGTGTATAATACTACTTTACTATAGAACACTTCAATATAGGATTGTATAATACTACTTTACTATAGAACACATTAATATAATACTTCTTTATACAACACCTATATATAGGATTGTACAATACTACTTTACTATAGAACACTTTAATATGGTATGTATAATACTACTTTACTATAAGACACCTTAATATAGGATTGTATAATACTACTTTACTATAGAACACATTAATATAATACTTCTTTATACAACACCTTAATATAGGATTGTGCAATACTACTTTACTATAGAACACTTCAATATAGGATTGTATAATACTACTTTACTAAAAACACCTTAATATAGGATTGTATAATACTACTTTACTATAGGATTGTAAAATACTACTTTACTATAGAACACATTAATATAATACTGCTTTATAGAACACCTTATAATAGGATTATATAATACTCCTTTACTATAAAACACCTAAATATAGGATTGTAAAATACTACTTTGCTATAAAACACCTTAATATAGGATTGTAAAATACTACATTACTATAGAACACCTTAATATAGAATTGTATAATACTACTCTACTATTGGAGTGTATTAAAGAGTTGTACATAGTGATTCATTTCTAGTATATACATGTATTTGTAGATCGTACTCTATATAGAACACTTTAATATAGGATTGTATAATACTACTTTACTATAGAACACCTTAATATAGGATTGTATAATACTACTTTACTATAGAACACCTTAATATAGGATTGTATAATACTACTTTACTATAGGAGTGTAATTGTATAAAGAGTGGTACATAGAGATTAATACTCTAGTAGTATATACATGTACTCTCTAATATAAGACTGTTAGTACTTTACTAAGGAGTGTGTTTGCACATGGAGTT